>OX637289.1:5051320-7451320 GCA_951799445.1 Pseudisothecium myosuroides | reverse complement strand
ACATAATTTTATATTTTTAGTTGCCATGGTGCAAATCAATGAAGCCCTAGTGTTTAATGTAAATGCTTAATAATAATTTAGTTGTAACTGTGCTACAACTATTTTAAAATCAAAGAAATGTTAGGGTTTTTAAGGGGGGGGGTATTGTATATTTAAAAGAAACATTATTTACAAAAACAAAAAAAAATGCATATTAGGTAATTTGTTTGTATAATGACATGCCGATAAAATTGGTTTTAATTTGTAAAATTTAAGTTGTTCCAATTCTTTTAAATTACCATCATATTATTTAGAGAAGTTTAACAAAAATAGAAGATTTATGAAATTGCATTTTTGTTTGAAGTTTTCAACAAACTGATTGGTTTACAATGAATTGAAAGAATATTCTATCATATTTAATGTTTGAATGGAATTTGAAGATAAAAGTATTGGAATGAAAATTTTGCAAAGGATGATACAAGTTGACAATATATCACAATTCTTCTATAACTACTTCAATATTGCAATTTTGTCATACAAATGTTCATATGGCTAAATATGACGGCACCAAGAGCAAGCGACATATTTTGCAACCATCATTGTCAAGTCAAGATTCCAATGGCCAAACACTTGTGGCAAAAATTGTATAAATTATTAAATTATATCAAATATACATTAAAGTCTAGTTCAATATGTTACATTTCTTAACTCTTGTTTCATTTTATAACAAAAAGCATAGTAATGATATATATGACATTGGTTAATTTAAATTTAATAAAAAAAATGTAATTTTTCATTTAAATGATTGAAATTGTACAAAAAAATCACTATAGAAAATTGTTTAAAAAAATATAAAATTACAATGTATTCATTTTCAATACATGATTTGTATGCAAAAAATTTACACAAACAACCAAATACATAATTTTTGAAAACTGCAATGAATTGAAGTAGTCAAATTTCTTATTAAAAAAATTACATACTTTAATAAAATAGATTTTTCATTTTTATTATTTGACATTATAAAACCATTGCTCTCCATACATTGTAGGGATTGATAAGCTCACCCTCTCACCCCAAAATTTCTTGCATATTGTACATTAAAATATTTATTGTTACACTTGTATTGAAAAATGATGATGTTTCAGGGAGCTGGTTTGTCAAATTTAGGCAACACGTGCTTTTTAAATTCAGTATTACAATGTTTGACATATACCCCACCGTTGATTTCTTATCTTGAAAGTGAACAACATAAAGCCACTTGTAAGTCACATTATTTTGTGTTGCTGATATTAGCTTCATAAAAATACCAATTCTAGTAGTGAAAAATTCAAGCATTATTTGATCTAAAAAGATCATGTATTTGTATTTTGTGTCAAAGCTAAAAAAAATGTATCATATGTTGGACTTAAAGTATTCTTATTTAATATTTTAACTTATTATTGGCCCTATGTGACCAATATATTATTTTTTATATACAATGTTGTATAAGTAGTAATTAAGAGGCGTCAATGAACTATATAGAAACATATGAAAGGTGAACTCCTAAATAATTATAAATTTTAATTAATTTTATGCATGAAAAAAAAATTGAATTTACTATTTTGGTTCAATATACAAATATTTTGAATTTTGCATTAAAAAATAAAATTCGGCTTTTGAAGCCAAAAAAATATTTTGTATTTTATAGAATTTTAAGAATCATTTATGATATTTTAATTTGAAAACATAAAAATTTAGTAAATAATTGACAATGTTTTATTGCATCTAAGGTTGGGCTACAGGATTTTGTTCAATATGTGCATTGCAAGATCACATTAAACAAACTTTAACATCAACTGGAGGCCTAGTCTCACCTGCTCACCTTGTAAAAAATTTGAAAAGTATCCTATCAAATTCCCTATATTATAACTACATTACTAATTGAATTATTTTGTGTATAGAACTTCAATTAAAGAATTGACATTCACATGTATACTTTGACTTTGACCAAGACATATCCAAGAGTTTTCGACCATGGCGACAAGAAGATGCACATGAATACATGCGCTACTTAATAGAATCATTGGATAATTGTTGCTCACCGCGTGGAACACCTTCAACTTCATCTTCTTCTCAAGATGAAAATATAATTCAAAAGATCTTTGGTGGTCGATTAAGAAGCCAAGTAATATCATGACTACAATCATATGAAATGTCTTTTAAATGTTTATTTAACCCACTAAAGATTGTGGGATACAACTCTGTAGTTAGATGCACCATTTTCAATTCAATTTTCACTTACATTCTAAAACTTCTTCCTTACAACTCTCTTAAAATAAAAAATTCATGAAATATTTTTGTTCTTTTTTGTAGAAGAGTGTTTAAAACATATATGGCATTAATGTAAGGCTACTTATCTTACCCAACATACAATTCAAGAAAAACTCAAATGGAAAAAATAACAAACTCCCAATGGTTAAGACAATTTTTTTCAATGGTTAAAAGCTCTTCTAGGATACTTCAAATTTCTAGCCTTCAGAGGTTAAAGACAATGGCTAATAATTATTATTTTAATTCTTTAACCCCTAAAAGACGAAGGCCTTTTTTCTGCCAAAAAACACTCAAAACTGCCATATCTATAGCAAAGAGTAAAAAAAATTGAATTTTTTTTTTCATATCTAACCATAGGATCTTATACCTATCTAGTATGAGAGTGTGTGGAAAAAATTTCAGAATTTTTGACCGCACAGATTGCAAGATATCTGTGTTTAAAGTGAAAAAAACAAGTTTTTCAACACATTGCGGGACCAGATTTTTCGACTTTGAACATTTTTAACTTAAAATTTTTGCACTACAGAGTTTTGAGCTTTAAATCTTTATAGTGGAGAATTGAGTTGAGAATCTAGGAAGAAAAAAAAATTCAAAAAAACTTAATTATTCTTCTTAAGAAAATTGTTAAGTAGAAGTAGGTACAAGATAGAAGGAAAATCTAAAATATTCATATATTTTAGATGGAATTAAAATGCACTAATCCCAATGGTGAGATTGTTCTAACAAATAAACTAAACCATGCAAAAAAAAAAATTTGAAAAATTTGAAAAATTGCATTCAGAAATGCATCCTACAAGTTATTTTTTCTAAGAAGATGCTCTAACTGCCCGAAAAACAAGAATGTCCATAACTTTCTCATAATAAATCCAAATGAAATGAATAAAAGCTTTCTAGATAGACAAAAATATAATCTATGAGAAAAAAATATTAAAAAAAATTCAAATTTTTGTCCATTTTTTTTTTGCTGCCCGGGCTGCCCGCCGTCCCTTGTTTTGAGCTTATTTGGTCATAACTTTTTTTCCCAGGCACCAATTGTGAAAAAAATTATATTTCTACAAATCTTATCAGTTTTTCTATCTCCAAAAAAAATTTCAAAAAATCACCACAAAATTTCAGCCCGTAGGTACCTGCCCAAAAACGCATTTGTCCCCCGAGCGGACAACAGTCCTTTAGGGGTTAAAATATATGAGAATGTTGACTAAAATATCAAACCAAAAAATTAAACAACCTTCTCACAACAATTGTTATCAAAACTCCGTCCATAGATTTGTAGTTTTTACTAATATTTTTTCATCCAAAATTTAAATAACTTTATTAAAAAAATTAGTTTAATTTTTAAGTCCTTAAAAATATATTTGTAATCACAATTCTTGGATATAGTAATTGAAATTCTTCATTATTTTCTTTTTAAGTAATTTACACTGTTGTCTTTTAATTAATTTTAATTTTAATTTATTTCTAAATTTCAGGTGAAATGTACTGTTTGTTCTACGTGCTCCAACACATATGATCCATTTCTTGATTTAAGCCTTGAAATTGTGCGGGCAGACTCTCTTACAAAAGCCTTAAATCGTTTCACAACTGTGGAGACTTTAGAAGGAGACAATGAATACTATTGTTCAAATTGTCAAAAAAAAGTTCATGCTTTGAAGCAATTTACAATTGATAAATCACCTATTATACTAACCATTCAATTCAAGCGATTTAGTGGGACGGGTAGTTCAGGAGGTAAGATTGACAAGAAAATTGATTTTGGACGTACACTCTCCATGAAACCATACATCAGCAATGCTCAGGTAATGCATTATTCTTAAATTATATATTTTATTAATTCATTGAATATATATTTTTATAGAAAGTAAAAATACATATAAATAATAATACAAAAAAATTGGATTTGAATTAAGTGGTGCAGGATTGCGATGCCAATTACTCATTATATGGAGTTCTAGTGCATGCTGGTTGGTCTACATGTTCGGGTCACTATTATTGCTTTGTTAAAACTACAGGAGGATTATGGCATAGTCTCGATGATAGTCGGGTATTTTTCTTCACTTAATCCTTCAAATCTTGGAATGATTACGTATATGAAAGAGGGTTGCTATTACGTGAACCTAGGAGTCTAAGCCCATGAGCCTAGAAGACTATACTTCTATGTTATAAGTGTCTACTAGTATGCTTTGTGCCATTGTCACAGCCAGAATAAAGTAAATTAATTTTTTAGTTTTTAATTTATAAAAACTTTGAAATTCAATATCTTTTATGAACGAAGGAGTACAAGGGCTTTATTTGTTGCAGTGTAAGAGGTTGAATTTTTGATACAAATAGAAAGCTTTATGTACAAAGGAGTGCAAGGGCTTTATTTTTTGGTGTTTGGACATGTGATGTGAAGGTTATAGTTTTTTCAAAATAAAAGATAATTTAATTCAATTTTCTAATTAAAAAAAACTTTGAAATTCACTAAATTTCAAACTTTAGGTCCAAACATCAAAAAACAAAGTTTATGCATCCCTCCTTGTCAAGAGCGCGTTGTCAAAAGACTCACAGTTTTTTTTAGATCTTAGCTTATCAAACAAAACAAAACAAACAAACAACCTAACTTAAAGTATAGATATTATAGAAACCTTCTATGATTATTGTGTAACTATGTTACAAATACCTATATTATAGGTGTTATATATTATATTAAGCACCTTCAATGGTTGTAGGATATCTACTTATATATATGATCAAGGCTCACATGCTCACATTTTCTTGCTCATACACTAGTATCATTGATATATAAGGTAGTGTATTTTTTGTTGAAGAGTTGAACATTGACTCCATATTGTAAATATAGAATATTTTGTTCTTGGAAAAAATAAAATGTAAGAAATTTCTCATTAACGGTTTACAAGGCTAAATTATAATGAAAAACATTAGTCACCAATTAGATGTATAATAAAGTTCACTTTCAAGTGCCAATATAAATCTAATAATAATACAATAACTTAAAGGTCATGAATTTATGGTCTAACTAGGGTGATTTCTAAATCTTTATTAATGACAAGAATTAAAACTTCTAGGCTTAATTCTAAGTGTAAAATAGGTCTTATTATTACAATTTGTCTATTATTCTAAACCACTCATATTACCCAAATCTAATAGAAACTTCCATAGGATTAAGCAACAAGTTTAATATTCAAGCAAATTATATTTAATATTAATATATTTTATTTAATACTTTAGTATGGTATCAATTCTATTCTATGGTCATAAAGATCTATGATACAATCATATAGTCACAAAACAAATAAACGCTTGCCTTAATGTGTTGAATGGTATGGCAAATGTTGTTGCTATACTTAATATGTATTAATTCTGTTTTTTTATTACTTTTATTACTTTTAGTTTTTTAAAGACAAGAAGGTTCCAAGAATATCATGTGGTTTCAAATTTATGAAACCTTCAATAAATGTATTTTTTTCTAAAATCTTTTCCGCAATATAGTAGAGGTTCCCTTATTGGTTCTATAATTGTTGATATTTATTAATACTATAATTGCAAAAAAATAATCTGAAATAAAAAAATTGAAAAATATAGATACATATACATATGAATGTACTTGTATGTGTATACATACTTACAAGTCTCCTTTTCCAAGGGAAGGGCTTTAGCTTCTATCTAAAAAAGACTACTAGTAAAGGATTTGTCCTTTTTTATTTTAAATTATTCTTTAATTAAAATAACATTTATGCTTTGGCTTTGCTTTCTTGATTTGGCTTCAAAATAATTTTTATTTTGCTTCTTTACATTGTATTTTTTAATCCATTTCATTTTTATTTCTATGTGTCTTTAAAATTATATTTAAATCAATATCTTTTAAATTACGACTGCCTTTATTTTTCATTTGAAGAAGTCGTTTTTTAATTTGAGGTAAAAGGATAGGAGGTGCCTATTAGTGAAGGGTCAAAGTTTTTTGATAGATGTTCTAAACTTGTTCTTCAATATATATATTTTTTCATTGTATTTTGATTATTATATACGACTGCCTTTATTTTTCATTTGAAAAAGTCGTTTTTTTATTTTAAATTCAGTCTTTTATTTTATTATTTTAAGTTTAAATTTATAATTATTATATTTCTATTTCTTTAATACATACATACATATGTGTATATGCTTGTGCGCGCGCACACACACACAGACATACACACAGACATACATACATACATACATATATATGTATGTATGTATGTATATGTATATGTATATAATTATTGTTTGTATGTGAATGTGTTTTTAGATTGCAATTTTATTGGTACAATAGAAATTACCAAAATTATGTTTGTATTGTATTTTTTTAAATTATTTTTCATAACTATCAATTACAAGAATTTTTTGAAATTTAGTCTTTTCTAATACAAAGGTTCAAACCATATCAACAAAATAATAATTTTACACTTTGTTCTATGGTCCTTTAGAATTTTGGATGTTACCAAGAGCAAAAGTGTTACTTGTAGAGATTTATAGACCAATTTGTCAAAATAATCATTTATCTAAATATAAAGAAAAACTCATTGTTTTAATTTGCAGAATTATATTTGCATGACTTGGTTGTTGTAGGTAAGACAGGTAAGCGAAAAAATTGTCCTAGATCAAAAAGCCTATATTTTATTCTACATGCAAGACTTAACAAGCCAATCTTCTTCCAGTGGAGAAAAACTTGAGACAAATTCTTCTCCAACTCTAAAGAGCAATTGGTTTTCAAAAGGCGCTCTTGAAATTGAGAATGATATAGTTAGAAGACATGAGGCATATGAAGGAGATGCTTGCCAATCTTCAAAGCAACATAGTAATTCTTGTAATTCTAGTAGTCATTTGTGTTCTAAAGGATCTTGTCAAAATGCCAGCAGTTCAACTTTTAGGTATTCTACAAGTAAGATAGATAGAAACACTCATGTGTGAAAATTGTAAAAATGAGTTGCATATCTTGATAGTGAAAATAATTACATAATCAAGAATGGCCTATCAAGAATGAAAATGCTTTTCAAATTTTACCCAAAAAGTCTTTTCTATAGGTGACAATTGTAGATGAGAAACTGCGTTGGAAAATCCAAATGGATTATTTCAATTTGAAACTT
Source organism: Pseudisothecium myosuroides (assembly GCA_951799445.1). NCBI lineage: Eukaryota > Viridiplantae > Streptophyta > Bryopsida > Hypnales > Lembophyllaceae > Pseudisothecium > Pseudisothecium myosuroides. The sequence continues at coordinate 7,443,908 of OX637289.1, read as the reverse complement.
GTGTTTTATTAACGACAAAAAAACATGCCTACTTATTGTTGATCATGCCTACTTGAAAAAGTCATCTCATAATCTTGCCTAATTTTTTTATAGATTTTGGAGTGTCATCCTTTCTATGATGTTAATTTTTATTTAGTTTTTATGGCTCTAATCTAGAGATGTAGTTTGTAGCTTCTAGAATTATTAAAGAACATTATAAAAAGACGTTTTAGAGTCATTTATGCTATCCTTTCATATATATTTGGGCCTAAAATAGTCACCTATACCATCATGAACCGCTATAAGTTTTCAAGGGCAAACAATGAAAATTGAAGAGTTTTTTGGAGGCATAAATTTATTATCAAAATTAGTCCTCCCTTCGTTCCAAAATTAACCCAAAATGACATTGCAAAATTTGGTCAGATTTGGTTTTAGATTGCCATTTGGGACCAACAAAACAACTCCAAGTAGTAGTTCTCCCTCCATCTATGCAATCATCAATCAAAAAACAAATGAAATGACTAAAGAGGTCAATCAACAATGTTCATTCTTATTTTTTGCGTCTTTTTGAATGTTGCGTGATTGAAGGAGATGAAGCTCAAGGAGGCTTAACAAAGGGTCACACAATTATTTTCTTAAGCATATACTAAATGCCTACAACAACTGATTGACTAATGATGCTCGTTGAAAATGTCCAAAAATTCATACTTTTCAATATTCCAAAACAACACTTTAAAACAGGATTTGAAACTTAAAGTTTCTAGAATGCTAGGAGTGCATTAAACTCTACTTATAGCGCAAAATTGGTTTTTTAAAATGTTATTTTTAGCCTTAATCCGGAACATTTTGTTCAACAGGACGATCATTTTGGAAGGAGGTAGTACAATTTAGAACATCACAAATTATTAAAAATTTGAATATTTTATTTTATTTTATGATTTCAATTATTTTATTTTATTCACAAAAATTACAAACTAATAGACTATAAATTTGAAGTTAGAAAATTTAAAGAAACTTAGAAATTCATCAAAGAAGAGTCTCAATACATTAATTAAAGATTCAAAGTGTGCTTAGAAATAACATTTCCGGATATGGCTATAGAGAGGTTTTCAAAGACATAAAGATAATATGAAATGATGATGATTGGAGATTAAATTTGATTAAAACTTAAGAACATTGCTACCAATTGATATAAATGACTGTGCAAATAGAAATGCAATGTGGATCAAAACTTGCATATGAAATTTATTCCAAAGTATTGTAACAAGAAATAATCAAATAACAGATTAGTGCCTTTCTAACAAGAATCCTAAAAAGAGGATAATTTTTTTTACTATAGCCGACCAACTTATAGAATGACAATTGCATAAGTAAATGTGGAATTTGAATTTAGAATTGCAAATTTATAAATTTTTAATTTTTTATGAATTTTCAATTGTTTATAAATAAATTTTAAAAAATCAATCTTAAAAGTATCTAAAGTCTAAAGTCTAAAGTCAATTGTCACTTATAGTGCATAGAATGGTGGAGCATTAATTTTTAATTTAAAAATAGTAATAATTGAATTCAAAATTTTACAAATACATATCAATTGAAAAATAGATTACAACTATTTAAAAACCCTTAGCATTTAGGATGTAATTAATTATGGAAAGAGTTCTTTATTTTCTAATTTCTATTTCAAATTATATTTACAAGGATTGGTGATAGAAACTCTAAATCTAATTATAGATGAATAATTCAAAATATATAACTTTTGTTTATAAATCAATACCAAATTATTTTTCTAAGTTATTGCTAAATACATTTTAACAAAATTTCAAATGAAGAAATGAAGCAATGCATTGAGGTGTTAACCCTTAAAGGACAGAGGGTGTTTGAGCATAGCTCTTGTTTTCTTGACTAGCTCTTGTAACAAGCATAATTCATTTGTGTGGAATAATTTTGATAATTGCCACCATTGAAATGAAATAAGACTTATGTATCTTTCCTATGAAAAAAAAATCAACGAAATTGCACAATTTTTGAAAAAATGCCATTGTTGACAAGATTGATGACATATGTTCGGTTAGGCAATACTTTGTACATATGCTGAAATGGGAATGTTGAAATTGGAATGCTCAAAAGTACTCCCAAAACTCTGATTTTTTTCCACATGTTCATATCATCATAATATTGATGTGTAATTTTTTTCAAATAATTTTGAGGTGTAGAAAAAAAGATATGAGGATGTGGAGTGACGGCCTAGAGCGTCTTCATCAATCTCAAAATTCACCAAAAATTGCACCCTCCATCATTTTTCAATCAGATTGCACCAATAGATTCAATAGAAAAAATCATCTAAAGTCTCTTTGTTGTTCACAAATTGTTAGAGAGGTTAACATATCAAATTTTCTACAAATGTAGTTGCAAAAGCCACGTATGGTAGTGGCCTTATGGTCCTTTAGGGATTCAGTTTTAATGTCCAGAGCACTAGATTTAGGTGATGACAAAACTTTGGAGTTAAAGTTATTATTTTCAATATATATTTTTCAATATATATTTTAAATTTATATTCTGAAAAATAAACCTATTTTTAACAATAAAATCTAATTTTGAAAATGAATGTTTATGATTTTTTTATTTTAGATTTTGTATAAAGAAGTCCCTTGCATATCTTGATTTTATAATGTTAAAGGCTCTAAAAATGAGCCTCAATACATTGAATCTTAAGAGGGAATTAAAATCAAATTAGAAACTCATTTAACCCCTAAAGGCCCAAGGTCTTTTTTCTGCCAAAAAACACTGAAAACTGCCATTTCTATAGCAAAAAGTAAAAAAAAATTAAAATTGTTTTTTTTTCCACATCTAACCGTAGGATCTTACACCTAATTGGTATGAGAATGTGTGGAAAAAATTTCAGAATTTTTGACCGCACAGATTGCAAGATATCTGCGTTTAAAGTGGAAAAAACAAGTTTTTCAGCACATTGCGGGACCAGATTTTTTGACTATAACATTTTTAACTTCAAATTTTTGCACTACAGCGTTTTGAGCTTTAAATCTTTATAGTGGAGAATTGAGTTGAGAGTCTAGGAAAAAAAAAAATTCAAAAAAACTTAATTATCATTCTTAAAAAAATTGTTAAGTAGAAGTAGGTACAAGATAGAAGGAAAATCTAAAATATTCATATATTTTAGATGGAATTAAAATGCACTAATCCCAATGGTGAGATTGTTCTAGCAAGTAAATTAAACCATTCCAAAAAAAAAAATTGAAAAATTACAAAAGATGGATTCCGAAATGATTCCTACAAGTTATTTTTTTCAAGAAGATGCTCTAATTGCCCGAAAAACAAGAATGTCCATAACTTCCTCATAATAAATCCAAATGAAATGAATCAAAGCTTTACAGATAGACAAAAATATAATCTATGAGAAAAAAAATATTTTAAAAAAAAATTCAAATTTTTGTCCATTTTTTTTTGCTGCCCGAGCTGCCCCCCGTCCCCTGTTTTCAGCTTATAACTTTTTTTCCCGGGCACCGATTGAGGAAAAAATTATATTCCCACAAAGCTTATCAGTTTTTCTATCTCTAAAAAAAAATTCAAAAAATCAAAACACAATTTCAGCCCATAGGTACCTGCCCGAAAACGCATTTGTCCCCCGAAGGGACAACGGGCTTTTAGGGGTTAAAAAAATTGTAGAGTAGATTTTGAAAAGCCTTAAATTGATTGAGTTTATACATGCTATATGCCCTTTGACCTCAAATTTAGTATCACATCAATAATGTAGAAATTAGAAAGTACTTAAATGTGGAAATTGAAAATCTCAAATGAGTAGTCTTTGAGCAAAATAATTTAATAAATAAAACAAGCATAAACTCCAAAATCACTAAATTTGATCAACAAAGGATAATTGTTCTAAAATATTATTCTAAAATATTATTTCTAAGACATTGGTAAAATCTTTATTTTTGTATTTTTTGATACATTTCATATTAACAATATATTTTAGTTAACTTCTTGAAGTAAGTCAATTTCAAATTTTAAAGTCAAAGATCCCATTAATTCTTAAACCTTTAAAAAATATTCCAAACCTTATTCAAAGATGAAGTTATATCTTTCAATTCACAAGTTTTAGAACATGTATTTTCTACAACTTGAAAAATTAATAGCATTTTTGGAGAAATGACTTAAAAACACCTAAACTTTTGAAAGAAATACTAAAAGAAGAAGGAAAATTTTGAAAAGAAAGAATAAATTGCTAGAATTAATTTTAATATGAAGTTGAGAATTACCAAATTTCACAACATAAATGTTGTAGTAAGAAATACAACTATACCCAATGGAATTGTTTCTTACCGAAAATATTGAAAAATGAACCTCACATGTCATAGAAAAAAATGTCCTATTGGCCCACAAAATAAAATCTTCATACTTTTTCACTTTACTAATTGAAATCAAGGTTTTTTTCCTGCACTGTAGCAATACATCATGCAATAAATGGAGGATGGTCCCTCCAAATTTCTTCCACTGTCACTGTGCCACAACATTAGAGTATGACAACATGGTGCCAGAAAAAAAAACTGCCACAACACTAGAGTATGGCAACATGGTGCCAGAAAAAAAATCCTGATTGGAATGGAATGAATCAAATATTTTCTTGTAAATATAGAACTGTATACATGCTGTGCAAACTGCAATCCCCTTTGACGGAACTCCCAACAAGACCAAACAAAAACTTACAAAAATCATGCTCAAATGCTTATTTGGATGATTTAGTTTAAGGTTTGGTTACCTTATAGCCACCTGGTAGCTCATGAGTAACGTCCATTAAAAGAGCACCCAGTAGGATTATGGACAAGGGTTCATAGAAAGAATCTGTTCAATACACATCAGGTCTCTCAAAAGATTAATCCTCAAGTGACTTGCCAGTCTTGAGCCCCAAAATCTACAATAACGGGATCATTTGTCTTAAGACATCGCGGAATCACTGACAAACGTACAGTATAATCCATGCACTCTCTAACCTTGAGTTCAATGCAACAGACGGACTGTGCAGCCTCTTTCAAAATCCTTAACTACAGCAGCTTCCGGTACCCACCACCACAGAGATCATTGAATAAACACTTCTGCGGAAGCAATTCGACACGAAAAAAACTGCTCTATACTGCATGCTAGTGCTGCACAAACAATGTCTGATTTGTCCAGTGGCATCTGAATTCATGCCCTCCATCAAAAGGTACGAAGAATAGTCTCCCAAGAGAAGCGACACGGCAGATGTTTGAAGACATAGGTGCTCATTATACCCAAACATCTAGTTACTACTCCCTGCCGTTATGTAGGCTGAAATCTCTCCCTGCAAAAAAATTGCAGCTGGGCGTCGTGGCACATTTGTACCCAGCGTGGTACGATGGAATTTGATTGTAAGCCCTTTGATACTGTCCCATCTCCTGAGCTGAACATACTGCAAGAAGGAAGGATTCCATACACGTCATGTCTACTGCGGTCTACGGATCAGAGCAGCAATATCCTCCCGCATGAGACCGCTCGCAAACGTACTTTGTGTCAGAGGTGTTCTGGGCAACCTTGCAAAGTCTGATCTCCATACTTGAACTGGTGAAGCTTCCCTCGATAAAGCAACCGTCATATTCTTCCGAACTGGCTGCCACCATAACCCCATAGCAATTACTGGAATTGACGGAGCCCGCGTTTTGGGTGTGAGCCTGCCAAATCTATTGCCGAACCGGCTTCTAAGAGAGCTCCCAAATTGACCACCCAAGTATGCCGTATAAGGAGGATTCTGATGGTCGGATTTACTGTGGGAATTAGCCTGCTTTGCATCGGATTTTGGTTTGCTAGTTCGAACTGGTTTCTTTGATGCCTGAAGCTTAGGTGCTTCTGTACCTCGAATATTGGCCTGTGGACGCATACGATCAAAAAACCGCAAGAGACGATTGCCAATGTTCCGTCCAACAGAGATATCTCGCCTTTGAACCTCTTTGTGCACATTGAGAGCCACTGAGAACACGGCCCTTGTGCGCCTGCAAACGCACCCAATCAAAATCGTAGTCAGTATACCTAATCAAATCTCCAGCCATCTATTACTTGAAGTCAAAGTTCATATGACACAGACAGTGAAACCTCGCTTTAGTGCAGCCTGATAAAAAAAGACGCAGGCAATAGATTACAAAAAAAAGATCGGAGGCATGCTGGAAAAAACATATTGAATGAGAATTTACAAACAGGTTTTCAACAAAGATAGAGATCATGCAGCCCTGCAATCGATAACATCCGTCTATAAGGACATCCCTCTGCAATGAGGACACGGTCTGGACGTACTCTGCAATTATGTAAGACTGATAGTAAGACAGTAATTAATTTATATGGTAACCCAGTAGCTACTCTGCTCAGCGATTGGCATCATTTACACTTCAGCGCAAGCATGTTGACATACGAGATTACAACTTAGGGTTTCGACATGACCACTAGAAGAAGGGTTACAACTTGTATCCATTCATCATCAAAATATCTCTCGGTCAAATCGTAAAACTAGAAAACTCCTCCCCGCTCATGTTCTTCCCGTTCGAACTCCAGACACAACCAAATAATGTATCAACAACAGCGAATTATAGCATGACAAGTCCCTCTTAACGAAGTTCACTCAATATCGCTTAGGGTGCCTGCTCCAAAAGCTACTGAACATAAATTAAACATAATCTGAAAAAATATCGTCTAAACTTGCCTGCTGCGACTACCGCGATCATACGGGCTTGTACGAGCAATCAAAAGTTTAATAATAATATCCAAAAATACTGTCAGTAATTTGCCGCTACATTTCTAATTGGATTACAATAGAACGAAATATTCTTGTTCTCCAATTTCTACGTTTTTCAATCTTTCTATGCGTACTTAAAACTTATGACCAGAGTCTAAAAAACAGAATAGTAAAGTAAGCAGCGCAAGGCAATCCAAAATCAAGAATATTCCGATTTCCAGTAACACAAGGTTCAAGGATATGGCTTAGTGGACCAAAAAGACACCAAGCCTCACGATTCTCGTGAACACCATCCCGATCCCACAACAAACCGTGGCAATCTCGTCAATCATGCAACGCATAACGAACACTACAATTACAGAACCATCAACGCATTAAACCCACGTCATAAAAGAGGGGGAAACAGGCATCCCATACCCATAGACAAAATCTTTGAGCTTCGGGTACTTGGGAGAGATCAACCGTCGCTGCAACCGCAACGCAAGCCTGTAAGTCCGAGGTAATCCCAGCACGTACGCTGTGGCAAGCGTAATTTCCCACAGAACCATGGCTGCAACTTGCCCGGCTCTCCCTGCACACCTTCTACTGAATAAACCCTCACTCCACTCACTACAAACTCCTCAAGCTCCTGGTGATGGGATGATACTGTATTCCTCACAACGCTTGCACCACACTCACTCTTGGATGGAATCGGAAAAGGTGATAGAAACGTCGCGGGCTGAAACCCTAATCGAGCAGAGTGCATGAAGGTCAAGAACTTCATGCAGTCAGACAAGCGGAACCCTACCCTAAGCTTAGGTGACGACTTGGGGCGCACTTCTCACACTGCGTTTGTATCGACTTGAACCCTAGAAGGACGGGCCTATGACCACTGATATCAAAGCATCACTGCCATTTTGCAACTAGGTGGAACCGCCACTTTTTGCTACTGAGCCTACTTACTATTATTATAATGGTCAGATTTTCACATATTCTTGTTGGCAAATGAAAGGAGGTTCCAGCATACCAAAGAATGTGGCATTTGGATATTGTATGCAAAAGTTATTAACCCCTAAATGCCCAAGGCACCCAAATGTGGTGTCGAAGAAACTTTGAAGTTAAATGAAACCTTACCAAATTGCTATTTTTAGTAGGTTATATTTTTGAAAGATTCTTTTCGAAGTCTAGTTTTAGCATGAAAAATCCAATTTTGAAAATGAATGATTATGATTTTTCTATTCAAGATTTTGTGCAGAGGTACCCATTGCAATCTTGACTTTTCGTAGTGTTGAGGGCTCTTGGAAATGAGCCTCAAATACACTAGATCTTGGAGAAAAAATCACACTAGAAATTCATTTAAAAAAAATTGTAGAGTAGATTTTGAGAAGTCATAAATTGATTGGGGTTATATTTGTTACCCCCTTCAACCCCCTTCAACCTCATATTTTTTTGGTCTTGAACTTTTTAGATTTGACATGCAAAAAAAGAGCTCAAAGATTTTCATAGTTTTAACACCCTGATGATCAAACATTATAATCTTTCAATCCTTAAATGATATTGTTGTGTTTTCTTTTCCTATGTGATCTCTGACATGTCTAGTTTGAATTTGTACGGTTACAATTCAAGAAAAAATGATTCAACTTATCAAAATGTTGGCTTTTTGTTCAATTTAGAGCAAATTCCAAGAGGCTCAAAACAAGCCTTGGGCATTTAGGGGTTAAGGAACAAAGTTTGGTTCTAAAAGCGTTTCTTCCACATAGGTACAGAACTGATTTTGGAGATGTACACACAGTAAAGATGGCGGTTTAAGGTCAGTGGCACATTTGGGTGTACCTACCTTAGAATATAAATGAAAATTTTTATATTTATTTTTCAGAGATGAAATCATGTGTCTAATACAAGTCATAAACTTTTCAAAAAATTTTGAAGAAAATTTTAAATTACTGTGAATTTTTTTAAGAAAAAATGAAGAAAATTCATATCAAATACAAAATATACTCAAAAAATCTGAATTTTTTTGCCATAGATGTATATTATAGTGTAGAACATATCTTTTTATTTATTTTTAATTCAATTGGATTGTTATTTGGACCTACTCCATGCTCTCATTTCCGGTCGTCATCGATCAGTTGTCGAAACATTTGAATCTTCAAGTAAGCTCATAACTTGATCCCAATCATTTCATCAAAAAATTAGCGGGAACTATTGTACACATTGGCTAATGTTTCAAGTTGACATTTCAAAGCTCCACAACTTCAATTTGAAATTTGATTCAAAACTCAAATTTGCAAGAGGAGAGGAGAGCATTGAACTTTATTAATTGCTCAAAATGGGATTTAAAAATGTTGATTTTTGACCTTAATTTGGAACATTTTGTAAAGTCAATAATACCATAATGAGGGAATTTTGCAATACTATTCAATGAAAAAATACACAAGCAACTTCCAAAAACAATATTGGATGGAAAAACATTTCTTTCTATCATACAATCTCAAGTGTAGTCACCTATTGAACAGTTAATGTCCATGGCATCTCCTGGGGTTAGCCCCTCAAGGATAGAGCCCGTGACCATGACCATGACTTGGAAGTCCTCCAAAGGACACAAAACGGCCTCATCATCCTTCCGAGTTTAACTTTAAAACGCTTGGCCTATGACCACAGAGTTGTAGGTCAAATTCCATCACCCTGTATGTTCCCATTTAGCAAATGTATGAAAACAAAAAAATTATTTTTATTTTTAAGAGATAAAATCACATGTCTTCTTTACTTTACAAAAAAATAAGATTTTTTGGTAGAACATTGACTTTTGTGAGAGTTTTTGAAGAAAAAATAAACAAAAATCATTTCAAATTGAAAATCATCTCAAAAATTTGAAATTTTCACCATAAATATATACTATACATAATAGTGAAGAATACCATAGTGTAAACAAAATTTCTATATTAGTTTATAAATAGAATTAAGTAACAATAGAAGTTCAAATTGCAATAAAATATTTAACTAAAGGAATTTTTCTATAAATTCAAATTGGTATAGAAACTAGAAGGATGGCCTTCATTTTATTGATTACATTCAAACTCAAGAGATATCATTTTTATAGAAAAATTTTATATCTACACCAAGGATAATAATTCTCCAAAATATACTAATATAGCATATTTTGTTATTTGTTTTTTTACTAACTCAATTGCATGTTCTTCATAATCCACCATAAAAGGTCAATAGAAAAAATTGTATGAAAATTGCTTCTAATTTCCATCTAGCTCATTTGATTGTCAATTGAATGCCACAAATTGAAGTTTGAGAAGCTTTAGGGTTAAACTTTGCTATCATTCTTTTTAGAGCACTCTAAGTGTAGGTTAACAATGGGTTAGTTTGATAAATAATTAATCAAAATTTGGAGCATATCCAAAACAAGGTGCAAGGAGAATGATAAACAACTAATTAGTTATATAAGAGCCAATTCATTTTCCCAAGTATCGAAATCATAATGAAAGTCTCATGCAAATTATTGATCTAAAGTTCTATATTTCAAAAAAATCACTAATTCAATTAGAAATGCAACAAATAATTGCATATCAATGGATAAATGGGCAATTATAGAGAGTTTATACACAATTATTTTCATTTTTTAAAACTATAATGTTTACATCAAAAGATTTTTTTTTTAAAACCATAATTGCACAACTATTCAAATGATTCAATTAATTCAAATTCTAGAAGTAAAAATGTGTGGACTTTATAAATTGCACAAAGGAGATAGAAATGGAACTAAATTAAATGAAAATGAAGGCTAAATCTATTTTTTGTTCTAAATTAAAATTTATTTGAGTTTGGACCAAAATTTCAAATTTTGCCTATTTCATAAATTTAGGTTTATTTCACAAAAGTCTTTTTTGTGCAAATTATTTATAATTTCAACTTACATCAATTGGTTGTTAGTACAAAAATGACAAGTCACCTAACTTTACGTGTACATATATGTAAAATGGTGAAATACAAGTCACCTAACTTTATAAATTTAATAGCTTAGTTTAATTTTATTAAAGTATTACATACAAAATCAAATATGAAGATATTTTTGTTTAGTCTGATAAAGGGATATTTTGTTGACATGGTATGGCTATGAGAGGTGAAGAGGTCCTTAATACAAAGAAGTTAATTGTTTTTCAAATAATGAAGCAAGGTGGGAATTCAAAGAAAAAAAAGTAATTTTGTTTACATCGGAATTGCAAATCTTCATTTAAGCACTATAACCTCAAAAAATTTGTTTGTGATTTAAATTCTCTAATAGAAAGCTATGGATGCTTGAAGTTCAATTGTGAAAACAATTGTTGCATTATTTTGACTTGATTATGAGTAGTTGAATTCTTTCATGTCTAAAATTTATATATCGTGCATAGATTGTTGTACTTCCTACCTTGCCACTTCTATAAAGTAGTTGCCTTTTAATCACATATCAAACATTGAGTGACTAATGCTATGTAATATGTAAATGGACAAAGTGAATACTAGATTTTTGAAATTCTAAGAAAATTATTATTTTTTGTTATTTTTGAAAACATTTGCTGAAGCACTTCTTTAAAATTTAATTAATTATTTAGAGTTATGATTGGTTATAAGAATTGGCAAGCTTGTTGGTGCTATGCCTTGGAGTGTAGTATGCTTTGGCATCTACAATTTCAACCCCAAATTAATTCCTAAAAGACCAAGTAGTTGCTGAGTGACAAATTGACTATTTGGATAGGTTCCTTAGAAGTAAATTTTGAATGGATTTTTCTAAATTTTTGAAATAAGGTGTGGACATGTCTTCCCCTTAGTAAAAATATATATTTTTTTAATCCAGTGCCCAAATCAAAAGTTATGCTGCTTGAAGTTTCTTGGCAAGTTGGGAAGCTTTGGGCAACATGTGAAAAATTATTGTTCTACCTCTAAAATTTGGTAGCTATATAGATAATATGATATAGAATCCATCTGACAAAAAGTACACCATGTATAGTGCAAAAGTCTCATTTTAGGAGGAGTTACATTTTGTTGGCCTAGTTGGGAAGGTCAGAAAACAATTTTTTTTTCTTACTTCAAATGCTACAATCTTTTAACCATATAATCAAAGTTTTTGAAATTTTTTCCTCATATTCCTACAATAGACTAGTACAATTTTATGTGGTTGAATTTTGTTTGAAATGAGCTCTGGTCCTTTACGGTTTAATGATAATGATGAATGATGGAATTTGGCAGTGGAAGCTTAAGGCTGTAGAATTCACATTGTAGTCATTTGAGAAGACCCAAAGTCCATTTTTTCAAAAATTAAAGAGTGTAGCACATCAGAAAAGTTGGGCCAAATTGTTTTGGTGCCATTTTGACACCAAAGGCCGCATACAGGTCATTTTAGTGTCATTTTATCCATACTAGGTTGATACAAAGGTTGGCACCAAATTAACTTAATTGCATTTCAATGCACCATTGTGGCACCATGTTCACATGCCTTGAAGTTCCTGATGCAACTAGTATTTAGTCTTCTTATTCCTATTGCTCAAGTATTATTAAGCAATATTTAGAATGTAAAGCAATTCCTACTCTTCAAAAAGTATTTAAAATGTAAGCATTTCCTATTATTCATCTATTTTTCAACAATATTCTATACTTATTAATACAATGGGGAATTGGACATATTATACATGTATAAGTACATTAGTTGCTCTAAATGATGATGTATACACAACTATATGATCCAATGCATTACCGACTCATTTTCTTGTTGAAATGTTCACCTCATTTATAAAATATGAAATATTAGTGTATTGTACCAATCTCTCACAAAAGTAATTTTTTTGAGATGACACTAATTTCCTGCCTTCTAATAGGACTAATCAATGTAACACATATTTATTTCCTTTTATCTACATAAAATAGTGAAATTAGATTGTCCCTCACTAATTTCTCGACATTCTACACTATATAAATATGTATTGTTACTGTAAAAGGATGCAATAATGCAAGAACTACATATGCTACATGGGTTGGTGCACTAATTCTTAACCGGGTTAAACTTTAGAGAATTGCATACACCTCGATGTGGGCAAGCCGTGAGTCATGACGTGACTACTTTGGAGAAGGCCACCTAAGGTAGGAGGCTCAGAAATGGAGCATCTAAGGGCTGGTCCGCCTTTTTCATGTATTTCCTTGGATGGGAATATTTTTAGTTCATTTTTCAGACATAGAGAAATTGATGAGGAATCTAATGCAAGTGGTTTCGTATTTTTCCGAGCATTTTTGAATTACTTATGAATTTTCAAACGAGTTGGGTCGTAGGTCCCTATTTGTGACCCTAGGTCTTTCATAAACGCTTCACTTGCAATTCTAAATAAAAATGGGGAAAGCAAAGAAAATGATTGGCTCTTGCAATTAAGAATGCTTTTTTCCTTGATTCATTCAATGACTATACTAGTCTATACTAGTCAATTTCAGAACCAACTCATGTCCATTACACAGCCATTTATAGGGTCCATTCTAAATGCCCGCTCTGTTTAACAGCCTCCTACCTTAATTGTTAAGGCCACCTAATTTCACTATTTTGTGTATATTTTCTATTATTTACCGGTCCTGTCGGCCCGCCCCGTCATCCAACCGTCAAAATTCCAACGCGCAGTCGTAAGCGCAGTTCCTTGCTCCTTCCTCATTGTGCAATCTCCTTCCGTTCCTTTGCAATAATATTTCAAGCTCTTGCCAAGCTCTTGCCACTCCCCTTCTTCTTTGTCTGCGTGATTTCGATATTGTCTCTGTGCTTGAGCGCCGGCCGTTTCCATTTCCTCTTGCTGTCGATCGCGCCTGTCGCGATGGTGTAACTTAAAAGCAGGACGCGTGCGATTAGGGTTTCGATTTGGGACGGAGCGCAGGGAGGGAGGGAGGGATGGCAAGGGCCGGCAGGCGCGAGAGGGGAGGAAAGGGGCGCTGTAATGTGCAGTACAGTGCAAAAGAAGCGCGAGGGTGGTGATTTGGAACGGGCGATGGTGGCGGTTGGTGTAGAACGGTGAGATTAGGGTTGGGGCATATATGGAGAGGTGGTTAGCAACCGCGAAGGATCGTCGTTGGAGTGGCAAGAGGAAGGAGAAGGCGGTTCGTTGCGCCTGGGCTTTCCCGGAGTTAGTGTACGTGCCGTGGTTGGGTGAGCCAACCTACAGACAGAGGAGAGGAGGAGGAGGAGGGGTGTGAAACTGTGGAGGGTGGAAATTAGGGTTTGGAGAACAAAACCACGATGAACGGGAGAGTGAGATTGGAGAGACACTGCGGGTAAGGTATGATGAGAGCCGGTGTCAGAGAGTGTCATTGGGCGAAGCGAGCGATCGATCGTCGTGCCGTGAAGTGTAGTATTGAGTGAGCTCGAGGGAGGGATGGAGAGACGAGAATAGATGTTGGTGTCAAAGTGATCTTCCCAAGAAACGAAACATCATGATTGTGCGGGAGCAGGAGATCACCAGGTGTCATAATGTAGCCATGGATTACTCTATAGCATATATGATTCAAGATGTGCACGATTACTTTGTCATAGTTCACTATGTAAACCAGGTATTTGCGATCAAGTTTTGTGCCGTCAAAATCCCTTATCGAGACTTCTTTCAGTCTTATATGTTGCACAATTAGGTAGTTGTCTTTCATGTTAGTTAAGTTTTTTCCTATCTGGCTCTTGATAATCGGTCTTCTCGTCATATTATTTGGTGTGCTCTTTGTTGTCTCTTTCTTCAGGAGACTTAACTATACCCGTGCTTCCATTTTTCTGTCCGTGCTTCTAAACAATACCCGTTTTATTTTCTAATTTAATTCAAGGGAAGACAGTATTGCAGTGGAGGAGAGAATTTTCAGTTAATTTCTTTGGTGGAATTGTAGAGCTTGCAAGAATGTACGAGGAGAGGAGATTAGCCACCCCGCAGCGTTTATATGTAGAATATATCCGCGACCACTATTTCAGTGTGATGGTTGTAAGATTCATAATAAAAATAAACCTGGAATTTAGAATTGAACGGTTTGCTGACACTGCAGATTCAGGTGGCACAATTGAAGACGGCTCAGTGTCTAATCTTCAAAGCTTCATTAGAGCTCCCGACACCAGCTTTTGTGATACACAACATTTGAAACAGGAGTTCTGAAGCACATGCAGGGTCCACGCCGTTTGGTTGGGAAGAGCTCTTTCCATGGCTTCGCAAGGTCTGAGATACTTTGTGGATTGGGAAGAACAATTTATTTCCCACGACAGAGGCAGCCGTGTCGTGCACTACTACCTTAAGGATCGCCATGGCCAAAATTCCTTGGCTGTGGTGGGAACAGAGAGAAGCCTTCGACACATGGTGTATGTTGTTTGCGACGAATTCCTGCCACTTGCAGGTTTGGACAAAACAGCAACGTCCGCATTCAAGTGGAGAGCTCGTCGTGAAGTTGTGGAGTGGCTGCAGACTTTGTTGACAAAGACTCGCTCAACTTCGTCTGAACTGTACCTTAGCTCAGGTATTTGCTTTCTCTCTCCTAGTTTGGAGCGTCTTGACAGCTGTTTTTTAGTTTTGATTTGAGGACAAATTATTGCTATAAGTTGAACATCTGTTTTCCACATCAATTTCATAAAATTGGCCCAATTTCATTGAAATGGCGCATCGGAACCTCAAGCAAGGAAGGAAATAAATTTTTTTAGGGAGACGGAAGGGTGGGTGGGTGTGGAAATCCTTACAGGTGCACCATTTTGCAGAGAAATTAATTTTTTCTTATTAATTTGGGTTTCTGTCTGCAAAACAAGCTAGTGTCAAAATGTCAATGCCAATGTCAACGTCAAAATGGAGCATGGAATACCGCCAATTGAACGGAATTGAACGGAATTGAGATTAATTGGTGTTGAGAGTATATGACATTTCAAGACACGAGAGGTGGCAGTGTGGATCCTAGATTACTTTTTTATGTTTCCAGTACATGTTGCTTCAACGTATGAGTCCTGATTTGTGAAGGCGAGCAAATGAACGCAGGATCTCCGAGCACGGAGCCAGCAGCATCATCAGATGTCGATGCTGTGATGGAGGAAACCGATGAAGCTCTGGAAAGCGGCCAGGAAGAAAGAAGTCGTGGCTACCTTGTATGTCAAAGTCTTTCATATCCTTCTATCTTATCTTTCCTCCAGTCCATTATCTTCATACTCACTGGCACGATGGCTTGCTATTAGAAATTGGTGTTTAGGTTCTTGCGAAAGTTTGAAAGATTTGTTCGTGATTTGTCCTTCTGTGCCACACATTAAAAGTTCTAAGTTGAACATCTTTTAATCTGAGGCATTTCAGGAACGTGATGTGAGACGGCATGTCAACGCTGAAAAAGGAGATTTTGTCTGGGGACCTAGTATATGGCGCAAGCGCTTGCGGCATTTCCAGTCTTTCACTCGCAATGGCATCACCATTTCGGTACACTCATGCAATTCTTTTGGAGTGAATTGTATCGTATTTCAGTCTAGTATGTTAAGATGTCATCACATCTGGGTGATAGCTATTGAATTAGTCCCCAACTGACTGATCATATATTTTCAGGTGCATGACTTTGTTTATGTGTTGACCGAAGAGGAGCGCCACATTGCTTACGTGGAAGACATGTACGAAGACAGGAAAACGAAGAAAAAGTTGCGAGTGCGATGGTTCCACAAGACAAATGAGTTAGCTCGCAAGATTCCTCCTCCTACACCACATGCGCAAGAACTGTTCTATACATCATTTCCTCAAGTTTTGAGTGTTGAATGTGTAGACGGTGTCGCAACTGTTTTAACCCCCGAACACTTTGAGCTCTGTTCAAAACTCCTGCACACAGACGCTGCCATGCACATGCATGTGTGTTCTCGTCAGTTTGACAGCAATGAAGGCATCACACCTTTCAATATTCAGGAAGTGAAGGGATATTGGCACCAACAACTATTGTCACATATCGGAGTGAAAGCTCCTTCTGGGTTCACGTGGTCTCTTCCACACGGTGAGCCTGGAAGCGAAGACCTTGAAATGGACGAGGAAGAAGAGGCTGAGCCCGGGAATGTGATAAGGCGTGGACCCCGGACTGCAAGATCCACTCGACGGAGAGTCGGGTTTAATTCACATATGCGGGGAGGTGATCATGGAAATGTTTCGACGTGGGTAACTTCTCCTGTGGATAGGACATGCTCCAGTAGTGATGGAGTAATTCCAGCAAGCGACACTGGCCATGCGGCTTCAAATGGAGATGCAAAAGCCCCTGCAACAGGGAGAGGTGACCAGATGGACGAGGGGGTGAACTCCGTTGAGCATCGTCTTGAGCAACCTCTCGATTTCAAAGCTGGCGATGAAATTGAAATACTATGCCAAGATAGTGGATTACGAGGTTGTTGGTTCAAAGCGACCATCACAAGACGAGTGTCGAAACGTTTGAAAGTGCGATATGAAAAGCTTCAGAACGAAGATGGTGAAGGAAATCTCGAGGTATTCATACAAACAATCTTATTAAGGATCCAATAGTTTCGAAGTGAGACAAGTGTGCTGCAGTCAATGATAGTGTGGCAAGTTTGACAAGATATTTCGTAATGTTATGAAAGAGCGGGTCTCATTAAAGAGGTCTGAGTGTACCTTTGAAAGTGAGACAAGTTTGCTAGAGTTGATGATAGTGTGGCAAGTGTGCTGGATACCTTATTACCTTCTTGCAAGTTTGCATGCAGTACTTCATTCCTTCTTATGAATCATGTTTGAGGTTGCCTTTGGTTGTCACTAATTTCAGACTACACCTAGTTTTGTGATTGAATGGACATGATGGAATCAATCCTTGGTATTTTCTTGCTGTTTTGATCGTTTTCTTCAATCAGTCACTTTCTGATTTTACTCTCCCGCTGCAGGAATGGGTTTCAGCTTGGCGATTGGCAGGGCCTGACAAATCAGGAATGCGTGCGGCAGGCCGAACCACTGTCCGGCCTTTTGCTAACTTCAATGTTTCTCCTGGAGACTGTAATATTGGGCAACCTGTAGATGCATGGTGGAATGATGGTTGGTGGGAAGGGATTATTATCAACAAAGAGCCATCTGGGGACATTCAAGTGTTCTTTCCAGGTACGTACTTGACGATTAGTCCAAGTAGAAAAGTACACTTGATTTACTGTGATATATTGTGATCAGTTTTCTAGGCTCTATATTAAGCACCAGACGTTACCATTTTTTCTGTTCGTTACTTCCCCCTCCCCCCTCCCCCCTCCCCCCTCAGTCTCTTGTGTGTATTATGGATATGATGGAGCTCCTTTTCTAGTTTTAAAGTAATTCTAATTTACAAACCCTCCGTCTGGCTGCAGGTGAAGGAGATACATCATCTTTTAAAATAGAAGACCTGCGCACATCAAGAGACTGGGTGAACGACTCTTGGATCGACCTGCTTTGCAACCCTGATGCAGTCAAAGCAGCAGCCGCACATCTGAAACCGGAGACTCCGTGGATTGTAAATGACGCTCGAACATCCATTGTGAAGCAACAACCTCATGCTCTTCCAGTACCATTAAAAGTGGTATAACGAAATTAGTTGGAGATTGGTGGTACACTACTTCAAACAAGAGGTGTCCGTGGTTTTGTTTTAGAGGTAAAAAAGAGGTTGCGAGCATTAGGATTTTCATTGCCATATTCCATGATGAAAGATGCTCTTTTTGCAGAGGTTAATTCAATTGTACAGTCATGGACTTGGCTTCTTAGAACTTCTACTTGAGCGTTTAGCTGTATAATTGAGCCTTTGCAGTGTCCAAAGCTGCTCTCCCACCTGCATTTTTATCTATTTTTGGTATGAAACCAGGAAATGGCTTTGCTCAGTGGAGTTCCATTTATAGCAACATCCATTGGGTCTTAAGCTTCATGCTGTAGCTAAGGGTTCGAGGAGTTTCAATTTTACCAAGTTAGGACCTCCAGTTACCAACCCTCTTATTCAGTTGCCCGTAGTGATTGCACGCATTGTTGATCATTTAGAAGACCACGAAAACTATTGTTTCTTGGGATCTGAATCCTCGAGTCCACCCTCTGGTACAGATTTCATTGTACTGGCACGAATGTGAAATTTGGTGCTGTAACTATATTCATTGTAAGTGGTCTCAGAGGAGACAATGTAGACCAGGTGCCTTGCTGGATACTGATATTCCTTGTACTGTAGTTCTTCCAGATATGAATAGTACCGGTAACTGCAGACTTGATATGCTGATTTTTATATTTAGAATATATTTTGAAGCAAAC
Source organism: Pseudisothecium myosuroides (assembly GCA_951799445.1). Classification (NCBI taxonomy): domain Eukaryota; kingdom Viridiplantae; phylum Streptophyta; class Bryopsida; order Hypnales; family Lembophyllaceae; genus Pseudisothecium; species Pseudisothecium myosuroides. Next base: position 7,424,954 of record OX637289.1, on the reverse strand, counting down.
TTTTATTTCATTAGTGGTGCTCCAACTAGATGCCCTTAACCCCTAAATGACGGACCCATGACCATTTCAAACCTCACTGCTCATCACTCAATTCGCTGCCATTTTGCAACTAGATATGTATGAAAAGTTTTATATTTATTTTTTAGAGATGAAATTACATGTCTCCTTTACTTCACAGAAATTTTAGATTTTTTTGTGGAAAATTGATTTTTTAAAGAATTTTTGAAGAAAAAGTGAAGAAAAATCATATTCAATAGAAAATTATTTCAAAAAATGAATCACAAAATATGCTATTTTAGAGTATTTTGGAAAGTTGTTGCTCCTTGCTCTAAATCTGAAATTTCTCCACAAAAATGATATTTCACTTTTTCTTCAAAAATTCTTTAAAAAATCTTTAAAAAATTAATTTTTTCATATGGTTAGATCAACAAAAACACATATGAATATTTTTCAATAAAATTTGAAGCCAAAAATTGGAAATTCCTTCTAAAATCAATTGTAGATTGAATATTTATGATTTTTAAAATACTTTTGTTCTTATAATTTTAAAATATATTGAGTTCTAATTATAGTGATTTTTGAAGATTTTTTATTTATTTTTTGATTCAAGTCATTTTTGAAGGGTCATTTTTTGAATTGAAAAAGTTACTTTTTGAGGCTAGACACTACAAGAGAAAGGGGTGTTTTAAGTGAGATTTTAAGTATAGTCCTAGACACATGATTTTAAGTAATGACCTTTAAGGAGATTTTCAGCAAAATTTTACTTTAAAATCATGTGTTTTAAGTACAATTTTGCTAAAAATCTCTTTAAAGGTCATTACTTAAAATCATGTGTCTAGGACTATAATTAAAAACTCGCTTAAAACACCCCTTTCTCTTGTAGTGAGACCTCCCAATACCTTTTGAATTATAGGATATTTGCAAAGCAAAATCTTCATTATCTGAACCATACAAATGTTAAAGAACTAATACAAGAATCTTGAAAAAAAATTGATGGATGAAAAAACGCATTTCGGTGAGTTTGGGACATATTTCCGTTCATTCATTGTTCAAAATCTGCACTCATGGTCCTTTAGGGGTTAAAGTCCATCTTTTGGAATTTTTAAAGTTGAATAGTGTAGTTCATGGCTCCAATTTTTTGCTTCAGTTTGGGCATGGATTGAGAAGTCAGCCAACCAATGTGATTATTGCCCACCTCAAAATGGGCAGATCCAAGGAGCCCAAGGAGAAGACAAGTGTGCCCATTCTTGCTTTTTTTTGCAAACACTTCTTTCATTTCAGTGACCACCTTGCATTGCAAGCTCTACCAAAAGTTGCAAAATGACCAAAATGTTGTAAAATTTTAGATAAGCAATCTCAACTCTTTTGTCTTTCACTGAGCACAAAAAGGTTATCATTTCAAAATATTCTCACTAAGATATGCTCCTTCAAAGTGTGTTGCCTTGTTTTTCCATTGACCTAAATAAAACTTCAAACTTGAATATCTACTAAACCGTGCAATCAAATAATCCAAATTTTTTTGAGGTTCTCATTCTTAATGTGAGCTACAAGATCCTATGGTTACATTCTAGCCGATCTCAGGAAAAAAATGGGCAAACAAATTGCTCAAGTTCTTGGTAGTTTTGGCCCATTTTGAAAGTACATCCCCTTTGGGTCATCAAGAATTAACCCTCAAAAGGAGACCAAGTGCTCAAATTTTGACCAATAGATGAATGTGAACATGCCCATTGTGCATAATCTTGATGATTTCATCCATCTAATTTTTTGCAAATTTTTGTGTAAGTTCTCAAACATTTGTATAATATAGATTTTCAATACTTATCTTTGTAGAAATTCCATGGTTCAAAGGATGCTGATATGTCTCAATTCAAATAATTACCTTTAAAAATGAATTGAATAAATAAGTAAAATAAAAAATCTCAAAAAATCCCCATACGTAGAACAATTTGAGTGCAAAGAGGGAAAACTCTTTTGGAAATTCAAAATATTCAGTGTATTGTAGAAGAAAATTTAGAAGAAAATTTCAATTCTTTAGTTTTAATTTATAGATAATAATTGGTTTGTGCATTAGTAGATTCAACCATATGGAAATGATCTATGGATCATATTTCACAATTTTGTTTGAAAATCATTATTGCAATTATCATTCTAATGTACATTTTATAATACATCTTTGGAATTTTGGAAATTTGGACTACCCCAATCTTCAAGGGATTAAAGTGGGGTGTCCATAAAGCATCCTTTTAAATGTTGATGCCCAAAGGGTTGTTGGATTGCTCAAAATATTTTTGAATGAATTCCCTTGAATGATTTTTTTTACTTTTTAGAAATAAACTCACAAGTGTTTTCTACATCACAAAATTTTAAAATTTTTAGATGGAGATTTGAAAATTCAAGAATGTTTGAAGAAAAAGAGTAGAAATTCCATATCAAATACAAAAATAAGCTCAAGAAATCTGAAAGATTCTACACATGTGAATATTGTACTTTAAAACAAGTTCACAATATAAACCAAATTTCTGGGTCATTTTATATTTAATAATGTAATATTCAACTTCAAATTACAAAAGATAACACATTTCAACTCCTTGTACTGAAGTAGAAGCTAGACTTACAAATCTTTATTTTATGAGTTTTGATGAAAAGAAAAGGCCCATTTTCAATTTCAAAATAAATGTTTAATATAAAGCTGAAAATACTACTACCTTCATCCCAAAATGATTTTCATATTGGCCTTATTTTTTGTCCCAAAATGCTCTTCTTGTTGCATTTTGTGATGTTATGATTGGTCAAATTTGGATTTTGATTGCTATTTAGGACCAACAAAACAACTATGAGCAGTTGTTCCCCCTCCATCCATGCAATCATCAATCAAAAGACAATTGAAATGACTGAAGGGGTCAATCAACACTGTTTATTCTTATTTTTTGCATCCCTTTTAGTATCAGTGCCCAATTGAAGGAGATGAAGCTCTGGGAGGTAGAACAGAGGTTCACATATCAGTTCACATATGGTCTTGGGCCCATATAACTGCCCATAAAATGAAGATGTCATACTCAAAAATTAAGTGCCCATCGGTGCTCTTTGAAAATGCCCAAAAAATTCCACTTTTCAATATTCCAAAACTGCACTTAAAAAAGGGCTGCAAAACTCAAAGTTTTTAGGACACTAAGAGTGCACCAAACTCTACTTACAAAATCATTCTACGCTAGGAGTGCACAAACTCTACTCACCTTACAAGGGGTTTAAAAAATGTTATTTTCAGTCCTAAACTGGAATATTTGTCCAACAGAATGATCATTTAGGATAGAGGGAGTACTACATATATCTTTTATCTTTTTTAAGCAAAATCCAAAATAACTTGTACAACGGTATTTAAATCAATGATTTGAATATATCATTAATTAACTTGTATCACAAAAAATCTATATGAAAATCATTACATTTTAGTTGTCCATGCCAACGAGTTTTTTTTTGTGTCTCTTGGAAGGTACATTGATTTAGTGTGTTTGATGATTATGTGCATTCAAGCCTCTATTACATATGGACTATGTAGGTAGATTTTTAGAGGGCTATCTTTACCTAAATTTTTTAATTCTTCTTGTTTCATATATCCTATCTTTTATTTTAAAATTTTTCTTGCCCTACTTATGTATACCCTATTTTCATTACAAATGAAGAACACGAGCATGTTTTTTAGAATCTGTACACAAAAATTTGATGGGAAAATTTAGTACTAAAAATTGACATACATAAATGATATAGATAACAAGGAAGAACATTTACAAATTAGTTCCAAACACAAACCATACAAAAAATAGTACCATTTATAAATAGGGTCCTACAATACAACTCATTTGAAAATTCATAAGTAATTCAATAATGCTTTGAAAAATATAAAACCACTTGTGTTACATTCCGCATCTATTTTTCTTTGCTTGAAAAATGAGGTAAAAATATTCTCATCCAAAAAAACATATGAAAAAGGCTAACCAACCCTAAAAGAGAAATTTTTGAGCCTTTTACTTCAGCTTGGACACAATCCCTTAGAGTATCCTCATTCCTCAATGGGCACTCTGGATTTACACACTAGAAACTTGATTTTCACAATCATAATCATTATAGCTATTGCAAAATTTTAGTATTGTCGATCAAAAGCTCCTCCTCCAATGGATGCTCGGTATGGGTTGCAACAAGTTGACCAAAGTCCACCATGGCAAGCATTTGTAAGGAGAAACTACAAGAAAGCAACCTTTCATTGATAGTAGAATTAATCACAAAGTGAACCCCAATTTGTACAAAGGGTGTCAAAAGAAGGTTTCACTAGGAATAGTACAAAAAAAACCCGACTACACCAAATTCTATCAGACCAAATTTGGGTACTTCAAGGAATTTTGTCTTGTGTTTTTTTCAATTTCCAGCTCCTAATTCAGGCTCATTGAACACATTTTATTCCATTTGTTTCAAAATAAATCCATGGTACTCCCACAGTTTTCCAAGGCCAAGGTTAATTGACCCCCTCATTCCAACTGTGGTTTACCATTGGAGAAAACACGAGAATTTTTTATTTGCCACCCATAGACCATAGTAAAATGAAAAAAAATTGAATTTATATTTGAAATTGAAGGCCCCAAACTAGATAAGAGAGGTGAAGATTGAAGAAATATTAGAAACCACAAATTTTTTTTGAGATAGAGTGAATACAAGGTTTTTCATTTTTGGCATTACTAAGCATTTCAGCAAGGTGTTCCATCCATTGTCAAAAATACAAAAATGTGTTGTGTATAAGGCAGCATTTCAAATGCTTTTGGACTAAGAAAGGAGGTACAATGTGAGCATTGGATCAAAATTTTGGGCTAGCAAGTGGTTGAACATGACAAATGTGTTGTCATTAGGAAAAAATGGGGCCTAAAAAAGGCCTCTAGATCTGAACCAACAGTACAAAAAGTGCAAATAAAAAATACTCCGTAATTTTGTTTTTTGTATTTAAAAAATATGAATTTTTGAAAATTGCATTCTAACGTAGCACCTCAAGTGCCATATCAATCTATGATTTTCTTAAAATTTAATGTTTTTTTATTTGCACTGCTAGTCCAAACCTAACCCAAACCTAGGAGTGTTTTTAAGACCCCATTCTTATCCTAAAGCTAGTAGTTGATTGAGCAACCTATTGAGGATGCTTTTACCTCATCTATTTAGTAGGTAGAATTAATCAAACAAAAATATGGTGACAAGGAGGTATAGAAAGGGAGGAAATACATGAATGTCCAAAAGTGATATACAATACGGTATATATGTACATCTACAATCAACCCTAATTACGATTGAGCATAATTAATATTGTTAAATATAAGTTATTTTTATATTGTCTTATTGGCAATTAAGAGGATTCCATTGCACTTTAGCATGCATTATTTGGTAACCAAATGAATAAATTTTGAATTTTAAAAATACTATCTCTAGGCTATCGTAGACTGTCATTTTCAGATTGTGTACATCTTGTCTAATCAATACCTAGAGAAAAATGATGCATTTTGGTCCAAATATAGGTGTTGCATTTTTGGCAAAGTCCATTGTGGGTGTACCTTATGGTAGAATGAATCCACCTAAAAAATTTAACCAAAATTTAATCCTAATTTGTATATCATTCTCTTTTCATAAGGCAATATCCAAATAAGAATAATAAAACACTCAAAATAGACAATAAAGTCAAAATTTTGGTTTAATCTATAGTATTCTACATCATATCATACGCTAATTGAGAAATTTTTAAAAAAGGATCCATAGAATATGAAGATTATTGAATTCATCAATAGTTTTTTTTGTTATAACAAAAAAATATCATTTGCAATTATAAAGTAGTTGAAATCCATTTGTACGAATATATAGTGGAGGAACTTATATAATTGAGCTAGTTTGGCTACATAAAAACACTAAATAGGGGTTCTCTCAAAGTTAATACATCCAAAATCTTTTTAAGTAACTATGAGCATATGAGCCTTGTTCTTACTATTAAACTATTAGTTTTTGTGGAGTCTCGTCAGTAATGAAAGGATAATTATTCTGAATTCTCTTCGCAAGTAATTTGTGGATATTCTATGAATAAATTATAAATTTTCAAATTTTGATTATAAATGTACCTAAAATTGACTCTACACTCTTATTGTATGTTCTATAGATGTATTGTACATTTGAGGCATACATTAGGCAAAAGACATAATAAATGTACATGCAATAAAGATGTACAAGTCATTTTATGTAGTTATAAGACATTTTGTAGGGGTCAGTTTTACAACCATGTTACGATCAGGCGCACTTTCTTCAACCTTGTGTGGGCACAAAAGATCGATAAATGTCCGATGAATGAATGAATTTCAACACTTCTGTAATAGTAGAAACAGGCAACAAGGAATGCACATATTCATCCAATCAATACATAATTGCACATCTTCAATGATACTGAGGCCCTTGTTTCCGGATGGGCCAAGTAGGTGTTGCTTCCCATCTGCAATGAAACACGTCTGTCGGTCATTGAATTTTTGTATACCAACCTATCACCTTCGAACACCTACAATCCCCACCAGACAATCGATTGTGCAAATTTCCAGGAAGGCAGGTGGGACACTGACATCGATCACATTCAAGCGAACTGATATCAAGGGATGCCTCGGTTACTCGTACTCACACGGAACCTGAAAATCCAAGCATAGTTACAAGTACAATAGGGCTGGCTTGCACTTGTTAGGACAAGAGACAAGGTAAGTACTACACCTAATTTCATGACGTCTTTCTAAAACCCGACTCCTACAGAATCCTGTCTAAAATGTACTCTTACTATTCAAGAGAGTCTAGGGTTGGTTTTAGAAACATTTATTTCTGGCGCTTTGAATATTCATAGTTTATTAATATGGTGTTCAGAAAAATGCATTCTAAGAGAATTTAGAAGCATTCTCTTTTTCACTAGTACCAAGAAGATCCCACAAAAGGGTTGTCAATATAATAATGGGAACCATGTTGAATTGCTTATTTGGTTGATTTTAGATGTAGTTATCTTATACAATTAGCCAAGCATTTAAACCCAAAACATGACTAAAGTAACCTAATTATTTGAATTTGAAAGCATGAGGTTCACTTTGAGTACAACTATGATCAATACTTTGAAAATTCGTGGTTTCTTCATGTGGCGTTGAAGACATATTAGCTAAAAAAAATCCATAATCTTCTTTCAATTGCCATTAAAGACGCAACAAAAATAACCATGTTGAAATGCTTATTGGGTTGATTTTAAGTGTGGTTATTGTACAGTACTTAGAGTCCAAAGCAAGCTATTGTCAACCATTACCTGACAACCATGATTGTATAGTTATTGATGAAACATGTTTTTATTCTGTTACGTAGACATTTGCCTATAATTTCAATATCCTAGTGCTGAACATTCTACAATGAGTATCTATTTAAAAATTTTATTTCTCAAAATACATTCATTTGTTGGATACATAACGAGTCTAAGTAGCATGGCACACTCTATTGTACAGTAGAGTGGATTACTTTCTATCCTCATAATCTCTCATGTTGTTTATACAAGCAACTTCTACATGACTTCTACTTGACTGTCAACTTGTGAACAACATACGAGGACTGCTAGGACTGAGCCCATTTGTCCCTCTAGCCCGTGTTATTAGAGAGGGTTGAGTGCCCAATCCGCAGGACAGTGCAGGTCGTCAGTTTAGCGTTACATGAATTTGTAGACTGAGGAACTAGACCTGAACTACTCCCCAAGTTCATGAACCTAAGTATGACATGAACCGAAGGCATGAACCTACGCATTTCCCTTTCCTATTTCAATCAACAAGTTCGCCTCTTCTCATCATTCATCATTTGCATCTTCGTTCCTGGCTTGCGAACCCTTTTGAATGTGTGAAGCTTGCTTGAAACTTGGCTTCAGATTGACACGTACACATCAGCTTCTCTTCGACCAGACAGTAGTTGAGAACGTTTTGGCCACTGGTTGCCAGTATTAACAGTGCCGGGTATTGAACCAATTAGTCAGAATTTGGCATGCTTGAACTTCGATAAGTTGAAGGGATTATCCTCTCTGTCCTGTGATTCACAGCGTCGGCTGGCCGGACAAGTTAGAGTTTCCAAATTCCCGGAGTCTTACTAGACAATTTGGAGGCTGGGGATGGTGGAGGCTCGAGAAGGCAACAGCGGTGGGCTTGGAATGGTGCAATGGGGAGTCGTGATCTTTGTGCTCAGCATAGCCCAGCTTGGGGCTCATGCAGCGGATCCAGATGCATTGCAGGATTTCTGCGTTGCAAACCTGAATGCAGCGAAAAACGGGACGAGTGTCAACGGATACACATGCAAAGAACGTCATCTGGTCACCTCCGATGACTTCACCTTCACCGGCTTCAGCAAACCAGGTTAGTACAGACATGGAAATGATCGATGAAAACATCATGTTGCTTGATTAAAGTCATGTGCCACATCCAACTGCAGTGAGAGACTGAGAGATCATTTGGTGAATAAAGCGAACCGACTATAACCGTAGCTGATTCTGGAGCATATCCCACAATAACCGTTTGAAAATGGATTATTTGAATCTGCACCCAATCTTGAGCTCATCTTGTGTGGGAGGTACTAAGAGCTTCTGGGTACTCACCGAGTATTACCTGCGTTTACATTGAATGTCGAACTTGTTTTGGTTCTTTTGGATTGAAGTACAAACTCCCATTATATCGTCCCTTTCCCAATTGTGTCTTCAATCTTCAGAAGCGTAACATGTCAGTCCAGATATCTTGGTCATGTCAAGTATAGATATGAGATGTAATTGGATGTATTATGTCTACGTCGTCTTGGAGAAGGTCCGTGCTTCTCGCACAAATGCCTCACATTGACGAAGTTACTTGCTGTGGCGGATTGTTGTGATTTTTATGTCAGGGAACACAACAGCTTCAGGCACAGGTGCAGTAATCACCTTTGGTCTGGTGACGGAATATCCTGCTCTCAATACCCAGGGAATCTCCCACGTGCGCCTGGACTTTGAAGTTGGAGGCGTGATTCCACCACACACTCATCCTCTGGCGACCGAGACGATCTTTGTGGTGGAGGGCTCCATATTCACGGGCTTCGTCAGCCACGACAATGTGCTCTACAGCCAAACGTTGCAGAAAGGCCATGTGTTCGTCTTCCCCCGAGGCCTGCTGCACTTTCAACTGAACGTGGGAAATGGACCTGCAGTGGCCTTCAACTCCTTCAATGGTCAGATGCCCGGCCTTCTCATGACGGCCAACCAGCTGCTGGCCACCAACATCAGCACCACCGTCCTCAGCAAGTCCATGGGAGTCAGCGACGCGGCTGTGGATGCCTTGACAGCTGCGCTCCCTCGGTACTGGGGATGATCAGCTTCCAAATGAATCGACTTATTAATATAAGTTAATTCAAGTCTTGCTGGAGCAGGATCGATCCAGTGACTTATTGCTGCAACTTAATTAGATGTCAGTGACAGCAACATGTAGGAAAACAAAATTAGAGAGCTCAGAGCTGTCATGGTTTGGAAAAATAAAAAATAAAAAATATGACATGGGCATGGCAAACTTGGCTTTGAAACCAGGTTGCCCGGCTGTGCTGTGCCAGTGAATACTAGATAACAAATATTGAGTGTGAACTGTGAAGAGATCATAACTTATGTGACTAAATATTGGTAGCTGTATGTATTTTGGGGGTAGATGTCTATGCTAGGAATTACATGCATTAGCTAGTGGTAGATAATAAATTTCGGTGCATGTGAAGTGAGGTACTCATTTAATTGTTACAAATAGTGTAGACCTTGATGATGATTTTCCATCTAAAAATCATTGCAAGGCATGGGTTCTGTATCAGAGAGCGACCAGTAATAGTATCAACAATGTAAATTTTCAAACCAATCAACTTGCTCCATCTTTGAGTTCAGAATTGTGCATAACATTCATTTGTAAGACCAGACAATGGTCCTCCCCACGCTGGAAAGGTATTATGCTTTGCTAGATACCTGGGAGGGACTTATCAATAGTAAATTCAAGGATTTGAGTGGGTTGAAGAAACATAGAAGACAATTTTGTTCATTGGATGGGTACTCTTTTTAAGGATGCAAAAGGGATCTTTGCCCCATTGGTTAACAATATTATACAGTGACTTCAAAAACTGAGTCTAAACTTCATTCAATTTCACTCCATGTGCCATATGTTGAAAAGAAGTGGACAAAATCCAAATGAGTAAACATGAATGTTGTAGTATTCTTTGTGTACTACAATCCTAAAAAAATTTGAAGCAAAAAACAATTACAGTTTGGAAGTAAATGAATTCCAAAGCTAACCACCCGTCCACCCCATAGACTCTGTTTTTGCGGCGGGGTTCATAATCACTCTAAAAATTGCCTATGCATCTTTCTTGAGTTTCAATGGCTTGAATATTTTAATGCATGTTGTTGTACACCATTTAAGACCCACCCCCATTGATATTGTAAAAATTTGACATATGCGTGCTTCAAAAAAATTATAAATAGAAAAAAATGTAATTAATATTAATTTGAATGGACTTTGAAGATTTTCAATGAATCAAAGACTTGAGATGTCATTTACTTTCATAGATGATCTATAGGTTGCAATTTGAACTGTTGTTGCATCTGTTTTGACTAGATTTGAAAATATTTGTCTTAATATATTATTAATACAAATCATTTTAATTTTAATTTAGCAACAGAAACAATTATTTTGACCGTAATCTTTTTGAATCCAACATATTAGTTTGTAAGGGTTGTATTTAGTACATTTGTTTGGATTGTAGGTGATTCAATATGATATGACAACAACAAAAGCAAAACCAGAATATTGAGTTATTTGCAATAAAATCCTTTAATTGAAATCCAATACTGTATTAATGCATTAAATTTATATATTTTGTATGTTATAGAATAAAAAATATATATATAACAAAATATTGACAATTGCAATTGATAAAAATAAAAATAAGACATATTGTCAATATTCTAGTTTTGCTTTTGTTGTTGTCATATCATATTGAATCACCTACAATCCAAACAAATGTACTAAATACAACCCTTACAAACTAATATGTTGGATTCAAAAAGATTACGGTCAAAATAATTGTTTTTGTTGCTAAATTAAAATTAAAATGATTTGTATTAATAATATATTAAGACAAATATTTTCAAATCTAGTCAAAACAGATGCAACAACGGTTCAAATTGCAACCTATAGATCATCTATGAAAATAAATGACATCTCAAGTCTTTGATTCATTGAAAATCTTCAAAGTCCATTCAAATTAATATTAATTACATTTTTTTCTATTTATAATTTTTTTGAAGCATGCATATGTCAAATTTTTACAATATCAATGGGGGTGGGTCTTAAATGGTGTACAACAACATGCATTAAAATATTCAAGCCATTGAAACTCAAGAAAGATGCATAGGCAATTTTTAGAGTGATTATGAACCCCGCCGCAAAAACAGAGTCTATGGGGTGGACGGGTGGTTAGCTTTGGAATTCATTTACTTCCAAACTGTAATTGTTTTTTGCTTCAAATTTTCTTAGGATTGTAGTACACAAAGAATACTACAACATTCATGTTTACTCATTTGAATTTTGTCCACTTCTTTTCAACATATGGCACATGAGTGAAATTGAATGAAGTATAGACTCAATTTTTGAAGTCACTGTATAACTTTCCACAATATAAGGTGACAATGAATGCTTTCACCTAGGATCTTAAAATTATAAAACAATTCACATGAAAGTTCAAGTGGTCTCCAAAATACTATAGAAGATCCAAGAAAATTGGCTCAAAGTAAAGGAATTATTTATCCTTACTGTGAGTCGTAGAGGGTTAGTCAACTCTATCATGACATTTTTTTCTTGGATACATGGCTCTTTTTTGCAAGTAAAAGAGAGCAAAGGGTACTAGTGAACAATGTCATGATGGATTGTACTAAAGAAAATCCTCTCTTTATGCTCTTCAATGATTGGTGGAAGCTTTATTTCTTATCCTCTTCGGCTCTTCAATTTTAGGTTGTGATCTAGCACTTTCACTGCTTACTAATCCTAAAAAATGGAACTATGACCGCTTTTCCATACTTTAAGTTCCTCTCACTATACGCTTCCATTTTGCAATTACATATAATTGAAATTTTTGTTTTTATTTTTGAGAGATGTAACTACATAGCTTCTACATGTCTTAAAATAATCAGATTTTAAAGTAAAATTATTTTTGAATTTTTGAATAAAAATGTGAAAAAATCTAATCAAATACAAACTGGATGAAACTTAAGGTACAAAACACTCAAACTATTTTATATTACATGTTGCATCCCAACATAAAATTGAGCATAACTTCTAGAGATTTTACTTGTTATGTATAAAATTCATAAGAAGGTAAACAATACATTGTTTAAATCAATCAATCGGATTTTTTGTATAAATTCAAAAAGAGATCACTATTTAGTACTCAATTTTTCTAAATTGTTACATTGGAGGTTTACGAGGTTTTTAGTATTGTAATGAGTCTGAAATGATGATTTTCACTTCACAGTTTGAATACCATGTTCTTCTACTAAGTTTGCAAGAATTTCCAGTACGAATTCTAAAAAAAATTTAGTTATTGTCTTGTTCATAGATGCAAAGAAGTCTTTTGTTTTATGCGCATTTTATTTCTAAACATCCAAAAGTACACATCTATATTTTTTTTGGTGAAATCTTATCTCCATCAAGTTGTCAGTCAAAACAATGGTTTTTTGAATTTTTTCAATAATTTTTTAGCAATTTAAACAAATAAAAACAGAAAATTTTCATTAATTTTTTTTGTGAATAACTTTTGTAGTAAATTTTATTTAGGTCCCAATTTTAAGGATTATGTTATTTGTAGTGTTTTTCTTATTTAAAATATTTTGTTTTATTTTTCAATTTTTTTTCCAAAAAGCTCTAGTATTCCAAGTACTACCTTCCAAATACAACAATAATCAATTGGTGTTTCTTGCTTTCATCCAAATATGCTCAAGAAATCTGAAATTTTCTCCATAGGAGTGTGATAGTTTAGAACATCATGGTTGAAAAATATTTACCTTGCCATTCTAAAATTAAAAAATCAGCACTCCATGGTAATAGGCCCAAAGTTCAAATTGCAATAAAAGGTTGAATTTTATGAATTTTTCAAATTTTCAACTTGGAGTAGAAACTAGACCTTACAAGCCGCTTCATTTCATTAGTTGGGTTCAAATTCAAAAAATATCATTTTTATGATTCAAATCCACATCAAGAGCAAGGACTTAGAAGATGTCAAAATACACTACATGGTGATTCATAAATCAAGCATCTTCTTTTGTAGAAAGTCAAAAATACCACAATGAGGTAGTATTCAACACCATTCTCAAAATATGTGTTCAAGAACCTCTCACAAAAAAAATTAGATGAAAAAATGCGTTTTTCTATCATGTACCCCTTCAAAAAGTCATCCTTTGGCCGATACATGGTTAATGTTTTAGGATTTTTTTTAGTCTTTCCCTAATAAGTATCCTTCATTTCCTATAGTCTACTCAATTTTTTCATATACCTACTTCAGTTATTGCTTCTATTTGTACTATATGATAAGATTTTTTGTAATTTTTCATCAATTTTTCATCATTGTACAAAGGAAAAAATTTGTCTTATATATATACATTGTCATAAGGAAAAAATTTGATAAATAGTATAAATGAAACATGGTCATGAGAAAAAAAATTAGATCTAAGGTAGTTTGCTCTTAAAGTGACTCCATTCAAGCCTACCCAATTAATCATTGTCTAACATTAATAGATATTTCAAGCAGCATGTCATCCATTCCTAGATAATGGTCGCATTTAGAACACAGTCACTTTTAGAGGAAGGGATGGAGATAAAGTGAAGACATGTGATTGAGTTTCATCACAAAGAGTATCATAGGAGGAAGAGAAGTCGCTTTTAGAGGAGACATCTATGAAGGATGGAGATAAAGTGAAGACATCTGATTGAATTTCATCACAAAAGATTATCATAGGAAGAAGTTGTACTATATGTAACACCTATAACTATACAATTGTTGGTAAGATTAAGTAATTGAATGGCAAATTATATTTTTTTGAACTTTTTTTGTCCATGACAATATTACATACCTCCATGTCTTTGATTCCATACCAATTAGTTTACTAATCTTGGCCCCAACTTCATTTTATAGGATACCAAAATGAGCTTATAATGTATCAGTTTTAGCTAAACTAGTTCACCTTTAATTCTAACTTTTTTCCCTCACACTTACCGATATTGCTCATTGAATTGGAGCACCTCAAAACTCTTGTTTTCCCCATTTGTTCTACACTTGTACAAACATTATTAATAATCTTCAACATGCACCGACTGATGATCATGAAATTCTTGCAATTGATGCATCTGTAAAGTATGTACTGTACAATTCTATTTGTTTCAATGATTAAAATATTTCATATACAAACAATAGCACATGTCTTTCAAACTGTACGTCCAAGAATTTGGTCACTTCCTGCTGCAGTACCCTGGGCTGTAAAGGGTTAATCTCCACAAAAACTCAGATAGGACTACAAACTTAATCTAATGCAATGTGAACAGAGTTCCATTTAAATCAAATTGAATAATCGATTCTTACATTTGGCATCCTCTCACCACGTTTAAAGTTGAGGTAAAAAATAGTTTGAGACACCAGCTCAGCGATCATAGAGACTAAATAGTATAGAGTGGATTCCGCTAGAAACTAAGAAAATCATTTAGCCTGCTCCGAATCTTATGCTCAGGTATCAAGGTGTCAAATTTAGAGAGAGGTGGCTGGTGAGTCTAAACAGCACTAAATCTACCAATAAGATTGTCGTATAGGAATACAAATCAAATAATCCTTAAACCAGGTACATTTTTCAGCCCCATCATGCCAACAGTCTTTCTCATCAGACCTGGAGGTTGGGGTAGGCCCAAAGTAGAGCTGAACATGTTTGCTCGTTTCACGAGTGTTGGTTTGTCCCACTTCAGGACTGCGCATGAATTGTAGTAGCCCAACCATGCCTGGTATGCCTTACCCTTCAAATCCTCATCAACATATTGCAGAGCCTTGTTCACCTGAAAGGACATCTTAAAGTGAGGAAAATACATTATTTGAAGAAAACACTCTTTTTGACTTACGAGTCAATGGCTAAAGACAGATTGATGCCTAAAATCCCGACCTGGGTAACTAACTGCGGCGCACAAGCACAAGATGCATCATTCACAGTTGAACAAGAATCAGAGTCAACGAGTAGTAGAAATTGACCCTTCAACCAAAGTAAGAACTAAAATACTTCGAAAACTAGGCGTGGGGACCCAAACTATGACAACGTCAGACTGCGAACCTTTGCTTCAACATCTGAAGAGACCGGCACATTATTCGCTTGAGTGATTGTGATGTCCTTCAAAGACCGCAAGAAAACTTCCTCCCAGGGCGTCAACACGAGTAATCCTTTCCCTTCCTTACCAGCTCGACCTGTGCGCCCAAGTCTATGAATGTACTGCTCTCGTCCTGCTGGAGTTCCGAGCTGCAGATATATCGTCCAATATATTGAATGAATGCGCCAGTGTTGGCAAAGTAAAGAACCCATGAAATTGAAGACAGACAAGAGTACAGAACCTAAATTTGATTTGAAGATATTACCTGGAGAACCAGCGTAACATCTGGATAGTCGACACCTCGAGCGGAAACATCTGACGTGAACATTATAACGCCACCAGGATGATTGCGGAACTCATCTGATACTTTGGTGCGGAAACTCTGTGACTTCCGGGAGTGAATCTCAAGGGTGTTCATGCCAAGTTTCTTGTAGAATTCAGCAAATAAGGCTGTAACACGCGCTGTTGTACAGAAGACTAGCACCTGTGATGGAACATTAAAAACACTAGTTCAAATGAGCAACAATTCTGCATGCTTTGGGACAATAAACACACAATGTAGAGGATCCCTGATCCTACGCGCTGTAGAAAACCAGACCTTAACAAATTCATTGAACAATTACAATTGCCATTTATTCACATCAGCGAAGGAAATGAAAAGAAACAAGAAAATCAAGAAACTAACCTTGAAGCTGGGCTCTTGAACAGCATGTTGTTTCAACAAAGCATAGATAGCTGTCAACTGCTCCTCTAAAGGTACAATAAGGTACTCCTGTGTAACCTGCAAACAGATAAGATTGAAATCAAAGTCGTGTTATTAACATTGAATGAAAATATTAAAAACCAAACTACTAAAAATTGATGGAATGGCAAAGACCAAACTGGCCCAGACAATAGAAGCGTTAGAAAAAAAATAATCAACAAAAGAGTTACTAGTATCCAAGCGGGAATATTTTGACACTCGTCTAAAACAAATCGGCCTATAGAACAAATCGAATATGAATCTTCGTTAACTTCAACATAAGAATTTTGCTAGTGCAAACCTTCACATGAGTCTCCTCGTCTTCTTCCCCAACAGTATCAATGTAAGCATAGTTGCTCTTCAATGCAATTTTGCACATGGTCTTCACCTGCGTGAATTACCACAGAAGATTGGGATTTAGCCTCATAATTAACAAGCATATGTGTCCATAAAACCCATCACTGCTCTTATCTCAGCAACGTCACTTAGCCATTTGTTCTGTGCTCGCCTTTTGACCACAATGCAAATTATATTTTTTTGAAAAGTTACATATTCTTGCGTTCCTGAACATCCACCCTAATTTATCAGGAAAACATTATAGTATAATAAAGCAGAACAAAGACGCAACACGAGAGCATCGAAGGGACGCACAAGAGAACCTCATGGGGCACTGTTGCTGAGAAGAGGAGTGTTTGTCTCTCCTTTGGTAAAGATTTGATAATACCATCCAAACTCTTTCGAAATCCCATGTCTAATAACTGGTCGGCCTCATCAAGGATTAAAACTTTCAAGTCCTGTAATTGCCTCCGCACATCTGGATTCGACTGGATATGGTCGAGTAATCTTCCCGGAGTTCCAACAAGAATCTGCAACGCAGAGCGAAGCGGCACAAATAAGAACCTAAGCGAATTATGCCGCCATGACCTGACAAGTTCACAAATCTACAAGATTCATGATTCCTTATGAAACCTTCCGCATCACGTACCAGCATGGAGGCAAACCAAATTTACTCACTTGGCATGGTGATTTCTCAAGCCTCCTCGTCTCGGTGCCCATGTTAGTCCCTCCAATTACGACTTGTACCCCTAGGCCACGTTGAAACGTAGTCAACATCTTAGCTTCCGTAGCAACTTGAGTGGCCAACTCCCGAGTCGGACAAATAGCTAAAACATTGATTGCATTCCTCCTCGAATGTTGAGGATCCTCTTTAAGAATAACTTCAATAGCTGGTAACTGCAGAGTATTGGAAAACAATTTTTGAGTTTGGTATATTAAAATTCTGTCCTCGAGTGACAAGAAACAGTCAACCGACCTGTCCTAAACAGAAAAGACAAATACGAAATCTAGCTTGGACATAGACGCTTAACACGGTATGTATAATTTATTACCGATATTAAGGGAGTGTAGATACAGCAACAGCAACCATATTGATTTAAAAAAATGTGGAAATGGAGTCGCTATAGTGTCAGAAACATGTACCAGAAAAGCAACAGTCTTGCCAGTGCCCGTCTTGGCTTTAGCTAGCACATCCTGTCCTGTCCCACCCATCACATCGAAATCAGGCTGGATACCATAAATACCTATCTAAAGAAATTAGAGCGCAATAATCAACCCAGGAAAATGAAGAATTCAGTTCTCGGAATTTACAAACCTTTCAAAATAACGGGAAGTGTTTCATCCTGAACCACTGTCATGGTGTCAAATCCAGCCACCTCATGTAAGGCTTTCAGAGAAAGCGGGGATATCTTAAATCTATCAAACCTGCCAATCGCCAACAGTACATGCACAAAACCAACAGAGTCTTGAGGTTTTCAAAGAAGACTTAAAATTCTTAAGGCATAAAGCACGTTGGGAAGGGGACATAATACAAAAGATACGAAATGAAATGCGAAGGTTATCTAGATAAATACGCATTTTCCTTCACATACCTCGTTCTCGATAAATGTGAAGCAGTTTTCCCAGTGATCACCAGAGGCTCCTCATCGCTGCTTTCAGGTGATTCCTTTACCTTTTTGCGCCGATCAACGACATCTTCGACAAGTGGCATGTCCGTATCTAACATTGCTGAATCAGGGGCTACGCGTCTTTTGCCTGCGCCTGTAGCACAATGCCCCAAACCAAATGAATCTCTCGATCAACCGCGACTTGAAAAATTGGAGACCGGTGCGCTATAGGATACAAAAACTGATAAGGTATCCTAATCCCGTCTACAACACTGATCCCTGTTACCACCAACAACTCATCTATTCATACAATAAATTGGACTTATTAGCATGGGTTCGCTAAATCTCTGTAGCCACATATCATTGAATCCAAATGGGGTAGTCTACGGTCACTTCTAGAGGTCTACAGCCTCCCACTTTAAAGTTAATAGGAAATTCGCACCATCCGAACAGAATTAGCTCGTCACCAAAGATATCTTCACAGCTCTATACATCTCTCAAGAATCACACTCCAACGTACCTTAAAACTCTTATGATGACGCAAATAGTATCCTCTCTATTGTCATATCATTAGCCTTGTATACAGTGCCAAGAAAAGACAGCAATACATGCAGTGCTTCGGCAATTGCATCTTCGCTCCCAGGATTATAATTAAGGGCGAAGTTACCAAGAATTAAACGTTACCTTTCACTCTGCCATTGCTCGAGGAAGACCCCCCAAAGTTTCCGCCCATTAAATTGCCAGGTCCGCCGACAGCCTTGGGCAAAAATCTCGCAGACGGCCGGGACTCCGGACGACTGCTGGACACCTCAGCGCCATCCTCTTCCGTCCATAACTCCTCCGCTCCCCGCTTCGTAAACCGACCCGCCAGAGCCCTAATCTTGGGATCGTGGTACACGGGAGGCAGAGGAGAACCCGCATTCGGAGCCCGTGGCTCCCAAGGCTTCTCCAACAACGGAGCGGCAGCCATGGCCTCATTCCGACGCCGCTCGTCAAACAGCTGCTTCTCACGAGTAAGCCGTGCCTTCTCCGCCTGCTTCTCCTTCTTCCGCTGCGCATTCTTCCACTGCCATTTGCTCACCCCTCCCGGAAATGTTCTCGGTCCACCGCCCATGGCTCGGGCGCCTTCAACAGCCGAAGCGCTGTCCGCCATCGCTCCTAGTGCCGGCTGGAGCCCCGACAGCAATCCACTCCCTTTGAAAAAAGAAGACCCGGAGCTTAGAAGTGGAGATCTAGAACAAACAGTGACGCGGTCGAGGGATAAACGCGACACGAATTTTCCGACGCTGGGAGGCGGCCGCGTGAGGTAGGACTTCGGGACCAAGAACGGTCCGGGCATAGAACGAGAGAGAATCCTTGCTCCTGCCATGCAATTCACCTTGGACTGCAACTCACCTGCTACACAAGTAACCTAAAACTTCAAAACAAGCCAGAGCGTTTCAAATTCACCGCAACCTCCCGCAATTCATAGAATCGTAACCTAAACATGCGGATTAAATCAGTACTACTTGACCGACAATTTCTAGCAAAATTCAACCCTAATTTGCACGAGACGGCATGAATGCAATTTAAGTCTCAAGCAGGAGAGAAATTGAAAACGGAGTGATGAAAAAGGAAGGACTGATGAAGCATTGGCTTACCCGCAATTCTCCATGTGAGTCGGGTGGATCGGTAGGGATGATGAAGTGGCCGCAAGAGACAACTGACGCTAGGGTTTTAGGGTTTAGGGTTTTAGACTCCTTAATGGCAGCGAAACGAGCGGCTCTCCCGGGAGCACGTCGGTCACATTGATCTTATTCATCCATCCAATTCTACGACGACGTTCATCCCTGCGCAGTGCTTCAAAACAAACTCTGACCCGACTACAAAAGAGGCTGGTTGGCCAGAGGATTGACCCTATTATTGCCTCATATTATTCCCTGGAGGAAACACTGGAATTTTTTATTTGCCACATATGATAAAATTTGCAAATTCTGAATATATATTTGCGGTTAGAGGCCTCAAATTAGCTTGGGAGATGAAGGAATACAAATTTGCGCGGCACGAAATAGGGTGTTGTTTTTACATTTACCTTTGGATGGGGCAATAAGGGGGTCAATCCTCCTTGGCCCTAGAGGTGTGGAATCATGGTTTCAGTTATTCTCACAGGGTTGAAATTTTAAATGACTTCATTCAATGTCTGGTCTCTAATAATGATAATTAGTCTCACCTACAATGACTGATTTAAAAATGCTACGAGTTTTCATCCTTGATGAATATTTTTACCAACTATATTTAGAAATATCTTCCCTCTTTAAACAATTGATATTTTAGTAAAATATTCATTGAGAGTAAAATAGCACATCTAAATCCATTAGTGTACAAAACACTAAATATCACTATTAGTGTAGTACCCATCTACCATTCAACAATTATTTGTTGTATAAACTCCTAAACTTTTGTGGTTTCGACTTTTGACTTTCTTGTGAGCTTGAATTCATTTTTGGTTGCAAACTTTCCGTTCCAAAAATGCAATTATAATTGTACTTATGTTTAAATTTGGATACTATTTCCATAAACAATTGTTTTTCTTGGCATCAAAGACCAATTCTTGCAAATGATTGAAGGATTCATAAGGGAATGCTACTTAACAATTTTTCCTTAGAAACCATATAGGGGAAAGGTTTTTTATGTACTTGCGCAACCACTAATACTCTAATCTAGCCTTGCAAATAGGGTCATGTAGGTCAATAAATCATGTGCATGGATTCAAAAGCGAGAGAATAATTGGCAAGCCATTAAACAACTACAAAACACTTACAACTTCATTTTTCAAACCTACTCTATAGTTTTATCCAATATTGACTATAATAACTTTTAATGGACCATATCATATAAATTCGTTTTGTTGAATTTTTAGCTCAAAGGCTTAATGACTGTGAAATCTAAGTGTTTAAAGTAGAAAGTATTTTCCTTTTCCACCGCTTGCCTAACTATGGTTGTGTCTCAATTTCAAAATTCAATTAAAAATAGAAGATGTGGATTATTTTTAACCCCTAATGGACTAATGAGATTACTTTGTTCATTTCAAGAACTTGGGCCAAGCTTTGAATGAATCCCAATCATCTTGATCTACATGTGAAGCTTTGTCTTACATCATTCCAATAAATATTGCAAATGTTATAAGGTAGGAGCACCCAATTTTGTTAGTGTATCCAATGGCGTCACTTTCTAGATAAGGCAATGATTTTAGAATGTAAATGCAGATAGACTATAGATAACTTATCATTTTGGTCAACAAAAATAAACTATCTGCGGTCCACCTGCATTTCAGTTTTGAAATGACTATCATGTGTAGACAATGATGCCACTGGATATACTGACGCCATTGGATGCTCTTCCTTAAGTTTTAAAAAAAATTCATTGTCAAAGCAAAAAGCTAAAAATATATTTTGTAAAAAAGGTTATTTAATTGATTTGATTTTTTAGATTGATCTCTAACAGAAACATTTGAACCATTCAATTTCAAACACAAAGATGAAAGTTATGAGGAGTTTTATTTTGTAGGCAGTGAAGGTAGAAAAAATACATATAGTTATTTTTAATTCAATTTAGAAAATTTCAAAAAAAAATTAAAAAATGATATTTATTGTTTACTAGAACATTTCTACTTTTGGGATCAATAATTCTAAATATTTTGTAAAAGTTATTGGCAATTTAGTTTTTTCTTTCACCTAATGCCACTAATCATTCTATAAATTTTTTAAAGATGAATATGATAAAAAAAAATGGTCAAATTTTTTCATATATTTTCAAAACATTTTCCAGTATGTTGAGTAACATGTACAAGTTCTAAGACAAAAATTGAATGACAAAACTTCACCTTTGGGAATGGCTAGAAAAAATTGCTTTTTGAAGTTTAGGTATATTGAATTTGCAATTGACAGGGATTTTTACTCTAATATTTTGGAAGGATATCCTTGAAAAGTTAATCAAGAAAATCTTCTTAAATGGGATTTGTAAAAGAATAAATAAAGATGATGATTTTAGCCTTGCTTCAGGTACAAGTATTTTTAAGCAATTTGGGCCTCAAAATACCACAAAATTTTAATAATAAAATGCATCATTTTGTTTAATGTTCATGCTTGGGTTGAAATTGGTATACCAAAAAAATGAATGTAAATTTATTTTGTAAAAGATTTGCATGCATTGTAAAATTGTAATTCCTTTGCAAAGATTCTAATTCTAAGGGAATTCAATAAATTCACCCAATTTCTTCAAATGGCTTGTTCCACAATCGAAGTGGTGGATTTTTTATATCCAAGGAGCAAAATGAAGGAGGTTGGTTGTTAGGATTCTTGTTCCATTTTATCCCTTTAACGCCCAAAATTGACCTACACTTTTACAATACAAAACAATCTACATACAATTTGCTTGGATATTAAAGGGACTGAGACAAAAGATTATTATGAAGCGAGCTTCAATGAGTGACTGGGATGGTAATGGTTAAGTTAAATTAATGCCATGCCAAACCTTGGAATGCGGCTTCAAGGGAAGGGAAGGGAGCCATCCATGTGTGGGCAAAGAAGTCATTAAATGCCAAGGCAAGTTGTATGAAGAATTTTTTGTAGGCCAGTTTTGGCTTCCTTTTGGGTTAAAGGGTTAATTTCTAAAATTCCTAAAAATCAAGTAGACGCTCACAAGCTCTGGTTTGATTTTTACTTGATTGTGCACCCAAATAAATTGTAAAAGTATACATTTGTACACCAATTCCCATAATACTTCTAAGATGCATGAAATGGTCAAACTATGCTAGTCTTATACCACATTATCTTTTTATCCCCTCAAAATTAGCACTAGAACCTCTTTCCTTTGCATTTTGTAATAGCTAATTTACGGACTTAATTAAAAAGTTTAAGATAATTTTAATGTCATAATTATTGTAAAATGCATATTTAAAAACAAAAATATTACTTATTAAGTTCTTAAAAATGAATCTATGGTCTAAATATCAATGTGAACTACAAAAATTCAAAAATATCCTAAAATAGAGTGAACATACAAAAAATATGACCTAGAAAAATAAAATCCACCCAAGAAATAATGAAATTTCTTATCTCTATTGTCATCAATCTTGTCATTAATGAAAGTAAAAATTTATTTTGCATTAAATTCTTAGCAACAAAATATTATTTTAGTTTAAAAATTCACATCTAGATTATTTAAAGTTCTTTTCAAAAAATTAAAAGTTTGTATCTTGAAGTGATTTGGTTTGTACAATACTTCCTCCCACTCACATTGAATTTTCATTTTTCAATAGGAATTTATCAGAGTTTCTAAAATACTCATAGGGAAATAGAAGTGACAAATAATCCAAAAACCAAAGCTTGATAAATTCTTCTAATTTTTGTCTTAATTTGACTTGAATAAAGTTATAAGAGTTCTCTAATGCATCCAAGCAAAGGCTTAAACCTACACTAATCTTGTAGAATACATATCCCTACAACTTTTCTACTAGTTCACAAAAGAATTTAGACTACATGAATGTCACCATCCTGATTCCATTCATATATTACAAGTGCCCTATTGATTCATGTTCTATCGGCTTCAACCATTCATGTTCTTGATTCAAATTAATTATTACATAACTTGATTTAAAAGTCACATTTCAACCTGAACACTTTTTAGATGCTCCTAATAACCAACAAATAGCAAGAACCTTTCCTTGTGCAGATTTTATTTCAATTGGTACTTGATAAGTTGACCCACCTAAATGTCTTGCTTTCACTGTTACATTAGGAGTACGTTACTCTACATATAGCTTAACATAAAACTAATAGTGGATTTTTTTTTCATTTTTTTTTACTATTTTTCATTGATTTATAAAGAATTTGGTAAGCTATAGTAATGATTTTTTTTATATTTAATAATTTGATTAACCATCATATTTACTAATTGATTATGGTAAATTGGATCAGATTTTCTAGGGCTTTTTTCTATAGTATTGCAACGAGATATAGTATTAAAAAATAATTAAATAATTTATTAAAATAAAAAACTAAATAGTTTGTTTTGGTTTTTCTACTCTATATGTAGGGTAGATTAATTAAAAGTATTAAAAATCTCCCTTCAAACCGTATGCACAACTTTTATTGTATACAACTTTCGATATTAAAGTTTAAGAAAAATACATACATACATACATACATACATACATATATTTATTTATTTATTTTAATGCTTACTCATTTTAAAATTGAATATTCGATTTTTTTTTTCACGAAATCCTGTATTTTATTAATTTTAACGTAAAATCTTTAGGATTAAAAATAAATTTAAGAAAACATTATGTTAATTTTTTAGTTTTAATTTTTCCTTTAACTTGTTCTGAAAAAGTTAAAATTATTCTGTTTTTAATTAAAAATAGAATTTTAATATAAAAATTGTAAAAAATTTAGTTTATTATTTTGTGAAAAGTGCCATCAAAATTGTTAACACTGATTTGCAATGAACATTCTTGCAGAATTCCTTGAATAGAGCTTCAATCCATTTGTATCAAGAACGCAGTACTGCAACAAATTAAGATTTTGCAGTGAACATTCTTGCACAAAATCTTGAATAAAAAAATTATAAATATAAACAAAGCACACTGGAAATGAGCAACTTCAACATTTTTAAGAATTTTAATATAAAAATATAAAAATAGAAATTAAAAGTAAAAATTAATATAGTAGAATTTTAATATAAGAATTTCAAGAATTTTAATGCATTAAAACATTTTTGTTAATTTTAAAATTAAAATATATAATTTTTTTTAATTAATAAATTTTTAATACATAGGAGAATAATTCAATAAAAGAAATAGAAATACAATATTTTTTTTTTTTTTTTTTTTTTTTTTTTTTATCAAGGAAAATGGCCTATGTAATGAAATTTAGGAACATGAGAAGACAAGAACCCAAAATCAATAAGATGTAACAAAGTACATAGTGTTGTTCAATATGAAATGCTTCTTTCCAAAAGCTCAAAATCAATTACATGACAAGTTGCATCCATCTCACGTAGTAGCACATGCATAAAGTTTGGTTCTCTTTTCGCACAAGCCAATTACATTATTTTGACAGTGATCCTCTTTTGCCTATATAGGGTATTATTGAATGATCATTATGATCTTGAAGGTACAATGAATCCTTGAAGGATTCAAATTTTTAATCACCATTCCTAAAATAGCCTTATCAACCAATTTTAATAAGCTTTGGATGCCCAAGCAGTAGCACATACATAAAGTTTGGTGTTGTTTTTGCAGAAGAGCTTTTACGTACTGTTATTATGATGGGTGGGCTTTTTGTTTTGACTTTTTGTGAGATAAGCCAATAATTTTGAGAATTGAATGTTGCACTTTGACAAAATTTACTTCATAATCTTTTAAACAAGTGGTGTGTTGATGTTGTGAATATTGTTAATATGTTGTTAATTTGATGATTGATTTGCAAGCATCTTACTATTTGGGCATCCAAAACCTATTGAAGTTGGTTGATAAGGCTATTTTAGTGATGGTAATTGAAGGTTTGAACCCTTCAAGGATTCATTGAACTTTTAGTCTCATTCAATGGTATCCTACATAGGCAAAAGAGGATCACCATCAAAATAATGTAGTTGGCTAGCATAAAATGCAATCATCTCACACATTCTTCAACTAAAACAATTGATTTCATTTGTTACTATAGTAACTTTGGACTATATAGTACAAAAGCATAAGCAAAGTGTATAATAAAATCAAAAGGCAAGGTATAAGTTCTTACTAGCATCAAGTCATACAAAGTTGACTGGCTAACATTGATGAAATCTTCATCCCATGCATCCATCATGGCTTGAGGAGTAATGTCGTTGATTCCCATATGAGACTCACAATATTTAATCACCATATCTAAAGTATAGCTAGACACGTTGATTATAGAGATACATCCCTCGGTGCCCATGTCTTCCACTACAAAACTTAAGATTGGTGACTTGCATGCCACGGCCTCATCCACTTCAAGGATCTTGCCATCCGAGCTCTTGAGTTTTACACTGCGCTTGTCCTCAAGCATCTCTTCATTGGCCATTTGCAACTTGACCATTGCACAAGCCAAGTCTTCATCCGCAATCATTTTGCACATAAAGGTGGTTGATTGCAAATCGAAAATGGAGATATGCAAGCTAAATTTCTAGTTGGAACATACAATTGCACAAGCGCTTTGCTGCAAACACCAAAAACTACTTGATTAATGTCAATATACCTTTAAATAGACTTATTTTCATGAACCATGCACCAATTATTATTAGTGAAAAATTAAAGTGAGAATGCTCATTTTCTTAGAATGACATTAGGCTTTTGCATCACAATTGTGTTTGAGTTAGAATTCTTTTGATGGGTTTTATTCCCGGTTTTATTCTCTTTTAAATTGTATAGTACACATCACTCTCGTGAAGGAATTCACTTCTACCAACCCTAAGGCAATTGAAGAACTAAATTCTAAGGATCACTAACATAATCAATTGATTTAAAGAACAAAAACATTTTTGCTAGGAATTATAACAAGGAATCACAAAGAAACAACAAAAAAGAGAGAATATTTTCGTGAGCAAAGCAATACCACCTATACATTTGTTATTGAAAAAAAAAATGTAAAACCTACCTAGCCCAATAGCCCAATAGCCCAATGTTCCCTTTAATTGACATAAACAAATAAAACTCCAATCACAATTTTCATTCTTGTTTACAATATAGAAAGACCACAAAGCCTATATAAGCCTCAACATATGCCTTTTATAAGGCCAAAGCTAATAATCAAGCCTCGAGAGTAGGTTTCAATATAAGAATCAATCCTACTATCAAAGCCTCATTTAGGCAAGCAATTAATCCCATTTCCATTGCATAATTTTTAAATTGAATTTGACCAAGCAATAGATCTAGTTTACTCAATTAGATTTTAAAGGTGAAATTTAGTCTAAATTTTTCTTATTCATATTGAATAATCTCAAAGAAACCTCAAGCGATTAGTTGGAGTCAAATATTCATATTGGACTCAAATTTATAAGACTTGAAAACCTCGGTAGGAGCAAGGGGTTGATATGGTAGTATGCAAAAAAATTCTTTTGTTCTAATCTTTGCTAAAGATAAATTTTTCCATGCTTATTAATCTTTTAGATGTCTAGTACAATCCATCTTCCTGCACCTTTTTGTATTTTGGATATTGTAAAAATCTCCTTTGATCCTTTCATCATTTTTTTTATGATCTTGTTGTTGAGTTTGAATATGGTAGAATTTAAAAATCTTTGAAACTAATAAGAATACTATTATAGTAATGTTGCAGCAATGAGTTGCAACTTTGTCATAAAACATCTTTCCACCCTTGAAACAAGAAACTGGAACTAATCTTTCTAGGGCTTAGTTCAAAAAAAACTTACAATAATTTTATTTTCAATAACACAAAAATCTACAATCTATTGCCACTTTCACAATTTTATCACAATCTTTATATATTTACAAGTTAAGTCTTCTTTTAATAATATATACTAAGATAAACTATCGAAATTAATATCCTATAAGTAATGAAATGTCACTACTAGAAAGAGGGGCCCAAATTAACAAAGTTCTTGCTAATACATGTTGATTTTAGCTGTCCAAGCTGTCAAAACGGCACACTTGTCAACCTTGTTTTGGAAGTCAACATAAATTGCCTAAACAACACAATTAGCTCCTAAAGTTCCTTGACTATGTTTTTCCCCAAAACACTTGAAAGCTGCCATTTTGAGCACACTTACCAAATTTTGGAAAAAAAAATTTTTTATCACATGTAACGGTAGGATCTTCTAGTATGCTAACTTGAGAACACATGGTATAAATTTCAGAAATTTCCATCGCGTGGATTGCAAGATATAAGCATTCAAATTCGTCAAAATCATTTTTTTGGCCCTGCAAAAAACAAGGCAATTGCACTTTACAAGCTAACTTTTCTATGAAAAAATGTCCAAAATGGTGGTGCTTCTTTGAATTATTTTTTGTAAAGAAGTTGGCTACATGCTTAAAAAATTTCAAATCATTTGGAATTGTACAACATATAGGAAAAAAAACAAGTAAGTAAGAAGTAGTAAATGATTCAAAATACAAAATTGTTAATAATTTAGTTATGGAATTGAAAAATGTCAATCTCAATGGTTATAATGTTGTAATAAACAATCTACAACCTATGATTTTATTTTTTCAAAAACCATTGAAAATTGAGTGAAATAAACAACTTCAAAGTTTATTTTAGAGTAGAGAATCCATAACTGTCCGCAAACAAAAATTCCTCATAACTTTGACTCATTGATTGAAATGGAATGATTCAAAGCTTTCCATGTAGATATATTTCTAAAAAAACAATTTCAAATATTTGTTTTTTGAAAAAAATGATTTTTTCTGATCTGCTCGGACATCCCATGTACGAAAAAAAGTAGCACATTAGGCCATAATTTTTTACTCTTATTTCCAAATGTCATGAAATTTAGTGCACATGAAAGATATTCTTCATCCACACCTTCTATTAAAATTTCAGCCTAAAATATGCAAATTTCTAGCTACAGATACCTGCCCAAAATTGCTATGTTGCTAAAAATAGGAGGCCGGTCCTTTAGGAATTAGTTTCTATTGATGTGGTAGTTGGTTACAATTGACATGGCAATTAGTCTCTATTGATGTGATAGATGTTTATAATTGATGATGTGGCGATTAGTCTCTATTGATGTGGTAGTTGGTTACAATTGACGTGACAAACTGGCAATTGATTTTTGATGATATGGCAACTGGTCTTAATTGATGTGCACATTTGATCATGACAATCATCCTACATGGCATTATTAATAGAATTATACTAGAAAGTGTTCAAATCAAGTTGTCTTAATCAACCATGTTTATCAACAAAGCTATGCAAAATGTATGTTAGATCAAACATCGATTTTTTTAGTAGTGTGTTGTCGTTGATTTGGAAATTTTGAATTAATGATCTAAATGACATTCAAATTCTTATCAAAGGATTATGAATTGCATACATAATTTTGAATTAATTATCTAAAATTAATGACATTTAAATTTTTATCCAAATGAAAATGAATTGTATATAGAATGATAATAACAAGGCACAAATGCACAGTTGTAGGCAATCTAATCTCATTGGATTGTTTATTTGAAATTAATATTTTGATCCTAACTTTGGAACTCTGAGTTGCAAAATGGGATGGAAAGTTTTTTTGGTTCATTTGAAGTAATCTAAGCAAGACTAGATATGTATAGAACATCCACTATGCAACTAATATAATGGCCTTCTATAAATATAACTATCATTTTTTTGTTTTATAATTATAATTTGGAATTTGTATCATTAGAAGCACATTGAATTTGTATCATAAGTGATTACAAAATGTCTTGAAATGACTTTGGAAGACAAAGATTAATCCCTCCAAAAGCAAGTTAAGATGATTGCATGAAACGCTTGTACTATGTTTTGTCACACGTCTTGTGCTGATTAGTTTTTTGGCCATAATTCTTGGGTTTTGACTCCAAATGATTCAAAATTCATAGACAACTAAGGTACTGATGACTACTATACACCTTGTTTATTTTTTTTGAATTTTAAAAAATGTTTTACTATTTAATAATAGCCCCCGTTATTATGTCACAAATGCCATTTGGGAGGTTTTTAGAACTATTTAGTATCCATAAAAATGAACTTGGAGCTAAAATTTGGTAAAGATGGTCTTCTAATAGACTTGTAGCTATTGTCCAAAGGAATCTTAAAAATACTTAATTTTGTGTGGTGTAGAAGTCCACAAATTGAGTCCCTTTCTACTAGCATTTTGAAGCATGTAAAAAATTATTTTGATGGTATTTTTGGTGAATGACCATCTTTATAGAGTTGCCACAAATGGCCAATTTTTACTTTTTTTTAATGAATTAAAACATCAAAGTATGTATTTTCTTGAGATTTAGCACTTTTCTAGTTTTCCTACTTAGAGAATTTTTTAATGAATTTCCTTTGGTGGTTACCTTCATCTTAAAGGTGCACACATTGGCCATATTTTTTAATTTTCTTAAAAATTGATTTTCTAATTTTAAAGTACTCCAGAAAAATCATGAGTACTATTGCAAAACGCAACAAATAGTACAAGTGTTTCGTGCAATTACCCTCAAAAGACAAAATAAAAAATCTTTCCGTTGGCAAATCAAGCAAAATCAAGCCAATACTATTTAAATTTGCCATGATGTTGGCAAAAATTTGTTTGATTTGCCAAGGCCTCTATATTTTATTTTATTTTTGCTTGCTTATGAATGTTTTTATTTTGGTCATCCAAAGTCTAATTTCAAGTTTTTTTTATGTCTATTCAAGGTTCTTTTGGATGCACTTTTAATTATATAAATTTCAAGTTCTAAGTATAAGCCAATGAAAGATAGGTCTAGAGAAAAAGGGTCAATGTGTTGGTTGCATAGTCAATGCTCTATCAATATACGCCCCCATTTTTGTTCATAATTAGATCATTATCTTATTCATCATTTTATTGATCTCACAAATTAGTATAAAATGTTGAAAAAATAGTGTGGGGCAACCTAATGAGAGTATTCTTGAATTGGTGTAGATCAACTAATCAAGTGTCTACTATGCCTTGTATAGCCTCATGAGCAAATTGAACAATGTGTGCATCACAAGGGACACAAATACATAATTTCTCATTGTGCTCTAAGTGATCTTTTTCTATATGCATCACCTTATAAATGTTGCTACCATTGATTTTTATTATTTTGATCATGCCTAATAAGTAGCCCGAAATGTAAAAAAATTGGAGTGTTTTTCTTGATTTCATGGACTTCAGTGAAATGGTACACTTAATTTCAAATGAAGGAAGTAATTTTTATCTTTTAGTGAATTTTGATAGACTTGGTATCTTTTTGCTTACTTGACTATTGAAATCATTGGGAAGTTTTGCAAATTCAAATGTTTTTTCTTATATTTCTAAAGCTTGGCTTGATTTTCATAATTACATGTTTGGTGCGTCTTAGTACATAATTGATGACTCACCACTATAAACTTACTATTTTGAACTCTTTTTTAATACTGCAAATCCACCATTTTAGATATCATAAGGGTTAAGTCATCAAATAATAAAGTTTTGAACCTTAATAACTTAGTCAACGACATCTAATTGTGAGGTGTTTCTAAGATTGTCGCCTATAGAATTTTCATTAAAATTTATAGTCTCTATTCATGAAAGTCAATTTTGGTCGACTTTCACCACACTAAAGGAATCCGTGTCTAAGTTGACGGATTTTGTTAGACATCCAATGTAGTTGTTGACATAAAAACATAGATTGTTACATTGGATGTCTAACAAAATTTGTCAAATTAGACACAAGAAAGCACAATAAAACACAGACTCTTTCTAGTGCCAATTTTAGAAAATTCATAGATTTCCATATGGTGTCCAAAATATACATTCTAAGAGAATTTTGGAATCCCTTTGACTACAACAATATCTAAATTGAATTCTATTGATCAATAATAAAAAACATCTTAAAACTAATATTTGGACAATTTTGATAAGAAACTTTTGCATTTCAATAATATGAACCGTGCTCAAATCCTTATTTGCACAATTTTAGATCTCTGACCTTACTAAATATGGTGACCAAATGATGCGATTGTATGTGTGAAGGAAATCTCTCTAGCTATTTGACATAAATATTGAAAATTTTACAAATCTTAGTATAAAATGTGATCAATTTTCTAAATGTAATTAGAGTAAACCGGCCATTTATTGCACAGATCTAAAAAACGCACAACAATCCTTCCAAGTACCAAGTACTAACTGCACAATTCAACTAATAATTCAATTGTGATGGAAACAAAATTTTGTATCACCACCCAATGACCGCATATTGTGCGGTGAAGGGTTGCAAAGAACTTTTAACTAGATTTAAGCTTCATTGCCTTTAAATTGCAATAAAATTTGTAGGAAGAATTTTTTTTGCACTCTAATTTTTGAAGGTAAATCTTAACCCCTAAAGGCCCAAGGCCTTTTTTCTGCCCAAAAACACTGAAAACTGCCATTTCTATAGCAAAGTATAAAAAAATTTAAAAATGTTTTTTTTGAACATCTAACCGTAGGATCTTACACCTTACTAGTATGAGAATGTATGGAAAAAATTTCAGAATTTTTGACCGCACAAATTGCAAGATATCTGCGTTTAAAGTGAAAAAAACAAGTTTTTCAGCACATTGCGGGGCTAGATTTTTTGGCTTTAAACATTTTTAACTTAAAATTTTTGCACTACAGCGTTTTGAGCTTTTAATCTTTACTGTAGAGAATTGAGTTGAGAGTCTAGGAAAAAAAAAAATTCAAAAAGACTTAATTATCATTCTTAAAAAAATTGTTAAGTAGAAGTAGGTCCAAGATAAAAGGAAAATCTAAAATATTAATATATTTTAGATGGAATTAAAATGCACTAATCCCAATGGTGAGATTGTTCTAGAAAGTAAATCAGACCATGCGGAAAAAAAAAATTTGAAAAATTTGAAAAATTTCATTCAGAAATGAATCCTACAAGTTATTTTTTTCAAGAAGATGCTCTAACTGCCCGAAAAACAAGAAAATCCATAACTTTCTCATAACACATCCAAATGAAATGAATCAAAGCTTTCCAGATAGGCAAAAATATAATCTATCAGAAAAAAAATATTAAAAGAAAAATTCAAATTTTTGTCCATTTTTTTTCTGCTGCCCGAGCTGCCCGCCGTCCCCTGTTTTGAGCTTATTTGGTCATAACTATTGTTCCCGGGCACTGATTGTGGAAAAAATTATATTCCCACAAAGCTTATCAGTTTTTCTATCTTCAGAAAAAGTTTCAAAAAATCAGGACAAAATTTCAGCCCGTAGGTACCTGCCCGAAATCCCATTTGTCCCCCGAGGGGACAATGGGCCTTTAGGGGTTAACATGCCATTTTATAATCATGCCAAAGTTCAAAACATGAAAGTCTCTATATTTATGTGGAATTTTTTTTGTCTCTGAGGTGAATAGCAAATTTACTGTACTTTAATTGGATTGAGCATTAATCCTATTCAACTATGCCAACTCCTTGTTTGATTGTATGATCCAAAAAAATATCATCAACTTAACTTCTAAATGGTCAACCAAAATATAATAGGATTAATTTAAAAATTTATAATAAATAATTGAATCCCCTTTAAAATATCCATTTCATTAATTCATATAGAATATTTTGTCTTTTTTTCATTGATGTATTACATGATTTTTTTAAAGCTTCTTTAAAAAAATTTAATTGGATAATATATATTTTTTACAAAATTTATCATTGATCCAATGGATACAGTTTGAGTGTTGAGGGGTTGAACTTATCATTTGATCCATGACACGAGTGTTCTTTTGAAGGGTCTGTAATTGTTCCAATGTCCAAACCACCTAAGGCAATATCATAATAAGGAATCTTTTTGAATCTGCATGAACATACGGATTGAAGTCATTAAAGTAAGTTGAACTTGATTTAGTAAACCCCTTCATTGTCAAATACAATTATGATGAAGTATTACCAATATGATCTTAATCCATTCTTGTGGAATGTGTATAATTTTACAAATAGAGCTATATGGTTGTAAAGTAATAGAGCCTCTAGTGAATAGTTTGAAGATGCTTTAACCATGCATCCATAGGACACTTTAAGTCTTGACTTTCAAATTTTAATAAATCACAAAAATCTTTTACAAAAACATACTTCATTTTTTGGAAACTGTGTGATTTTTATTTCTCTACAAATATAAAACAACATCTACTTAAACTCTTTAATATGTCTATGCACATCTACTTCAAGGAATGGTTTTAAATCTTTTTCCCTTACTAAGCTTAAACCTTTAAAAACCAAGTGTTCAGTTTCAAAGAATAGATGAATGCAAACACATCCCAAGCATACAAAAATGCATTTTTTCATCCATCAATATTTTTGAAGATTTTCATGTTTGCTCTTGAACATTTGTACGGTATAGATTTTGAAGACTTTGCTATGCAAATATTCTATAATTCAAAAGGTATTGGTTGGTCTGGCTGCAACAGATAAT
This sequence comes from Pseudisothecium myosuroides, assembly GCA_951799445.1. Taxonomy (NCBI): domain Eukaryota; kingdom Viridiplantae; phylum Streptophyta; class Bryopsida; order Hypnales; family Lembophyllaceae; genus Pseudisothecium; species Pseudisothecium myosuroides. Next base: position 7,390,692 of record OX637289.1, on the reverse strand, counting down.
TTTTTCAGTTCAAAAAATGCCCCTTCAAAAATGACTAGAATAAAAAAGTAAATTAAAAATCTTCAAAAATCACTATGATTAAAATTTAACATTTTGAACTTAAAGAGAAAAAATTCTTGGGAAAATCACAAATATTCAATCTACAATTCATTCTAAAAGGAATTTTCAATTTTTGACTTCAAATTTTATTGAAAAATACTAATTTGTGAACTAGTTAATCTAATTGTATGGATATGACCTATGGGTCATATTTTACAACTTACTCTAGTTTGAGAGTCATCATAAATTTATTCTTCTAAGTTTCATTATATAATACATCTTCACCATTTTGGAAATTTGACCTACCCCTCGTCCTCGCAGGGCTTTAGGAGCGTCACTTGCTGGCTTGCTCCTGTGAGGAAATCTCCGAAGTCCATCTTGCACTTTGGAAATATTTGCCAAACGAGAACAGATGGCTTACCATCAACAACCGAGCTAACACTAACAGCCACTCCGCGAAGAAGATTACAATCGAATCAGAAAACCACAAACGCACAGAAACTCGCAGAGTTTTCAAGACACGGAAGTACGTAGTAGATAGAAGAGCACTGATCTACTTATCTAATTTAGACCAAGAAATCGTGATGCATCGAGTCAATCAAAAGACTCTACCAGGTCTTAATTAATTAGTGACAAAGCCCTTCGAAAATGACGATGGCTGGATTTCAAATAAGACATCCAATTGCATCTGAAAAACAAGGAGGGAAGCACTTTATTCTTCAGAGGAAGGTTGCAATTGTCCAATAAAATGTTGGTACAGAAAGGCACATTCTTGAATGCTTTCGTCCTGGGTGAGCAGATACTTCCCGGAATACGATCGCTTGCTCTACTGAAAGATGAAGTGGATTCAGCTAGCATAAGGATACATCACAACCTGTAAGCCTGAAGTGAAAACATGGAATCCAACTGGTGATAAGCGATACAGTCATTGTTCCAATACAGCAACTTCAAGAATCACATACAATGTTTGCAAAATGTTGAAGAAAGTTCCAAATTAGTACTGAACTAGAAATTGGAGAATGGAACAAAATTATAACCTTGACCTAGTGCTCTAAGCAATAGTGGGTGTTGTGAAGGAGCTTTTGGATTCCAAATTTCGTTCAGTGTGAGACTTGAGGGTAATGTCTATTGCTTAAATGACGTTATGCCCATCCTTGTTGTATCCATCATATTTTCAATTATGAACATGAAAACAGATTTTGCAATTCCCGTTCAGGACCTGAGTTCAAACCAAATGACCGTGCCCACGATAAGCTTATTTGGCTCAAAACCCGTGGTGCCGTAATCAATGATTTACCAATTTAGGCCGTGGTGCTCGTAAGCCGTATCTGCGCTTCTCTGACGCTTTCGAGAGCATTCTGCGAGAGGAAGGGCCGCGTGGTTAGTGCAAAGGGCCTGGCCCAGGTCTCAATGACATTCTCGTCTCTCATACTGCTTTGCGATTAATGGCGTATGAAGATCGGAAATTTTTGATTTGGCACCGCATTAGAGAAGCTGCACGGCATCCCGACGTTGTTGCTAGTGGAGACCAGCTCATGACATGCCCAGAATTCGCAAATTTTAGGAGCATCCTCGAAGCTTTTTGCCGTCAAGGCTCCAAATACATGCAAGGTAATACATTCGCAAATGCAACAAACGGTCAAGTGACGATGGAGTGTCCAGATATGTAAATAATTGGCACTCATTTCAATCCCTAATGCGGTAGGAGGGATTCCGGGACCTACCAAGCGGCAACCGTCATTTCGCTCCTGGCCATGGTGCACCCTCTCTCCGTCACGTCCTCCTCGCGGGCAGCCTCCACCCCGGGCAGTGAAGCAGATACCGAATTTGGTCTTCGACTTGGGGACGGGGTCCTCCGCCAAAAAATTCTGAGAAAGTTCCCAAGGGCACTATTGAGCACACTGTTGCAACACTAATGTACTGGAACACTGGCAAGACTTTCCTTGGTCGGTCTCTCTCTCACGCCTTCACTAGGGTTTGCTGCTCCTTGCTACCGACTGAAAGCCCGCTCCACCCTACGAGTGAGAGTTTTAGTTTTGAGTACGATCTATCTGCGCACAGTCGAAGCTAGTTATTTGGTGGTGGGTTGTGAGCTGTGTGAAGGCGAGGGTCCAAAGTAGAAGTGACGGGCTTTCGTATCTGTGTCCCCGGTGCTTGCTTGGATGTATCAGAGTTAGCGTGCTTAGCAGTGACACGGCGTTCCTATCTGGTTGCACCGCCGCTTTGACCAGATATCCGTCTTCTTGTCCAAGTGAAGGTTGCCTCTTGTCATGCCGATCGTGGCCTTGTGATCGAGTCCTACTTCACCGTGTTGTGCGTTTTGAGCCACTTTAGTTGGGGTAGAAGTTGTTTCGTCGCTGTTGCAAATTTGAGAGAGAGAGACCGAGGTGCGGGTTTTTTCTTGGTGAGAAAGTGCACGTGGGGGTGACTGTAAGGGACCGACTTATTTGTGAAGTGATGGCAGAAGTGAAGCCAAGCACGAGTCGCGGTGAGAACCCAGTTGAGATTGTGGGAGAAGCCTCGTGCAGTGGAGGGGATGGGTTCACTTCCCCCGAGTCCGTTCCTCCATCAATCGTTGCAGAGTCTCCTTCGTTTCTCACATGGATGTGGATTCAGATCTTGACAGCGTGCTCGGGAGTCTGGGGAGCCAGAGGAGGTGGGTTGTCGGGGCCCAGAGTGTTGAGACTTGCATCTAGAGCCCAGCAGACGCACGAGGACAGCGAGTCGGAGGTTTCGAGTCGAATTGCGGCATCCAAGTCGACGTGGAGTGAAGTTCCTGGTCGTGACATCCACCACTCCGTTCCAGTCGCTTGGCCCAGCCAACTCTCTGTTTGGGAGGAGTTAAAGGAAAGTGCCCCCCATTTCTTTCGTGATTATTCAGTTGCAGAGTTGGAGTTGGGGCACCTGATTGCAGAGGGAGGCCAAGCCCAGATCTTTGAAGCCAAAGGGAATAGATGGGTTGGGGATTATGCCTGGAAGGTGTTCAAATTGGATGCGGGATTTTCGTTGGCTGATTTGAAACGCCACTGGCCCCGCTCCATGAGGAAGGATGGAGAGGGTTGCAGTGCATCTAGGTCAATGCAAGAGAGGACCTCTGGGTTTGTGTTTGCAGATTTTCATTCTAATGTTTTTGGAGATCGATGTATCATTGCGGGTGCGAGATTGTTAAAGGATGGGAGGTTCGCATTCTTGATGGAGAGGTATTGGGGGGATTTGCGTACCCTCATTGATGTCAAAATAGAAGACAAAACCCATTCTTGGGAGTTTGACTTGTTGTCCAAAAATAGAAGAGAACAACCACCCTTCTCAATTCATGAATACTTTTGGATTATGCTCCAAATAGCAAGGGGGATGCAAGGGTTGCATGCAGAAGGTGTGTTGCATAGAGACTTGAAAGCTGCCAATGTCCTTGTAAGAGTTGGAAGGTCTGAGTCAATATTTTGCCATGTAGCGGATTACGAGTGTGCAATGTTTGTTCAAGGAACGGGATTTTGGAGGGCTCCCGAAATTTTGCAAGAACTTCTAAAGAATGAAGAAGATCGAAATGGTGAAATATGGACTGAGAAGGTGGACGTCTACAGTTTTGGAATGACCTGCTATGAAATATTGACAGGTCAAATACCATTTGATGGGTATACCAAGAGCAAATGGAGTGATGTTATCAAAAGTGAAAGACCCTCTTTGCCGGACTATGTATTTCCTAGGTTACGGGAGTTGGTGGAGGCATGTTGGCACGCTCAACCTTCTCAAAGACCTTCATTTGGTAATATACTTCAAGAGCTACGTTCCCTTTGGGGGGAACATGGAACATGGAATTAGATATTTCTATTTAGTAAGGAGGTTCAAAAGGGATCTGCAATGTATGATGGTGAAGGTCTTAGCACTAGCTCTACATTTCAAAGTTTGAACACTGAGATGAAAGTATACCAGAGGAAATGATCATTTAAGTCAATCAACTCCAAGTGTTGAGACAATAGTTGTATCCCTCTCGAATGACACCATAGACCAAGGTGATTCACTTGAAGGCAATGAAGAAATTGCAAGCATTGGCTTCACATTCAAGTGAGTGTACTTGTGCTAGAGAGAACCTCTAGTAGAGGCACTTGATGATGTGAAAAAGAACCTGATAATAGGAGACTTTGTGTTTATATCTCAAAGGGGAGTATAATGACTTAGATATGTGATAGCACATTTAGGTTTGTGTTGAAATAGCACCACCTTGTGGAGGAGGTTGTTTGCTTAGTGGTCATGGTTATGGCTAGCAATGTAAGATCCTGCCAAATAATGTATAGGGTGAGGGTCATGGATCTATTGGGATTAATTGTTTCTTTCAATTTCACTATTTGAAGTAATTGTTTATTTTCTTGGGTGGTACAAGTTCAAAACATGAGAAAAGAGATCCTTAGACTTTTTGAAACAAAACAATATGAATTTCAAGTACGCAAGTAATTTCATTTTTTCGCAGTCCAAAAAGCTTGACTCCAACTTCTATAGTTGCATCTCCTTATTCTATATTTACATTGCCAATTCCTGTAGTTGAAATGTCCTTTTGATAGTAATAATCTTTTATTTGTGATGATCTTTTGTGGATCAATTTCCATAGCTACTTCAAATGCTTCAAACAACCGTAAATATCATGGATTGTTATATTGACATCATTACATTTGTGCAAGAGAATCTCTTTGAACTTTATGCCTTTTTATATTTCTATGCCTCTATGTCTGTAGGTAGGTATGCTCTAAAAATTTCCCATGCTCCCTCTATTTAAATTGTGGCTCTGCATTATTTTGCAAAGCAGATTTTGGCGAAATAGATATAACGAACTCTAAATTATTGAACTCGACAACCCATTTTTCTAGAAGATTGGTCACGTCAACATGGTACTTAGGTGAAACAGTGTATGAACTTAACTTTAAAGAGCCAAACATAGATCCCATATTGAAAGCATGAGTCTTATGATAATCAATTATTAATGATGATAACAAGAACACAAAATTTAAACACTACCTGTTTGTGAACTTTTGCTATGCGCTAATGATAGGCTTATTGTATTCATAGATGAGGGTGATTGCACAAAACACCTGTACTATTTGTTGCGTTTTGCAACAATACTCATGGTTTTTTCTAGAGTACTTTAAAATTAGAAAATCAATTTTTAAAAAATTTAAAAAATATGGCCAATATATGCACCTTTAAAATGAAGGTAACCACTAAAGGAAATTTATTAAAAAATTCTCTAAGTAGGAGAATTAGAAAAGGGCCAAATCTTAAGAAAATACATACTTTGATGTTTTAATTAGTAGAAAATAGGCAAAAAACTTAAATAAAAAAAATAAAAACTAGCCATTTGTAAATAATTAAACTAGCCATTTGTAAATTTGACTTAAAAACATGTGTTTTAAGTCAAATTTTGCTAAAAATCTCCTTAAAGGTCATTACTTAAAATCATGTGTCTAGGACACTACTTAAAAACTCACTTAAAACACCCCTTTTTCTTGTAGTGAGTAGTCATAAGTACCTTGTCTATAAATTTTGAATCATTTGGAGTCAAAACCCAAAAATTATGGCCAAAAAACTAATCAACTTGCAACGTGTGACAAAAAATAGTACAAGTTTTTCATACAATCACCCATGATCACACAATGATGAATCTGAATGCCAAGTTAGTAGGCAAGTGAGAATGGTGTGAAAACAACATGCCCTCTACTTCTTGACGCATGGCAATTTGCAATGTCATTCAATTCTAGATCCCCACTTTGGATTTTAACTTGGATGAACTTCTTGCATTTTCCATTTATTCTTGTTTGACGTGGTACCTATTATTTCAATTCCGCCTCTAGTTTTGCCAAGTATGGACCCAATCCTAGTGGCCTCCTTGTTGTTGTGTGGATTTTTTAAATTTGAAATCTGGTTCACATTCAAGGTAGAGGATACTATTTGCATGCAAAAGTTGTTTTGTGCCATAAGTAATGCAAAAATGATTGAATGAACATGAAATTCAAAATCAACCTTCCTATAGCAATAGAAAATGCACTTGAATTATTTCAATTTTTTCAAAATTAATTCAATAGGTGAAATTGAATTTTGATAATATGTCACACATGCAGTTTTGGTGTTTTTTAGTACTATTGAGTACCTTTTTTGAAGAGTTACATTGTGAGATTTGATAGGCTAGCTCTTCTAATAGAAATACACCTTCTCAGCAGAGGGATTTCCAAAAACATGTTCCAAGTGTGTGTTACATTGGCCTAAAGTGTGCTCTATTCAAGTTGAATTTATGTTGAATTAAAAAATTATTTTTGTGGTTTTTCTGGTGAATGACCATCTCCATAGAATTATTACAAATGGCCAATTTTATTTTATTTTTATTTACCTTTTTTTCTATTTTTAACTAATTAAAGCATCAAAGTGTCTATTTTCTTGAGATTTGGCACTTTTCTAGTCCACCCATTTAGAGAATTTTTCTATGCTTTTCCTTCCCTGGATATCTTCATCTTAAAGGTATATACATTGGCCATATTTTTTAATTTTTTTAAAAACTAATTTCCTAATTTTGAAGTACTCCAAAAAAAATCATGAGTATTGTTGCAAAACGCAACAAATGGCATAAGTGTTTCTTGCAATCACCCATAGGTGTATGATATAGAGCTCTGAAGAGATTTTTGTATATATTAAAGCCTAATCTACTAAGATCAAATTTCTTATGGAGCTTCAAAGTTTTATGTAGACTTTTATGTGTGACAGTTGACAACCCCATTTGCATTGAAAATGAGTGACCATAGACATTTAGCCTAGTTGTGCTCATACCACTTGCCAATAAGTCCAACAAAGTGTATGAATACACAAGTTAATCCCTAAATGCCCAAGTTCTTTTTTGAGCTCCTAGGAATGTGCTCAAACTTGAACATAAAAGCAAACATTTTGATAAGTTGTGTCAATTTCTCTTAAATTGAGACCATACATATTCAAACTAGACATGTTGGAGATCTCATAGGAAAAGAAAACACAACCATATCACTTATGGATTGAAAGATTATAATGTTTGATTATGAGGGTGTTAAAACTGCGAAAGTGATTTGAAGTCTTTCAATACTTTTGTCACATGTAAATGCTAATAATTTGGTCACCAAAAAAACATGAGGTTAAAGGGCCTAACATGCATATTCCTAATAATCCATTTATGGCTTCCTACAATTATTCTAAATTGATTTTCCTCCAAGATCTAATGTATTTGAGGCTCATTTCCAAGAGCCTTCAACACTATGGAAAGTCAAGATTGCAATGGACACCTTTGCACAAGATCTCAAATAGAAAAATCATAATCATTCATCTTCAAAATCAGATTTTTGATGCTAAAACTAAACTTCAAAAAAAAATTCAAAAATAAAAACTATTAAAAATAGCAAGCAAAGTATTGTTGACACCAAAATTTGATGCCTCGGTCATTTAGGGGTTAATGTTTGTAAAGATAGTCAGGTTCTTGATGGTTTAATATTCATCTTCTACCTTATTACTAATTAAGGTAGATGCAACCATTCCTTTTTGTTTAAGCAATTAAGCGTAGATGGAGGCACGTTTTGCTAAATGAAATATTTTTTCAATATTGGCAATTAAAAATCATGAATTTTCAAAAACAAAAATAGAATTTTGGGATAAGGCATCTAATTCTATGAATTTTCAAAGTAGAACTTCCTAGGACACCTCAAACCGCTCTCTAGTAAAGCTCCCTAGATTCTGAAACGGAAATCTAAAAAAATCAACATCCATCAACCACAATTAAGCTTAGGCATGGATTCAAGGTACAATAGAACCTTTCTAAGCTAATCGGTCCCGGACCAGTCTGACATAATTGGTTTATAGAGGTTTATTGACTTAGAGAGGGTCATTTTTAGTCACAGCCTTTGTTATGTGGCCCAATCCGAGACCGGTCTGACATGATTAGTTTACAGAGGTTTATCAACTTTGAGAGGTTCTACTGTACTTTGGGGGAGACTTTAACCCCTAAATGCCCAAGCCTTTTCAAGAGTGTTTTGACTGTGAAAAAAGAGCCTGGGCTTATAGTTAACCCCAATGAAGCAAATTGTATTTTTTTCAAAATCTAACCGTATAGATGTTTGAAGAGCTTGATTATTAGTATGCATACCAATTTTGAGTGCGAAATTGCATAGGAGTTGTGAGATTATAACAAGAGAAACGTATGCTTTCTATTTTTAGTATGCTGCCATGTTTTAGAAATTTGCATATAAAAGTTTTTTGAGATGGGAAGTGACATGAATGACTACAAATAATGTTAGCACACTAAAATGCGCTTTCAAAAAACTTAATTTCACATGAAAAGCTATCAAACTTATTATACAATCCACCTTGCAATTGGTGAAATGCAATTTTTTTTATAAGTATAAATCGCAAATAACTCCAAATCAACACTTGCATGTTTAAATTTTCAATGGTAAAAATCATGAAAACAATTTACTCTTTCCATTGGGACCATTTTCAAAGCAAATGGGTAAGTACAAGTTTTTAGATCTCAAATCAAGTGAAATTGGCAAAAGTTGGGAAATGAAGTAAAATTAGGAAATTTTACTCTTCCACTTTGGGACATATATGGCTTTGAAGACCTCTCAAAAATCAAATGTTTACCTTTTGCAGTGAAAAATGAAAGTTTTCAATAGTTAACCCTAAGAACTGCCCGAAAAAAATTTTAAAACGGTCAAACGAATTTAACTGCCCATATCAAAATGAGCCTGAAATTTCAGCTCGACCATATATGGTCGCCGAGGCAGTTAAGGGTTAAAGAAGCTCTACAATGAATGAGTGGGTACATGAACGGGAATGGGTGCTTCCACCTTAAAGACTTTTCTAATACTCATATAAGTTTGGAAAACTACTCTGTTGCAGATTGAATTTCTGACTTGATCATTCCACCATACACGCTTGTGTGAAAATGGCCGTTGCCAAGGACTTGAAGGTGCAAGCCCGTTTTTCTTCTGGGAATTTCATAACGAGCCTTACTGCGGGTGGAAATAACAACTTCAGTTGAAGCCTCATGTTAGAAATGACTTTGAACTCAAGTTGCAAGTCACGGAATTTGTTAAAAGTAGGCAAAGTTATGTGCACTTTGTTTTTCTTGCTTGACTCTTTCATTCCCTACACAACTTTCAAATATTTTTACATCCATTATGTTTTTAACACGGTTATCCTCACTACAAGAGAAAAGGGTGTTTTAAGTGAGTTTTTAAATATAGTTTTAGACATAAGATTATAAGTAATGACTTTTAAGGAGATTTCAATTGAAATAATTTCACTTGAAACACATGTATTTCTAATAAATTTTTACTGAAATGTTAGCCCTTTAGGGCTTGCAGAATCAAAAATTAACTTTCAGAGTATGAAAAAACAAAAAATAACTCATAATTTGAGAGGATTTGGAAGTGAGTTATGGAATGGAGGTTACTAATTCAGTTGATAGAAAATGAATTGAAGCAATCAGATTTGCAAAATACAATTGCATGCAAATAGGTACGCGTGTTTATACATGGATATGGCTACTATTCTATTGATAATACATGGAAATACGTGGAAATAATCACAATAAATGCATCCCTTTTATATCTTCATTAGCTTCCGCAGTTTTTTTTAGAGAAAAGCAAACACAAAGAGGAATCAAGAAGATAGGCACTAACTAGAAAGGTTGCCACAAAGATATACAACCGGGTATACAACATATAATACTATATTTAGCAATTATTTTATACTTTCACATATTATGGTCAACAATGCACTTTTTCCAAGTCTTTTTTCCATCTTCCATTGTAATCGTTGGCTTCGCCTATCCCTATCTAAGTATTGATGAAGTACAAAAGAAGTACAATTGAACTTGTGTCAATTTTTAGTAGGAGACTTTGTATACGCTCATATTGAGTGCTTGTTGTGGGTGAATGCAAGAAACACCTGTACTATTTTGCGTCACACCTTGCATTCTGATTTGTTTTTTGGTTATAACTTTTGTGTTATGGCTCCAAATGACTCAAGATTTATATGCAAGGTATTCATGACTATTATACGCCTTACCTAATTTTTTTGGAATTTTCAAAAATAATTTATTGTCCAAAAATAGCCCCCTGATTTTATGTCACACTTGCCAATTTGGAGGTTTTTAGTACTATTTAGTACCAAAAAAAACGAATTTTGAGCTGAAATTTAGAGGGCATGGTCTTCTAGTAGACTTGTAGCTATGCAAGAAAGAACTTTTAAAAATAATTAATTTTGTATTGTGTGGAAGTCCACAAAGAGAGCTTCTTTTTGCTCGCATTTTGAAACATATAAAATATTATTTTGGATTTTTTTGGGGTGAATGACCATCTCCACAGAGTTGTTACAAATGGCCAATTTTTATTTTTTCTATTTACTTTTTTTTCTATTTTTAATTAATTTATACATCAAAGTATCTATTTACTTGAGATTTGGCACTTTTCTAGTTCTCTAGCTTAAAGAATTTTTCTATGCATTTCCTTTGGTGGTTACCTTCATCTTAAAGGTGTATACGTTAGCCATATTTTTTTTGTTTTTTAAAAATTATTTTTCTACTTTTATAGTACTCCAGAAGAAAAATCATGAGTATTTTAAAAATGCAACAAAATCGGCAGGTGTTTCTTGCATTCATCCTTGTACAAATCCCTTAAGGACTACTTAAACATTCAAATTTGAATAATAGATGAATGTTAACACATTATCAGCATATAAAAATGCATTTTTTCATCCCTCAATTTTTTTAAAGATTTTTGTGTTAGTTTTTGAACATTTGTATGATATAGGTTCTAAAAGTTTTGCTTTGTAAATATTCTACAACTCAAAAGGTATTGAAGTAAGTTTGGCTTTGAAAAATGACTTTTTCAATTTAAAAAATAATCCTTCAAAAAACAACTTGAATGAAAAAATAAAACAAAAATCTTTGAAATGACTATTATTAGAATTTAATATTTTGAAGTTAAAGGAAAAAGGTTCTTGAGAAAATCACAAATATTCAATCTACAATCTATTTTGGAAGGAATTATTAATTTTTGATTTCAAATTTTATTGAAAAATATTAATTTGAGAACTATTTGGTCTAACTCTATGGATGTGTTCTATGGATTATATTTCACAGCTGTTGTTTGAAAGTCATCATTAAAGTATATTTCAAAGTTTCATTTTATAATACATCTTTACAATTTTAGAAATTTGGACTATCATTTAGTCCTTAATGGGTTATGTCTTTTCATGCATGGAATGTGCATTCTTTTGAATGTTGATTGCTTTGTATGAATTATGAAAGTAATGTCTACCAATCTAAAGGTGTTCAAAGTGAATTTTTTTATGAGGTTGTTATTTGCACAATTTCCATAAGTTGATGTCAATAATGATGTACATTGTCATAAAAGTCTAAACCTCTCATAAAACCAACAATGGATCATTCTAGTTTTTTGCACATCGTATTATGGTAGTAACATAAAGTGGATATGGACATATTTCCATGTGTATGCAAAAACATATAATTTTATGTTGTTTGAAAATTTGAACTTATAAACCTCTATAGATCTATCTATGTGATTTTCCCAAATATTTGTAAAAAAAAAAGACATGGAATAAGCTTTGGGCCCATCTAAGAATGAATGGCATTTTTTTCAAGAATTGTTTGAGAGTCATTATTAAATTAATTTTCTAATTTTTATTTTCTAATACATTTTCACACTTTTAAAATTATGAATTTTGAAAATTTGAACCACCCCTCGTCCTTGGGGGTACTGTAAATCTAATTCAAAATCAACACTGTCTGTCCCTTGTCCCGAAGTCAAAGACTAAATTTTGGGATCTGCCTCACTACTCAGAGAGGAAGGAGGTTGCCTGGGAGGAGGATTGGATGGAGAGGGACGGTGGGTGAGGGTCTCACTGGGAGCAATGTTTGGCAAGGACCACATGTTAGTTCATTGTACTGTACAGTACATTCAACGGTGGAGTTGGAAAAAAATACGGTTGTAATTTGAAAACATTAGAAAAAAATTTGTGAAAAAATCTATAAAATTTCTATTTGGAGTAAAAAATAGAAAAAAAAAAATAGAACTTGGTACTGAAAATCTGGTTCAATATGGGAATTGAAGGGAAATAGCTGATAAACTCAGAAAATATCCCAAACAAAGGCTGGAGATGGCTGGGGTAAACTGACCCCTTCACTCAGCCCAGAGGGAAAACCTTGAAATTTTTTATTTGCCACACATGATAAAGTTTACAAATTTTGAATTCATATATATATTTGCAATCAGAGGCCCCAAATTAGCTTGGTGAAGTGAACAACATAGATTTAACACAACACAAAATAGGGGACTTTTTTTTCACATGCACCCTTAGATTGATTGGGGTGGCCGAGCAAGGGGACTAGTTTACCCTGACCTAGGAGAAGGGACTGTGGGAGGGGGAACTGCGGGAATGCTCCTCCGGAAGGAGAGCACGCAGGGCTTGGGGAACATCACTTGTTGACTTCACTACTGCAAATCCCCTTGCTTTTCATTCCCTGAAATAGCAACAAAACGTGGGGTGAGTGAAAAAAAGTCACAAACTACAAAACATGGGGCCAACTTCACTACACTAAATAGTGAAATTAGGTTGCCCCACACTAATTTCTCAACATTCTACATTATATAAATATGTATTGTTTCTTTACAAGAATTTACTTCTTCTTTGAATTAAAAATTGATGCATGTGGGACTCGTGAACCTCTATGTGTACAAACAAAAAAAACAATAGACATATTTGTTGATTGGTTGGCTTGAAAAGTGATTTTCTTGAAGTAAGGCAACCTATTTGTTAAGGCAACCTAATTTCACTATTTAGTGTAGTAACATTACATCATTTTCAGTGAGAAGCGACACACATCCGGATCTCCGCAATGAAAAATGACGGGGTTCGCTCTAGTGCTTGCTCCTAGCTATTAGGAATTCATCGAAATTCCACCTGATCGTCTTGCACTTTGGAAACATCTGCCAAACGAGACCAGATGGCAAGCGAGCGAAGAAGAGCACACCAGCAACCACTCAGCGAAGAAGATCACACTCCAGCAGAAGGCCAAAACATACTGAAATTCGCAGAGCTAAAGGTTCCAGGACATGGAATTATTTAGATGGAAGAGTACTGAACTACTGATCTAAAGTAGACCATCTGAAATCGTGATGCATAGAGTCAGGAGACTGTACCAGATCTTAATAAGTGACAAAAGCCCTTCGAAAATGACGATGGCTGGACATCCAATTCCATCTTACAAACAAGTAGCTAGGGAAGCATCTTATTCTTCAGATGGAAGGTTGTCCAACAGGAGTTTCCGTCAATGTGAAGGCAATAGCTGACATCGAGATGGACACAATAAAACGTTGGTTCAGAAAGGCACATTCTTGAATGCTTTTCGCTCTGGGTGAGCAGATCCTTCCCGGGATACTCACGATCACTTGCTCTACTCAGCATATTAAGGATACATCACAACCTGTTCGACAAGCCCGAAGTGAAAACATAGAAACCGACTGGTGATATTAAGCGAATACAGTCATTGTTCCAATACAGCAACTTCAAGAATCACATACAATGTTTGCAAAATGTTGAAGAAAGTTCCACATTAGTATTGAACTAGAAATTGGAGAATGGAACAAAATAGTAACAGTCAGCTTTTACGCAACAGTGGGTGTTACAACATAGGAGCTTTGGGATTCCAAATTTCGTTCAGTGTGAGACTTGAGGCCGACGTCTATTGCTTAATGACGTTATGCCCATCCTTGTTGTATCCATCATATTTTCAATTATCAATATGAAAAAAGATTTTGCAATTCCCCGTTCAGTACCTGAGTTCATGACCACGTCCATGATAAGCTTATTTGGCTCAAAACCCGCAACAATGATTTAGCAGTATAGGCCGTGGTGCTCGTAAGCCTTATCTGCGCTTCTCTGACGCTTTCCAGAGCATTCTGCGAGAGGAAGGGCCGCGTGGTTAGTGCAAAGGGCTTGGCCCGGGCATCAATGTCATTCTCGTCTCTCATACTGCTTTGCGATTAATGGCGTATGAAGATCTGAAATTTTTGATTTGGCACCGCATTAGAGAAGCTGCACGGCATCCCGACGTTGTTGCTAGTGGAGAGCAGCTCATGACATGCCCAGATTTCGCAAATTTTAGGAGCATCGTCGAAGCTTTTTGCCGTCAAGGCTCCATATACATGCAACGTAATACATTCGCAAATGCAACAACGGCCAAGTGACGATGGAGTGTCCAGATATATAAGTACTTGGCACTCATTTCAATCCCTAATCCGGTACGAGGGATTCCGGGACCTACCAAGCCGCAACAGTCATTTCGCTCCTAGCCATGGTGCACCCTCTCTCCGTCACGTCCTCCGTCACGTCCTCCTCGCGGGCAGCCTCCACTCCGAGCAGTGAAGCAGATATCGAATTTGGTCTTCGACTTGGGGACGGGGTCCTCCGCCAAAAAATTCTGAGAAAGTTCCCAAGGGCACTATTGAGCACACTGTTGCAACCCTCCAGTACTGGAACGCTGGCAAGACTTCCTTGGTCGGTCTCTCTCTCTCGCCTTTGCTACTCCTTGCTACCGACTGAAGCCCGCTCCACCCTACGAGTGAGAGTTTTAGTTTTGAGTACAATCTATCTGCGCACAGTCGAAGCTACTTATTTGGTGGTCAGTTGTGAGCTGTGTGAAGGCGAGGGTCCAAAGTAGAAGTGACGGGCTTTCGTATCTGTGTCCCGGTGCTTGCTCTGATGTAGCGTGCTTCGCAGTGACACTGCGTTGTTATCTGGTTGCACCACCGCTTTGACCGGATATCCGTCTTCTTGTCCAAGTGAAGGTTGCCTTGTGTCATGCCGATTGAGCCCTTGTGATCGAGTCCTACTTCACCGTGTTGCGTGTTTTGAGCCACTTTAGTTGGGGTGGAAGTCTGTTGCAAATTTGAGAGAAAGACCGAGGTGCGGTTATTTTCTTGGTGAGAAAGTGCACGGGGCGACTGCAAGAGACCGAATCAATTGTTGAGTGATGGCAGAAGTGAAGCCAAGCACGAGTCGCGGTGAGGACCCAGTTGAGATTGTGGGAGAAGCCTCGTGCAGTGGAACGGATGGGTCCACTTACCCCGAGTCCGTTCCTTCATCAATATGCATTCATATTTAGTGGCAAAAGAGAGCACCCAAAGATAATGACATTGAGGTCCATCCTTTTAAGGCGCCGAAGCAGTAACCCAAACAAAGCACAATGTCACAACACGCGACAATTGCATGACCCTAAACCCCAAAGAAACTCGGAATGATGGCGAATGATTCCCAAGGCTCTGCTTTACAACTTCAAAGCAAAGATTTCTCAAAATAATTAAGACCTGAGTATACCTTTTTGAATTCATAATCTACAGTTGCCTTGCACTCCGAAGTACATAAGAGTTTGTTACTCATGCAGCTAGGCAGAAGCAAATACTAATTATAACGTGAAAGATACGTTTTCAAAGCATGAGCTTCCGCACCAAATGCCTAACTTCCCATATCACGAACAAAAAACGATTTTGTAGAAGCCCCCCATTTTCTTAGAAAAAGCATCCAACTTGAGCCAGAAGCTGGACCAGACTTACGAACAATGGTACTAACAGTACTGTGCAGTGAAGATCAAGCATGCAAGATGTGCAAAGCAATGAATGGATCGGATTGCAAATCTGCCACAAAAGATGTACAGCTACAAGTGAACTTCTTCACAAGCAGCTCTGCGATCTACTTTGCATTCCTCCACACGTCCCAAAGGTTGCTGAAATCCTCATCTAAAGCTTTGGACACTCACCGAATCAAGGCAATGCACGACTGTATTCGATAGCAATGAATGAATACTCAAAATCCTTCTTGCTCTCGTCACCTTCAATTAGCAAAACCACACCAAATTCAACATCTCTCACAAACAAGTAACCACATCTAATGTCGGACTGAGGCCTTTCTGCAATATTGCTGCAATACTGATTGGAAAAATGAAGTACTTAAATACAAATTATGGTTTATCTGCTATCACATCCCTGTGATGCAATGACATAAATAAACAGCATTCAAGCATTCACTTTGTTTCTACATTGTACATTCACTTTGTATCAGTAAACGATTCAAAACCAAGCTTTTAGTTAATTCAACACTGAGCTGTTGGTTTGCTTTCCGTATAATTCAATCAGGATTGAATTTGTACAGAACTTTACGCATGCTCCGAGCTCATCGAATCGATATTGAATCCTGAGGGGGGAATTTTCCTCGTAATATCTTTGCCCCCAAAATAGACAGTTTTCTTGACATAGACATTGGACTGTGCCACTTGGCCAGGGAAATCTGCCCAATTTCTTGTGTTGGTAGAGTCTCTGAGAATATGTGGTTCCCAAGCCAACGAGAACAGACGAATTTGGAATAACCAAGGGTGGAGTTTCTAAGGAGGTACAATGCCCAGCCTTCATTCCTCAACGCGCGTGCTTGGCAACCGCTTGTTGTCTGCAGCAGCAACAACAGAATCAGGGTCATCACTACCATTGATAGACAAAACGAACGGTCGTTTCACAAATCTGAAATTGGACAACAAACAGTGTGTAAAGACCTTTCACTTTAAGAACGCAATCAGAGAACATTCATGCAGAAAACAACTGAAACTCAAAATATGTTTCCAACCCTGATTTTGTCTTTAAATCGCCGGTCCACAACTCAGGCAGAATCTGCGGTCATGTCGCAAAAAAACTGAAATTTCCGCACGAGCGCACCCCTCCAGCATAACATACCCAAGGATGCATGTTGCTTACTAACGTCCGATGACGAATTCCTTGCTTTTTAGAGTTGTCATTCACTTAGTTACGTTTTGAAACATAACTTGTGATTAATGAAACACAATGAATGACTCAACATGGAATAGAATAGAAGGAGGTTTCACTTTTGACCAGCAAGAAGAGAACAACTGCGAAAATTCAACACATCATTAGATTATCAGCTGAGCAATTACCTGTTCAATAATAAGTTTCAGTCCATACTCTTCACAAAGATTCCTGCTGCCAGTTGGAAGGGATCTGTCAAAGGGTACATCTACTTTTAGAGAGCCATGTGGTGGAGCAAAATCATACAAACATACAACAGGAATTGACTCACGTTGACAAACATGCCATGCTTGCGCAACTGTGAAAGTGATCTTCTCGATATCTACTCCAATTTCTATCTCTCCCCCCGGTCTCAGTATGCCCTGATTTCTACTGAAAGCAGCATTCTGATACAGGAAATTCAAAACCGGTGCAAAACTCCACAAACATTTGGCAAGGGTATGATGGCTGACACTTCCAATTCCATCTTAGGCTTTGAGCTCAATAACATTTCTTTAAATACACATGTAAGCTTAGATTGAAAGGCCTTGACACAATCCTTCCTGTAATGTTGACTCACCACTATGTAGAATCACAGTTGGAGAACTCATGCATTGATATGTCCAGAACTGTAGAATCTGGGATGCAGAGCCACTTATGATTATTTTCTACAGGATTTGGCCTTCAACCTACGTTTGTAAAGGAAACGATTGATCGTCAGTAAGAAGAGGAGGGACAGATACCCCAATGAATTGAGACAAGCAATCTTAAAAATGACGTAGAAAAGGTTTTTCGTAACTCGTCCAGTCCGTTCCGTATTACGAAGAGCTTGAGGAAAATGAACACCATTCAGCAAACACACAAAACAATCCCGTGTGTATTAAATCTCATGACCAAACCTTGAGCGTGTCAGTACAGAGTATTTGAAGAAACTAGTTAACGTTCTCAATTGCACCATGATCGTTCATACACTTCACCAATGCAAAAGATCCCTCTGCACACCAAGAAACGAGCCAATTGAAGGGAAGATACAAGAGAGCCTTGAAACACTACTCAAACATTGTTACGAAGCCTGGTAGAATATTGCAGATTTGAGTTTCCGGGCCGTGTTTTTGCTAAGTAACTCTGCGTTCTTTAAAATTACAACTCCTTGGAATTTTCTTAAAGTAAATAAATAAAACATAAGTGAATAAAAAGCTAAATCAAAACAAGGGCGTAGGCAGAAACCGAGACTGCACCGGAAATCACGAAGTTTTGGATTCGACAATGCCTTGAGAGGTGTAGTGTAAAACAAACGTTTACCTTTGGCAGTTGTGGCTGCTGCAGCGGCCTCAACAAGTCTTACTACTACTAGTTGGAGCACACACCACCAACGATGATCCTTTCAATTAAACCTTGGATGGACATCCTCTACAACGAAAACAAATTCACGTCAACCCTAATCCATAGTTGCATGGCATTCCAGAATCTTCTCACTTCCTCACTTCTAAAGTTTTTCCAACAATTTTCAATTACATATGAGAGGTTACAGCTCAAGAACACAGGATGTTAAGAAAAGAATATGCAAAGTTTGCAAAACTAGGTACAGTGCAATAACTTGAATCCGGAATATTCAACTAGAATAATAATCTAAACCTCTTTCACATTCGGCAAATGGACAGACATTCAAACGAAAACATCAAAAGCTCAGATTCAATTCCTCTGCAGACCTGAAACTTGTCAAATGGGAAGTCAGAGAGATCCGCAATGTCACCAGCCGTCACAGTGCGCTCCCCACTTGCCTGCACCTTCGCACAAAGCTCCATCAACCTTCCTCTGTCCTTCCCACTCTTCTCACTACAAGCCATTTTGAGCACCACACCTGCTTCGGCGTCTTCTTCATTGTCTTCCAAATCACCGTCAACGTCGCTAAACTTGTCGTAATAAATCTTCTTCTTCTTCGTCATCACTATCCGAGTCTTCGACCTCCTGCTCCTCATCCCTACCTAGCACACTAAGCTTTTTTAGCAACGGAGGCGAAACCACTTTGTCCTTGTCCGCATTCAGGTTTTTTATGTGAGGATTTGGCGGAGAAAGATAACTGCTTTCCGCCCTTCGCCCATCTCAGAGGCTGAAAACCTATTTCCTTACACCTAAGCCAACTTGGCGGCATTCAAGAATTCTACAGAGGGGGGGGAAGATTTCTCTTGCTCGCGAGAAGGAACGCTGGACATGAAACGTTCGCAAGAAATTCGGCGCATGGGAAAACGGGGAAAGCAAAGCAGGACAACAATTGAAGAAATGGAGGTGAGACGCGGGAGCCGCCCAGGGCAGAGCAGAAGCCACCCCTCCGGATATCTCAAGACGGTACTTCGGAATCCCCCTTGGTCCCACATGGAGGTGGGGGTTAAATATCCACACTCCCTGCGAGACCGAGGGGGGTGAAGGCTATCATAGCCGGTCTCCCTGTGGAAACCCCTCCTCAGTCCCACAAAACTAAACTACAGCAAGCCATTCCTCACTATTCGACTGCAAGTGTTTTCTTAACACAGGCAAGACGGTGCAAATAGGGAAGTGAAGTCGTTCCTGCCGGCCACTGGCCGGCTTTCCTTGGTCAGTCTCGCTCACCATATTAGGGATGGTCACTCCCGGCTGGCCACGGAAAACTCACTCCATCCTTTAAGCTGTAGTTGTTTTGTAATAGTGATCCGACTATCTGAGCCACTTCGAAGCTGTGTATTGGAGGGGTGGGTTGTGAGCCGTATGATGGCAAGACTGCAGAAGTGACAGGTTTCCAACGATCTGTTTAGTTAGTATCTCGATCAGTGCCGGCGCTTGCTGTACGTGATGTATCAGAGCTAGCATGCTTAGCTATGACGCTGCGTTACAATTTGGTTGCACCACCGCTTTGACCGGATATCCGTCTTCTTGTCCAAGTGAAGGTTGCCTCTTGTCATGCCGATCGAGGCCTTGTGATCGAGTCCTACTCCAACGTGTTGTGCGTTTTGAGCCACTTTAGTTGGGGTGGAAATTGTGTCGTTGCTGTTGCAACTTTGAGAGAGAGACCGAGGTGCGGGTTTTTTCTTGGTGAGAAAGTGCACGTGGGGGTGACTGTAAGGGACCGACTTATTTGTGAAGTGATGGCAGAAGTGAAGCCAAGCACAAGTCGCGGTGAGAACCCAGTTGAGATTATGGGAGAAGCCTCGTGCAGTGGAACGGATGGATCCACTTACCTCGAGTCCGTTCCTCCATCAATTGCTGCAGAGTCTCCTTCGTTTCTCACATGGATGTGGATTCAGATCTTGACAGCATGCTCGGGAGTTTGGGGAGCCAGAGGAGGTGGGTTGTTGGGGCCCAGAGTGTTGGGACTTGCATCTGGAGCCCAGGAGACGCACGAGGTCAGCGAGTCGGAGATTTCGAGTCGAATTGCAGCATCCAAGTCGACGTGGAGTGAAGTTCCTGGTTGTGACATCCACCACTCCGTTCCAATCTCACGCCCCAGCCAACTCTCGGAGTTAAAGGAAAGTGCCCCCGATTTCTTTTGTGATGATTGGGTTGAAGACTTGAAGTTGGGGCGCTTGATTGGAGAGGGAGCGCAAGCCCAGATCTTTGAAGCCAAAGTGAATATTAGATTTGGATGGCGTGGGGATATGGTCTTGAAGGTGTTCAAATTGGACGCGGGATTTTCGTTGGCTGATTTGAAACGCCACTGGCCCCGCTCCATGAGGAAGGATGGAGAGGATTGCAGTGAATCTAGGTCAATTCAAGAGACAAGCTCTCGGTTTGTGTTTGAAGATTTTCATTCTATTGGTCATGGAGAACGATGTATCATTGTGGGTGCGACATTGTTAAAAGATGGGAGGTTCGCATTCTTGATGTGGAGGTATCAAGGGGATTTGCGTACACTCATTGATGTCAAAATAGAAGACAAAATCCATCCTTGGGAGTTTGACTTGTTTTTCAATAGAAGAGAACAACCACCCTTCTTAGTTCGTGAGTCCCTTTGGATTATGATCCAGATAGCAAGTGGGATGCAAGGTTTGCATGCAGAAGGTGTGTTGCATAGAGACTTGAAAGCTGCCAATGTCCTTACAAGAGATGGAGAGGTTGGATCAATGCATTGCGATGTAGCGGATTATGAGTGTGCAATGTTTGTTGAAGGAACGAGATTTTGGAGGGCTCCTGAAGTTTTGCAAGAGCTTCTTTTGCAAAAGCTTCAAAAGAGTGAAGATCGAAATGGTGAGATATGGACTAAGAAGATGGATGTCTACAGTTTTGGAATGACCTGCTACGAAATATTAACAGGTCAAATACCATTTGATGGATATACCATGAGCAAATGGGGCGATGTTATTAGAGGTGAAAGACCTTTTTTGCCTGACTATGTATTTCCTAAGCTACGGGAGTTGGTAGAGGCATGTTGGCATGCCAAACCTTCTCAAAGACCTTCTTTTGAAGTTATACTTCGAAAACTAAGTTCCCTTTGGGAGGAACATACAATATGGAATTAGATATTTCTATTTACTAAGGAGATTCAAAAGAAAGTGTATGTAAAGTGTATGCAAGTGATGGTTCAATTTGCCGTGTAAATTTGTAAACCTTTTTGCTAAAGTGACAATGAATATTGTCAATCCATTTTTCAATATTTAGATTTGAGCATGTTATGAATGGCTAGCAAATAGTAGAGATGTTTTGTACACACCATTAGTTTTCCTTTCCATATTTCTATACTTTGGAATGATACCGTAATAGAGAAGTCCATTTCTATTCTTTTTCAATACAAGATCAAAAACTCACTCCAATTGGCTCCTCAATACTAAGATTGGATTGCATTGATTATCCAATGTCTATGTCATGAAAACTGTATTTTTTTGGTTATTTTTTTGGCCAAAAATCACCTCCCCTCGTCAGGATTCAATTATATCGATTCAATGAGCTCGGAGCACATGCCGAGTTCTGTACAAATTCAATCCTGATTGAATTATACGGTAAGCAACTCGAAACAAAATGGATGCCGCTGGACTGATGCTGTTTATTTGTGTCACCACATCACAAGTATATGATACAATATTCCAGATACACTGTATTTGTGTTTTAAGTACTGCATTTCTTCAATATTGCAGCAGTATTGAAGAAAGGCCACAGGTTTCCCTTAGTCCGATATTAGATGTGGTCACTTGTTTGTGAGAGATGTTGAATTTGGTGTGGTTTCGTTACTTGAAGGTGACCAGAGCAAGAAGGATTTTGGAGTACTACTATCGAATACAGTCCTGCGTTGCCTTGATTTTCTGTGAGTGTCCTGGGCTTTTGATTCCGTAGATAAGGATTTCAGCAACCTTTGGGACATCTCAGGACATCCAAAGTAGATCGCAGAACTGCTTGTGAGGATGTTCACTTGTAGCTGTACATCTTTGTGGCAGATTTGCAATCCGATCCATTCATTGCTTTGCCCATCTTGCATGCTTGAACTTCACTGTACAGTACAGTACTGTACCAGTGTTCGGAAGTCTGGCTCAAGTTGGATGCTTTTTCTAAGAAAATGGGGGGTTTCTAGAATTGCGTTTTTTGTTCGTGATATGGGAAGTTAGGCATTCATAACATTCAGTAGCATGTGTTGATGTTGCCTTGTTTCTACAGTGATGGTGTGCCTCCACATCCTCCACCTGTGTACTTCATCAGTAGCTATTGATAAAGCACTGTTTGGGTGTGGAATACACCACACCATCACTGTAGAGCTACTGAATGTTATGTTTGGTGCGGAAGCTCGATCATGCTTTGAAAACATATCATTCACGTAACAATTAGTATTTCCTTCAGTCCTCAACGTGCGTGCTTGGCAACCATTCTTCAAACCGCTTGTTGTCTGCAGCAGCAACAACAGAATCGGGGCCATCACTACAGTACCGGCATTGATAGACGAAACGAACTGCCATTTCACAAGTCTGAAATTGGACAAGAAACAGTGTGTATAGTACAGCCCTTTTACTTTAAGAACGCAATCAGAGAATATATATATGCAGAAAACAACTGAAACTCAAAATCTTTTTCCTAAACCCTGATTTTGTCTTTTTGCCGATCCTCAACTCAGGCAGAATCTGCGGTCATGACGCATATTTTCGCCCGAACGCACCCCTCCAGCGTAACATACCCAAGGATGCATGTTGCTTAAAGAGACACTGCCTACTAACGCCCGATGACAAATTCCTTGCTTTTTAGAGTAGTCATGCACTTTGATATGTTCTGAAACATAATGACTCAACATGGAATAGAATAGAAGAGGTTTTCACTTTTGACCAGCACGAAGAGAACAACTGCGAAAATTCAACACATCAATAGATTATCAGCTGAGCAATTACCTGTTCAATAATAAGTTTCAGTCCAGACTCTTCACAAAGATTCCTGCTGCCAGTTGGAAGGGATCTGTCGAAGGGTACATCTTTTTGAGAGCCATGTGTGGAGCAAATCATACAAACATACAATAGGAATTGACTCATGTTGACAAACAAACCGTGCTTGCGCAACTGTGAAAGTGATCTTCTCAAAATCGACTTCAGCTTCTATCTCTCCCCCTTCCTAAGTTAGCCCTGATTTCTACTGAAAGCAGCAGAAAACTACATCATTCTGATACAGGAAATTCAGAACCGAGTGCAAAACTCCACAAACATTTGGCAAGGGTATGATGACTGACACTTCTAATTCCATCTTAGGCTTTGAGCTCAATAACATTTCTCCCTGTTTAAAAGGCTTTAATACAATCCTCCCTGTCATGTTGACTCACCACTGTGTCTGTAGAACCACAGTTGGAGAACTCATGCATTGATATGTACTGAACTGTAGAATCTGGGATGCAGAGCCACTTATGATTATTTTCTACAGGATTTGGCCTTCAACCTAAGTTTATAAAAAAACCGATCGATCGTCAGTAAGAAGAGGAGGGACAGATACCCCAATGAATTGAGACAAGCCGTCTTAAAAAGACGTAGAAAAGGTTTCCCGTAACTAGTCTACTCCGTTCCGAATTACGAAGAGCTTGAGGAAATAAAAACCATTCAGCAAACACAGAAAACAATCCCGTGTGTATTAAATCTCATTTCAAAAGCTTGAGCGTGATTAGTACAGAGTATTCGAGGAAATTAGTTAACATTCCGAATTACACCATCGCTCATACACTCCACCAATGCAAAAGATCCCATTGCACACCAAGAAAAGAGCCAATTTAAGTGAAGATACAAGAGAGACTTGAAACACTGCTCAAGCATTGTTACAAAGAATGGTAGAATATTGCAGATTTGAGTTTTCGGACCGTGTTTTTGCTAAATAATTCTGCGTTTTTTGCCGGTTCCTTTTCAGCATCCTGTGATCCTGAAGTAGAACCTTCTAAATTCTACTGAAAAATGCTACGTTTGAAGCTTTGCTTGGAACATTTGCTTGGAAGCGAGAACGTTCTCAAACGTCTTAATAGCCGTTCTTCGTAATTACGAACTCAAATCCTAGAACTCGGACAGTACTCCATCCGAATCTCGCATTACTCAACTCCTTTAAGCAACAGCAACTTCATATTCAGTAATACGGCATGTTTCATAACGCCAAAATTATGACATTGAAGTGCACAGAGCTTTTCAATCTACCAAATGGATAGATCTGAGGTTCCAGACGGACGACCAGAAAGTGGCAATTTCTTGACATTTCACCTTTTTAACGACGACGACGACGATCACCTCGACGAAACAAAGCATAAAAAGAAAGATACGAAAATCTTAATCGAAGCAAACGACCATTACGAAATAGAACAACGAACCAAAAAGAACGACAGTCGTGTGCTTGAGCACCACAATAACACACTAGCATGCCATTTCAAAAACGTTAGGACCGATTAGAAATTCACATTCCTCGTGGCCCAAGCATCGTCTTCCACTTCGTTGGAATTCGTAATCCGCAGCCATAGCTCCGAAATTCCTGGCAATTTCTTCACATTTCACCTTTAATTTTTAACGAAGACGACGATCACCTCGACGAACCAAAGCATAAAAAGAAAAGAAAAGAAAAATTCTTAATCGAAGCAAACGACCTTCACGAAATAGAACAACGACCAAAAACAGCTACAGTTGGCTTGAGCATGATCACAATAACATACCATTTCATAAAACGTTAGGACCGATTCGAAATTCACATTCCTCATGACCGAAGCGTCGTCTTCCGCTTCGTAATCCGCAGCCATAGCTCCGAAATTCCTGCAATCTCTCCAGAAAAGCCTTAGGCGTTTCTATAGGTAGCAGTTTCGTAGCCCTAGGCTTAGTTTCGTAGATGCAGATAAGGAAATCGTAGATTACTTAATCGTAGATGATGAAAGAATTATAGATATCTGGTTCAATGATTATGATAGATGACAGGATCGTAGTTGGATAGAGTTGTAGATATACGGTTCGATAAAAACATAGATACGTAGAATTCAAGTATTATGTAGATTTCAGAGGGGCGTCGTCTTGCTTCTTCAGAGCGTCTCCCCGGATCCCCGTCTTCGTCTTAACCCCGAGCTTGCACCAACTGTGTCAGTCGCATTCTCTTTCGATGCGAAGAGCTGGTCGCCATTAGCGTGCGGAGAGAAAAACATTGCACAATTGTATTCTGACGAAGGAGACAGGATTTTAAGCCATCGCCTTGATTTTTTTTCTCTCGAGCAAACTGATTTGGAGGAGAACACAAGGGCTGCGGTTTCGGCATCGTTTCGTTTTCGAAGCGGTTTGTGGACGATTTCGGTTTGTGCTAAACTGGTGTTGGAGCGTCTCGTGGCGTGTTTCGTTTGCAACTGAGAGCGGCGTTTTTTTGGTGGAGATCATATTTGGGAAGCGGTTTGGGGAGGTCTTGTTCGGCGGTTGCTGGAATTTGAAGTGTGTACGTACGGCGTTGTTAGTTTTGTGCGAAGGTTGGCGTGAAGCGTCGATCTGGCGACGTCCTCCGAGGCTCTTGCTCGGGGAATATAGAGGTGGAGGCAGCAATCGAGCTGGATAACTGCTGGCTTCTGTTCTTCTGCTTACTTTGCATCTATCTTTTGCCGGCTTGTACACAGAAGCAGGTATTCGAGAACGGTTGAAGCTTGTTTGGTAGAGTAGATGGGATATCCTTCGAAACAACGGGACTGGTTGGTTGTGTCGCTGGTGGACGGCAAGAAAGGGCCATGGGCGCGCTCTAACCCGGAGTGGCACAATCCTACGCGGTTTCAGCCTTATGCCAAGCGCTCGCTTCTGCCACGGCGACACAAACCTCGGCGTAAGAACAAGAAAACGATTATAAACCGTGTGCCTTGCGCACCTTACAACACAAGCTCCTACCTGATGAGAGCAGGGAAGCTTGGCATCAACGCGCCATTGTTGTCGCCTGCCACGCCGGCGCTGGACACGCCAGTCGTCTCGCCTACGCCATGGCCTTCTGAAAGCCTTGGCGACTGCAAAGTCGCGAACGAGCTCGGAGTCAACGCCTACGGTTCCATGAACGGACGTATTCGTCTTCGGTCGGATGACATCGAACGAGACTCCGGCTCCTCGTCCTGTGGCGAGTCGGACAATGAGCATTGCGGCGGCCGACGTCCAGCGGATTCTGTGCAGCAAGTCGAAGAGCGAATCGATCATGGCCTTCAGCGCTTTGAGATGTTGTACAATCCAGATTCGCCGCTACGACAGCATGCCGTTGCGGCTGATCAGGAGACACATATTCAGCACCTTGAGGAGGAGAATTTGTCCCTACAGCAGCGCCTTTGGGCTATGTCGCAGGAGCTTTCGCATCTGCGAAGGCGCCTCGGCCACGATGGCGAATTTGGAGTCGTATCTGATGAGAGCCTCGGCAATGGCTCATGCGCTACATAATTCTAATTGACCTTGCGTGTTCAATCCTGACATAGGAGTGGTGGTTTGACATGGAGTATGATCTTGAGAGAATGATTTTCCTTGTGTGTACAGTTGTTCTATGGCCTAGTCTCATGGGGTTTGATGTGGTATGCGTTTCAAAAGTTAAGAATCACATCTAGTTGTAGCTGAGGGGTTTGTTTTGTGTTTGAGTGTGGCTGATGGGAGAAGAGGGGAATTATCGTTGCAGCCAGGAGTGATGCGTAAGCGGAGATGCTTAAGTGCTGCTTTGGAGACCCCCTCGGGGTAGACTCCACGTGCTCGCATCCGCCTTCCATGCCTTTGGTCAGTGGCTGATTCTGGTGTATACAATCATGTAATAGAGAATTTTCTGAGTCAGATAGAAATCCAAATTGCTTCCTCTTTCCTGACGTTTGACTTGAATAGAGAGACTGATGAGAGAAAGGCTGTGGTTGTTACACAGGCCTGCGGCTCTCAAATGCTTCTCCTGGGCAAAAGCCGGCCGGAAATTGCTTGGTAAGCATGCTCCCTGAGTAAGGGTCAGCGAGCTTCTCGCTTATGGCGTTTCGGTGAGCCAGGCTTTCTGTGCGCCATCTCACAGATTTTCTGTGATTCTGACTGGTGTGTCAGTCTTCTGACGTGTGCATCTTCTCTTGTATGCAGTGGTTTTAACATGTACATGGACAATATGTTGCGGAAGTCCTGCTCTCTAAAAGCTGTCCTTACATGAGGTTTCGGCGATGCTTGTCTATTTTACCTTGTGGCTTTTGTGCAGTCTGTACTTTGCATGCACCATGTTATGTGTGTGATCGCGTCTTTTTGCATCTCACTTTTGTTTGAGTTGCTGTGGTTGTACCGCCTTGTGCATGTGACATTCACCTTCTTAACGGCAAGATCAGCACCAAGTACTCGTGTACGCTGCAATCTTCTCAGATTTTCATTTACTTGGTCTATGAAGCGGATTTACAGTACAGTTCAAGTGGTTCCTGCACATTTTTTACATGTTGATTGTTTCTCTCCTGCCAAATTTTTGTGTACGAGTCTCCAAGCACTATGCATGCTTCATGCTGCAGTTCTAAATTTTCATTTTGCCCAAACTTGAATGCGAATGTTAAAAATGTGATTGTGTAATTTACATTACTGCTGGTTTCGTTTGGGTGTTCCAAATATATTGACAAATACTACATGTCAGTTTGAACCTGTTTGGGAGTTCCTTGTACTAAAAGACTCGTTTCTATCTTGTGCTTCTGCTGGTGATTTCCATTCCACAATTGACTTGACGAGCATGAGACCTCAGGTGTAGACTGTCGATAGTCCTGAAGGAAATGCCTACTACTCCGGTTTTCTGTGGTCAGTCAATTGCACATGACCTGAATAACTGTCGTTGAAATGGTGAAGGAGACGATATGGTATCTTTACGGTTAAGAAGAGAGGTATCGTGTAAAGCTGGGAGTAGGTTGCTGGAGATGAAATTATTTCTTTTTTCTTTTCGGAAACAATGCGATGCATGAAATCATTACCCACCAGATTCAGCTGGATCCATGGCCGCTGTGTCCGGCTTCATTCAAAGCATGTCGAAGCCTGGTTTCTACTCAATACTTCGTGCCCCTATTTTGTGCGTGTTGACTGTTTTGCACTAATTCCACACCTTCCAAACCAAATTTGTGGTCATTTTCTCCAAAAATAGGAAAAGTGCAAGCTTCATGGCGATTCTTCTATAACCACTTTGCAACTAGATATGAATGAAAGATTTTATATCTATTTTTCAGAGAGTAGGTCATATGTCTACTAAGGTAAAGTCATGAAATTTTCAATTGGGCAGTTTTGATATTACAGTGAACTTTTTTTTTATATAAAAAAAAGTTCATATCAAATACAAAATATACTTGAAAATCTAAATTTTCATCTTGGATGTACATTATAGTATGTAACATCATGGTATAAACCAAAGTAGTACCATTTTGTTCTAAAATTAGAAAATCAACAAACCATGGTTATAGGTCAAGAGCTCATATTGGTATAAATTTTCAAAAATTTTCAAAATTTTCTAGTTGGGGTAGAAACTACATTTGATCGACATCATTTCATTATTTGAATTCAAATTTAAAAAAATATCATTGTTATGGCTAAAATTCACATTAAGAGTAAATAGTAAGACATGGCTATAATAGATGGTTATAATAGATTATAAGAATGATCCATGGATTAAGCATCTTCTTCTTTAGAAAAATCAATAATACTATGATGAGAGAATGTGGAATATTTTTTCTCTAAAAAATGTATTTAAGCAATTTTCAAAATATTGGATGAAGAAAATGCTTTTTTCCATCCTATAGAATTAGTTGAAGTCATCCAAAAGACGTTTTCAATCCTTAGTAGTGTTTCAAGGTTAGCTCCAATAAGGATTAAGTCTTTTTCTCCCTCAAAATACACTCAAAACTACCATTTCTATTGCAGAGTGCAACCTTTTTTTTTAAGTTTGCATATCTGCTTAGAAGATCTTGCATTAAGTTGGTATAAGAATGTGTAGGAGAAATTTCAAAAACTTTAACCATATAGATTGCAAGAAATAACCATTTAAAGTGAGAAAAAAAATTGTACATAATACTTTGCTAGACTAGATTTTTGGGCTTTGAATCTTCTTAATTTATAAATTTTTACACTACAAATTTTGAAATTAATTTCTTTTGTGTTGAAGAATTGAGTTGAAAGTATATAAAATAAAATTTAATAATTTTTATTATTAAAAAAATTATTACATAGAAATAGATATAATATAGAATGAGAAAATAAGTCATTAATAGTTTTAAGATTGAATTGAAATATACTATTTTCAACAGTGTGATTATCCCAACAAGCAAATTAAACCATTTTAAGGTGGGATTTTTTTAAATTGTAAGAACTGGGTAAAAAAAATGAATCCAGAAAGTTTCTTTTGAAGAAAATGTTCCAATTGCCTGAAAAAACAAGACTTTCTACAACTTTCTTATCACTAGTTCAAATGTTTGAATCAAAGCTCTCCATGTAGACAAAAGTATTTTTTATAAGCAAAAAATGAAATGAAATGAAAATCATTTTGAATTTTTTGTGGATTTCTTGTGTTGCCCAGCAAACTACTTTTTCAGCTTAGGGTGGTATAAATTTTGCTCATGGACACTGATTGAAATTTAAAAATTATATTTTCAGAAAGCTAATATGTTTTTCTATATTCAATAAAAAAATTCAAAAAATCATGCCAAAAAATGAGATTATAGATCCCAACCATGCAATGTCCTCCCAAAGGTGACAATTTGTCTTTTAGAGGTTAATTTTTAAGTGCTTAGTGGTTGACCATCCACAACTAGGAATTATCCTTGGATACAAATACAATGAAAATTCCTTTGCTCTAAGACATTTTTTGAGCCTAGGTTAGAATTTACGTGGTCTTGATGAATTTATTATCTACCATTAGGTGATAAATTTGGAAAATTTTAAAATTAGAATTAGAATTGGAGATCTCATTTAATTAGGTTATAAAAAAATAAAATTAATGGCCTATAATAGAGGGCATGCTTTTACAATTATCTCCCTTTCATCTCCACCAAAGTTAAAAAGATCTCAACCAAGCTGAAAAAGATCTCAAGACTAAATAAACAATAACCTTAGTCGAATCCGTTGGTCCATATTTCTGAAAGTAATTATAAGCACCTCATATTTGTTTTCACTTGTGAACCAAATTTTAAAATAGCATCAAGATTCAAGAGTGCATTCCAATAAAAAAAAATTGCATTGATCAAATTGAACCAAAATTATCATAATAAACTATCATAAAGGAAATTTCAGTCTTCAAATTCTAAAAAAATTATGACCAAATGTCCTCATAATCTTTAGAAAATAACACATAAAAGGAGCAATTCAAGTATAGAATATTCTTTCCATCCCATAATACTAATTATTTATGTAGTAATAAAAGTACTTAAAAATTGGCAATGATTTTTTTATGCATATTACAATCAAATGATTCTATTATTGGAGTGTCTAGTGTATCCTCTCAAATACTAAATAAGTAGATGTGGCTATTAATTGCAATCAAGGAAAAATCAAAAAATAGAAAAGTAACTACACCTAAAATCGACAAGTTAATCAATCCAATATGGTTCCCGTTCTTATATTGACAAACTTTTTGTACAGTCTTGTTGGTAGTCAAAAGGGATCCTAGATTCTTTTAGAATGCATTTTTGGATACTATATGAATAAGCTTTGAATATTCAAAGTGCTGAAAATAGGTGTTTCTAAAACCGACCCTGGACTCTTATGAATAGTGGGAGTACATTTTAGGCAAGAATTTGTAGGGATCAGTTTTAAAAGGGGACAAAATTAGATGTAGCTACCTTAGAATAAAACTGGGGACAAGAAAGGGGTCAAAATTAGGTGTAGTTACCTTAGGATAAAATTGGGGACGAGAAAGGTTTTTTTTTTTTTTTTTTTTGACACAAATGAAATGGAATTTCATTGCAAAATAGAATTAAGGTAGGTATCCCCAAACCGCCACTGAACTTAAAGCGCCATCTTCATTGTGTGTACATCTCCAAAATCAGTCATGTACCTCTGTGAAAGAAACGCTTTTAGAACCAAACTTTGTTCCTTCATAACTTTTGCATACGGTATCCAAATGTCGCATTCTTTGGTGCGTTGGAACCTCCTTTCCCTTGCCAATAAGAAAATATAAGAATATGAACAATCTAATAGTAGTAATTAGGCACAGTAGCAATTAGTGGCGGTTTTGGGATGCCAGACGAGACGAGAAAGGGGTTCGGATGCAAAGGGGACCCTGCCTCATTGGTAAACAAAGTTACGATTCTCACCCCCCTGCTGCCCTAAAAGCAAATGAAAAATTGTAATTAATTACGGCCAGCTGCTGCCCATTGCCAACCCTACTGTAAGTCGCCACCTGAAATGTACCCCCGCCCTTCATTCTGACAGCGCTGTTAATTGAAGCCGAAATCACCAAATGGCTCACTGAGGGGGGCCGGGTTGAATGGTTGATGTCCAATTGTCAACCTGGGAATTTATTGGCCCACAAAGGAATAGTTTATATCCCACCAAATCAGCTGCCGAAACGACACGTTGCTTGTTCTAGGGGTCCAGATAATAATGGCAACTTACGACGTGGTTAGGATAAAAAGACACCGCTGAAGGGGGACCCACAAATGGGCCCCCCTTCCTTCGCTCAGTCAGCCCCACTCACTAGAATTAAGTTAGAATGGTCTTCCAAAATAAAGATAAAATGGAATCAAAATGAGAATGTCCCCCCTGAAGCCGCTCTTCTGGACCCCACCACCTTCCCTTAGCTTCCCTTATCAGATGGGCTCACTAACTGACAGCAAACGAACGCCTGACCCACGCCCTCGGAGATTCCCTTCGTACGTTAAGTTACTTGCAGTTGGAGTTGGAGAGAAGGGAACCGGTCAGTGGTGTTGGGGATATGATATTTTGGAATTTTACGAGCTATTTTCCTTCAATTTCCATACCCTACAGTACGTGAAGGTCAGATTCGGACATAAATTAAGTATTTTTTGGAATGTCTGAATTTTGGAAAATATATTACAAGTGAAATTTTTGGAAGATTGCAAGTGAATTTCTGGAATATCCTAGAATATACCACCTGCCGAATCCATCTGAGTGCCAAAAGTAAAGTTTTCCGGCACTCAAGGTAGCAACACCCATAACCGTCAAAATAAGCAATTCAGCATAATTGGAGACACCTTTTTGTAGAAATGATATTTTTTTAGTATTAGCAACTGAAAATCATGAATTTTCAAAAAAAAAAATAGAATTTTTGGATAAGGCATTTATTTTTTATGAATTTTCAAAGTACAACTCCCTAGGGCACTCTAAACCACAGTCTAGTAAATCTGCCTTGATTCTAGCACCAAAATCTTAAAAAATCAGAGCCCACCAACCACAATTAAGCATTGGGCACGGTTTCAAAGTACATTTGAAGACACTTTAAGGGAACTCTACTATCAATTATGGGTACACTAACGGTTATGGGTGTTGCTACCTCAAGTGCCAGATCAGACATTCACGTACGGCATTGAACCGGTTTTACAAGTACCGAGTTCAGTTATTTACAAGTACCGAGTTCTATTTTTTTATTCTAAGTAGAAATTTCATAGAGTATTTCACCAATTTTTTCCCCCAATGTCTTTAAATTGCAACTTGGATTTTTTCCATAATTCTACTATAGGAGGCAACCCATTCCTGATCAACCCTCGATTCTTGTTATGTAGACTATTTTCTTTCCATAAAGGAGGAGAAGAATAGTGATTAATTTGTGGCACGGTTCCCGAGGCAGGTGTGGCGCATTTTGATTAGCTACAAGACTCTTTATATTGCAACCACCCCTTGGTTGATTCTCTTTTCAACCCATGATCAGAAATAGCAAGCTGTATATCACCGACATGGGAGGAATAGAACCTTCCGCTGAAAAATTCATAGTAAGTATGTTTCAAGAAATACAAATCTAGAAAATTATTGAAACCTTCAGAACTCTCCTTCCACAAACAAGGAAATTTCCCCTGTGAAAAAACCTACCCTGCAAATGGTCAAATCTGCTTAAATGATTAGAAATGGGTTGCCCCACTTAGTTAACTTTAAACTAGCTGCTTGGTTGCTGGTTTTATTCCAAACAATGGAACCAGGCCCATGAAAATGAAAATTGCAATTAAGGTAAGTACACCTAATTGAGTAATTGGGACCCCACCAAATTGTATTAGAGATTCATGAGGTATAGGACGGGCACCCCCCAAACCACCACCTTTTGTTGCTATGCCTAATTATTATTATTATTATTATTATTATTATTATTATTATTATTATTATTAGAATGGTCAAATTTTTGTATTTTCTTGTTAGCAAGTGAAAGGAGATTCCAATGCACCAAAGAATGTGACATTTGGATACACTATGCAAAATTTATGAAGGGTCAAATTTTTTAGGGTAGAAGTTTAAAAATCGTTTCATCTACATAGGTACTTATTGATTTTGAAGATGTGCACTAAATAATGATGGCGGTTTAGGTCAATACTCTTTGTTCTAAAAATTGCCAAATTCCAACAAATGTTTAGTCTAGCCACAAAGCCCATAGGAAACTTTAATAAGTAAAATACTAAGGAATATTAGTATACATAGACAAATTATAAGTCAAACTCGTTGATGTTTTTGAGGAAATCACCAGAAATTGTACTGTGTAGCGATCCAATTTGATGAAACTAAGGTAAATTATAAATTTGTACAAAGTTATAAGCAAAAAGGTACAAAGCTTCAAAAACTATTTGGGCATCAATCTTCAAAGGACCTTGCAAGCTTGAGGGGCATTTAGAAAGTCAAACCTCGATTCTCACATAGTTTTTCATTAAATTTTCTTAAAATTTTAACTAAGAAAATGTAGCTCCAATAATCTACTTTTTATTCCATTCTTTTTTTTTGAATTTTTTAAAACTAGGTATTTTTTGTAGCATCTTGAAAGCTCAAAATAATAAGACCTCTTTTGAATTTTTTTCTATCAGAATTCCTCTTAGTGTAAGCTCAAGGAGTACATTAGTTAACCATGATGTTTTTCCACTCTAATCTCTATTTTTGATCAAAATTTCATTGACTATTTAAAGCAATTATGCAATTACTATGATTTTATAGAGAAATCATTTTTAAAACCATATAAAATTCATTTAAATGTTTTTAATGATAAAAAAATGGGGATAATTTTCAGATACATAGTTCAACATGGTAAAGATATCACAATTTTGAAATGTGTGACATTTTAAACATAGAAAACTAATGAAGTTTCTCATGAAATGTCCTTGAATGGGTTACTAAAAGGGTTACCCAAATATGAAATGGGAGTGTGAAAAATGCCTGTGCTGCCCTACAATAACTCATAGCCTCTACCCAGGAACATGAAAATCTGACACAAGGGTCATTCTCGTGGTGCAGTTGGTGAGCTCACCATTGAAAGAAACATATGTGACATTTCCATTCAACAACCTTATATTTTATTTTTTACACAACATTCAACAAACCTTTGACATGGAAGGTGGACACCCCCAAAACAACCACTTTTTGCTACTGTGCATAGTTGCTATTATTAGACTGGTCAAACTTTCATAACTTATTTTCTTGTCGGCAAGTGAAAGGAGGTGCCAACAGCACCAAAGAACGCAGCATTTGGATATTGTATGCAAAAATTATGACCGAGGGTCAAAGTTATTTTTTGGTAGAGGTTCTGGAATCGTTTCTTCCACATAGGTACATGTTGATTTTGGAGATGTACCCAGGGTGATGATGGTGTACCCACGTTGAGTGAAGTTAACCTTCCGTCCATTCCAGACTTGTCAGCAGACATTCAAACTTTCAAAGTCGCCAGTGGCAGTGCAACACGACCCAGTCACCAATTTTATTTTTTATTTTAAGTACACTTACAAGTCTTTTAAAGCACATTCAAAGATTAACAAAATTCTGCACCAATGTTAAATTTTTAAACAATTTTTTGACAGAAATGTACGGTGGGGGGGCATCACAAATCAAAAGTCAGACTTAGCAAACAATTTGGGGTCAGCATTTGCCATAAACAGACACAATGGACCAGCCGCATACTCAAGGCTACCAGGGTTGACTAGGGCAGTTAGCACAGAGGTACATTTTGTTTTTTCAATGTACCAATAGTGTACATTTCAGGAAGTGGTTGCTTTTAGTGACCATTGTGTTTCAATTTCAGAAATTTGTAACTAATTCCATGAAGGTCCAAAAAAATATGAAATGACTTGAGTTAGATGTCTATTCCATTTTTTTTCTCACAAAATTGTTTCAAGGAGTTTTAGCTTCCTCCAAAAGGCAATCAACTTTTAAAAGGTCGCTTTCAAGAGGAGACTACCTTACCCTTGAACTAAAATTGGCAACATTAACTTATATGAGTGGGGGGAGGCGGATGTAGATTTTGAATGGTTTTGGTAAAATAAACTATGATATGTGTGGAGTCTAAGCACTAGATCTTTATTTTTGCAAGTTTTCATTTCCTTTGTATCCTATGTGAATTAATTCACAACTTTGCACAATACTGACCATGAAGGACCAAGTCACCATGCTAGTCACATTGTTGCAAAATAGACAATAAATGCTTTTTCAACATGTTTGGATGTACTTCATTAGTTTCATATAGCTCTGGTAGTAAGCTCTTGAAAATATTTATAATCTAGACAGTGGATGTTGATTCTTTTAGAGGTTAAATTCTATATGTATAGGGTTTTTTCCATAAAAGAAACCAAAATTGCTACTTTCTAGTGCATTGAGCATAATTGAAATATATAAAAAAAATTCAAATTTTCAACTATACAAAGATGTACTAGACTACTATAGGAATTTGTAGAAACAATTTCAGCCTGTTCGATCATTTAGAATGGGAGATTAAAATGTTTTAAGTTAGAAAAAAATAATTTTGGACCTTGTCTAACATAGTTAGCATACTTTGTCTCAACTTTGTGGATAAGGAAGTAATGTACAACTTTGGTAACTTAGACGATTGGATAGGTAGTTATCTGCATGCCAATTTTCAAAGATCATGGAGGAATCTAATATAAGTCTCCAAACCATCTTGTACTTAAAGGACGTAAAAAAGAACCCCACAATATAAGCAAGATTTCAATCGTTTTTGGAGAACTCATTTTTTAGGAATAAAAATCCCAAAACAAAATTTTATTTTTCTTAATCAAAAACAAAAAATTTAAAAAAAATTTAAATTTACACTAGAATTTGTGCTAATGGTTCTATAATTGCTCAAGATTGCCATTTTTAGTGCATTGAGTGAAAATTGGATTTTAAAAAAAAATTCCAATTTCAACCACATATTATTCTTTTATACTTCTATAAAAATGTGTGAAAAAAAACCCTAGAGCATTTGACTTAGTAGATTTTGAGGTATAAGCATTCAAAGCTAATGGAAGAAATTCACAGCTTGCCTTATTGCTTGTTGTTTTTGCTAGCATAATGTCCAAAGCTGTCTGCAGACATTCAAGCCCTATAACTTTTGTATTGAATTTTGGACATGTGTTAGAACTCACTATAGTCTTAGAGTGAAAATTACCTTTGAGAAAGTTTTACATAATTATGAACTAGGCAATGTGAAGATTTTGTGTAAGGTGATTGGTTTTGATTTTGTGTATAATGATTTTATTTATACAAGAATTGGGCTTACTTTCTTGTAGTCATTGGATCATTGCAAAGAATATTAATTCTAGGTTGTAAATCTAAATTTTTTCTCATGCCATCTATTTTGGCAATATATAGTGGTAAGACTTGTATTTCAAAGTTTCACATACAATCTTGAAGTGACTTTTGTATACAATAATTCTTCTATGAATTTTCTCACAATTTGTAATGTAAATTGTCGTCATTTTTAAACACAAAGCTTAATTCCATTCTCCGTAAACCTTAAAGCCCCAAGGCCTTTTTTCCATTAAAAAACACTCAAAAATGTCATTTCTATTGTAAAGTGCAACATTTTTAAAATTTTATTTTTTTGCTTATTACTCCATAGGATCTTGTACTAACTAGTGATTAGAATGTGTGAAAAGAAAATTTGGAAACTTTAACTATGTAAATTGCAAGATATTTGCATTAAGTGAAGAAAATGGATTTTAGATTGCACCTTGTGCAACTAGATCATAAGACTTTGAATCTTCTTAACTTAAATTTTTTGTACTACAAATTTTGAATTAACTTTTTTTATATTGAAAATTGAGTTGGGAGTCTAGGAAAGAAATTCCAAAAAGAAACTTGATTTTCATTCTTTAAAAACATTGTTAAGTAGAAGTAGGTACAAGATAGAAGGAAAACTAAATTGTTAATAGCTCTAAGACAAAATTGAAACACACTAATTCCAATAGTAAGATTTTTAAAGACTTTATAGCAAGGAAACTAAACCATGTGGAATATTTTATTTTTGATAATCGTGAAATTTGAATTCAAAAACCAATCCAATACATTATTTTTTTCAAAAAGATCCTTTGATTGCCTATAAAACAAGAAGCTCCAAAATATTTACATAACTAATCCAAATGGAATGAATCAAAGCTATTCATATAGACAAAAATATAATCTATGAGAAAGGAAATTAATCCTTGCACTAAGAGGTTTAATACACAACCAAAGTAGATGAAAAGTACTATAGGGCCCTCCAAACATTCTCCGTGGTCTCTATTTTATTGTTTCAAAAATGAATATGAAGCATTTGTTGTAAAAAAAAATTCTTGTATTATCATCTTATTCCCTTAACAAGAGATTTTTTCCCACAAGTTTTAGGATGAAAATACAATTTTTATAATTAAAATTTTGAATGATAAAACTTCATCTTCAAGATGGAATAGACAAACCTTGTGTTTGAAATTAAAACGTTATAATCTTGTGATTGTTCAAGGGGGATATTTTATGATTTTTGGAAGATAAACTTCAATGAGTTAACTAAATGATCATATAGTTGGGGCTGCCCAAAAAATAGTAAACACAAAGAACTGATTTTTCTTTTAGGATAAGATATCTTCAAGCTCTCAAGGCTCGTATACACTTTGTGAGTAGAAGCAAAAGCAAAGTCACTTATTTTGCTTCAGCTTGTGCTTCCTCACCCTTTTTTGTTTACACTAGACAACTATTTTCGCTCACACTCCAATGATTTTGAAGGTAAATGATGATGTTATATGGTAACTTATTTGATTTTGTACTACTATTGCATGATGGTTGAGGAGCAAGCCTACATTAGCAAATTTAATTGGTTTGAATATACTACTAATAAAATAGAAAGAATTCAGAAACGGTTATAGAATGTACAATGTTGTACCGTTGTCCTAATAAAAACAAAACATGCAATTTGAAATTATTTTTCATTACATAATTTAATATACATAGAATTTTGTACATAGTTTTTATATAAAATCACATGGACAATTTCATTAAAATGGCAATATTATTTTAAAATGGCATGAAAACAGTTCAGAACGGCCGTTCTAATACTGTACCTGTCCTAGATGGTAAAAATGGCACATTGTCAAAGTGGCACTTGGAATACCGCCAATTTAATGAATTGGAATACCGCCCATCTACATAAAATTTTGTTTGAAGTGCAACAATTATAACACAATCAAAATGATTTTGAAACAAGCAAAGTGACCATTACTCACTAGGACTAGGATACTTGTGGTAGCTTGTTCATGACTCCACATCAGTGTCAGTTATAGTAGGTGAGTTTACATTCAACATACTTGTTGAACCAAGTATGTAGTTGAAGATTACTAGTTCAACGAACTCGCTAAATTAAAATTGGTGAAGACAAAAGTTCAATGAGTTTGTTGGTTGAACCAAGCATGTGGTTGAAGATTACTAGTTCAATGAACTCACTAAACTAAAAATGATGAAGACAAAAGTTCAATGAATTTGTTGGTTGAACTCACTAAATTGAAAATGGTGAAGACAAAAGTTCAATGAGTTTGTTGAATTCCCTATGACTCTCCCTATTGAAAATGGTGAAGACAAAAGTACAATGAGTTTATTGAATTCCCTATGACACCCTCTATTGTTACAATGTAGATTGTGATTTCAAGCCATCACATTTCTTTCATTTTAGCCAAATGGAATCTATAGTACCTTAGCATATGCCCTCCAAGCCATGATGCCTAATAATGAGTAGGTGGCAAATTCAAGGGCCAAAGGTGGAACATACCAAACTCCTACATTGTCATGACTTACCTTCGCTCACCCTTGCTTCCACTTCAAAGTAGAAGTGAACTTGCTCTCCCTCATCTACCCGCTCATGAAGTGTAAACAACCCTTGAAATGTATTATTCTAAATGAGATTGCTCGGTTTGGACATTCTACATATCATATGGTAACAAGCAATGCACACTTACAATGAGTTTGCAAACAAAAGATAAACTAATTTTCAATTTACTGATCCAGTGGTTGATTCTACATGACCAACTTGATTTTGATTTCTCTCCAACAATGCTTCTGAAACTACACTCTCCTACCTACTTAAGATGAGTTCTAGAATACGGTGAGTACCTTACCTATCATTGAAGCAGAAGAATGTTAAATAGTTTGTCATCAAACCTTTAAATTCTAAACAAGTGGATCCAAGATAATTGGAGCAGGAAAGAAAAATTGCCCAAAATAATGCTGCCCTGACAATATAGAATTAATCCTGAATCGCCCTGAATATGTACCCATCACCCATCTTTGACGACTTCACAAGAGTCACAAAATGGTTCAACTCAAACGACAAAAGGCTCAACACTGACAAAGTAGTCCTACCAGCCTAAGGGCACTTTCCCTGTAGCAGAAACTAGCCAGACTGACATTGATATGATGGGTGAGGTAAGGTAGGGGATAGAATAATAGCAGTTATGCCATTGGATCACAGTGATCTGCTGCAAGCATGAAATGAAAACTCCCCCTAAATAGTCCATAAAGACCTGCTCAAAATAGCCAGCAAATTGAATCCACAATGTGAAAGGCAAAAATTCAGTGTGACCAGTCCAGAATTTCGAGATTATCATTCCTACGACTGCAATCCAAGATTTCACAACATTACAGTCACAAGTAAATTGATTGCACTCTATCAAGTGAAATACTATGTTGCCGTCAGCTTTCTCCTGGGTATCAAGCTCTCTCTTTTCACAAACTCTTTCTCGAGTTCATTCAACCCTCTCCGAGTTCCATCAGGTTCGGTCACAAAGCGCTTACCGCCCCTCTTTCCTCTTTTGCCCTTGTCGCCCAGCTCTTCGACAACGTAACTCCATCCACCGGGAGGCCTTCGCCTGCTAATAATGTCCGTCTTTATCATGCCGGCAATCTAAGACACACGAAGATTAGTTCACATGTTAGATAGGAAAAGAAAAAAATTCGCGATTGGCCAGTGTCAGAAATTGTTGCCACCATCAAACCTCAAACTTGCAAAGTGAACATGTAAACGACTAGAGAAGCAATTATAAGCATAATGGCAGTTCTTATCAGAGTTCTAGTGGTTTTCACAATAGGTTATGTGCAGAAAAACAGCTAAAACAATGACAAGAACTCACTACAAAAACAGAAACTCTACACACATTGTTAATGCACAAATACATATTAATCCCTAGTGCCCTTCCATATCTATAGAATCATTTAGAAACCTCCAAGAAGGGTAACCACGTATCACTCGAAAGAAGAAATCATGCCCTCCATATTTGACCACAGAAATATGTTTTGGAAGTTATTATAATCAACTATTAGATTCCAAAGTGAACTTTCTATTTTTATTTTGGGCAATTAGGGGTTAACATTCTTTCTCGAGTAAGTTGACACCTGAATGACCTGACCTGCTTTTTGTTGAAAGACATTCGACGCTCAAACTCATGCAACATCATTGCATCTTCTTTCGCCGATAATTCGTCCCAATCTGGCCCCTCACCATCTTCGGCAGCCGAATTCTCCACCATAGGACTAGTGCGCCTAATTTTGACGTGGCGCTCCCCATCAGAAGCCTCATATGTTCTGTTCCACAACCCCGTATCATTGTTAGGAAGGTGATTAAATCCTCACTTTCGAGCTCAGATAGAAAAGAATAGGAAGCCCGGCAGTGCTTCTCAGACATGCTCGTCTATTAACAGCACAACTTACATCTGAGTCTGAAGGGCACATCAAATGCAGAAGGTCACTGTAGACATACTAAAACCTTTCGGGACCTGATCCCGTCTCCTATACTGACTCCTGCTACCAACAACAATTCATCTATTCTTACACTCGGTTAGCAAGAGGAATAAGCACGACACGGCTGAACATTTAAGGTCACTGATCCTTGCCAGAAATGGGACTGTCAATCGCATAAGAAATTCATGCAAAGTGATAGAATTTGATCTCCCCAAAATTTGGCTCTTGTGCCAAAATATTTCCCTACATCTTCCAAAAATCAGACTCATGCACATGTTAAGATGCTTAAGTGACGCAAAAATGCGTCCTCCACCTTCCAATGTTTTTCTTATATCCCAAACGAATAAGGTGAGCAAACGTACCCATCCAATCTCTCAAAATACTCCTCGATGTCCGTCTCTAGCGGACTCCCTTGTGCAGTTTCCTCCTGCTTCTCAATGTCCTTCAGCCATATGATAGCATGCACACGCTGCTTGCGTATCCTATACTCTTTCGCTAGCCTGTCGATTGTCACAGGCTCCGGATTGTCGGTGTAAGACC
This sequence comes from Pseudisothecium myosuroides, assembly GCA_951799445.1. Lineage (NCBI taxonomy): Eukaryota > Viridiplantae > Streptophyta > Bryopsida > Hypnales > Lembophyllaceae > Pseudisothecium > Pseudisothecium myosuroides. Next base: position 7,348,691 of record OX637289.1, on the reverse strand, counting down.
TCCAGATTCTCTCCTTTACGGGTTCGGACAACCGACACGCTTTGTGGTCAGGGTCTACCCCCGAAAAATTGTATATAAATGGCGTTTGAGCAATCTGCATAGCAAACGTGTCGAGAAGCATGTTTATAAATCACAGACGGCATCACATGGTCCCAACCAAAACGTTGATAAAGGAGAGGTCAAACCCCACTGTGAGCGTTATTGCGAGACAGCACCCTAAAATCGAGATTGCAATCCATTTACAGTAGAAAAATTATTCCAAGGTGATAATAAGGTAGATGCCCGAATTCCATCTAGCTCCTCCAACCATACATCTATAACGCATTCAAGTAGCACCTTAAACCGATGAGACATAACAGATGCAGAGATTCCATTCACGGAAATTGTCTTGATTTTAACCTTTGTTAGACAAAGATTAAAGGAGTTAGGGAAGGTCAAACAAGCAGTCTAGTGCATGGTTTAAGAAAACATACCAAAGTGACTTCGGAAATTCATAATCAATTGAATACAATTACAAAAATTACCAAATGAAATGTGCTGGGTTCCATTATTCTCTTGACAACAACCAAAAGACTTCAAAATGACTTCTAACCATGTACACATAAGTCAGGTCCCTCGCAGGAACTCCCCTTGAAAATTCAGATTGCAAGTAGAAATAGTGAGAAACTACTCCTAGATCGAAAACAAACCCGCACAGAGAAATATTCGGCAGCACATTGAAAGATACTGACCATCAATACAGTTCATGAAAATGTAAGAGACTTAAGGAGAACTGAATGTTAAAAGGTTTACGCAATCTACTGAAATTCAAAATTATGTATTCAAGTTCAAAGATTATAAAAATCCAATATTTATATCATTGCATCAGAACTATATCATTAATATCATTTACTACAAGGGATACAATGAATCCTAGAACATGTCGTTAGAATCTTGAAAAAATTTAAACCAATGATACAAGGTTGCTGTTCTACCTCTTCATCGCTGATGATTTCCCTCTTGGCTCTAGCAGGTTTTCCGTCGACGTCGCCTTCCTTCTCGCCACCCTCTCCTCCCCTCTTGGGAGCAAAGGCAAATGGGGCGGAGGAGATCGATCTGCATCCACGCAGCAGCTCGAAAAGACTCCCCTCCGGCGCCTTACAAGCCCACTGGCGGGCACGTTGGAGCAGCATGATCGAATTACAAGGAACGCAAATCACAAACACAACCTCGAAGAAAATGCAGAGTGTTACCCAACCCGGATTCGCTTCTCGCTACTCCATCGATTGGCAGGTTGAGCACTGCGACCTAATTCCTTCAAAAAATTCAAAAAACTAAATGAAACTCTAGAAAAATTCTCAACACAATCACTACAACTGTCGATTTGAAACCCTAATTGCGAAGAACGAAATGCAGAGATCGCGCAAGCGGAGAAAGCTTGGATGGCAGTGGACATTGAGGACGAACATAAAACCCTAAACCCTGCGGATGAAGACAATGGATGAACATGCGGCGAACTTCATCAACGACAGGTATTTTTCATCCATCATCAGAAGGGCGATTCCTAAACTGTCTAAAATTAGCTGAGTTTGTAAAAAAAAATCCTTGTGCTGCTGGTACATTGTAAAAAAGGGCCTTTAAATGAAACATATAAGCCAAAATTGCAACAAACAATAGAATTTGATAGCCAATTTGCAAAATATATAACTTCCTCCACTTTGGAATTAGCATCTACTTAGTCAGTTTTGTGTAATAGTACTCCCAATAATCCTTCACAACTTGTAAAATCCTTTCTTCTCTATTTTTTTATTTGATACTCCTACTCACTCTCAAGGTAGCCAAAGTTGATGCCTCTCGATCTTGAAGGTAGCATTTGCACAAAATTCCGTAAACTAATTCTGGGATCATTGGTGCTTTGCCGAATAATTTCACTAGCAAATTTTGTGCTCAAAATCTTATTTTCTAAATGAAAGTATCTATGTTTGAGGAGAGTTGCTTGTTAGTTCATTATTAGCTGGTGGAATTGAAAAAAAAGTGTTTGCTATTTGAAAACATTGACAAAAAATCTAGTGGAAAAATCTACAAACATTCTATTTAGTGTAAAAAATAGAAAAAATAACTAGACTTGAAAAATGGGTTCAATATGGGAAATAAAGGAAATAATTTAGCTAGTAAAGCTCCAAAAACTTGTCGATGAGCTCGGGATTCTTGATTGTAACCTAAGGTAAAACAGCCTATTACGGACAAAAGACCCATTGTGGACATCTAGGAATGACCCCATTATGGTTTTCTTCTAGTGAATGAGATTTGGGCTGCAATCACTATGTCTTAGCTAACCGGAATGGAGTGATTAGTGACCACAATAGGAACTTTTAGCTTTTTAGTGTTAATTCATCATAAGAAGTGACTTTTTTAGGCCATCCAAACTTGCATTTTTCAAGCCAAGAAGTTGAAGTGGACAAAGAAGAATATAAATAAACAAGTCCAAGATACTACCACCTTGAAAATGATAGATTTGGATATGATATCAAACCATGCTTTAAATGAGAACATCATCAATGGATTAAAGTGTATGTCAAAACAAGATGTTGAGGAGAAAGAGATTAGTAAATATGGCCATATCCACTGTACAACAAGCGTGAAAACTAGAGATTTGGATATATTGTTGGATTAGAATTCAACAGGTTGGAGTAATTGTGCATTAAATTCCTAACAGGCTTTTTGATTATATATTTGTTAGAAAGTGAAAGAAACAATTTGGGTGACAATTAGAAGTGGTTACAGAATTCATATATTACAAATTAGGACTTCTATCAAATTCTAAAGTTTAATGTTGTAAGAGTTGTGTATCAAATAATAATAGGTATAGAAAACTATGACAATTTGTAGCTATAGATTATAACAAATAGACAATTTATAGTTGTTGTAATTTAGAATATATAAGTTTTTATAATTGTAATTGAAGTAGAAGGTTGCATATTTTGGTATTATTAAATGATGTTACGTTGGAAACACCCAAAATCGTCAATATAAACAATTCAACATAGTTGGAGGCACCTTTTCCTAAATATAATATTTTTCTACTATTAGCAAATCAAAATCATGAATATTAAAAAAAAGATTCTTTGGATGTGATATGTAATTTCTATGATTTTTCAAAGTGCCGGCTCCTTAAATCATTGAAATTGTCATGTAGGGGGCCCCTAAATTGAAATATGAAAAAATCAGTAGTCAGTGAATCAAAGCTAAGTATGTGTCCTTCAAATGCATCAGCAAATCAGAGTTAATCATTTGAAGGACACATTAATAAAAGTCTCAGGACACATTTAGTGGTAGTCTAGGGTACAAAAATGGAAATATGGATGTTTTTGGGTGTTTCTACTTTAGAGGTAAAATGAAGTATTTTCATATCTTGTCAATATTAACAGTAGCAATGAGGTATTTTGCAACATCATCTTAACCTTCATTTTGTCATTGGTATCAATTCATTATTTTCATGTGCAATGTTGCATCTTTGTGTCTTTTAGTTATTGTGCCTATAATGATACAAAACATTGAAAAACTACAACACTTTAAATGTTGATATCACAAAGAGTCAAGCATGGAGGCTTAATAATTTGAGTTGAAGTATATGACAAAAGCTGAAATCTTTAAGTTGATCCTTAATCATTATTGAGCTTTGTGTCAAAATTTCATATAGGATTGTTTTTTGTTGACAAGACTCAATACCTTTCAAAACATTGTCAAAGTTTGATTTGGAGCAAATCAAAGAGATTAGTGTCTTTGCCCTTATCATAACCATGATATATTTTTTCCTCAATATCAACTTGTAGGGAGATTGCAAAAAACACCTGTCCTCATTTCTGTCACACACTGCATTTATTTTTGTTAACTAGCCATAACTTTTGCATTCTAGCTCTAAATGACTTAAGATTTATAAGTAAGGTACTTATGACTATTATACACCTTGCCTAGATTTCTTGCTATTTTCTAAAATGTTTTACTATCCAAAAACATCCCCCAATTTTATGTCACAAATGCCAATACTATTCAGTTTGGGATTTCAGTACTATTTAGTACCTATAAAAACAAATTTGGAGCTGAAATTTAGAGTAGATGGTCTTCTAGTAGACTTGTAGCTATTGTCCAAAGTGATTCTAAAAATACTTAATTATAACACTGAATTCACCTAATCCACCAGCAAGACTGTGAATATGTGCACATGGGGATGGAAGTTGATGGTTTATCTAGTGTAAACTACATCAAAATTAACCAAAATGGGGAATAAAATGTCCTCTTCCAATTTTTAGGGGGCTAGTAAAAGATCAGTTCAACTCAGTTGCAAAGCGTGTGGTTTTGATCACACCTAGCAGAAATTTTCCAAAGTAAGATTTAGCCACAAGTGAAAACTGAAGCTCGTGGCTTTCCTTTAAGCCATTGTCCTGCACAAATGTGCTCCATTCAGCAGTATTGAAGTATCGCATGAGATGGTTTCCTAGCCTGCAATGACAAGTTGTAACACAAATTCAAGAATTTTCATGTAAGGTAGAACTGCCCATTACCATACAGATTTGCTATCTAGGTACTTTAGAAAAGATGTTTGTCAGCTCCCATATTTTTCAGAGATAGAAAAGTTTGAGAGAAGTCATTTGCAAAAAGAATGAAGAGATTTTGACAAGAATTGAATTTTTAGTGATTTTTCAAAGCCGAAATGTTAAAGCATGAATAGACCCTTGTTGAAGCATGGGCTGATCCTTCTTAAAGCGTAGGCTGACGTGTCCTCTTCCCAAGTGCATTGCCATCATGGCAAAGGATTACTAAGATTGTAATAATGGATTGATCACTGACGCAAATGGAAGGGTCATGTAGGTGTCGGAATTAGGTAGATGATGGTATTGGGCAGTGCTACCTTATACCTTGGAGTCAGTTTGACATAATTGCAAACTTGCTTGCCATGGGTCTTTAAAAAGTCCTTTTGAAACTCCTGCGTACGTGTATATAGAAAAGACAGATTCAAATCATAGTTGGAAATTTTAAAATGGATAGATATTTTAAGAAGTCCCAGCAGCCAAAATAACAAAAGGCCAACTTCAATGATTAATCCAAGAGATTAATGCAATACTGCCTTTCAATCTTATGAATTAGCAAAGTATCACAATTAGGCAAAATGAATGATTGGAGGAATTGAGGTTGCTAGCATAGATGAAACTTACAAATTGTCTTGAATTAGGTCTACCATTTGATAGTGCAATGTTATAGTCTGTCAGTCGTGGGGAGAAGCCTGGATGCACGCAGGGATTTTCGGTATATTAGAATGGTGCAGGATTCCTTTCTCTAATATCCTTGGTGAAGGCCTGATTGTGCTCCTCGTGCAATCTTGCTGGTGCACATGAGATTGGAGATGGGTCTCAATGTTGATATTAATTTCTTCTTCTTTTGGTTTAGACCTTTCTCCCTCGTTCAGAAACATTTTCTTCTTTGTATGCGTCACAAACATTGTCTTCTTCTTGAGTCAGAACTTTCTCCCTCATCCGGAAAATGTGGAGATCCCCAAGGTCCACAAAACATATAAACTTCAAACTTTGATCTAACATCCTCCTTCAGAAGGAAAATCAAATAATCTCCCTCCTTGAAACGATTGTCAGCAACAAAATCAAGCCATCAACCAACAATCTGCACTTTGACTGCTTCAAGGGGTCTCCCACAGTAAAGCTGAGTTGCACAAGCCATGGCCTTGAGGATCTTCCACAAAATGAACGAGTTCAAAGGATGACCTTGTCTTCAACCTTTTCACCATTCTCTTGTACAAACTCTATTGGCAATGATTGCAAGAAACAAAAAATGAGCACCAAGGAATTCATTAGCATCAACAAATTGCAAATGGGCCAATAATGTTTGACGAGAAAATTGCAACATGAATTACATGAACGTACCAATTCAGCAGTTTGTGTGACAGTGGAAGTTTTAGATGTTGTCTTTGGGAGGGACTTCATAAAGTAGATGCTTCCCGAGCGTTGCATCCGTGTTAGAACATCATATATGTGGGCCACTTGTTGCTTGTTTGAAGGCCTCAAAATTGGCTCGATTTTTGGATTCATGTCTGAATCACACCACAATCTTGCATGGATACACAAGAAAAGACATTTAACACCCCTTTAGTATTGCACTTCTACTAATGTAGAGTTTGAAGAATTTGAAGAGCTTTACTATAGTGCACTTAGTGCTTTTTATCCATGTAATGTCAAGAAGGCCTAAGTATCACATAACAAAGTAAGTAGAATAGTAAATTCTATCAATATTTTTGAAGTTCAAGTGTCTTTAAGGATTCAAATGAAAATGCAACCTAGAAAAATTCTATATGCCTTATACTGACCAAAAGTTAGGATGCAATGAAAGATTTTTATGCTCAACCCTTTAGGATAGCAAGGAATGGACAACACATTTACAAAAGTGTAATGTATTACAATATTAGTTGTGTACAAACCTAAAAAAAGTGAAATTATATTGGCATAAGGTTCTAAGAGTGTAATGTTCACTATTAGTATACTAAAGAATAGAGCATGCTCTTTTATGTTTGTAAACCCTTTTGAAACTGGAACTCCTATCCTAATATATGAACCACAAGCAATTGCAAGTGTATCAACATGACCACATTTAGAGCCACAACAACAAAACATCCAAATTAAATTCTAAAATAACAAACTACCATTGAAAGAGCATAAAAGTTGCTTTTTACCGGCAAGAAAAATTTGTCATTAGAAAAAAAATAATCCCTCAAGAGGGCCTTGAAGCTTTGGCATGTGCACCTATTTTTATGGGTAGTTATGGGTAGGGAAAGGACAAGTTTTCTGACAAAAATGTGTCAATGTCTTGGGTGAATATTCAACAATATATGCAATATTTTGTATTTTTCTATTCCCCTTCTATCAAGGATGGATACTTGAAAGAAGCCCAATTAACCCACTAAGGTCTTTTTCTATTGTTTTCAACTACACCAACCAAATTTTTTGTACCCATGTTACTTGATAATAGAATAAAAAAATCATTTCATGTCAAGGTACCATTATTACCATGTATTTAAATATTTTTTCTTACACATTGTTCCTAACTCCCTTTAGTACATTCAACACATTGACCAATCACATGTGGCATGTATCAATTAGCCTTGACATCATAGGAATGTACACAAATAGGGGAATACAATGTACCAAAAGCAGACAAGGACAATTTAAAAGCACTCCGAGGAGTCCCTTCAGGAGAGCTCTGAGGGCCTATTCTAAGGTTCATTTTTATCTAATGTCAATGTTGTTTCCCCTCAAATTTTTGCTTTGCTTGTTGGCGCCACCACACCATGTGCAACGTTATAAACCTATGGTTTCCTGTTTAGAAACAAAATCTAGTCAAGTCATGTATAAGGAGTTGCAAAAATCCTAACCTTACATAGTGCTACACTATTTCCAAAAAAAACCCTAATAAGTGCACAATAGGATTATAGAAGGACAAGCAAACTAAGCAAAGGATGCAAAGCAAATGGAGTTGAAATTGGTTGCAAGAAGGGAACAAAGATGCTGCAATGCAAATGGACAAGAGGAGGGTTGAGAGTTAGGGTTCACTCAAGATTGTTCACTAACTTGCTAATCCTAAGTATAGTTTCTATTAGAAAGGTGTTTTGAAGGGTGTATTATTTTTGCACCTACTAATTGAATCATCCCATTTTCTTAAAGTCTATTTGTCTTGCCTTTAGTTTAAAAACAATATCTACCATCAACACTTCAAAGTTTGTTACTCTAATTGTAGAATAACTCACAATCTTATTCATTTTGATTACGAAATATGGTTGCCATCATATTAAATATTACAATGAAATTAGTGATGGAATCATAAATTTTTACCTTAACTATGTTAAGACACACTTTGTGTTTACACTATTATATTTTGCCAGTTATATTTGAGGAAGTCCCACACAAATGTAATCATAATGAAGATTTTAACATGGAATAGTGTTGGAATGCATAGTCATTGGTTGAAAATGTACACTTCAATTGATCCCTTTCCAATTTAAATTTTTCAAGAGTGATGTTCAATTATGAAGGAAGATATATTTAATTAAAGACCCAAAATATGTGGGGATAATGTGCATACATAAATACTTATAAGTATCTATATTTTCATCCATAAATATGCATTATTTTGTATTTTAAAAGATTCATGTCAATGCATATTTTTGTATGTTTTAGATATACTTGTATGAGTTTTAATGTATTTGACACTTAAGGGGGCAATTTTGTATTTTTGTATTTTTTTGATCACTTTAAGTTTGTCAATAGTGCCAAAATGTCTATTGACATGTCTTTGGAGAATTTTACATTTTTGTTATCCTAAACTTTGATGTTTTTTTATATTGTATTATTCTAAAGTCTTAATAGTAGATAGAAGTGAATAGAGAGATAGAATTGATTGTGTTTATATATATCTTTAAGATTGTTAGTAGTGCCAATATGTATACATGTCCTTGGAAAATTTCACATTTATGTTGTTCTAAATTGAGATGTTTTTTAATATTGTATAGCACAAAAGTTTGCCAACAAATCAGAGTGCATGACAATGGTTCAAAATGTGAAAGTTGAAGAGTTGAAGTCAACAACTTTTGATGTAATCATCAACATCAATGAAGAATCTTGGTGATGTGGCAACAAAGTGTCATTTGACAAGAAAATCACCAATAGATTCTAGCGCTTCTCAAGGCAAGAAATTGAAGGGGAAAGAGAAGAGTATAAATGACGACATCCAAGACACTGCCAACTAGAAAATGATAGACATTGGGTATGTTGCCAAACTAATGTTTAGATGAAAATATCATCAATGGATTGTAGGGTTTTCCAACGCAAGAAGTTTAGGGGTGAAAGAAAATAGTAAAATGGCCAAATCCACCATACTACAAGTGTAAAAACTATAGATTTGGATGTATTGTCATAATGATTAGAAGTTAGCATGTTGGAACAATGTATTTAATTTGTATATATAGGCTTTTTGATTATATATTTGTTAGACAATAAAAGAAAAAATTTGGTTGACAATTAGAAGTGGTTAAATAATTAAAACATTACAATTTAGTCTATCAAATCCTAAAGTTGAATGTTGTAAAATTTAAGTATCAAATAATGAAAGGTATAGAAAATTGACAATTTGTAGCTATAGATTTTAACGAATGGCCAATTTATAAGTGTTGAAATTTAGAATATATAAAATCTATATTTGTAATTAAATAAAAAAATTATAATATGATATTCTTATTTTGATATTCTTAAATGACCGTAGAGATAAAATTAAAGATTTTCCTGGCTTGTCAGTATTCCTAATAGTGATGAAGCATTCTGCAACATTTTAACTTTCATTTTGTTATAGGCATCAATTCATCATTTTCATGTGCAATGTTGCATCTTTATGTCTTTTAATTTTTGTGCCTATAATAATACAAAACATTAAAAAAACTACAACACTTCATTCATATCAAAAATAATTAAGTGTGTATCTTAGCTTAAATTTTTGAGTTGAAGTGTATGATAAGAGTTGAAATCCTTAATCATTATTGAGCTTTGTGAAAAAATCTCATATAGGATTGATTTTCAATTGACAAGACTAACCTTCCATAACTTTCAAAACATTATAAAATTTTGATTTGGAACAAATCAAAGAGATTATTGTCTTCGCTTGTATCATGGATATGATATGTTTGCACTCTAATATCATCAATGTCATGTCAATGCCTTGTCAATATCCTCTAATGGGTCATTGATCCAAGATCAATGCCAGGCATGTGTCGTCCCTACTGCATGCCATCAAAAAAGCGGTGGCAAGAGAGCGACATGAAGGTCGGCACATAATAATATAGACATTAGGATTCAACAACCACTGATATCGATATTATTGACCCCAAGATGTTAATTCGGTAATATCCGATACGATTGGGCATATATTTGTATGCAACTAGTGTCACTCGACTTGGTATGTCTCAACATAGCCTAAATTTTTTTGAGATGCAATGATGGTGCCTTACACCACAAAGTATTGCATTTAGGTTGTTTGGATTGCAAACAAAATAACTACAAGTAGATTAAACCAACCGCCTTAAGGTTGTTTGAAGTATTAGTAGAAAAATTTAAGGCTAAAATTACCATGTTAGTAATACCTTGAAATCAAATCCCACTAGTATAGTTAACCAAGAGCATAAATAGAAAATTGAGGGACATTATTCCTTACTCTTGTCACTATCAATTGCATCTAGCTCTTGTTTTTGTTTGTACTTATCAATACAAGTTTACTTTTTGTAGCTCTTGTTGTAGTTCTTGTTCTAAACTTGTTTTATAATCATTTTACTTTAAAATATTCTTGGGTAATTGCACAAAACACTTGTACTATTTGTTGCATTTTGCAACAATACTCATGATTTCTCTGAGTACTTTAAAATTAGGAAACCAATTGAAAAAAAATATGGACAATACATGCACCTTTAAGATGAAGGTAACTACCAAAGGAAATTCATCAAAAAATTCTCTAAGTAGGAAAACTAGAAAATTACCAAATGTCAAGAAGTCAAGATAATAGATACTTCAATGTTTTAATTAATAAAAAATAGAAAAAAATAAAAATAAAAATAAAAAATTTGGCCATTTGCAGCAATTCCATGGAGATGGTGATTTACCAAAAACACCACCTAAATAATTTTTTACATGTTTTGAAATGCAAAGTAGAAAGAGGCTCACTTTGTAGACTTCTTCACAACATATAATTAATTATTTTTAGAAATCCTTTGAGTAGTAATCAAAAATATAATACAAAATCATCTTCTCTAAATTTCTACTCCAAATTCATTTCTTTGGATACTACTTTGTTCAAAAAATTCCCAAATTGACAAGTGTATCATAAAATTGGGGGCTATTATTAAATAGTAAAACATTTTGGAAACATTTCAAAAAATTAGGAAAAGTGTATAGTAGTCATAAGTACTTTGTTTGTGAATTTTGAATCATTTGGCTTCAAAAAACAAAAGTTATGGTCAAAAAATAATCAGCACACATTCAGTGACAGAAAATAGTACAAGTGTTTCATGCAATCACCCCCTTTCAATTCTGATTTTGGTTTCATTAAGAATTTTGTTTGCAAGAGACTGATGATATTTTAATTGTTCTTAAAACTGACAAAAATATCTTCTACAAGAGATTTTAAAAAAATGTAGAAATGAATATTCAACAATTTTTCAATGCTAAAACGTTTTTTTGATAAGAAAATAATTTGCATTCAATTAAGAAAATCGTAATATAAATAAGAATAATTGTATTAAAAAAAAATTGAAAGAAGAGATTAATCTCCAATTTCTAAACTACTCAAAGAGTTCCAAGAAGAGGGATTCAATGAAAAATATCAAACTCTAATATCATTTAAGGGTGATTGCAAGAATCACCTGCAAGTTTGGTTGCGTTTTGATTTTGGAACACTATAACACTTTGCCAGACATCTTAGACAAAGATTTATGGCAAAGAAAATGCATACTTTGACGTTTCAATTTGTAGAAAATAGGAAAAACAATTTCCAACAAAATTAAAAATTGGACGTTTGGAAGGACTTTTTGATAATGAAATTTGATCAAAAAATTAGATCAAAACCATCTTTAATGTTTAGAAGTGCATGTGCAAGGAGGCTTGTTTGCATGAATCTAGAGGATATAAAATAATGTATTTTTAGATGTCCTTTAGTAGGAACTTGTTTGACTACTATAAAAATATACCACATAAATTTTAGTTAATTTTAAAAAATAAATTATTATAGCGTTACAAAATTAAAATGCAATTAATTTTGCAAGTGTTTCTTGCTATCACCCTTTGGTGACATTCTCATCACTTATTGTCTCCAATATTGATTGTTTATTAGAAAATAAGAATAAGACTTATAAAAAATAATTTTTTTTGTCATTGGTATCAATTCATTATTTTCATGTGCAATATTGTATCCTCGATTGTATCTTTGTGTCTTTTATTTTTGGTGTTTATAATAATACAAAATATTGAAAAACTACAACACTTTAAATATTGATATTAACAAGATTCAAGAGTGGAGGCTTAATAATTTGAGTTGAAGTTTATGACAAAAGTTGAAATCTTTAAGTTCATCCTTAATCATTACTGAGCTTTGTGTCAATATCTCATATAGGATTGAATTTCATTGATAAGACTTCAATACCTTGTCAAACTTTGATTTGGATCAAATCAAAGAGATTAGTGTCTTCGCCCTTATCATAGCCATGATATATTTTCACCCCAATATCAACTTGTAGGAGAATTGCAAGAAACACCTTTCCTCATTTATATCCCAGTGTTCCACCCTGCATTATTTTTTGTTCATTGGCCATAACTTTTGCATTCTAGCTCCAAATGACTCACGATTTATATTTATAGGTAAGGTACTTATGACTATTATACACCTTGCCTTATTCTTTTTTCTATTTTCAAAAATATTTTACCATCCAAAAATAGCCCCCAATTTTATGTCACAAATGCCAATTTGTGGGGCTTTAGTACTATTTAGTACCCATAAAAACGAAGTTGGAGTTGAAACTTGGTGAAGATGGTCTTGTAGTAGACTTGTAAACCAAATAGGGGTTTTAAGGGGACCCATACTAATTAATTGACATTTCACACTATACAAATATCTACCTTTGCTATACATCAATAGTTAATTAAGTGTCTGGGGGTTGTACATCATGTTTCAAACATCTACATTTTCTACAATAAGTGCATTAAATTTTTTGGTCCCCTTAAAACAGCTATTCAATGTAGCTATTGTCCAAAGGGATTCTAAAATGAAATACTTAAATTTATGTGGTGAAGAAGTTCACAAAATGAGCTTCAGCCAACTTGCATTTTAAAACATATAAAATATATTTTTGATGGTTCTTTTGGTGAATGACCATCTCCACAGAGTTGTAACTACAAATGGACAATTGACAATAGTGCCAATATGTGTACATTCACAAGGGCAAGCCTCAAAAATTGACACTCTAACATAACAAAGACTGGAAAGAGGCAAATGAATTAATTTATTGGCTCATGCTTCAAAATCCAAAAAAAAAATAGTATGTGAGAGTAAGCTCTCTGCCATTTGTCTACTAAGGTTGTTGCTGTTGTGACAACTTCTAACTGAAGATGTTTAGATCTAAAGTGATGCAAACAAACAGAAGTAATTAGGGACCGGATTGATTAGAGCATAGACTCTCACACTGACCTTAATATTTTATTTCCTACAATACCTCCGAGCAACTAGCTTATCAATCATGCATCAAAATAGAAATTATGCCCAAAACAAAAACAACTAAACAGAGAAATAAAGAGATTATAACACTGAATTCACCTAATCCACCAGCATATTCTTCATCAGAGACTATGAATATGTGCACATAGAGATGGTTTGTTATGTATAAACTACATCAAAATTAACCAAAATGGGGAAGAAAATGTCTTCTTCTGGTTTTCAAGAGCGAGTCAAAAATGTTGTTCAATTGAGTTGCAAAGCGTGTGGTTCTGAACACACCTAGGAAATTTTCCCAGGGTAGTAACTCTTGTATAATATTCAAGAGGGGACCATTTTGAAAAGAACAAAAAAAAGCAGAATACTTCAAATTTTATAATTTATTATAACGTTAAAAAGTGCAATTTTAATAAAGTTTTTACAATGAAGAGCTAGGATTAAGATTTCTAATAAATATTGCCATATTTAACTAAATTTATACTACGGATGCAATTTTGGACTATATTTGGAGAACATCGGGAGATTTCTCCATGCTGAAGGATATAGACCTCCTAAGGTTTTGCATAAATCTCATAATGATTTGCACGTAATATAAAGCATACATGCAAAACATTGTGAGATCTCTTGATGTTTTGTGTGTATTATTTTAATTTTAATTTTTTTGGACTTTGAATTGTTTAAATGTAGTTAAATATGGCATTTTATATCTTTTATGGCTTTCACATCTTTGTGTAGGTGGATGTTTCAAGTAGTTTGGCAATAGAGGTGCATCAATCTAACTCTAAACCATATACCGGTACATGCAACATTATTTCGTCAAGTGTATCATATAATATTTTGGAACATGTGACAAATAAAAGATGATGAAATCCAAAACACAAGACATTGTGACATCTATGACATTGAGGGCATAATGACAAAAGACCATTTAATTATTAAAAGTAAAAATTTCTTCATTAAAATATAATTCTACCAAGTGGAAAGTTGGCGCCAGGCAATGGTCAAGAATCCTAGGTCATAAATAGTTGAGGTAACAATGGCCCTTGGCATTAAAAATTCTACGTCATGAATAGTTCAGGCAATAATGAAGTTTGACCCTTGGCATTATTAGAATTTTTTTTAGAAGAGTACTTAAGAAAGAATAAAATTTAATAATTCTAAAAAAAAATGGGGGGGGTCTGAATATTGCCCCCGTTTGAGAGGTTCTTTGTATCATAAGTTCTTAAAATGACTTTTGGGTGCCTAAAACTATTATAATTGATATAAAACTTATAACATTTAATTCCTCTCAATGTCTTCTTTCCTACTATGTTCCTAAAACCTATATAATAAAAAAATGTGTTGCCTTTTTATACATGAGAAAAGTTAAGGAAGAACTTGTATAGTTGTATCAACATTGTGAGTTGCCACCCGGGAAATTTTTTCAAACCTCCAAGTAAAATTTAGCCACAAATGAAAACTGAAGCTCGCGGTCTTCCTTTAATCAATTATCCTACACAAATCTGCTCCATCTAGCAATACTGAAGTATATCTCGAGATGGTTTTTTGGCCTGCGACAATAAGTTATAACATAAATTCAAGAATTTTCATGTATACCTTGGAGTTTGACATAATCGCCTACCTGATCACCATGGGGTCCTTAAAAAGACCTTTGGAAAAGACATGTGCATTCAAATCATAGTTGGAAATTTTAAAACCAAGGATGGAAATCCTAAGAAGTCTTAGCAACCAAAATGACCAAAGGCAAACTTCAATGATTAAGCTGTGACATCTACCTTTCAATCTTATAAATTAGCAAAGCATCACACTCAGGCAAAACAAATGATTGGAAGAATTGAGGTTGCTAGCACAGATGAAACTCATAAATTGTCCTGAATTAAGTCTTCCACTTGATTGTGCAATGTTATTGCCATCAATTGTCGGGAGAAGCCAGGATGCACGCGGGGATTTTTGGTATGTTGTAATGGTGTAAGATTCCCCTCTCTAATATCCTTGGTCAAGGCCTGGTTGTGCTCCTCATGCTAGTGCCGCCAGGTGATTAGAGACGGTCTCATTATTGGTATTAATTTTCTTCTTTTGGTTCAAACCTTTCTCCCTCATGTAGAAACATTTTATCTTTGTATGAGCCACAAGCACTACCTTCTTCCTCTGAGTCAGACCTTTCTCCCTCGTTCGGAAAATATGAATATCCCCAAGGTCCACAAAACATATAAACTTCAAACTCTAATCTGACATCCTCTTTGAGAAGGAAAATCAAATAATCTCCCTCCTTGAGACGATTGTCAGCAACAAAATCAGGCCATCCACCCTTGCATCCACCAACAATCTACACTTTGATTGCTTCAAGGGGTCTCCCACAATAAAGTTGAGATGCACAAGCCATGACCTTGAGGATCTTCCACAAGATAAACAAGTTCGAAGGATGATTCATTCTTCAACTTTTTTACCATTCTCTTGTACAAACTCTGTTGGCAACGATTGCGAGAAACAAAAAATGAGCACCAAAGAATTCATTAGCACCAGCAAATTCCAAACGGGCCAATAAGGTTTGGCAAGAA
Source organism: Pseudisothecium myosuroides (assembly GCA_951799445.1). Classification (NCBI taxonomy): domain Eukaryota; kingdom Viridiplantae; phylum Streptophyta; class Bryopsida; order Hypnales; family Lembophyllaceae; genus Pseudisothecium; species Pseudisothecium myosuroides. The sequence continues at coordinate 7,332,852 of OX637289.1, read as the reverse complement.
AATTGCAACAAGAATTACATGAATGTACCAAACTACCAATTCTATAGTTTGTGTGACAGTGGAAGTTTGAAATGTTGTCTTTGGGAGGGACTTCATAAAGTGTATGCTTTGCTAGCATTGCATTTGTATTAGAACAACATGTGGACCACCTGTTGAAGGCCTCAAAATTGGCTTAGTTTCTGGATTCATGTTGCAAATGGCAATGTGTAAATTACACGACAATCCTACATGGATACACAATAAAAGACATTTGACACCCTTTTAGTATCACACTCCTACTAAATGATGTAGACTTTGAAGAATTTGAAGAGCTTTACTATGCTGGACTTAGTGCTTTTTATCCATGTAATGTCAAGAGGGCCCAAATATTACACAACAAAGTGCATAGAATAGAAAATTCTATCAATCTTCTTGACGTTCAAGTGTCTCTAAAGAATCAAATAAAAATACAACCTAGAAAAAAATTGAACTATGACAACAAGTAAAAAATATTTATATGCCACATACTGACCAAAGGTTAGGATGCAATGAAAGATGTTTATGCTCAACTCTTTAAAATAGCAAGGAATGGACAACAAATTTGCAAAAGTGTAATGTATTACAACATTAGTTGTGAATGGACTTTAAGAAAGTGAAAATGTATTGGCATAAGGTTCTAAAAGTGTAATATTCACAAATGGTACATTTAAAGAATAGAGCATGCACTCTTTTGTTTGTGAACCCTTTTGAAACCAAAAACTATTAGAAAAAACTCCTATCCTAATACATGAACCACAAGAAAGTGCAAGTGCAAGAACATGACCACATCGATTTAGAGCCACAATAACAAAAGATCCAAATTAAATCCTAAAATAACAAACTACCATCAAAAGAGCATAGGAATCACTTTTCACCAGCAAGAAAACTCTGCCATTAGAGAAAAAGTGATCCTTCAAATGGGCCTTGAAGCTTTGACATTTGCACCTATTTTTATGGATAGTGTTGGGTTGGGCAAGGACAATGTGTCAATATCTTGGATGAATATACGACAATATATGCAATATTTTGTATTATTCTATTTTCCTTCTGTCAGGTTAGGATACTTGAAAGAAGCCCAGTTAAGCCACTAAGGCCTTTTTCTATTGTTTTCAACTACATCAATTACATTTTTCGTACCCATGTTACTTGATAATAGAATAAAAAAATCACTTCATGTTAAGATACCATCATTACCATGTATTTAAATATTTTTTCTTACACCTTGTGTCTGACTCTCTTTAGTACATTCAATACATTGACCAATCACCTGTGGCTTGTACCAATCAGCCTTGACACTACAAGGGTGCACGCAAATAGGGGAATAGAACGTACCGAATGCAAAGAAGGACAATTTAAAAGCAATTTGGAGGGTCCCTTGAGGAGAGCTCTGAGGACCCATTCCAAGGTTCATTTTTTCTCCAATGTCAATGTTGTTTCCACTCAAATTCTTGCTTTGCTTGTTGGCGCCACCACACCATGTGCAATGTTATAACCCTATGGTTTCATATTTAAAAACAAAATCTAGTCAAGTCGTGTATAAGGAGTTGCAAAAATCCTAACCTTATATAGTGCTACACTATTTCCAAAAAAAACCCTAATAAGTGCACAATAGGATTATAGAAGGACAAACAAAGCAAAGGATGCAAAGCAAAGGATGCAAAGCAAATGGAGTTGAAATTGGTTGCAAGAAGGGGACAAAGATGTTGCGATGCAAATGGACAAGAAGAGGATTGAGAGTTAGGGTTCACTCAAGATTGTTCACTAACTTGCTACCTCTAAGTATAGTTTCTATCACAAAGGTATTTTGGAGGGTGTATTATTTTTGCACCTACTAATTGAATCATCCCATTTTCTTAAAATCTAATTGTCTTGCCTTTAGTTTGAAAACAATATCTACCATCAACACTTTTAAGTTTGTTACTCTAATTGTAGAATAACTCACAATCTTGTTCATTTTGATTACGAAATATGGTTGCCATCATATTAAATATTACAATGAAATTAGTGATGGAATCATAAATTTTTACCTTAATTATGTTAAAATTCACTTTGTATTTATACTAGTATATTTTGCCAGTTATATTTGAAGAAGTCCCACACAAACGTAATCTTGATGAAGATTTTTAATATAGAATAGTATTTGAATGCATAGTCATTGGTTGAAAACATACACTTAAAATGATCCTTTTCTAATTTTATTTTTTTCAAGAGTGACATTCAAATATAGAAGGAAGATATGTTCAAGTAAAGACCCAAAATATATGGGATAATGAGCTTACATATTTACTCACAAATATCTATATTTTCATTCATAAATATGGATTATTTTGTATTTAAAAAAATTCATGTCAATGCAAATTTTTGTTTGTTTTGTACATACTTGTATGAATTCTAATGTATTTGACACTTAAGGGGGCAATTTTGTATTTTTGTATTTTTGTATTACTTTAAGTTTGTCAATAGTGCCAAAATGTCTATTGACATTTTTTTGGAGAATTTTACATTTGTATTACTCTAAACTTTGACGTTTTTCTATATTTTATTATTCTAAACTCTTAATAGAAGATAGAAGAGAATAGAGAGAGATAAAATTGATTGTGTTTATATATCTTAAGTTTGTCAATAGTTCCAATATGTATAAATGTCCTTAGAAAATTTTACATTTATATTATACTCTAAACTGTAATGTTTTTTTTATATTGTGTAGCACAATGGTTTGCCAACAAATCAGAGTGGATGATAGTGGTTGAAAATGTGGAAGTTGAAGAATTGAAGTCAACAACTTTTGAGGTAATACTCAACATGAATGAGGAATCTTGGTGATGTGGCAAGAACATCGTCAATAGATTCTATCGTTTCTCAAAGTAAGAAGTCGAAGGGGAAAAAGAAGAGTATAAATTAAAAAGTCTAAGACATTGTCAATTAACAAATGATAGACATTTGGATATATTGCCACACTAATGTTTAAGTGAGAACATCATCAATGGATTGTAGTGTATTCCAAGGCGAGAAGGTGAGGGAGAAAGAAGATAGTAAACATGGGAAAATCTACCATACTGCAAGTGTGAAAATTATAGATTTGGATGCGTTGCCAAAATGATTAGAAGCCAACATATTGGAGTAGTGCCTTGAATTTGTATGTATGGACTTTTTAATTACTATTAGAAAATAAAAGAAAAAATTTGGTTGACAATTAGTAGTGGTTATATAATTAAAAAATTACAATTAAGTCTATCAAATTCTAAAGTCAAATGTTGTAAAATTTGTGTATCAAATACTGAAAAAGTATATAGAACTGACAATTTGTAGCTATAGATTTTAACCAATGACCAATTTATAATTGTTGTAATTTAGAGTATGTAAATTTCTATGTTTATAATTAAGTAGAAGGTTGTATATTTTGGTATTCTTAAAATGAAGCTGGAGGAAAAATTAAGGATTTTCCTGTCTCGTCAGTATTCCCAATAGTGATGAGGCATTTTGCAAAATCATCTTAAATTTCATTTGTCATTGGTATCAATTCATTATTTTCATGTGCAATGTTTTATCTTTGTGTCTTTTAATTTTTGTGCCTAGAATAATACAAAACATTGAAAAAATACAACACTTCATTCATATCAAAAATAGTCAAGTGCATACCTCACCTTAAAAATGTATGACTAAAATTGAAATCTTTAAGTTGATCCTTAATCATTAGTAATCTTTTTGACAAAATCTCTTATAGGATTAATTTTCATTGACAAGACTTCCATAACTTTCAAAACGTTGTCAAACTTTGATTTGAAGCAAATCAAAGAGATTAGTATCCTTGCCCTTATCATGGACATGATATATTTGCACTCTAATATTGTCATTGCTCGTGTCATTGTCTTGACAATGTCCTCTGACGGGTCATCGATCAAAGACCAATGCTAGATATGTGTGTTCCTACTGCATGCCATCAAAAAAGCAGTGGCAAGAGTGCGACGTGAAGGCCGACACATAATAATATAGACATCCGGATTCAACAACCACTGATATCGATATTATTGACCCCAAGATGTTAATTCGGTAATATCCGATACGATTGGGCATATATTTGTATGCAACTAGTGTCACCCGACTTGGTATGTCTCAACATAGCCTAAATTTTTTTGAGATGCAATGATGGTGCCTTACACCACAAAGTATTGCATTTAGGTTGTTTGGATTGCAAACAAAATAACTACAAGTAGATTAAACCAACTGCCTTAAGGTTGTTTGAAGTATTAGTAGAAAAATTTAAGGCTAAAATTACCATGTTAGTAATACCTTGAAATCAAATCCCACTAGTATAGTTAACCAAGAGCATAAATAGAAAATTGAGGGACATTATTCCTTACTCTTGTCACTATCAATTGCATCTAGCTCTTGTTTTTGTTTGTACTTATCAATACAAGTTTACTTTTTGTAGCTCTTGTTGTAGTTCTTGCTATAAACTTGTTTTATAATCATTTTACTTAAAAATATTCTTGGGTGATTGCACAAAACACTTGTACTATTTGTTGCGTTTTACAACAAAACTCATGATTTTTTTGAGTACTTTAAAAATAAGAAACCAATTATTTTTTAAATATGGCCAATACATGCACCTATAAAATGAAGGGAACCACCAAAGAAAATTCATTAAAAAATTCTCTAAGTAGGAGAACTAGAAAATTGCCAAATCTCAAGACTTGTCTCAAGATAATAGATATTTCAATGTTTTAATTAATAAAAAATAGGAAAAAATCAAAATCAAAAACTAAAAATTGTCCATTTGCAGCAATTCTATGAAGATGGTCATTCACCAAAAAAACCACCTAAATAATTTTTTACATATTTTGAAATGCAAGTAGAAAGAGGCTCTCTTCGTGGACTTCTTCACAACATATAATTAATTTTTTTTTAATCCTTTGAATTGTAGCTAAAAATATACTATAAAACCATCCCTTCTAAATTTCAACTCCAAATTAATTTTTTTGGATACTACTTTGTTCAAAAAATCCCAAAATTGACAAGTGTATCATAAAATTGGGGGCTATTAATCTATTATTAAATAGTGAAACATTTTTGAATTATTCCAAAAAATTAGGCAAAGCATATAATAGTTGTAAGTACTTTGTCTATGAACTTTGAGTCATTTGGCTTCAAAATTCAAAAGTTTTGGCCAAAAAAAAATCAACATGCAATAAATGAGAAGAGATTAAAAAAATTGTAGAAATGAATACTGAACAATTTCTCAATGGTAAAACGTTTTTTGGTAAGAGAAATAATTTGCACTCAATCAAGAAAATTTTAATAAAAATAATAATAATTGTAATAAAAAAATATTTTGAAAGAAAATATTAATCCCTAATTTCTAAACTATTCAAAGAGTTCCAAGAAGAGGGATAGTTTGCATTCAATCAGAAAATATCAAACTCTAATTATCATTTTAGGGTGATTGCAAGAATCACTTGCCAGTTTGGTTGCGTTTTGATTTTAGAATGCTATAATACTTTGCCAAACATCTTGAACAAAGAATTCTAACAAAGAATTTACATACTTTGACGTATTAATTTGTAGAAAATAGAAAGAATGATTTTCAACAAAACTAAACATTAGACATTTGGAAGGACTTCTTGGTAATGAGATTTGACTAAAAAAATCAAATCAAAACCATCTCTAATGTTTAGAAGTGCGCATGCAAGGGAGGCTTGTTTGCATGAAGACATGAAATAATGTATTTTTAGATGTCGTTTAGTAGGAGCATGTTTGACTACTATAGAAATATACCACATAAATTTTAACTGAATTTTTTTTTAATTTTGGTATAGTGTTCCAAAATCAGAACGCATTCAAATTGGCAAGTGTTTCTTTCTATCACCCTTTAGTGACATTTTCATCACTTATTGTCTCCAACATTGACTGTTTATTAGAAAATAAAAATAAGATCTATAAGTAAGACACCATTCCTTTGGCATCTCTAGAATTTCAAATGCTCATAACTTTAAGAAAACTAAATTAAATCATGTTTTATAAATTAAATCACATTTAACAAAGTGGAAATAATAAAAATTAACAAAAATCCACATACCAAATTTTTAAATTTTTTTATGTTCTAACAAAAAATTTGAGAGGATTTGATGAAAGTCTCATAAAAGTTTCAACAATCTATTATGGAAACCTTAGAATAAATCATTAGAGTTTCAATGGATTTGTTGTCAAGATTAGGAATCCTATGTACTTTGACTTCTTCAAATATTACTATTTTGGAAGTTTTTCAATAAACTTGAAAGTGTCTAGGTAGCTTTCAAGAAGCTTCCAATAATAAGACGTTTTTTTTCAACAACATATAGTAATCATGTGGTGCGGATTTGCAAATGAAATTTGTAGCTTTTTTGATCTAAATCATATCCGTAGAATTGAATGTTGTATTGTTATAGTCAATATTATGTTTTTCTCGCATAGTAAAAGTGAGATTTTAAAAAGTGCGTCTTTTATAAAAGGAAGACTGTTAAATACACAATAGCCAAATCCAACAATACTTCATGCTACTTAAGCCAACAACTATCAAATAAGATATCGGTCATAAATGGACAACATGACTTGGCCAACAAGCAAAACAACAATTTAAAGGAAAGATCTATATAACTTCAAATTGTATAGTCAATATTTCAATTTTTTTTTAAAGTAAAAAATGCATTAGCTTTCAAAAAATATAATTTCTTGTATTGTTTGGCACTTGGAAGAAAAAGTTATGCTCGCCTATACACTAAATAAATGAGCCAAGGCAATCAAACCTAAAGAAAACAATTTGAAATTAGTTTTAATTTAATTCTTATAAAAGAGATATGATTAATTCCATTCGAATTAGTTTTGTGATAATTAGAATGAATTGTGTTTTTTTGCAATTCCATCTTTGGGAAAAAAATTGTATAGGATTTGATATTTGAACTCAATTTTCACATTTAAAAAAAATAAAAGGTCTAGAATGTGTTGAATATTTATTACAGCAATTTCATTGTTAAAATTGATATGACTTGATTTCATTTTAGAACTATTAATGATTTAGTTTTCCTTTCCATTTTAAACCTATTTCTATTTAAGAATATTTTCAAGAATGAAAATATTTATTGAATATTTTGAATTTAAAATTCAATTTTATTTGATCATCTACTACAAAATCTATTGAAATAAGATGCAAATTTTTTTTCCACTTTAAACTCTATAATCTTACAATCTACATGGTCAAAATGTCTAAAATTTGTTCCATAGAATCTCATTCAAATTTAATGCAAGATCTTCCAATTGAACATTTTTGTAAAATAGTTTATTTCCATTGTCGCTCTTAGCATTAGAGATGGAAGTTTTGATGGTTTTATTATAAACTATAGTCATGAGTTTTAAGGGATTAAAAAAACAATAGTCACGAGTTAGTGAATTATCACTTGTTGAATAAAAAAACTATTCTAAAAGACAATGCCTTTGAATACGCAATATCTATCAGTTCATCTCTAAAGTTCTAAAGCCATTTTTTTGTCAAAAATCATTCAACATTACCTTTTTTTAAAGCAAACAACAAATCTTTCAACTATTTGTTTAATTTTCATATCCAATTTATTATAGATATTCAAAAACTTCTAGAGACCTTCATAGTCCTCTAAAATCTTGTAGAATTTTTCATAGTCTTTTAGAAGCCTCCATAGTCTTTTAGCAATTCTCTTTAAGACTCCAACTACTAGTATAAGTAGGAGGTAAGATGAGGGATTCTTCATTGTTGCCAATACTAATTTTGAAGTAATTATTTAGTATTGCTTTGTCTTGTATCTTGCCTACCTATCAATCTAAAGCAATATACTTTTGTAAGAGCTATTTTGTGAATTATTGTACTTCTTGTTTTTTAGTTTTTGATTCCCAGATAGTTTGACAAGACTACCACTGATTTTTATAATTGAAAGTGGTCCCCCCCCTCTTGAAAGCACTAAAGTGTTTTAGAGTTTGTGATTACCCTCCTCTAAATTAGTATTGTTTCATATTCAAATTCTTTTGTTGATTATAAGCGGATTATCCCTTGTTTTGGGAAAAAAATCTCATTTTAAAGGTTGTTGATTATTCACCTTTAATTGTGTTTGTCACTATAGAATTTTTTAAAACTTCTCTTCAAGGTGAATTCAAGATGTCGAGAGGTGGAGATATTGGAATGGTCGATTTGCCCAAATAAAAGTTTGACGTCGTTTTAAAAGCCATTGAAGGCTTGCCAATGGCAATCCACCTTATCGAAGAGTTTCAAACTAGCGTCAACAATGATCATAAGGCTAAAAATTCTCAATCTATACCAAAAACTATCTCTCAAAATTATTTAATATTGAAAGATTCAACAATGTTTTTAATTAAAGAAGAGAATCCATTTGTTGAACATCTAAATATTCTAAAGTTCAAGGAATTAAGGATTAACCTTCTAGAGAAGTTTGATGGTAAATGGTCAAAATTTGAAGGAATTATCAATCAAATCTAACTTATTACCTTTTTTCAACCTCGACGCTATTCAACAAACAAGTCACAAATAGATCCAATTCAGACTTTGTTTATTGGTCAAGCTCTATGTTTGTTTGTTGGGTCTTTGCAAGAAACACCGTCAGTTTTTATTCCACTTTGGCTGTTTTCGGCTAGTACTCCAGTACTCATGAGCTTTTGCATATAAATTTTTTAAAATAAAATAAAATAAAGATAATTAGTATCATACTATAAATAGCCTATCACCAAAATTTCAGACCTTAAAAATCTGAGTCAGAAGTTATTCACAAAAGAAAAAAGCTGAAAATTTGAAGAAATTACATACTCTGATGTTTTAATTTGTAAAAAATAGAAAAAAATATTTTCAAAGAAACTAATAATAGACCATTTGGGAAGATTTCATGATGAAGAGATTTGAACAAAAAAATTATCTTGAAACCATCTTTACTGTTCAGAACTGTGAGCATAAGGGAGCCCTCTTTGCAAGGACGTGGAGGACATAGAATAAATTATTTTTTAATGCCCTGTGGTAGAAACATGATTTACTACTACGCAAATAGACCATAGAAATTTGAGCTCTAAATCATTAAATTTGGGGACTCCATAGTACTCAAAACCCCTAAAATGCAAAGCGTGACATATTAATTTAATTGATTTTTAAATATAAGATGATTTTTTTTAATTTCTGAAAAACATGAGATATAAATACACTCTAGATATACATCTTCAATAAAAATCTCAAATTCATGCGAGTCAAGCTTAAGAAGTTATTGCAAAAGAAAGATTTGGCACTCCCTTTGTGACACATACCCAATACCAGTGTTTCTTGCAATGACCATGCTCTTCTTTTTTAAAGAAATCAACAATTTTGAATTCCATGCATTAGTCTCTCTTGCTTTTTTATTCAAATATCATTCTTTGTTTACCAATTTCACTATTCATGCATTAGTCTCTTTTGCTTTCTTGGAGGGAATAACAATATTAGAGAGAGGGACTCCAATTATTTTGAGATGGTTGATGTATATAAAGAGTGTCAAGCACTTAAGCACCTTCAATTCTCTATTTTGAAGGAGTGTCACCATTCAAGCGTCATTCTCTATTTTGAGATGTTTCCATTTGTGCAGTAGTTTCTATTGCTTTCTTGTAGAGAATGTCAATGTTAGACTCTTATCAATTTGAGATGGTTGGTGTGTATGAAGTGTGTCACAAGCGTCACTTTCTTTAGAGATGTCACTATTCATGTAAGATGATTGCAAGAAACACTTGTACTATTTGTTGTGTTTTTATTTTCAGCCTTTTAGTACTTTTTGTACGATGAATCACTTTCAATACTGATTGGAGGCATAGAATATGAAATTTAGACTTATTTTGACAACATGTGATGTTCGTCATTGGATAGCAAGGATGGATGGCAACACTTAATTCACCATAAAAATAGTTTACATTAGTAGATTAGAGGCACTATAGGCCTCTGACCAATACTATTGAGTCTTTTTGTGCACCAGCCTTGAAATATTATTTTGAACCACAGATTGCAATTTACGCTAAGATATGAGACTTTCACATTTCTATTTTCAAAAATTAGAAAATACACTTGAAAAAATTGTTTAAAAAATGACAATTGTTGCCAACTAAGAGCAAAGAAGGAATATCAAAGCTAGAACTAAAAAAACATTTATAATCCAATATAAATTCAACTTGAATATAGCACACTTTAGACTAATGTAAAACACACTTAGAACATGTTTTTGGAAATCCCTCTCTTGAAAAGTTTTTTTTTATTAGAACACCTAGCTTTACAAATTTGACAATGTAACTTTTCAAAAAAGGTATTCAATAGTATTAAAATCCACCAAAACCATGCATGTGACATAATTTCAAAATTCAATCTCACCTTTTCAATTAATTTTGAAAAAATTGAAATAGTTCATTTACATTTTTTATTGCAATAATAAGTAAGCTTAAATCTAATTTCATGTTTATTCAATCATCTTTGCAATACTTATGATACAAAACAACTTTTGCACTGAACATGTGACAAAAATAGGACTTGTAAGTATTTCTTGCAATCACCATTTTCTTTCACTTTAAATGCAAATATCTTGCAATCTATGCAGTCAAAGTTTCTAAAATTTCTTCCACACATGGGTGAATGCAAGAAACACTTGTGCTATTTTGCATCACACTCTACATGTTGATTTGTTTTTTGGCCATTACTTTTGCGTTTTGGCTCCAAATAACTGAAGATTTGTAGGTAAGGTACTCATGACTATTATACATCTTGCCTAATTTTTTTGTAATGTTCAAAAATAGTTTATTGTCCAAAAATAGCCCCCAATTTTATGTCACACTTGCCAATTTGGAGGTTTTTAGTACTATTTTAGTACCCCAAAAAATAAATTTTGAGCTAAAATTTGGAAGGGATGGTCTTCTAGTAGACTTATAGCTACTGACCAAAGAAATTATAAAATGAATTAATAATATGTGGTGTAGAAGTCCACAAAGTACGTTTGCTTGCATTTTGTAATATATAAAATGTTATTTTGAAGTTTTGTTAAATGAAAGACCATCTTTATAAGTGATTGCAAGAAATACTAGAGTGTCTCTATAAGAAGAGCTAGCCTATCAAATCTAACAATGTAACTCTTCAATATTAGAAAGAGCTTACTATTGCAAAAGATAAAATGATAACAAGAGGCACTCTAATCATTTTGAATTGTAGAAAGAGTGTATATAAAATGTCAATGTTAAAGAGAAGAACTCTAATGATTAAGGTAACCTCCCCCATAACCGACCAAATAAGGAATTTTGACATGACCCGGAGTAGTGAAGGCAAAACAAATATTTTTCAGAGGTACATAAATAGAAATGATATGGATTGCAAAAAATTTGGTAATTTTATCGCTTGAATTGAAATTACTACGAATTTTGGGAGGCGAAAAGTGCGCCGGACCCATGGCCAATGTCTAGACTCTTCCAATGCCAATCATTCAATAACTTTTTACCTAATCATTATTTCCTATCTTATTTTCACAACTTGGGACATGTGTCATGTATTTATAAGTTCCAACCTTGAAAACGAAAAAAAATCGCATTCTAAGCGTGGTCAGAAATACGTGCACCTATAGGTCGGGCATGGGTCACTGGTCAGGAATGGGGGGGGTACCTTAGAGATGTATAAGAATATATATAGAATGTTGATGTTAAAGAGAGGAATTCTAATCATTTTGAGATATAAAGAAAGTGTCTTATAGGGGATAGTATTAGAAGGGATGTCATTGTTAGAGAGAGAAACTCCAACCATTTTGAAGTTGGATATATGCCTTTGTTGAAAAGGGGGAATACTAATAGTGTTACTTGTAAGTTGGAGTCAAATTCGTCAGACTCCATACAAAATCTTTTCTTTTTGTTTGGAATTCCCTTTTGTAACTGCATTTAGAAATTTCAAAATTTCGTTTGATGAATAGAAGGTCCTCCCCCTTTCCCACAATGCAAACTCAGGCTTTATCAACTTGAGCATCCCCTTTTCCCGCACTGCAACTCAAGCTTTACCAACTTGATCAAGCTTTCAGTTATTGAAGCTTTATTAGTCCCTAAAGGACCAAGCTGCGTTTTTTGGCAACATAGCGATTTTGGGCAGCTCACTACAAATGGAGTTTTTATTTTTTTTCTTTGAAAATTTTACACAACATGTGCCCAAGGAGTAGCTTTAAGGCCCAAAAATTTTCGTAATTTTTGACTACATAGTTAAAAAGTTATTGCATGATATGTGATTTTCTTTGAACTTTGGGCAGCCCGGGCAGTTCAAAAAAATTCTTTAAAAATGACTTTTAAAAAAAATAAAAAATTGAAATTGGTTCTTTAGATTTATATACACGTGGGAAGCTTTGAATCATTCAATTCCGATCAATGAGTCAAAAGTTATGAGTTTAAGTTTATGGGTAGGTATGGAGTCTTTGAAAACCATACCTACCCGTAAACTTAAACTCCTCATAACTTTTGACTCATTGATTGGAATTGAATGATTCAAAGCTTCCCACGTGAATATAAATCTAAAGAACCAATTTCAATTTTTTATTTTTTTAAAAAGTCATTTTTAAAGAATTTTTTTGAACTGCCCGGGCTGCCCAAAGTTCAAAGAAAATCACATATCATGCAATAACTTTTTAACTATGTAGTCAAAAGTTACAAAAATTGTTGGGCCTTAAAGCTATCTCCTTAGGCACATGTTGTGTAAAATTTTCAAAGAAAAAAAATAAAAACTCCATTCGTAGTGAACTGCCTAAAATTGCTATGTTGCCAAAAAAACGCAGCTTGGTCCTTTAGGAGTTAGAGTAGTAAACACTTCACAAACAATTACATGTTGTAGTGGCATATTATTCAACACTTTACAAACAATTACATGATGTAGTGGCATATTATTCGATCCTCAAACTTTACTCAAGCTTTATTAGAGTAGTAAATACTTTACAAAATAACAATTACATATTGTAGTGGCATATTATTTGACACTCACAGCTTTGGGTCTTTTGTTTAGGATTCAAATTATTTTCATTAACATTTTCTACACATTTCAAATATGCAACATTATAATTTCTAAAAATTTCATTACATGCCATATATAATTATATTTTGAGTTATTTTTTAACAAATCTGACTCAAGCATAGGGTATTCTTAAATTAAGAATTTAACTTGACTCTACCTCAACAACAAAATGCACTCTACAATAGAAGAGATTTGACACCTCAATAACAGAAATGCACTCCACAATGCAAGTGATTTGACACTTCACCCCCATTCTGTAAACATACATTGACTAACGATGCACATAAATATAACAAGGTGCATCCACCATATAAAAGTTTAATTCCAAATTTAAAAATTCCAGTATTTAACACGGACCAAGCACAGTTTGATTTCGAGAAAGTCGAAGCGTGTTACAAAGAACCACAATGGGTCAACTTGCTGAGAGCCCAAATCCCCATTCTTTCACGTGATTGCGTTCAAGCACTTCTTAGTAAGGAAAGTTGGGGAATTCATGACTCCCAAATTTCTCACTGAAGGCCTCGAGATTCTCTGAGAAACCAGGTGCAAGCCACCTCCGAAATACTTGACAGAAGGCTATCAGGTACTCGACACATCCAGTATATTTTCGAAACAGATTCATTTTGGGTAACTTCAAACAAAAAACAAAAAGCAGAAGACCATGAGACCTTTAAATATGCACATTAGGCAGTCCTGAACCTTGAACAAAAGAATTATATATAAACGAACATCAGTTCAGTTCTCGATTAATTGCTACTATCGCCCCAGCAATATTCGAAGCCAAAATCTTTAGCAGGATATAACGAGGATTAAAAATACATGCACTTCAATAACAGCAACACAAATTGCATTATCACTGTCCCAACGCAATCGTAGAGGGTTGGAAACATCATGGTCATTAGACGGAACAGTTCAACTCCACATGAATGTTGTATATCATAATGTCCCAACGCAATTGCAGGCTACTGTGGAAGTCAAAACGACATCTGCAGCAACGAAGAGAGAGGACAACCGTCCGCTGCATATCTTTGAGCCTATGAAAGTAAGTGGAGGTTTGAGGAGGAAGCCACAGCACTCAGACCTGCTGATTCTCCTCCTTACTGAACATCGCCACTACAAACGGATATCCTTGCTCAGTAGAGTTCTTTTTCCTAGCAGGAAGTAAAACAAGTGGAGAAAACTTGGAAGACTATCTGGAACTGACACAGATCCGAGAGAAACGGAAAGTGTTTGATCTGCAAAACACCAAAAATTTGAAAAAAATAATGGTGCCTGTTTAATACACAAGATGTTCACGACCCCATAGACTTATCAGCAGGTCGCTCCGCCTGTTTGGTGAAGCATGGCATCGATCTCATCCCCATCTTCCATTTCGAGCTGCACATTAAGGCCGGTCACATTCCATCAAAAAAATGTAACATACATGCACCCAACTACCACAGCAAGAATGCATCACAGAAAACACGAGGATCAGAAGGTCTCAAGGTAAAACCCTCTCCAAAACGATAAGACCAGGGTGGCGATGATTCGGAAAAAATTAAAACCGAATAAGAACATCATGACCACCGAACCAAGAATTAGATGCATGCCCCTATAAAGGTAAAGAAATAAACCTCTTGAGGAGTCTGTTCAGCTCGAAGACGCCGTCCATCAAAGAGGAATGCAATAGACGAGGGGTCCACCGATTGCCGGTCACAGTATGCATTCATCAGCTTGCGCAAAGTGGCGGTGCTTTTAATCCTGAAGAACACCTCCCCTCCATCCTACAAAACGCCGATTCTTCGTAAGCTCCCAGAAATTACACTACGTCACATGCATATCAAGATGCGCTTGAAACAGCAAAGGTGGTCCTCACATGGTCCAACCAGTGTACGTTTCTTGCCAAGCCATAATGACTTGCCACACAAGTTTAACCCGCCACACAACTGCCTAGCCCGGCTTTCCAAAGCCTCTCACCATTGAAACTAAAGCAATCCATTTACCGTATACCTCTAAATGCCAACGGTCGGCAAAACACGCTATTCACCGACGTAAAAAAAAAGGCGAACAAAATTTCTTAGTCACTTGTACTCTAGAAGCAGTTCAAGTTAAGCCAACCTTTTGCTGAACCCGAGTTCACCAACCAACGCCTCTACTATTCCTAAAAAAAATTTAATACACCACACACAAGCCTAACCCTGCTGTCCGAGAACCTCTTTGCATCAAATCTCACGCCACGTATGTAACGTATATCTCAGAAACCTCTCTCTCACAAACTCCATCCAAATACCGACACAAAAAAAAATTCAGGGAACAAACAATTACCCAGTTCCAAAACAATTGAACTAAACCCAAAACCGATTTAAAAACAAAAAATCACGCTTACGAAACACAGACACCAAAAACCCACCGAAAGACGGAGTACCTCCGATCACTCGACCTCAACCTAACTCGAATTCCTTCTAATTTCCTCAGCAAAACAACTCGACTTACACCACCACCAAAACTCAAACCCCACAAACACAAATCCCGACCAAACTCCCCCGAATTTTCAACAATCAACGAGAAAAAATTGAGAGCGTGATGTGATTTTACGAACCTGTCCCTTGACCTTGAGGTTGATGTGCTGTCCCCCTCCCTGGCCATCGAGGGGCTTCTTCTCGTCCGGTTGCGTAACGCCAGGCGTGTTGCTTTCTTCCAACCCTGACATGATGGCTCAAGAGCGTGAAAAAACGAGCTGAAAGAGGAGACAAGGAGCTTGAGCTTGAGCTCGAGCTCGAAAACGAAGAGCCGTGAAACCAAATGGCGGTGTAACGGAGGTGATGAGAAGGGTGAAGCGCGGGGGAGCTTGAAAAACGAAGAGCAAGGAGGAGGGAGACCTAAAGAGGGGATACTACGAGGGCTAGGAGAGGGCTTTCCCGCGTCAGTGCTGTAGAGGGCCGCTATGTGGGGGAGGAGGTAATCGTGGCGGTTGAGAGCGGGGGGGGCATCGGACGGTCCAGGGAGTTCGACTTGACGTCCTGCTCGTTCTACCATTTACGAGTACACTAATAATGATACCCAAGAGGATGTCACTACTATTCAAAGAGGAGGATTCCTATAAATATAGTTGGCAACAATATTCATTGAGGACAAAACATCATATGGTCCAAGGAGTCCGACTTGATATCTTGCCCATTCTACTATTTACTAGTACACTAATAATAATGATATTTAGCGGTACCCACTTTTACTAGTAGTGGAATTAAATATGATGTAAGTTTCTACTCTTAACCCCAAATTTTTACATAATGTTTTGAAAAATATCATCAAAAAGCACTTTCTTCATCATCAAATGATCCTCTTGTTAGACAATATGTTCTAGATTAAGCTTGAAAATAATAATTTTTTAAATTTGTTTTGACTTGTAAGTAGAGTTTCATGCTCTCCTATCGTCCTAGAAATTTTCAAAATTAGTTTTCAAAATGTAGTTGTAGAGCAATAAAAAGTGAGATTATTTGGTCATTTTGAAGGAGCGCCATTAGCTAGTTGTTTCTTGAATTTTTATAGTGCCCTTTTGTTTCTTTTCAGTGTCCTTCTATCCTAATGTTAATCCCGCAATGTATGGTAACCTTCCAGCCCGTATGTGAAGAGATGATGGAATCTGCCATGGAGCTTTTTATCATCTCGTGTTCATTAATTTTGATTCTCCAACGTCATGCATTGTCAGCCTAGCTACCTCTATTGAGTCATGATGGCCGTGTAGAAAGTGTATAGTGAATGGTCCACCCAATTGTCTCTTGTCACTAAAACCAATCATCAAAGTTCCTCGATCAGTACATGTGGGATTTTTGTCTAGCCATTGTACTCATGTAAAGGCTTCATTTTGCGGGCTCTTCCTCCACGTCACAATAGGAAGATCATTTTGGGACGGAGGAAGCACTATTTGGAAGAATATTTTGGAATCGATATACAAATATACAAGCAAAATATTATCATTTTTTGAGTAAAATTTGTTGGAATGGATTTGAAATGAGGTTATTTGGAGATATTGATTTTTTGAAATTTTTGTGTTTTTTAAATCTATGACCTAATTTTTGCAAATCCAATTTTGAATTAGAGTCAATGTACTTTGGGTATAGTCAACCACTTGACATACTTTCACATTTGTAATTCTAGAAAAAATTTAGAAAAATATGTACTATATTAAAATTGTAGTGGACTTAAATATGAGGTAAGTTTTTACTCTTAACCTCTAAAGGTACATAGTGTTTGAGAAATATCATCATAAAGTACTCTCTTTGTCTTAAAATGATCCTCTTGTTAGACAAAATGTTCTAGATTAAGCTTGAAAATTATATTTAAAAAAAATCCGTTTCGATCTATAAATAGAATTTGATGCTCTCCTATCGTCTTAGAAATTTCAGTTTTCATTAGTTTTGAAAATGTAGTTGTAGAACAATAAAAAGTGAGATTTTTTGGCCATTTGGAAGGAACATTATTAGCCAATTGTTTTTTGAATTTCCATGGTGTCCTTTTGTCTCCATGCGTCCTTCTCTGTATTTCCTGCAAGCAACCTTCTAGCCCGTCACGGCAGATTCCATGAGATGATGGAATCTACGGTGGAGCTTCTCATTATCTTATATTTATTAATTTTGATTCTCCAACATCATATATTGTCAGGCTAGCTTGGCTACCCGTGCTAAGTCATGATGACCGAGTAGAAAGTTTTAAATGGTCTATCCAATTGTCTATTTCTATCACTAAAACCAATCATTTAAACTCCTCAGTACAATGGGGGATTATTATATAGCCACTTTGCTCATGTGAAGGCTTCATTCTGCAAGCTCTTCCTCCATGTCATAGTAGGAAAATCATTTTGGAACGGAAGGAATACTATTTGGAATACTATTTTGGAATTGATATACAAATAAAAATTGTAGATTTTGAGTTTTAGGTTCCATCCTTACAATTTGATACACTAATGCTATTATAAATATTTTTTTTATAAATTTTGAAAGAAAAATAATTTTTTTCAAAATTCTATTACAAGCAAAATATTATCATTTTTTGAATAAGATTTGTTGGAATGGATTTGAAATGAGATTCTCTTGCATATTGATTTTTGGAGATTTTTGTATTCTTTAAATCTATGACCTCATTTTTGCAAATCCAATTTTGAATGAATCAATGCAATTTGGGTGTAGTCAATCACTTGACATACTTCCACTTTTGTAATTTAAGAAAAATATTGGAAAAATATATACTTTAGTAACTCCAAATCCAACTATTAGATAAGACAACAATTTGATAAGTATCTTTACAAATTAAGATGACTTTCATCCAAGTAGTAATGAGAAAGAAACAAGCATATCAATTTGCTTGTTGTTTAGAAATTAGACATTAGAGTGCTAGACGATTAATGGACATTATTGCCAAGAGCATAGATATCAATACTATTCAAAGAAGTGGATTTTTTTAGACATAGTTCATAAAAATATTCATTGAATGTAAAACATTACATCATTTTTATTAATTCACTAAAACCACTTATACTAAATCTCATAATGTTTTTTTTTTCAAATTTTCATTGGTTGTTAGTTCTTAAATTTTAATTTTGTAATCTATTTTTGCAACAAACCCTTAGAGCTTTGACATCCATATTTTAGCTGGAATGATTAATAGTGAAATTCTAGAGATTTGTAGTATTCCTTGATTTTAAACCATCAATGTTTGGAAAGAATTGAGACTTCATTTCAAGTACTGATTCATACTATTAATGTGCGTAATACTAATTTTTGGAATTCAGACTACTTATAATATATTTAAATGTGTAGGTTAGATTACTATTGTATTGAATGAATTTTTGTAAGAAGTATAAATTGTAATGACAACTTAAACATTACATAACTTAAATAATTAATATAAGAGTTTGAAGAAAGTAAAATCCTCCCCTTTTTAATTTGGATGAATGTAATAGAAATAATAGAAATATATAGATGAAATTTTGATGATCAACAATAAATGAAAATAGATGAACATTTTTTATGCAAATATAAATGAGTGTATATAAATGAATATATATGCAATATAAATGCAAATTTATACACAATAAATAAATATAAATGCAACATATCCTATATGAGGTTCATATTTGACCTAAATTAAATCATTTTTGTCAAAAAGTGTCTCATGCCATCTTGTAGTTGGTTTAGGGTGATGTGAACATCTTACTATATAGAAATGCAATTTCAATACTCTTTTACAAAAATCGACACTCATATACCATATGATCTTTTTACGTTGCATATATTTTTATACCAAATATTTGGACACACTTACCCTAAATCACTTACATACATGGATTTTTAATGCACCAACACTAAATCATTAATGGATTAAATCACAAAGATAAGCACATTTATTCATATATATAGATTTAAGAATCTTGTACAAATAGGGAGAAACTTGACAAATTTTGTAGGCAAATCTTTTGTTAGAAGTCTTGCATACTTCCAAGAAAATTTCATAGTAATTACATGTCTTAACAAAAAAAAAATTTAATTTTTAATTCATGATTTTTAATTGTTAATACTGCAACAATGTTTTTCTTGAAAGAAGTGCTTCTAACTATATTGACGACATATTTTGACACTTATTTTGATGGTTTTGGATGTTTTCACCTTATACGCTGAAATATTATGTTATGCAAACCTACTATTAATAGTGCTTGGTGAACATCTAGGTGATAAAACATTCTTCATAAATGTAAATTGTATTTGCTGAGATAATTTTACAAATTAAATATGCTACAACTGAGTACAAAATTATTGATTTAAGTGCCTTGTTTAAGAGAAATATTCATGCAAAGACTCATGCAAAGGTGGAAGTATTTAAGTTAATATCATCCATGTAAAAGATTGAACACCATGGACTGGACATGGTGGAGAAGATTCCTATTCAAAGTTTTAACACCTTCTTGATCAAACATTACAATCTTTCAATCTATAAGCGATATTGTTGTGTTTTCTTTTCCAATGTAATCCAAAACAAGTCTAAGGTAGGAAGCCCATAAACCGATCGGGCTGTAAAACCAATCATGGCCTAGAGGTACATTTTGCTTTCTTCCATGTACCAACGGTGTACATTTCAGGGGGTGATCGCTTTTGGAGACCACTACGTTTCAACTTCAAAAATTCATAGCTAATTCCACGAAGGTCCAAAAAATATGAAATGACTTGGGTTAGATGAGAATTCCATTTTTCTTCCTATTAACCCCAAAGTGACAAAGAGGACAAAAAGTGTCCTCACAAAGTTTCAAAGTGCTATAACTTTTACATTCAAGGTCCAAATTCAATAAGACTTGTTGGGAAAGTTGCTTTCTCCCTTCTAGTTTGTATGGTAAAATTTTCAAATTAATCCAAGATGTATTGATTTTTTGGAAGCCAATCCAAGTTCACAACTTCAATTTGAGTTCACCAAACTGCATTTTAGGGCTGGAACGTCAGGGCCTTGTATCTCCTTCATCCATTGCTCATTTTCAATAAAACTTGTTGGATTTTTTTCCCCTTGAAGTATACTTATTGAAGTACAATTTTCATGTCAATCCAAGTTGTTTTGAATGTTTGGGAGTAATTCGAAGTTCAAAATCCTGCCATTTTTGGAGTGTAGTGAACTTTGGCGGCTTGTTTCTTCTTCATACAGAGTCCATTTTCAATAATTCTTTTTGGAAAAGTTGCACATACTAGTCTAGTTTTTGTGGCTAAAATTTCATGTTAATCCAAGAATTAATGAGTGACTGAGAAGCATTCTAGTAGAAGGAGATTCAGCTTTAGATGTGTTTTTTGCAATTTTTCTTACTGATTTTTGACATTTCAAAGCCGTTTTGTAGACACAATGATTCAATTGAATGATTTTTTTTTCACCAATGTGTTTGTATACTAGTTTTGAATCTTTTTTTAGTGTAAAGTTTTTTCATTTGAGTAGGTTTAGAAATCAAACTTCACCTCCAAATGTGTTTTTGGGAAAATTTCAGCATCCATTTTCAACACTAAAACATTATGATCTTGCAATCTATGTGGCCAAATGACTTCAAATTTTGTACATGTCATCTACAACATGTACACTACAAGATTGTACAGTTGAGATTTGTATAACTTGAAGACATTTAGATCCATAAAGCTTCAAAGCAATGATGTTTTTGAACCCCAAAAATTGAATGTCACTTTGGGGTTAAAATTTACTGAAAATTGTTTCAAGGAGTTTAGCTTCCCCAAAATGGCAAACAGCTCTTAGATGGTCGGTTTATGAGCCTCCTACCTTAGTTTGAATTTGTACAGATACAATTTTTTTTAAATTGATAAAACCTATGAAAACTTGGGCTTTTTGTTTAGTTTTGAGCAAACTCCAAGAAGCTCAAAAAAGACCTTGGGCATTTAGGGGTTAAGCTTACCAGACCAGTTTTCAGGCATCGACAAATATGTGTCAAGACAAATTGCAATAAAACCATGTTTTTCCAACCAAAATTGTTAAGGTTATGAATCTCCAAAGTGCTATGCCCTGAAAATACAAGACTATTCTTAGGTAAGAACGATGAACATCCCAAAAGAAACCCATAATCAATCACGATTGCATATCAAATACAATAATATTTTCATTGGTAGTCTACAACATCTGGCCTTTCAAAATGTCAAAATATGAGAATTTCTTTGCAGGAGATTTGTTTCAAAATGCATAAAAAAATCAAGGCCAACTTCAGCAACAAAAATCCTGCCATTCCATAGGTTACATGATGAATGACTGCTGTTGCTGAAGTTGCCTGCAGATTTCAAGCATTTCGAAACAAGAATTGGCAATCGTGCAACAGTGCAAGAATTCGGAAGCAGTTTATATATATGCGTAGAACAGTTTCGGCACCTTTGCTTCCCTGTTCTTCAGAAGCAATTGATGAAAGAAATCTTCCACCACAAAGTCTGCCACATGATCGACCTGAATCACATTTGTAATCAATTCACATTCATGTCATTGTAAGATCAGTGAAAGGAACAGGTGATATTTGTGAAGGACAGTCTCATAAAGAATAGCATCATATCATGACTGGTAGTGATAAAGCAACAAAACTTCGGAAACCTTTCAAGCTTGCTTTTCAACATTTCCCAACATGCTTTCAACATCAGCGTAAGAAAAGATGAGGAATAATGATAAATTGATAATGTTCTCTCTAATTTGATGAGGAACAATGCATTGGGTCACTACTACCTCATCAAGATTTGAGTACAGCGGCATGCTTAACCAGTTCCCACACTTGGAGTAGGCTTTGGCGCTGGTGCTCCTTTTCCTCCCATGTAGACAGTTGCAGCTTGGTCAAGTAGTAGACGCTGTAGAGCAGGAACATTGTCACTCATAGAAAGACAAGTAGAAGTAATAGCACGATTGCAGACTTGCAGTAACGAGGAAACGGAATGCTTCACAGGCATTACTATCGGTAGTCGATCTCAATGTTCCAAAAATCAATTCCTTAACCCCAAAACCAATCGCCAAAGAGCAATTTACTAAACAAAAACAGAACTCGTATACATTAGGACACAACATCAGTTCTTCCTAATAGTCGAAGAGTTTAAGACCAGATCTAGGGGTGTAAGAAGAGCGCGTCCTCAAAACATTAACTAATGAAATCGTTGTACCCTAGAATACTCACCCTCTCTTCCACAAGCTTCATGATGTCCACATTCTCTGGAATATGCACAAAGCGTATGTTGCTACCTCTTAGAAACACAAGTGGCAGCTGCGTCTGACCCCCCTGCTAAAACAAAGAAATATTTCAAAACGTTCGCAGGTATCAAGGCTGCTGAGGAAAATCCAAGTATTGTAAACCCTAAATCCTGGACTCATGAGAGTATCAGTCGGAAACGAGATGCAGACAGGGCTCAACAACAGACAACTGAAACGATGGGAAAACCCAAATTTTACACAAAATTACAAATTACAAATTACAGGTGATGAGAAAACGAAAAAGCTGAAAAAATTACGACGATTAACAACCTCGACGTCTTCGATTACCGCCTCTTTAATAATCACACTGCAATAAGCAAGCAAATGAAAGAATCAGAAGACGACATTGGCTGGGGATTAGGTCAAAAATGGCTACCGCAAAACCTGAATGGCGAAGAGAGAGGGATGGTGGTGTCATACTTCATAGCGTTGTCGCAATCATCGAGAACGCCGCGTATTGAAACATCGTTGCGCAATTCCACGAGAAGCTCAAGGCCTACGAGGGCTTGAATTACACACACGAGGGTGAGCTCCGAGGCTCTCTGTCCTCTCTTCCCCATCGTTATCAATCCCGCAAACCCTAAACCCACCGACGTCTCCGAACTCAGCTCCAAGAATCTGGAGCTTCAATGGGAACTAAGTTCGATCATACATCTTGTGTACACAAATACTCAAAATTGGAAGTGGGCTCTACAGCTTCCGAGAAGAAAGTTCAGAAGAAACCCTAACTGTGACCAACGGATTATCAACTGTTAATTTGTGGGTTCACATCACTTCTTCTGTCTACAGTAGATGATCCAGAGCCTGCTACTTGAATTGCGAAGGCATTTCGTTTCTGCAGTAGAAGATGTATTTGGAGAAGATTGTGCTTGCTTGAAGCTTTCTCATACATGATTTCTATGTTAATGGTATCAATCAGCTGTAGTCACAAGCAGATTTTGTGACCTCGTGTCCTCTTGTAAATTCTTAATGGTTGAAGAACTTCGTATCAAAGACTGCTGCTGGTAAGCGATGGTCGTCTGCCGCCATGAGGAAGTTTCATACGCAGCTTCCATTTCCTTTGAACGCGAAATATCTACAAAAATCCAGAAAGATCTAGAAACATCATGGCCAGATTCTACAACTGCACTAGATAATGGAAACCATTAGTTTTAGTTTAGGGTTTTACATTTATGAAGTATCATTCCCCTGTTCTTGCCGTCGGTTATTTGCGCAAATCTTTTATCGCCCTGAAGCGATCGGCACTCAACAGTTGAGTGGGAAATTTGAGTTTGTGAGCTTGTGTGCTTCGACGATCAGGAATTCGAGGTTGAAGGAGCCCAATTCAGTAGCGGACGGGTTGGAAGATTGAGGCAGGGATTCGCAGTCTTGTAATTCAGCGATTCTGAATTGTAGCGGCGTAGCCGAATATAAGAAGAGAGCAAGAGTGTTTTTAGGAGAATTAAATGGTAGAGAAAACGGAGGAAGCTCCCGTCGGAGCTGTGCCTGAGGATGCGAATCAACGTAAGTGCAATTTCTTGCGGTTTATTTTCTTTCGTGAATTTTTTGTGAAACGCTTCAATTGCTGTATTCGCTGTTGTCGTCTCTAGCGTTCACTCTTTATTTCGGAGACGTATAATTTTCGTGATGGAGTGTTAGAGAATTTGTTGAGTATTGTGATCAGAATCAAGGTTTTTCAGGATATGATGTAGCGCCTGATTTGACCCTCGAGGAAAGGATGCAATTGTGCAATTTTGAAGAAAGAAATTTATTTGTAGCTCGCAAAGACGTTTGACAACTGAGACTTGCGTGTTTCTTGTTTTTTTTGCGTGCAATAGATTGTCCTGGAACAGAGGCCGAAGAGGCGGGAAAAGCTTCAGCCTGCGATGGCTGTCCAAACCAGCAAATATGTGCTACTGCTCCGAAAGGACCCGATCCAGGTATTTTTCTTTCTTTCGGAAAATAATTGTAACTGTAATTAGGTCAAAATCTGTGCAACAAATCGTGCTTACTCGGTTGACTCTTTCCTTTGTCTTTTAGAAATACTCAAGAGTCAACTCGAATTTGAGATTAAATTTGTTAGGTTGAGCCGTGTATGTGACAATGGTGTCATTGACAGTCTTTTTGATAGAGCTTCGTGGTTCATGTATCGTATTTCAGTTTAGTTTTGCAATTTTGTCACCCTACAGAGATGATCACGTTGATGTGATCGTGACCCCGAAAGTTTTGTTGCCAGTTCAAATTGGAGATTACAGTTGTTCGATTGGACCAAATACTTGAGAATGGTGTCATGGACAGTCTTCGTGATAGGGTTACAAGGTTCCCGTGTCAGTTTGGTTTTGCAATTCTGTTACCCTATTGAGATGAGCCCGCTGATGTGAATCTGATCGCGAGTTTTGCAGATCTGGTGGCCATTGAGGAGCGCATGAGTTCCGTGAATCACAAAATTCTGGTATTATCTGGAAAAGGTGGGGTAGGCAAGAGCACATTCGCTGCGCAACTCTCATTTGCACTCGCAGGGCTCGACAAACAGATCGGGCTTCTGGACATTGACATTTGCGGACCGAGTATTCCAAAGATGCTTGGATTGGAGGGTCAAGAGATTCATCAAAGCAACTTAGGCTGGTCGCCCGTGTACGTGGAAGACAATCTGGGGGTGATGTCCATCGGATTCATGTTGCCAGACCCAGACGAAGCCGTGATTTGGCGAGGACCGCGGAAGAACGGCTTGATCAAGCAGTTCGTGAAGGATGTGGACTGGGGAGATTTGGACTACCTGGTGGTGGATGCTCCCCCGGGTACTTCGGATGAACACATCTCGATCATGCAATACTTGAAGGCCAGCAACGTCGACGGAGCCATCATTGTCACCACTCCACAGGAAGTCTCTCTGATTGACGTGCGGAAAGAGATCAATTTCTGTAAGAAGGTCGGGATCAAGGTGCTTGGCGTGGTGGAAAACATGAGTGAGCTGCGTCAGCAGGTGGAGAGCGCCGAGTATAAAACCATCGATGCAATTGGCGTGGAACAGGATGTGACCACGGAGCTTCTGGAGGTGCTCAAAAGCCATGCCCCGCATTTGCTTTCAAGTTTCGTTGCAACGTCGGTGTTTTACGGAGGAGCTGGTGGGGCTGAAAAGATGTGCAAGCAGATGAAGGTGCCGTTCTTAGGTCGGGTGCCGGTGGACCCTAATCTTGGAAAGGCAGCTGATGAGGGACGGTCTTGCTTCGGCGACTTGAAGTGCAGTGCTAGTGCAGGAGCTCTCCGGGCAGTTATCAACAGGGTTCTGTCGGTCACTGAGAACGGGGATGGTGTCACAGTATGAAGAACTTGTGTAGTTATATAGTCGAGTGAAGTGCTTTAGAGGATTCTCATATACTTTTTGAGTGTAATTTCTTTCCCATTTTTTATCATTGCAGAATACATTTTTGTTATGCCATGGCGTTGTTATGAAATGAAGGATTACGATGCTTAAACCACATGCTGGTTGGTCTATGCTTAAGACTGAGCACTTTTAGAATGTCGTGACTTTGCTTAAGCCCCAAACTGACTGATCTCAGCTTAAGATTGAGCACTTACAGCATGAATGACTCTTTGCAAACTGGCTACTCTTCATTGACTCAAGGTCTGTGAAGGTACAGTATCACCCATTTCCGTGACCTATACGTGCCTCATTTCCAACACGAAATACCCTCAAATCAGCGCTCTTCAATATATTAATATATATGTACGCAAGAAATTGCAAATGCCACAAAATGGAACGCTTTGCACAGCACCCCTTGCATTGGCACAAAAAGGAATCCGGTATACCTTATTTTGCACAGTTGAGCTCAATTTGAACAAGTGAAACTTCTGAAAATGATAAACATGCACAAAAGTACGTTCAAATTTTAGTTCTGCTTGATTAACTCTAATTTGACGTAAGTTTTAATTCCTCTACATAAACTACCTCTTAGTTGTCATTATTCTCAAAAGCTGCCAAGCTTAAGCCAGTCAAGAATGTTATAAGCTTGAATGGATCAATTAGAAGTCTAAAGCGGGCATCTGTAGATATAAAATAGAATATTCTCTAATGATTGTTTCACCAGTCTCACATCGTCTTGTAGCCCTGTTTCAGTAGAGACGATCACGACTCCAATTGCAGCTGCACGTCAAGCTCCCGAGCACTTCCAAGCTCAGAATTCTTCCACCTGGTATGTAATCACGACAACGTAACCCTCACCTTGCTTGATTACGCTTCCCCTTTTCTCATCTGGCGTTGGAAATCGTTGATCCCACCGATGCATTAGGGTTTTATCGCCATGATTAGGGTTTAACGTTGTGGTATGCCGCAGATCGCAACGTCGAACAGCCACTCCACATTGCCATTCGATGGAGATCTTCATCTTGTCGGGACAGAGCAACATGTCAGGCCGCGGTGGCGTGGAATTCGTCGACGGCACCGTGCACAAGAGGTGGGACGGGAAGGTCCCTGCAGAGTGTGAAGCGGAGTCCGGCTCCATCTTGCGCTTGAGCCACAGCTTGGAATGGGAAGAGGCGCACGAGCCTCTTCATGCGGACATCGACAGCGGTACTCGCCTCTCCTTAATCGCAACTAATTTCAAAGCACTGGGATTTTTTCTTGTCAAAAATGCACCTTAGAAAATTCAGCTTCTCTCTTTTCACTAAGCATTTTTGCTAATACTGTACATGTTTGAACTCAAATGATAGTCAAGATCTAAGCGTTAAGTGTTTTTGGCTTTACCTTTGGAAAACCTACAGTACGTTGTGAATGTGTGGTGACTCTTCCATATGAGGTTTGATTACATAATAGTTCCACAATTTCAAAGCGCTAGAAACCCTCGTTAAAGTTGTGGCACATTTGTTGCAGAGAAGCCATTTGCTCGAAATCCTTCAAACTGGTTTACAGAGAAGCCTTGTGTTGGAAATTATCGCTCAATTTGTGGCAAGTTGGTTGATCAGAAACCGTGTACTAGAAATTCTTGCTAATTTTGTGGCACATTGGTTGCAGAGAAGCCATG
This sequence comes from Pseudisothecium myosuroides, assembly GCA_951799445.1. NCBI lineage: Eukaryota > Viridiplantae > Streptophyta > Bryopsida > Hypnales > Lembophyllaceae > Pseudisothecium > Pseudisothecium myosuroides. The sequence goes on along the minus strand of OX637289.1, from coordinate 7,305,063 downwards.
GTCTGGAAATGCTCCAAACTGGCTTGCAGAGAAGCCGTGCCCTGTAAATTATCGTTAAATTTGTGTCAAATTGGTTGCAGAGAAGCCATGTACTGGAAATTGTCGCTCAATTTGTGTCAAATTGGTTTGCAGAGAAGCCATGTGGCGTAGGCCCAGGGTTAGTATTCGCAGCATCTCTTCTTCGAGCTCGTAAATACAAAGTGAAGCCCACCGGTGCACAGATAGGCCTGGTCCCCTGTGCGTGGGGGGGATCCGCCATAGCTGAGTGGGAGAGAGGCCAAAAGCTGTACGACCGCATGATTGAGCGAACGAAAGCAGCAATACAGAATGGTGGCAATTTGAAAGCGCTGCTGTGGTATCAAGGCGAGAGCGATGCTGATTGGAAGTCTCGGGCAGAGCAGTATGAGCACAAGTTGATCACGTTCTTCAACAATGTGCGTGTGGATCTGCAGACTCCGGACCTTCCCATTTTCCAGGTATTCGGACAAATGCGTTCTCTCTCTTTGCGCAATTGCCTTAACATTTCTTTACAGGTGCCTCAACGTTATGGCTGACATGTTTTCTCTCCCTTGTAGTTGAAGAATGTTGTGTCAGTTTATCGTGTGACGTTTCTAAGTCTTTTCTATTGGGAGTTTGCATTGAAGGTGGCATTACATTGCCAGTATCCATTCCTGAACAATTGCTACAACAAACTCACGATTCTTCATGCCATGCTTGCTCTTTCTCGTAATTTAACTATGTAGTGTTACTTTGACATGTGATTTCTATTGCAAATGTCTCCTTGTTTTCTTAACACTTCTTTCCTCAACATTATGTGTGGCATGTTTCTGTCTCTTGTAGTTGAGCAATGTTGTGTCAGTTTGTCGTGTGAATTGACCCGAAGTCTTTTCTATGGGGAATTCGCATTGAAGGTGGCACTACATTGCCAGTATCCATTCCTGAACAATGGCTGCAACGTTTTCACGATTCTGCATGCTATGCTTGCTCTGTTTATCGTAATTCAACTATGAAGTGTTACTTGGACACGTGATTTTGAATGTTTAGGATTTCCATTGCGGATTTGCATGCAAGATGGTAATACGTTTGCCAGTATCCGTTCCTGATTAATGTCTTCAAAGTTTTCATGATTTTGCGAGTCATGTTTGCTCTCTGTTGTGAAGGTAGTTTTTTTGAGTGAATTTACTGAGTTTTTTCCATTGTGGTGTTGCATTTAAGGTGGCAAGTTTTTTGCATTATGGCTAGTATCCTTTCCAAATTAATCACTTTAATGTTCTCATCATTGTGCGTGTCTCGTTAACTCTTTCTGTTGTAGTGGAGCAATGTAACATTAGTTTATCATGTGAATCTGCTGAGTTTTTCCGTTATGGTATTGCATTGAAGGTTGCAATATATTGGCCCGTAGCTGAGCATCCAGAATTGGTTGAGCAAGTGAGGAATGCGCAAAAGGCTGCATGTGATCAAGTGAAGCATTTGTACCTTGTGGATGCATTTGGCCTTCCGCTGTTGAGAGATGGTATTCATCTCACAACTGAAGCGCAGACCAAAGTGGGACTTATGCTGATGGAGAAGTACATCTCAACAGGAGAGGGAAGGCAGGGTTTGAGCACCACGCAGTCCGAAGTTGAGCCATCCTAAAGTTTTCCTTTTTCCGGATGGTTAGAATGTTGCAACTAGGTTGAGGATAATGCAGATATGACTGGAAATCTTTGTTAAAAATCTAAAAAAAATAGTACCATTGAAACTGCAGAGAACGTTGAATTTTTTCACATTTCCGTGGCGTAGTTTGTAGTCACGAGTGGTTTCACACACCGCTTATTATTTACGTCTACACTGATTCTTCCTATCAGTGAGGGTACAAATTTAGTGTCAATACATAATTTTAACTAGATTCTCTTGGAAGACATTTTTTTGACAATATATCAATGAACAATATGTGCAATAAACTACATAATTTTAACTAGATTCTCTTGGAATGTATTTTTTTGACACCATATTAATAAACTATATGTGCAGTAGGCTCTCATGAAAAGAGGCTTTTACATTTTAGGCAAGAAGTTGTACGAGTTCATTTTTAGAAACAGGTCACCAGTATGTGCAGTTTCCTTATTTTCGGCAAGATTGTCTGAGATCAAGTGAAAGATGAATTCAATGCTGACGTTTCGTACTTTACAAGGAGTTTCCACTCTTGCACCGAAATGGTGAAATCTAAAGCTAAGCCATCTGATATCCACTTTACAGAAGAAATCCACAAGCAGGTAGAACTCATATTTTAATTTGGAACCACCTCAGGCTTGTTTTTAGATCTGTCCAGTTGGAAACTCAAACAATGTCGACTGATTAAGCTAAGAAGCTCTCTAGCTTCTCCACCTCTTCCGTGCTACCAATGTACAGTGGCACACGTTGATGAACCTGCAGCACACAACCCAACCCTTACAAAAATTTGGCTAAAAACTAGGATTAACCGAGAAAGAAGAAAAATCAACAAATGGAATCTCTCACTAATCCTATTGAACCACCTCTAATGAGTACATGCTGATTATGAGAATGTAGATGACCTAAACACCATATCTTGGTTATCAATCTACAAAACATAAACCTTCCGCGAACAGGTATCCCTCCTTTAAGTCACGGATTATGGAAAATTCTCACAGCAGAGGGAAAAAACTCGTAATCCATTCAAATTTTGGATGAAATTTTGCGGAAATCTTTATCTTTGAGGAAATTCATAATCTTTGAGGAATTTCTAATCTTTGAGAAAATTTATAATTTCCTCACAAACATTCTTCGTCCTAGACTTTGAACTCTCATAACTTTTGCATACAGTAGCCAAATGATGCATACTTAGGCACGTTAAAAGCCTGGAAGTCCGATTCTGCAGGTATTCGAGCCTTTTTTGGGGGCAGAATCGGCAGCCAGACAGAAACGGCCAGGTCTGCCGATTCTGCACCTTTATTTCGTATTTCGTAAACCGTATTTCGTACTTCCAGGCTTTTAACGCCAGAGAAGCTTCCGCCATATGCGGAAGCTTCTCTAGTACGTTGGAATCATCTTCGAACAAGAATTGTGTATCAAATCGTTTCATGGGCGCTCAAGCGGGTACCTGATCGGGTTGAATGTCCAGAATGCGCTGGTGCTCATCCGAGCCCCTTGTTTTGAGTTAGCTTTTTATTCACTTATGTTTTATTTATTTACTTTAAGAAAATTATAAGGAGTTGTAATTTTAAAGAATGCAGAGTTACTTAGAAAAAACAAGGTCCGAAAACTCAAATTTTGAATATTCTACCAGTCTTCGTAACAATGTTTGAGTAGTGTTTCAAGGCTCTCTTGTATCTACCCTTCAATTGGCTCGTTTCTTGGTGTGCAATGGGATCTTTTGCATTGGTGAAGTGTATGAACGATCATGGTGCAATTCGGAATGTTAACTAGTTTCCTCGAATACTCTGTACTAACACGCTCAAGGTTTGGTCATGAGATTTAATACACACGGGTTTGTTTTCTGTGTTTGCTGAATGGTGTTCATTTTCCTCAAGCTCTTCGTAATACGGAACGGACTGGACGAGTTACGGAAAACCTTTTCTACGTCATTTTTAAGACTGCTTGTCTCAATTCATTGGGGCATCTGTCCCTCCTCTTCTTACTGACGATCAATCGTTTCTTTTACAAACATAGGTTGAAGGCCAAATCCTGTAGAAAATAATCATAAGTGGCTCTGCATCCCAGATTCTACAGTTTTGGACATATCAATGCATGAGTTCTCCAACTGTGATTCTACATACCCAGTGGTGAGTCAACATTACAGGAAGGATTGTGTCAAGGCCTTTCAATCTAAGCTTACATGTGTTTTTAAAGAAATGTTATTGAGCTCATAGCCTAAGATGGAATAGGAAGTGTCAGCCATCATACCCTTGCCAAATATTTGTGGAGTTTTGCACCCGGTTTTGAATTTCCTGTATCAGAATGCTGCTTTCAGTAGAAATCAGGGCAAACTGAGACCAGGGGGAGAGATAGAAATCGGAGTAGATATCGAGAAGATCACTTTCACAGTTGCGCAAGCATGGCATGTTTGTCAACATGAGTCAATTCCTGTTGTATGTTTGTATGATTTTGCTCCACCACATGGCTCTCTAAAAGTAGATGTACCCTTTGACAGATCCCTTCCAACTGGCAGCAGGAATCTTTGTGAAGAGTATGAACTGAAACTTATTATTGAACAGGTAATTACTCAGCTGATAATCTAATGATGTGTTGAATTTTCGCAGTTTTTCTCTTCTTGCTGGTCAAAAGTGAAACCTCTTCTATTCTATTCCATGTTGAGTCATTCATTGTGTTTCATTAATCACAAGTTATGTTTCAGAACGTAACTAAGTGAATGACAACTCTAAAAAGCAAGGAATTCGTCATCGGGCGTTAGTAGGCAGTATCTCTTTAAGCAACATGCATCCTTGGGTATGTTATGCTGTTGGGGTGCGCTCGTGCGGAAATTTCAGTTTTTTTGCGACATGACCGCAGATTCTGCCTGAGTTGTGGACCGGCGATTTAAAGACAAAATCAAGGTTGGAAACATATTTTGAGTTTCAGTTGTTTTCTGCATGAATATTCTCTGATTGCGTTCTTAAAGTGAAAGGTCCTTACACACTGTTTGTTGTCCAATTTCAGATTTGTGAAACGACCGTTCGTTTTGTCTATCAATGGTAGTGATGACCCTGATTCTGTTGTTGCTGCTGCAGACAACAAGCGGTTTGAAGAATGGTTGCCAAGCACGCGCGTTGAGGAATGAAGGCTGAGCATTGTACCTCCTTAGAAACTCCACCCTTGGTTATTCCAGATTCGTCTGCTCTCGTTGGCTTGGGAACCACAGATTCTCAGAGACTCTACTAACACAAGAAATTGGGCAGATTTCCCTGGTCAAGTGGCACAGTCCAATGTCTATGTCAAGAAAACTGTCTATTTTGGGGGCAAAGATATTACGAGGAAAATTCCCCCCTCAGGATTCAATATCGATTCGATGAGCTCGCAGCATGCGTAAAGTTCTATACAAATTCAGTCCTGATTGAATTATACGGAAAGCAAATCAACAGCTCAGTGTTGAATTAACTAAAAGCTTGGTTTTGATTCGTATACTGATACAAAGTGAATCTACAATGTACAATGTAGAAACAAAGTGAATGCTTGAATGCTGTTTATTTATGTCATCGCATCACAAGTATGTGATAGCAGATTTACCATAATTTGTATTTAAGTACTTCATTTTTCCGTAAGTCTGGTCCAGCTCAAGTTGGTTGCTTTTTCTAAGAAAATGGGGGGCTTCGACAAAATCGTTTTTTGTTCGTGATATGGGAAGTTAGGCATTTGGTGCGGAAGCTCATGCCGCTTTGAAAACGTATCTTTCACGTAATAATTAGTACTTGCTTCTGCCTAGCTGCATGAGTAACAAACTCTTATGTACTTCGGAGTGCAAGGCAACTGTAGATTATGAATTCAAAAAGGTATACTTCGGTCTTAATTATTTTGAGGAATCTTTGCTTTGAAGTTGTAAAGCAGAGCCTTGGGAATCATTTGCCATCATTCCGAGTTTGTTTGGGGTTTAGGGTCATGCAATTGTCGCGTGTTGTGACATTGTGCTTTGTTTGGGTTACTGCTTCGGCGCCTTAAAAGGATGATCCTCAATGTCATTATCTTTGGGCGCTCTCTTTTGCCACTAAATATGAATGCATATTTTTTTTTTTTTTTTCAGAGATGAAATCACAAATCTTCTATAAGTAGTTAAACATATAGATTTTTTGGTCAAAATTTCATTTGTGGTGAAGAAAAGTTTATATCCAATACAAGACATGCTTAAAAATTCTGAAAATTTCCCCATTGGTGGATATTATAGTTTGAACATTATAGTGTAAACTAATTTCCTTGTCATTCTATAATTAGAAAACAATAGACGATGATTTTAGGCCCAAAGTTCAAATTGCTATAAGTAATTCAAATTTTCAGATTTTTCAAATTTTCAAATTTGGTGTAAAAAGGAGACTTCTTTAATTTCATCTTATTAATTGGTCTCAAATTCAAAAGGTTTAAATTAAAATAGTTTTAAGCAATTATTTTGATTTATCTTACAACAAAGTATAAAATTAAAGTGAGGACAAAATTTATAGACTTAGAGTTAGTCAATGACTTTGCATGAGTTTTATTCCCCAAACTTATTTAGCCTTGAAACAAAGGGCTTTATCATTGTAGTCATTAACTATGCAATTATTCAATGACTAAATTGGCTTTCCCCATTTTTAAAAAAATCATTGATTGGACACTTTGTGCCCTTTGGATCTTTCAAGGCTAAATAACATCAATTTCTTTCAAAATAATAAATAGGTCACTCAATAAGCATCATTGTACATCCTTTTTTTTGTAATTATTATGAATCCTCTCTTTTGTTATTTCACCTAAATATTGTCAAAAAAGATGAATCCTCATAATTGCTCAAGAATGTTGGATTGGTTATACATCATGCAATAAATATGAATTTGAACTATCCAAGAAAATATACAATATTATATCATAAAGTAGTATAGTCCCAAATTATTGTTGAAAATTCAAGAATATACGTTTTCAAAAAGGTATTGTCCTTTGTGCAAGTCAAGAACTTAAGTCACTTGATTTTTTGCAAGAACATTTTTTAATAAGTGAGTTGTTGTCAAACTAAAAGAACCCCTTCAACAATTGATGAAATAGTTATTTGTGGAAAAATTCATTGGAAAACTTTCAAATATATGTTTTTGCATATACGGTACAGGGAAATATATTCATATCTATATCCATATATGATAAATCCAAATATCCATACATTGTATATTGTATATCATCTTTTTATTTATACATAGTATCCACATTCATATATCTATTTATATTGAATTATATTCATATGTAGTATTCATGTGGGACATGAGACAAGACATAGGAGACCATTTGGTTGGCATTTTTAGTTATATAGTCAACTTAGGACCAAAGACCACCGCAAGTGTTCATGGATGCATTTCTAGAATATACCAACCATTCTAACAGGCACTAGGCACTTCATATATTTCTTTGAGTAGTATGTCTAAGACAAACATGATCAAAAGTGAGCTCATGTTTCCATAATTCTCCACAATGTATTTGCCACACAAGAATTTCTAGGATACATTATCCTTTTAGGTCCTAGAGTTGTTTTGGTCAAAGCAAAAGTATAGACAAAATCTTTAATACATGTGGAATTAGTAGAGAAAGAGGTGCGGAAGTGAAAAAAGTGATATAAGGAATTGAAGAATGAATGATAGACAATGGGGATGCAAAAAACTAGGACAATCCATTTTTGATATTGTGAAAATTTAGAGTTTTGTAACATTGTAAACATCAGTCTTGACATTGACATATAGAGAATGTGCAAATAACAATCTCACAAAAGGTTCACTTTGAGACCCTTTGGATTTGGTAAACATTGCTTTCATGATTCATATAGAGCAACCAACATTGAAAAATACACATTCAATGCGTGAAAAGATATGCTTAATACCCTAGGGACTAGGTGGTCTAGATTTCCAAAATTGTGAAGATGTATTTATAAATGCAGCTTTAAAATATTTTAATGATGACTTTTAAAAAATATTTGTAGAGTATGATCCCATAGATCATATCCATATAATTAAATCAATTAGTTCACAAATCAAAATTTTAATAAAATTGGAAGCCAAAAATAGGCGATTCCTTCTAAAATCAGTTGTAGATTGAATGTTCATGATTTTCTCAAGAATGTTTTTTTAAATTCGAAATAATAAGTTTGATTTTGAAGACTTCAATTTTAAATTTTTATACAAGTCATTTTTTAAAGGTCATTTATTGAACTAAAAAAGATAGTTTTTGAGGCCAAACCTTCTTGTATCCTTTGAATTATAGAATATTTGTAAAGTAAAACTTTTAGAATCTATATTCTACAAATGTTAAAGAATTAACATAAGTGTCTTAAAAAAAATGATGGATGAAAAAATGCATATTTGTATGCTTGGAATGTATTTACATTCATTTGTTACTTGAAACTTGAACTTTTGATCCTTGAGGGGTTAAGCTTAGTAATGGACAAAGATTTATAACCATTCATTGAAGCATATGTGCAAGGATAGAGTCAAAACTTAGAATAGAAGTTTTCTATTTGTAGAGAAATGAAAATTACACATTTTAAAAAAAAAAGTATGTATATTAGAATTTTTTTGAAGTTTCTAAGAACTTTCATATTCAAGACTTGGATTAACTTTAAGGTGTCCTATAGATGCATGGTTAAAGTGTTTTCAAAGAGATCCAAAACCATTCACTTGAAGCTCTAATACTTTACAACCATGTAGCTTTATTTATAAATTTGTATACATTTCACAAACATAGATTGAGTTCATATTGGCAACACTTCATTAGAAGCCTACTTGATAGAAATGGACAAATAAACAAAATCAAGTTTATTTACCTTAATGACTTTAGTCCATATGTTTATATAGATTCAAAAAAATCCTTATTGTCATATAACCCGAAGAGATTTTGACTTAGGAACAATCACGAGCCCTTCAAAAGATCATTCATTGTGTGAATCAAATGATAAGTTCAAACCCTGAACACAGCTATCTATTGGATCACTGATACATTATGTGAAAAATGTACTTCATCCAATTAAAATTCATTGAGGAAGCTTAAGAAAGCCCATGTAATATATATCAATGGAAGGAAAAAATAATGTTCTCCAAAAAATCAATAAGATAGATGTTTTGGAGGAGATTCAAATATTTACTATAAATTTTCAAAATTAATCCTACTATCTTTATGTTCACTATTTAGAAGTGATGTTGATGATGCTTCTTTGAGATTATATACTCAATCAAAGAATAAGCATAGTTGAATTAGATGATTCTTCAATTCTTCCATTATGTGTTTTAATGCCCTTCTCTTGGATATCTTGGGAGATAAATTTGCACTACAAAGCATAACTTCCAAAATAATAAGTTCTGATTAGTGAGTTATAGATTGTACTAAGAAACAACAAACTTGTAAGCAATTAAGAAAATCAACCAGAGCTTTAAACATATGGAAAGAAAAAACACTTGGATTTGCAAAACATCCCCATGATCTCAATAGACAAGAAAGCAGAAGGATACCTACTCTATCAAAGGTCACTAAAAGATGAAAATAATCTAATTCCAAGTTCTATGACTCCACTTAAGGGAACCTAGTTCTTCAAGTATAACTTCAAAAGAAGGTCTTTGAGAAGGTTTGGCATGCCAACATGCCTCCACCAACTCCCGTAGCTTAGGAAATACATAGTCAGGCAAAGAGGGTCTTTCACCTCTAATAACATCGCCCCATTTGCTCTTGGTATACCCATCAAATGGTATCTGCCCTGTCAATATTTCGTAGCAGGTCATTCCAAAACTATAGACATCCACCTTCTCAGTCCATATTTCACCATTTCGGTCTTCTTCATTCTTTTGAAGCTCTTGCAGAACTTCGGGAGCCCTCCAAAATCCCGTTCCTTGAACAAACATTGCACACTCGTAATCCGCTACATAGTAAAACACTGACTCAAACTCTTCAACTCTTATGAGGACATTGGCAGCTTTCAAGTCTCTGTGCAACACACCTTCTGCATGCAACCCTTTCATCCCCTTTGCTATCGAGGCCATAATCCACCGGGACTCATAGATTGAGAAGGGTGGTTGTTCTCTTCTATCTTTGGACAACAAGTCAGACTCACAAGGATGGGTTTTCTCTCCTATTTTGACATCAATAAGTGTACGTAAATCCCCCCAATACCTCCGCATCACGAATGCGAACCTCCCATCCTTTAACAATGTCGCACCCACAATGCTACATCGTTCTCCACGAACATTAGAAAGAAAATCGTCAAACACAAACCCAGAGCTTGTCTCTTGCATTGACCTAGATTCACTGCAATCCTCTCCATCCTTCCTCATGGAGCAGGGCCAGTGGCGTTTCAAATCAGCCAACGAAAATCCCGCATCCAATTTGAACACCTTCAAGACAAAATCCGCAGGCCATATAGAGGATCTGGCCTCAAAGATCTGGGCTTGGCCTCCCTCTGCAATCTGGCGGCCCAACTCCAAGCCTTCAAACCAATCATCACGAAAGAAATCGGGGGCACTTTCCTTCAACTCCTCCCAAACAGAGAGTTGGCTGGGAAGTGAGACTGGAACGGAGTGGTGGATGTCGCGACCACGAACTTCACTCCACGTCGGCTTGGATGCCGCAATTCGACTCAAAACCTCCGACTCGCTGTCCTCGTGCGTCTCCTGGGCTCCAGATGCAAGTCCCAACACTCTGGGCCCCGGCAACCCACCTCCTCTGGCTCCCCAGACTCCCGAGCATGCTGTCAAGATCTGAATCCACATCCATGTGAGAAACGAAGGAGACTCTGCAACAGTTGATGGAGGAACGGACTCGGGGTAAGTGAACCCATCCCCTCCACTGCACGAGGCTTCTCCCACAATCTCAACTGGGTCCTCACTGCGACTCGTGCTTGGCTTCAATTTTGCCATCACTTCACAAATAAGACGGTCCCTTACAGTCGCCCCCACGTGCACTTTCTCACCAGGAAAAATAATGCACCTCGACTCCCTCTCAAATTTGCAACAGCAACGACACAACTTCCACCCCAACTAAAGTAACTCAAAACACACAACACAGTGAAGTAGGACTCGATCACAAGGGCTCGATCGGCATGAAAAGAGGCAACCTTCACTTGGACAAGCAGACGGATATCCGGTCAAAGCGGTGGTGCAACCAAATTGCAACGCAGCGTCACAGCTAAGCATGCTAGCTTTGATGCATCACGTACAGCAAGCGCCGGCACAGATCGAGATACTAACTAAACAGATCGTTGAAAGCCTGTCACTTTTGCAGTCTCGCCATCATACGGCTCACCGCCCACCCCTCCAATACACAGCTTCGACGTGGCTCAGATAGTCGGATCACTACTACAGAACAACTACAGCTTAAAGGATGGTGTGAGCTTTTCGTGGCTAGCCGGGAGCGACCAACCCTAATATGGTGAGCGAGACTGACCAAGGAAAGCCGGCCAGTGGCCGGCAGGAACGACTTCACTTCCCAGTTTGCACCGTCTTGCCTGTGTTAAGAAAACACTTGCAGTCGAATAGTGAGGAATGGCTTGCTGTAGTTTAGTTTTGTGGGACTGAGGAGGGGTTTCCACAGGGAGACCGGCTATGATAGCCTTCACCCCCCTCGGTCTCGCAGGGAGTGTGGATATTTAACCCCCACCTCCATGTGGGACCAAGGGGGATTCCGAAGTACCGTCTTGAGATATCCGGAGGGGTGGCTTCTGCTCTGCCCTGGGCGGCTCCCGCGTCTCACCTCCATTTCTTCAATTGTTGTCCTGCTTTGCTTTCCCCGTTCTCCCATGCGCCGAATTTTTTGCGAACGTTTCATGTCCAGCGTTCCTTCTCGCGAGCAAGAGAAATCTTCCCCCCCCCTCTGTAGAATTCTTGAATGCCGCCAAGTTGGCTTAGGTGTAAGGAAATAGGTTTTCAGCCTCTGAGACGGGCGAAGGGCGGAAAGCAGTTATCTTTCTCCGCCAAATTGTCACATAAAAACCTGAATGCGGACAAGGACGAAGTGGTTTTGCCTCCGTTGCTGGAAAAGCTTAGTGTGCTAGGTAGGGATGAGGAGCAGGAGGTCGAAGACTCGGATAGTGATGACGAAGAAGAAGAAGATTTATTGCGACAAGTTTAGCGACGTTGACGGTGATTTGGAAGACAATGAAGAAGACACCGAAGCAGGTGTGGTGCTCAAAATGGCTTGCAGTGAGAAGAGTGGGAAGGACAGGGGAAGGTTGATGGAGCTTTGTGCGAAGGTGCAGGCAAGCGGGGAGCGCACTGTGACGGCTGCTGACATTGCGGATCTCTATATGACTTCCCATTTGACAAGTTTCAGGTCTGCAGAGGAATTGAATCTGAGCTATTGATGTTTTCGTTTGAATGTGTGTCAATTAGCCAAATGTGGAAGAGGTTTAGGTTGTTATTCTAGTCGAATATTCCGGATTCAAGTTATTGGACTGTACCTAATTTTGTAAACTTTGTATACTCTTATCTTAGCATCCTATGTTCTTGAGCTGTAACCTCTCATGTGTAATTGAAAATTGTTGGAAAAACTTTAGAATTGAGGAAGTGAGAAGATTCTCGAATGCCATGCATTGCAACTATGGATTAGGGTTGACGTGAATTTGTTTTCGTTGTAGAGGATGTCCATCCAAGTTTTTTTTGAAAGGATCATCGTTGGTGGTGTGTGCTCCAACTAGTAGTAGTAAGACTCTTGCTGCTGAGGCCGCTGCAGCAGCCACAACTGCCAAAGGTAAACGTTTGTTTTACACTACACCTCTCAAGGCATTGTCGAATCAAAAACTTCGTGACTTCCGGTGCAGTCTCGGTTTCTGCCTACGCCCACGCTACTTGCCACCTGCTTGCTCAGCCAAGTAGCTCATAGGCGCACACTCATACAGCAATCTCAGCTTCCCCGTATTGCTTTTCGCGTCCTTGGGGTATCCATAGATGCCTCCATACAACATGGTTCTGTGAAAGTCCCCCACCAGGCTACCAATGTACTGGGCCGAGTACGGCTTCTCACTGCTGCCTGAAAAGCAAGCACAATTGCTTGGGACATATTTGTACGCAGATGTACGAGCACAGAAAACAGAGTCACGTAGATACATGGATTTTATGTATAAAAGTATTTTTAAGCATCTGCCAAACTTACTTGACTCCTTCAAACTGTCCACGCAGCTCTGGAGCTTCGCGTCCCATAGCCCGTAGTTGCCCTCGTTGAAGGAATAGATCTTGCCCGCCTTTGGAATCTTGATCTCTTCGTGGGAGAGCACGAATTCCCCGAAGAGAGGGTCCAGAGTGAAGCCATACACGCCATTCCCCACGGAGAGCACCAGAATCACGGAGCTCGCCAGTACATGCAGTAGCCTAGCTACGGACAGCAAGTTGTTCCCTGGCTGACACACATTCACCATGCAGCTCTGCGCCACCTCGTCTATCAGCAACAAACCACCAAAAATTAAACGTCTCTCCAGATCAAGCTTTGAACAAGAGGCTTACCTGCAGAAGACATAACAAGTCAACACTACAGATGTAAGTGAACACATACAACAAGTTGATACTATAGACAGGAATCAACAGGCCACACACAAGTAAGACTGCAGATGTAAATGAACACTACATACAGCACGTCGAAACTATAGATGGAAATCAACACAACAAGTCAACACTACAGATGTAAACGAACATGTAACAAGTCGAAACTATAGATGGAAATTAATGCCACATTCAACAAGTCAACACTACAGATGTAAACAGCAAGCCGATACTATAAATGGAAATCTACGCCACAAACAACACGTCAATGTTGGTAGAGAGAAATCCTAGAGAAGAAAAAACAGCATGAGGTTGGAAATGAGATTGAAATGTATCGTTGGGTTTTCAAAATGCTTCCTATGTCCAATGAAAGTCAACCAAAGAGTGCTATAATACTTGAATTTCTTATACACATTTTAGCAATTTTTCCTCTTAAATCTCTCTTTTTTACCTACAGTTTTTTTTAAATTTATTTGGATGGTGCAACATCAACCTTCAATAGAATGATGAACTATTTCTATCTATTGGCATGAATGAAATATACAAAGTATGGAAGAAAAATTCATTTATTCATCTAAAAAGGAACAATACAATCCTATAATTTTATAGGAGTTTGACAATTTCATCCATTGAAAAAGGTAGAATGTATTTCTAAATATTCCCTTAAATTCTTAACCCCTAATATGATTGCTCATCATACATATTGCCGAAATCAACACAGGTGTTTGGTCATAAAATAAAGCAAATTGAACAAAAAAATCCCCATACATATGAAAGTTATTCCATACAATGTGTGCACAAAGAGAGATTTCAAGGTATTCAAAAATGTGCAATTGTAGAATGCCTTGTGAGACTTGAATATAAGGTGAGTGCACCCAAAATGGCACCTTACCTAAAACCACCATCATCACTTTGGATACATCTCCCAAATCAATATGTATGTATGTTGAAGAAAGATTTCAAAACATCTAGTACCAAAAAAACTTTAACACTTCATCTCCAAATGTTGTGATCTTTGGTACATTGGAACCTCCTTTCACTTCTCAACAAGAAAATATGAAAATTTGACTAGTGTCAACCCCCCAAAAGACTCAAAAATCTGGCATAATATAGAACATGCATGGAGCTCAAGCTTGGGATGAGCTCAAGTTTTGTGCACAAAAAGAATCTGGATTCACTTTCCAAAGGGAAGCACATGCTTGTATTATTCAAGTAGTTTGTTTGTCTACTTTTATTCAATGATGAAGTGGTCATCATTTGCTGTGATAGGCGATATCTGTATCACAAAAGCCATAAATCCATGTGGAAAGATGACCTGCAAAATTGTGACAAAAATTATGTACCATTGCGATACCGCTAATCTGGTTGAAGCTTCACAAGCTGGAGAGCTATCAGACGCAAGAAGAAGAATACTATGCTGCCCTTCATCAGTTTTTCAACATCGATGCTTTCTTTTTTATCAATTTCCCTTAAACTTCTTGAATGCACCGGAAAACCAAATTTTCCAGTAGTCTCCAGAGTAACTGAGTGATGGAAATTATCGAAGATGGTGCCTGCCAAAATGAAAGGCGAATTTTGTCAGTAACAACGAGTTGTGTCCATGAAGACATGAGAGTTGAACAGAGGAAAATAACGCAGGTTCTTGTTTAACAACCGTACATTAAGAGATCTTTCAATGTCCCATGTAAAGAAAGGACCACAGGACCACCTCAAGCATGACATATGAATGAACGTTGATAGACACACGTACTCACAATACACAACAAAAACGACAAAAAGCACAATAGACACTCAAATTAAAATTTAGGCACCTCAAAGTCTCGCGAGTTCCTCGCCGGATCTTGCACTTGATTGTTGGCAAACCGAGCTTCTGGTGCGCTTCATACCTATGACACCCAGAAAATCCTACAACACAATAGTAGGTGTCAGGCTTCACGGCTCCTAATCTGCAACTTACAGTTTTTTTACCAAATTGAGCACAACGCAATTCTTTTTCCTCAAAGTACCTCCTGTAGTGTTTTTGTATGCTTACTTTGAAACTGCCTTCTTTGTGCCAACTGTGAATTCAGCTAAAATTTCCATCTTCTCATAATAATGTTTAATTAAAACTAAACTAACTCTAAATAATTCGTTTTAACCAACAACTGCCTGAGTCAGGACTCTCCATCTCAAGCAGCTAAAGTAGACCTCCGTATCACCTCTGGGTGATTACAAATTTTGTCCTCCCATCTTTAATTCAGACCCCAACAAATCAATTCAATTTTAAAATTGCACACTCCCTGCAAGATGCTGGTTCAATATATCCTCACGTCTTGAGTAGTAATATAAAATCTGAAAATTCATCATTAGAAATGTGAGAGTACAACTTAAACTACTAGATTCTCTTCATTCTTTTCAATCGAAGCCCTACACGATTATGAGCCCAAATTCTCGTCAAAAATACTGACCCTCGCGTAGTCTCCTTTCAAGACTTGTTTGCATCTAATACTTCCGGCATGCAAGTCTTGACACCCCTGAATTTCACACTCTGAATTTTAGGCATCCACTTCGGAGCGTTCAACAAACATTCTCCATCACAATCTACAACACTCCAGGCCCACAACAGAAAATGACGTACCGTAATATACACCCTCCACCTCCAATACGTCAATCTGGCACAGAATTTCCCATCACAACAATAGCTTAGAAATTGAACCATATATTCCAACACTCTCACCATGACATGCAAAATTCACAGAGACACACATGTTGAGAATCCAGGAATCGGAAGGTGTCACAATCCATATTTTCAGCTACGCAACTCTGTTGTCAGTTTCCAAATCCAACCCGTGCAAATTCAAGCCCAAGAACCTAGTCTCAATGTACCAAACCCTCGCCCTCATGATCCTCTCCACTTTCATTACCACATGGCGCAATGGGGATACAAAGAATGAAACTTTTTTTGGCAATAACTCCATTTTCCTCCCACAAAAACTCTTTTGAAAGATTCGTAGACCTTCAAGCTTAAACAGTCTCAATCTAGTTCAGGTTTCGGAGAGAGGGTTATGTCCAATAACCAAATCGGACATTTCAACCCTCCTTAAGTTCTCTACTATACTTTGATTCAAATTGCGCACTACACCAACAAGCACCTTTGCTATGAGAGCCTTTGTAGCACAAGGCTGACTTTTCAAGTAAGAACATACTCAAACTTCCTCACATCGCACATTGTAGCCGATGCCAATGCAAAACCTCCTCCCCTTCAGCACAGAGTTAACAAATTCCCATCCACAAAACTTGCGAACTGTGTCACCCCCTAATGTTTCGATCAGCCTGAAGTAAATTGAATACGAAAGTTCAAAAACAGTGTAATTACAAGGCAGTGTTCGCAACTCACAGGCTCCTGAAGCCCAATCTCCGCAATGCTCTCCATGAGCTCTTTCACTTTCTCCGGATCGTTGTTGCGTGTTCGGAGCAGCGGTCGCCGAATGTACTCCAACGGAATCTCAGCTATCAAGGGCCCTCTCTTTGAAGTCGCGAACCCGCCTATCGCAATTCACCCCCACCACACCACCGAAATGAGGCAAACAACGCGCAACAGCGAACGAAATCAAGCAAGCAATTCAGAGTCATGACTACAAAAATTCTAAGACGTGTTTGGAGGCGATTGAGGAACGCAGTTCGCAGTCTCTACAAAGAGCGTTGTACTTTGAGACGGAATAACGGGGCTTGAAATCGAACAGGGTTAGACGTGGAAATAAACCAGAGAGTTGCGCGGGCACTCTGACAACGCTTCATTGAAACCCTAATAGACTGTGCAGCTCCGCCTGGTCGTATGTAACTGCATCCTGCATCCTGAAATTCCTTCATACAGCTCTAAAAAGTTTTCAGGGGCATAGACTTCGGAGCGGCTCATCACAAGATAGGCAGAAGGGAATGCACGGCTCGCTTTTCAGAATTGGGGCGATTTCCCAAACGAGATTTTGAGAACAGGACTCGAGTTTTTAACAAGAACTTGTGACTCAGAATTGCGGAACACTCAAAACGAAGAGAATCTAACAATTCCAATCGCGCACTCTAGCCCTGGAGTGTCGAAACGCAACACGTTCGGCGAATGATTCAAATTCAAGAGCAGCAAGGAAATAAAATTGCCCACGTACCATTTTCGCCAGCTTGCGGCACCACGGCAGAGAGGCTCTCCTTCCGGATCGCAACGCGCGGCGAAGAGACCACAGCGCCTGGCAACGAAATCGACGCTCGCAAACTCCCCATCGATGTAAACGGCTCTCCAATTACACAGAATAACCAAATCTACACGGACCCTAAACCCTGACGCAACGGAGCTTGAATCCTGAAACCCCCGCTGCTTACGGTACTAAATCCTCGCCACCAAGATACTCGCTAAACAGAATTCACAGCTTTCGAGGCATTCACAAGCTCTCCAGAATTGGAATGGCTGGAAATTAGAGGTGGGAATTCCAACTCGATTGTGTGATGACATGTAATAACAAGTGGACTGCTTTGATTTGACCCAAGAAGACCAAATCGACGGCGTTCATTCGTCGCATCCCCTCTCACTGCCATTTGGCTTCCACATACCTCGCGACGCGACGATTTTTCAGTCAAAAAGCAAACCATAGACACTGAAAACATGCCACATGCTCGTAAATCTTCCCATTTCCGAAAAAAAGGGTGAATCGCGAACGCCTGAACGATAATTCGCATGAAGTATGTGCACCTTGATTCGTAAGTTGAAATTAATGCCCTTTATACATTTCTGGGTGCACATAACTAAGTGTCACTCATTTTTCAAGGTTTCGAAAAGCAATGGGATTCATCAAATGCTTGCATCCCCTCTTACTGCCGTATGGCCTTCCATGGTTGGGATGATTCCTCATTCAAAAAGTAGACCATCAATCGAAACTGCGAACTTTAGACATGCTCAAAAATCTTTACATTTCCACAAAAATTGCGAAGGGTCTGTTCAACAATTTCTCAGAGTGTCACTCACATTCTAAAATTTCATCAAGCGAGGGGATTTGGTGTTTCCTCTCACTGCCATTTGGCTTCCCACCGACATGACGATCTCTCATTCAAAAAGCAGACCATCGATCGACACTGCGATGTTCACAAATCCACACTTCCACAAAAATCTCAACAATTTTTCCCAGTGTCAGGCTGTTTCCAAAATTCGAAAAGCAAAGGGATTCTGATTGTCTACAATTCCGATTCTCCTACTCTTCTATCTCTACCTCTTCCATCGTTTGCGTCCGTCAGGTCTTCAATTTGTTGGGTTTCTTCCCCATGCGCAAGATTTTCTTACAAAAATGCGTCATCCCCTTCCTCTTCCCTCGTTTGCGTCCTTCAGGCTTTGAATTTGCTGGGTTTCTTCCCCATGCGCAGGATTTTCTTGCAAAAATGCATCATGCCTTTCCTCTTCGACTTGTTCTCTTTCGTAGGATAGGCCCACCCGTGCGGCCGACACGCCTGGCAAAACGAGGTGTCGTTCCCGGGATTGCCTTGCAAAATGACACCCAAACCACGCCCACACGTCACGCACTCCAGAATGGCCTGCTGCTGCGGGACGCCGTGCTTCTCACTATAAGCTCTCGCCATAGCCACGATGGCCTCCGAGTGCGCGCCGCCTTCGCGCATCGACGCGGCTTTCTGCATCATGGCTTGGCTGCTGGTGTGCTGGTGGGGACAGTACCCATCCTCAACATCGCCAAATGCTGGAGTTTTCAAGCGATCGTAGCGCATTGACTGCGACACCGTCGCAGGTCGCTCCTTCCGCGACGAGGAGGACGAGAATTTCCCGTTCGTGGTGGCCGCTCGCCAGTTGAACTCGTTCGGATCCTCCCAAGGATTCTGTTTATTTGGTAATTGCAAGGGACGTTTCACGGACGCTAACCAACCTTGCGTCTCGCGCATGGAAATGTTAGCAGCTCCGAATTGGTTCGCTTCCTCGGCGAGTATTCTTCCTGACGAGTTGGGTTGCAGCGAGATTGGTGCTGTAGTGGGAGCTATCCACGGCTCAGCTTCTAATCTGCCGGATCGCGACAAAGACAGCGAGTCGCGGAACGAGTGCTGGTGCGCGTCGTCCCAGTGGTCAAGCGTGCTCGTCACGGAGCCCCAGCGGCCGCTCAGAGAAGCCGTCTCTGCCGTCTGCCATCGCCCGCTCCCTGCCAAATCGGGACACAGAATGCACTTTGAAAGTCAATATATAATAATGTATGAGGACGTCAACCTGACACAAAAGTGTGCATAAAAAGTGCAGATCCCGTATGAAGAAAGCAGTCAGTGTCAGGGGTACACATCAATGGATTTTTCAAACTAAAGCCCAGATTCTCCCGCTGTGACTACATCCCCAAAGATCAGATTCTTTCGCGGTGACTGCATCCCACCTGACGGGTCGTGGTGATCGGGCTCAGGTGCGTCGTGGGCGTGGCCAGGCCATCTCCCACTTCCCGATCGCGAATGCTCGCCAGCATTGGCCACGCTCTGTTGCCATGAAGCCGTGCTGTGTCGGCGGGAGCCGTCGCCTTCGCGATACGAGGCCAGCTTCTGGAGCGCTGCGGCGAGATCGGTGTGCGTGGCGGCAGCCGGCTGTTGCGCGGGCCGCGCGCGCCGGATCGCAGGTGGGGAGTCGCGTGGCGGAGAGGCGGATCCGTCGGAGGACGACAAGACTACTGGAGCCCGTCGAGATCGCGAGTGGAAAAAGTCCATGGAAGTAGAGGCGTCGTGGAACGAGGGTCGCTCGGGACTGGCATTGTACAATGCGTTGTCGAACTCGGAGCATTCCTGTCGCAGCCGCGCGTACTTCTTCATGGTGGAACGTGCGCGTTACTCGCAATCTGAGAATCCCCTGTCGACGTTCATGGGATCATCTCATGCGCAATTGATTCCACCCGAAAATTCACCGTAGCTACATGTGTCCCCCGATCACAAGGCGCAATCTGAGCAAGACCTCCATCCCAGCAAGTCATCCGAGGTTTGGGTTCTTTCGAAACCTCACACGCCGCGGGATTGGACCTCGCTGCTAGCTTCCGCAAAATGTGAGCACAGTCACGCGAAAGAAACTGAAGCTCCCATGAAACGCGCAGATCGGATCACATCAATTCTCCAGCTGCAAGGACTCGAGCTAGTCTCGTAATCATGAAACTCACGGATGTTTATGAGCAACGAAGTGAAAGGGAAGCTATTCTCCAATCCACGACGACCCCCAACCCCCGACCCAGCAAGTCCGTACTCGCGCAATGGACACGCAATGATGGCGCCCGTGCATACCCCCAGGTGGTTTCACATTGATTGCATCTCATTCAACAGCACCGGAGTGGTGTGCGCAAAACCAGCGACAAGAACGAGCGAAGAGATTTTCGCAATCCCTAATTAAAAGAAACTCAATCTCGTCCCCCACCCATTGCATTGAATCACACTATACTAACGACCGCGACGACGACGATACATCACCGCCACCTCAGAACGAATTCTAAACCACCTGCCCATCCTAAACCAAAAAAATTCGGTAGCCTCCTTCCCCAACCATCCTCTTCGACCCACACATTTAAAATCCTCCAGGATATCACCACCCAACTCAAAATTGAAACGGAATGCAACAGAATGCATCCCGCGACGACTCACATGCAAGATTCGCTGGCTCCACTACCGCGGGAGGCAGGTTCGCGTCGCAGTGATCGAATCAAGGCAACTGAATATAATGCGGTGCCACCAGCTAGCTGGAGCAGGAGCTGGAGCTGGAGCTGGAGCTGGAGCTGCGATCGACGATCAAAGTCTGTGAAAAAATTTGAAATTTTGTAAGGGAGATGCTCGCCGGGAATCAGGAGTTGCGCACAATCCAGGCAGACGACGGATTTGGTCGCGATGTACGGCAACGTGATCTGGCGATCGACGCTCTTGGGAAGCGCACAACACGGCTCACTGCGTGGGTACGCTTCTGCTTCCGCGTCAGTCGTGTGACTGGCTGTGGCTCGGTTCGAAAAAGTACCTTTTAACTTTTTCTTTCCACTTGGCTTGGCTTTCTTTCTATTGTGAGAGAAAGGTACTTTTTGACTGGTCTTTTGTGGGTGGTGCGAAAAGAACGATGGGGGTACATTTGGGAAACCGTCATGTACTGTGGGTGATCATTTTGGGAGCTGCCGACCTGAGCTTCCGGAAATAAACCCTGCCGCACATGATCACCTACATGGCCAAAAGTGGCGTCTGCTATAACTGGCATGGAGGGGTCGGTTGAAGTGAATTTGGTAGTAAGAAAATAGTAAGAAAATAGAGAGAAGATACCTGCTAGAGAAGTCTCATATTTATGTATCTTTCGTTGTAAATTTATGTATCTTTTGAGGAAATTAGTAATATGAAGCAGGAATATTTCGGATTGCACTAACTTTAATCGTTGATCTTTAATCGTTGATCCTTAATCCCTAAATGACTACAAGACCACGGTTGGGGTGAACCGATCCGCTCTCTCTTGTCCTCGATTTTGCCGCTAGGAAACACAAGAACTTTTTATTTGCATGATAAAATTTGCAAATTTTGAATTCATATTTGCAATCAAAGGCCTCAAATTAGCTAGGAGAGGTATTAAAGATAAATTATTCAAGCATAAAATAGGGGAGATTTTTTTAAATGCACCTTTGGAATGATTTCAAGAGGCCACAAGCAAGGGGTTTAATTCACCCTACCCAAGGTTACCATGTGGCTTTTGTAACATGTTTTTTTGCACCCCTAGTCCTTTAGCAATTTAAAGATGCAACACCCCATAACCAAGAGAGCCACCAAAAACACCTCCAACTATTGAATCAATAGGTGCATTTTTGTTTCTACAATAAGCAATGAAGTCATCCATTGGCCACTTTTCCGCCTCAATGTTCTTCAAGGGTTAAACAACATTCACTTACATAGAAGAAAATCCAAAGGAAAATCCAAAATCTCCTTAAAACAAGATATTTGTCTTATTGTTTCAAAGTTTGTGCAATTAGGGCATGCAAAAGTAAATAGTAAATAGTATTTTGACTTTGCAACCTAAATGCGGGCCTAAATGTGGTGCTTGGCAAGCCATATTTACTATTGAAGTGGATCTAATAAATTAAAATATTCCAAAAAAAATTTGAAACCCATTTTTCGTCAACAATTCTCTCAAAACCCAGCTCAAGGGGCTTAACATGTCGGCTAAGGGTTAATATAAAACAAATAGTATGACCTAGGTAAATTAAATTCACACGCATAAATAGGATAAATGTGAAGTGAAAGATGAACATGATCATTTTCCTAAAATGTCAATTCAAATTTACAAAAAAACTTAACACCTATAGTCCCCAAGGCCTTTTATTTAAATCAAAAAGCATTCAAAACTACCATTTTTATTGCAAAAAACAAAAAGAATTTTAAAATTTTCATTTTCGTGCATATTATACTTTGAGATGTTACACCAGATTAGAGTTATTAGACCGTACGACAATGTGTGGAAGAATTTTTAAGAAACTTTAATTGCAAGATAGTTGCATCTAAAGTAAAGAAAAGCAAGTTTTTGAGCATGTTCCTTGACTAGATTATTTGACTTTGAATCTCCTTAACTTCAAATTTTTGCACTAAATTAGTGTCACATACACTATTGCGACGGATGAGTGTAGTGACTTGTGACCCATAGAAGTAAGGTAGGCATCCCAAATGCGCCACTGACCTTAACCCCTAAAGGACCATTGTTCCTTTGGGGGACAAATGTGTTTTCAGGTAGGTACCTACAGGCTGAAATTTTGTCGTGATTTTTTGAAACTTTTTTTGGAGATAGAAAAACTGATAAGCTTTGTGGGAATATAATTTTTTTCACAATCGATGCCCGGGAAAAAAAGGTATGACCAAATAAGCTCAAACAAGGGGACGGGGGGCAGCCCGGGCAGCAAAAAAAATGGACAAAATTTTGAATTTTTTTAAATTTTTTTTTTCTCATAGATTATATTTTTGTCTATTTGGATAGATTTGATTCATTTCATTTGGATTTGTTATGAGAAAGTTATGGACATTCTTGTTTTTTGGGCAGTTAGAGCATCTTCTTGAAAAAAATAACTTGTAGGATTCATTTTTGAATGCAATTTTTTCAATTTTTCAATTTTTTTTTTTACATGGTCTAATTTACTTGCTAGAACAATCTCACCATTAGGATTAGTGCATTTTAATTCCATCTAAAATATATGAATATTTTAGATTTTCCTTCTATCTTGTACCTACTTCTATTTAACAATTTTTTTAAGAATGATAATTAAGTTTTTTTGAATTTTTTTTTCCTAGACTCTCAACTCAATTCTCCACTATAAAGATTTAAAGCTCAAAACTCTGTAGTGCAAAAAATTTAAGTTAAAAATGTTCAAAGGCAAAAAGTCTATTCCCGCAATGTGCTGAAAAACTTGTTTTTTTCACTTTAAACGCAGATATCTTGCAATCAGTGCAGTCAAAAATTCTGAATTTTTTTCCACACACTCTCATACTAGTTAGGTGTAAGATCCTACAGTTAGATATGAAAAGAAAAAAAACAATTTTCAATTTTTTTTACTTCTTGCTATAGAAATGGCAGTTTTGAGTGTTTTTTGGGCGAAAAAAGGCCTTGGTCCTTTAGGAGTTAAAGCGCCATCTTCAGTGTGTGTACATCTCCAAAATCAGTTATGCACCCTTGTGAAAGAACGCTTTTAGAACCAAACTTTGTTCCTTCATAACTTTTGCATACAGTATCCAAATGTCACGTTCTTTGGTGCTTTGGAACCTCCTTTCCCTTGCCAATAAGAACATATAAGAATTTGAACAGTCTAATAGTAGTAACTAGGCACAGTAGCAATTAGTGGCGGTTTTGGGATACCTACCTTATGTTTTTTGCAAGTTATTGTGATTGGCTTTCCAATGTGGATTTTTCTATTTGAATCCAGGGTGGTTTTAGGTGTTTTTCATCCTGGCCCCCTCTCCAAGAACCGACCTCGTCAAATACAGTAGGCGGACGTTTTGATTTTTCTCGAGTGAAGCTTGATTCCAACAGAGTAAGCTAAGCCCTCGGGCCTTATTTTGGGGGCGCTCTCGAGTCTGGCCAATGCTAAAATTGAATTCTAAGATGCTTCAACTCACTCTGGATTGGCACTCAACTTGGCACTTGCACTCTGCAATGGTCCGATTGACCAATCGATTATTGGTACACAGAGTACAAGTACTGTACAGCACTATTAATTGTTAATAGTATTACCTTTTTTTTTGCCGTGAGCTATGTATAGTAGCATAATTATGAAAAGCTAGAACTTAATTTAGCTTCTTCTTTTTAACACTGATACAGTAGTGATTAGTGAAGGTCCAACTGCTTGTTGCGTCAATCATTTTGGCCTGATTATTGACTATATTTTGTCAGCAGATGATCAAAGATTTAACCTCTTGTTAAAAAGATAAATTAAAAAAAATGTTTAACTTGTGATGGACATAAGGTAGGAGCACCCAGTGGCGTCACTTTCTAGGTGTGACTCTAGAATCTAAATCTAGGTAATCTAGAGATAGCTTGTCATTTTGGTCAACAAACAATAAGCTATCTATAGTCTATCTAGATTTAGGTTTTTAAATTACTACCATGACTAGAAAGTGACACCATTGGGTATAGGTTCGTTTTTGGATGCCTTAGCATCCACAAAGTGATTACAAGAAAAACCCATTCAAGAAAAAAAAATCATTTGTACATGCAATTTGTAGACTTCGTAAAAATAATGTGTTGGTTTAGAATTCGTGCCAAATGAAAATTAATAAATTTATTGACTTTTGCAAGAAATGGTCAACATTTGAGACTTTGATATGTCACTAGGTTATAGTAATGTAGGTTGGCTTAGGCTTTGGCCTACTAATGAGGTAGTCGATCATGAGTTCAAATCCAAGCATTGCAAGGGTATATACCATCATAGTCTACACAATTAATTATGGCAGAAAATGACCTCATTGTCATATTAGACTTGAAAATTTCTCAAGGGAAGGAACATGTTGGTTCTTTATAGGGCCTATTTCCTGATGGAAGCATCAAGGATGGAATTTGCCATCCAAATCCACAAGCTGGAATAGTTTAGCCTTCCACAACAAACTCTTCATTTGTGTTGAAAGTTTCAAACCGGAATTAGCCCTCTTCTTCTAGGCTAGCTTTTAGATAAATATGCATGGTGGAGGCTTTACAAGTTTGGAGTCAATCCTATTTCCATGTAAGGTAGAACAACCCATCATGGTCAAAATAGGGAGTTTGCCCTCATGCCATTGTTGAAATTTTTAATTTTTTCCCACGAGAGGAGAAGTGTGAGAAATGGGGAGAACAATAGTAATTAATTTTTTTTTTCAACACAGTATAAATTTAAAATGAATTTTTGAAGTGTGCTAACAAAAAAAAAAAAAAAAAAAAAAGAGTCTCAATCCAAAACTAACAAAAAGTATATCCATAATAGTCATCTTACTCACCTAAAGTAGTCATAACATTTTTTAACATGGCTACAATATAAAGACAAAAAAAAATTAGTTCCTAAAATGAATCTACACTCAAAAGTTGGAAGTTCCTATATAATCACTAGTCACTCTATTACTGTCATCTAAGACATTGATTGTAGTCTAAATCTCATTTGTTGAAAAAATTATAATGGGGTCATTCCCTAGGTGCCAAAATTGTGTGTTTTGATCTTAATGGGTTGTTCTACTTTACTTAAGTTGAATGAGCTTTAGTCTTTTTCCTACTTCATTTGGAAAATTAGTTAACAAAGAGCCAATGACATCTTTGACAAAGGTTAGCCGTTGTGTAGAAAACCCTACTTTGTGTTCATTGGTGGTAGGTAGAAATTCTTTTGTACTCATCCTTTTTCTACATTATCCACTAGTAGTATTTTATTTGTCTACTCACTGCAAATGAAAGAAGGGTCTATTCTACTACATACATCAATCAAACTAAGATTGTTCAAAAACAAATCAATATTGGATTGCCAATAAGTGATGTTGGGTTCATAAATAAAAAAATTGTTATATATATTAGATTAGGACAAATATCATTATAAGATGGTGAAGGAAAAGGTGAAGAAAGAATGACTAATCAAGGATACAAGGATTAATTTTGGATATACCTATTTTCAACACTTGGAAATTTTTAGTTTATTCATATAACATCCAAGAAATGTATGCTAAGAGAATCTTCAATCCTCTTTTGTCTTCCAATAATACGGAGTAAAACTCAAATAGTTTAATAATAGGAAATATGCTCACATACTTATTGAGGCGACTTTGGTGTAAGATAATTGCACTTAACTGTGACTTGTCTATAAAATTGAATTCTTTACATTCTTGCCTAGAATGTACAACCTCCATTTATGAGAGCTTAGGGTCAATTTTGAATGCTTATTTTTGAATAGATTATATTTTGGCCTAAAGGGAACAATTTGATTTACTTCATTTGGATTAGTGTTGTGAAAGTTGCAGAGCATCTAGTTTTGCAATCAATCTTAGCAGATCCTTGAGAAAATATAGTAATGTACAGTGAATCTATTATTGAACTTAATTTTCCACAATTTAAAAATAAATAAATAAATCCACATAATTTGGCTAAAAATGGTAAAAATTTGAAAAGTCTTTTGCCTAAAAACTTTGAATTAAATGAAATATTGGATGAAATTGCCAAATTTAGTGGATGAAAATAGAATTATAGACATGTAATATGTGCTAATGTGATATATTCTATCCAATATGTGGATGAATGCTGAAATATTGAAATATAGGGCACCAGTGTAACATTTTACATCACCACTTTGGCACTTCATAAAAAATGAAAAAATGAAAATTGGTACCCACCTCAAGTTAACCTTTAAACGTCAAGGCGGACACTTTGAGTCCAATGGATGACAGGGAATCAAACTGTATAGGACAGAAGTGCAACTATTCATCCTCGAAATTTGTTGTGGAAAGGGAAGATCTTCTATAGTAGTTTGACTTGCAATGAGTATTTTTTTGCAATTTTGGAGGCTAATGATTCACACGGCAATAGAAAAGGATGATTTCGAGGGTCACCCCTTCGTCCTTTAAGGGTTAAGGTACATTCCACAGCGAAAGAATCAACACCGCTAACAGTGTTGCTACAGGGCAGTAATGAATCGCTAATTGGATGAATGCATCCTGCATCATTTCCTCTACTTTGTTAACTCTCTAACTGCCCCACGGAACCTTACTCCAAACCACAGTTAATCAATAAATAATAAAAAGGCCTTAGTTAGTGGAGGCAGTTACCCAGCGATTAACCTGCTCCGTTGGATGCCGTTTTGGGGAGGATCCTCACCGTCCAATACCACTCATGATTTTGATCAGGAAGAGACTTTCATACTGTGCTCCACCCAGTCAATTAGTGATGAAGCAATTTGTAATTGGATTGTAATTGTGACTGTTAAAATTGAAGTAAAATTGTCTTGATTAGTTGTAACTATCAACTCATTAAATTTCAAACTTTTTGTTGCTGGCTCACCTCTAGTTAGTTATCTCAGCGTCCATGACTGATTATGGTAAATATCTTTGGGAAGGAGGATGAATCTTATGCCATTACATCAGTCTATCCCATTCATCCAATTTGAGACCCCAGGGCTCACGAACTTCTTCAAGGTAGGGACGCATGTCACGGAGGTGGGTACACCCAAAAATCGCACCTTGCCTAAAACCATCGTCATCACTCCATGTAGATCTCCAAAATCAATGTGTACATATATGGAAGAAACGATTTTAGAACGTCTACCAAAAAAACACTTGCAATGCAATTCTAAGCTTTGAATACTAAACTTTAATTGGATGAAGATGTTTCTGAGCACTTGGTCTTAAAAGCAGTATCGTTAGCAAGGGTCTAAAGAATGAATTTAGGTATGTTCACCTTTTGAATTGGGTTCAATTGTTGCTACCACGTCTAACACCAATTGTGAATATTGATCCTAATTAAACAAGTTAATCATTAGTCGATAGGCCAAGCCCCCCTCGGGCTTGAAACTTTCACAAAAAGGGGCTTCTTGATTTTTTGGGAATGTTTCAACCTTTGGAATCCACTTCTATAGTGATTATGACTTGCCAAGCACCATATTTAGGTTGCAACCGACTAGAATTTGGATAAGAGAAGAAGGTGTATTCTTTGGCAAATTGAAGAGAAAGTTTGATTCAAAATGGAAGTATAAAACTTATATAGGCCAAAAAATGAAGAAATATTTGGTTCTTGAAAGTTCAAAATAGTAGAGCACCAATAATTGATACTAAAATCATCCTAAACTAAGTACAACTTACATTAACCCTAAAAGGATGCGCCTCCCATGAACAAGGTAGTCATCAAAATACTCTTATTATTGGACTAGCATGTGCATTCTTTGCTCCTATAGTGAAGTCATCCATCAAATCTTTTAGGTTTGCAACATCCTTACAAGGTGAAAAAATAATTCAAGCATACAAAATGGTGGATCCAAATGATGACCCCTATTATGTGGCTTCTCCCACGTACTATCCACCAAGAACCTTCACCATTTATGCTCACATTTTAGGTGCCTATGCTTAGATAAGGTCGATACCAGATGCTCATACTTACCTTTTCCTATGTAAGCATTGAGAAAGTTGCACTACACTCAATGTCTAAAGTAACCCTGAAAGGATACAACCTCCTACAATTAAGGTAGTCACCAAAATACTCTAATTATTGAACCAATATTAGGTGCATTTTTTGTTTCCACAATTACAGAGAAGTCATCCATCAAACCTTTTAGGTCTGCAATGTCCTTACAAGATTAAAAAGAATTTGAGCACACAAAATGGTGGATTCACACCATGACCCCTGGTATGTGGCTTCTCCTTGTTTGACAATTAACTAAACTGTCCGTCACCATTCATGCTCACATTTTAGTGCATTTGCTTAGCAGCTTTGGTAAGGCCGAGACTGGGTGCTCAATGCCCATACCTTCTCTGTGAGTCTGTGTAAGAATTGAGAAAATTGCATCACACTCAATGCCTGAATTAAACGAGTTTCAATTGCACGTAACGGTTTCGTACACTCTAGTTTTCATACTGTCACTTGTACAGTACAGGTGAAGTTACACGAGGAAATCGTAGATCGAAAACACAAGGGCGCAGGTTAATTTCTGGAGATTTTTATGTTTGCCATCGCCATAGGTAATAAGCAAGCTTCATACCAACTGAAGATCCCTTGACTCTTACGTTTGCAAGCCAGAGACACTCCAACACTTGACATCAGTTGAAACAGTCACATTTTTTGGCCAATTCTTCAACATCAATCGCATTCACCTTTCGTTCGTATGCTTCAAGTAATCGAACGAAACCCACCCATTTCAAATCCTCAAATCAGTCAGGCGGTTCAAAAGACCAACGTTCAAGTACTACTGATTCTAGAAACAATCGATCAGAGCAACAAGAAAGAAATCCAGTGCTACAATTGTGCCCTAATATCTTTATTATACACAGTCTACAGCCTGTCAGTTCCAGCAAAACTACTTGCGAAACAATGTCATGGATTTGTTACATACATGTACAGTTGTACACCTTCGAGAACAGAATTTTCGACAGCAATTTCCACAGCAATCAGTCGATCTACAGGGGAAGATAGTTGACCAGAGGCTTGAGCTGGAGCTTGGGATTGAGGAGTTTGAGGTGCCGCCGGCATGAGGGAGAAATGCTCATGCCCCAAACATTGATGGATTCAAGGTCTGGACAGCCCTGCACCAGTGTCAGCAATCCCGTCTCCGTCACGTGGCGGCAACACCAAAGGTTGATGCACTGCAAAATCCCACCAGAAACAAGGTTGGAGCAACGTATGAAGAAGAAGAAGAAGAAGTTGGTCCCTTGTGGGGGGTGAAAGTGAATGAAGAGTTTGTTTGTTTAGGGTCGCACACTATACTCCAAATCTCTACATAGTTTTGAGATGCGGCTGTATGCGTATACTTTGCATGTGAGCATAGGTTCCAAAGTATAAACTTGTCCCTTGATTTGAGGCTTTGTACGTCTCCATATTTGAGCAATGGTAAAGTCATCAAGTTACATTAATGCATGAAGAACGCTTGAATTTAAAAAATTTACCACCATGTTCTTGGCATTGAAAGCACAAAACTTCTACATGATTTCAATGGAGGTTAACTACGCAAAGGTAGCAACTAAGCATTGGATATGAAGAGCATGGTTACATCTCAAAATCTTGTCTTCAATCTCTAGTATTATTGTGTCTTTTTAGCCCCTTGAATGAACAAGATCAAGCCACTGAGGTTGTATCTAATAATGTGAAAATGTAGAGAGTGTTTTTTTGGAAATACCATATCTTGCCACTCCTATGTTTGAGCATATTGTGTTTTGTTACTCCACTTTTAGGTTATTTAGTCGTATTTTGAAAACTAGACTTTAGCTTCATCAAAGATGATACACACTTGTGGTAAATGGTTTGATTTTGTTCCCATCTTTCCTACAATGAAACCTCCTTTTCATTTGCTAAATAAACTAAAAACAAATAAAACCTAGGGTTGTTGGTTTTGTGTACACCAATAACTTGTAGTTTGAAAACTAAATAATAATTCATCTAGATAGCCTTTGAGAGTTGAGAAATTATAAGAGAAAAGGACAACTAACCACCTTCTTTGCTCGACAATTTAGCTTGTCACACTATTTGTGCCACTATATACTTGTTGTGCACATTTCAAATTTTCAAATATATGTTTCTTAATCATAATGGCACAAAGCAAGTGGCTTACATTAGCTCCAAGTTGTATTATCTACTCTTGGAAGGATATCAAAAAGCAATCCTTTTTGGCTCATCAAAAGACTCACTTGAAATACAATATTCCCTTTGTCTCAAAATAAATCCGTGATAGTGTGACTACAATAGTTTCCTAGTAAAGACCAATGAAAACTTGACACAACATCAACGACCCTAGACTTCACGCTCTCCCACTGGACCAAAGAAAACTTGACACCACGACATTGTCGAATCCACACGGCAGAGATACACTGCAAAGACTCAACTGTATACAGCGCCCTTTCCCGTGTCCCCCTGTTTTGAGGTTCGGCCGTTACCTTGAGCAGCCGACAGTGGCTTGCGATGGCGAGAATGGAGACGTCTGTGATGAAGGTGCCGCCAACGTTGAAATGCTGCAGAGCCGCGGCGCGTGTGGCGAGCTCCACCACGCCCTCGTCGGTGATGGCCGTCACGCCCCACAGCGAAATCGACGTGAGATTCGGACAACACGAGGCCCGAGAGAGTTGGAGCAGCCCCGCGTCCGTGATGCGGCACCCCCACCTCCCATTCGATCTGCACGCAAGTCCAAACCCCTCAATCCAATCAATTGCACGAATTGCAAGGCACAAATGGTTGAAGTGGGTTGCAATTTCAGCAATTGCACGAAAATCAGGGCGCAATTGCTGCAATTGGAGGTAAAAGGATTGGGATAGAGCACTTACAAGTTGAGTTCCTTGAGGGCGATAGCGGATTTCACCAAGCGCGTGATGGCGTCGTCGTCGGGGCGCCACCCTGCGAAGCTGAGCTTGGCTTGCGACGCGAGCGCGTGCTGGATTCCTTCGCGCCACCGCTTGCATACTCGACTCGCCCTGTCGCACACACATTCACAGTCACGAAAATTCCCGAATAAATTGGACTGCTGCAGGGGGAGAAAATATGACATGTTGGTTCTCAAATTCGACTACTTTGAGGATTTCTGCTTTCGACTTACTTTTTTCCTTTCAAAAAAGAGTTGGGAACAAGAATTCGAATACTCACAACACTGGATCATGAATTCTCAAGAAAGAGTTTACATTAAAGAAGCTCTAAAGCGTTCCAGCAAAAATCCACGAAAACACAACGGGGATCGAAGAAGCTCTGAATGGTTCAAACTAAAATTCACGAAACCCGGGGAGGGGATAGCAGAAGCTCTGAATTGTTCCAGCAAAATTCACGAAAACGGAGAAGGGATCGAGGAAGCTCTGAATTACTCAAACAGAAATTGTTCACGAAATCGGAGAAGAAATAGTGGAATCTCTGAATTGTTTACGGAAAAATTCACGAAAACGGAGATGGGACAGAGGAAGCTCTGAAATGTTCCACCAAAAATTCCCGGAAACAGAGACGGAATTGAGGGAGCTCTGAATTGTTCAAAACTTAAACTGTTCACGAAACCGGAGAGGAATCGAAGCAGCTCTGAATTGCAGTGGCTTTGGGATTTGGCGGAGCTTACGAGGCGGTGTCCTGGAAGGAGTCGAGGAGGGCGAGGCACTGCGCCAGCACATCCTCCGGCAACACGTCGCACACGCACACCTGCGACTGCTCCGCCTCGTCGACGAACGTCGTCGCCGCGTAGGCGGAGGAGGAGTCGCTTCGTAGCCGGAGCACTCTCGCAGGGTCGACGTCGTCCTCTTCACTGAGCGCGACGCGGCGCTTGAGCCCCATGGTGCTGCTTTTGGTGCTGCCGCTGCCCATCATCTGCAAGCTCAGCAATGCCGCGGCGGCCGAATTCGCCATCGTCAGGGGCGCCATCTTCTCCCCTCCCCCTCCCCCTGCTGCTGTCAAATCAAATCCAGAGGCTCTAAGTACTTCACACCTCGCCAAATCGCGTTGAGCCTCTGAATTCTGTCACACAACTCCTCGCGCATATTGTGTTCAATCTTGAAGACATCTGCTGTAGTGTCAGAAACGAGCAACAGCGTAGCCCCGACGCCTCCAAGATGGCGTGCTCCTACCACGCGCACCCGACATAGCCAGATTCTCCTGCAATCTACTCACACCTTGCGAAATCTCCGAAACGATCAAATTCTCGGGGTGCCCAAAAAAACTCCCGTCGCTTCGATTACAAAGAGACGCACCAGAAAAGAACGCTGAAAACGAAAGAAAAAGGATCGTCACGAAGAGATATATCAAAAGTGCGCCATTTCCAGTTGCTTAAAGAAGCTGAATCCTTTGGAATCCTTGGAATCCGAGCAACAAGGACGTGAGAAACGAAACGGAACGGATTTCCCACTCACATGAGATGAGGACATGGCCGGCCTTCTTGTTACCAAACGAAGCTTGTAATGGGGAGCAACAACCAGGAATCTGTGATTCTTAGAAACCAGCTGGGTTGGCTGACTTGGTGTACGAGGTCGATTATCAGTCCTACGTGCCTAATTTAGACGAATTTCAATAGGAATGTGCTCATAGTGAATTCATACAACTGAAGACTTCACTGCTGGTGTCAGCCTCAGAGCCAGTCAGCCAGGGTGTCAATTCTCGTTCGTGCGGTGAATTCGAAGGTGGGTGGGTTTTGTTTTTTCACAATTGCACTTGTGAAGAAGATTCCATTGCATTCGAAGTGAGTCTTTTCATGCATTTGAGATCAAACCGATCGGTTGCTGGGAAAGTGTGTAAAGGAGGATCGGCGCAAGCGAATTATGGTGGTGTCAGAGACATGATGGAGGATCCGGGCTGCCCCACCCAGAGAATTGACGAGCTACCGGTGGGCCAACTAGGGCTGCGATCTTGTCATTCCTGACATTTTTCTGAAAAAAATTTGACGGACTCTCGACCATAGTTTGGGTGAAACTAAACTATGGTCGAGAGTCCGTCATGAGGCCATCGTCATGTAGGCATTTGCTGCCATCTGGGGTGCCACGAGGGCAACCGACTTTGCACTGTGCCGCCGTAGTGTGAAGGGTTAAGAGTTCAAATTAAAGTCTTGGTTTTCTGAAATCTGATTGGTGGAATCCGACGGACTCTCGATCTTCAGCCATATTATAGTGTGAAGCGGCCCTAAGGTAAACTATCCCATTCCAGACCAAATGGAAGTAAACCCATTGTGGGCTAAATTAGGTTTGTGGTTTACATTTCAGAACTTGAATGTACGCCACTAAAATTATTTAACCCACAATGGGCTTGCTTCCATTTGGTCTGGAATGGGATAATTTACCCTAGTCTATGATAGGCATGACATGGAGAAGACATCAAAGAGTCCTAAAAAGGGATCCATCAAAGAGTTCTAGGAAGGGACCCATCAAAGATTCCTAGAGAAGGACCCATCAAAGAATCCTAAGGGAAGACCCATGATAGATTCCTAACTAGGGAATGACCCATCCAAATCTTGCATGAACCGATAACAATTTTGGGCTACATTCAGTTGAATTAGTGGCCACAATCAATGTCTTAAGATGACTATACCTAAAATCTCACAAATAAGCAATTCAACTTGGTTTCCATTACTATATTGAAATTTTTGTGGGGTCTTGGTGGTGGTCTAAAGGGGATTTTAGACTCACTTAGAATGCCTTATTTTAGAAACCGTATGAATAAATTATGAATTCTCAAAGTGCTGAAAATAGGATTTGGGATAACCATAGACTCTTATGAATAGTGAAAGTATATTGTAGTGCAAGAGTCTAAATTATGCGATTTTGGAAAGCGGTTGAAATTAGGTGTAATTACCTTAGATGATAGTAATAGAATGATTAATGGTTGTAATAGGACTTCTACCTTTTGAATGTAAATTCATCACATGAAGTGACTTTTTTAGGCCTTCATATTATGATCATGTTAGGAAATATTTTGACCACTTTAGTTGAGTAAGATTACCATTATGAATACACTTTTTGTTGATTTCAGGGTAGTGTGGAGATTCTTTAGGGCCAATTGGACAATACACTTCAAAAATTCATAAAACAAATTCATGTCATACTTTGTAAAAAAAATTAATTCTTCTTTCCATTTCTTGCATTTGTCTTGGTATGAAAACAAATTAAAAAAATTTCAACAATGCCAACAAGGCAAACTAGTCATTCTGGGTGTTATGGATTGGTTTACTTGAAGTCCAATCCTTTTAGATTGAAGAAAAAAACTCTTTTGTGTAAGAATCCATTTTTGGATTTTTTAGATTTT
Source organism: Pseudisothecium myosuroides (assembly GCA_951799445.1). NCBI lineage: Eukaryota > Viridiplantae > Streptophyta > Bryopsida > Hypnales > Lembophyllaceae > Pseudisothecium > Pseudisothecium myosuroides. The sequence goes on along the minus strand of OX637289.1, from coordinate 7,270,011 downwards.
TGTTTATATCTTTGTACAAATATGTTGTTGATTTCAATTTCATCAAAGTGGTTGGAAAAAAAAAATTGTCTTTTGAAAATTTTAATGTGACTTTGGATGAAAGACAAGTGACTTGAATGTAATGTTGCCTTAAACAACTTCAATGTTCATCATCCCCAAATTGAGCTCAAACAGAATATTAAGTTAATTCTCAAGTACCTAAATACTTTCTTGAACTTTTGCATGTTTTTGCTTACATCTTTATAAATATATATTATTTACCACATTTTCATCAAGTTCATCATGTAGACAATGCGGTTTTTAATATTCAAGCATTGGTTGGGATGAATGGAAAGTTTTGTGTCCCCAAAAGCCTTTGGAATACGTACGTTCATTGTCTAGGATTGGAACATTGAAGCGCTAAGGAGGTAAGTGCTTGTCTCTCATTGTGAAGTGGGAACAAAGGACCGAGGAGAGACAAATATAACTATGGTAAGCACATCCAATTGCAATGCCACTCAATTGCATCACAATACAGGTCCTTTCTTCATATTAGAACCTTTAGTATTGTCATTATTCTTTTATTTGTGTAGCATTTATTACATAAGACAAATATGACTATTTCTAGATTTAGGTTTTAAAATAAAGTCAAGGGGTGTATTTTGTGACACAGTTAGGTAGAAATCACACTATTAGGTCCACATACTTATTTTTCATCTAATTACAACTTGGTTTATAGAATCAACTTTTTATAGATTATTGTCTAAAATGTACATGTTTTGAACATGACAACCTAAGATCAATTTTGGTATACCTACAATTAATACTTTGAAAATTCATAATTTATTCATTAGTTGTCCAATAGATACATTTTTTGGTATGGGTGTATGTTCTATATTCATATCCTTTTTATTTCTCCCCTATGTGAACTAACATAGGGGAAAACTATGAGAAATGAAGATCTTATGCTTGGATTTCTTCAAACCATAATTTTATTCTTTAACTTATTTATACATCATCAAAATAATGCATGCTAGAGTATATTGAAATCCTCTTCCACTTGCCAATAAGATTCAATGAAACAAATGTACATTTAATCCCCAGACGCTTGAAGGGACCAAAAGTATCCTCACATAATTTAAAAGTCTATGAAGTGTTGTAACTTTTGCATCCAATGTCCCCATTTAATAGAACTTGTTGGAAATTATGCAATCTTTCTTCTAATTTTTGTAATGAATTTTCAGATCATTTCAAGATGTACTAATTTTTTGGAAGCCATTCAAAGCTTGCAATTTCAATTTGAGTTCATCAAATAGCATTTTGATGGCTACAACTTTTGAGGCTTGTATTTCCTTCATTCAATGTTTGTCTTCAAATTTTTTTGTTGGACTATGTTTCCCTTGAAATTTAGTTATTGTGGTAAAATTTTCATGTCAATCCAAGTTGTTTTGAATGTTTGGGAGCAATTCAAAGTTCTTAATCCAAACATTTTTGGATTACGGTGAACTTTGGCGGCTTGTTCATCTTCATACAATGCCCATTTCCAATAATTCTTTATGAAAAAGTTGTATGTACTAGTCTAGATAGTTTATGTGGCTAAAATTTCATATTAATCCAAGAAGTTATGAGTGACTGAGAAACATTTTAGTAGAAGGAGGTTCAGCCTTAGATGTGTTTTTTGCAACTTTTTTTGCTATTGCTTTTTGACATTTTAACCAAGTTTCCATATACAAATGACTTTAAATTTGATTTATATCATCTACAACATGTACACTACAAGAGTGTGGTTGAGATTTCTATCCCTTAGTGACATTAAGACCTATAATGCATCAAAAGCAATGATGTTTTTAAACCCCAAAAAGTCTTAGGAATTTAGGAATTAATAGTAGTAAAAAAGTTCTTATTCCCTATTTTTGAATTCTTTCAAGAGAAGTTTCCTTGAAGTATGCTTGTTAAGTATAATAGAATTTTTCTTTTGCTAAAGGTATGTAGTCTTGGTGTAACTCTTGCTGTTCAATTGAGTTTCAAGTAGGGATCCAAAAGATGCATAGATTTTCAATTTACACCTTCCTCAAAAGTAGGCCCAAGTTCTTCTTCTTCTAACAATGTTCAATTGTAATTAGTATCGATTGCGGTTGGCCATGCCCTCGTTCTCTTGCCGGAGGTTAACCCTTAAACGTTGATGCAACCATTCTATGGCCGATGGATGAGAGGGAATCAAATTGTGTAGGACAAAAATGCAACTATTTGACATCCTCAAAATTTGTTGTGAAAAGGGAAGATCTTCTACAGTAGCTTCACTTCCAATGAGCGCTTTTGCAATTTTTTAAGCCAATGATTCACATGGTAATGCAAAAGGATGATTTCGATTTTCGAGGGTCACTCCTTTGTCCTTTAAGGGTTAAGGGAGCCGACCCATTTCCGATCAGCCACCCATTTCCGTTAGCTAGACTTCTTTGTTTCTAATCAGTTGGTGGTTTAGGTGACAGCTCAAGTAGATATTTGTGAGAAGGGGAAGCACAAATTTCGGGGAGGTGTACATTGAAAGCATAGAATGACTACAAGATGTACATTGGAGGCTACGATTATCACCTGCATTGAAGCATTGTTGATTTTGTAAGCGGACTATGGTTGGAAACATGATGGCCTACATAACAAGAATAGGTTGAACGGAATCTTCATGAAAAAAATTCATAGTAATTTTATTTTTGAGGAAAAAAATGTACAAAAATATGGAATCCTTCTTAAATCTATTTTTCTAAACGGGGAAATTTTTCCCCTCATCATACCCATACACCAGAATTGCTTAAGTTATCGGAAATGGGTCGTCTCCCTTAATATACACAGTAAAGCGACCGTTTCTTCTAAAAATAAAACATAGAAGAGTTCCTAATTTTTTCGGATGACTGCAACTGATAACCGGGGGCGTGCTTACTGCTTAGTGCGGCCCAGAGCGAAGGAGCTGGTCTCGGACGGAGGCGGGCGAGGTGGACTACGAAGCCGAAAGTCCGGAGGACAGCGTGTCGAAAGCAGGAAGAATGTGAACCAAGTCCTACAGTACGAGACACGCAAAGCACGAGACTAGTACTGACAATTGGGGACTGATGACAGGGCACTCACTCATTCCTCCCTCTCAGAGAGGCTTGCAAGTGAGTGAACAAAAGACTGACGGAGACTGGCTGATGAAATCCCGTTGAAATTCAGTCAGTTTTCACTCCAATTTGTTCCGAATAACTTAATCTCTATGCATAACATTCAGTAGCATGTGTTTGATGTTGCCTTGGTTCTACAGTCTGTGATGGTATGCCTCCATTCCTCCGCCTGTCTAATCCATCAGTAGCTAGCTACTGATGAAGCACTCTTGGGGTGTGGAATATACCACACCATCAATGTAGAGCTACATTGAATAGTGAAATTAGGTTGCCTCACTCTAATTTCTCGACATTCTACACTATACTAATATGTACAGTTACTTTACAAGGATGCAATAATGTAAGAGCTATGTGTGTGACATGGGCTCGGGATTAGAGACTGACATGTGCCTCAATCTGGACAAGCATTAGCCATGAGGTAACTTCTTTGGGGTAAGGCAACCTAATTGTCAAGGCAACCCAATTTCAATATTCAGTGTACTGAATGTTATGTGGGTTTAAGGGATGGATTGTTCGGGATAACTTTAAGGAATGGGTTGACTGATGGAATTCCTCAAGTGGTCAGGAATGGGTTGCCTCCCATAGAATTGATTTTGGGTCCATATAATTCATCCAACACTTCAATTGTGAGTGGCAATTGAAAAAACAATCTCGTTTCACTGAAAGTGTGCGTCGCATCGCCATGGTGGCTCACTTCTCTTTGTATGTTCACGACCCCATCGGAAACTGAATTCCATTCTTCCAACAGTCGGATTCACCCACTCCGTCTGGCAGTGCCACACATTCTGCACCAGGACGGACATCCATCAGCTACCAACTTCGTTCGATTCCGTGGTAGTGATCGAGCTGTAGGCCGACCTTTCCTTTTTTAATCAGTCTCACAGTCATAATTTCAACATCAAATATGCAACACTACTGTAATGGACACTACTGTAATTACATTCCAGCATAGTTACCAGTACGAAATGTTAATTATTTTTATTGGATGTTATTGGCAAATGAAAAGAGGAGTCCAACGCACTTGAGCTTGTGTTGTTTGGACACTGAATGAGTAAGTAATGGATTTCTGAAGTATTGTCTTGATGTGTATCATCAATCAACTCTAGGCTCTCATAGACTCACATGTTTTGATCGGTTCGAATGTAGGTGTCACATTTGGGGCATTGTTGATTATAAGTATACATAACTTACAAGTTTTATGGTTACTGTAATTTCATTGTAGGGCATGCATATTCTAGAAGGCTGCTACTTATGGTTGTAGGATTTCAGGAAGACAACTTCAAATAAGTCAAGGATTGAAAGCATCTATACATGCATATGAGTAAATACTCTTCACAAAATAGCGAAATTAGGTTGCCTTACTTCAAGAAAGTTACTTTACAAGACATCAAAGTCAACAAATATTTCTATAGATTTTTTTGTTTGTACATGTAGAGTTTCATGAGTCCCAATTACAACAATACTTAATTCAAAAGTAGTGCATTCTTGTAGAGAAACAATAAACATTTATATAGTGTAGAATGTCGAGAAAAAAGTGAGGGGCAACCTAATTTCACTATAATTTTGTGTAGGTTCATATCTCATAACACTAAATTTGTCTCGATATTATGATGTTTTTCTTTGTAGGCCCTCAATTGAGCATGATGAAATCATTGAAGGTATGTGCATGTGGGAATGTGAAAGTACAACCTTTCTATAGAGGCAATATCCCTAATTTGCTACTAGCGTGGCTTGGCATGTTATTTCTAGCAACTTGGATCAACTTTCGCATTATTCAGCTTCTAAAGGACCAGATGTTCAAATTTTGAACAGTAAATGGATGCAAACACATCCCAAACACTCAAAAATGCTATTTTACATCCATGCAATTTTTTGGTAGATTCTTGTGTTAGTTCTTCGACATTTGTACATGACAGAAGATTGAAGATTTTTATTTTTTTATTTTTTTATTTTATTTTAAAACCTGGAGTTTATTCATAGAGTAAACCAAGAACAAACGGCGGAAAGCCGAGGGTAGCGCCCTAGAGGAAAAAAACAGGAATTAAACCTAAGACATAAGATGATGGCAATTTAGGCACGTTGCCATTTTGGATGTATCCACCTTATGCTCAAGTGTCTTTCATGGCATTCCACAATTGCACATTCCTTGAATGTCTTGAAAATCTCTCATTGTGTATACAAAGTATGGGACAACTTTCATATGTATGGGGAATTTTTTTTGTTTGATTAGCTTTATTTTTTGACCACGAATATGTGTTGATTTTGGCAATATATATGATGATCAATCATATTAGGGATTAAGAATGCTTATTTTTGAGGGAATATTTGGCAATGTGTTGTACCTTTTTCAATAGATGAAATTGTTAAATTCCTTTAAAATCTTGGGATGGTATTATTCCTTTGAGATGAATAAATGATTTTTTCTTCTATATGTTGCATATTTCATTTATGCCCATAGATGCAAATAGTTCATCATTCTATTGAAGGTTGCTTTTGTACCATCCAAAATAAAATTCTAAGGAAAAACTATAGCTAAAAGAGAAAAATTTAAGAGAAAAATTTGTCAAAATTTATAAAAATATGCTCAAAATTTTGCTAATTTTTATGGAAATCCAAGTATTACAATACTCATTGGTTGGCCTTCATAGGATATAAAGAGCCTTTTGAAAATCCAAGCTTGATGCCACCATCCAGTCTTGACTCCACCTAAGTGAAAACTACAACAAATTCTTATTTCTTCCTTTTTTTTCTCCATGTACCTCTTTGACAAATCTTAATCCAAACACCCACTTGCTATATGCACTCCCTCCCTTCCCTCCAAAATTAAAAATTTGGCCAAGGCTATGAACATTGTAAACCAATGTTGGAGGGGTCCCTTTTGCTCCCCCCAAAAGTTGAAGCCTCCCTAGCTTGGAAACTTGCAAAGCTACAGTTCAAATAACACACTTGTGATTCTGTAGCCAATCACAACCTGGAAGTCTTGTAGTCACTTTTTCGAAAACCAGTGATGCATCATCAGCTCACAGGGACCCTGTCAGAGATAACATTGTTAACATGGATGATTTGCTCCCCCTTGAAGGAGGTATTATTCTTCTATGGATACCAGGGAGAAAATTTAGTTTAAATCCACATGATACCATTGGCTGCCTACTTCTCACTTTTGCTCAATTGTGTCAGTATTGTTGGATGATTCAGCGGGAGTTATTGGCCAGTTGCAAAGTGAACAGTGTCTTACAGTAATTTAGCAGGAGCTATTGGCTGGTTATTGTCTAGGTGGAACTCTAGGGGGCTCCACGTTTTGGGGGGAGCAAAAGGGACCCCCCAACGTTACTTAACAATGTTATGTAAACCCGATGTTAAAGCAACCAATTGTTACTTTCGCATTATAACTAAATTACCTCCCAGAAATCCTGAAAGGCATTATTTATCCCTCTTTGCAGGGAGAAGGAACGGTGTGTGTTAACAATGTTATGGCAAGAGCTCATTTGATCTCTGTAAAACCATGGTGCAAGAACTCCAAATCTTATCCTTAGATGGATACATCTAAAAATCTGCAACCTATTTTATAATTGGTTAATTTTGCATTTCTTGACCTCTTGTAGACATTTCATCATATCCCATAATCCAAATATGAATCCAAATTTTCTAAATTTTATCATCCATGGTATGGTAAATCATAAATGAGAAGTTCCTGACCTGAAAACTTGGAGCTGGGTTCGCAAAAGGCAGGTGAGAGAGATCCTGCCAAAAAATTCTGGATAACCACGCCGAGAAGAATGTGCACGCCCACCACTCAAAATCCTGTGAATCCCAATTCTCCTAAAACCCCTAAACCCGAAACGCAAATCCATCCTCAACAAATGATCGCAAATCCCTCAGTATCCCAACACAAGCACCAGAATTGAGATTTCCAAACACTTGGCAGCTCAAATTGCAGCCATGGCGGCGACGCAAGCAGTGCATTTCGCACCCGCCATTCGGGACGCAGGTGCACCCACAAGCCGCAAAATCGCACATTCTCGGGACTCAGGAGCACCTTCGATCCCGAAATGTGCACATTCACGGAATCCAAGCGCACGAGCAAGCGCATCCACAATCCGTAAAATTGCACATGGGAATGCAGGTGCACATTCGAGCTTGAAGAAGATTCCGCATTGTGCCTGCGACAACAACAGAAGTGTTTTTGTGGGTTTGTGTGGACCCCATTTTCGACGAGTTCTGGGGTCGACTGGGGCTTGCAGAGCAGCTGCGGTGAGCGTGGAACAGACGGCGTTGCCGACGAGGCCAGTGCAGCAGGGGCGACGTTCACGACGTAGTTGCTGAAGCAGGAGCAAGCGGGCGTGATCGACGGGGAGCTGATGATTGTGCTGTCCAGCATTGCCTTGGCGTGCAAGCAGATCGCGTCGTTGGTGCAGCGCGCGGGGATTTCCAACCTCATGGGATTGCAGGGCGCGGCGAACATCCAAGGCGAGGATCAGAAGAAACTGGACGTCGTCTCCAACGAGGTAGTGTTTGATCAGACCTTGAGTTTCGATTTTATTTTTGTGCGGATTCAAACAATTGTGTGCAAAGATTTGAAACTTGAGTCTACAACAGAGTCTTGGAACTTCGGTATGAAATCAGTCGTTCAAGAATCGTGGATCTCTTGTGATTTTTTCGATGCATTCTGTGATGCACATTTAAAACTTTATTAGGAATGAATGCTTCACCTTCATTACACAGGCGTTCTCAGCAACATTTGGTAATAGACGAAAGGTTCTTGGAAGTTTATAAGTGATGAATATTTGGATAGAGTCCACAACGAATCAAGATTTCGTAGACTCTGCGTCACACCTTGAGTTTCAATATTGTTTGTGCGAATTCAAACAATTGTGTACAACTATTTGAAACTGGCTACAAAGGTTTTTGAAATCTGACAGTTGATTATGTGGATAGAGACCACAAGAATGGAAGTAACTCACTTACAATATGAATTAAAAATTCCTTGCAATTATTCTGTGCAGTTGTGTGGTCTGTGGTCAATGATTTACTGAAGGTGGGTGCACCCAAAAAGCCACTATGTCTAATTACACTGAAATTTTCATTCCCTCTTTATTTCAGGAATTAAAGGTAGAGCTGTTGTAGTTGCAAGTAGGAGACCGAAATTGTGCACGAAACCTAAATGAGACCTACTCAGTTCTTCTCGAGCTGCTGTATGAATAAGAGAAGCATAACATCACTAGATCTATAAATTTTACAATGAAGAAGGAATGTACGTTGTGGCACAACTAGGTCAATTAGTTTCACTCGTATGGCGAATGGAATTTCTCCCTGTGAATGGAGTTTTTACATCAATTGTGTACAAATTCAAATCGACTGCTAATCGAGTTCCAATACAGCTATGTTTGCTACACTTTCAAACATACCTACGTTTAGCTATGTTTTTTACAGCTAAAATTTGTTTGAATTCTGGTAGAAATCGACATTGTTTTGTAGAATTCCAATATCTCTGGCAGAAATCTGGCGATATTCAATATTCAATATTCAATAGTGTGACTAGATTTTCAATAAACTTTGAAGTTCGTGTGACTCAATTTTCAATATTTTTTGAAATAAATAAAATCATAGGACTGATGTAGATTTTTTGTTACAACAATTGCAACCATTGGGATTGGCATTTTTCAATTCCATAATTAAATTCTTAACAAATTAGTATTTTGAATCATTCTCTACTTCTTTCTACTTACTAATTTTTTCCTATATGTTCTGCAACTTCAAATGATCTAAAATTTTTCAAGCATATAGCCAACTTGTCAAGGAAAAAGAATTCACAAAAGCACCACCATTTTGGACATTTTTTCATAGAAAAGTGAGCTTGTGAAATGCAACTGTCCTGTTTTTTGTGGGGCCCAAAAATGGTTTCAGTGGATTTGAATGCTTATAACTTGCAATCCACATAGTGGAAATTTCTGAAACTTTTACCACATGTTCTCAAGTTAGTATACTAGAAGATCCTACGGTTATATGTGTCAAAAAAAAGTTTTTTTCAAAAATTTAGTGTTTGAACTAAAAATGACAGTTTTCGAGAGTTTTTGGTGAAAACATAATCATGGAACTTTAGGGGTTAAGGGCTTTCTGATTGTACCATGATTGCAACTAGGAAACACACGATTCTAGAGATCTTACCTTAACAAACAAACCAAGAAAACAAACAAAACAAAACAAACAAATAAACAATCAATTAGCCTTACTAAAGGTATAGATAGATTTTATAGATTAAAAAATTATATATATATTTTTTTACTAGTTTTTGGGTTGATGTTTTCAAACCACAATTAGTTTTTTCTTTTAATTCCACTAGCTAATTTTGAACTAGCTATCAATTCTTCCTGAATATAGGGGCCCTCTTGAATCATCAAAAGAGGGATTAATAGAGAGATAGGTGTGGTCCAAGTTGGGTTTACATTTTGGCCAAGGCCCATGCCATTTTTTATGGATAAAAAGTCTACTTGGAATTCTACATGGCCAAAATAAATAACGTTTTACTAGTTTCTAGGAGCTTTTTTCTTGACTATTGCTTTGAGGTAGGCCTAATGGATTTCCAAGAGACCATGGCGGGCTAGAACCTCACAACCATAGATTTTGTTTATTTAATTGATCTTGCGGTTGACAATGTCAAATCAATAATGAATAGATATGACCCGGCTATGGTCTCTTTTGGGTTTATACCAAGACCTTGCAAAATACCATTATTGTTTTCTATCTTAGGCTCTTGCTTGGTATGGCCACATGACTCACATCTAACAAAGTGGCATACCTTGAACTGCTTCTAGTCCTTAGTCTAGCCTTGGTGTAAACCAACCTTTAGTTTATAATAGCGGGCATCACAAGTAGAAGGCCCATCACAGACATCTAGGATAAGACCCATCAAAGACTCCTAATAAATGACCCAAAAAGACTCCTAGGGAAAGATCCCAAATTGAACTAGTTTTCAAGTACGAAGTCTGATTATTTCTATATTTTTTTTACTTTAAACAGAAACTTCATAGATTTTTTCTCCAATGTTTTTTTAATGTTTTCAAATTGCAACCAATTTTTTTCCAATTCCACTGACTGACTTTGAAGTTTGAACTAGCCGCCAGTTTTTTCCGAACATAACTCTCAGTGGAAGACTACGTGACGAGGGTATACAACTATACCTAATTGGAAGCCTCCAAAACCTTCAATTTTGTTAAGAAACATCTTATCTTAATACGCTCTCCACTTGCAGTTCACTATAAGTTTACTTTAGTTAGAAGATCCCTTGGACCAATAGTAGAGGAGGAGAGCTATTTATAGATTCTCTCTCCTTAGTACACATTTACTTTACTTTGATAATATTTTATGGTGCAGAGTGTTTAGACGCGAGGAGAGGGTTTGGACTTCAAATTCGAACGTTAGATGCTTGCAGCTGTGGTTGAGATTGGCGACGACGTTCTTTCCTAGATGACTTCGTTGTGCAGGAGATGGATAATGTATGATAGGTCGTTTTGTATGCAAAATTGGAACTTCTTGTTAAGGTTAATCCGTGTTTGGAGTTTGTATTGAGTGTATTTGAAGTGTTCTGATTGAGCATCGACACACCTTTGATTGAGCAGCCGTTATGATAATTGAGCAGCGCCTTTTTTTGTGATTCAGCTAATTTAATTTTTTAGGTCGTTGTAGAGTTATTCTAGAGGTCAAAGAGCAGAATGCATGTAAATATGCGAGGTGCGGGATCGTGATTGTGTGCTCTCAATATCCCGGTGGTCAATGTACTTTCTACTCGGGAGCTGAATAGGTACTGAGTTGCACACACCTTGAATGGGTTTAGGGATTTGCATGGATGGGTATGTAGCTTGTTGTGAAGCAGCGGGGCTGTTTGTAATATCCGGCTTGAAGGTACACTATGCCTTTTTACTTTCAGCATGCATGCACTCAGACGCTCGCTCCTTCGCACTGACGTTCACTTTCTTCGTTAGTCTCGTACTTGTAGAGTGTTGCTGAACTAGATTCTTTTTGTCGATTTATGGAGATCTGCAATTTCTATGTAACTTACGTTTCACCAGCGAGACTTTGGAGGGGATTAGTTATTAAAGAAGTCTCACATTTTAACTCATAACGACGCTGAGGACTAAAAGTGTCCGATGACTGACTTTCAGGGACACGAAGAATGTTCTTACTCATCCTGGAATCTGAAAATTTTTGGCTGATTACCTTGGTGATAGGGCCACGTCCTTGCAGTATTAATCTCTTCTGTTCTTGCAAAGACAGTTTTTTGTTTCTGATGGAGAACAGCATCATGAAAACGAGATCAGCAGAAACGAAGAAGAACTTTCAGAGTCACCGTGGCGACTCAAGCACATCGATCAGCCTTGACGAGAATCTCTGGAGTACCTTGCAGCACCACATCGACTTGGCGGAAAACGTGTATTCCAAACTCCCCTTTGAAGAGTTCTTCCACCTTCGCACAGTCTGCAAAGACTGGTACGTTATTGCGTGCAAGCGTTTGGGTCTGAAGGAGCCGATACATAAGCCATTTTTCAGCTTGTTCACGAAAGGTAGGGGTGGCCAACTCGATGGAATCCTAATTTACAACGCCTTGTCCCGGTCTTGGTATTGGGGGCCGCGTTGAACTCATAGGCGTTTCTTTGCCTTTGTTGCGAGCAAAGGCGTGGTTTTTTCTTGTGACGACGATTATGCTAGTGCATTTCACTGGCGATCCAAGATGTACCAGCGCCTGGATCCGCCTCCCACTCCGCCAAGCATAATTTACGAAAAGATTATTCTTGGTATGATCGTATCTGAGAAACAAGGCCCTTTCAGCTCATTCAGAGTTGTTCGAGGTAGCCAGGATTTTGACACCCAAGTGTACGAATCCGGGGTGTGGCAGACGAAGCCATGTCGAGTACCGAAGGGTGGCCCTCTCCAGGCGAGCACTGGGTGTGCCGACTGCAATGGACGAGTTTATATCACCACACAACACACTCGGGAGATTTTCGTGTACGATTTCGAAGAAGCCACTTGGAGCTCTCTTTTCAGTCCCCGTGATTGGGGTTCCAATCTACCACAGCACTACTGCCTCGATACGTTGGGAGCATGGAATAGTCGCCTTTTCGATGTGACCTGTGATTTTCAATCTGGACCCAGAAAGAAGGACTGGTCACTTCAGGTGTGGGAGATGGTTGATGAAACGCTGCACAAGTGGAAAGTATACGATTGCATGCCCAAAGGTTTGTGCTCGTGGCTTCAATCCACCAAAGGTTTTCGACATTGGCTCTATACCAGGGCTGGGGACATTACCATGCAGGCAAGTTTTTGTGGCGATTTTATGCTTGTGTATTCATGGGACTTCAGAAATGGTTCGGCTGGGAGGTTTTGTTTGTTCAACATGGCCACTAAGAATTGGCAGAAGTTGAACATTGCCGCTGGAACTATCCTGATGGGCAATTTCGCTAAAATGGCGGTATTCCAAGTGCCACTTTGGCGGTGTGCCATTTTCACCATCTCGGACTGGTATAGATTTCGGGACGGCCGTTCTAAACCATCTAGGATAGGTATAGATTTCAGAACGGCCATCTTGAACTGTTTTCATGTCATTTTAAAAAATATCGCCATTTTAACGAAATTATCCATCTTGGTCAATTAGGTGTATCCACCAGGTTTTTATGAACATTTTGATGACATGTATGTATGATTCCAATGATTCATTTGATCTTGATGCCGCTATGCTATTGAATCGTCTTCATATGAGTTCATGATGGAAGACGATGACAATGACATGGACTCTGACTCCGGCTAGAGCTTTGGTCTCTTGTAGGTAGCATACTAATGGTTGTCTCTGAGAAGTGAAGACAAGTTTGCATGTTGCAAGTTTATCCTCCCATAGGGTTGCTACGGAAGTAGCATATCTTACTTAGTTGTGGATGAAAAACACCAATGCAAAGGCCGTTATTTGCGTAGTGCTTATGATCCTTATTATAAATCTTAGAAGAACTATATTTTGATAAAAAAAAATATAGAGATATCTATTTTACGAAGTTTGGTCATATGATGCTTCATATTGAACTTTTCCTAGTTTATATTTTTGTTACTTAATGGGATGTTTTTTTAATATGAAAGATGTGCATATGGATGTTCTCTACGTGCTTATGCAATCAAATTAAAAAAATTCATCATCAATTGTTTTTTATAAAATATATTGTAAAATCATAAAAATTGACTTAAAAAATTCATCAAAAAGGAAGTTTGTTTTTTTGGAATTGAAATTTGGTATGCTTCATTGGAATTGCATAAGAAGTGAATGTTAATAATACAAGACTAAAAAATGCTAATTCTATTTTATATTATGCAAAATTCTTCCAATGGCAGAATAGTGAAACCATAGTGAAATACTTGATGATGTGTTGTAGCATACCCCATTGAATGATTCACGGATACACATGTTTAGCAAAGAAGCATTCATTCCATTATAAAGAATAAATTTAAATAAGTCTTTTGTAACCCAACTACCATTGAATCAAACACAAGGTGCTCAATAATAAGCATCATCACATTGAAATTCTAACCATTTTCTATCCGCACTTTCATGATGAAGTTAGAGTTCTGGCTTGTTGAATGTTCAGATTGGACACTCTATATGTTTGGTATCATAGAATTGTTTTCAAATTAAAATCAATCCAGAAAGATTGAAGGGCTTACTCTTTTAGTGATCAATTAAACTTTTCATAATGCAAGAATATAATTAATATGAATTTCAAATTTTATATCATTAGAATCAGTGAGCAACATTGCATGTGATGGTCAATTACAAATAAAATGTTAGCAAAAGGATGTCTCAATATAAGCCATATAAAATGTGAGTAAAAAGCTTGAAATTTAATTTGAACCTTGCATTCCATGAAGTGTTTGTTCAACACTCAATCCAGTTTGCTTCTACTCAGTTGTAAACCTTGGATTCTAAAAGTATTCACATAAGGAGAGGTATGGAATAATGCTCCTAAGGTAGAAGTATCCAATTTGGACATGAGTTGTTTAGGGACACCTACAAAACAACCTAAATCCATGCGCAAGTGGACCCAAAGTAGACAAGTGGGGTTCCAAGAAGTTGTCACTATCATGATGGAGGTTCTTGCGTTGGCCAATCACCTATGCATGATTCAAGATTAGAGTGCGTCTCTTTTGGGTGTTTGTGTGCCCACTTTGGTGTTAGTCTAGAAACCAATTTTGTTAGTTTCCTAAACCATTTCCTAACAAGCGTATATCATTTTATTTTGTAACTATCCTCAAGGTGTGTAGATCTTGAATAAGTGTCACATTTAGGTGCTTCTACCTTAATCCATCTACTGCACAATTCTTGCCATATTTTCAGGTACATATATACTCTCTGAAGAGTTTTTGCATGTTAATTAGGGTTTGATTTCCTCTAAGATACAGTTACGAATGATATGCACTAGTTTTCGAAATGAACTTTCTACTTTGAATTCTTCTTTTCTAAATGAAATTTTGTTTAGAACCTCAAATTTAAAGTTTAAAAAAGGCTTATATCACTATAACAAAATGTGGTAAAAAAAAACCGTAGTCGAAATTGACTACGGTTTTTTTGGCCATGGTTTTGTGCATGTGCGTGTAGTGGGCAGTAAACTTCTTTTGCAATTTACCACTGGAATTTTTGGAATTTTGGAGTGTGTAATATACCATTAGAAAGGTATTGAAAATACCTTTTTAATGGTATATTACACGCTCTAAAATTCCAAAGTATGCAGTGGGAAATTACAAAAAACCTTGACTGTGCGCGTAGTCGTCCTGCACAAAACCGTGGCTAAAAAAACCGTAGTCAATTTTGACTACGGTTTTTTTTTACCACATTTTGTTATAGTGTATTCACACCCAAAGTATAATTCAATATGAGAGAACTCAAGGTGTGTGAAGGAAGCGCGCAGGGGTTGTAGGCGCAATGACGAGGTCGGTATCCCGAGTGGGCCTGAAGAGCAGATCTTCAACAAGACTCGAGGAAGAAGTCCAAGAATTATGAGGCTAATTTTCCTTCTCACAGTGCACAGGAATCCGTAGTACAAGAAAATTGCACCTACAGGCCCACGCGAGACAAGACTAAATAAGAAACATCTTGTGAACCAAAACGAATCCAAGTTGAAAACCGCGTCAAGTATCGCATGCATAATGCTGCCCACCAAAATTGCATCTGCTTGAAGTGATCACACTGAAAATGTCATTGTTAAAACTAAACTGCACAAACCCATATGAAGCCTAGGCCTCGCAAGATAGCTAAGAAAGACGGTCCTCTGCTTCTCTGAAAGCCGAATGAAACTTTGAATGAACTCAAATTGAATTCAAGGAGATTATCTCAACGTATGTGATGTCCATGAATGTGCAAATTGTTTATTGAAGATCCTATGCTTCTCTGAAAGCCTTTTAACGAAACTTTGAATGAACAAACTTTGAAGATTCTATGTGGCGTCGCTTCAGGGTACTCACCGTTCTAACCGTCCAGGTAATTAAAAGGGTGTGGAGAAATTTACGATGGCAAAGCTCCAGCCATTGGTTTGAAACCTTTCAAATTTGCCAGTCTCCGAATATGTAGATTGGGGATCCAAAAACTTCAGTTGATCTAATCCCTGAACCCAAAAAACCTCGGTGGATGTTACACTCCACGCTACAAATCTTGGTTGATTAGAAGAGAGCTCGCATCCTTGATGCTGCATTATGATGAAACTATGTAGATCTGCAATTGCAACTGTGAAGAAGATGAGATTCTAGAAAATTACATTGTAATGATCCTAGCTGTCTTCGAGGCATGGTAGCACTGTCATTGTTGCAGTTGCTGGATTTGAAGTTGACCGAGACTTTGAAACGAATTGGGCGAGCTCGACAAGTGGGCAAAGGATATCAAGCTATGTGAGAAAATTGGGAATTATTTTATAGAGAAGCTCAACGGTTTCGCTGAATGCATGGCAAGTAAGGCAAATCAAAATCTCGGGAATTCAGCTGTATATATCACTGATCGACACACTACGTACGAACCGCAGTTCGACTAAGAAATCGTTACTGTCAACGTCAACAAGCAAGCCTATCTCGCCACACTGGTAAATCAGACGTTCAGGACTTCATCAGCAAGATCTGGGGCTTCTTCAATTGCTTTGTTGTCATCAGAGCTTCTTCGAATTAGAAAATATTTTATATTTGCAGTCGTCATGATAGCCTGTCTTCCTTTCAAGCATGAAAAACTATCTCGAGAACGTTGGCACCAGCGCAGCCGATCTCTCGACGTAAGAACTTTTGCAGAGTTTTCAAACCACTGCTTCCATTGACAGCTTTGTTGCATGCGGTGACAGCTTCATGGGCAGCAGACGTCGGCCTTCACAAATTGACATGGGGCCAAATCTCTCGAGAGATAAAAGATCATTCAAACGAACTCCAGAGGCTCCGAAATTTCAAAAATTACTTCCTCAAAACTGCACATATGGTACAAATTCTTTGAAACTGAGAGGGACCGATATATCACACGGAAATTGAGCACAATCGTGCAGCTCCTTCGCCATGACGGAGCGCCGTCGATGCCAACTCAGCTGATCGAGGTGCGCGATGATAGAAAGATGCATTTAATTACTTGCAGCACACGAGGACGACGCATTCTGCCACCTGCATTGGGTTTGATCACACAGCACGCATTGGCGTTGAAGATGCATGTCAGCTGCCATCACAGATTGTGTTTCGCACTTACATTCCCATGAGAATGCGTCCTTCGTCTCCTCGATCGCGAAAGTGTCACCAGCGGAAGCTAGCGCGATCACGAAGAGATCACAAGGGTCATCTGATGACTTTTTTGATCTTCCTCGTGATTTTGAACTGTGTGATGGAGCTCCAGAGCTTTCCGGAATCGTACGCCGACTTGAGAGACTTGAGCAAGGTGGAGAGCTTGGAGGATTCCACCACAGTCAGAGTGCGGGTGAAGGTGTCGCTCTTGAAGAAAGGGTGCGGGGGAGGCACTTCGCTGCTGAGGTGGTGACCAGGGCACATGCAGGTGCAGCGGTAGCCAGGCCCCATCTTCAAACCTTTGGCACCCCATGAGCCTGAAGTCGTCATTCGCGAGCCATCGCTGCTCTGGCCACGGCACGCCGTGTCCGCGCGCACGTACAACCTTCACAAGTCACACAGAGAGGAGTGTCAGATTAAACCCTAAACCCTAAACCCTAAATCCTCACCTCATGTCTTCAATTCGCATTCTCCATTTAGGCTCTCAAGAACGTCATCTCGCTTTGAGATGGTTTTCATGCTCACCTTGCGACGTGAACGAGCCCTGGAGAGGCAATGGAAGCAGGACGCGAGTTGATGGTCATGAGCTCCCGCTTGTCCAGCATGAACACGGGCTCCTGGATGGAAACCTCTTCGACTTTGCGGTTCCAGTACTCTTTGGAGCCCAAGGCGCCCAGGCCCATGTCCAGCTTGTTGTTGTTGGTGCTGCACTTGGGAGTTTGCTGCTTGGTCAGTGCATCCAAGTTCCGCGTCATATAACCCTTTCTGAACGTTGGGAAGAGCGGGTGGCCGTCCATGGCAGATGGCTTCCTGTGCCGATCTTGCTGGCTCATCCCGTCCGCCAGGATTTTGTTCAGGAGTCGTGATGTCTTGGCCTCAAACCATGCCGCCGCATTCATGCCCGCTGGTGGCCTTGCGACCGGGATGTCAACCTGCGCCATGGCCACCTGCCAAGAATTCAAGTAAACTTGTGAATTTGTGCAATTCATATTACTAAATACTCTCATGACTTAATTCTGTTCACACAACATTTTTCTACACTAAGTATAGTCACATCATGTAGTTGCTTTAGTTGTGGAATCCAAAATTTGCATAATACAAGTAGCTATCATACCTCGTGATACGTTCAAACAGTACAACATATACAATATATTGAGTTGCTATTGATTCACGCATTTTGAAAATTTCACGTTTAGGGTAGAGCTTCACCTCTCCAGTCAATCCTTGCTCTGCAAATCTTCGCTCATATCGTCCCCATGCAGGCAATCTAAAGAACGTCGCACCCGACTCACTCAGATTCCGCTGAGTACTATTCGCAGAAGCTTCTGCCCCGACGTCGCTGGACATGATCGCATTCTTGGGACTGGTCTTCTCGCACCCCAGTTTGTTGGCAGCAGCAGCTTCAGGCGCAGGCTCAACGGTTGGGGCTTTGCTAGAGGTTGCTGCTGCTGCAGGCTCACTTAATGGCCGATGAAGAAGCTCAGAAGTCGGGCACGGCGCAGAAGTTGCCGATTGCGAAGAAGGCGAAGGCGCGGTGGCCTCTTGTGGTGCAGGAATCTCTTGGAGGGGCCGTGGGCGGCGCAGCGTGAAGTTCATGGCGTTGTGGTCGGATTTCTTCTCCAAGGGCAGAATCTGGATGTCCTTCACCAAGTAGCGAGCTCGGGACACGGGCGCCAGGAGGTAGTCGATCACGCTCTTGCTCCTGCACGTCGTCTCTCCCGATTTGGGCCACACCTGTCGCCCAACCGCAACTTTCGTTTCAGTCTCTCTTGGCACTCGTGCTTGCTCTCTTGCAAATTCACGAGAGATTCATAGGACTATGGGATTGAGTATTGCATTCGGTGTGGGCTACCGCTTGTATATAGTCGGTGCATACATGACACAACTATTTGCGGCACAGGAGAAATCGAAAACGGAATTGGACACATGTCCTTTTGTGTCCAAATTCCATTCCTCGTGTGTACACTCATGTAATATCCTATTCTATCCTCACTGGACATTGACTACGGAATTCCTCAAAAATTCCATAGATGGATTTCTCCTGTGCGAAGCAACAAGCGTGCCTGTGCCCGCCACAAGCTGTGGCATATTCAACTTAGTTTGTTTACAACCCAAGGGCAACCTATTGTAAACTAAGGACATCCCACATGGGGACAACATGTGAGTTTTGTTACACTCAGTGGCACAGATAATGAATCTTTTTTTATCCCACAGCCGATTAGTTGTCTTTGTAATGTGCACAGGAGTAATCCAAAATGTCCGTCTATGGAATTTCTGAAGAATTCCATAGTCAATGTGCCGTGATCTTAGAGTAAGATACACTAGGAATGGAATTTGGACAGAACAGTTAGGACATTTGTCCCCCAATTTCCATAGTGGATTTCTCCTGTGTGTGAAATAAGATCGATCGAAGAGCCACCGAACTGCACCTGCTTGACGCCATTGCAGATGAGCAGGTCATTCTTATCGCAGATATCCATCAACGGCAGCCCGAACTTGTTGATCTTCTTGTCCGCCGACTCTCTCGCCAGTCCGTGTCGGTGCGCTTCCGGCGCCTGCGCGTCTCCGATCCGGCTGTTGAAATCGCCCACCACGAAGAAGTCGCAGGAGTTTTTCTTCATGGAGAACGAGAAGATGTCGTTGTTGAGGCTGGTGTAGGGGAAGTTGGGCTCCAGGCGATCGCGCCCTTTGTACGCCGTGGACTTGGCAGGGGGGAAGTAGCAGACGGCGGCGAACAGGTCGTGCTCGAAGCCCAGAGCCTTGTCGATCTTCATCCACAGGTAGTGGCCCTCCGGGTCGCTCTTGTAGCAGGAAATGTAGGAGGCGTACTCGTGCTTGTAGTAGCAGGCCACGCCGCCGCGGCCGCCAGTTTGGTCACTCATGCACGAGATCAGGCTGTAACCCTGCAGTCAAGCAGAAATGTTCTCAGTTTGTATGGGATTTTCACAGCTTGGGTGTTTTAGCCTGAAACTTCAACTAAATCAAGCTGTGAAGTTCCAGTGTTGTAGAGTTTTGACATTTGATCATGGTTCAGGAGTGACGGGCAAATTGACGTACAGTTTTGGCAATACTATAGCTGCAGCGGATAAATTTTACAGCTTGATTATGGAGTAGAGCCTGGACTTCCATTCTCAAGCTGTGGGATTTCAGATGGGTCTGCTTGTGGAGTTCTGGGATTTCTATGTTGACGTACTGTGTTCGTTCTTCATTTTCTGAGATTCTAAGTCAGTCGTATGGCAGATGTGCATAAATCTAATGCCTCTATGAATGTTACAATGACAGGATGACGTATGTTTTTGTGAGCAAAAATTCCTTGCTAATGGAGACTCTGGATCTTAATTAGTGTAGGACGTTTTGATTACCTGCAATTCAGGCAGCTGTTGACCTCGTCGCTGCCATGTTTCAGATAAAAACAGAAGATCCACCTACAAAAGTCGGGTTCTTGCGTTTCAGCAATAATGATGAAGATATCACGTTGTGTTGGAAAAATATTTCAGCCTAACACTAGTGGAAAAATGGTCGAGGAGACCCACATGATTAATTAGACCTGTTATGGGTCTTCTCGTGGTCATTTCTCTGTTCTACGCAAATCAATTGTTTCCACTAGTTTCAGTTCGGCAATTGGTGAAGTAGAATGATGACCATTGTCAGTCAATGTTTTGACCAAAGCAAGATCATTACTAAGTTGACGTCATTCAAAGAGATCACTTTGCATTAGAATAGTTTCATATACACTTGTCAACGCTGAAAACAACGATGTTTATTTTACCTGTTTTTTATTGATATAGTGTTGCAGGTGTTTCACGTTCTTCTTCCCGCTGATGGATCTCACATTCCAATAGATGCACTTTAAGGGCGTGTTGGGAGCAGCACCTTTACAATCCAGGCTTGGCATCTTGCCTCAATCTTCTCGCATACGATCAACATAAATTTCACGGATCATTTAATGGACTACATATCTACTCGAGTGCTCTTGAAGAGATTTGAACAAATCACCAGTTATTCGTCGATTCTACAATGCAGGTAATCGCTTTTCATTTCATTGCACGTGCCTTTGTTGATTCTCCTGTCGTTCTCATGTTGCCAAGCACTCTAGGCATTGAGCACAATTGCCAATTTGACATGACGTGTTTCTTATGCTTATGTAAGAAATGTGTTGAATTCGAATTGACTTATGCGTCATCACTCAAGCCACTTCAACTATTCTAGTAGAAGATAGAATTTTTGTGTTTTTCATTTGTCAAATATCACCCTTGATATCAACAGTGAGTGATACATTCTTAGAATGTAATTTACATCTGTTTTCAGAGGTTAAGACTCAAAAAAGCTTCATAATTTGGTAGAAAAGATTTGGCATTTACGGATCACTAAAAGTCACTCAGAAACTGGCAATTCAAAAATCTTGAGCAGGAGAGGCGGCTACAAGAAACTCTCGGCTTCAGACAAGCGGGCCTCACGAGGACCACTTAATTTCCAGACCACATTGATTTCATCAATATGGTGGATGAATAAACACTGCAGGGAATAGAACTAAATACAATTCAGTATTCTCAATCACCCAAGTACCGAAAACGCACCTAAATTTGGGGACTAGATCCTTAATAAAACACCAATTATTGCACAATTCTTTATGGAGAATTCAGTAGTTTCAAGAGGGGTAAGCAAGGAGTGTCCTACAGTTCTCATTGCTGATAATAACCTCATTCTGTTGTAATTATGTATCTGTTGCAGGCAGTGATTCTACGCAAGCCTTGTTTTGGTATTTCAATCATGAATCTGAAATAATGTTGAAGTTTGGAATAATTTCATGAAATCGCAGCTTTTGTTGCTGATTTCGTGAATCTACAGAAAGGCTGCAGCTAGAGGATAACGAAGGTTCAGAAAGTGGCAAATGTTCAAGAGAAGGACTTCTACCGACATATCAGGTGGAATTTCAAATTCAGAAGATACACAGGAGTATTAGACAGTGACCGAAGATTATCATGCAGTTTCAACAAAAGATTTGATGAAGTCAGAGGCGATTCAATTGAGGACTCGATCGAATACTAGTGTTCTAGTCGGTGTAGAATCATTCAAGCTTGTGTACATTAGTTGAACGTAGTGGATATGGTAGTCCATGTGTGTCTGTTTGAAACTGACGTGACCTGGCTATGGCGGATCAATGAATCTCGAAGGAAAAAACAAAGCAGTGTCCGTTGAAACGGGAGAATGAGGACAGTTAGACTGGAACATTCAAGGAGTTTCCATCCGTCCTTTGAGATCCGCAGGTGCCACCCCAAGTGATCTTAACCGTCAGGTGGGTGGGATGATAAGCACTTCATTCATCTTTTGGTGGTTACTTCTATGAAGATTTTTTTATACTCTCTAACTTAGTCAGTTTGGTGTTTTCTCTTTTTACTTTAAGAAAGGGAAGGGAACAGATAAGTCTCACAAAGATATCCAATTATATCCAATTACTATTAGTACATATTGTAGACATCTTAATGTAATCTACAAGAAACGTGATAATTAATTGTAGATGATACAAGAAAAACTTGAAGTAAAAGCAAGAGTTATTAATGTTTTTTGATGATATCAAGAGTCTATGTAGAGGATATCCCAAGCTTGTGCATAGTGTAAACTAAGTCTTGGAGTTAAATAACATCAATTAAGTGTAGTTAACTAAAGTCTTTTAGGAAAATACAAGAGAAGTTCCTTGCATATATATTAGAAGGAAATCTTGGAGGGACACTCTTTTGGAATGCACGAACGGTGTTAAAGGCTCTGCTAGCAAGGTGAGTTTGTTTACCTAGTGCTCAGTTTTTGGAATTGAATTGCTATTAATTTTACTTTGGACCCGAGTTGTAATTGTTTTTAGATTTCAATTAGAGTTAAGTTCTATTGCAGTATTGCTTTGCATTGATTCATGATCCTAGGAAAGAAAGATTTTAATCAGAGAGTATCAAACTTTTGTTAGAATTGTGAGTGTAGATGTATGTCACAATTGTAGGCTCCAGAATTGCATCAATTTAACAAAATTGAAGATTGTCGTGCATATCAATGTCCTGACCTTCCCAGAAGCCATTGCAATCACGCAACCAGTTGCCCAAGATGCAAATCTTTGTGAAGACTCTGACTGGGAAGTCTATGGCCATGGACGTCGACTTGGCGACACAGACTGTGGACGACGTGAAGAAGCACATCCAAAAGATGGAAGGGATCATGCCGAGTATGCAACGCTTGATCTATTGCGGCAAGCAACTGGAAGATGGGGTCCGCTTGGCAGACTATAATGTGCCAAATAGTGGAACCTTGCACCTTGTGATCCGCTTGCAAGGTGGTCATTGATGGTTGATCAATCAGGTTTAATTTTGTTGATGGGTGAGCTAGTATAGCCTAGTCATGGCTTGTCGCATTTGATGTTGGAGTTTGCGACCTCCATCGATCTTTGGAAGGGATGATTGTTGGAAGGAATCGTTGATTTCTATCCTTTGCATGTACCGCAATCGGCACCGCAAGCTGATTTGTATTGTGCCTATTTCAATCGACATGTTTTTGTTTCTTGTTTACATTTGAGGAAGGTACGCCTGGTAGTTTTGCATCCCGAGCTTGCATGTGATGCTTGTTGTAAATGGTTCCCACTTCTTGTATTGTTTTTGTTTCAATTGATCAACATGTTTCTAGCTGTTTCTTGTGTACATTAGAGGAAGGTAGGGGTGTAGCCGTATGAAGTTGTTTTTTTGATCTTTTGGCTCGAATAGATGTGGTCCCCTATGTGATCTCTGTGACTAGTCAATAAATTGCCATTTACGCTTGTGGAGGCTTGTCAAGATTGTCTGGTGCACACCTTGTTTGCTTTGTACTAGAGGAATTCAATATGTGGCATATTAGTGAACAATTCCTCCAATTAGAAACCTGCCCACCCTACTAGTTGTACGCGACCCGCAGGCTCCACATTGTTGTTGTTTAATTTGGGGATACAAATGCCTTGGGATTATCAAAAGCTAATTAACGTCCTGCTGTCGCATGTTAATTTCTATTTGTTTGCGGATTGTGGATTTCCTTGAGGAACCAAACATTGAGTCTGTGTTAGCTTCGCCCTGAGATGGTTCCCTGGGACCGATTGCACTGGTTAAACAGGATTGACTGGGTGGATCCTCGAAAGCTGCCCATGAGTTTTGCATTGTTTGCTGGAAGAGTTTGAGAAAAGGCTCTCCTGGAGTTTGAAGTTTCTACGCATAATCCTGCAACGACCTGCCACTGAAAACGGATCGCACGAACAATGAGAAAGTCCATTAACGCTTGTATAACAGTCTATTGGGACATTCTCACTGGATCTTTTGAAAATTAAAGTGCGTATATACTTTGACACAAGATCATGAAAGGTTTCACATAAGTGGCACTACATAGAGTGGCTTGATTTCTGGTGTGAGTAGTTGGGATTAGTAGATATAGATGCGTGAGATGTGAGATATTGAAGTGGTTTGAACCCTTACATGAATTCTTCAGGCCTTAAACTCATTTACATATTACATCTAGCACTCAATGTGAACATCCCGTAAGTTGAGTTCACAGGAAAAATTGATTCAACTAACTTAGGTGTCTTCCTGTTTTACAATTATAGCAGGTAATGCAGACCACCAGAATAAGATAAGCAAGTATGTTTTTCAGCACTGGAGTTTTTTTATTTTTTTATTTTTTTCACAAATGAAACGGAATTTCATTGCAAAGAGGGCACAATACTTCAGCACTGGAATTTGATAGCACGCACATATATACATATAATTACGTTCACAGTTTATTGCCTGCTCGATGCCAGGTCTGGCACGTGAAGCTGAGTTCTGCTGCTGCAACGAATTTGAGTTCCTTGAATGAACAGTTTCAGTGAAGCTGAGACTTACGGTAATTAAGGTCTTGGATTTTTGCCTTTGAGAACGACAGATGGTGGTCAATTTCTTATATTTCAAGGCTTTGTATACAGTATCTGCGTTTTGTGATTGAGCCTGTCGCAGTGCTTCATTGAAATTATTCACCTCGTTATTCAACTGATGAAGCGATCTACTGCAACACTGACTGACTTTACTCGGCTTCAAATTAAAAGCTGCAAAAGAGGAAGAAAACAGTATCGTTGACAGGCTCGGCGTGACAACCGATGTGTCTGCCTCGACGGGGAAGAGCTTCTTCCATTTAATTTGAACTGTTTGTTCAAAACGTCAATTTCATGAATTCTTCCATTAATTCTCTAGAGTAGTTGCAATATTGAATTGTCTAAAGTGCAACTTAACCCCTAGCTAAATGCCCAAGGCCTTTTCTGAACTTCTAGGAATTTGCTCTAAATTGAACAAAAAGCCAACATTTTGATAAGTTGTATCAATTTTTTATGAATTTTAACCGTACAAATTCAAACTAGTTATGTTAGAGGTCACATAAGAAAAGATAACACAACAATATCACTTATGAATTGAAAGATTATAATGTTTGAACATGAGGGTGTTAACCCCTAAATGCCCAAGGCACCAAATTTTGGTGTCGACAAAAATTTGAAGTTAAATAAAACCTAACTGCCAAGTTGCTATTTTTAGTAATTTATATTTTTTGAAAATTTGTTTTTGAAGTCTAGTTTTAGCGTCAAAAATTCAATTTTGAAAATGATTGATTATGATTTTCTATCCAAGATTTTGTGCAAGGGTATCCGTTAGGGCTTTTTTTTCATTTTTTAAGAAGTGCCAAAGTGGCGATTTTTTTTTTTTTTTTTTTTGAACAAATGGAAAATACCATTGCATTAAAAGGAACCCGGAAACAAGAGCCAAGCCAAAGCTGGCAAATGAAGAGATAAGAGCAAAAAGACAGAAAGGGGTGATTGCAAGAAACACCTGTCGATTTTGTTGCGTTTGGCTGATTTTTCGGGAGTACTTTAAAATTAGAAAACTAATTTTTAAAAATTTCAAAAAATATGACTAATGTATATATCTTTAAGACAAAGGTTCCCAGGGAAGGAATTTTATAGGAAAATTCTCTAAGTAGGAGAACTTGAAAAGTGCTAAGTCACAAGAAAATACATACCTTCATGTTTTAATTAGGGAAAAATAGTAAAAATAAGTAAATACACAAAATCAAAACTGGCCATTTGCAACAACTCTATGGAGATGGTCATTCACCAAAAAAACCACCAAAATAATGTTTTATGTGTTTCGAAATGCAAGCAAAAAGAAGCTCACTTTGTAGACTTCCACACTACACAAAATTAACTTTTTTTAAAATCCCTCTCCTGGAAAGCTAGAAGTCTACTAGAAGACCATCTACTCCAAATTTCAGCTCCAAATTCGTTTTTCTGGGTCCAAAATAGTACTAAAATCCCCAAATTGGCAAATGTGACATGAAATCGGGGGCTGTTTTTATATAGTAAAACATTTTTGAAAATTGCACAAAAATTATGCAAGATGTATAATGGTCATGAGCACCTTCCCTATAAATCTTAAGTCATTTGGATCTAGAACGCAAAAGTTATGCCCAAAAAACAAATCAGAATGCACCGTGTGACACAAAATAGTACAGGTGTTTCTTGCAATCACCCAAAGACAAAACAAGACGTGAAACAAAGCCAAGGAACTAAAAGAAGGAGCAAATGGTAGGACCTTGACTACTCCAAACAATGATGGAACCACTCCGAAAAGCTAACACTGGAGATTGGAGCCAAATACTATCAAACTTGGACCAAATAGCTTCCTGACGATGAGAGTGATGCCGTACAGTGATCTGCGCTTGAGTTGTGCTGCCCTGCCAGAGTCCAGTAGGGAACACCACAACTTGTCTTGTATGAAATTCAGGGGCCAAGTACTCCTAGAAAAGACGTTGTTGCGGGCGATCCATATAAGCAACAAGGAGGAGCCTCTAAGTAGGGTCCATATAGTACGGACGTTGGTGAAACGATGTGGAATAGTGGACCCAAAGACACATTGAATGGGGGTGATTGCAAGAAAGACCGACCGTTTTTGGTAGCGTTTTGCAAAACTGGTTTTTGTCCAAGCTATAATTTTTGAATTTAAAACCCAATGCCAAAAATAAAAAATATATTTCTAGATGTTTTGATTGTAATTGTAACCCTTATTTTTCAGAAATTTTAAAAAATCATTTTATATTTAAAAGTCAATTTCTCTAATTTGTCACACTTTCGGCGTTTTTTGTTTTTAGTACTGGGGAGTACCCAAATTTAATGATATAGAGCTCAAAATTTTGGTGGTCAATTCCCACACTAGTCGAGCATGTTCCATGTGAAGGGCATCAAAAAATACATTATTTTATGTCCTCCACTTTCGTGCAAATAGGCCAAAAAAGGGGCTCTATTGCGCGCACACTTTTGAACAATGAAGATGGTTTGAAGTTCTTTTTATTTGGTGAAATCTCATCACCACCAAGTCCTCACCAATTGCCAATTTTTAGATTTTTTTATTTCACTATAATTTATTTATTAAAAATTAAAACGTTGAAATACCCCTATTCTATCCACAATTCTATATGTCCCAGAAAAGGGGTATTTCAACGTTTTAATTTTTAATAAATAAATTATAGTAAACTAAAAAAATCTAAAAATTGGCAATTGGTGAGGACTTGGTGGTGATGAGATTTCACCAAAAAAAAAGAACTTCAAACCATCTTCATTGTTCAAAAGTGTGCGCGCAATAGAGCCCCTTTTTTGGCCTATTTGCACGAACGTGGAGGACATAAAATAATGTATTTTTTGATGCCCTTCACATGGAACATGCTTGACTAGTGTGGGAATAGACCACCAAAATTTCAGCTCTATATCATTAAATTTGGGTACTCCCCAGTACTAAAAACAAAAAATGCCGAAAGTGTGACAAATTAGAGAAATTGACTTTTAAATATAAAATGATTTTTTAAAATTTCTGAAAAATAAGGGTTACAATTACAATCAAAACATCTAGAAATATATTTTTTATTTTTGGCATTGGATTTTAAATTCAAAAATTATAGCTTGGACAAAAACCAGTTTTGCAAAACGCTACCAAAAATGGTCGGTCTTTCTTAGATTCAATGCCATGGCATTGAATCTGGTGTGAGGCCCCAAAATAGGTGGCTCCCCTAACATGTGATGAAGAATAGATTGAGCATAATCCCACACCTCTTAGGCTCTTGGTTAGTCGTAGAAACAGTGGATGGGGGTTTCTTCGAGTTTCAGTGAGCAACAATTGCAATCAGTGTCGATGTTGGGGGCAATACGGGCTCTCCACGAGTGAACGGCAACTGCTTTGTGCCAAACGGACCACATGAAGGTTGCTTCCTTTTGAGATCGTGCCTTATGCCACACGTCCTTCCAGTTGGGGGTAAAGGAAGGGGGAAGATGTCCAGCCTATTTAACCATGATCGTGGTTTTTGGCTGAGCGTTTTAGATGATGAGAGAACGCCCTATGGATGTTGAGTACGCCATAAGTGGCAAACCATTGCTCCACTGCTAGCGTCCGGGGTCAAAGGCCGACCCTTGTAAGATACCGTGAAATAAGAAGTAAGGGTCTCGATTTTGGCTCTTACGTATCTCCAACACTCGAACCCTCCTCGCCATTGTTAGATGGGGAGATAGAGAGTATCCTAGAAGTGTGGCCTACGGTTGCTCTAGTGGTCCCTCTTGGAAGAGAGAATGTATGGGTGCATGAGCGGTGTTCGATGTTGGGACCACTGATTTGCCAAGTCATATATGGGGTAGGATCGTCTGGTTGAGAAAAAACTCCTACCCACTCTCCTTCTTGGGCCCGGTCAAAGAAAGAGGTGAGGAACTGAATCCAATAAGGTGGGATTCTCGACCGTAGAGAGAACCAATGATGACGTTCAAGGTCGGTAAGGGAGAAGATAGACGACACGTCTTCCTAGGACATGAAGTCATGTAGGTCAAAGTCCCATAGGTCCCCTATAGTCCTGAGCCCTAGTCGAGCGAGTTCCCGAGCCCTAGCAGCAAAAAAGTTGAAATTGGCTCCGATAAAACTTGTAGACCACTATAAACTTGTAGTAAGGACCTCGTTTGATGTAGAAGGTGGAGTGAGTTCAATCTTTTTCACCAGGCATCGCCAAGCCGAGGTGATGCCATTCCACACCCTTGAGCCTCGTGTGGCTGATGGTCTATGCACCATGAGCCATGCCTGAGAGGGAAACCAATAGCCCGTTTTGGGGTGTGGTTTCATCCTATGGATGCGATAGTAGAGTAGAACTTTAAGGTTGGAGATACCTGGTTCAATAGCATATAGAACCCATTTGGCTAATAGGACTGTGAGAGAGACCTCAAGATCTAGTAGTTTTAGTCCGCCGGCCATCTTTGGAAGGCAACAGTCATCCCAACAAACTCTTGCTCTAGCAGCATATTCCGTCCCACTCCATAAGAAATTCCTAAGAGTGCTACGAATCGCTCGAATAGCCTGCAAGGAGACACTCCATATTGCGATGAAGTAGTAGAGAGTAGATAAAAGTATCGCATTTACTACCATGGCACGACCAGCTAGAGAGAGGCGCTGAGTGGTCCAATAAGTTAACTTCTTTGTAATCTTCTTTTTGAGGAAGCTATCTATGTTGTGGGTTTCAAGTGTGATTCCAAATGGTGCCCCAAGAAGTTTGGAAAGAGAGCCGGGGGGGCCCAAATAAGGTCAAAGCTTTCCAACCAAGCCGGTTTGGGTCTGGAGGAAAACCAGTAACCAATACTTTTAACCCAGTTGAGTAGTAACACTGAAGCTGATCCAAATCGATTGAGAAGGGATATGATATTTCTCAAAAAGACTTCTTCTCCTAGAATAGAAAAACCAGTATTATTGGCGTATTGAGACAATAACTGTTCAAGGTCGCTCTCTGGGAGCTGAATCCCTTTAATTCTCTCCAAGGTTTGCTCTTTGTTGGTTGCCATGTTAAGTGCTTCGCCTATTAGAAAAAATAGGTAGGGCGCCAGCAGGCAGCCCTATCTAACACCCTGTTGGATGGAAAATTGATTTGTGGCCTTTCCATTTAACAGGACAGTAGCAGAGGCATCTTGAAATAACATGGTGATTAAATGAATAAATGACTCCGGGATACCTAGTTTCCTCATAACTGGAAAGAGAAAGTCCCATGATACAACATCATAAGCTTTTGTAAAATTTAACCTGTAAAAAACCAAGGTCATTTTTCTGCCAAAAAACACTCAAAACTGCCATATCTATAGCAAAGAGTAAAAAAAATTGAAATTTGTTTTTTTTTCACATCTAACCATAGGATCTTACACCTAACTAGTATGAGTGTGTGTAGAAAAAAATTCAGAATTTTCGTCCACACAAATTGCAAGATATCTGCGTTTAAAGTGGAAAAAACAAGTTTTTCAGCACATTGTGGGACTAGATTTTTTGACATTGAACATTTTTAACTTAAAATTTTTGCACTACAGAGTTTTGAGCTTTAAATCTTTATAGTGGAGAATTGAGTTGAGAGACTAAGAAAATAATATATATTCAAAAAAACTTAATTATCATTCTTAAAAAAATTGTTAAATAAAAATAGATACGAGATAGAAGGAAAATCTAAAATATTAATATATTTTAGATGGAATTAAAATGCACTAATCCCAATAGTGAGATTGTTC
The DNA here is from genome assembly GCA_951799445.1 of Pseudisothecium myosuroides. Lineage (NCBI taxonomy): Eukaryota > Viridiplantae > Streptophyta > Bryopsida > Hypnales > Lembophyllaceae > Pseudisothecium > Pseudisothecium myosuroides. The sequence continues at coordinate 7,239,519 of OX637289.1, read as the reverse complement.
TAGCAAGTAAATCAGACCATGTAAAAAAAAAAATTTTAATTTTAAAAATTTCATTCAAAAATGAATCCTACAAGTTTGTTTTTTTCAAGAAGATGCTCTAAGTACTTGAAAAACAAGAATGTCCATAACTTTCTCATAACAAATCCAAATGAAATGAATCAAAGCTTTCCAGATAGACAAAAATATAATCTATGAGAAAAAAATATTAAAACAAAATGTTCAAATTTTTGTCAATTTTTTTTTGCTGCCCGGGCTGCCCCCCATCCCCCCCAAGCACCAATTGTGAAAAAAATTATATTCCCACAAAGCTTATCAGTTTTTAGTCTCCAAAAAAAGTTTCAAAAAATCACAACCAAATTTCAGCCTGTAGGTACCTGCCCAAAATGCCATTTGTCCCCCGAGGGGACAATGGTTTAAAATGTTATAGTGGTGCTCCAAATTTCAACATTCATCCACATATTGGATAGAAAATATTACATTAGCACATATTTCATTTCTATAACTTGAATTTCATCCACAATTTGGCGATTTCATCCAAGATTTTTTTTAATTTGAAGTCTTTTTGGTGATTTCATCCAAATTTTTTGGCATTTTTTTGGCATTTTTTAGCTAGATTATTTTTTTTTGGTGTAATCTGGCACCAAAAAGCCAAAAAAAAAAGCCCTAGTACACATTGCAAACTTGACTTTCCGTAGTGTTGAGGGCTCTTAGAAATGAGCTTCAAATACACTAGATCTTAGAGGAAAAAACACATTAGAAATTCATTTAAAAAATTTGTAGAGTAGATTTAGAGAAGCTGTAAATTTGGATTGGGTTATGCATGTTAGGTCCTTTAACCCCTAAAGGACCGTTGTCCCTTTGGGGGACAAATGGGATTTCGGGAAGGTACCTACAGGCTGAAATTTTGTTGTGATTTTTTGAAACTTTTTTTGAAGATAGAAAAACTAATAAGCTTGTAGGAATATAATTTTTTTCACAATTGGTGCCCAGGAACAAAAGTTATGACCAAATAAGCTCAAAACAAGGGACATGGAGTAGCAAAAAAAAATTGCAAAACTTTGAATTTTTTTTTTGAATTTTTTTTTCTCATAGATTATATTTTTTTCTATTTGGAAAGCTTTGATTCATTTCATTTGGATTTGTTATGAGAAAGTTATAGACATTCTTGTTTTTCGAGCAAGTAGAGCATTTTCTTGAAAAAAATAACTTTGTAGGATTCATTTTTGAATGAAATTTTTGCAATTTTGCAAAAAAAATGAATTCTCATGGTTTAGTTTACTTCCTATAACAATCTCACCATTGAGTTTTGTGCATTTTAATTCCATCTAAAAGATATTAATATTTTAGATTTTCCTTCTATTCGTACCTACTTCTACTTAACCCCTAAATGCCCAAGGCCTGTTTTGAGTGACTTGGAATTTGCTCTAAATTGAACAAAATGACAACATTTTGATAAGTTGTATCAATTTTTTTTAAATTGTAACCGTACCAATTCAAACTAGACATGTTAGAGATCTCATAGGAAAAGAAAATACAACAATATCACTTATAGAGTGAAAGATTATAATGTTTGACCATGAGGGTGTTAAAACTGCAAAAAACTTTCAACCCTCTTTTCACAAGTCGAATCTAAAAAAATGGTGACCAAAAAAATATGAGGTTAAAGAACCTAGCATGTATAATCCCAATCAACTTATGGCTTCTTAAAATCTACTCTATAGTTTTTTTAAATGAATTTTGAATGTGATTTTTGATCCAAGATCTAGTGTATTTGAGGCTCATTTCCAAGAGCTCTCAACACTACGGGAAGTCAAGATTGCAATGGGTACCCTTGCACAAAATCTTCAATAGAAAAATCACTATTGATTATTTTCAAGATCGGATTTTTGATGCTAAAACTAGACTTCACAAAGAGCTTTCCAAAAATATTAAATTACTAAAAATAGCAACTTGGTTGAATTTTGTTTGACTTCAAAGTTTTGCAAACACCAGATTTTGGTGCCTCGGGCATTTAGGGGTTAACAATTTCTTAAGAATGAAAATTAAGTTTTTTTTGAATTTTTTTCTCCTAGACTCTTAATTGAACTCTCCACTATAAAGATTTAAAGCTCAGAACTATGTAGTGCAAAAAGTTTAAGTTAAAAATGTTCAAAGGCAAAAAATCTAGTCCCGCAAATGTGCTGAAAAACTTGAAAATCCACTCTCTTTCAATAGCTTTGTTCACAAATATTAGCAAACCAAACCACTAGAGATGCTCTAACATCCCCCTAAAAAATACCCCTTACAAGCTCCTTTCTTACCAAAATACACAGTAGTGCCCTTGAGAAGTAACGCTTGAATTTTTGAGAGATGATTTTTTTTTACAACAAATTGAAGAAATTGAGGTAAAAAAATCATTCATATAAATAATATAATAATAAAAATTCAAGAATTCAATAAGTTTCAATAAACATGGCAATTCCATTTATTTGCCAAGTTGAAACTTTGTGAAATTAGTTATGAATTTTGAAGTTGGAATCCCATGCAAGAAGCTCAAAAAATGTTTACCCCTTTATATGTTCATTGTTGGTACATTGAAAAAAGAAATATGTACCTATGTGTTAATCTCTAAAGATTTGTGGATCAAAGTTTGACAAATACTCACAAAACTATTAAAATTCAGCATTTAAAAAAATATGAGTTATGAATCAAATCTTATTCATTTTTTAGAATTTGTAACTATAGAATCTTATTCATGACTAGTATTGGGGGCACATATAAAAAAACTTGGGGTCCAAGGGCAATATATGTTTGAGGGTATAATTGAAAAGTAGAATAAAATTAATGTTTTTTTTAAGACTGCCCAAACTTTTGACAATGTGACTTTTTGTTGGGCTTTTGAGCCCTATAACTCAAATTTCCTTTGCAAGAAAGATTAAGGGACTTCATATTTAGGTAGAACCTCAAGTAAAGAAGAAATATGCAAATTTTCAAAGCAAAATAATGTTGCATTCTGCTTGCTTGAATTTAGCCCCCCCCCCAAAAAAAAAAAACATAATTTTTTTTCCAACCATAGGATTTTCATAAGAATTAAATTCCTTAGTAGTTTGTTTATTTCCCTAATCTCAAGAAAAAAATGAGTAAAAAAATATAAAATTTGATACTTCATTTTAGATATCCAATTTTTTAAAACCGTTTTGGCCGGTTGCAAAGAGCTTTAGGAATTAAAGAATTCTTTTAGAGCCTAAAATAATTTAGAACCTCCTACCTTACCTTGAAGGCACCAAATCTCACATAATAAAAAGGCATGTAAGTGAACCAAATCATCCTTAAACTACCTCCAACAAAAAGCCAAAAATGATTTTGCTTATTAGACTTATTAGGCCAGTGAGGTCTATGGTTTGATTCCTATATGTATTCATAGCCTAAATACAATTACTTGGTTTCATAGGAGAAACAAAAATCCTCACCACTGGCTTGAGTGTCACCCTTGGAATAAATGTCAGGGCTTGGAGTCAATCTATTATTTATTGTTATGGCTAAAAAGTCACATGTGCCCGACAAAATTAAAAATAAAGGCATGTAAATTCATTAACAAACAATTTTTAATAACATGCCTCAATTTTTTTGGGGGGGGTCACTCCATAGGGATTGTAAGAAACCACGTGCGGCGAAGGGGTATTTTCCTAGGGGGTATTTTGATTTTTTCAAGTATTTAAGTGGTCCCTATTATTACCTAATTTTCTAATTGGGGGTATTTTATCCAACCCTATAATTACTTATAATTGAAAAGGGTGGATAATTTTGAATACCCTTCCTTTGTTATAATAATAAAAAGTAGGGAAAAAAGCCAAATACATAGATTAAAGATAAAAAGTCTTACACCTTAAGAATGAAACATGTGAAGATACATTACATAGAATGCAAAACAAGCAAAATCTTCAGTTTGAGTTAGCCCAAGAAAACCATGCATTCAGCACAGCTACAAGATCATTAGACTTCAATCAAAAAAATGGGAAACTAATGAATTGCATAGCTACAAGATCAACAGACTATAACCAAAAAAATGGAAAATTAATGAATTGCACAACTACAAGATCAATAGACTTCAACCAAAAAAATGGGAAACTAATGAATTGCTGTAGATGCGCAGCAGGTACAACAGGAGTACGCCCAAAGAAAACTGTAAACATAAGGAACCATACATTCACCTCATTCAAACACACATTGCAAACACACATTGGCCCACACATGCAAACACACATTGAAGCAGACATTGGAGCACATATTTGTTCAATTCAGACATACTTGCTTGAAGAATTCAAATTAGGGAATGTCTACGTTCATGCATGAAGGAAAGACATAGTTCAATCAGCTGACAAACTGGATCACCCTAAACTTGCAAAGCAGGATCTACAATATATATAATGCAACGACACATACTTGCAAAGCAGGAACTTGAACATTCAGACGTGACCAAGACAGACATGCACAACAAAAACTGGAACATACTCACGTGACCAAAAGATACTTGCTAATGAAAAACCTGAAACCATTAGGAAAAATCTGAGCCCTCGGGAGGGCTGTTAAGGATTCATTTTTTGGCCCCTCGAGGTGCAAAAACAGAAAAATAAAAAAAAATATTTTTTTTGGAAAAAAAATATTAAAAAAATAAAAAATATTAAAAAATAATGAAAATCTTACGTGTCGCTGACGCGGCACAAGTAGTGCCACATCTGCAGCAGCTGAATTCCTCCCTAAATGCACTCGGGGGGCCAGAACTCACGGCCCTCCCGAGGGCTGAATTTTTTCTAATGACTCATACGCTAGCAACACATACCTGCAAAGCAAATACTACAATACACATATCTGACCAAGACATACATACAATGCAAAGCAAGAATTGGAACAGCAGACGTGCTAGAGAGCAAAATGTATAGTACCGCACTAAAAAAAATATGTACATGTGTTTAAGACACAATTTGAAGTACAAAACTGCCCCCACCGTCATCACTAGTTCTTGAGAGCTCTGCAGACAATTACAAAGGTACTAATTAAACTCAACTCTGCAGCTGCAATGTCCAGAGTAGTGGAAAAACAAGGAAAATTTGAAAACAAAAAACAAAATTGTGGGGAAACTAAATCCGCAACCTACCCTTTGTGCCAATTCCCAAAATGGCTCACATCCGCTCAGCAAGGGTCACCCAGATGTGGGCTAAGCTGCGCCAGTCTCCATTTGCGGCAACATGAACCTTGGATGGCTCCCAACCGCTGAAGAGGATGTCCACAAGCTGCCGAAGTTCAGCATTTGTCAAATCGCACAAGGCAGCAAGGCGCAGACGATCAGAAATGGGTTTAGGCAGTTTCCACAAGGATGAAAGAACGCCCAAGTTTTGGGCAAACCTATCCATAAGAAAAGAATCGTTGGAGATGCGCCAACGTCGATTTTCCTCCTCAAAATTGTGTCCACAACTTAATGTGGTGCTCCCGCAACGACGCCATGAACCTGCAGCATAGATCGCCCCACCCTAAGCCTAGCCTAAATCCTAAACAAGAATACAAGAACGATTGCGCCCCACCCTAACCTTGACCTCTTTTCCAACAAAACAGGAAGTCTCAAACCCCAAGTTTGTTTGCAGCACTCTAAGCCCGTAACCCTAGAGCACAAGCCCCAAACAGCATACAACGCCTCCCAGAATTGCAGCGCAAACGAAAATCCAGACATTCCAACGGCAAACTCCCCATTGCAATCTGGAAACCCTAAACTAACGCTGAAACGAGAGAGACGACTGGCGGAATGCTCTAAGTCCGTGGACGAACATCTAGTTTCATCTACATTGTAAGACCGTGAGCAAACTTTTTCCATCCGCAACAGTGGTCCAGCCAACTCATAAATTGAACCTACTAACAATAAATACCAAGGATCCATTTCTTGTTGGGTATCTTAGATCTAATTTTTTCAAATATCAGGTATTATTAACCTAGGTATATTACTTCAAAGTGAAATACATGAATTTGAACACCATATATTACCTCAAAGTATTTTCTAATTTTTGGAAATTGTGAATTAATACCTCCCTATATTATGCTGCACGTATTTTGCTAAAAAAATCTAAGTGACCCCCCCGAGCAATTTTCTTAATAGAATTTGTAGAATCCAAGAAAATTATGTATTTTTTATATACTACCATCTTGGATGATACTGTAGATGAAAGGTACAACATTCATGATATTATATGAGTTTTATCAACTATAGCTTCCTTTAATTCCCTTATTGAATTGTTTTTTCACTGGTACCAAGTCTAATTTTTTCTCTACTTTTTATTCTGAATTTTTTTTTTATAAATTTGTTTCACTATCTTTTTCCAATATTTTCAAATTGCAACCATTTTTTTCCCGATCCCACCGGCTAACAACTGAATGAATTAACTGGAAATTCTCCCTGAATATCATTGGAAAGGCAATAACAGGGTTTTTTTTCATTTTATTTAGGCAGTACAGAAAGCGATAATCTCTGGAAGGATGAAGCTACTTACATCCTTAGAAATGGATGAAACTTGCAATTTGTGGATGAAATTTCATTTATTCATCCAAAATGTTGTACATTCATCCAAATTTGAGTGATCCTGTCCCAAGATGTGGTAGCAAATATGTGATTTCCAGATTCTCAAACTGTGCCATTTCTTCATACAAAAATTGAGCATTATTTTTTTCATCGCTTTTGAGCGATTTTCCGCTCAAGAAAAACCCGCTGGGCAACAGGCAGTTTTGCCGGTGGCCCTTTAAACACCGACCCCACTTCTTGTAAAAGCAACTGTAACTTTAATTTTTTTTTTTTTTAAAGAAAAAAAAAAAATATGCCCCATTTTACTTCCGACTTCGTCAGCATTCAGTTGTTGGCAAGTTGCCAGTTCAACAAAGGCATGCAAGGAAATCTTTTTTTTGTATCTTATCATTAAACCTTTTGGGTGAACCAATACCAACAACACAATTTGGATAAAGAAGAGACCAAGTTGCAGGCTTGCATGGCGCAACTCGCACAGAACTTTTCTACAGTAGATACTTCTCTCGACGGACCTTCACCGAAGCACCAAAGATATTTAACTTAGTATTAAGTTACTACTGCCAGCTAATAAGCTCAAAGCAGACTGAACTCTATTTTTTGAATTTAAGTTACTAATACAGTATATTACAGTATTTGCCTCAAGGCAATCTCATCAACTGATTAGGTACATAGATAGCTAATTTTTTTTTAAAGATTTAAATATTACTTTGGATTAATGAGAAGTTAATTGGACAAAAATATTGACTTCATGCACTGTGCTCAGTTGGGAAGTTTAGAAGGATTAGGACTAAGGCTTTTTTTTCTGGCCAAATTTCGTCAGATTTTGCCAAACTTGGCCACTATGGCTCTATCCCTCCAAAAACTGGTCTGTGCAATGAAGCCGCAGGGAGGGACACGGGTCCACAAAAAAAACCCTGATTAGGACGTAGGACAACTGCACATGAAATGTTGCCAAACATTGCTAATGTTCAAGGTGGTTATATTTTAGGCAAGAATCTAAATAGGACAATTTTACCCAACCTTGTGGAAAATTAGGTGTTTGTAATCTCCATCTCTGGAAGTTTTTAAGTCCTTGATGACACCCTTCAGAAGTAACCTATGCTTGAAAAGAATGTCAACCAACTAAAACGAAATTAGTGTTGCCACCTAAATTACTGTGATACCGTAACAATCCATCTTACCTCTCACTTTGCTTATTCATACTGTATTTTCTGACGTGGCTCCTCAAGAATGGAGTGGAGGCTACTCAAGGAAAAATTTCTTCTCCAAACCTAGATTCAACGTCAGAATCTACATTTGGACTAATGGGAGTATGGGACAATAGCCCGCCGGCCTTAATCAGATTTAGTCCAAATTTGGACATCGGAATCTTAAATTGAACTTTACTTTTGAATGTAACTTTGGGCCGACTTCAGCATCAATACCTTTCAACTTACTGCACAGACACAGCCTTCGTTAGTCCTTATCTCCTCTCACTCGCGCGCACGGTTCCCACCTTCGTTTCATCCCCGCTTCACGGTTTCCAGCGCTATCTGTGCCGGTCGAAAGAAGAGAAGTCATACTCAGTTTCGTTGCGATCCTAGTTCTGAGCACGGTTTTGGAAAGACTGTGCAGTTCCACGCGCGGTTTCGCTGTGTCTTCTTCTTCTTCCCCAACGTTGCGCACGCCACTAGCTCCTCGCGCTTTGAATGCCGGCGCGCTTGTATGGATTTGAGGTTCTGGGTCGCTTGCGTCTCGCATTTGGAGTTCTGATGTGTAGGTTTTGAGCGATTTTGAGGGAGTTGCGATTCGAGAGATTGGTTGAGAGTTCGTGACAGCCTGCTTGCGCCTTGGATTGCGAGCGCTGAAAGGTTCTTTGTTGCGGCGTCGAAGGTGACGTGAGGATACGTACGTCGCAGTTGCTGTTGTTGCAGTGTGTTGTCGTGAACGTGTTGTTGGATGCGGCAGTTCGGCTGTTGCGCAAAGGTGATGCATGCGCGAGAATTTGTGAGTGGAGCGCGGACCGCGACTTCATTTCGGGTTTCTTCGTTTCGATTCGTTCTTTTTGTGCGCGATCCGAGCGTTCTTCCCAGATCGCCAGACTCTGACCTTCGTATCCCCAGATCTGTCGAAGCAAAGGGAGGAACCTCGCCGACAGAGTCTTGTTAGCTGCCTTCTCTGATTAGCAAGTTGCTCGGGATTTGTATTGCCACCATGTTCGAGTTACCTTCCTTTTCGGCCACCCCTGTGGCGCATGTCACGGCCAGCGAACCTCAATGCACTTTGTGTCAGATGATAGCCTGCCCTAAGCTTGCCCGTGATCCCGATGCGGGACTCGTTCTCAGCAAGCAGTGCGCCATACACTCCGCCATCGTGTTCGTGATCGTGGATTACTTGTGGCGTGTCTTCCAAGAGTGAGATCCGCTGCTATGGCTTCACCAGCACTCCGCGTACCAGCGGGATGCCGTATTTATTACGCTCATCGAACTCTTCGGGGAAGCACTCTTTGTCGAAGATGATTCGACCTCTTCCATCTGTTATGGTTGATGACTATTGCACGAGAGATCGAAGGTCTTGAGAATGTGACCTGCTGAGGATGCAATGCCATTTCTTTCGATGGCGCCCATCCATGTAACTCTGAGGCTCACGATTCCGTTTGAGAATGAAAGTATCAGTGACTCCATTCTCCGAAGATTAAGATAGCAACGAACTGGTCGACTGGACCCTGGAGCCTTCATCCTCATGACAACATCTGTTTCTGTTGCATTTTCGAGCGTTCTATTTGAACTTGGTATAGTTTCTCAACCCCGACATTGTTCTTGTTGCATTTTTCGCTTTTCCTTGGATACAATGTCATTCTTGTTGTAATGAACTACCGACATTCTTCAGATCTATAATGGGACGTGATGCAATCTCTCTTCCTATGGATCTCTGAATATTTGGTCATTTCATCCTTGGTTTCTGGTTGTCTTCACTCCTTCACCGTAAGTGATGTTCTGTAGAATTTTAATGAGGACAGCTCGGTTACCCTCTGATAGAATATCGTTCACATCACACATTGTCTAATTATCCTCTCAGGGCGCAAATGGCCCAAAGTGGCTGCTCCCATATGTGTATGAGGTGAAATGACTCATTTAAGAAAGTTGAAGGAAGGTAACGAATTGCCAATGGAAAGTTTAAAATGTGCCTTACAGAAATATGTTTTGGAAGCTACATATCATCAACTACAAGCTTCCAATGTGGACGTTTGAATTTTATTTTGCACAATTGATGGTTAATACATTGAACCAATGCAAGGATTTGTTCAGCTATTAGTTATCAGACTTGCTCTGTGCTTGATTATGTGTGACAAGCCCTTCTGACTAACACATTGTTGGTAATTGCCTGGTTTGCACAGGAAACATGGAGGATTTATGGATGGATGCAGATTCTTAGTCCATTAGCCAGGTTTGGTCTCAGAAGCTATCTCAATGGCAGGATTTGGAAGAAATGATCTAGGGTTTGAAGCTTCATTCTTGCGATTTTGTTATATCTGGGCGTTGCAATGGTTGCTGAAATTGCTAATGAGAAGATCCTCGAAGATACAAGTCTCGCCAGCTTTCACCCATTTTATGAAGCTCAAAATTGATGGATGTTGGGTTATCTGCATATGAAATTATTTGGAGATGAACAATGCATGATCAATCAGATTTGAAGTGCGAAGGTATATTCAAAGAGTTTGTAGCCCGCATTTTTGTGCCATGCTAGGGAATGATCCATCTAGAACCCTTTCATCTTTCAACTGTGATCTTACTGAAATGATGGAACGAAACTGGAACTTGAAAGATATGAATCTAATGATGAAGATCTGGATGTGGATAGAAGCCAGTGTGATTTCAAGTGCGCAATTGTAAGCTGTGGACAATTTCTGTCCTTTTCAGTTCAAGCACTGTCCATTCATTCCCCATCTGTCTTTCATAGATGTGCCAGAATGACTGAGTAGTTTCCCATTGTTCCTATGCCTAAGGTGGCTTTGTTTGGCTGTTTTTCCGATTCTTTGTATAATTTGATTAGAAAAGTACTTAAAAAACCTCTCTTAGTGCATAGTGTTGGGACTATGCACTAAGAGAGGTTTATGCAGTTGGAGAGGTTCTGTATTGAACTCTGGTTAACATGGCCTCTCACTATGGGGCCTCCAACTATTGTTCACAAATAAATGTTTCAAAGGACGACCTCTCTTACTGCATATTATGCACTAAGAGAGTATGCACTAAAAGAGGTTCTATTGTATTCATTTTTTTCTTGTGTGCTTCCTAATGCTATTGAGGACAAATTATTCAAATTGTTCACACCAATGGGGAAAGATTAATAACCAAGTGTGTATGATTTCAAATTCATATCAAGTGTGCACGTGCAAGGGGTAATCTTCACCCTAATCCAATGTGACGAATGACAATGTAAGTGAGATGTTTTTGTATTATTTGAAGATCATAATATTTATCACGAAATTATCACACCTAAGTAGTTCTATGGTAATAATGAAGGAATGCACCTTATTGTGGATATTTAGACTAAATGAATCCAAACTTGTTTTCATTGAACCGAAATTATTCCAAAATGATCTATAAAAGGGTCATCACATGATCATTCATGAGTATGGATTAACCTTGTAAGGATGTTGTGGACTTACAGTGGTTCAATGGATGATTTTACTAAGTATGGTAGGATGGAACAAAATATTTTTTCATTGAATTTATTTATTTGGAGAGTATTTGAGTACAATTTTAGTGAATAGCCCCTTGTTGGCCATTTCTTGCTATTTTCTCTTGATGTGAATTTTAGCCATAAAAATGATGTTTTTTGAATTTGGATCCAACTAATGAAATGAAGCTTACCAAGTATAATTGGAAATTTTAAAAAATTTATATATTTCAGTATTTTATAACAATATGAACTTTGAGCCAATAGCCATGGTTTGTTGATTTTCTAATTTTAGAGTGATATGATAATTTTGGTTTCATATGTGGAAGTCTATTTTTCCTTCAATCCCTTATATCTATGCTATAAACAAGTGGAAAAGATTTACTTTCACCACCTTTCAATTTCAAGAAGATTGTCATGTAACAATTTTTTTTTTTTTTTTGATACAAGTAAAGGAACTTTTACTACAAGAAAAAAGAATACAAGATATCCAACTACACATAGCCTAGGGGGGGGGGAAAGTGACTAAACAATGACTGAATCCACTAACAAGCGCCCAAGCGCACCCTGCCTACGTTGGTTGGTAGATGAATCCAACCCTAGGGCCAAAAAGCGTCTACCGTGGGACCCCATCAACCATCAATGGAAACACCTCAATACTAGCCCATCGCTGCTCAAATCTAACCCTGGTACTCTCCCCACCTCCAAGGAGATCCGGGCATTGCGTACCAATTGTGTACCACTCTACACACTTGTAATCAACTATACCTAGCCAGATACACCATAAAAGCTTAGTTGGTTGCCATTGGTTGGTCTTCAAATTGGATGTATTAATCTAAAACTTAGACAACATAGGAAGTTAGAAACAATGGATTTTTACCTAATTGTTTTTACATTTTATTATTCAAATATTTAAAAATATATATAAACCAAAAATTAGAGTTGATACCTACAACCAACTTTTTTCACCAACTTTGTAGGATGTCTAAACAGAACCCCAAATAAGAATTTGATTAGTCAATGCATTTGGATTTGGACAAAAACAAAACCTAAAGGATTTGGTTTAGGGAAGAGGGCATCCAATGTTGCTACCTTCCGTTTGGCACCACCTATGAGATGGCGTGGAAGGAACATAGAAAGGTGACAAAAGTGTAGTGGGAGGCCTCATCCTTCAAGGCCATCTACAATTTGAAGGCCTTGACATGAAGGTAAGAGCAAAGTTCAAATTTGAAAATCAAGAACCCTCACATGCACATGGCCTCAAGAATGAGGACTTCCATTGCATTAAGCAGTCTCTAGGGTGCAAATAATTGTACCAAGCATGATAATCCTGGAAGCCCTATAAATCGAGTGATTCTATTGTGTAGAATACAATTTTTTGTAGGATTCCCATAGGCCACTGCTTAACGAGCCATTGTGTCCTTCCAAACCACCACAATCTTTCAAGAGCAATCAATTAGATTGGAAGAGTTCTTTGAGGCAACCAATGAAAATTGAAGCATCTTTTGCTTCAAAGGAAGGGTGTGCCTAGTGGCATAACTAGATAGGTATTCTATACTTTCAACTTTGGAAATTTTCAAAATATTATTCGAATGTTGAAAAACTACAAAATAACTTGGGTTGGATTTTTTTTAGGTTGCTAACAAATGTACAAAGAAATTGAAGTTTTAGAGGCCTTAGGAGATGGTGGAAACTGAGAAAAATTGACGATTTTGACTACTCTACACAAAATAGTGAAATTAGGTTGCCTTAACCCTTAACTGCCTCAGCGACCATATATGGTCGAGCTGAAATTTCAGGCTCATTTTGGTATGGGCAGTTAAATTCGTTTGACCGTTTTAAAAAAAAATTCGGGCAATTTTTAGGGTTAACTATTGAAAACTTTCATTTTTCATTGCAAAAGGTAAACATTTGATTTTTGAGAGGTCTTCAAAGCCATATATGTCCCAAAGTGGAAGAGTAAAATTTCCTAATTTTACTTCATTTTCCAACTTTTGCCAATTTCACTTGATTTGAGATCTAAAAACTTGTACTTATCCATTTGCTTTGAAAATGGTCCCAATGGAAAGAATAAAGTGTTTTCATGATTTTCACCATTGAAAATTTAAACATGCAAGTGTTGATTTGGAGTGATTTGTGATTTATACTTATAAAAAAATTTGCATTTCACCAATTGCAAGGTGGATTGTGTAATAAGTTTGATAGCTTTTCATGTGAAATTAAGTTTTTTGAAAGTGCATTTTAGTGTGCAAACATTATTTGTAGTCATTCATGTCACTTCCCATCCCAAAAACTTTTATATGCAAATTTCTAAAACATTGTGGGGAAGGCAGCATACTAAAAATAGAAAGCATACATTTCTCTTGTTATAATCTCACAAAATTGGTATGCATACTTTCAAAAAACTTAATTTTGAGTACACTTAGGGAACTTGGAGAACGTGGAGCGCACTTCTGTCCTTCTTCTCCGTTTGTCTGCTGCTCTTCCCAGCAGCGTCGTCCGAGTGCCCGACACCTTGTGTCACACGATTTTCGAAGCTTCAATTTCCGTCCATCGTGATCTCGGTCTCAGATTTTAAGCGGAGATTGTTCTCCGAGAGTTACATAGATATTTTATCAGAAAATTTGCGAAAATTTGCGACGATTTGGTGAGGTTCTGGTGAGGTTTTGGGGTTGCGGACTGTGGATTTTAGGTGTTGGCTTTCTGAAGCGGTGGCGAGTATAATTGCGAGCTAGGTAAGCGATTGCTGGAGTAAGAATTGTTTTTCTCGAGCTGAAGTTACGATTTTCTTCAGAGGAGGATGAGCTCATTGGCAGTCTTCATGAGGTCACTGACATTTTTTGAATGCCGTATGCAAGTAGCTTGGCATTTCCAATGCGGTAGTAGGTTTCAAGGAGAAATCTAGGTTTGGAGCAGCTTATCCAGGGTGCCGAGAGATGTGTTTTTAGACATTTTGAGAAAGAATTGAGATGATGTGGTGAGGTTTTGGGGTTACGGATTGTGAAATTAGGTGTTGGTTTTCCGAATTGGTGGTGAATTTAATTGCGAGGTAAGCGATTTCTCGAACGAGAATATGTTGAGCTCGAGCTTAAGCTAGGAGCGTTTCGATTAGCTGTGCTGGCGTTCATTAGGCCATGTGCGAATGCAATTAACATGGTCTATCCGATGCTGCAGAAGGTCGTACGGATACATCTAGGTGCTGAAGCTCCGGCAATGTGAAGTGGCAGGGTTATGGAGTTTTTCCTGTCTTCTGTTAGATCCGACAGTACTGATGCTGAGTCTCGTTTTTGATAGTAATGTTTTTCGCTGGTTGGTTCGAGTTTTATTGATACCCTGATTCTATGCTTTTTACCATATTAATTACTCCTTCTATGGCATTAAATGTAAGGTCCTATGGTAACCGGAAAATCACTCTGGAACACACAATGCACCAGTGAAAGGTGCCATTCATGGTTTTAGGGTTCGGGAGACCACTCCAAGCTTGCCTCCAATCGAAAGCAGCTGCGTAGGGTTACGTATTCTGGACTAGATTGCGAAATATGTTCGATTGAATCGAATGTCTCCAGTTTCGTTAGGTCCTCAGTGCACTTTTCTCCCCAACCGAGGTGTAATCCATTGTTCGGAACAAGCCTGCTGGGAATGATTGACATTATGGATTGCTGGTGCTCAGAGTGCAGAGTTTTATACGTGAATTGACCATTTGTAATCAATTTGCAGCCGGAGATCAGGATTGCTGGATGCTGGAATAGAATCGTTGGCCTTTGCTGTGTGAAATCATGTCGTCTCGCATGGTAAGGCGAGCGTTGAAAGAGCAGGAAACGCAGCAATCATCCCAAGTTGAAGGATCAACTGATGATGAGGCGGAGGAGAGTCCAACTGGGAAACCTGCTCAGAATTTTTTCAGCCTTCTTGGATCCGAGGTAAGCCACTTTTTCCAGCCTGAGTCATTCGTCCTCAGTTTTAATTCTTGAACCGAAAATGAAGCTTGTAGGATTGCTTTTGGTTAGCAACTTTTAAAGACTTTGTATGCTGATCTCGATCTATATCATCTTTGGAGTCATTGATCTTGCATTGATGCATCATTGACATGCTTGTCTTGAAAGTAGGTTGTCTGAAATCTTCCCCTTGAAGATGAGAGTACCAGGAGAGGTTTTTATTTATTTTTTATGGGGTGTAGAAGTTATTTGTAATTGAACATGGTCTTTATTATGCTGGGTTTTAGATAATGATGGATTTCACATCATCTTATCGTATCTTGTGCTCAGCTTCTCTCGTTTGTTTGCTCTGTTTCTTTTTTCTCAGGATATTGAAGCCGAAGTTGCGAATGACTTTGAGGGCGAGGATGAAGATGAAGTTGAGATCCGCAGTGAGCCCCTGATCACAAAGAAAGGTGCACCAATAGCCAAAGTGAGCAAAAGTAAGAAGAAAAGCAAAGGAAAGAAGAAAGGAAAGAATTCAACGTCGACCACTGTTGAAGCCACTCGTGCGGCTGAGGAAGAGTCTGTAGATGAGTTACTGGAGAGATTGGCACTTCAAAACGAAGGGATTGTATCAACCTCTGATTCAGGAACTGCGGCAGGTACTTCAAAAAATTTTGCCCTACCGGATACATTTTTAGAACACAGAAATAAGCATGTTCGGCAGACGTCATGAATTATCAGGATCTAATAATTATTCTTGGTTGCAAATGGCATTATGCAATTTGCTGGCATTTCCGAGGGCTTGAGAGAGGACCGAGTTTCCTCTTATACTTTTTCATTATATATTGCTTTTGTAATGGAGATTTAGACTCTTAATTCTTGAAGGTTGAGTAGGCTTTGGCCAGTATTTTTTGAAGTTGTGGATTCTTGTAATCTGAAGTTTAGTGCTTTGGGCATGCAGATTTATACCCTGAGATATTAGGCGTGGATCCACGGTACCTGAGAGCGGAAGATGAATTACGGCGTATATTTGGATCAAAGGTCATAAATGCAGCGGAGAGGAGTGGCGACCGGATTGGGATGGTGGGTAGTAGGAAGCGTCAGGTTTCTCATAGAGGAGGTCGAGTTTCATTGAAAAAGAGCATGTTGGTTATGCCACATGATGATTGGCCTCGACCTGAAGGTGGACTATCCATGGAACTCGTTGAGACGAAAGAGGGCATTAAATTTTTCAGGTGTGTGACCTCTTTTTATACATTTCACTTCCTATGAATCTCTGACTTGGAACTCACTAAGTTAGATGATAAAATATCTGCGGTTATGTTCTTTCTGGATGAGCACGAATTCTTCTGTCTATCGACAATGAATCTAGTCGAGCATGACCGTATTGATGAAATCAAGTCCTCCAATGCGTTCTGAAATTGATGAACATGCTTCGTTGTCTTGTTCTCGAGTTGAACTTAGTCCAGCCTTTGTTGGCTGCGCACTTTACGCAATCTTATATATCCGACCTCATCCTAATACAGATGTTTGTCTCGGCAGATACACATTCTCAAGCTCATATCAGGAATTACAGAAGAGATACGAGGAATGTTCAGCTTCGCATGACCCAAATACCATAGTCACTATGGTTAACCATCATCCCTATCATATCGACTCTCTTTTGACTCTGGCGGAAATGTACAGGCATATGGGTGAAAGTCAAATATCAGCTGACCTTTTAGAGAGATGTCTCTATGCCTTGGAATGTGCGTGGCACCCTTCGTTCAATATTACAACTGGAAGATGTAGGTTGGACTTTGAATGGGATCCAAACAAGCCACTATTTGTTGCTTTATTCAAGCACATGCAGCACTTACATAGGCGAGGATGCCACCGGGCAGCATTCGAAGTTTGTAAAGTTTTGTTCTCGTTGGACTCAGATGATCCCATGGGGTCATTGTTTTGTATTGATTATTTTGCGATTAGGGCAGAGCAATACCAGTGGTTGACGACGTTTGTACGAAAGTATGGGACAGATCGACCGCTTTCGCTGCTGCCCAGTTTTTCCTTCTCACTCGCACTTGCCCAATTTCATATTGAAGACCAGGGGTCTGCTCCTAGCTCTGCCAGGTACTTTCAGAGCTCCAAGTTATGTGTATATATTGAAGAGTTTTTGTGTATTTTAAAGTACGGATTCTTCTTGATGCATTCTTAGTACCAGGGTCTTGTGAATGGTATTCCGTCTGTTCGTTTCCTTTATTAATATTTTCTGTACTGAGCAGAAATATAGGTCCGGATGAGAGTCGAGTGTTCCAAGTGTTGTATTCACATATCAACTTCATGTCTAGAAGTACTATATATGCCATCCAGAGTCTTGGCGTGCGTAATAGGATAATATTCACTTTGCTGAATGCTGATCGCTTGGGCTTACGCAACAGATTTCAGCTGTTTTTAATGTCTTTTAATGGTAGCATAACTTGAGCAGAAATTAAGAACCAGTTTCTTTGATATTTCAATTAGTTACGTCCCATCTCTGAGATTTATCTTGGCTATGTATTAGTAAATCGGGCGGCAAAGCATCACTACCCAAGTCACCCGAAGTTTCACTTGGACAAGAGGAGTCGTCGATGAAGCTACTGCAACAGGCATTGATGCTGCATCCTGCATTTCTGAATAAGATAGTGGATAAAGCGCCCATTAAAGAGGATGCTGCCTGGGCGAAGATTCTGAAGCACCACCACTTTAGCAGAGCCACTTCAGAAAGCCCTACTCTTGAGCACCTTACAAACATATACGTAGCTAGGAACTATTTAGTTTGGAGAGCTCCTGATGTTCAAACATGGCTGAAGGAGGGCGCCCAAGCTGTGATTGGCATTGCTGACGAGGCAATAACAGGAAATGGTGAAACGGAAATTGCCAAGTGGGCCTGCGTGCTGAAGGAGACTTTTCCTGGAGACGAAAATGAGTAAGTGCTTTACTGTTCAATCTGATTTGATGATAGTTTTAACATATATCTTCAGAGTTTTTGGGTTCGTCTTTCTTTGACATTGACACCACCCGAGAGTGTTATAATCGGAGCGAAGAGGAGAAGATCAACTACAGTCTAGATAATAGATCACCTCCTTAGATTCTATAAATCGTCATTTAGAACTCCTCTAAGAACAAAAATCGAAGTCCTCCTGTTCAACCTATTTGATGCCATATGCACTGTCACTTTTGTCTTCGAGAGCGCGGGTTTTCTTTTTGACAAATCTTCAATATCGATGCCCTTCTCAAAGTCTCTGCAAATGTTTTAGTCAAACTAACAGTATATGTGTACATGGTGGGTCTGTACAGATACAAGCATCTGCGTGTGTCTGACTTCTCGGATTCAACAGCAACTCTACCCCCGGAGGAATTACAGCAGTTCTTCCCTGGCCATGGGGCAGCGCCCGACCTTCCTGCAGCTGTGATGTTTGACCCGGATTTTCAGGGTAAGCAGTTGGAGGATCGTACTTTGCTTTTGAATCTTCTGTAAATGTTTTGATTTCCATTTCCATTTCAGTCTGGCTAACATACATTGTGTGATTCTCTGGTCTATAGGAATCCTGAATACCCTCCAAGAGATGCAAGCGGAGATGGATGAATGAGCGCAACTGCATACTCTTTTGTCCAAGTATTCTCTCAGTAGGTATGATGGCAGATGGACCCTCATGTATGAATTAAAGCTATATTTTGAGCTGTTCTTGAAAACACTCTTGCATTCTCGGAAGCTTTTTCGCGGGCATTACCAAATTTGCTGAATTAGGGTTTTGACACTGCAACTGCGTATGTGACGAGCAAATGATTGCAAGACTTGCATAGGTTTGTAGCAGCTTTCAAGGCCTTGGAGATGCTTCCAATTGTATTTGAGTTTATTTAACAGAAAGAAGCTTTTTAAGTGTCATTTCTTGTCTATTTTACAATTTGGAATAATTTGTGGATCAACTTATTGGGTATTAATTGGCATTACCATGGCTACAGTATTGTTGTTGTTTATCCCATTGATTTTTCAAATCTATTTTATTGTAAATATGCAGTGTCACAAACTTCTGTCATGGTTTCATCCATGTGGGATGGTCACTTTTCATCCATGTTTTGGTTTTCCATCCATATGGTGTGTTCATGAAAAGAAGACGTACTCTTGTATATTTTGGAATGGTATGGTTGGTGATACTTTGTGTTCCTTCGAAGGCCAAGTTCTTATTTATAAATCAATTAAGTTGTAGTTTTGAGAATCATTATCTTTGTTCATTCTATGGTTCAAATTTTTGAATACACCACTTTCACTTTCACACATTTTTGTTGTTTTTTCCAATTACCTTTGTCCCATAAAGAAATAATTTTTATTTTTTCATATTCTTTTCGGAACTCTATCCAATTAGAAATCTCAAGTGCAAATTGGTCATGTTGATAAATTTGGAGTCAAGTAGTTTTCATCCACTAGCAACTTCATAGTAATGGTATACAATTGACTTATGCATAAAAAGTAATCGATGAGCTAATGGAGAAAATCCCTTGTAGACCTCAATTTTTTTTTCTCAAAATAGTTTAAGCCAAGACATTTGGCAGTAGAAAAAGAAAATTAGAAGAAATCAAGAAGGTATTGTTTGCTTCATCTAGGTTGGGCATAGCAGAGGTCATTGCGAGTATTGTGGAATTTTTGATATATGTAACCTTGTGTATTGGAAATTTTAATAAAAGTTTTGAGAGTAGGAAATGTATTGTAATAGATTTAGCCTCCAAGTGACAAGTAGTTCTTAAGTAAGTTTAAACATTATCTAAGAGAACTACCGTACGCATAGGGCAATTTCGGCACTTTCTTGACGAAAGTGTTTACTTTTTCTAATTCGACAATTTGGCACCTTCATTTAGATTTCTTGACTTTCGGCACTTCGCTGTTTTTAATTTTTCAACGCTCCTAATTTTGGATTGACTCTTTCTATTGATGCATAAATGTGTGTTTTTTTCTAAATTTTCTCAAGAATAGTTTTTGGATATTCAAAATTAGCAACAATGAAATTTTTTGGATTTTCAAAAATAGTTGTACAATTTCCTAAATTTTCGGCATTTTTCAAATTTTCTCGAGTTATTTATGAAATTGACCTATGCGTACGGTAGTCTATTATATATACAATGTTATGTGTGGCTTGATGCTATTTGTAATTTAATATATGATTGCATGTAATGAACAAAATTGCATATTGGATAATAAGATTTTTTTATTTTTTTGTTTTCATGTCCCATTTTTGTTCTAATTTGATTTGTTTGGAGGGGTGTTTTATGCTAGTTTAAAGATTGTAGATATCATAATGGGCCTTGTTAGGGTTTGAAATTTGTAAGTGACAAAGTTTGTGATTTATCATAAAATTTGTAGAAGATGGGTTTAAGGTTTGAGACCTTGTTTGGCCTTCTTTGTAACAATTGTGAGTTGAATTTGACATTGCACATAGTAAGTGAATACTTGTCAAAGTTTTTTAGTAATAAAAGAATTATTCTTTCAACTGAAAAAATTAAACATTTAACAATCATTTAATTTTTAATTTTTTTGAAATGCATGAATTCATTGTTTTAATTGATTAGAATATATTGAGGAGCTTCTTAGTAATAGAAGAAGCCTTTTGAGGAGCTTTGTAAATACTACTCCTTCCGTTCCAATATGATCTTCTTATTAGCCTTAATTTTTTGTTCTAAAATAATCTTCATGTTGTGACGTGGGAGGAAGGGCCTACAAATATGAAGAGAATAGTGAGATGTATTAAAAACTTCCTCATGGAAGATCCAAACATATCCAATGAGATCCACATGTGTCAATTGGCTGGCAAAAATTACTTTGTTCTTTTTGGCTTTTGGTTTCAACTTGAGTGTATGTTGGCTCCAAAAAATCACAATACTCGTAATTGGCTAAATTACATCAAAAGTCAAATCAAAATGAAGAAAATTAGAAAATCAAAATATCAACTCTAGAGAAGCTACGTAATTGCCAATGCAATATTTCTTCTTACGGCCTTGTTCATCTTTTGTAAAATAATCAATCGGGTTTTTTGTTGACTTCTTGACTAATGCCACGGATAGAGCAAAAAAACAAAACACACAGAAGGAATTGAGAAATTGATTGGCTAACGGCGCTCCTTCAAAATGCCCAAAAAATCCTATTCTTAAAAATCCAAAAATACACTTTGAAAACTAATCTAAAACTCAAACTTCACTAGGACAATAGAAATTCATTAAACTTTGTTTACATCTCAAAATGGTTTAAAAAATGTTATTTTTATCCTTAATCCAAAATAATTTGTTCAATGAGAAGATCATTTTGGGATAGAGGAAATAGTATATAAAAATGTCAAGGTTGAGGTAATCCCTAGTCAGTCTTGACAACACCTTAGTCTCAACAATACGTCTCTTGCACTTTTAGCTTCTTGCTCTAAATACACTCTTGTACTCTTTCTTGAAATTTAAAATTTGATTTTGTCTTGAAGAACTCCTAGTTGTATTATGTTTACGGTGTTGGTAATATTAAAAGTGATTTG
The DNA here is from genome assembly GCA_951799445.1 of Pseudisothecium myosuroides. Lineage (NCBI taxonomy): Eukaryota > Viridiplantae > Streptophyta > Bryopsida > Hypnales > Lembophyllaceae > Pseudisothecium > Pseudisothecium myosuroides. Next base: position 7,217,866 of record OX637289.1, on the reverse strand, counting down.
AAATTGATGTTCCACTACAATTACATTTGTACGTTTAAAGAGTCTTCAAATAATGTTGAAAGAATCTTTGATGGAGTCTTGAAAGGATTTTGAAGGGATCTTAAGAATTGGAAAACTCTTGAATTAATTGCTTTGGGTCCTTCTATTTTAAAACAAAATCACTAATTAAAAAAACATGAAATTATTTTGAAAAGGTCTAGAATTGGTTTTTGAGAGGATTTTGAAAATGACTCCAAAATGAACCACAATCTCATGGGTACATAAAACAATGTTTTTTTGCTAGCATTGTAAGATTTGGCCTCTTGCACCATTTAGCGGGTCTGTCCAAATATTCTTTTGTCATCTGTTAAAGAAAAAATTGTCTTCTTTCTATGGAAAAATGGAGACATTGAGCCTCGAAAAAATCTTTAAAGAATCTTTAAAATAGTCCTTGAAAGGAATTTTGGAAGGACTCTTGTTGTGATCTTAAAAGATCTTGAAGTCTCATGGACCCTAGGAATCTTCACAACTAAGTTACTTTATTTGTGCCTTCTTCGCTATCATCTCTCTTATTGCTATTGTAGACTTTTGAAAGCAGCTTGAAACACGGGGGGGTCACTCTTCAAGTAGTTTACATATCACGTGTGACCGCGGGGTATTATTAATGGGGGTATTTTGAAAGTGGGGACCAATTAAAGAGACCATATCATTACCTAATTTTCTAATTTGGCCTATTTTTGAATACCATATACTTACTTTAAATTGGTATAAGAGGCTAATTTATCATACCCTATTTTATTTTGAATTCACAATTTTGAATTACATTTTGAACTTAACTCAAGACATACACTGAAAGCATAATTCTTAACCCTAGAGCGCTCCAACGTCCATTTTTTGGACGGTGAACAGATTCAGATCCTTGTTTCTGTCTCATTCTTGCTTGGATGAAAGTAATCCTAATTTTTGGTGATACTTTATTAAGTTGTTGTCCTATCCATCGGTTGGATTTGGTGTTACTAGAATACATTTCTAAAATTACAAATGTGGAAGTATATCAAGTGGTCAATTTGCATTGACTTTAGTTCAAAACTAGATGTGCAAAAATGAGGTCAAAGATGTAAAGGTCACAAAAATTTCAAAAAATCACCATATGAAGAGAACCTTATTTCACATCCATTCCAACAAGTTTTACTCAAAAAATGATAATATTTTACTTGTAATTGAATTTAGAAGGAATTCTGAAATTTTCTTTTCAAAATTTATAGAAAAAGATTGGTGATAGCAGTAGTAGATCTAACCGTATGGATAGAATTTAAAAATCAAAATCTACAGCTTTCATTTGTATACCAATTCCAAAATATTCTTCAAAATTATAGTTTATAATGTTTTTTCTCAAATCGTCAATTTTGGAGATGAATCCAGACGTTTAGGGGTTAACATGCACGTTGGAAATTGGAGACATACACTGAAAGCATAATTCATAACATGCACGTTCAAATGAAAGCCTAATTCATAACATGCACGTTGGAAAGAGCATTAGACATGCAGCTCTCTTTGAGTTCCTTAATTCTTCAAGGTTAGGATTCAAGCATATGCAACACCGAAAATGCCAGACCAAAAACGATTAGCTAGTTTTTCTTCAGCTCCTTCATTCTTCAGGGTTTATGCTTCAAGCGTATGCAACACCCATCATTTTACAGCAGAAACGATCAGCTTTAAGCAGCTCCTAAAACTCCCACAGCTCCCATCATATGACAAGCTCAAAAGAAAAAACTAAATGAGAAGTTCAAGAGGAATTGCTAGTGCTCGAACTGAAAGGGATTCACATTCCATTCAGAACAGAAGCTAATGGCAAGAAAACTAACAATGCATGCACATAATTTAACAAGGAATGCTGAAACATTTGTAAACATTCCTAGCCTACAAACAGATAACGTCCAAACAAAAGAAAGCAAGAAAGCCAGCATTGCACGATTGTACCCACCACATTCTACAACACACCGAAGGAGCGGCTGGACAGATTCGTGGAGCCAGAAAACAAACACCAAGCATGACAGAATTTCGTGCAATTTGACTAGAAAAGGGAACATTCAAGGGCAAATGGCACACACTACTGCTGGTCATACAAAATCTTGCAAAATGCTGATGAAATTCAGCATGCTTCTATCATACAATGTGTTCACAAACACATTTAAAACAAAAAGAAAGCTTCGTGACTGTGAAGAACACTGAATGTCAAAAGCAGTCACCCCTCTGTGAATGTCTGAATCACTAATTACGAAAATGCTGTTCTAGGGCTGCTCTATGTAAAGCAATACTATGATGCAGGTTTAGGGTCACCATATATGTACAAGAAGAACTAAAGAAATGAAACAAAAACTGGACCAAAGCATGCCTTCAAACCTACATGGCTGATCCGGGGGTGCGTTGCCAAGGAGTGACCCACAGCAGCGGGAAGTCACGCCAGTCTGCTCTAGTCGGGACAGCACCTCGTTCCTGCCAACCCCGCCCCAGTTCTGTGCGCAGGAGAGACAACTCAGCCCCCGACAACTCGCTCATCGGAAGAAGGCGGAATCGGTCCGGGATTGGCTTCTACAGCTTCCATGTGAAAGAAAATATGGACATGGCATCGTCAAAGCACTCTACCACGTACGAATCCCGAGACTTCCAGGGCGCGCGCCACACCCACACCAAGTCGAATTGCGCCAGCTTCAGCGCAGCATACTCAACCCAGCTGGAAACAATGCCACGCCAAAATTTGCTCACCAAACTGAGCTTTGCGATTAGGCGCAACCCTTTAGCCCGATCCTGCACACCAACATTGTGGAAAGCCCATCCAGTCCCCCTAGTGCCACGTGCAATACTCAGAATTGCGGGCAACAAAACTTGAGCTGCCACCCCTTCCCACTAAGCGGTACACTCCCAGGTTTGTGGGTTCAGGTTGACGACCAAGCACTTCCATGCCCTGCAGCAGAACAACATCCGAAGGACTCTCAATTTCCCGCCAGCAATTGAGCCCGACCGATCTGGCGCATATCCGCAAAGACGGCAAAGACAGAAACAAAATAGACGCGCCCGCCAGAAACAATGACGAAACAGCATTGGAAGACCGTGCAAGAGAAAATCCAAGACAAGAAAAACAAAGATGGGGCTAAGAAGACGAACGCAAGGTCTCCCACGATCGCTCCAACTTGGGCTGCTGCATTCTCGATATCGCACGCGCCTCTTGCGGCAACATCGTCCGCCCAGATTTCCGCCACAGTGCTTGCGGCAAATTGGTCCGACATTGCGCCGATCAAACTCAACGGGCGATTGGCTGCGAGAAAACTAACAACAGCCGGGCGATTCTTTGCGAGAAAACTAAGAGCAAATGGGCGACGTCTACGAGAAAACGAGCAACAAAAGGGCGATCTTTGCGACAAAGCGAGCAATAGCTGGGCGATCCCTGCGAGAACACGAGCAACAGATAGGAAGGGCGACGAGGGTTCTAGGAAGCAAGTGATTTACAAGGAAAACCCACAAAAAAACAATTTAAGCAGGGCTAGGGAACAGTAGTGATCTGACTGGCAGCGCTGATGATGAAGCCTGAAGTAGGGAAAATGATTCCCCAGATTTTGGCCAAGGATCCCAGGATCCTTGATGAATAAAACATCCCATCCAAGCCGCCTCCCCAAAACGGATAATCCTGGGCTGTCTCCCATCCAATTGAGACCTCTGCAGTCTAAGCATGCAAAATGATGGAACTTGTGGGACGTAGTCATGCTGAATTGAAAAGACATCCACACCCTGAAAAATTAAAATTGGGAAGACTATTTTCAAAAGCACACCTTATAATACAAATGGTAGTCCTCCCTTTCCTTGTTTCTAGTCCAAGGATGCAATTATTATAGATAGCTGTTTATAGGGTTTAGGTCTTGGATGGATATCCTACATTACAGTAGGGTTAATGGCATTGTATGTGTTTCGTATTTTTTTTCTCGCTCAAATAAAACAGGCATAGGTATAGGTATTAAAACAAAATGAAATTTAAAAAAACCCTAAACCGCTACTACAGGAGTTCAACTTGGCAAACCTGAACCAGGACATGGCAGAGTCCAAAGACAGAAGTATTTTAAAGAAATAGAGCGGGCGACCCAAAAATTTAATAATGAAATTAAAAAATCTAAGCATTGTTATTCAGCACAGGTTCAAAATCTCAGCCAGTGCAGTAGTTCAAGCCTGCACATACTGCAGAATCCAATCCTGCAAGACGTGCATTTTTTGCAATACAAAGAGCTGTGACCAAAAAAATTGGAAATGAAAAAAAAAACAAAAAAAAACGGGTCTTTCATGAAGGAAATTCAGCTTGTCTGCTGCCCTGTTGTATAAATAGAGCACTGCAGAGGCGCATAGGTGTAAACCAAGATGTGCAGAACATCAACATTCATCACGGTGAATACAAAGAGCATTAGTAAAAAAAAGCGATTAAATTTAAAGGGTACAATCAGCTTTGATTGGTAGACAAATTTCCTGTATAAATAAGCTTTAACTTCTAGACATCACAAACTCGTTTAAGGCATTTGCGTCTTCAGCGGCTAGAGTATACACATTGTTGTTGCTGCTGTATTCTAATGTAACAGTTGTAATGACGGTATCAACATCAATCCACCTTGTATCGGTATGTTCATATTTAAATTTTTTTAGACCGGGTACTTTCCTGAAATACTGCAACAAGACTTGCCGACTGCATTGGACATTACTTTCTTTACCTGTTGTTTTCTGAAGATTCATGAGGTCCAAGGGCTGGTGGAGAATTTCCCATTGCCTTCCATGCGCCTGCCTTATTGATTGAACACGTCCTATCCACCACGTTCCATCATCAACGCCTTCCAAAACATTTGTTGCATTCCCTGACTTCGAGGCCTTTGATTGACGTCCCTTTTTCCTCTTACGAGCTGACTTCACAGTGGATGACACTTTGTCGCTGCTACTCTGCACAAAGTAGACGCCTCAATCTGTTCCTATGCCGAGAAGGCAAGTACTTGAAGACGATGCTGCTGATACATAGTCGTCATGGTTGTTAAAGTACATAGAATGTTTAACTCTAGTAAGTCGGTCTTTAGAAAGAAATGGGTTGCCATTTAGTTGAGACACCAAGGTTGATTTGTAAATAATTTGGCCATCATATTCCACGGGAGGACTAGCTCGAGCCACGGATGGTTCTGATGTAATCTGTTCTTCATGAGAATTCAACATTTCCGATATTACATCCCTTACCTCCCCTTCAGCCACAGTTTGAGCATCTTGACCATCATCCACCAATTCGGACTCCAAGACATCCTGGGATGCGGCTAAGTGGCCATTGTCCACCAATTCACCTCCAGCCACTTGTAAACTGTGGCGTAGCACTTCCGAACCGCCGTCCTCTCCTGAAATTGGGGCAGAGGATGGCTTGAACTTCATGAATTTCTCGTCTGCCCTCTCCAGTTCCCACGGTCTATTAAACCATACCTTCAAATTGGGCCTTGCATGTACAGAAGGAGCCATGTTCAAGTGCCTCAGAAGACGTTGTGCCTCAGTGAGTCCCTCCTTCAGAGCGAGAACCACATCAGCAGTCGTAGGGATTTCTGAATAATCCCCTAGGTCACAGGCCGTCTCCCCTTCTTGGAGGGGATGTAACTTGGCCCACACATTTTCCATTCTGTTATGCTGCTTATTGAACTTCAGACCGTTTTCAGCATACTCAACAGCAGACAGATGATTCAACATATTGGCCGTATTGGTCAACTCGTGGAAGTTGTAAGCCCTCTCATTCCCGTTCATGCCCCCTATTTTAGAAAAAAAAAATTCACAAGAGTCGCTTCCAGTCAAATGCAAAGGAACAGGTAAGTGAGCATACCTATCACAGAAGTGACATATTAGCAACACAGCAAAGTGACAAGACAATTGGATGTCTATGAAGCATTGTTGACTAACAAAGTGGCAACCTTCTATCATCTCCATGGAATTACCATGCACCCCGTGATATCCATGTTTCAACCACAATTTCCATAGGCGGAAAAAAAGGATACTTTGGCGGCTAGAACAATCCTAGCCCGCAAAGAGTGTCTTGGAGAGCAGAAGATGTCAATATAATCCGCACAAATCTGCAAGTAGTACTATGTCCCCAAAGTCCTCTCCCGGTGAACGTCATCAACCTCCCTTAATCGCTTCAAACATGCCCTCACCTTCTCCTGGCACAGTCTTTGGGCAGAACCCCAGTTTTGCCTGTCCTTACGGTCAACATATTCTTGTCGAAGACCATGTTCGTCAGCATTGAAACGATTATAAACATGACCTACGTGTTGCAACAAACAAACATCGCCTCCTAGTTGCATGCAGCGTTTAGAAGACAGCAAAGGATTGATTAATTTCTTTCCATTGTGGATATAATCCTGGTCATATATACCAAAGGCATCCCCGTTAGAATTCAGAGATGCAGTAAACAGCCAACCATCCCAACCCAAGTCCAATCGAGATCCCTCTGTCGACCTGTAGTCTTGCAACATAAGCTGCCTCCTGCGACTATCACCGTCACTTGAATGCCCAACAATAGGTCCAACACTTTCCAAGCATTCTTTGATCCATAAAGAGTCTATGACGTCCCATTGACGCCTCACCCACTTAGCATCAAAACAATTGCATGTACAACATACAATCAACACTAGGCGGGGCAATTTATCATGAAGAGGGTTAACAACTATGACTCTAGCGAATCCTCCAATCTGGCTACATCGGAATGTCTCAAGAATCTTGTTGTATCCATCTTCTCTAGACCCTACCTCAGGCTTGAAAGATGTAACACATACATGATCATCCTTAGGACCACAGAAACCCACCAAAGTATCCCATTTCGACTCCCACCCTACTCTACCTTTTACTTTAGTCTCATCCTCTGCTAGGCTGACGGGTACAGGGCCAACAATATTTAGAGAAGACTTAGCATCTTTGTAAATGGCTACTACAGCAGCAAAAATCTCTTAATGCTCTCCCGGTCTGAATTGCACCCCTTTTTTTATGTCCCTTTTTATACTACAGTAACTAGGACCAACAAAATTTAGTTGAAATAGATCACACATTCATCTACCGCTGTAAACTTTCATGGTTTGTGCAAAACATTTCGTATTTTCGGTATAACGATTCCCCCTACTGTCCCAATTCAAGTTCTGGGCCACGTCTCGGAGGAAATCCCAAAGTGCATGTTTACCACCAAATGCTCCAGTTCTGTGTGCATTCAATATATTATGACAGAACTTCACGACGTTAGCTTCATTAGATGAGGTTCTAGCCATCTCCAGCAGTGTAGGACGTTTTACCTTAAGTTTAGTGATTCTAGCACGAGCAACAGAGTGCTGCAGCCTTTCTAGTCTGTACTTTCTTGCCACATCCCTACTGTGACGAGTGAGCTCTGTGACAGAGAGGTACCCTACACGAATTCCTCCGGCACTGGTCCTTGATCCCCTCTTCACAATGGAGCTTTCTTCCCTAACAATCCTCTTCCTGAAATCATCCTGGTTTGGAATTGTAGCACACATTGAACATGTGAGACCCTGGAATCCGTCAACAGAAGCAGACACCCTATGACAATCTCTGTGGCGAAACGTACCTTCAATGAGAATTTGAGATCCATCCACCAGTATGGATTGTACAAGATGTGGTTCTGGATACCAAATTACTCCAACGTGCCGATCATCTAGCAACGACTTAACAGGAAATGAGACACCTCCATACGCACAATGAGTTTGCCAAAATCCCCAGCACATAATTGCAGTTATTGAATTTTTGTCTAGAGGAAGAGATTCACCTTCCTCTCCATGAGCACTTGCACTCCTGTAGAACCTCCAAAGATCTTGTTGATTAGATTCTACACTTACTGCCGATGTAGTCCGTGGCCTTCCCCTTCTCCCCGAAAGAAGTGCATCTGCCCTCCTATCTGCATTCTTCGAATCCTCCATGCCTTGCACATGCTTTGTGCTGGCCATGTGGTTCTTCAATGTAGAGTCTAGATTCTTCTTCGGCGGACATAGCTGCATAACCCCATTACGGCAGTAAGGGCACTTAACCTTAAACCAAAAACTTTTTGGACGAGGTTGCTCTAAATCTCCAAGTGTATAGAATGGTTTCACGCCTTCAACAAGTTCTGCATTCACCGCCTCCATGACCTCAACACCTTCCTTGATCAATTTCCTATGGTCTTCTATTGTTAGGACCACAGATTTCCCCTTTGGCGCCTCTGATTGAGGATGGTTCAGATAGTTAACATTGTGTTTCCTACACCATCTCTTCACATGTTGTGTACTGAGGAGGTGACTTGTTCTGAAATTTGAAAACAAGTTTTGCATCGTTGATTTATTGTGAATGCCACTCTGTCCTCCAATTTCCTTCCGACACTTGAGGCTTAACAACGCCCACGTCGTCTTGGTCCCACGAACGCAGCTCCCACTTGTGGTCATCGAAGTCACAGTCTTTCAAATCCCGTCGTAACTTCTCAGCGCTGACCATGTACTGTTGAATGATCTCCTTCGACACCAAGGTCGACTTCAATGGATCCCCATCCCCAACACTGTCGTCAAGGTCGCCAGTGACACCGCTAACCCTAGAGGAGCCAATTGGATCGACTTCGGCATTCACAGCAGGGTCTGCCAATACATGATACCCCTCTTCGTGTGCAGGAGGTTGTACATCTTCATCGCCCCTAAACCCATGTTCCACACGGCGCCGCTTTCCCGAACCGCATTCAAAATTCCCCAATTGAATAACATACACATCGCCTTGCACAACATTCAGGCGCTCCACCTTCTTCCGGATGCGGCGTTGGTCTCCTGCATCCCAAAACTCAAATGGCCAGTCCAGCACCTCATCAATCTCCAGGCGCACCCTGAACAGCGCCAAAATTTCAAACTCCAACGCCATCACCTTGTCGAAAAGCTGCGGCACTGAAGCCTCATCGTCCAACGTCCACAACGCTACCCGATCTGCCATGCCGCCCGAAATTGCAACTCAAATGAAGAAATTAGTTGTCGGGTTACCCTAAATCCTAACTCAGAATAAGCATCCCCTCGAAGTCAGGAACCAGAAGGCAACGGAAACAAAAGATTATGAAAGACAGCTTGCGCTGAAGTGTGCGCACCCTGAACAAACCCTAGCTAGCGACGAGAGAGACGACCCCACGGACGAACTTGGGAATGAAAATGATGAGGATTTCATTCCATTGCTTGACGTTGAAGTTTCATCCACCATGACTTCACTAATTACAGACTGGAATACAGATACGGGTACAGATCGTACCCCCAGCCCCAGCTTAGGATATTTATACTAGACAGTATATTAGATCTAAAAAAATCTAATTGGTCAGATTACTTATTACCTTATATTTATTATAATTCTCATTCTCTTATTTGTAGTACCATATATTACTTGGACTCCATTTCAAATTTTTAGGTGCCATGAATAAAAAAGACCATATCTTTGGCCGCACGTTGCCAGGTAAATTTTTTTAAATGACCCCCCCCGGGGCTTGAAAATGATATTCTACCTCAGGCTTGTAAATCCAAAGATTCTTGGAAAAATCTTGATTGAATCTCTAAAAGGATTTTGAAAGGATGCTGAATTGATTGCTTTGCATCCTTCTACGTACTGTAACACAAAATCATTGATGGTATATTGCATATGAAAGGATCTTGAATAGGTTTTGAAAGCTTTTTGAAAGTGACTTGAAAATGATATTCTACCACAGTCTCATAGGTTCAGAGAGTCTTTTAAAAGAATCTTGAAAAAATCTTTTGCTGAAGTCTTTAAAAGAATCTTAAAAGGATATTTGGTAGGCCTTTAAAGGATTTTGAAGCGATCTCCAAGGGATTGTAGTCCCTCCATTATAATACAAAATCAAAAAGCTCTTTGAAAGTGATTTAAAAATGATGTTCCATCACAATCTCATCAATACACTGACAACAAGTTTTTTTGCTAATGCTATTTCACCAACACAATGAAATTTTAACCTCTTTCAACAGGTCCTTGTGAACATGATCATGTCATTTGTAGACAAAGAAGGTTGTCCTCTTTAAATGAAAATAAAACAAAACGGTGTTGTTAAATCTTGAAAAAATATTTGAAAGAGACTTGGAAAGAAATCTTGAAGGAGATCTTAGAAGGGGTCTTGGAGGGGTCTTGGAGGGGTCTTGGAAGCGGTCTTGGATAGTCTTGAAGAGTCTTCACAGCCAAGCCACCTTGCCAGTGCCCTCCACGCCGTCATCTCTCCCCTCGCCACTGCAGCTCCCCTGTCTTCTGCAGCAGCGCCGCAGCAACACGAATCGTCTCTTCTCAGATTCTCGCAACTCGTTTTGCTGATTCTTTCAGCTGATTCCCCGACTTTTCCAATTCTCTCAACTCTCATACTTACTGCAAATTCCAGTTCTGACTGAGGAGGCTGCGCATTTGCAGACCAATCTGTAGAATTTTGACGGCGCGGGGCTTCTAGCTAGGTGCCATTTCGATCGGATTGGGGTTGTGTTGGTGTTCAGTAGCTCTTCTTCCCTTTCAACTCGCGGCGCAAGTGGATTCGGGGTTTAGTCGAGAATGGTAGTAGGCAGATTCCGTGGTTTGTCGGTAAAATCGGGGTTTACCGAGTTCGGGAGCCGTGGCTGGGACGGGACTGGATGCTGCTTCTTCTATGCGCTCTTCTTCGGAGGGGTCGCGTGTTGCTCCCGCAAGGATTTGCGCCAACTCGCGTCCGAAATGGGGGATTCGCAAACCCTAGATTCGGCTTAGGGTGGAATTAGGGTTAGGATATTCACGTAGAAGGAATTTCGATTTCTGGAGCTGATTTCGTGGCAACAGTAGTCGTCGCCCCATGGCGAATCCAGCGCGAGAATTACCGCTAGACATTCTCATGCGGATTTTCGGATTCCTGTCCATCCCGTCGGTGTGCCGCCTCCGCGCCGTCTGCAAGCAATGGAATGCGCTTATCGACTCCCCGGAGTTCGGGACGCTCTGCGCATTAGCGCCGCGGCAACGCTTCTACGTGCTCCTCACCCCGGGCAAGAGCCGCAACAGCGACGCCGGGTGGTGCGTCTTAGACCTAGCGGACGAGCGATTCTACAACCTTGATAGCACTTATCTCGTAGACCACACAAAACAAGCAAACCCTAGTGGCACCTCTAATTACTCTTTAGATACAGTCGATGCAGCCGGCGGGTTATTTCTTGTACTATACCGCACGTCGAATCTGAAAGTGCTCTATGTCTGCCACCCCGTGACCAAAACCTTGAAGAGGTTGCCACCTATTGTAGATATGGATCTCATTCTGCCGATGTTGACGGTGGATTACTCCGCGAAAGCCTACAAGGTCGTCGTCTTCGGGGAGCGCATGCACATGTACGACTCGGAGGTGGAGAAGTGGATTCTGCTTGCGAATCCGCCGGACAACCCCGACCCGGTGTGCTCTGCGGTCTGCAACAACACGGTCTACACTGTCTTCGGGAACGGCTCTTGTTACGTTTTGCTAACATACAGCCTTCTCGACAACGTGTGGAGCAACAAGGGTATTGAATTGTCGCAGAGTCTTTCCTTTGTGCAGCTCGTGGTGTGTAGTGGCGAGGTTTACATTGTGGCAGGCTCCAGAATGCGGTGCTACTGTGACCTGGAGACTTGTTTGAAATCGGGGATCACGATATCGAAAGTGCTGCCTTCGCCCAAGGTGCCTGTTCGAGTGGCTCGCATGCCGGAGACTTGGCATTCGTTGCTGTATCCGACATGCTTGACTTGGAATAACTGTGAAGGGATGCCGAGCTTTCTTGCGGTGGCTTCGGAAGGAGCGATTGTGTTCACTTCGAGTAGTGGAAGGTCGCTGGTGTATGATTTGTCAAGAGGCTCATGGCGGTCGGTGCAGAAACGGCACCATTTGAACCGGACGCTGGCTGCAAGCTCCACAACGTTGAATCCTGGTTTCCTGCTGTAACGGAGGGAAGCTCTCTTTTTCCTTCTGTTTACATTTGTTTATAGTCTCTGTTTTCTGATCGGGGGTGTCCGGGGGTTCTGAGTCTAGATTTCGAGACCATGATTCTACAAGAGAGCGTCCAAGTTCTTGATTTCAGCCACAAGATTCTGTTGTTTGTTTTCAAATCCGGCCCTGCGCAGTTCTGAGCCTCGTTTCAAAGGATTAGAAACGTCGGATCATGTTGCGTAAATTGCCTCCATTCTTGGAGCGCAAATCCTGAACTCTGACACTCCGTACTGTGGGAATTCGAGGCCCCAATTCTCGCCTCAGCACTCTTACCCTGGGGTAGAGTTTTCGGATTTGCGTCTCCAATTGGACTCTGTTTGTGGAGCCCAAGGTCTGACACCCCCTGATATAGCTCATGGCTTATGTGAATCATGTACCATACCCACAGAACTCTCGTCTGGTGATTTCTGACCAACATGTTCGAGCGCTTGTTCTTCGTCATTTGGTAGAAGCTGTTAAGCTTCACCTGTGTGAAGGAGTGAAGTTGTTTCTGGAGTTCCATCTCACAGGATCATGGTGAGAAATTGTACACTCCTTTCTCTGTAATTATTAGGTGTAGAGGGTAGAATCTTAGTTGGAAAGAGGTGTTTACAACTCGTAACTACCACAGCAGCAAACAAGCTGCTCCAGTAAGTGTATATTTTTCTTCTGGAATGGATGGCAAGACATCTGGTAACGTATCTGTCTTTTGGTGCAGTCTGTGGGGAGCTCATTCTTGACAAAATGTGATGTGAAGTGCATGTTATGATGGTGGTTGTCTTTTGGAGCTCGCCGAGAAAGAAACTAACTTCTTGCGGTTTTCAAATTTTTTAGGTGCCTTAGTTTTGCAGCTAAATGTTTATAATTGTCTCATTAAGCTTTCAGCACATGTAGATACTGAGTGTGATTTTGGGGAGATGTATCTTAATGTAAACTAAAAATCAAATGTAGAATCTATCATCTAAAGATGATATGTAGGATTTGTCACACACAATATCCAGCTGCGGGACCTCATACGAACATACCCTTGAAGTATGCCACCGCTCCAACTGAGAACCGACGTTAATTCTCTCTTGGGGAGTTGTATAAAGCTGTAGAGAGAGTTTTGGTTACAACGGTTTGATAAAAAAATTCATCACTGTATGAATTGCATTTGAATTTGCTAATGCAATTTAAAGTGGGAGGTTGTTGTTTGCCTTTAGTGACAGCAGACCACCCTGTTTCCATTCAAAAATCGGCAAGCCATAGACATTCAGGCCTACACTACTTCAGATGTTTCACCCTACACTCTAATAGGACAAATGAATGCTCTTGTTACAAAATTTTGGGTGCAAACATAATTGGTTTAGTATTTCAGCCTGCACTACTTTAGATATTTTACAAATAGTGTGACTATTGTAATTAGTGTCACACACACTAGTAGGACAATGTAGTGTCTGATTGGATGATGTTGGTGGTAACAAGGATCAATGGAAGGTAAGGTAGGCATCCCAAATGTGCCACTGATCTTAAAGCGCCATCTTCAGTGTGTGTACATCTCTAAAATCCTCTGTGAAAGAAACACTTTTAGAACCAAACTTTGTTCTTTCATAACTTTTGCATATAGTATCCAAATGTCGCGTTCTTTGGTGTGTTGAATCCTCCTTTCCCTTGCCAATAAGAATATATAAGAATTTGAACAGTCTAATAGTAGTAATTAGGCACAGTAGCAATTAGTGGCGGTTTTGGGATACCTACTTTATAAGCACCTACTATTGACCCTCCCTAAACACCAACACTAAATATATGAATATCAATGGTGAAGCAATATTTTGTAAACATTTAAGATATGAATATAATTCGTGAAGGAAGGTATGATAGACTATTAGGAAATGGAAGAGTTATTGAATGTATATTGTACGGCCTAGGATCATTATGTAAAACCACTATTTTTGTATTTATTATATTTTTTTCAACATTTTATTCATGGATAATCCTATTATTTATTGTTGTTTTTTTCTCATTGATTTTGAATCAAAATCTTAAAAGAGACATTCAATGCTACACAATTGATTAATTCAATGGTTGCAAAACTAATTGTTATATATTGCATTTTTCAACAAGAAATCACTTTAGTTTTAGTTTTTTTAGTAACTATGGGAGAATTTGGGGGGTATCTTCTTTGTCCTATAGTGATTAAATTTAAAAAATAAATATTCTTCCAGTAGAAAAATATGATATTAAATTGCTTTATTTTGTATTAATTGAATATACTAGTATTGTAGATATTATAGGATACATAGAGATCCATTTTCCATGGATTATCTAAACATGGTTACTAAATCTCGTGAGAAACAACTTGAAGAATTGACAAGGTTCAAAAAAGCTAGTTCAATTTAGGCAAACTACTTATAGACAACAAACAAAGCTCATTTATATTTGTCAAATCCCATTCAACGAGTAGGATGGGGTTCCATTGACTGTACTTGACTTGGCATAGGTTGGTATTTTTTCATACAAGATTTCAAGTTTGTTGTAGTGTTTGGAGTCTCACACCCTTATCATATTTTATTTGCATTGTTCATAGAATATTTTTAATAAATATCTCTTCATTTTTTATCCAAATTTCTTCACGTTTACTTAAAAATACCTTTGCTTCAATTCGCTAAAAAGATCATATTATTCCTTCATCTAAATTTCTAGTTTTTTTCTATTTAAGGTAAAAACATCCAAAAATGTCAAGATAAGCAATTTAACATAGTTGGAGGCATTTTTTTTAAGAAAAAAATTATTGTAATATTAGCAAATGAAAACTATGAATTTCAAAGAAAGAAAAAGAATTTTTGGATAAGATATATAGTTACTATGAATATTCAAAATGGAAGCTCCACTCCCTAGACCATTGAAATGGTCACATAGACATCTCATAAACTTGACACCTAAAAACTTAGTAGTCAATTACGCATAATTAAATATGTGAACAATTTAATTGCACTTTTGGAGACACCAAATCAATAGTCAACCACGCACAATTAAATATGGGAATGGTTTAATTCCACTTTTGAAAATACTTCAGTCAAAAGATGTCAAGAATGGGTTCATGGATGAGTTTGGATGTTTTCACCTTAGTTGCAAGACATGGCAATGCTTACTGTAGAGATGAGATCACATCCTAGTGATTGAAGTATCCTCTACTTGATACTATAACCTCTCTACTTGTCATGTAAGATATGAGCACCTAAAAGCAACACTTTTTCTATTTCTACTATTTTAGTGATTGAATATCTAAACAATTTGATGAGATTATTAGCAAAATCTAGGGAAATGCAACCCAAGTGGTTTTAGTAATTTTCCAACACTGAAGTAATATTTTACTAATTTTCAAAGGTGAAAACATAGGATACCTTATACATAACACTAGACTCACCTTAAATAAACACCTTTGGAACTCACAATGTCTCAATTTCAATTGGTTGCTTCAAAAAACTTTGATTGCTAGTTTGATTGTCACCTCTACTTGCTTGCTTCTGAAAAGTTGTGGTGGTTTTGAGTCATGGAAATATCCACTCAAGTCCATTTTTTCGATTGTTGGAGAACAGAAGGTGTTACAGTTGGGTGTGCTATAATATGAAGACAAGTCTACTAAAGTCAAGGAATTTTAAGTGGGACCAAGAAGAGAAAGCTTGAACACTAAGGACATTATGAGGCTTTGCAGTTGCAATCTAACAAGACTGACACACCCAAAATCAATTTAGTACCTGACCCTTGAGTACGCATATCAGTTAGTGTCGTTTTTGGGTGTCTACCAAGAGTTTTGAAAACCTCACTGTGATCTCTTCATGACTGTTAAGAGATTGCAATCACCCATGCGTCCATTCAAAAGACACATTGTATAACAATTGATCAAGAAACATGGAGTGAAAAGAAGATGCATCCATTTCAGGAGTGCAGAAAATATATGTTACAAACTAGCGTACGAGACCATCAATGCTCCTCGTAACCCATAAGCACTCACAGGCATATGTCATATGCATTGCATAACGTACTCAAAATCAAAAATCCTGCAGCACACTATTTTTGATGCATGGCCTACATGAATGGCCAGTTTCTCAAATTCCTTTCGTAGGTCAATTGGGCTCTTGCAGTGATCTTTGGCTCCATCTCCGCATCCCCGCACATAATGTACAAGTACATAATACCATTGCAATGATGTTTTTGTTGATAAAATCTTTAGCAAGCTGGTCACCAAGCACCTGTCACAAGGCGATTTGAAGCTTATTTGAAGGTTTCTCAGAACAGGTGACCAGTGACATATTTCTCAGTTTCTCAGTGACAAGTGCATATTCAGAACCTAATGAATTCGACAATATACAAGTCTTCAGCATTCTCATGATTTTACTTACCCTGTAAACAAAACTTTGAAAAATTCACAACTAATTCATAAAACAGAGTTATCCTCCATTTAGCACCTCTTTCATTTCTTATTTGAAATTACATTTGAATTCTCGATCAACTTGTATTTATTTGGAATGACAATAAGACATGCCATCTAATCACATTGAGTTGTCTTCCTAAATTGAGGATTAGGCCTCACCTTAGCAACTCTGAGTTAAAAAGAGGGATCAAAAGTCTTTAGCACCACTTAAGAGATGCAAACATGGGGAACAAGATGCACCATATCCAATCCTCCCGAAAACACTCAAAACAGCTGAAGAGACGAGAATGGGTTCTTTACCTGAAATATGTATGCCCGGATGAGAACAACAACTGTAAAGCTCAGGGAAAGAAACTGGGTGGCTGCACCTCGGACTCATCCACGACGTGGGAAACAGTGAGGCTACTGATGTCTTGTTGAGGTGGCTCTACATGTTCATCTTGCCATTGAGTTCTAATGTCACTAGAAGCACTGCTTCCCATATTAGCCACCACCTTCCTCAAGCTGTCAATCTCTGCCAGCGCATCATCTCTCTCTTGAGCTAATTGCATGGCCACTTCTTCCAGGGCCAGTTTCTCAAACTTTGATCTGGCTTTGAGGTTGGCCGTCTCCTCCATGGCCACTTTGCGCTCCTGCGCCAGTTGCAAGGCCACTGTTTCCAGCGCCTGGTTCTGGGACTTCAGCTGCCCCACTTCTTTTTCAAGCATGGCTTCTATCCCCTTCATTCTATCACTCATGGACTCCACAGCCGATTTCAAGGTATTGACCTCCGCCATGGCCGTCTCTCTCTCCTCCGCAAGCTGCAAGGCCACTGTTTCAAGGGCTTCTTTCTCGGACACAACTTGAGAGTACTCTGCTGTCCGTCGTTTCATCTCCGCCACTTGGTTCACAGCCCTGTCACGCTCCCGAGCTAAGCGCTCCATCGCTGCGGCGGTATACTTGTCCAGATCCTAAGAAAATAACGTGTACTAGGGCGTCAAATGTTGATTCATCACCATCCTGATCCGATGACAACAATATCCAAGAAATATTGAAGTACAAGGCCAAGAACCAGGACTTTGCATCGAAGGAAAGTACATGTATCCAGCATGATGTACAAATACATATGATCTCTTGTACTCAGAATACGCCTGAACACATGCTTGCACACAGAAGGGAACCTCAGAATGAAGGTAATGAGGCCAAGCCTGAATAAGGTAAATAAATGTAACTGCAGCCACTACCTTATTGCATCACAATGTATACCCCATCTTCATTTCAGAACCTAAATCTAGAGTTTTCATTCTTCTTTCATTCATGTGGGACAAATCTCATAAGACAAGAATGACTATCCTAGATTTAGGTTCTGAAACGAAGAGGGGATGTACACAATTAGGCGGGGGTTCCAACTGGGTGTAGGTACCTGAGTAGACATGTGTCTCAATGCCATGTCGCTACGACACAATGTACGAATACAAAATACACAGTACATATGTTTTGTAAACAGAGTAAATGTGGTATAACCTTACCTGTGGCATGACCAAGCTAGTTCTCTGCTTGGTCATCTTCCCTCCTTCCTCCACAATCTCTAGAACGGCCCGGATGGGTGATACCTTGAATTTCTCAGGAGCTCCTCGAATCACCCGGCTGGCCACTACGAACGAGTAGGCGAGTCCCACAGCTTGCATGGCCTCAGGGACGACTGGTAAAACCTCCAAAGATGAGAGTACAGCTCCGGAGAGGAAGACCCCCACAGCTGCAGCCCCACCAAATAACGTCAGCTTGGCCACTCCTTGCTTCCCCAGCTGCTGCTTCGCTTGCTGCAACGCTTTTGTCACTGTCGTTCGGCCAAACTTCTCCCTTGCAGCTTTTAGCGTTGCCTTGACGTCCTCAGGACTGACCTCCCCCAGGGGCTGCTCCGCCAAAGGTTCGTCCACGTTTTGTTTGGATTGCAGAGGCAGGTTCAACTCCTGGTTCTTCTTCAATTTCACTTCCTCTTCCTGGATCGAGCATCGTACTTGCAATCTTCTTTGAGCACGGCTACCACGAACCTAGAGTGATTTCAAAGGATTACTTTAAAAATGGCAGGTTTTCAAACTAATATGAAAAAAGCAAAAATTGATGGAATGAAGAGAGACAAACACGATCTCTAGTATGTTTGAGACGGTATCTAACAAAGATATCACACAAGCATATTATTAGAATGCATTCGGATTATTCAGAATTGTTCCTAAAGTACACAAGAATGTTTTGGGAATATTGCACAGAAGTTAAATAGTATTGTGTAACATGTTTTGACACCCATCTAATAAGACATCAGATCTCAAGGAGACCTAACCTATCTAATAAGAAAGCTCTGGAATGGTAAAACAAGAGAAGAGGAAGAGTACCTGCTGAACACGAGGAAGGTTGCTGAAGTTCAAAGAAGAGAGCTGCGAGGAGCTCACAGAGGCGTGCTCAGGTGGAGACCAACATCTTGGGATCGATGCCATTGTGATCAATTGGCTTTCAAGAAATTTTCAACAATGCTACAGATCACACTCACAAACTCTTACAGAATGGATCCAAAATGAACCTGCACAAGAATGGTACAGTCAGGCGAAGCCCGCAGGAATTGATCTGAACCCCTGAGTCCATTTAACGCCTATCTCTGCTAGCAAATATTGCCTGCAAAAAATTATCTATGGAAATTGCAATGTCAATAGAAGGAGGTGTACTTAAGGTGAGCTTGCGCAATACTTGATTTCTCCTCTGTCGATGCTGGAGCTCCATGTGGATGCCCTGCTGCAGACACAAGAATAGTAAGTCCCCTGAATTCCCGAAGAACATGGTCCCTGGAAGCCATTCCTTGAGCCAGGAAATGTAATTTCCACTCTCAAAAACTTCCATTTCTATTCAAAGTGGGTGACTCTCATTGCTTAGAGTGAACTCGTAGATCATGTTTCAACAAGTTCCTCAAAGCTCTTTACACAGAGCACGTATCCTCATGGAACAAGCACCCACAACACCGGCTCTTGCCTTCTCATATTGCTTATTCCCGTGAAACCCCTCGTCCAAGTTGCGAATCCTACCCTAATTTCAATTCACCTTATATGAGATTCTCCTTATACTCTCCAGCTCACAGTCTTTCTAAACCTTGAGCTGGGCTATAAGCCATAACCACTCCCCTTTTTCCAATTTCACTTAGTCTCCCAAGAAATGCTTCCTTTTCCATCATACTGTACCACCCAAGATCATAGCATCCGCATCAATAACCTAAATATAAAAACTGGTTGTGCCCAAAAGACATCTCCCCATTTAAAATTTCCCACAGTAAGATCCAGATTCGAGTTTACAGAGTATACAGATTCAACGCTAATCGCTAAAGCCTGCAAGTGTAGACAGACTCTGTCCCAACACACTGACAGAAGAAGGTGCAAGCAGTACTATGAACTATGAAGATAAAGCCATCACCTACCTCCTGAATCCAAGCTCCTCTTCCACGCTACAAAGCAATAAGCTCCACCCCTCCCCACCCCTTGCGCAACCACCGCTTCCCCATTGATTGTCGTCCCGGAAGCTCTTACATGGAACGAAAAACTCAGATTTTGAGCTACAAACCTACGAAGCTTGCAAAGGAGAACAGCGAGAAACAGCGAGACGAGAGAAGAACCCAAACGCCACTTCCCAGTTGCAAGGAAGAGCAAGAATTGAAGCTCCATGGAAGACGAAGAGCGGCGGATTGCAGCCTCCATGGCCGCAGATTGGAATCCCAATCGAGGACGAGGAGGGGTTCGGGAATCTGGTGATCTCGGAGACACACGAAAAAGGGGCGCTGCGAATTGGCAGACCAAAACGCTTGGTTGGCCATCGCCTACTTGCGCACAAAAGGTTGTATCTTGGAAGAAGCTCCGACGAGGAAATAGTGTGGTCAGCTTATTAGTTTGCGTGGTTGGCAGTTACGGGGTACTCCCTCTGTCTCACTAAAAACCTCCAAACCAGGCACAATTCTTGTCCCACTAAAAAGCTCCGTTTTATGATTTCGACTTGTTGCGTAAGCATTGGCTGTGTTGAATGACCTTGGGGGGGGGGGGGGGGCAAGTCAAGAGATCAAAGAACACTCCTCTCCTAGAAAGCTTGGCCTTGCCCATATGAGGCACGTTGTACTTCCTCAGATAGTAGTATTGACAATGGGTTCGGTGACCACTTCAACGCTATGCAAATTTGTTCATGACGTGGGCTAGGTTTCTTTCTTGTGGGAATTTAGGTTGTAACACATGTTTTTAGAATCCCATTGTTGCCATCAACTTTTAAATCATCAAGAATAACAAAGTTGGCAGCATTCACAAACAATGTTCAAATACGATACTTTCTGCATGGATTTTGAATGCCGCGCTGAAGTTGGAGATTTTGCATAGATTTGAAGCATGGATTGCTAGTTTTTGAATGCATGTATCACTGGCACAAAGACTAAAAATATAGTTAATCCCTCGTGGAGAAACTTTTTGGAGGTTTTTAGTCGGACAGAGGGAGTTCTTAGCAAGGGAAGTCGGGGGTTGGCCTAGGCTTTTTAATTTCAAGTTTTGGAGGGAGTAGTGAAAAAAATGACAACAAATTTGAGTTCATGTTTAGTGTTGGCTACATTAGTAGTGTTACATTGTTACATTGTTGTCGTTTAGTGTTCAGATTTGTAATTAGTTTTGGAAACACTAAACTTCATTATTAGTGTATTGGTAGAATGATGAAGATACATGGATTTGTCTTTATTTGTCTTGAGGTAGCTAGCTTTATCCAATACCGACTCCTTATCCAATCCCACCTAAATGTAAGGCCTTCATTGATTCTAGACCAAGAATGTAAAACTACAATATATGTGAAGTTAAGGTATTATCATAGATTCTCAATCTAGAATCAATAAGGGCCCTACATTTTGGCGGGATTGGATCAAAGTATTGGATAAAAGCTACATTAATTCCTAAGAGATTAAGGAGCACTAGTAGAAAACGCAGAAATTTTGACAGATTTTTGTTGAAATCAATAGAAAAGTGACCAAGACAACGCGACCAAATCAACAAAATTCTGTCAAAATTCCTGCGTTTTCTACTAGTTCACTTCGGGTTTTTTTAAAAAAAATTGGGGCAGGTCTTGGTGATTTTATAATTTGGAATTTTTGCATGAAATTTTTAGGAAGGATGCTAATCATTCTAATCTATGTGTAAAGCTTTGATTCACATCATTCCAATAATTTTTGCAAAAATTCGAATTAAAAAAAAATGATCAATTTCAAAATAGGCAACAAAAGATATATTCTAAAAAGATATTATTTAATTTTGTTGGATTTTATAAATTCATGCTTACTCAAAAACATTTGAATAATTCAATTCTAAATAATGAAGTCAAATTATGAGAAGTTTTATTTTACGGGCAATGAAGGTAGAAAAAAACATATAAAGTTGTTTTTTGCACTCAATCTTGAAAATTTTCAAATAAGAGCAACAACAAAAAATCCTATCATTTATTACAACATTATAAACATTGTGATAAACTGCCACTTTTGGTTACATTGTCACCATTGGATTAGCAATTTCCAATTTCTTGTAAAAGTTATTAGTGGTTTAATTTTTCTAAAAATGTTCAAAGACAAAACTTTACCTTTTGGAAGGGCTAGAAAAGCCTACATTTTGAAGTTTGGACACTCGTTTGGGCACATTGAACTTGCAATCAATGCAAATATTCCATTGAATTTGATTTTTATTGGTTTGAGCTATTTTTTTGCTTAAAATGAAACCTTATGGTTGGCCCATTTCCACTAGGGTTGTGTAGATTCCCCCTTTAGAATGTTAACAAGTCCATGTATTTTTATGAAAACATGAAGTAATTTTGCCTACTATTGACTTTTATGGTATGTTGATACAATATAGTAGAACAACCGATGGTAGAGTTGAAGACCATTTTGGGTAATGAATGCATTCATTGATAGTAAATAGGGTGGAGTTGCCGTTGGGGGTTAACTTGCTTAACCTTTAAGGGATGCAACCCTCCATGACCAAGGTAGTCACCAAAATTGCTTTGATTATTGGACCAATAGGTACATTCTTTGTTTCTACATTGAACAATGAAGTCACTCATCAACCACTTTCAGGCCTCAATGTCCTTCTAGAGTTGAGTTTATATGTGGCAAACAATTCACTCTTTGCATCACTCTCTTCGTTGACAATGTTGTACTCAGCCTTTAGAACATGTGCCCCCCTCTTCCAACTTGTTAAAGGTCTCATCCTTACCATGATTCCCCATGATTGTGGAGTTTTGCAAGTGGATAGTATTCAATAAAGTTTCTTTCAATTGCACCTTTTACTTGGAGAACATTATCAGGATATTCTGAATAACTTTATGTTTTTGATATACATCATGTACGGATCTGTTGCATAGCGTCACTCACCTTTGAATTTTATAACTAATTATAACTAATTCATTGTGTCTCCATAATATATGCTACAAATTGCATTTCACTTCAAAAGCTCGCTAACATGCAGAAAATCTTCATTGTTTTCTTTTGCATCCCCGTGGAGCCAGAAACTGAATGTGGTAACTTACATGGATTGGCCATTCTTGTTCACGTTTATCTTCCGTGTAGATTTTCATTACTTTACATTATCTTTACGTCAATTCACTAGTTTTTTTCAGTTTTTTTTTTCTTGAAACACATGGACAAATTCCATTGATAGAGGATTCACTAGTTTTACAGTTTTGCATTATTTCACGTTGTGTACATCAGTATTCTACAGTCTAACATTGGTTCATACGGAAATGGGTGCAGGGTCTCAAATTGGACGAGATGTAAGTTTAGCTGTTCTTGCTTTTGTTTCAAACCATTCAAAGCAACTATGTATATCAAACAAATATGCAGGCAAGGCAAGGCAAGGCAAACGGACATTTGGAACACTGGATTATAATATACAAGTATTTACTGAGAAACTCAGTCAACATGCTGTACAGTACAGTACATTGTCATTACTTGAATCTCCAAAGGTGAAATCTGGAAAACTATCCCTGGCTCGGACTCACACCTCACTCTTCCTGCGAAGTTTGAATTAGTTTTGGTTCCATTTCAAACTCTCAAAATAGCCCACTGGAGAAAAAAAAAGGACAACAAATTACTCTCTTTTGTTCCACTCTACTAAATCCCTGTATTTGGTTCTTCAAAATTTCTTGCTTAGCTGCTCAAGCAAGTGAACATCTAATTCATCCACTGTTGCTAGACTCGTTTTCAGCTTCACGACGCTCCAAAACTCGGTCCATCAATAGTCACACAAAAGAGTCTCACGCGTTGAGTTTCCGGTCACAGGGTTAACTCTGCAGAAGAGAACATAAAATAAAGCTTAATGAAAACGAAAAGCACATAACCAACGATTCATAAATTTAAAATGAAAACTTCGATTGACCGTATTGTGAAAAATAGAAGTCACATGGAGTTAGAATTTACACCACTAGAATCACTGAAGAACATTGCATGTGTTGGTGACAAAATTGAAAGACAATTGAAAAAAAGAAGTCTCTGTATGACCCACTCGATAATGCAAATTAAAACATCATGAGGCCCAATTTGAATCTCTAGGTCTGTTGGGAGCTAATCTGTGTTATTTCAGAGAGAGGAAAATGATTTGTGGAGTATGACAAAGTATGCTTATGAAAAGGAGGCAGTCACAAACCCTTCAGCAACTTTGCATAATTCTTTCCGTTGATCATCTCTCCAACCTACTTCAGTGAAGTCTGTCAAAGACAAGAAAAAAAAAAAGACTCGTTTGGTTTAGCTCGTAATCAAACACACTTTCTGTGCTCATTCATTTCAGAAAATGAACGAACAATTCAGGTGAAGTCCATGTGACCTGACAAAGCCCATGGAATTTCAATAGAAACGTACCAGCACCAGTTATAATAGTGTTCTTGAAGGACGTGTTGCCTGTAACCAAAGCTCCTTCCAGATTGGCATTGGTCAAGTTCGCCTGTGGACCGGTCAATGCAAGAAGGGGATTAGGAAAAAAGAAAAAAAAAGAAACAATAATTACGAATGAAATATTCGAGGATACAATTTACGTCACTTCAAGCTTTCTAACATAACTATGTGGGAGTGTGATTTTTGGGAGATCACTTGAGGTACAAGAGACAAATCTATTGCGATCAAATTTTTTTCACTATATATTAATTTCTTGTGCAACTTCTAAGAGAGAGGTTGAAGACCACAAATAAGTGAAAAATTAGACAACCCTGTTTGTATTCAAAGATTAGAGGCCATAGACATTTAGCAAAGTCATGCTTACACAACTCACTATTAAGTCCAACCCAGTGTATGAATAAATGAGGTGTTGATGAAACCGCAGGTCAATATAACAGACGGGACTGTCACTAACAATTTTAGTATTACTAGACTGGTTAAAAAGAAACAACAACTGAACAGCCTCATTAACAAGTTCGATGTGGAAGAGAATCCACCTTCTGAACATTCGCTAGAGAGAAATCGCATCCTCGAAGATCCGCATCAGTAAGATTAGCTCCTGAAAGCAGACACAAGCTCAATAAGTTCAAAGCAACTCACAAAGCCACAGTGATCGGATTGCTATCAATTCATTTGTGAAATAGAATTCAGGTCATGCTTCAATTGCACACCCTTGTCATAATAACAACTGAAGCCTCTTTTGAATTTTTGCATGTTTTTGCTTAAATCTTTGTTCAAATATATTCTTACTCAATTTCATCAAACGGGTCCTTACGTTATGACTGTGGATGAATGAGAAGTTTAATATGGACTTCGGAGAGTTTAAGGGTTAAGCTGCACTTCGTACTGCTAAATGAGGGACGGTGGATTCAGTACCAGTCAAGTCCGAGTCGAAGAAGCTGGCGCCCAACATCTTTGCCCCTTTGAAGTTGGCCTGCCGCAATATGGACTGCACAATGACAGAGTACATTGAAAAATTCAATTCGTGACCTTCATCCATCCCTACAGAACCCAAGATTCATAATTTGAAAACGACCAAATCAATTGAATACACTGTAAAAAAATATAATTGAAATAGGGTTAGATTTCACATTAACAGCATCAAGGAGGAACATTGCATAAATTGGTCAAAAACTAAATAAAAGTGGACAATAGTAAATCCCCATATGCCTACTCAAAACTGCTAAGAAAAAAAAAGAGCCCCTTGGTCCTTGAGAAAGAAAAATTTACAAACAATTCATGGCATATCAAGACCTTACCGTCTTGAAGTCTTGTTTGATCAGAGTCAATCCACTGAAGTCTCTTCCCGACAAATCCTGGCCTCGTGTGACTTCTTGTCCGTATGGACCCCCACCCTTAAAAATACAAAAAAGCTAAGCCATCAGCATTACAAGAACAAGCAGCTAAATCGTACATGTCTCTAACCCAAATTGAAATGTATAGTTTTCACATGCATGCGTCTTTCCGCATAATCTTTTCGTATAATCCTCAGTGATTGAAACTTTGAAAAAGCATAATAATAAAAATTAGAGCACGAAAGATTCCTGCAACAACAGGTCAACAGTATATTGAACATAAGAAACTAATTTTCTGTTTTGACAGACCTCAACATGCCACTATTGCTCATTTCTCATTGAACACCTAACTTTCAACATTTTCAAACCAATGTTTGAGATGGAGACATGATTCCTTAAGAGTGGAAAAAGTATGATTCAATCGTAGAACAAATCCGGCAGTAGCATAATGGATAGTTCCAGCGCATACCCGGAAGGCATGCGCAGGGTCTGGAGCTGAGTAGCACAAAGAGGCTGCCGCAATGGCCGCGAGGCTGGCACGTCCAAACCTTTGCAGCCCTGCAAATTCATAATCTCGTTCCGTATACTCCATCTGAACCATAAAACAAGAAAACAAGAAACAACCAATAAACCTCAAATTGTCAACTAACAGCTACTTGCCTCTTTCGCACGTATTGTCGTTGCAGAAGCAAAGATCAATCACATTCACTTACAACTGAACTTCAGCGTTTTCATGGAAAGATGGAACTCAAGTCACTCACAGCACAACATCGTTGCTTCAATGTCAACGTGTTACATGGCATTCAAAGAAACCCTCCACTGGAAACCTAGTACATTCATACTGCAAATGCAACATGGAACACCCAAGCAGACAGCTAATCGTATGACAAATCGCTACACAGCAACCCCTTAAAATCAAATTAAGGTAGAGGACACTAGAATCGCCAATTAGGGATCTGATCCTATCTCTTATACTGACCCGTATGACAAATATGAACTCATCTATTCATACACTTGGTTGGACTTCGTATCTAGTGGTGTAGGTATGACTTGACTTCAATGTCTACTGTCACTACTCTTTGAATGAACATGGAGT
This sequence comes from Pseudisothecium myosuroides, assembly GCA_951799445.1. Taxonomy (NCBI): domain Eukaryota; kingdom Viridiplantae; phylum Streptophyta; class Bryopsida; order Hypnales; family Lembophyllaceae; genus Pseudisothecium; species Pseudisothecium myosuroides. The sequence goes on along the minus strand of OX637289.1, from coordinate 7,191,133 downwards.
TGTCTATTGTCTCTTCTCTAGCAGTCTACAACCTCCCACTTTGAAATTGCATATAAAATTCAAAAATAGTGACACATACTCAAGAATATTGTTAAAAATTTAAGGATTAGGTTCCTGTACCCCAAAATCTCCGCAAAGCTCACAGAAATCTCCCAAAATAACACTGCAAAATACATTGAAATGCTGAAAGTAACGCAAATAGAATCCTCTACCGTAATCCTCCTCCCTAACTAACCTGTCTTGATTTCTCATCCGCTTCTTTGTAATAGAAATGCTCGTCCCCACTCCTGCTGGAGGAGGTGGTGGTGGCGATGGAGGGGCTTGCGGACGAGGAAGCTCCAGACGGTGGGGGTTGTGCTGTTGTGGACACACTGGAAGGCGCAGCAGACGTCCCGGGAAACAGAGCTCTCAAAGCTGACAAACAAATCGTCGGCAACGCAGCCATTACAAGAACTCACAAACCACACAAATGCTTATGATTCTGCCCAAGCGCTTCCTCGGTACTTCTCCAGAACGACAAATTGCCCAAAACAATTGCTCCAGTTTGGATATGGCAAAAACTCACACAAACTCACACACACAATCACACTCACACACACTCACACACACTCACACAAACACACAAACACACAAACTCGCACAAACTCACACAAACTCGAGCAGGACACACTAAATTGGGTGATGAAGAGAGAAGTGATGCACAAGGAGCTGTTGAAGAAGAAGCAAGATGTTGCTGTGAGGGTCCAAGATGGGGTATTTTGGGCTTTGTGAAAGAGGTGTAAGCTTAATGCTGTTGTAGAAGAGGAAATTTGTGTCAAAATCTGATTTTTGAGAAGGGTGTTGCAGAGTTGGTGAGGCAAAACTGCGGTGCCAGTTGGGTGGATTTGGAGCAAGGTGGGGATTGGTGAGGACTCAATTGTGGAGTTGTGGGTGCATGAAAAGCCGGTGTTTTGGGTTGAGAGGGTTGGAGGAGACGAGATGACTGGGCAGATAAGATTCTGCTCACTGGAGCCGGCGCCCGGCGGGCATTCTGATGAACAAGCGAAGGAGGAGCAGTTTTTTTTTTATTTTTATCGAATTTTCACTAAAAAGTGATGAATTTTTTTAAGGGAATATTTGGCTAGATACGGTTCGCATAGGTCAGTTTCGGCACCTTGCTATCAAAATAGTTTACTTTTTGTACTTCCACAGTTCGGCAGATTGATTTGGATTTCTTGACTTTCGGCAATTTGCTTTTTCTAATTTTTAGACACTAATTTGAATTTATTTTTTCTATTCATACTTAGATGTGTTCCTTTTTCTAAATTTTCTCAAGAATAATTTTTGGATATTCAAAATTAGCAACAATGAAATTTTTTCAGATTTTTTGAAATAGTTGTACAAATTTTTAAAATTTCAGACACTGTCCAAATTTCCCCTATTTAATTTTGAAACTGACCTGCATATACAATATTCTTCCTTTTTCAGCGGATGAAATTGAAAAATGCTACCAAAATCTTGGGGCGGTATTGCTCTATTGTGGATGAATGTACATTTTTTCAGATGAATAAATAAATTTTCATCCATATATTGTAGGTTTCATCCATTTTCATAGATGTAAAGAGATTCATTACTCTAGTGAAAATTGCTTTTTGCACTCCCTTAGATAAATGGGGAAAAAAAATGAAGAAGGAGAAGTACATATTATTTTTTCGCCTTTGAAATGAAATGTTTCTTTGTTTGCCAAAAAACAAAACAAAACTTTAGCCTACTTTTGAGGCTAGCGTGGATAAAGAATTTGTTCATCTTGGGTTTTTCTTGAAGGTTTTTTTTAACCCCTAAAGGACCGTTGTCCCTTCGGAGGACAAATGCATTTTCAGGCAAGTACCTATGGGCTGATATTTTATCGCAATTTTTTGAAACTTTTTTTGGAGATAGAAAAACTGATAAGCTTTGTGGGAATACAATTTTTTTCACAATTGGTGCTTGGGAACAAAAGTTATGACCAAATAAGCTCAAAACAAGGGACGGGGGGCAGCCCGAGCAACAAAAAAAAATAGATAAGAATTAGAAAAAAAAATTTAATATTTTTTTTCTCGTAGAGTATAATTTTGTCTATCTGGAAGCTTTAATTCATTTCATTCGGATATGTTATGAGAAAGTTATGGACATTCTTGTTTTTTGGACAGTTAGAGCATCTTTTTGAAAAAACACACTTGTAGGATTCATTTCTAAATGCAATTTTCAAATTTTTCAATTTATTTTTTTGCATGGTTTAGTTTACTTGCTAGAACAATCTTACCACTGGGCTTAGTGCATTTTAATTCCATCTAAAAGATATGAATATTTTAGATTTTCCTTCTATCTTGTACCTACTTTTACTTTAAAAAAAATTTAAGAATGATAATTAAATCTTTTTGAATTTTTTTTCCCTAAATCGAGTCCTACCATGTGCTGAAAAACTTGTTTTTTTCACTTTAAATGCAAATATCTTGCTATTTGTGCTGTCAAAAATTCTGAAATTTTTTCCACACATTTTTATACTAGTTAAGTGTAAGATTCCAAAAAAACATTTTTCAAAGTTTTTTACTTGTTGCTACAGAAATGGCAGTTATGAGTGTTTTTTGGCAAAAAAAGGCCTTGCTCCTTTAGGGGTTAAAGCAAGAGTTGCATAAGGATTGCATACCTTACTAGTTAGAAAGGAGACTATTGAATTTTTGGGGACTGGAATGCAGTGCACAACATTGACAATGTATGAATATTCCACTTTTGGAATAGTGCATGGAATAAAAAAATGTTCAATAATGAACAAACATCCATATACATTTCAATTCAAAAGATGAATTTAAAGACGTCTACATTAATAGATGCAAATAGAGATTGTGCTCAATAGTAAATGCATCTATATATTAGAGTGGTCTTTCATTATAGAAGGTGTCTCCTCAACAACAAGCAAAGCGTACACATATGAATTTGTAGAGGACTCCTTGAGGGATTGATTAAGTTTATTGAATTTTTGATTGCCAAAGAATCACTAGATCGAAGGTATACTCTAGCAATATGAAATTATGCTCTTGTCTCCTCCATTGATGTTTCCTCGATCTAATGCTTTGAAACTTATTTTTTGCTTCTTGTAGACTATGACTAGTCTACATTTGGCATGTGAACCCTATTCCTACTAGATCATAGCAATTTCGGATAGGATCACAAAAAACTTGTCCTAGTGGCATGATCCTATTTTGGGTGAGGATCTTCTCTATCTAAGTAACTGTTATTAATTGATTGATTTTCTTTACAGTTGGACTTAGGACCTTTACTACTAAAATCTAGTATGTCTTAGACTTACATGGAAGATGATTTTTATTAATGAATCCAATAATAAAGCAACAAATGTATTAACTTATAATGGAGTTTCATCCACTGTGGTCAAGGGTCCAAAAAATTCATTGACACTAAATTCTTTAAAATAAATTTTGTATAATCTAAATTTGTAAATGTATCATTGACTACCATTTTATTTATTTATCTATGTTTTTTTGCTCAATGATTACCGCTCACACTTTAATATTCTTGTTGACAGAGCCTAGTAGGACTTGCACAATGGTTGTCAATGTTGGACAATATTTGTTTTCTTTGTGACTCTCTACCAATTTACACATTTATTATTGAACTTTGGCTACCGTAGAGTATATGTGCACAAATTGAGATATGATTTGCTTACACTAAGGGCATGATGTATGAATCAATTTATTTTCAAGAATGAAGAGAATGGCGTAGGATTAGAAGTCCTATCGTGGAAGAAAATAAAGGTGCATGATGTAAATCTTGGCAAAACAAAACTTACAATGAAGCATACTGTGCAGTTGTGGTTCAAGAGGAAGAAAGCGAGAATGTTGATTGTGAAGGACGTTAAGAAGGATTTGAAGGCTTCTCCACATAGAGCTGACACGTCATGTGGTGAGGTGAAAAAATCCTTACGGATTTAGAGAAGTGTAACTGTTGAGCATGCTTGCCACTAGCCTCTTTCTGCAGAACAATTTGTTTCTTCTCAAGTTTTTATCAATAGTGTTAACAACATTGTATGCCAAAAGAATATGTGGAAGGTGAAGCAAAGTTAGTTGGTGGTGTGACGGCCATGCAAAACAAGGAGAAATGAGGAGTTGTCACGAATAAGGGAATGTCCTAATTTTTAAATTTTCTTGCCACTCATCATTCATTGGAATTTGGAGTGTATATTTCATTATTGTAAATGTTCCCCGTTCTATGCCTAGACGGGCACTTTCTTTTTTATTTTGTTGTATGAATGTTGAATTTTTGAGAAATATACATGTGGGGAGGAGTGACTTGCAAAAATGTGAACTGTTTCTGGCTTGCCTAAAGTAAAAAAGTTCAAACAAGGTTGCTTAATTTTTGATCCCATGTCTTATTAACATACTTGACAACCTTGTCTAATGTTATGTTTGATAAGTGACAGATTCTTGTGGAGTCTCCAAGCAATAGTAAGGGGAAAAAGTGATGATGGATGGATTTGTGTTAGAAAGAATTTTGTTGATTGTGAGTTGCAATATTTTCTTTTTCTTTTATTATTTTATTTAGTTGTACAAGAGTTTTGTGACTTATTATGGTTACATAATTTATTGCCACCAAGTACATACACAAACCATTTCATGCTGACATTATCTTGAAACTTGTGCAGTCAATACACCTTGCAAAGCAATAGACATGTCCACTCAAGATTTTAGAGGAAAATTAATTTAACCGCTAGGAGGGAGAAAATACCAGAGTAAGTTTTTTGGCTTTGTGTAGAATCAATGTTTTGTGTAATTGCCCAATTGATCATATGCATTTTGAGCAAGGCACATCATTTGCCTTGAAAGCTGGCAAAAATAAAATTATAGTGCATTTACTTTCTTCTCGTTTAAGTGTTAATGATTTTCAGGGGTGTTTAGTTGTTGTGGCTACAAAACACTTTGACATAATAGAGTTAATCACAAAGTTGTCCTGTATTTGTGAACCTGTGTCAAAGGAAGGTTTAACTAAGAATAGAACAAAACAAACAGGGCACCAAACTCAATCAGACCTGAGTTTGGGTGCTCCAGGGAGTTTGGTCCTGTATTTTTCCAGAATTCTAGTTCCTGGTTCCATGTTTGCTCACATTACGATTAACTCTAATATTGTTTGCCATATTGTCATTCCTTGGCCGGGACTGCCTTACGTGATGTGTGTACCAGAAGAAACACAATATTTCAAGAGAAGCGCCTTTAAGAACAACGGAAAAAGACGCAAATTATGGCCCTCTCTATTTTGTAAGTAAGGAACTCGTGTGAGTGAGGATGGCCGTAGCCATGTTCGTGTCTGATGCTCGACTGGTTCCTATACTTTGATGTTGTATATTTTCCCTGATATGATCTTTTCTGCAGAGAGAAAACTTTGTTTCGACAGATGAAGTTATGTGACCGCCACCACTTCAATATGGGGATTGGATACACGTGACGCAAACTCTTCAAGTAAAGCGAATTGTTCATCTAAGCAGGAGTAAAAATGCTGGTCTTTGAAGCGGTCTATGACTGTCGTCGTTGCACTGTGAAGGGGTGAGATCTGGTACAAATTAATGCTATTCTATATCTCCTAATTCAATACCTGACACGGCACGCTGAGGCAGCTTCTAGCAGGCAATGGTTGCATTCAGGATGTGGCCAATGCAAGTGAAAGAGAAATTTTGCAGAAGATGGACTTGTCTACTGAGAAGGCCCCAACATTTGTGAACTTTTTCAACAGCGCCTTATCCCAACGTCCGCTTATAAGTATATAAAGTAAGCATTTATGAAGTGGTCTATGCGTTTTCATGAACTGATGTCACTACCGGTATGAGCATTTTTTGCCCCTAGTTTGTGCATTGCTGTTAAATAATAAGCTAGCTACGTATTCATAATTTGCTATGTAAATCTGTCACAATTAGGCAAAGCATTTTATGGTGGCACGATCTTTTCTGAAGGTATAGAAAACGACGTCGCAAATGGGATAGTGGCCTGGCGCGGCATCAACAACCATTCTTTACAGGACTGTCATTTTATAGATGCTTTTCAGCCGTATACACTGCTTTGCACTACTGCACCGGATGCATAGAAAACTTAGACAACGGGAGCGGGAATACTGCATACTACGGAGATTCTGGTACATCTTTGAAAGTAAGATTACAGTGTCAGAATTCAAGTTGACGCAGAGAGTGGGATCCTTGGGTACCATACTGCTAAAAACGTAAAACACTACGCAGCGTGACTGCGAGCAGCAACACACCATACTCATTCAGTCGGCAGCCAAGGATGAAAGCGCACACAAACTAAAAAACACGATGACTCATTTAAGCAAGAATGGACAAAATGAATAATACTCTGGAGTTCTACCTTGCAGCCTCGTGGACACTCACTCTGGGAAGAACAGAAGGACGTTGAAATATCCTTGTTGAAATTGATCTTCCTTGCAGAGTTTACCACAACACATTTGCGGTCTGCATTGACCTCTTCTCTAGACCACACTTACCAAGTTCTAATTCACATGGTCTCAGCTCTTGCATGCAATCACTTGCTTCACCAGAGCTCAGACGCCATCACTTCACGGACACAGAGCGTTTGCAACAAAACCAACCCATGCTCTCCACATTTCTCTGCAGTTGGGGAGTGTTTCCTACGGGTGCATTTCACACAATCGGAAAAGTTACCGCAATCGGAAAAGCCACTACATAATTTTGGCAGATTAATGACTATGAAACATTGAGTTCGTAGCACCCACGTACTTCGAAACAGAGGCCATGGGACCAAAAAAACTGTACAGGTCTATTGAGCTACAAATCATGTGCCTGAAAAATCACTAACCCCGTCAAGCACTTCATTCAGTGTAGACATAAGTCCTTTTACGTTGCTAAGTACAAAACTTACAACTCCGCTCTAAAAGCCTCAGATGGATGAACAAATTGAAACCTCCAAATATACCACATTCGCCGCCAACTCCAAAACAGTCGTTTGAAGATGTGGAGCCAAAAACCATGAATTTTCATGGAACAGAATCGAAACGAAGGTCACACATGTGCAGCTGGGGAAGAAACATACGATTGCCTCCAGGCATCACTGGAAGTTCACGCCATTCCTCTCCAGAGAATTCGTAAAGCCACAAACAATACACCTCACGGCGATTCCGGCTCAGGCCCCCATATTCGGAGGACACAAAGACCAGAAGAAAATCCTTGCATGCAATAAATTCCGTGGAATACGTTATTTCCCAAGGCTGGAAGCGTTGACTCCAACTGCAAAAGGTATACTCTTTCAAAGGGAGCCAACTGGCCCCACAATTCTCGGCTTGATATTCCTCAATGCAGTGCGACGGGAGCCCAACTGCATGAATGTCCTTCAGACGAAATAAACGGTCTTTCACAAGAACCGATCTGCGAACATGTTCTCCAGGAAAACAGGTATCAACCTCATGCACCAGTCCATCTGCAAAATTGTAGGAACAAAGAGCAGCAAACCTCCCTGATTTTGAATTGTAATAGCAGCCATAAACCACTTCTTCAGAAGAGGAGCCATCCGCTTTGGTCCACTGCCCGGTCTCTGAATGGTACACATTGACCAGATTCCCCACTTCGGGGTCATTGCAAAAGCCCACAACAATCACTCTGTAACGCTTCGTTTCGCGGTCCATAATCAGTTGCACCATGATCTTTGGCTGAACTATGCCAGAGAGGGGAGGAAGCTGCTTCCACACCCGAGTTAAAGGGTTGCAAACAAAGACAATCGGAGGGGTCTTCTTGGACTTGGATTTCACTTTGCAAAGAAAGCACACCAACCCTCCATCACTGTCACACACTTCTTTGATTTGGACTTCACCACACTTGGGATCATTATCCAGTGAGATTTCAAACGTATGCCATCTGTTAGATGCAGTGTCAAACACGTTTACTGTGAGCAAACCTGAGCAATGTCCCCGTGAAAGAAGGGCAAACGCCTTGGGTTGAGCTCTGGCACAGGCCTGCTTCAACTGAGAATCCTTGGCACCACTCATCAGCTTCTGGTTCCACCCCTTGGACAGAATTCGGACTCGGTAGATTTGAGGCCACGGCAAGCGCGCGAAGACGAACTCTTGCATCTCCTCGGGGAGTCCGCTCCAGAGAGCAATGTCCATCAACTTCGCATGATGTGCACAAGAATGGGCACAAGAGGTGGCACTCTCTGCTGTTTTCACAACCTTCCGTTCAATGCCAGGCTCTTCAGATGAAACACCCTTTATGAATGTGTTTTGTGCTGCATATTCAAGTAAATTTCGTATGCGTGGAGATACTCCAACACCTTGAATCACATCATCCAGCATTCCTCTCAAGGCACATGCCACTTGAACAACGCTTGGTTTCTCATCTCTAATACAAGTGCCAACCTTGGTTTTGTTTCTACCTGAAATGTCCATGTCTGAGATGCCCTCCAAAGCTGCACCACAAAGTTCCCAGTGCTACAGATTCTGACTTGCGAAAGTCCCCCGACTCTATCACGATTGATCAGTTCGTAACCCGTAAACAATATGAATCGAACTACAGTAACTACGTAAGAAGCTGAAACAAACGACGCAAATGAAAACACATGCCGACAGATTCAAGGCCCTGAAACCATACGTTCGTATAATTGTTTGCTACACTTCTATGTCCCGAAACAGCATGAATGCGTCACAAATGGAATCTCACAATCAGCGCAAGCAACAAGAACTCCAGCACCCACCCTGAATTTAATTAGCCATGATGAATGCACGACCTTCCTGCCAAGGTTGCATTGATCTTCCAAAGCAAATAATCGTGTGCAGAAAAACCAAAGCGCTTCTGACGACAACAATGCATGTCAGAGCAGTGGAGAAGCATCTGCGGGAGGCAAAGGGATCGAATTCACAAAGAGCTTCAAAGAAGTGGCGAGAGAGCACATGAATAGAGAATTGGGGCGATGGCGGCGCAGAAAGAAATGAAGAGAAGGGAAGCAGACTTTACTTTAGGGCTTGGCTGGGGAAGTCGATCAGTTGGTGAATGCAACGATCCCTAAGCGGGCTAAAATTAGCTGAGTTTTTAAGGTAGGAGGCTCTGAACTGATCCTCGTTTTTCATGTGGTTTCTTGGATGGGATTATTTTTAGCTCATTTTTCAGTCTTAGAGAGATAGATTCGAATTGTAAGACAAGTCATTTCATATTTTTTGAAGCATTTTTGAATTACTTACGAATTTTCAAACAATATGAGTCATAGGTCCCTAATTATGACCCTTGGTCTTCCCAAAACTGTTCACATGCAATTTCTAGAGAAAATTGGGGAAAGCAAAGAGGATGATTGGCTCTTGCAATAAATAATTTTTTTTTTATGGATCCATTCAATGATTATAGAAGGTCCATTTATAGATCACCTCACGCCCATTTCAGGCGAGTCCATTTTAGGTGAATATAGGGGGGTTCTTAATGCTTTCAAAGCGTCCTACCTTACCAAATAAAACTAGTGTGCGTGGTAGTGTGCCACAACCAAAAATAAATAAAAGTAAAAATAATATTCCAATTTTTCTAATTTATTAAAACCAAAATTCAATAATTTTGACATTGTAGAGTGAAAGGTTGCATTTTTGGTACAAATAGAAAGCTCTATGCACAAATGCACAAGGGCTTTGTTTTGTAGCCTTTGGGCATGCAATATGAAAGTTTCAAAAAAAAAATAAAAATCATTTTGTAATTTTGTAATTTATAATAAAAACTTTGAAATTCAATATTTTTTATGCACACATGAGTGCAAGGGCTTTGTTTTGTGGCATTCAAACATACAATGTAAAAGTTATGGTGTAGAAAAAAATAATAATAATTTAATTAACTTTAATATTTTAAGAAATTCATAACTTTCGCACTAGAGGTCCAAACACCACAAAACTAGAACAAATAGAAACCCGCTCTATGCATGGAGCACAAAGGCTTTGTTTTGTGGCTTTTAGATACACCATGTGAAAGTGTTTTTTTTCCAAAATAAAAGAGAATTTATAAAAACTTTGAAATTCAATAACTTTCACACCGTAGGTTCAAAACCCACCAAACAAAGCTTGTACACCCCTCTTCACAAAGAACTTTCCAATTGTACTATGAGCGCCACAAGACACCTCACAATTTTTTAGATCTCAGCATATCAAACAAAAAAATAAATTATTTAAGGTATAGATCCTTGCACTACTAGTACATTGTAAAAAAGTGCCTTTAATGGAGACATTTTAGTCAAAACTTCAACAAACAATAGAATTTGATAGCCAATTTGCAACTTCCTCCACATTGGAATGAGCATCTATATATGTCCTCAGAAAGCAACATTCCTCAAATAACCCTAAATATCTCCACCCAAAATATGTCTTTCTTGCTGAAATTTTGGGCTTTGGTGTTGAGTGATTAGAAAAGAGAACATAAGTTATTTGATTGAAAAATCATTATTTTTGAAGGAATTATATGATTATTAAAAAAAATGTTATTTTGCTGACTTCTAGTTTAGACTTGTCAAAACTGCACAGCAATCATATAGTTAAAGTACGTAAACCGTACGCTATTGATATTCATTGTTTTCGCACTGATTTAGTGCGTAAAAATACACTGAGTCAGTACGATTATGGTATGAACCCATGAAACAACGATAACCGCACGATAATTGTTGCCAAATCGTAAGGTCTAAACTTTGTGATGTAGGATAATTGGAAATAGTCCACATAAGAAGGCCCCTCAATTTGAACTAACAATCACTTGTTGGCTTCAAAAAGTCTTGCACAAAAACAGTGATCCACATTTAGCTCCTTCATCGCACCAACGAGTGCTCCGATGAAAATGTCTATGTTTTTGTTCATTGTAGATAGTTTTTTTAGGAATTAAAGGACTTAATTGGTTGAAGAACTTCTTTGTAACCAAGTATGATGGTAAATTATAAATCAAAACAAGAAGGAGCCTCATCAAGTATAACCTGCTCATGACTCCATCCAACGTCATCCCGAAACTGAGAAATTACGTTCATTTTGAGCAAAAGGTGGATCAACATTCACATCAACATGTTTCCATGCTGGATCATTAGCGATTGATTTCATTATACCTATATCTGTATTTGGATTCAAAGTGTGAGGTGATTGCGAGAAACACTTGTTGATTTTGTTGATTTTTGAATAATATTCATGACTTTTTTTTGGAGTACTTTAAAATTTGAAAAATAATTTTTGAATTTTTTTAAAAATGTGGATAATGTATACACCTTTTAGATGAAGGTAACCATCAAATTAAAGAAAAGAATAGAAAAACTCTCTAAGTGAGAGAACTAAAAAAGTGCCAAATCTCAAGAAAATAGAGACTTTGAAGTTTTAAATAGGAAAAAATAGGAAAAAATTTAGAAAACTAAAACTAAAATTAAAATTTGTAATAACTCTATAGAGATGATCAATCACCAAAAAACCCACCAAAATAATAATTTATGTGTATTGAAATGCAAGTAGAAAGAAGCTTACTTTGTGAACTTCCACACCGTCTACATACAATTAATTATATTTAGAATTCCTTTGGATAGTAGCTATATGTCTACTAGCAGACCAGTCTTCCAAATTCCAGCTCAAAATTCATTTTGGGGGGTACTAGAATACCATCCCCTCTAAATTTTAGCTTGAAATTTATTTTTTTGGATAGAAAATAGTATTATTGGAGTACTAAAAACCTCCAAATTGGCAAGTGTGACATAAAATTGGGGGCTACTTTTGGATGATAATTTCTTTTCAAAAGTTGCAAAAAAAAGTTAGACTAGGTGTATAATAGCTTTGAGTACCTTATCTATAAATCTTGAGTCATTTGGAGCCATAATGCAAATTTATAGCCAAAACACAAATCAGCATACTATGTGTGACGTAAAATAGTATATGGTGCCTTAACAATTCTAAAATGGTGGAAGAATGGAACAATCTGATGCAACCTTGGGATAAGAGGAAAATGTCATATCATTCTCATAAAAATTGAATCAGAACTGGAGTTAGAACATGCAATGAAATGTTTGTAAGGTAGGAGGTCCATAAAGCGACCATCTAAGCGCTGAAACTGAATTTTGGGGAGGTAAAACATCTTGAAATATTTTTCAGTAAATTTTCCTTGAAAGACAAGTGGAATTGACATCTAACCCAAGTTGTTTCATATTTTTTGGACCTTTGTGGAATTAATTATGAATTTTTGAAGTTGGAAAAAAGTGGTCATTTGTGGTCATCAAAAGCGACCACCTCCTGAAATGTGTATAGTTGGTACATTGAAGAAAGCAAAATGTACCTTTGAGTCATGTTCGCTTTTAATGCCCAGTCGAAGTTCGAGCTTCCTCCTTACTCCTTGTCATATATGACAACTATTACAACAACAATGGATAACTCTATAATTCACCCCTCAGTTTGCGTATCAATTTTCTTACCTCATAACTAGTTGTTGACTTTTCAATGCTAGCGTGGCACCATCCCATTGGCAACCTGCCACCGTTGCCATTAAGGTAGGAGGTCCTGAAATCACACAGGCTCTAAAATTGCCCACCCTACTCAAATGTACACTTTTTGTACATGTTGCTTTTTCATAGCCTTCAGTGATGTACAAACAGTATACATTTAAGGGGGTGGGCGATTTCAGAGCCCTATGCCACTTCAACTTCAAAATTTCATAACTAATTCTAGAAAGTTCCAAAAAATATGAAACGACTTGGATTAGATGCCAATTCCTCTTGTCTTTCAAGGAAAATTCACTGAAAAATATTTTGAGGCGTTTCACCTCCTCAAAATTCAGTTTTAGCTCTTAAATGAGAGATTTCAGGACCTCCTACCTTACAAGTTGCAACCCATAACCTTCTTTCCTTTCAACTTGCTTCCTAGTACACCCTTGGATCATGAAGATCAAAGGTCGTGATTAAAAATGTCCAATTGAATTGGTTATCTAATACGTAATGCCTTGAAGGAAAGAGGTTCAATGTAGGCAACACCATAGACAAATACCTCAAGAATTCGTCCACAAATGAATTGTTGATTGAGTTTGTCACCGGCAACCCTTTTTTTTTTGGCACCATGGGGCCAGATTGCACTATTTCAAAATAAATGCCTAGTTTTTGCCATATAAAAGTATTTTTTTTTACAGAAATTTCCATTTCTATAAAAAAATGTGGATGAAGTCGCCAAATTTGGATGAAAAAGTTTATGAATATGATTGAGAAGTGTTTTTTGGTCCAAAAGATGGATGAACTTAGTGATACAAGGCTTTACCAAATTTTAAGTATTTGCCATCTTAGCACTTTCTCAAAAAGTTTAAAAAAAATGATGGTCACCGCCATATTGATGAGAACTATAGTTGCCGAAACAACACTAACATTTATGCCTTCATAGATGGGATGTGTAGCTAGCTTGTACAATCAGGTCTAGTTCATTTACAAACTACCTATTTGAGCCATTCAAAAAACTTTGTACAATGTGGATTATAATTGGTATTTTTTTTGGTAAGCATGATTATCATTGCATCTTTATGCAATTGCAATCAAGCATATTAAATTTGAGTTATAGAAAACCAAAACTCCATTTTATGTGAATTTTTATTTTTTTATTTTTCATGGTTGACATGATAATTCATTGGAAAATATTGGAGATGAGTTCTTTAAATTTGATTGCGGGAGTATGTAGGAAACATCTATACGCACATCTTCTCATCAATGAACATCTCCCAAAAAGTCTCACAATTCCTTGTATAGAGATTTTGATGATGGGGTGGCAATGCCCAAATTTTGTGAAATAGATATTTCTTTGTTGTAATTAGATTTTTCTATTTGCCCCTAATTTTGAATATTTGAGCACAATGATACAATTACTTTGCCAAAATCTAGTTAAAATGTAGAAATATCCATTTTTTCAAAGTTTGGTTGTACGACATTTTTCATTGAATTCCTCATAGATAATTTCTTTGTTATTTAAGGAGATGTTTTCTAATATGAAAGATATGCATATGGATGTTCCCAACATATCAATGGAATTGAATTAAAAAAATCATCACCAATTGTCAATAAAATAGTATGTAAAACGACGAAAATTTACTTAAAAAATTCACCAGAAATGAAATTTTGCTTGTTTGAAACTAAAATTTGGTACACTTGATTGGTATTGAGTAAGAATTGAGTAATAATTGAGTAATAATTATGCAAGCCAAAAAAATGCCAATTTTCTTTATGTATTATGTACAAATCTTTGAATGGCTCAAATAGGCAGTTCGTAAATGAACTGGACCTGACTGTACAACTGGTTAAGCACCTAGACATCACCTTTGACATTTTTTTCATTGCAAAATTCATTCTCAACAATCTCTCTAAATTTCCAAAGATAGATAGATAGAAACTCCGGTGTTCGAAGAAGGCCGGCGTGAATAGAGTGTCTGTTCGTCATGACAATGAGCCAATGTCCACCGGATCAAGGGCCATTGATGCAAAACTACTCTTCCCTTTCGAGAATAGACACTTAAGTTAAAAAATAACCAGTGAAAAGTAACCAAGATTAACAGTATCTGGGTGGAAATGGATTAGAAGTGTATTGTGCAGTGACCTTTTCTTCTTCTTTTATTTATTATTTTTATTTATTTATTTATTATTATTATTTTTTAAATTTAAAAATTAATTTTTATTTATTTAATTAATTAATTAATTAATTTTTATTCTGGTGGGAGTGGTTGGTTATTTTCTATCTTTCTTTTGTGTAGGATGATTGAACCAGCATATTGTATGGCAATGGTGTTGATTGCTTTAAATTTGTGTTTCAAAGCAGTTTCGGGTAATTTGAGTTTAGTTTCAAGGATTTTTATTGAAGGAATATGTGTTGTTTCTCTAGCTCCTGCTATAATGACAATGAGTGGGTCTACATTCCACCCTTGGGCCATGATGCTATTTATTAATGATTGGTATTTTTGAATTTTATTATCTATTGTTTCTTGCGAGAATCTGTCATTAGTATATGTGAATTCTATGAATTGTATTGTGAGATTGTTATCTGGATTAATTGGTGGACTTTTTTGGTAGGGGAGTCCTTTAACCCAAAGGATATCCGGCTTGAATCTAGCGTTGCAATGACATCTTTGTCTTTCGCAGGAGCAAGGTAGCAGCCATGGAGGGACAGTGTTTTCTTGTGGGTTGTTGTTGAATGTTCCTGCATTCATGAGAGTATAGTATCTAGTGTTTTTGGTAGATAGGATTAGCTTTCTCAATTCCCATACTGCTTTATTATGTCTTTTGACTCGAAGGGCGTGAATATGGTGTTGTTTACATTTTAGGAGTACGTGGAGCCATGTATCTATGTCATGGGAGTTACATATGGGACATGTGATGGATGGAAATCTTTCTATGCCAAAACATAGTTGTTTTCTAGCATTTCCCATGTATTGACCGGTGCGGAATTTTAATAAGCTTATTTTCTGTGAGTCTGTTATTTCAGGGTTAGACCAAAATTCATTGGAGAGGTCTTTATCTATATCAGGATTAAGTGTCCATTTACTAATGTTAGGAAATCGTTGTGCCATTATTTCTAAGTTTTTATCACGATCATATTTGGTGATATATGTTTCGAGGCATCTAACCGGGCCTTTGTCAGGTCGACGGGCTGGGCCTGGCCATTCGTCTTTTTGGTAGTAGAATGGAGTAGTGTGCGCAAATTCATGTTTTTTTGAGGCAAATTTGTATTCTTTTGTTGTGCCATTTTTTGCAAATTTGTCTACTTGTTCATTACCTTTAATATTAACATGGCCTTTAATTTTGGAAATTGTTGTAGGTTGTGTTTGTCTTTGGAGCATTTCTACCATAGATTCTAATATGGTTTTGTCTGCATGGTTGCGGTATAATGTAGGATGTTTTAGCTGTGTATTAAGTACATATAGACAATTTAGGCAGTCAGTGAATATGTGTGCTGGTTCATGTGGATATTGAGTAGTGATTATACGTAGTGTTTTATGTATGGCCATGAGCTCGGCTCTAAAACTAGTTTGTAAGCCGGGTAGTCGTTTAGAAATTTGGATTTCTTCTTTGAAGGGATTGTATATTCCATAACCTGCTTTTTCATGTATCCAATGGTCGTCTGCATGTTGTTGAGGTGGTACGAATGATCCATCAGTATAGTAGCTATATTGTAGTGGGAATTTTAATTGGGGATTATTTGTGTATGTTGGTAATGTGGGCGTATGTATATTTGCTGGGTTGACGTTGGTTTTGTATGTGAGTTTATTCCAATTAGAGTTTTTATTTACTATTACGTTACTAGGTGTTGGAGCAGCAATTTGTATATGATATTGTGTTATTTGCATATTTTGGAGGATCATTGTGAGAGAGTCTATTTGGTTGGGTGGGCCGATATTGTGGTTTTGGTGGTGTGTGCAGAGAATGTGAATTGCAAGGGGTTCAGTACGTGGTCTTTTGTTTATTTCAGGGGGGATTGTTGGTTCTTCGTATGTAATAGTGTCTGCGGCAAAATGGGTAATAACGTGTGTGTCTTCAAATGGTCCGATATATGGGGAGAAGTTTTGGTACCAATTTAGGTCTGGTATGGCTAGTATAGTTATGGTATTTGGATCATGTTTGGCTGCTAGTCTTGCCTAGTGTAGTGCTTGGTGGGCCGTTTCTTCATTGTGTGGATGTGCAAAACCAATGCCTTTCCATTTGTATTCAAAGGCTTTGCCGAGTGAACCAAATATTTTATCTCTTTCAAATAAAGAGTAAAATTGTGTAATTTGTGTGGAACAGGTGATTGGTGAGGAAAAATATGAATGTGTAATATTGAATGTTGTTGTTAGAGAATCTAATATATTTTGTGGAAGTGTGTGTTGTGATGTTCTAAGTGGATTTTTATTGGATTTTCTATATTTGTATCATTGATAGAGCCATATGATTTCTGTTTCAAATGCTTGTGTAGGTGGTACAAGGTCATGTGTGCTATGTATGGCAGAGTGATATTGATTCCATAACCATTGTAATCTAGTGGTTGGGATAGTAGTAAGGTATTTACTAGTATCGAGGTATAATTGTGTTAGTTCATTTTGTGTTAGTATGGTATGTGTATTTGTTAGTATGTCTTTTTCTGGGTTGCATTCGGTAGTGGATATATACGTAAGTGGGATTATTGTTGGAGGTGGGATGAATCTAGTAGCTCTAGACTGTTCATGATTAAAGTTTATCGTGATGATGCTTCTATAGTGTTTATATTGTTGTTCTGTGTAATATTGTGTTAGTAGACTGGTGTTGTGTGCAATTACTGTTGGTTGATTAAACGGGAAGAGGTATCTTTGTGGTAGCCATTTAGTATAAGTTGTCTTATCTTGAAGTATCCATTGACATAGGTATGTATTGTATTTTATTGAAATTTTGTATTTGTCTTTTATTTCTTTAGCATTGTGGTCTGTTATAGTATGTATGGGAAATCTAAGTGGGTTGTTTTGGATATGTAGAGGTGGATTTTGTTGTTGTGGTAGTTGTGGCGGTGGTAGGTGTGGAAGATTGTCTAAGGTCCTTGGGGTTAGATTTTGGTTGTCTGAAATGTATTGTGCTTTGAGAGTTCTTGGGAGTGGGTGTCTTTGGCAAGGGCTTGAACACTCGAGTGTACATTGTGGATAGCAAAAAAGTTGTTCTGCTATATGTAAAGCATTTTTTTCTATTTTAAAAGGATTTTGATAATATTTTTTGAAGTCATCTAGTGACATTAAGTTTGTGCCATTAGGGAGAGTAATGTGTTTTATTTTGTAGATGATGTGTAAGAGGAGTTTATGTAGCATTTTAAGGGAGACTTTGTGATTTATATGTGGTAAAAGAAGGGTAGTTTGCGACATCCATTCTTGTTCCAATTGTGTTGTATGTAGTAGGAAGCTTTCTTTTATGCTTTTGAGATGGATGCCCGCTTCATGTTTTAGAAGGAATAGAGTCTGTGTTGTAGGCGATCTAATACAATCTTGTTGTTTGATTCTAGGGATGTTTTCTGCACCTCCATGTTTGGCTAATATATGGTGAATGAGTCCTTTATAGATTATTCCTAGTCTTTCTGGATCATTTAAGGCGTTCCGAAGTTGTTCGCTAATGCAACGTAGATATGCATTTTTAATTGAGAAGGCTTGGAGCCCAAAAAATTCATGTGGAAGTTGTGCTATTACATTTGCAGTGCATTTTGGTAGTCCACATATTGTTTTTTGAATTCCAAAGATCCTTTTATCTAGTTTTTTAATTGTTGGAAGAGAATATGGAACAACATAGAAACTATAGGCTATGCCGGACGATGCTATTTTGCGTGCGTAGAGCGGTGAGCGTAGGGTTGCGAGCGTAGAACGCAAAAAGTTTGATAATTTCTTGAAACGGGCAATAAAGTGAAAGTTTAGGATTTTTTTAGGAGGAATTCTTAAATTAGTATGAATGATGGACCTATGACCGTAGAATATTTTGCAAAAATTTTCTGCATAAAAAGTGTAGGGTGGCCAAATATGTATTTTAAGGTCGAGGAAAGATGCAAGTTTCAAGATGAAGGGTCTATAACCGTGGAGTCTAGAGATACAAATGATTGAAAGATATAATTTTTGTGGTCGTGAATGTAAGCGCCATGGAAACAAGAAATGGTAGATATTGTGAGGGACGAAAGAGATTTCTTTGCAAGAGAGGTGTTTGAGAGAGTTCTAGAGAGGGAAAGAGGGAGTAAGAGAGTTCAAGAGAGGGACAATTGGTATGGAGGATTTACATAATTTGAGAGATGGAGGCCCAAGGTTAGATTAAAGAGGGTCAAGGCATTAGATAGGGAAAACAAAGGAAATAAGCGAGGGTTGTGTAAACGTTTTCTTTGGAGACAGAGATTGGAAGTGGAGAAGTTAAGGGTTAATTGGAGGAACAATTAAGGAGTGGGTTTAGGATGGGAGAAAGAGACGGATATTGAGGCCAGGAAAAGGATGTTGTTTAGTTTAGGAAAATTTTTGCAAACGATAAGGGGGGTTGGTATGAGGTTTTCAAATCTATTGGAGGGAGACGTACTTGGGTTTAGGTTTAAGATAGAGAATAGGAAGGAGGCGGGGACTAAAGATTGGGGTGAGTTAGTGGCAGTTGAACAAAAATTGAGCCATGCAAACAAAAATTGGGCAAATGATTTAGGCACCAACATGACCATGTACAAGCTTCGATGGTGGCCCTTTTAGTCTCACCATCGTTTTTGTATTAGTGGAAAATAATGTCTTAATAGTACGAACAATAATTACGCTCCAAAATGCTTTAGGAGCAGAATCTGAAGAACTCTTTTAATCTCATTCCAGCTGAAACTAGGAGCATGAATGAAGATATCAACCTCCGGATCTAGGCTACAGACTATGTTGAAGATGAAGTAGATGTGCTTACAATACGTCCATGCATCGCGCTTGCCGAGTGACTTGTCAGACATATCCTTGAAAGATTGGCAGTCACAGTTCGGGAATTGGCCAATCGTCAACAAGTACTTAGAAACCTTAGATATGCTTCTAGACTCAAAAGTCACAATGCAGCCCAAAGCTGGATGAGGTACCATCAGAATTGAGCAGATGTTTCCAACAACTGATAGAGCAGAGGCGCAGCTATTATGATGTTTGTTAGTCGGAGCAGAAAGATTTCTTCTAATATTCTTACCATACCTCTTTGTGGGGTGATCCGCAGGGTTAGGGGGTGGAGGATAATCGTCCAGATTCACGGATATTCCGTCATTGAAGAGTTGTCGTGGAGAGAATTGGACGCGCTCGGCAAGAGAGAACCCGGCATTTTCTAGAGAGAGAATCTCTTTCCTGCTTAAGTTTGTGCCCATAATAACAGGCCAAACATCCGGGATAGGTGGTTTGGAAACCACCCATTTTTTACTAGTGCCCTCTACACAGCGATGGATGTCATCATTGCAGAAGAAAAACCGCATTCTCTCCAATCTAGTCTTCTTATAATTGTTCATGAGACCAGTATAAGTAGGGGCAACTGTATTGCGATTGTCTTGCACAATCTTGGCCACGCACTTCTTCTTCGTCTTGACTTGCAGCGCAAAACAAGCTTTAGCAGATGTCTTTGGCAGCCTTGCAATATGCCACTGGTGTTCATTGCAGACAATTTCCTGAACAAATTTGACGTGGTGCACCCTAGCGGAAGTTGTAGGTGTCTTGGGAGGAAGATCTTCCAATTCTTCTGGCACATGATCGGGTTCGGATGGCGAATCTTCTGCAGTGAGGTCAACTATCTTTGGATCAATTTGACGAACCCTAACACGTGGGTGAGATATGCTTATCTTGTCTGGACGGTGCGAATCAAATTCTGAACCTGGTGGAAAATCTGCTTTCCGTTTGGTGGAAACAAATACTTCTTCACCCTCGAGGTGAGGTTGGCGTGTGCAAAAGTCGTCAGCACCTGGCATGTCGGCGAGGGCGGCGTGAAGGATCTTTGCATTTCCAGAGTGTTGAGTGGTGCGATGTGCAATACGTAGTCGGAGTTCTCCCTTGCCAGGACCTGTCCCCGCTTTCTCACCTTTGAGGAATTGGTAGTAGGCTACAACCTGCATAACACTACTAGAAAAGGGGGCCCAAATTAGCACAATCTCTGCTATTTTCTGTTAATAGTAACTGGGACTGATCAGAAAATGTAAATTTAGCATGGCGGTTTAGGGAATAACAAAGATTTGAATCAGTGTTATTAGTGCATGTCGGGTACAGGAGTTCACTGACGTGGCGGGTGTTACAGGACATACAAGTCCAATGATTTATTGATCTGCTGCATGAAATAAAATTAAATAAAAAAATTTACCTTCACGTAGTTTCGACAGCTCTTCGTCAGAATTTCAAGTCAGCTCTGCTTAATGCGCCAGACTGCCAGAGAACTGAAGAAACCACACGTTACCTCGGAAATTGGGATGGGGTATGGCTTGATTAATGCCTTTGTAATTCACTCCATCAATGTGGGCACAGGTGCACTTGTTCTATTATCCAAACTAGTTCAATTTTCACTCCAAGTGGGATATTAACATTCTGAGAATACTGGAATTACAGGGCATCACATTTAGGGGGAGGGGGTTCGTCCTTTTACACTAGTTCTTGGGGTTTAGGCCCAAATTGACGAAGGTGACTCCGCTAGTAATAGAATGGAGACAACAATGGAAAAGCAAGCACTGTCCATGAAAGGGATTCAACATATCAAAATTATGAGGTACTCAGACTACAATAGTGGCATGGCCTTCCGACCTTAAAAATGCAGGTAATAATCCACTTTTGCAAATTTGAATGGAGCAAGAAAACTCTGAAAATGCACACAGTCATTGAGCATGCTCTCTTCTTGTTCAGAAACATGCCATACTGGAAAAGGAAAGAGGACACTGGCCACGCGAACACACAATTGAAATTCTTATAATCCTTATATCCCTCAAAGGAGGAAAATACACATACAAAATTCATTAGTGGTTTAGCCTGTGCCTGACACTTCCAATAAAGCCGCATTGACGAATACTAGTTGCCAGAGAAAGCTGCTGACAGGGCCCATTTCGGCCGGGTACTAAAAAGCCAATAATTCCCCCGATAATTCCACTGAATTGGGATCACACCTAGGATAACTCTAAAATACCTACATGCACTTGCACATTAGAGAAAATTGCAGACTTGGTTGCTTCCATAGCGTAGATTTCAAACATCACCTGAAAATGGAGAACTCACAACAAACACGTAGCGGCAAAGAGTACAATCCCCACACACCTCTTCTGTGAGGACCCAGCTTATGCAAGAAGTTCAACGGCCGAAAGGCATTTGGGGCGTCCGTCTTGGAGCATGAGCATGCAAACCAGCCGTGCATAGCTAGTGCAGCATAAGGTTCCACCAAGGAATTCAGTCGCCCTCCTCCTCTGACGAGGTACCGGACTCTCCCAGATCTGGGTCTAGTATAGGCAAGTCTTGTATCCACTCCGCAAATGCATCCTCACGTCTAATGGTCCTTCCTGTCGGTAATTTAGCGGGGTTTTCCTCTGGAATGAACTTGGGGGCTCGGAGTCCCTCATGGTCTCCGTCTTCACCCATCGAAAACATGCCGGAATCTTCAAATGGAGGAGTATTGCCAGTCACACGTCGGCTCCTTACTTCTTTTCGCAATACGACCTTCCAGCCTGGATCCTCCTTGGCATCTGCAAAAAAACCCTACTCTACATGCATAGGAAACGCAAAAGACTCTGGACCAAACGGCACCTGCTGTGCAAAATTGGCTAGGTTGAACCCCCACTTGTCCTTCTTCATGGTGGCATTGTTGCCTCGATAGTTGGCTTTCACTTAACTGTAGAGAAAGACAATCACGCACAAACCTCTATAATTCAGTTCGATAATTTCTTCCAAGCGCCCAACATATTCCACATCTGCTACTACAAGGTTCTGATCCCTGGAACCCAACCGCCAAGGGCGTCGAAATATTGCAGCCACTCCTGAATCGCAAGTTACCAGAAGTGTCTCAGCACTGGCAACACGGAAGTGGTTCCCGAAGGCCCACATGCTGCGGTACTTGCTGGCCATCTCTGAAGGCCGCCGAGACAATGAGACGACCTCTGGTTCAAGATCCTGTGGATTCGTTGCACACTTCAAGTACACGTACTCCTCAAGCCAGTCCGCAAACAATTGAGGTCCAGAAAGAGTGGGAGGGTAAGGTACATCCCTCCGTCCACGCCTACTGGGGTATCTCCGCCGGAAACTCCTTCGTTCAGTTGTACGTGTCGTGTGGTACTCTTCATAGGCCCTACATTCATATCATCATAAGAACAAATGGTAAGTTATGCTTACGAAGTATATCCAGCTGCATTGGCAACTCTCTGAGTATTAGCTTTTGCCAAGCACCAATTGATCCAAAGGGCCCTTCATGGGTGGTGAGATGCTAATTGCGGATCTACAATAGAAGTCGCTGATGGACCGGTCTGCAAGATACTATGAACAGTGGAATGAATCCGGCTATCGCTTGCCTGCGGTGCTCGTATGCGGGTCATGAATTTGAGCATGATACTTGTCAGTAGAGACAAGAACAAGGATTGTCACAACGCTACGAGGACTTCAACCTTATAGGGAATAAGGCACTATAACTGCATGCGGACCCACTCTTTCTGGGAGAACACCCAATGGACTGTATCCCTCGTAAAAAATGGAGGAGGCGTTTAGAATTCCGCGTTTGGACGTCGGTTTACTATTTTTTCCATTGGTGGGAACGTATACTATGTATGTGGCTTCCAAGCAAACGGTGGATCTACGTCAGATTCCTGATTTTGCCTACCATTACATCATACAAGTTTATTACCTAGTACGGTACATGTGGCGCATGCAATTGCGGTTACATTAGCATGTTGATCAGAAATCCCAAGGGCTTCCAATGCGCTAAAAAGCATGGTCCCCTCAGTCGTTTCAGACTGACGTAATCACCCTACACTTAAGCGCACATGATGATCGGAGGTGGCCACAGTCACAACACTAATGGACATGCTAATTCAGAAAACAGTTCACAAATGCGGTCATGGAATATGGGTTCAGGTTCCATGAACTGCATGGACTGCTTTTTCATGAATTATTCGGGAACACAATGACGGTTCCAAAAGTCAAGGACTAAATCCGATGATTTGCAGAATAGCCAATCTAGATTGGACAAAGAAGGAAGCGGGCAACATATTCAATTTCAACGACCATCACACCGACTTCACTACTGCCAAACAATTGGATCTAGTTCAGCCCTCTTCACTTGTCGACACACAAGTGGATCGCGGATACAGGAAGCTTCATGTTCTGGTTACATTCTCCGGTTACATTATCTCAGAGATGGACATGCATTTCGGCACCCGAAACACGCTTAAATTTATGGGGGTGAACGCACGTACCTTATTTCACTGAGGCAAATGATGGAGTTACTTAAATTGCAATTGAAAACTCTGACAGACAACTGACGTGTAACAAAACGTAAGCTAAGAAAGGGTGTGAGACTGTGAGGAATCTCACTCGCGCATGGGCTCCAAACAAGTTGCGTTGTCAAGAACAAAATTGTGCATCCATGTCCTCAGGTCCGCCGATAGCTTCCGGGGTTGACTCTTGCCTTCGACAATCTCGTCGGTCATTGTCAGATCTTCCTTGCTGTCCCACACTCGTGCGGTAGTTGGACTGTAATCAGTCATGTATTCAGTAACAAAGCCGAGAGCCTCTTCCACTTGGTATCCCTGGGCAATACTCCCCTCCGGCTTTGCCAAATTGCGAACAAATCCTTTAAGGCCTTTGAAATACCTCTCATACGGGTACATCCAACATGTATGCACGGGTCCGCAAATGAATAGCTCCTCCACAAGGTGTATAGTAAGATGCACCATGCTGTCAAAAAAACTTGGAGGAAATTCCTTCTCTATGGCAGATAAAGTCTCCGCCACATCTTCCATCAATTGGGCCTTCATCCCAGGGTCTATGATCTTGCCGCACAGTCGCTGAAACACCCTACTAACCCGCATGATGGCACTGACAACCTTCCTGTCACCAACTTCCTCAGACACACTGGCATTATTTGTTGCAGTAGGACGTGGTAGTCGTGAGATTTCAAGTCGCGGAACTTTCCATCTGTGATCCTCGTATGAAGATTAGACACGTATCTTGAAGGTGTCTTGATGGAACGTAGCGTCTTCAAGAACTCTTTCTTATCCGCCGCTGAGAGTACGTATGGTGCATCTGGTAACCAGAGTCGGTCCTGATTCGGACCTCTTTGTTGGAGCCAAAGCTGAGGCCGTATCCCCATTCGCTGCAGGTCCAAACGAACGGAAGGGTTGTCTTTCTCTCCCATGATAGTCTTCAAAATGTTTTCACAAACATTTTTTTCACAGTGCATTATGTCCAGCAGTTGCCGAACGGGCAAATCCTGCAAGGCACCGGGCAGAAATTTGAATTGCTTGCAATAGAATATTAGACCGCCTAGTGCGCATCAGAGTACTGCAGTTTAGGCACATTCGGCATAGAACGACACACACACGCATGAAGCCATGCATGAACGTAACAGCTAACCAAGTGAGCATGTTTAGTGGCCGAGAATAATTTTATGGGGTTTACAAATTCCAGCACAGGCAACTATACATGACATATATGTATCAGTATTTTGCCTTATGCAAGTCTACTTTACTAAGAGCTAACATAGTGTTTTGTTTGGTTAGCTGGACATGCATATGATTCTCGGCGGTCAATGGGGCTGACTGATACTACATCATTCCGACGGGTGGGAACTTCCCCTCTCCTACTCATAGATGGAGTTCGGCTATTTGAGAAATCAATGACAATGGTTCAATGGAGGCGTAAAGCACATGGACCCCAACATCACGAAAAGCCTGCAGCTAAATTATAACAACTCGGATAGCCTATACAATCAACCGCACAAACCAAAAAGATCAAACAGAAGAGGACTAAATAGGAAGACTACTCACCGCCCAGTAGGGGAGCTTGAATAACACACTCACGCGCTTCACGCCATGCACCTTGATAGGGTCCAGGTCAGTGTCAACACGTCCTCCGCCTGCTATGTATGCAACGCGTTCCTCCCCCGTGTGAAGGATATCATGTCCAGAAGGCCGAACAACTGCTGGGCGCATTTCTGAATTTCCATCAAATGCCATCCTCGCGCGACGAAAATGGTGATCAGCTGGAAGCCAACGACGGTGTCCCAAGTAGAGCATTTTTTTAAGAACATTGGAATGAGTCACGCAGGTGCCAGTGACACAAACAGGGCATCCTCGGTATCCCTTTGTCTGCTGCCCCGAAATTAGGCCGTAAGCTGGAAAATCATTGATAGTCCAGAGAAGGATCACCCTCAACATGAAGGTGCGGTGCTGGTCCCGAGCCGACGCATCCATCGTTCGCACACCTTGCCACAGCATGATCAAATCTCGGACCAGTGGAGCCAGAAACACATCAAAAGTTTTACCTGTTGGAGCTTTTTCGCCTGGAATGAGAAGTGTCAACGAGATGAATAAATTTTTTAGACACAAGCCACGGAGGTATATTATATAAAACTAGAAGCACGGGCCACATCGAGTACTTTGTGCTCTGGTTTCCGTAGGGTTGACACCGTCCACGACTAGTCCCAAGTACAAATTGTTTGGCTCCTCTTTGAATGTGGGGTCAATTTGATCAACTGCTGCCCACTGTTGGCTATCAATCGGTGATCTCATGTACCCATCGCGGCTCTTATTGTTTGCATGCCACTTCATCAATTGCGCCACCTCTGGGCATTGGAACAGACGCTTCAATCGGGGGATTATTGGAAAATAACGAAGCACTTTTTGTGGAATGCTAGTGGACCCAGTCACATATCGAGATGAGCTGCACTGAGGGCATTGCACCAAATCGCGGTTGTCAAGCCCATCGTACAAAAAGTGTCCACTTGGGCAGCAATGAATTGTCTCATGTTCGAGTCCCATCTTCATGAGCATGGTCTTTGCCTCGTACGTGGTTCGAGGCAAACAATTTGCTTGAGGTAGCAAATCTCCTGCTAGAAAGCGAAGAAGCTCATCTAAAAAAGTGTGAGGTATGCCGTATATGTTGATCATGTTCATCAACACGATGGATGCTTGCAGACGATTCACACCGCAACCTTCATACACAGCCTGTGTTGACTCACGAATCAAGTTGTCCAAGTCTGCCAAGTGGACTTCCGCATTCTTGTCGTCTGGAACGTCGGGCATCTGGACACCTTCTCCATCCGATCCGTACGCTGTAGCGTGAAGTACGTTTGCTTGTGCATATGCATCTGCAACCATTTCCTCGACTTGAACCTGCGTTCGTCGGGGCCACACAAAACATTCACCTTCCTCGCGTTCCGGATACCGTCTGTAGTCCTCTTCGCCAAGATCAAGCTCACGTATGGGTCCCCGAATATTTCGACCATCCACAGTCTGCACGTTCCAAAAGCGGCAAATTCATTACTCATTCCTTAACGATAGAACACGTCCGCTGCAATCAGGATGCAAAGGTGCGAGCAAAGCAGACTTAAAATATGAAATCATGTAACCCCCAACAGATATGAAACAGTCCATAGTATGTAATCCGCGATAAGCGCCTATACCTTAACCGCAAGGTCATTCAAAACTATTCTGGTTCATGACAATGTGTTATACCTTCACAAATAGTTATCCAGATAGTGAAGACAGCTAAGTACATTTAACGCAGTGAATCTCTCCGTGCATCTAGTGGGCACCTTGTTCGACATTAGAAATTTAACCCAACATGTACTCACTAGCACTGGGTATGGAAAGGATGGGTCTCTCCTGTACTTGCGGTGGTGCTTGGCCACTAGACTGGTGCTTCTAATCCATCCACCACGACAGTGAACGCATGCGCAAGGGTACTCTAGGAACCCCTCTCTTAAGGCAATTGCCCATTCGATGTGGTAAGCTGCGCCAAATCGCGGTCGCCGCATGTTTCGAGGCAGTGCACACTCTGCATAAATTCTATTGTCAGCAACAGTGTACACTATGCAGTTTTCAATTTTTCATGAATGACAAACTTTGCGTCACATACAACACATCAAACAATAAAGTAATCACGTTTGGTGAGATGTCCAGGATTTCATACAAAGTATACCTCAATCGCAAAATCCTCGCTTTCAGAGCTGTAAGTTAAGGCTACATGTGAATTGGGTTTCGAAATAACCTTAGCCAGTCTTTGTCTCGTCGGTGAGCTTCAATAGAAGAGCCCTGTAAATAGATGCTTTCAGCCTCTTCAACGCCCTTGCAAAGAAGGTGGTGGCTTTGCAATTCCTGCAAATAAACATGATTGGAAGGTCAAAGTCTGGCTAGCCTTTGTTAATCTATGAGCCTCTGATCTTCAATCCGCAGTGTCTCTTTCATCTTCTTCTACTTGTGAGAGGATTATTTACAACATTGGAAAATTCTGCTCATTTCCAGCGTCCACGGAAAAGAATTCACAACATCTTACAACAACTGTTTTCTGCAGCCAATTGTGAGCTCCCAATTTGTCACTTGGGACTCGTAGAATTATTTTTTTGGAAATTTGCAATTTAAAGTTAATAAAAGTATAGAAAAATCCATAAAAAGAGTGTAGAACCGAAATAGGGTTGTGTCATACCCATTATAGTATTTGGTCTAGATTTGTGTTTTTTACTTAGAATCCCCCAAACCTTGCCTAAAAATAGTATAGAAATAACGAAAAGGTTAGATTTGGAGGATTCGAGTCACACAGCCCCAAAAGGGCTAAATCCCACTATGAATGTGGCGATTCGTGGCTAGGTCGGTCCGAGGGATCCACAGCGAGGCCACTAGGTCGGGTCCTAGAGTTAGATTTAGAATTCTCCATTAGATCGACAAATTCCCAAAATCCCGATTGTTAGCATGCAGGAGCCACTCACGCAAGACCGGGCCCGTGGAGGAATCTACAGCCCAAACATGGTGTTCTAGGGTGAATCCCATGCCAGGAATCCAACGGCGAAATTGGTTCGCCAAGATTCTTCCACCTGCAGAAGATTCCTGCACCATTGCTAATTCAAGGAGATGGCTAGTTTTAATCTCCATTGACCAATCATGCCAGGTACGGAAACACACCTGCACGTCTTTCATGCGACTCCCTGAGAGGTCACGTGAAAAATCCCGGCATCTTCCGATTTGCAAAAGAACCTTTTCCGAGTGGTCAACCCTCCTAACTTCCAACGGGAATTTCATGGAAATTATCCAGGTTACAATAAAATCTCACTAAAAATTAGACTAGCTTGTTTTATATTAATAATGCGCTCCGTGAAGTTTCACGACATTCCGATAGCGGCAAGTATCGGAACCGGCGAGATTCCTTGAGAATTAACCAGGTGGCGGGGTCCCCGCGACGTTGACCGGCATCCCGGGCCCATACGATGGCGAAACGAAGTCAACCA
Source organism: Pseudisothecium myosuroides (assembly GCA_951799445.1). Classification (NCBI taxonomy): domain Eukaryota; kingdom Viridiplantae; phylum Streptophyta; class Bryopsida; order Hypnales; family Lembophyllaceae; genus Pseudisothecium; species Pseudisothecium myosuroides. Next base: position 7,162,226 of record OX637289.1, on the reverse strand, counting down.
AAAGTCCTTCCCGACTCTCTCGTACCTACCGAAGACCCTAGGCTATTCACATTTCTCAAAATAGGAGACCCCAAGATCTAGGATTTTACCACGATTTGATTTTTAAACTAAATTAGCCTACGATGGGTTTTTGGCCTCGGTACGGGGAATAGGGTGATGTAGGACTAAACACGGCGATCTGGATCCAAGGGCGCAATCCGTTCGGCGATTGGAGCTAATCTCCAAAAGTTAGGATGTTGGTCCAGCATAGATGGTAGAAGTAGGAATTTAGGATGTAGGATGAAAATCTTTGAGGATGAGGATGAAAATCCCCGTTGATAAGGTTACCTTAGAGCTTTAGAGAGAGGGGTGAGCCCTTGGGAAACCTATATAAGGGCCCCATTTCTCTCTCTAGAACACCCCCAATTCTTGTTTTGGGTCCGTGGGTCCAAGTTATTTTGGATATTTTGGCGTTTGAAGCCAAAAACCTCTACGGTGTTTTCGGAGCACTTTTGGCTCCATTGTTGTTTATTTTCAAGCTTTGATGGTCCTTGGGGGTCCTTCTACCTTGCTTTGTGTACTCTTTTGTGAAGTTGTTGGCACCTTGTTGTAAGTGGAGAGCCTCTCCCTCTCTTGTACGTGTTGTGGTCTAACTTGTGAAGTTTAAGAGTCTTTTTTGTATCTTGCACTAATCCTAAAGTCACCCCCCACCGTACCTTGGCGATGCCGCTTTGGGGGCCTTTAGCATGTGAGCTTTGTGTTGCCACGTGGTCTAACTTCTGTGTTTTCTCTTTGTGTTTTTTTTTCCTTACACCTTCTTCTAACCTTCTCCTTGTTGAGTGGACCCCCCTCCAGGACGGCAAAGCTTTGAACCTCCTTTGTGCATGTTTATTTTTAGAAGTTATCCCAAACCCTCTTCTAATCTTCTCCTTGTTGAGTGGACCCCCCTCCGGGACGGCGAAGCTTTGAACCTGTGTGTGTTTTCTTTAAAAGTTTAGTTTTTTTCCCTCTTCTAAAGTCTCTCTCATTGTGTGGACCCCCCTTGGAAACGGCAAAGCTTTGAACTAGTGACAAAGTTGAAGTCCTAAAACGTGTGTTAAAAGTGTAGACGGCGGAGCTTTGAACCCCCGAGGTGTCAAGAAGTCCTAAAGTTGGTGTTAAAACCAACTTAACGGCGAAGCTTTGCACTTCCCCCCGTGTTAGTTCCAAAGTCTAGTTTCCAAGACCTTTGTGGAAACCTCTAGAGTTTAGCTTCCAAGATATTAGAGTTTAGCATGAAGTAGGAAGTGGTGGGCCAAGTTTAGCTGCCTAGCCCTTGTATACGTGATTTTTTAAGCTGAGTGTCTTGCTTCACAAATTCGGGCCTAACCCCCCGGACGGCGAAGCCTTGGCTCTAGCACTAATTTTTTCCAAAATTCCAATTTTTATTTGCAAAGTGGGTTTCCCTGAGGGAACCCGTTGAGGTGATTAAAAATTTGGTGGTGGCCAGTGTACCAAGCCAGCCAGCATACCAAGCCAGCCAACGTATCAGCCAGCCCAGCGTACCAGCCAACCCAGCGGCAGTAACGGGGAGCCCAGCCAAGGCCGGTACAAGGCCGGTACCCAAGGCTGGTACACTGCTTGTCTTAGCGCCCACATTTGGCCGGTTTGGTGATTCGGTGGACTGGACCATAACTCACATACATCATGGCTGATTTCAGACCAAAAATGGGATGATGCTCTGCGGGGCCCCAACTTTGGTTTTTTGTTTGAAAAAACTCTCCACTAATCAGGACCTAGTTTAGAAAATTAGTTATAGATCTAGTTTAGGAAATCAGTGATAGATCTAGTTTAGGAAACCAGTGATAGATCTAGTTTAGGAAATCAGAGATAGAGCTAGTTTAGAAAACCAATTAAACCCAGTGGGGATACAAGGCCAAAATTCCAAAACTTCCAAGTTGTGACTAAAGAACAAAGGGAGGGGAAGAAAGAGAGTCAACACCTCACATCACTCCTACACACATATTTGCAACCTCCACGTCACACCGGCACGCATACTTGAAACCTCCATTCTAACCAACCAAATACACACATGAGCAATGGAAGGAGATTAGAAAGAAGGAGATGAAGTAGAGAAGAAAAAGGAGAGAGACAATAAATAGTGACCTAGGCCTAAGCTTAGGTAGACTTAGGGAAGGAAATCTTGAGAATTTGTGGTGACCGTTGGGAGGAGGATTAGGATGACACAAAGGCAAAATTGTGTAAGAGGATAGTTGACCTCTTAAATACCTCCTTGGAGTTTGAAACCATAGTGTAAGACTCATAAAAGCTTAGGTGGAATAGTGCTAGAGTAGAAGAAAGAGGAAGAAAGAAAAGAAAGGGGAAGAGGAAAGAAGGAGTTTAGATCATCCAAAAATTGTAATAGTTTCTAAATAAGCGGTGAGCTTGGAGAAAATTCAAAACAAAACCAAAGACCACCATGGAGCGTGAGGATGTACACGTGGACGTGGACGAAGTTATTTCCGACACCGGTAGTGAAGAGGTGAGTTTTTGATTTAATCTTTGATGTTTTTCCCTAATTAGCATTTATTTTCCTAATCAGCCCTTAGAGCGTGATTAGCACCCGAGATTAGTGCAAATTAGAAGTTTAGATTCAAAAAGTTATAGATTAGTGATAGAGGTTTCCAAAAACATATTACACTTAAGATTTGACCGTAAACTGACCGCGTTAGGCTAAGTTAAGCGGTAGGGGGTAGAACGGAGGAATTTTAATTAAATTTGCTCCACAAGGAACAATGGACGGAAATTAGGATTAGAGTAGAAGGATAATTTAGGATTAAAATTAAAGATCAAATAACGGTTAAAAACCTCGAGTTAAATTAAGATTTTAATTAGGGAAGTTAAAATTCAAAAGTCAAAATTTGGAGTTAACTTTGGGAGGTAAAAAGTAGAGTAGGAAATAGAAGTCAAAAGTCAAAAGTCAAAAGTTTAGATTAAATTTAAAGGTTAAATTTTAGAGTCAATTGGGGAGTAAAAAGTTAGAGTGAAAAGCTAAAAGTAGAAGTTAAAATTAGAGGTAGAAGTTAAATTTTAGAGTTAGTTGGAAGTAGAAAAAAATCTAGAGTCAAAGTGAAAACGTAGAGTTAAACCTGGAGGTTAAGAGTGGGGATTAATTTTAGAAGTAAAAATTTAGAGTTAAAAGTCAAAAACCTAGAGTTAAATTAGGAGTAAAAATCTACAGTAAAAAGTGAAAAGTTAGAATTAACTTTAGAGGGTAAATCTTAGAGTAGTTTAGAAATAAGAACATAGAATTAAGAGTGAAACTTAGAATTACCCTAGAAGGTTAAAACTTGGAAGTTAGGAGTTGAAGTTGATTTAGAAGTAAAAACCTAGAGTCAAAAATCAAAACATAGAATAGAAGTTGGTAGTTAATACCTAGAACCCAGCTGAAGAAGTAAAATCTAGAGTTACATTAAGAAGTTGGAACTTTAGGGGTAGCTTTTAAAGGTAGAACTTCTAGGTGGAGTCTTAGAAACCCAAGATAGTCTTAGGGGTTCATGGAAGGAACATAGGGGTTCCCCTTTTTACGTAGTTAGGGACGTTAGAAATGACGCCAACTACCCAGCCGACCCTCGACATAGGATAGATAGTTAGGGAGTCAGGATTTCACCATCACTCTGAATATCGCAGTTCACTTGTGAGTTACTACATGCATTACTAATTATTCGCTGCCATCCACGACACTTAGGAAACGTTAGCAAAAAAGATCCATTGCTTGGAAGGCATAGTGGACCGCGCTCACATCATCCCCATATATTAAAAAATGTGGATAAAGGCATAGAACCTGGTCGGTGTTCGCTCTATTACCAAGGGTGGGTAATCTTGTGCCTACACCAATGTCACAGCATAGACTAACAAAGGAGTCACGGATGGTTTGGCAACAGATATCTAATTGCAAGAATTGTCAAAGTGCATCACGATTTGTTTAATTAGGTTCCTTGAATGCTAGTTGCGTTGTATCCTTCAAGCTTATCAATCATGTCCTCTGTCCATGTAATAGTTCTAATATGGACCAACGCTAACATTCACTGAGTTTACCGCAAAAGCATACTTCCGGCATGACGACATTGTAAAAGAGGGTTGACCATTCAATGATTTGTCATCTAGAAATGCAAGCACCCCACAAATTTCCTTGGGACTTCCAGAAATAGAAGTCTTCCTCCAACGAAGAAGCATCATGTATTCAGTCAATTCCATGTTACAATTCACCCTAAACCCTACCCACACTTTCAATCCTCTGTCCATAACGACCCCGATTTGTTGACAGTACTCAGACGTTACACCAAACATTCGGCGTTTTAGACCCGAATTCGTAACCTACAGGACCAAATTCAGCTTTGACCTATTGGTAGCTTGCCTCACTACTCTTTCTACAGATGATTAAAATACTCTGCAAACGACCTTTTCTTGGGTGGAGGATTCTTAACATTGGGCTTGCCCTCCGTCGTGTCTGTATCCGTCCCCTGTTCTTTGTCAAAAGCACACCCAAGTTCCCCGTTTGAGGCGATTGCATCCGCCAATCAAATTGCACGACATTCTAACAATAGTTTCTCAACCAATGGCTTGAAGCTGATTCTAGGTTTCTTATTTTCAGACATTTCTTCCTTAGTCCTTATTGGGCGCCCACCTCGGACTGTGCGCCAATCCGGGGGGGCCGTATATCCTCGGGACTTCATTTTCTCTGTTACGCCCAGCTCGTCCTTAGAATCTATGCAAGTAACCGTACTTTCAACTAAGTCACTTACTATTGCGGCTTGCATGAAAACCTCCAGTGGCCGCTCTGCCATAGCTGTGTGGTTCAACTAATTAACATCGTTGGAAAACGTCACAATTAACTTTTATTCTTCCCTGGACTAACAAGGCACATCACCGATATAGCATTCTTTGCCATAGTCTACAACCGCAAGGGGCTAAATAACAATTGAGTTTGCACTTGCAACAATTACATCTACAATGCTGCTAATCGAAGCCTATTGAGGACTTAACTGGTCACCCACTTGCGGACCGTCAAAATTTATCCAAACTTAAAATCACTGGGCACCCTAACCGGACTAGTGAAGTTCGGATAGTAGAGGAACACTAGATTTCCGCCTGTACAGTCACTTACATGGGAAGACCGTGTGAATTGGACAATGAAAGAGTACCACAAAATATTTTAATTCAAACTACAAACTCAATAGTCATAGAATGTCACTGATCAGTACTCAAAATCCCCTCAGTAGATGGCATAAGAAAGTGTTTTGAACCAACGCAATCACAGTGAGCATTAACACTTACCTTCTTACCAGTCACACCGGCAATGATGCCCTCTGCCTTGGCCGTCCTCAACCTCTTCTACAAACAACTAGCAATGCAAAGCAATGTATTCCGCAGACTTCCTCTCACAATTGTCACAGGGCAATTGCTAATCGAGGCGGATAGGAGGAGAGGTCACCCTTACATAGTCTTCGAGAAGAATCTGTTGAAAGACTCGAAAACCGAGTGACTTTTCTTTGTCCCAAAATGAAAGCAGAGATGTCCGACGTTCCCCTCCTTGGCGACGTACTGATCAGCATGGTGGATCAAATCTCAGAGAAACTGGGCCTTTCTAAAGACATGTCAGTGCTAACTCCTTCCAATACCATGTGCCAGAACATTGCATGTAGTATTTTTGTTAAATCCATTTTGTATCCTGGATTGTGTTTGTACTTGGACGTGTCAGGCCGTCATTTACTCTGTTGGGTCTCGATGCTGAAACCTCGCCAAATTAGCAAATAGAATTGTGAACTGTAGTTCAAAGGAACAGCGTAATCGGAAGTTCTACCAAGATCTTTGTCAGTAATGGGGCTGCCGTCGCAAATTAGGCTATAGAAGTTAACGTCATTAACGTTATAGGTGGACGTTCAGCTTGGTAAGTGCACTGGTATACACTGTGATTAAGGCACATGGTTCGAGGATTTCAAAACTCTGTCCACTTGTTCGAGAAAACTGGATGATAGTTCCAAACTCAGTTCATTGGGAGTGAATGCCGTAGTTAATTCCACTCCCTTTCCTTTATGACAGTCACCGAACTGCTGGACTCTTGGGGGCCCAAATTAGTACTCAACAGGTAGTTATCTCAAGAGTTCCCTCTTGCGCGCCTACGATCTACATCAGGTGGATGGACTGATTAGCTTGTTTTTTTTGTGCAGACCGCCTAGTCGTGAAGGAGGCCCTGGATCAGGAGGGCCCCCTCCACCTGCCGACCTGTCAATTCATGAAAAACCGCCAGAAGTTCTGGACAATGCAAGAGGCCGTCCATTCCTGCATCATGAGGACAGTAGCAATGGAAACGAGGCAGGTGTGATTTGGGGAAGTGTCATTGGCTTAACAAACCCTAGGAACGACGCATCGCTCATCAGCACCGGCGGGGAATGTGAGGACTTGCCATTCAAAATTCCGTATACTGCTATTGCTGAACAGACGGTGGAGGCTGCCGTGAATGTGCATGATCCCTTTGCAATCGCTGACAAAGTGCCGGTCCCAACTCCAGTAGAACTGCAGCGCATGCGGAGGAGGATCAACATTCTTTCTACATCCACTTTTTTAAGCGATTCCACGGATTCTATAACCACCATCGGGTCGTCGTCCGACAGCTCGTGGCACCCGGACACGGAGTACTCTCCAAATTCAAGTGAGTACCTTACAGAAGAGGACGATAATTTATGGGGAGACAGCTGTTCATCAAAGATTGCTTTGCAGCGGCGTCGGTTTTCTTGGATCAACAATTGCAAGGTGCGTATGCTTAAATTTAATTGGGCGCACTTGATTGAGGGAGTATCCATGGCCAATCAGATTAGGTTGTTTTAGTGCTCACATCTGAACCTCTCTTTCATTTTCTGCTGCCACAAGTTCTACCCACTCCTAAGGACTTGTGTTTAGGCTGAACCTCTGAATCCCTAATGCAAAGATGCTTCAGAATGAGGATGGTATGTTGTCTGCGGTGCTAATTCATCGAGTTATTGCAGCTTACAATTTAACTCTCATTCTTTGCCTGTCACCCTAAACCACCTCAATTTTGACTTCAAAAACCCTAAACTTGTTTGAAGTGTTGATGTGACCATCTGGTTCTTGTTCTTGGTATGTATCCCACTTCACCTCCTCCAGAGATTAATTTCATTCACTAATTGACTCTCCTAGAATTCCAACAATTGAATCTTCGGATTGCCCAACCTTGTCCGCAGGCAAAGGAGGACTTTGAAAAGGATTCATGTGTACGTGGAAGCACAACCACATTCTACAGTGCTGCATTGTCGAGTAAGGTAAAGCATCTACAAATATTAGCTTCAACTTTTTCTACTTGTACCCAATTTACTAGTGTTCTCTTCCATGGTCAAGAATGTTTGAGAAATAGCAGAAGCACTGGCAAAATGCTTGACCGCACGTAGCTGACATTAGCCGGTCTCGAGGACGCTTAGCCCTAAACCCCTAAACAGTTGTACCCCATTTACAGTTGCGTACCATGTACATTTGTGAATCCCGCGGGGGGCTGATCATCGTACTGTTGCAACATTGTGAGCCTAACTTGATCGCTTGAACCTGGAAGCTCTTCTCCTTTCAGACTCGTCGTCTGAAATTCAACATTCCGCATCTCCATTTTGGGAGGCACTCCGCTCCTCCTCACAACTAATCTGCGTACCTGAACATCGACACATGTATCCCTTCTTCCAAATGAGGACCCCGTTTGAAGGCTAATTGATGTATATCATTTCATTCCTACTCTCAATTCAGCTAACAAAACTGTTCCTTTTGATGTTGTTTGGATTTTAAAAAAAAACAGCGTGCCAAGCGCTGTGCGGAACGCAATTAGGAGTGCTCACAAAACTACGACCACTTGGAGCCCATATAGGTGACCAATTTTCCATACTCCTCTCACTTGCCATTACAGCTCATCTACGAAGATAGTCATACTCTGCCTTAAACTTGTTATGTTTCCTTCAATGCATGAATGACTCACGGTACATGTATGATGGCAGTCACAAGTGTCTCTGCCCTTTTTTTTGGTACAATAATATTGTGAAGTGCGTCTCCAATCTTAGCAATTATCTTCCTCCTAAACGGATTCTATCTTCGTGACAATTCTGTGGGATGTTCAGCCGACAAGGACGACAGCAACCAGAATGGGCAAGGTCAAGGAGAAGGAGACCTTCCAGCCTTGGAGGCCGGATATACAAAGAAAGAAGCCCGGGACTCGAGCAAATCCGGCTGAGGATGCTCTCAGACCCACTCCAATTACCCGAGGCCCAACGACGGTTCCTGCAAAGGGTGTCCGATCTCCAGGTCCAGCTGCAAACAGCAAGAAGAAGAAGAAGACCGCCTCACCCCATAGAAGGGGCATGAAGAGGACTCCAAGAAGCCCAGATGAAGACTTTGCAGCAGCCGGTGAAGATTCTCGTCGTCAGGAGGGGAACGCGATCCGTGAAGGCGTTGCAGGTTCGAGAACAAACGGAAATGGAGGACGCTCAGAGCATGGCAAGATTGCTAGCCCCCTAGACCGAGGATTGCCATCGCAGCCGTATTTTCCAGTAGAAGATTCGCTTATCGAAATTGAACCAACTCCTGCATTGCGATCCAAAGCATCTCTGGTTATAGGTATGGGAATATACCGAGATCACCCTGCCGTTTTTTTCCATCATTTGGCAATGAACAGGGTGCTCCATTTCACTTCATAGTGTCAATTTCCATTTTTTTTTGTTGTACATGCAGTTTAAGGTGTTACACTGGGTTTTTTTTCATTTCCACGTCGACATGAAATCCGCATATCAAAGATGTAGCTTGTGCATTTGTGGTACCAAAGTGCTTACTAAAACTGCTCCACAATGGATGCTGTAACGGGAATATATGATGCGAGAAATGCAAGGGAACGTGCTATTTGCAGACCAGTGAGGCCCCTCGGGATTGTGACACAAGTTATACGCTTCCAAGTGCGTTTCATATTGTCCGACCTCGATGCGACCATATAGTCTTGAAGTTGGCATTGGAAATTAAGATTCGCTATGTAGTCATAGCTATTGTTTATTCTAAACCGCTGCCCTTCTAACATAGTCATGAAGTTTTATTTTGGTCCTTACTGCACGTGCTGATTGTTTGGTATCTTTGAATTGCAGATCGGGAGGTAGCCATGGCTGGCCAGCAGAAGAGTTCCATGACAGATGGACTTGCAAGGCACCGACCAGGGAAGGAGACGGCTGAGCCACCTAAACCACGCGCAGTTGTGGAATTGGATTCGACAGACTTGTTTGACGGAGTTGCCGATGAGAGGACGGTGCCAAAGAATCGGCTTCTAGCTTCATCTGATTCTGATTTGTCTTTGTACGACAAGTATGGGCATAAGTTCAGATATTCTAAGAAGCCTGGATGAATGCAAAGGTCACCCTTCATGGACAAAGTGGTCGGGTCATCTCGTAGGGTAAGCGCAAATGCAGCGGGCGCATTGTACTCCTCAATCTCCCCACACCATTTGTAGCAACTCGCAACTGACGTGTAGACGATAGTGAGGCAACTCCACCTTCAGAATTTCTGCTATTGACTGATATGTTGTGTATAATTTTCCTCAATTTCTTGGCAGAAGCCGCATTCTTATGAAGAAGGCGCAGGTGGCAGTGGCGGGCATGGTTTTCTGACTCCTCCTCGCGTTGGCAGAGAGCGCCGAGATCGGAATGCGGACCCGCTCCGGGGTAACAGTGGCCGTCACCACCATGATGCATCCCCTAATCGAGAACGTGGAGAATGCAGCCAATATTCGAGAAGGAAACTGTCCTCATCTTCCTCTGATTCTGACCACAAATCCCAGGACTCGCGCAAAGGAAAAAAGAAAGCCTACAGCAGTTCATCAGAACGTGACAGCAGCCCCCGTCATGGAAAGCGGGGGACGAAGTTGAAGTTGGAGTTTCAGATTGACGAAACATCAAAGCGCCGGGAAAGACGACACGTCAAGAAGGAAAAAGACTCTACTCGAATGCAGCGAGAGAAACAAGGCTTGCGGGGGCACTATATAACGGTGGATAAAAAGGGGCGTCCATATGGATTTGGGGTGGGGGCCTGGCGTCTGGAATTGAACAAGCTGTCTAGTGCTCTGGATCCGTGTATCACAAACATACAATATCAACCCGAGGACGCCATGGCGACATTGAGGAGGCGCCTCAAGGACCACTTTGAGTACAGCCATCCAGTAGACCGTGCGATCATAAGGTCGCTTGCAGGGAAGAATGTCACGCAGCGGCGCTCCAAGATTATGTCGTCAATGAACCGTGGTGCTGCCTGTCCTGTCAGAATGGACCCAGACATCTGGGATCATCTTGACCGAATCCGCCAAGATCCCCACCGCAAAGAATTGTCACAGCGCATGAAGTATGCAAATGCATGCAGGATCAACAAAGCAAGAACAGGCCCCAAAGGTGAAGAAGGCATTCGTTGTGACCTAGAGGTAAAATTGGGGAGAGAACCCTATCCACATGAGTTGGAGCATGAAGTGCGTCGCAAGAAGGGCTATGATGGCATCACTATAACAAAACTTGGTAAAAAAAAAACGCGCAGAGATTTGACTACGGTTTTTTTATCCACATTTTTGTGCGCGTGCGCGTAGTGGACAAATAGTGTTTTTTGTAGTTTTCCACTGCAATTTTTGGAATTTGGAAGCATGTAATATACCATTGGAAAGGTATTTTTAAGACCTTTCCAATGGTATATTACATGCTTCCAAATTACAAAAATTGCAATGGGAAACTGCAAAAAACACTATTTGTCCACTACGCGCACACGCACAAAAGCGTGGATAAAAAAACCGTAGTCAAATCTCTGCGCGGTTTTTTTTTACCAAGTTTTGTTATAGTGCATGGATAAGAAGAAAAAGGCGCTTGCTGTCAATCCAGTTGCGTTTTCATCTGGAAGTGGGGATGCTGTGTCGGAGAAAAGTGACTCGCAAAACGAAGAGGAGCATGCCACCCTGAACCCTCCCGGACGCTCCTTAGCAGAAGGGTTGGCCTTGTCAGAGGACTTGCGCTTGAACTACATCAGGCGAATGGAAAGGGAGTTGCATGAGCTGCTGTCGTCCTTGAAGTCTCCACCGATTCCTGCTAATCCAGAGGCTGTGGACGATGTTGGCCCATCGGTATCCATGCCTTCAGCGCCGGAGGAGAGGAATGTGACCGCGTCAACGGCAAAGAAGGCACAGGTGCGTACGTTAATTTCTCCGTATACATTATTGTCTGTACTATGACGTTATCTTGGTTGTCTCACCGCGTGTCCTCATGGTTCAGCCGTGATAGGCAACAGCATCGTCGGAATGGTGACAATGTGTTGGTCATGGAGGTCAGTGACGGCCAGATTTTGCCCTGCCATTGTCACCCTAGAGCCTCAGCATTCATGGCCAGTAGGACTCGTTGTCGTAGGGTCGCTAAGAAAAGTGATCATAAAAATAGTTCCCTAAACCGCTCGCGTGATTGTATGTTGCATTGGAATAGTAATTGTTCGGTCCTTCAAATCTTCCTACTGCAGAAAAGGCCGTCACGTACAAAACCCAATGAGGAAGATGGAGATGTAGAGAGACAGTCGCAGAAGAAAAAAGAAGGCAGGACGAAGTAGCGTCTAGCCCAAGGTAAGTGACGATTTCATCATATAAACCAAGTGAGCATGTTTAGTATACAGAGGTAGGCTAGGATCTTGAATTGTTGGCATTGGCAATGCATCCACCTGTCATAGGTATATCTGCAAGGACACTTCTCCCTAATACTACATGATGGAAGGTAATAATGACATCGTGACAGATCTCTCGTAAGTGTGACCGCCTCACTTGGTGGAGAAGCCAAGTATATCCAGTCCGAGGAAGTCTATATCATTGTAGAGTCTTGAACTGCTGTATGCAGATTAGTAGCCTATAAGACTATGAAACTTTTCTAATGTTGTTATCGTTCTGGGAGTGTAGGCCTACGCTGTACCCGACCTCCTTGGACCGTGAATGCATGAAGTGGATGGATTTTGGTTCAATATAAACAATAATGTATCAATCGTTTGGCAATTACTAATGTGTTCATGGCAAGTTCAGATGGTACATTCAGGGCCCACATTCTTGAAGAGAAGGCCTAGAATGGAGAGATCCTAGTGGAACCCAAACATTCAGCGCCCACAACTTTGCAATTAGCATTGCTATATCATTACAATGATTCTATTCCACGTGCGGACTTCTAAGGAGAAAAAAGATTCCGCATACTTTATACGCTTACTCAAACGAAGCGACTGGGCCCCTCATGGAGAGTCAAGATGGTCCCCGCGAGACCACATAACCACTTCTCCTACCGTCCTTGTGCCCTCAAGAGCGCTTCCTCTTGCTTCATATACCCTGGGATGATCCTAGTGCATGTAGTAACTCACAAGTGAACTGCGATATTCAGAGTGATGGTGAAATCCTGACTCCCTAACTATCTATCCTATGTCGAGGGTCGACTGGGTAGTTGGCGTCATTTCTAACGTCCCTAACTACGTAAAAAGGGGAATCCCTATGTTCCTTCCATGAACCCCTAAGACTATCCTGGGTTTCTAAGACTCCACCTAGAAGTTCTACTTTTAAAAGCTACCCCTAAGTTCCAACTTCGGAATGTAACTCTAGATTTACTTCTTTAACTTGATTCTTAAATATTAACTACTGACTTGTGCTCGATGTTTTGACTCTTGACTCTAGGTTTCTATTCCTAACTTAACTCTAAGATTTACCCTTGAATTTTAACTCTATGTTTGAACTTTTAACTCTAAGTTTTTACTCCTAAATTAACTCTAAGATTTATCCTTGAATTTTAACTCTATGTTTTTGACTTTTAACTCTAGGTTTCTATTCCTAACTTAACTCTAAGATTTACCCTTGAATTTTAACTCTATGTTTTTGACTTTTAACTCTAAATTTTTATTCCTAAATTAACTCTAAGATTTACCCTTGAATTCTAACTCTAGGTTTGACTCTACGTTTTCACTTTTACTCTAGAGGTTTCCTACTTCCAACAACTAATTCTAACTTTAACTTCTACCTCTAACTTTTAACTTCTACTTTCAGCTTTTCACTCTAACTTTTTACTCCCCAATTGATTCCAAAGGTTAACCTTTGAATTTAATCTTAACTTTTGACTTTTGACTTCCCACTTTAATCCTATCGTTTTAATCCTAGATGAACTCTAAATGTTACTCCAAGTTTTGACTTCTACTTTTTACTCTATTCCTAACCCAAAAATCTACTTCCTAAGTTGATTTTCAATTCTACTGTTGACCTCTACTTTCTACTCTAATTTTGACTCCCTAAGCAACTCTAAACTCTAACATGAACCTATCCTAAGATTTGACTTGAGAGTTTAAACCCCTAAGTTAAAATTCCAAATTAATTCTAATTTTTAACTCCCCAAAGTTAACTCTAGATTTTAACCTTTGAGGTTTAACTTTTAAAAATTAAAATGTAATTTGACTCTAATTCTAACTGCTAATTAATCCCTAATTTTAATCTAACTCCTCTTTCTACCCTACATTCCTAAGTTCCGTCCATGGCTCTTTTTGGATGAAATTTTATTCAAAATTCCTCTGTTCTACCCCCTACCGCTTAACTTAGCCTAATGCGGTCAGTTTACGGTCAAATCTTAAGTGTAATATGTTTTTGGAAACCTCTATCACTAATCTATAACTTTTTGAATCTAAACTTCTAATTTGCACTAATCTCGGGTGCTAATCACGCTCTAAGGGCTGATTAGGAAAATAAATGCTAATTAGGGAAAAACATCAAAGATTAAATCAAAAACTCACTTCTTCACTACTGGTGTTGGAAATAACTTCGTCCACGTCCACGTGTACGTCCTCACGCTCCATGGTGGTCTTTGGTTTTGTTTTGAATTTTCTCCAAGTTCACCGCTTATTTAGAAGTTATTACAATTTTTGGATGATCTAAACTCCTTCTTTCCTCTTCCCCTTTCTTTTCTTTCTTCCTCTTTCTTCTACTCTAGCACTATTCCACCTAAGCCTTTATGAGTCTTATACTATGGTTTCAAACTCCAAGGAGGTGTTTAAGAGGCCAACTATCCTCTTACACAATTTGCCTTTGTGTCATCCTAATCCTCCTCCCAACGGTCACCACAAATTCTCAACATTTCCCTCCCTAAGTCTACCTAGGCTTAGACCTAGGTCACTATTTATCGTCTCTCTCCTTTTTGTTCTCTACTTCATCTCCTTCTTTCTAATCTCCCTCCATTGCTCATGTGTATATTTGGTTGGTTAGAATGGAGGTTTCAAGTGTGCGTGCAGGTGTGACGTGGAGGATACAATTATGTGTGTAGGAGTGATGTGAGGTGTTGACTCTCTTTCTTCCCCTCCCTTTGTTCTTTAGTTACAACTTGGACGTTTTGGAATTTTGGCCTTGGATCCCCACTGGGTTTAACTGGTTTTCTAAACTAGCTCTATCATTGATTTCCTAAACTAGATTTATAACTAATTTCCTAAACTAGCTCAATCACTGATTTCCTAACTAGATCTATAACTAATTTTCTAAACTAGGTCCTGATTAGTGGAGAGTTTTTTTCAAACAAAAACCAAAGTTAAGGCCCCGCAGGGCATTATCCCGTTTGTGGTCTGAAATCAGCCATGATGTATGTGAGTCATGGTCCAGTCTACCAAATCGCAAAACCAGACCAAGGTGGGCGCTAGACAGGCAGTGTGCCGGCCTCGGGTACCGGCCTTGTACCGGCCGTGGTTGGGCTCCCCGTTACTGCCGCTAGCTGGCTGGTCCGCTGGCACCACCAAATTTTTAATCACCTCAACGGGTTCCCTCAGGGGAACCCACTTAGTAAATAAAAATTGGAATTTTGGAAAAAATTAGTGCTAGAGCCAAGGCTTCGCCGTCCGGGGGTTAGGCCCAAATTTGTGAAGCAAAACATTTGTCTTAACAGATCACGTATACAAGGCTAGGCAGCTAAACTTGGCCCACCACTTCCTACTTCATGCTAGAGTCTAATATCTTGGAAGCTAAACTCTGGAGGTTTCCACAAAGGTCTTGGAAACTAGACTTTGGAACTAACACGGGGGGAAGTGCAAAGCTTCGCCGTTAAGTTGGTTTTAACACCAACTTTAGGACTTCTAGACACCTCGGGGGTTCAAAGCTTCGCCGTCTATACTTTTAACACACGTTTTAGGACTTCAACTTGTCACTAGTTCAAAGCTTCGCCGTTTCCAAGGGGGGTCCACATAAGGAGAGAGACTTTAGAAGAGGGAAAACTAAACCTTTAAAGAAAACACACACACAGGGTCAAAACTTCGCCGTCCCAAAGGGGGGTCCACTCAACAAGGAGAAGATTAGAAGAGGGTTTGGAAGAAACTTAATAAAACATGTACAAGGAGGTTCAAAGCTTCGCCGTTCCGGAGGGGGGTGTCGCAGCACAGAGTAAGTGAATTCCCTGTTATACTCCCAAAAACCACTCTAAAGCATAACAAAATGACTCTAAAGATCGAACCCACGAGATTCTGTGAAGTGTCTAGCTCTATTCCCAACTTAAGCTCAGCCAGTATCCAATTTCTACTTTCCGGTCCTAGATCTAAAACCGGAAACAACAACACACCGAAAACAACGACCAGACCTCTCTCTATCTCTTTCGGCCTGTCAAGCTATTCGGTCCTGTAAAACTTCCACAACCCAGGATCCTACAACTTCAGATCCTGGAACTCCTCTGGACCGATCCGATCCGGTCCGCTCACACGTACTCTCACTCCACTCCGATTTAGTTTTGCCTCTATTTCACCATCAGAGGGTTCGCGGCTTGCTTTTGAGAGTGGCAGGCCCGCCACTCCTTCCGTGACTTATAGTGGCTGAAGACCCACTTCTCTAATCCACTACTTCCTACACTAGCGCGGATCCGGTTTGATCTCTCACAGCCACCCGGACAACGATCCGGTTTGCAGGTCACACAAAGACCCCCCGTACGATCCTCTCATACTACAACGACCTTGATGCCAAGTTCCCTCCGTGCGAAGTTAGGTGGTTACAAGTGAACGCGTCCGTTCCAGCATCAACTAAAGCTCTTCCGTTTACCAACTAGGGCAGCGAGACCTCACGGGAGATCGGGCAATCAACCGGATTTCCTATCCAGGAGTTCTAGCGCGACTAAAGACTCCTTCCCTATCCGCCTAGCCTAACAACGGCTTTCTCGCCCGGAATCATGAACTGTAGAGGTGCTGAGGCACTGAAACCCGCTCCCAACACTTAGAATACCCACTCACCTGCACATAAGAGCAAGACAAACACACTAAGGGGAGAAATCTCTCTAGAATCTGCACACATTTTCCTAACTCCTCACCAAAACAACTCTACCACACGCGGGAGAGACGTACAACAAGAAATCAATAGAGAATGCACAAAAACTCAAGGGAAAAGACTCGCAGTCTCCTTCGCAGAGACTGACAATATACTCCTTTAAAATTCAAAAGTCAACACAAAGGAGCTTGGAAAGTCCGCGCGGAACTTTCGGTCCCCGTCGAGCCGGCCAGACCGGAGAAAACCTGATCCAGATCCGACACACCGGATCAAATCCGGTCCAGTCCTAACTAACAAATATTTACAACTAAAATCCTAACTATCCTATCATAACCGGATCTACTCCTTGATCTGTTCCTTCGTCCATGACTTCGTCTTCGCCTTGGTCCACGCTCTGATCTTGATCCGCACCCTGATCTGGGGTTAGATCCATACTTTGATCTTTCCCCGGGTTCAGTGTGGGACTTCTAGGCGGGTCCGTTCCAAGCTGCTCGAAGACGTCCGTCAAGTTCTGGTTCCGCTCCCCGGTTTCACGTTCTGGGAGATCCGGTGACAAATCCAAGTTGATGGTGTGCGCGAGCTTCCTCCCACTCTTCTTTGACTGGGGAGTCCGATCCTTTCCTTCCGTCGGAATGCCCACGTTCGGAAAAGACCCGGGCATTGAAAGGTCGGACAGATGGAACGACCGTGACAACGTCACTCCGTTCAGCTTCCTGCTGCTCTCCTCCATCCGGTTTGCAGCCTCTCGCGCTTCCATCATGACTAATTCCACCTTCTCGGAGTAGTCCGTCAAAATCCGGACCAACCTGGTTCCGGATATTTTCTTCTCTTTGAGGACTCCCTCGTCAAACAGTTTTGACTTGGTGACGGCCTCTCCGGTTGCCCCAAATGTGGCCTTCACGTCCTCGGCTACTTTTCGGGTAGCTTCCGCCATCTCCCGTGTGGTAGCCATGTCCTCCTTGAGGAGCAACAATTCCGTCTTCAACGACTTATTCTCCTCTTGGAGTCGCCGTATCTCCGCTTCTTGCTTCCGGATCTCATCCGGGCTAGAGATGAAATCTGCAACCACTCCTGCAAGGTTGCTATTTGCTGGTGCTCCCACCAGCTCGCTGATCTGGTTCAGAATCAGCTTCTTCATTGTCCAGTCTGCTCGCACATCGCTCAGAATGTTGATTACTTGGTTGAACGGATCCGTCGGATCCGATCCGGAAGGACCCGGTTCTCCAAAAACCGGTTTCTTCCCTGGGTTGGAGGTCTCACCCGGAGGGGTTGGGGTTCCTCTCCGGTGAGGAGGCGTCGTCTTCTGCCGCTTGTGCTACGGCCGGTGTTGCTCCTCCTCTTCTTCTTCTTCCTCCTCGGAACCGGATACTTCTTCCTGTTCTTCTTCTTCTTCTTCCGATTCCCTATACTTCAGGAGCGACTCCTGAGTCTTCCACTCCTTCTCCTCCGTATCCATGAGGAGTTGATTGTGCTTGTACAGATGGACGAGGTAGGGACTCAACGGAGTCTGTCTACTTCCTCCGATCTTCGGAATCAGACGGTTGACCAGATCGAATAAAATCCTGGCCCAGTCTACTTTCCGTTCCCCGCTTAGGGCTCCGAAAATCAGGTTCCCGATGGCGATGGTCACCCTCGTCAGCTTCTCCGGGTGGATGATCGGAACCAGGAACCGCAACAGGTTGCGATGTCGGTCGTCCAAACAGTCCGCGACCGCATGCCCATCCTTTGAGTCCACGTCGCTCCGGAACTTCCCCCGAGTGTATCCTTCCTTCGAGGAGGCCATCCCTCGACCTCCGGACCGGAATCCGTACACGGCCTTCCACATCTCTTCCGTCCAACTGCTCGGAATTCCGCGGATGGTCTTGTCGAACTGATTGGAGAGCTTTCCCAACAACTCTCGAATCATCCGCTCCTCCCTAAACCCCCAGGGTTTATCGATCAGTCCTCCGCAACCCATCTTGGCAAGATCCTCTATCAGGTTGTCCTTTTCCTTCTCTTCTACTGGAATAACCGGACACACCTTCCGGAGTTTCACTTCTGCTGAGGAGGAACTGGACGGCCCTCCTCTACTCTTGCGGAGCTGAGGCATGGACACGAGCTGTGCTAACCGGATTCTGACTGTGGCTACCTTTCTCTCTCCTAGCCGCACGTCCCGTTTCTCACCTTCGCTCTTCCGATCTCAACCGGAATACCTCTAAACCTGCAACACACGCTAAAGCGCTGCGTACAATCACACACACACGCACACATAAACCAATTCACAAAACAAGGGAGTGAAGCGCTAGGGAGGGAAGCTAAGTACAAGCTGGAGCGAGATTTCCGCAAACAAAGATTGAAAAAGAGTGGCCACTAGATTGGTCAACCTATATATAGTCTGATCTGTCATCATGACCAAATCCGTTCCTGACCCAATCCGTTCCAACTCAGATCTGCTCCAACTCTAATCCGGTTTAGATTCAGATCAAATCCGGATTATCACCTATTCCGTTCCGTAGTTTAATTTCCGGTTATCCATTATCTTCTGCTCGAATCCGGACACCAGATCACGATTTCCGTTCCAAGATTTAGATAACTTACAAAAAAACAAAAATTCACATTGCAACAGGGGGTCCACTCCACAAGGAGAAGGTTAGAAGAGGGTGTAAGAAAAAGAACACAAAGAGAAACACACAAGTTAGACCACGTGGCAACACAAAGCTCACACGCTAAAGGCCCCCCAAAGCAGCATCGCCAAGGTACGGTGGGGGGTGACTTTAGGATTAGTGCAAGATACAAAGAAAAGACTCTTAAACTTCACAAGTTAGACCACAACACGTACAAGAGGGAGAGAAAGGCTCTCCACTTACAACAAGATGTCAACAACTTCATAAAAGAGTACACAAAGCAAGGTAGAAGGACCCCCAAGGACCTTCAAAACTTGAAAATAAGCAATAATGGAGCCAAAAGTGCTCCGAAAACACCGTAGAGGTTTTTGGCTTGAAACGCCAAAATATCCAAAATAACTTGGACCCACGGACCCAAAACAAGAATTGGGGGGTGTTCTAGAGAGAGAAATGGGGCCCTTATATAGGTTTCCAAGGGCTCACCCCTCCCTCTAGAGTTCTAAGGTAACCTTATCAACGGGGATTTTCATCCTCATCCTCAAAGATTTTCATCCTACATCCTAAATTTTTACTTCTACCATCTATGCTGGACCAACATCCTAACTTTTGGAGATTAGCTCCAATCGCCGAACGGATTGCGTCGTTGGATCCAGATCGCCGTGTTTAGTTCTAGACCCTTCTATCCCCCGTACTGAGGCCAAAAACCCATCGTAGGCTAATTTAGTTTAAAAATCAAATCGTGGTAAAATCCTAGATCTTGGGGGTCTCCTATTTTGAGAAATGTGAATAGCCTAGGGTCTCCGGTAGGTGCGAGAGAGTCGGGAAGGACTTTTGGTTGACTTCGTTTCGCCATCGTATGGTCCCGGAATGCCGGTCAACGTGGCGGGAACCCCGCCACGTGGTTAATTCCCGAGGAATCTTGCCGGTTCGGGTACTTGCCGCTATCGGAATGTCGTGAAACTTCACGGAGCGCATTATTAACATAAAACAAGCTAGTCTAATTTTTAGTGAGATTTTATTGTAACCTGGGTAATTTCCATGAAATTCCCGTTGGAGGTTAGGAGGGTTGACTACCCGGAAAAAAGTTCTTCTGCAAGTCGGAAGATGCCGGGATTTTTCACGTGACCTCTCAGGGAGTCGCATGAAAGACGTGCGGGTGTGTTTCCATACCTGGCACGATTGGTCAATGGAGATTAAAACTGGCCATCTCCTCGAATTAGCGATGGTGCGGGAATCTTCTGCAGGTGGAGGAATCTTGGCGAATCGATTTCGCCGTTGGATTCCTGGCATGGGATTCACCCTAGAACACCATGCTTGGGCTGTAGATTCCTCCACGGGCCCGGTCTTGCGTGAGTGGCTCCTGCATGCTAACAATCGGGAATTTGAGAATTCGTCGATCTAATGGGGAATTCTAAATCTAACTCTAGGACCCGACCTAGTGGCCCTGCTGTGGATCCCTCGGACCGACCTAGCCATGAATCGCCACATTCATGGTGGGATTTAGCCCTTTTGGGGCTGTGTGACTCGAATCCTCCAAATCTAACCTTTCCGTTATTTCTATACTATTTTTAGTCAAGGTTTGGGGGATTCTAAGTAAAAAACACAAATCTAGACCAAATACTATAATGGGTATGACACAACCCTATTTCGGTTCTACACTCTTTTTATGGATTTTTCTATACTTTTATCAACTTTAAATTGCAAATTTCCAAAAAAATAATTCTACGAGTCCCAAGTGACAAATTGGGAGCTCACAAAAGTGCTGGCTTGTCGTGGACCTAGTAGTTCCCGTAAGCAGTTTCCGTCTTCAAGGTGTTTTCCGGTTTCATCTTGCATTACTTGAGACAGAGGAAGACAATGGAATCCAAACATAGTAGTATTTGATAAATGTAATATTCCTTTTGAAGACAGTCAGGTTATTGCTGTTTTTCACATTCTGCGCTCCATTTGAAGCCCTACTTTTCGATGTGGTAGCTGTTTGGAATCTAACCCCATCAATAGCTCCAGAATGCTGGGAATGGCTGAGTCAGCTTTGGTCGGTGTAGGTCCAGGCTAGAAATGCTCTTTGAAATGGGATATGGCACGAAATCATGTAGCCATCCTCATTTACGTAAATTTGATTGATTCTGTGGGCCAATGAATTAGGTGATATGTAGAATAAAGAAAAGAAAAATATCAGCGTGGTTGACATATGGCCAATGGCATTTCAGAGAAATGGCCCGTCTTATTATTTGAGGAAAACACGTATTATAATTACAAATTAATATCAACAAATGACAGTGCCAAAACCGCAGGGCCAATCAGAATGCACACACCTGGAAGCTAACAAAATTAATTTGTGGAAGGTATAAAACATCTAATTTAAAATTAGCATTCAAAAATTACAGGGCGGCAATGGAAATCGTCCATTTCTTTCAAAAAATAAAAATAAAACTACAGGGCATTGGAACAGGTTTGTCTAATGGGAATAGAGATAAATGAAGGGTACAAAAATTACCCTGCCAGGTGCTTAATTTTCTTTGCATTTCATGTTAAACATGACGCCCAAAGCTCCCAATGCCAGTACAACACGCGTCAGATAGAAAGAATCTGAGAGCGCCACAAATTCCGATCCCCTTTCTTATCAAAGCAGGGGACAATGACAATAAGTGCGTATGTCAGAAACTGAGAATACTTTAAAGCCGGACAATCTGAAAGCACAAGTTTAATTCGCAGATGTGTCATACATCTACCGCACCTTAACGTCTGACGGTTGAGCTCCCGAATTGGGAAACATGCAGGTAATTCCACGCTGGCATAGTCACGCGGCCATTTGTCCTACGTGGCCGAAATAACAGAACTTTGCTAGGAAATGTCCGAAATAAGACGTCCTAACTAACTATGTGTATTAACAAATCTATGCGAAATCTATGCTAGAAAGGACAACGATTTCTCTAGTAGTGTAAACGCTCGGACCATGTCATCCACAGCGGCAACATATAGGTCATTCCCCTTTTTGCCAAATTGCTGCAGCCACTTGTTGCGAACAGACTCCGCCAAATTACAAGATGGCATCTCAGCCAATTCAACTTCCAAAAGATCCTGCAAGGCAACATTTAAAGTTAGATGTTTGAATGAATAGCCAAAGAAAAAGGATTAAAATAGGTCTCAAATAGCTACCTCAATAGGCATCCACGGAGGAGAAACCACCAATGTCGGCTCTCTCCCACCATTGGCTTCAGGTAGGATTACGGTGTTAAGGAGAGGTGCCGCTGATATTGGCTGCGCATCAAGAGCAAGGCCAATATCGGCACCGTACTACTGGGCAGGCGAAATCAAGAATTTTGAACAAACAATAAGCACTGTCAATATTGGTTGTGGTTTAGAAAATAGAACTTCTAATTGTTGTAATGTGATTATAAAACTTACCAGCTCCATGAAGCCGCCCCATTGACGGTATCTAAAGTGCCAGAAAGCTAGCCATAGGTCCAATCTCAGTAGCGCCTCTTCAGTGGCTGCTCCAGAAGATAACCACCACGCCCGAATTGCTAAGTATTTGCTTTGCGCCTCTTCTAAGGAGGTAGAATTCTTGTATTGTTTGTAGAGTCGCCGATGTTGTTCCTGAAGGTCCGCCCTAATATCCGCCTTGGTGTGTTCCTCTAAGGATTGCGACTAGTGAAATAGGCAAGTTCGCTCCCGATTTACCATAGGCAGAGATGGATCGCCACTCCCATAGACGATACGCACTGCATTCCAATTTGCTTGGGCGCTGTTGGCCATAAATCCTTTAAAATTTGGATTGGAAATATCATGCCTGCTGGAAACCGCATTCAAATTTTTCCAGAACACCTGTTGTGCTGCTACATCCTCGGATTGCATATCGCAAACAGCGATAGTCATGACACGGCAATAAGTAGAATCGTACACGTGGCAGGCCATAGTGGTCTATGACTTGACGCGTTTGACATGGTCAAATGTCGCAATGTGAATTTTTGGTTTTTTGTAAGTTATCTAAATCTTGGAACGGAAACCGTGATCTGGTATCCGGAATTGAGCAAGAGATAACGGAAAACCAGAAATTAACGACGAAACGGAAGAGGTGACAATCCGGATTCGATCTGAATCTAAACCGGATTAGAGTTGGAGCGGATCTGAGTTGGAACGGATTGGGTCAGGAACGGATTTGGTCATGATGACAGATCAGACTATATATAGGCTGACCAATCTAGTTGCTACTCTTTTTCAAACTTTGTTTGCTGAAATCGCTCTCCAGCTTGTACTTAGCTTTCCCCCCCAGCACTTTGCTTCCTTGTTGTGTGAGTTTGTGTATGCGTGTTAGTGTGTTAGAGCGCACAGAGCTTTAGTGTGTGTTGCAAGTTTAGAGGTATTCCGGTTGAGATCGGAAGAGCGAAAGTGAGAAACGGGACGTGCGGCTAGGAGAGAGGAAGGTAGCCTCAGTCAGAATCCGGTTAGCACAGCTCGTGTCCATGCCTCAGCTCCGCAAAAGTAGAGCAGGACCGTCCAGTTCCTCCGCAGTAGAAGTTAAACTCTGGAAGGTCTGTCCGATTATTCCAACGGAAGAGAAGGAAAAGGACAACCTCATAGAGGATCTTGCCAAGATGGGTTGCGGAGGACTGATAGATAAACCCTGGGGGTTTAGAGAGGAACGGATGATTCGAGAGCTGTTGGGAAAACTCTCGAATTAGTTCGATAAGACCATCCGCGGAATTCCGAGCAGTTGGACGGAAGAGATGTGGAGGTTCGTATACAACTTCCGGTCAGGAGGTCGAGGGATGGCCACCTCGAAGGAGGAATACACTCGGGGGAAGTTTCGGAGCACGGTGGACTCGAAGGATGGGCATGCGGTCGCAGATTGTTTGGACGACCGGCATCGCAATCTTTTGCAGTTCCTGGTTCCAATCATCCACCCGGAGAAGCCGACTAGGGTGACGATAGCCATCGGGAACCTGATTTTTGGAGCCCTGAGCGGGGAACGGAAAGTGGACTGGGCCAGGATCTTTTCCGATCTAGTCAGCCATCTGGTTCCAAAGATCGGAGGAAGTAGGCTGACTCCGTTGAGTCCCTACATCTTCCATCTTTACAAGCATAACCAACTCCTCACGGATACGGAGGAGAAGGAATGGAAGACTCAGGAGTCACTCCTGAAGTATGGGGAATCGGAATCGGAGGAAGAGCAGGAGGAAGTATCCGGTTCCGATGAAGAAGATGAAGAAGAGGAGGAGCAACACCGGCTGCAGCACAGGCGGCAGAAGACGACGCCTCCTCACCGGAGAGGAACCCCAACCCCTTCGGGTGAGACATCCAACCCTGGGAAGAAACCAGTTTTTGAAGAACCGGATCCTTCCGGATTGGATCCGACGGATCCGTTCAACCAGTTGATCAACATCTTGAGCGATGTGCGAGCAGATTGGGCAGTGAAGAAGCTGGTTCTGAACCAGATCAGTGAGCTGGTGGGAGCACCAGCGGATAGCAACCTCGCAGGAGTGGTTGCAGAGTACATCTCCAGCCCGGATGAGATCCGGAAGCAAGAAGCGGAGATACGACGACTCCAAGAGGAGAATGAGTCGTTGAAGACGGAACTGTTGCTCTTCAAGGAGGACATGGCCACCACTCGAGAGATGGCAGAGGCTACCCGAAAAGTAGCTGAGGACGTGAAGGCCACTTTTGGGGCAACCGGAGAGGCCGTCACCAAGTCAAAGCTGTTTGACGAGGGAGTCCTCAAGGACAAGAAGATATCCGGAACCAGGTTGGTCCCGATCTTGACGGACTACTCCGAGAAGGTGGAATTGGTGATGGTGGAAGCACGGGAGGCAGCAAACCGGATGGAGGAGAGCAGCCAAAAGCTGAACGGAGTGACGTTGTCACGGTCGTTCCATCTGTCCGACCTTTTGATGCCCGGGTCTTTTCCGAACGTAGGCATTCAGACAGAAGGAAAGGATTGGACTCCCCAATCAAAGAAGAGTGGGAGGAAGCTCGCCAACACCATCAACTTAGATTCGTCACCGAATCTCCTAGATCGTGAAACCGGGGAGCGGAACCAGAATCTGACAGACGTCTTCGAACAACTTGGAGCGGAAACTCCCAGGAGTCCCACACTGAACCAGGGACAGGATCAAAGTATGGATCTGACCCCGGATCAGGGTGCGGATCAAGGTCTAGATCAAAGCGTGGACCAAGGTGGAGACCAAGTTATGGACGAAGCAACGGATCAAGGAGTAGATCCGGTTGTGTTAGGATAGATAGAATTTAGTTTTGTAAATATCTGTTAGTTAGGACCGGACCGGATTTGATCCGGTGTGTCTGGTCTGGATCGGGTTTTCTTCGGTCTGGCCGGCTCGACAGGGACCAAAAGTTCCGCGCGGACTTTCTGGGGCCCTTTTTGTTGACTTTTGAGTTTTAAAGTGTATATTAGTCAGTCTCTGCAAAGGAGACTGGGAGTCTTTTCTCTTGAGTTTTTGTGTGTTTTCTATTGACTTCTTGTTGTACGTCTCTCCCGCGCGTGGCAGGGCTGTTTTGGTGAGGAGTTAGGAAAATGTGTGCAGATTCTAGAGAGATTTCTCCCCTTAGTGTGTTTGTTTTGCTCTTATGTGCATGTGAGTGGGTATTCTAAGTGTTGGGAGTGGATTTCAGTTCCTCAGCACCTCTACAGTTCACGATTCCGGGCGAGAAAGCCGTTGTTAGGCTAGGCGGATAGGGAAGGAGTCCTTAGTCGCGCTAGAACTCCTGGATAGGAAATCCGGTTGAGTGCCCGATCTCCCGTGAGGTCTCGCTGCCCTAGTTGGTAAATGGAAGGACTTTAGTTGATGTTGGAACGGACGGGTTCACTTGTAACCACCTAACTTCGCATGGAGGGAACTTGGCATCAAGGTCGTTGTAGTATGAGAGGATCGTACGGGGGGTCTTTGTGTGACCTGCAAACCGGATCGCTGTCCGGGTGGCTGTGAGAGATCAAACCGGATCCGTGCTAGTGTAGGAAGTAGTGGATTAGAGAAGTGGGTCTTCAGCTAGTATAAGTCACGAAAGGAGTGGCAAGCCTGCCACTCTCAAAAGTAAGGGGCGAACCCTCTGATGGTGAAACAGAGGCAAAACTAAACCGTAGTGGAGTGAGAGTACGTGTGAGAGGACCGGATCGGATCGGTTCAGAGGAGTTCCAAGATCGGAAGTTGTAGGATCCTGGGTTATGGTAGTTTTACAGGACCGAATAGCTTGACAGACCGGAAGAGATAGAGAGAGGTCTGGTCATTGTTTTCGGTGTGTTGGTGTTTCCGGTTTTAGATCTAGGACCGGAAAGTAGAAATTGGATACTGGCTGAGCTTAAGTTGGGAATAGAGCTAGACACTTCACAGAATCTCGTGGGTTCGATCTTTAGAGTCATTTTGTTATGCTTTAGAGTGGTTTTTGGGAGTATAACAGGGAATTCACTTACTCTATGCTGCGACATGCAAACATCATCCAAGCATCCTCCAAGTCTCCACCTGTTTGCATGCGCTTAACCAAGTCTACCCCGCTCTCGGGTCCCAGCTCCGCCATCTTGAAAATGAAGACTTTGTCAGACTCAGCACCTTATCCAGGGAAACGGTTTTCTTGGACGAAGGCCCACGTACTGGAGCCCCGCAGCCTAATGATGCTGTCTATTACCCCAAAACGACGCAGATATCGAAATTTGGTAACCTCATTACGAATGCTGGGTGATGACATTTGCTTGAACTTGTCCAAAACGGGGACAAGTTCGTCCACTGCCAACATCTTATGGGGAGTATCTTCTGCGCATAAAAGGAATTCGCCGAGGTACTCCTTACTCGCCTCAAGGACAATGGCAGAATTAGTCGCCGACAGAGTCCGTTCCACCTTCTTACCAATAAGAGATCGGAGTTTTGCGGAGGAGTCTCTATAATTTCCCTTCTTCACTGGATGGCTATGGATTCCGAGATGCACGCAAGTTCAGGTCATCAAATTGGAGCCATGTACGTAGTAGATCCTAGCAGGACAACTTCCAACGCATGTTGGCGGAACTTGACAGATTGAGCATGCAACTTTAGAATGCAATGGAGGATCAGAGTGTGGAACAAAGGGGGACGAGGCGGTACCATTCCACTCAGTCTCATTCAACGGTGACAGTCGGTGCTGTCGGTCTAAATATTCGCATGAATTGTTTGTGCATTGGAGGTACCCCAATCAAGTCGAAGTTCGAAAAGTAAGGTGAGAGTCAGACTGGATGTGCGTCGTCACTGGTCGGGTCCATGCATGTCCGTCATCTTTTTTATCCATTCCATGCAACCGCCCAACCTTGTTTGATGATGGATACTTTCCCATAGGTGGAAGTTCAAATATGACATCCCCATCAAACTCCGGAGGCAGAAAATCTACCTTCTTTATTGGAATGGAAGTGTAATCTAATTTACTGAGTACTGACTTCGCACCTCGGCAGGAGCTTAGATTGCGGAGGCATTGCACAATACTATCAACGGGGGAGAGTGGGGGTTTCACATGCACCGATTCTGCACAATGTAAAATCGGGGCGTTATGAACAACATGTGCAGATTCTAAATTGGGGCAACAACTAGCAGGTTTCGGTAGAATGCACTCACCATCCGAATCGTCACTAAGAACTAGAACAGGGATCTCCGAGGGCTCTAGTTTGACCTTCTGGAGCAGAGGGGTGACATCAGTAGCTGTGGTAGAACGACTAGGAGTTAAAGTGTTAGAACCAATAACTGGTGGAAGGTCCATCAGTCCATACACTCGATAATTTCCAAGCATCAACAACCAGACCTGACCATCAGCACGAGTAATTGACAACTGAGCAACAGTATGTGATACCACATTAGAGATTGGATCAACAACATCCATGTCCACATGCAAACTCCCCTCAAGAATATTGAACCGTGAAGCTAAACGGCTACCACTAACTATGGAGTAACCCTCTTCTCCCACAATGAAAGAAATCGGGATAGTTTGCCCCTCTCCCCTGATGAAAACAGTGACTGAGCCGCCATCATGCAAGGCAGCCATCGAACTAGTTGAAAAGATAGATAAAGCGATTTCAAGGCTGAAGAGGAAGTGGGCAGGAGTGGAGAGGCACTTAGAACTTCAGAAACTCATTGCTATTTAAGATGTTGTAACTGATTGAAACATGGTACAACAGATAGTAAGTTAATAGGGTAGATTGTGATCTGGTATAGGAGTTGAGTTTAAAGGAGCAGAGCAACCGTAATTTGTAATAAATTAGTAACCACTTTGACAGATTATAATTAGGTGCTAGTCTCTAGAGTAGAGTGGAGGCTGATGAATTAGCCGTCGTTTGTTCAAAATTATTCTTTTCATATTAGAATACTAGCGGTTGGTGCTTGCTATGCTACGCATAGATTATTAGAATTTTATTAGAATTTTTATATATTAGATAAAATGCAGAACAAAAGTTTCAATAAATCTTCAAATAAAAATTACTAAAATCTTTGTATAATTTTGTTTATAAGTAAGCATATATTGAAATGAACAATAGAAATTTATTGAATGATGAATGAAATATATGCAATGGTGAAAATATTTTTACAAAATATTAAAATTAATTATTTCAAAGACTTATTGAAATCATTATCATGCATTCTATTCAAATATATCAAAATTTTACTAATATATGATACAATGAATGCGTAGCATAGCAAGCATGAACCCCTATTATTAATGGTAGCATTTGTGATATTACAGAGAGAATTATGATTTTAGTAGTATGATGAATTGATGATCGACGTGTCTATTGAAGCGGCTAACATACAAGATTCAAAGTGAATATTGGGAGACAGAGTATCCAGGAGTACAAAGCTAAAATTGGTTTCAATTAAAGCAATGGCGGCAATGCAAAATGAAATTGAGTTTGTTAGTCTAAATGAAGTCTTCAATTATTTGGTTTAGCATTAATATAATGAGATCATGTCAGTACAGATGGAGGATTCGGATGGAATTAATACCTAGCACCAAGGCACTTACCTAATTGTGGAATGATGGAATTTAATATTCTAGAATAGAGCATATATGGATGAAGGTAACGGGGCACCCGTTTGTAGAGATTGGCCAGGAATCACACAATAGAAGTATGCCAAAGGGAAAGAAAAAAGCTCTTTACTTTACAAATCCAAAGCAATTGAAGAGGTCGAGGCAGATGAGGGAGTTGAGATCCAACACAATCAGATTAGACGCAGGAGAGACGACCAGAGTATTGCAGTTCCCATATATTGATTGTGTGGGTAAACAAATGCAATGGGATAATTCTATAGCCTTACAAGGAATAGCTGAAACCGCCATGGTTCGAGGGCATCCAAATTCTTCAAGCCCAAGGGCGTGTGAGAGCGGGAGTAACAATGGTGGATGCAGCAACGCTCATGATGGGGGGCCAAATGAAGACGTGACCCCTACATCAGGTATTTGGATAGCTTGGGGAGGCATCATTAGAGTATCTTTTTTGAGGTGCCGTTCATATTTGTGAGGCCGAGACTTGTGTCTTCATTGCAATTCAGAAAGTGCGTTGGGTGGGTCTCCACCAACTGTCGGCCCTAATCGGCAATATTCAAATTCTGTCAAAGTGACATTGTGGGCAATCTATTGTTTTTGTTTTCCTTTGAGTCGTTGATGTGGGATTGTGGGTATCGAGAGTGCATATTGAGTGTGTTCGGGCGGTTTTAGGGTTTCTCTTGCCATGTTCGCATTCAAGAAAATTTGCACCTGTATAAGCTGCGTGAGATAGTTTGGGGCGCTGGGGTTTTGTTGAAACGCCCGGTCGACCATTTGACTCAAAGAATTCGGCGTGCACAGGAGGCGACCCTTCGGACTGGAGCAGACACGAGGAAGGATTTGCGGAAACACCAGCAAGCATGGCAGGTACATTTTGACAGGCCTTTTAGAGTAGTCAATGACTGATTGTGTTTTGCGGAGCGAAAATTAGGTGTTTTGTTAAGATTATTTTCGGACAAGAACAGGATTTAGGGTGGTTTCCGATCTCCCAAAAGCAACGCCGACGTCGGCGGACGTCGGACGTCGCCTTTGAGGGGCTGCAGTCTGAACGGCCCGCGGCGCTCCGAAAGCGCAGCCGACATCGGCGTCGTTTTATTGGGCCCGCCAACTGTTCCCCAACAGCCCTCCAAAACCATGGCCGATGTCGGCTTCAACTTTTGAGGGGCACTCTCTCTAGCAACTGCCGGCATTTTACAACAATTTATTTTTGCCCTAACTTTGAGCATTTGGGTTAGGTGATACAATGGAAGATACTGTCCGTCAAAGTGACGCAGAAGCGGAGGAGTAGGAGTCTTCACAACCGGAAATTGCCGGATCAGGTTTCTAAATTTCCCATTTTGGTGCCGTTTTTGATGTTGTCCTCCATTTCCTGGCATTGATCGGAGTTGTTTTCATGTTGGTGAACTTGACATTGACCGGAGTTGTTTTGTTGTTGGTGAACTTGACAAAGGTGTTGAAGGAGAGCATGACAGCAATGTTGGCCAGCCCATGGATTTGGATTATGATAGTACAGCAGAGATTTCTGCGAAAGAATTGGGAAAGGAGATGGATGCCCAAATTGCAAAAGAGTCCGTGAATACAAATGTGGTGCTTGATCGGCTTTGTTTTAAGCCAAGGAACAAGTCCAAATTATCCATTCCACTCTGCAGGATGAAGCCTTTGGCTGCGGTGCGACCCCATCTCCGGAATGACGTCATGGCTTTGGAATCGCATTTTATTAGCACGGGATACATGGATGGCCATGGAGTCTTTTACGTTGCCTTACAGGATGATGAAGGCCGCATCCACGATGTGACAACTGAAGATAGAAGGCAGTGGAGTCCATTGTGGCAAGAAGCAAACGATGTCTTTGAGGAGGAGTTGAAGAAGGAGGAATGTTGGCAACAGTTCTCTGGAAAAATGTTCCATGTCTGGGACGGAAATCACCGCCTTGCAGCATGGATGCCAATCATCAATAGAGATCACGGAAACGATCCAACCTGGCACTAAGCTGTTGAGTCCATTGTCTTAGAAGTGGAGGGCCAAGTTGGACCACTTCTGAGTGCACTTCATCAAGTTAATTGGTATGCTTCAAATGTTATTTGTCTCTATGTCTTACAATTTTAATGGTAGAGTCTTTAATTGATGATTGCTTCATTCTACTTGGTCTCATTATTATTGTATGTGTGTCACACAGGCGAAATCAGAATTGCCACGTGTGAGCTCCCAATTTGTCACTTGGGACTCGTAGAATTATTTTTTTGGAAATTTGCAATTTAAAGTTGATAAAAGTATAGAAAAATCCATAAAAAGAGTGTAGAACCGAAATAGGGTTGTGTCATACCCATTATAGTATTTGATCTAGATTTGTGTTTTTTACTTAGAATCCCCCAAACCTTGCCAAAGATGGTATAAAAATAACGAAAAGATTAGATTTGGAGGATTCGAGTCACACAGCCCCAAAAGGGCTAAATCCCACCATGAATGTGGCGATTCATGGCTAGGTCAGTCCGAGGGATCCACAGCGAGGCCACTAGGTCGGGTCCTAGAGTTAGATTTAGAATTCCCCATTAGATCGACGAATTCTCAAATTCCCGATTGTTAGCATGCAGGAGCCACTCACGCAAGACCGAGCCCGTGGAGGAATCTACAGACCAAGGATGGTGTTCTAGGGTGAATCCCATGCCAGGAATCCAACAGCAAAATCGGTTTGCCAAGATTCCTCCACCTGCAGAAGATTCCCGCACCGTCGCTAATTCGAGGAGATGGCCAGTTTTGAATCTCCATTGACCAATCGTGCCAGGTACGGAAACACACCCGCACGTCTTTCATGCGACTCCCAGAGAGGTCACGTGAAAAATCCCGGCATCTTCCGACTTACAGAAGAACCTTTTTCCGGGTAGTCAACCCTCCTAACCTCCAACGGGAATTTCATGGAAATTACCCAGGTTACAATAAAATCTCACTAAAAATTAGACTAGCTTGTTTTATGTTAATAATGCGCTCCGTGAAGTTTCACAACATTCCGATAGCGGCAAGTACCCGAACCGGCGAGATTCCTCGGGAATTAACCACGTGGCGGGGTCCCCACCACGTTGACCGGCATTCCGGGACCATACGATGGCGAAACGAAGTCAACCAAAAGTCCTTCCCGACTCTCTCGCACCTACCGCAGACCCTAGGCTATTCACATTTCTCAAAATAGGAGACCCCCAAGATCTAGGATTTTACCACGATTTGGTTTTTAAACTAAATTAGCCTACGATGGGTTTTTGGCCTCGGTACAGGGGGTAGGGGGACCCAGGACTAAACACGGCGTTCTGGATCCAACGGCGCAATCCGTTCGGCGATTGGAGCTAATCTCCAAGAGTTAGGATGTTGGTCCAGCATAGATGGTAGAAGTAGAAATTTAG
The DNA here is from genome assembly GCA_951799445.1 of Pseudisothecium myosuroides. Taxonomy (NCBI): domain Eukaryota; kingdom Viridiplantae; phylum Streptophyta; class Bryopsida; order Hypnales; family Lembophyllaceae; genus Pseudisothecium; species Pseudisothecium myosuroides. Next base: position 7,129,917 of record OX637289.1, on the reverse strand, counting down.
GATGTAGGATGAAAATCTTTGAGGATGAGGATGAAAATCCCCGTTGATAAGGTTACCTTAGAGCTTTAGAGGGAGGGGTGAGCCCTTGGAAAACCTATATAAGGGCCCCATTTCTCTCTCTAAAACACCCCCAATTCTTGTTTTGGGTCCGTGGGTCCAAGTTATTTTGGATATTTTGGCGTTTGAAGCCAAAAACCTCTACGGTGTTTTCGGAGCACTTTTGGCTCCATTGTTGCTTATTTTCAAGCTTTGAAGGTCCTTGGGGGTCCTTCTACCTTGCTTTGTGTACTCTTTGTGCAGTGTTTTTGTACTTTGTTGTAGTTGGAGAGCCTCTCTCTCCCCCTTGTACGTGACGTGACCTAACTTGTGAAGTTAAGAGTCTTTTGTGTTGTATCTTGCACTAATCCTAAAGTCACCCCCCACCGTACCTTGGCGATGCCGCTTTGGGGGGCCTTTAGCGTGTGAGCGTTGTGTTGCCACGTGATCTAACGTGCCAGTTTTCTTTTCCTTTGTAGTTTTTTCTTACACCCTCTTCTAATATTCCCTTTGTTGAGTGGACCCCCCTCCGGGACGGCGAAGCTTTGGACCTCCTTGTACATGTTTTGCTAAATTTCTTCCAAACCCTCTTCTAATCTTCTCCTTGTTGAGTGGACCCCCCTCCGGGACGGCGAAGCTTTGGACCTCCTTGTACATATTTTGCTAAGTTTTCTTCCAAACCCTCTTTTAATCTTCTCCTTGTTGAGTGGACCCCCCTCCGGGACGGCGAAGCTTTGACCCTGTGTGTGTGTTTTCTTTTAAAGTTAGTTTTCCCTCTTCTAAAGTCTCTCCCCTTGTGTGGACCCCCCTGGGAAACGGCGAAGCTTTGAACTAGTGACAAAGTAGAGTCCTAAAGCGTGTGTTAAAAGCGTAGACGGCAGAGCTTTGAATCCCCGGGGTGTCAAGAAGTCCTAAAGTTGGTGTTAAACCCAATTTGACGGCGAAGCTTTGCATCTACCCCGTGTTTAGTTCCAAAGTCTAGTTTCCAAGACCTTTGTGGAAACCTCCAAAGTTTAGCTTCCAAGATATGTAGGTTTCTTTGCATTTGTCTAGAGTAGTGTCTTCAAAAGTTTTAAGTAGTTAGTTGTTTCCAAGGTCTTAGTAAGTTTAGTACCCCCGACGGTTAGTTCCCCCATTAGCCTTAGCAAAAACTCAATCTTAAAATAGCCTTAGCAAAAACCCAGTCTTAAAATAGCCTTAGCAAAAACCCAGTCTTAAAATAGCCTTAGCAAAAATCCAGTCTTTTTAGCCTTAGCAAAAATCCAGTCTTAGATAGCCTTAGCAAAAAATTCCAGTCTTTTTAGCCTAGCCGGAAATCCAGTTTTTAGCCTAGCCGGAAAACCAGCATACAACAGCGACATCAGGACCAGCATACAGCAACACATCAGGACCAGCTACAGCAGCAACATCAGGCCAGCATACAGCAGCACCATCGGGAGCCAAAAAAAAAAACATATTAAAAAATTAATTAATTATTTTTAATTAATTGACCAGCCCAGCCAGCCAGCCGGGAGGTGGTGGGCAGGCTCGGGGTCCAGCACCCAGCCAAATCGGTCGCTCTTCTTTTTGAACTCAAAGTTTTTTGGTCTTTTTGGGTTCTGATTTTTTGGGGTCTCTCAAACTAACTCAAAAATCAGACCTAAAACACCACAAAAATGTGGGACTAACTTATTACTAGCTAGGGAAGGAGTAGGATTAGGGTCTAAACCAAAAAGGGAGAAGGGAGAAAAGAGCGGAGCACCACCGTACCTGCACACAAATTAGTTTCACCACTCACACCTACACACAATGGAAGGAAATTAGGGGGAAGGATGTGTTATAGGAGTGGAGAGGAGAGAGACGATAAATAGTGCCTAGCTAGGAGATTAGGTAGGAAATCTAGAAGAACTCCTTGCAACCATTGGGAGGAGGATTAGGATGACACAAAGCAAAGTTGCGTAAGAGGGTAGGAGGCTCATTTAAAACTTCACGAAGTTTGAGACTAGAGCGTAAGACCACCATCACCACGGTTGGTGGAATAGTTCAAGAGTAGAAGGAAGAGGAGGAGAGAAAGAAAAGAAGAAGGAAATGGGGGGAAAGGGTTAGACCATCATACTTGTAACGTTTTCTTTTCTACAACTTAAGCCGTGGGCCTTGAAAAAAATAAAATAAATAAAGACCATAGCACAAAAATAAAAGAAGACAACCGCGAGTGGCCACCATGGAGCACGAGGACGCGCATGTGGACGGGGATGACGTCATTTCCGACACTAGCAGTAACAAGGTGGGTCATTAAACTAATCCTAGTCGTTTTTCCCTAATTAACACTTATTTTCCTAATCAGCCCTTAGAGCGTGATTAGCATCCGAGATTAGCGTGAATTAGAAGTGTAGATTCAAAAGTTGATAGATTAGGAATAGAGGTTTCCGAAAACATCTTATAATTAAGATTTGACCGTAAACTAACCGCGTTAGGCTAAGTTAAGCGGTAGGGGGTAGAACGGGGGAATTTTAATTAAAATTGAACCACAAGAAACAATGGACGGGAATTAGGATTAGATTAGAGGGAGGATTTAGGATTAAAATTAAAGATCAAATAACAAGTTAAAAACCTAGGATTAAATTAAGATTTTAATTAGGAAAGTTAAAATTCAAAGGTCGAAAGTTGGAGTTAACTTTGGGAAGTAAAAATTAAAATAGGAAATAGAGGTCAAAAGTAGAATCCACTTAGGAAGTAGATTGTTGAGTTCAAAATAGAGTAAAAATTAGAAGTCAAAACCCTAGAGTTAAAAGTCAAATCCGTAGAGTTAAATTTAGAAGGGTAAACTTAGAATAGAATAGAGGAGTAAAAACTTAGAGTTAAAAGTTAAGCCTAGAGTTAAATTCCGAGGATAAATTTCAGAGTTAAATTAGGAGTAAAAACCTAGAGTTTCATTTAGAGGTTGAAGATTAGAGTAAGAGTTAAACTTTAGAGTTAGTCTTTAGAGTAGAACTTCTAGGTGGAGTCTTAAAATCCCACGATAGTCTTAGAGGTTCATGGAAGGAACATAGGGGTTCCTCTTTTTACATAGTTAGGGACGTTAGAAATGACGCCAACTACTCAGTCTACCCTCAACATAGGATAGATAGTTAGGAAGTTAGAGTTTTACCATTACCCCTGAGCATTGCAGTTACCTTGTGAATTACTACATGCATTCTAATTATTCGCTGCCATCCACGACACTTAGGAAACGTTAGCAAAAAAGATCCATTGCTTGGAAGGCACAGTGGACCGCGCTCACATCACCCCCATATATTAAAAAATGTAGATAAAGGCATAGAACCTGGTCGGTGTTCGCTCGATTACCAAGGGTGGGTAATCCAGCGCCCACACCACATGAAGATGAACCTTGTGCACAAGCTCTACCGCCTCCAAAGCATTGCTGTACAACCATTGCATTACTTTGAGAAATTGATATCTAAGGAAGAAATTCTTGATGCTGAGAAGAAGCTCAAGTCAAAGCCATACACATGGTACACTCTCACTATTGATGGACTAATTGGTGTCCTCTATCAGGTAAAATTTCTTAGAATTCTTGAATTGAAAGTGAAGTGAGGGCATCCGCTCAATTTCTGTTGAATTCAGGTCAGGGTTTTCATACCGGACTGCAGCCTACTGTTCACTGTTGATGGCCGAATCTGCATTCACTGGCTGCGAACTTTGGCGTCCAATATCTTTTGGAGAAATTGTCCAAATTGGGCATGTGAGATGTTTTTTGGCATCTACAAAAACTGTAGATGCCAAAAAACATCTCACATGCCCAATTTGGACAATTTTTCTAAAAGATATTGGACGCCAAAGTTCGCAGCCAGTGAATGCAGATTCGGCCGTCAACAGTGAACAGTAGGCTGCAGTCCGGTATGAAAACCCTGATTCACGTAATCTTGTATATAACAAAAATTGAGGCCGATATCGGCTTCGCTTTCTAGGATGCACGAACCATAGCCTCTCTTAATAAGGACTTCTCTTTTGGGTGCTGCTGTTTGAACTTCTACGTTGTTGTTTTGTGCCAAACGCTTACTTTTTCCAATTGTTCATTTTGTTTCCAGCAAGAGTTAGGTGAAGCCGTTGCACATGCAACGAGGCGGTTCAAAGAGAGATACCCAGAGAAGTCAATTGAGTGGACTACGGGGAAGTTGCACGAGGCAATTGGAAAGGCGGTGGATAAGGTAAAGAAGGAGACTCAATCTGAACTGAAGAAACAACTCCCAATTGCAGATCCCAAATTAATCCCCTAGTTTCTTGAAGAAGTTAAAAAACATTACGAATGCCGGGAAGATGATCTTGAAATGTCTCAGGAGAAGCTTTGGTATCTTGCGACATCCTCCATGGATAATTCTATGAAGGTGAAGTGGCTTGAGCATTGGAACAAGCCGGCATCTCTACGGGAGGCTGTGAAGTTCGCAAAGTCCAAGTTTGCTGACCATGCGTTTCCAAAGTGGCTGCATAAAGCCACTTGGTGGGGTCAAGTGGATTTTGTTCAGCCAGCACGTTCATAATTTCAAAGTAATTTTCATTGTGTCCATTTTCTTATTTTCTTGTTTTCTTACAGATCGCGAGTGAAGTGCAGTTGCTTTTTGATGCAACGTTATCTGGTATCGATGTCACAATTGACTATAACCCGCCTGGTGAAATTCCCATCAAATCAATTTCGGACTACGTGGAGGAAATGAGAATTCAGTTGTGGGATTTGGTGTTTGAGGACAAATTCAAGGACAAAAAGGTTCACAAAAATCACCCACCTGAGCTCCAAGTGGGACTGTTAAAGGCTGTTTCACGTATACTATACAAGTATTATATGTACATATTGTACCCGAGGAAGGCACTATCTGAGGTACCTGCATTCTTTACTAGCTATCTGGACATGAAAGCTGAGAATTGCATGATCACTAATGCCATTGATGCAAACTGGAAGAGAGAGCACTGGGAAAAATGTGGATGGTACATTGATTGCCCGGTGACCAGGCCACCATCATTTGACATCGACCTCAGAAATAGTATCCAACCTGATTTAGCCGGCACGGATGTTGTCATCCTCCCTGTGGCCACAACGGCTCCTGCTAAGAAAACTCGTGGTTCAAAGAGGAAGGCCCAAGAGGAGGAAGCTGCCAAAAAGAAGGCTGCAATGGAAGCTGAGACCGCGGCAAAGGTTTAGGCAGCTATTGTTGTCGCTGAGGCCAACATGAAGCGACTTACAGAGGCGGCTATGGCAGATGCTAATGCCAGAGTAGCAGCAGCCACTTCGTCGTTCGCCGCAGCTGGGTTGGATGAGGACTTGGAGGTCCTCAACGATGCCCCCCCTCCTACAGCAAATCGACGTGTACTCCGTGCTTAGAGAACCCCTTCTGCAGTTGAAGATGAAGGATTTAGTCCTTTGTCCTTTGCAACACAGAAATTAAAGTGGAAGGTGCTTTCAGGGAAATCAGCATCATCATCACCGGCGCCACCGCAGTCTTCTATCTTCGTCGCAAACACTTCCCTCATGAAGATGATGGCTGAGTTACCTGACCATCATCCAAGTCTGGATGGACTTAACAATTTTGCTCTCGAGGTAATTTTCATTCTCCCTTCATTCCATTTTTCTATCTTCAATTTTCATTTTCTTAGTGCATCTTCACGTGTAAATATGTGTGCAGGTGAAAATGGAGACTGGAGAGACGGCCCTCTCAACACATTGCCCTCATAGTGGATTTGACCTTATCGTCGCGGATTTGAAGTCTGGACTTGTGATTCCAGGGATTTCATTAGAAAGCTCTGACGTTCCCTCTTGGAATGAGTACTCTTTGCCACAATTGGAGTCTGTGTTTGAGTTCTCCGAAAAATTCTTGTACGCAACTGGCGGCTTGCTGTTGTTTCTTCCAGACCTAGGAAATGCTCGCACAGATGTCCTTTCATATGCCCAAGGCTATGACTTTCAATTGTTTAGAGAATGGTGGGGTATAAATGACCTCCCATGCTCTTGCCCGATGAATCCCAAACTCAAGGTACCTCACAATCCATCTTTGTTGATATCCTTCAAATGCAAAAATTTATTCCTTACCATTGGTAACTAATGTTTTGGTTTTCTCAGATCCCTAACAGTTTCAATTTGTCTCTTCCCAGATTAGGAGGTTTAGAATTTGGTTGTTCTTGCATAAGAGTACTTCGCCGGCTCTCTTCTCGTTTGGAGTTAACGATGACCTCGCCGAAGTTGGACTTGGAGTTGCAGAGTCTGATGTGCTCTTTAATTTTACAACGGCCGAGTCTCAAGCGATGAATGGAAGCGTTCCATGGAGGGGCGCTCATGAGAAAGATACTGCCTTCCTTCAGATGCTTATATCAGCTCTAACTAAACCGGGGTTGCTCGTTCTTGATGCATTTGCGTCTATCGGTATATAGTCTTCCATCTTCGATAATTTTACTTTTGTCAAAATGGAGCTTTTAACTTACTCTATTTCATGTTGAATTTAGGTCAGGGTTTTCATATTGGACTGCAGCCTACTGTTCACTGTTCACGGCCGAATCTGCATTCACTGGCTGCGAACTTTGGCGTCCAATATCTTTTGGAGAAATTGTCCAAATCGGGCATGTGAGATGTTTTTCGGCATCTACATTTTCTGCCACTTCTATTGTAAAGAGAAAAAAATTATAAAAATTGTTTTTTTTGGCATATATAACCATAGAATCTGACACTAGACTAGTATGAGAATGTATGCAAGAAAATTCAGAAACTTTGACCAAATAGATTGCAAGATATTTGCATTCAAAGTGAAGAAAACAAGTTTTTTCGCACCTTGCTTGACTAGATTTTTGGGCTTTGAACCTATTTAACTTAAATTTTTTGTATTGTTGATTTTGATTTTTGGAGTTTATATGTTGAATACTTCAATTGAGAATCTAGGAAAAAAAATTCAAGAAAAAATACTAAATTTTTACTCATTAAAAAATTATTAAGTAGAAGTAGGTTCAAGATTGAAGGAATAACTAAATCGATAATAGCTCTAAGACAAAATTGAAATACCATAATTCCAACAATGAGATTGTTTTAGAAAGCAAATTCAACCTTGTCTAACAATTTTTTTCTGAAAATTTTAAAATTTGCATTCAAAAATGAATCCTAAAAATTATTTTTTCAAGAAGATACTTAGATTGCCCGAAAAACTAAGATTGTCCATAACTTTTTCATTATTAGTCCAAATAGAATGAAAGAAAGCTTCAAATATAGACAAAAAGACATAGATTTGGGAAAAAATATTTACGAAATTTATTTTGACTTTTTGTGATTTTTTTATGCTGCCTGCCGAACTCTATTTTTGGCATAACTTTTTCTCCCGGGCACCAATTGAAATAAAAATTATATATCCACAAAGCTCTCGCAGAACCGCACAACCTCAAAAAATCCCAAAAAAATTCTCTACAAATTGAGGTCACAGGAACCTACATGGACCCAAATTGTCCCCCAACGGGACAAACAGGCCTTTAGGGGTTAACCTTAGCTCTGTTTATTCTGATCTCATTATTTTACCTGGGTCCTTTAGCCCTTGGTCACTATCATCACATTTGTACATATTTTCTCATGCACCCATACTCCCCACATGGACATGAAGATCAATATTCCCAAAATGTTAATAATTCAAATTTCACAGAAGATAATCTTTACAAGTTGCAAAGACTTAAACATATTTTAAAAATTGGAAGTTGAAATACCATATAGTTAGAAGCGACTCAACTAAGTCCGCATTCATGAACACATAAACCCTACCCTTAAATTCTATTTCGTAGCAGCACTTTATTACTCGAACAGTTGAGGGACATAATATTTTCACTTTTACAAGAATGATGATAAAATGACCTATACTCGTATTGTGATCTTACCCATACGTAAAAAATTTTGCTTTAATAAGCCTTTACGACCCACGGCCATAGGGTACATAATAATCTACCCAAATTGATGACTACTCTATTTACAATTTAAACACCTCTTACTACATCACTAGGTTACTATAGTTTCCATTATCACAGCAATTTCCACGGTTATAGGGTCCTAACACTACACTATTATTCTTATTTTCACATTTATTTTTACTTTTATTTTTACTTTTATCTTTTGTCTCTATTTAACTTTAACTTTTAGCAGAAAAAAGTACAACTTTTTGCGCTCTACGCTCACCGCTCACTGCTCACCGCTCTGCGCACGCAAAATAGCAATCCCCAGGCTATGCCATCTCTAATTACGGTGTCTACCATATTGATTTTTTGTTTTATTGTGGCTGGGCAATTTGTAAGTTGTGCACATTGATCTATTACTTTTTTAGTGGTGATATGTGTTTGTATTTTCCATTTCAATGAGGGTACTAGTTGTATATCTAAGTATGTGTAAGGTTCATTTTGGTGTAAAACCGGTATTGGTTGATTTCTGTAGCTAATGTTCATGGCTTGTATTTTTGTCTTGAAGATATCGGATTTCATTTTTGATTTGTTTGGGCAACCCGTGATAGCACATTTTGGTACCCCCAAGTCCATTCCAGCCCATTCGCAGAATTTATCTAGTTTGTTTAATTGAAATTGAAGTGATTGGAGTTTATTTGATGTAGCTGCTAGGTCATCTGCATATGCTGCAGAACTCACAGTTATTTTGGATGTACCAAAACTATAGCCATTATTGCCTCTTTGGAGCCATCTAAGTAGGGGTTCTAGAAAAATAAGGAAGAGATAGGGACTGAGTGTATCTCCTTGAATGGTACCTCTTTGTATTGGTATTGGTTTAGTGCTACCAAAATGTTCTCCTGTAAATATCGTGGTGGAGTGTGAGTAAATATTTCCTATTAATGCTACAGCGTCTTATGGATATCCAAGGTCTGTCATTATGGCCAAGAGTCTTGCATGGTCTATGGATCCAAAAGCATTTTTGAAGTCTATATATAATAGGAAAATGTCTTGATTTGTGAATCGTGCATCTTCTAGAGCAGCTATGAGAAGTTGTAGTTGTCTTGATGTACTACGCTCTACTCTAAATCCTTCTTGGCTATCATGGAGGATTTGGTGTCATTTGCCATATTCAAAAAGAATTATAGTGAGAGTACTAGTGAAAAATTTATAGATAGTATTTGCAAGGGCAATAGGCCTATGATTTGGTAATTGGGAGGGGTCCCCTTTTTTATAGAGTAATATAGTTAGACTGGTTTTCCAGGATGCTAGGATTTGTTTTTTTTATTAACAATGTTTGAAAAATAGGAAGCGTAGATTATGAAAACATTGTGGCATATTTTTTAGGATTATGTTTGGTTTTGAGTCCGGGCCAGGTGTTTTGTTATTGGCTAAGTGTTTTAGGCATATGTCATATGTTTCTTTGTTGAAGTAGTTGTGTAGAGGGATTTCCGGGGTTCCTCGTTTGTCTATGACAAAACCATCTAAATCATGCCATGGGTATTGTTTCACTCCACACGTGCAATGTGGTGGGTGTTCCGGTAAATAGTAGCATGTTGGAACTGTGGGTCTATTACTAATTGATTGTTGAATGTGTATTTCGTTGGCAATGTCTTCAGGGTTGGTTAGCAAGTTGTTTTGTCTGTCCATAATGCAATCTAGTGGAGGTGTATTTTGGTTTTTGAACACTTTTTTATTTATTTTTGGGGGGCTTTTTTCATATAGTTGCCTGTACTTGGAAACTGCTTTTTTAATACAATTTTGAGTATATTGGGTTGTAATTTTACGAGCTTGTATGTTTGCATTTTTGGCTAGGTTGGCTAGGGTGTTAATCCATTCTTGTTGATTTGTTTCTTGTATTGTAGGTGGTGGAATGTGGATATGTGTGTGGTTTTGTAGTTCCTCTATTATTGGATGGGTTGCCCAGTTTGTTGTGTTTTTTGTTATATATATTGCTTTTCTGATTAGGTGGTAAGTAGAGAGGTGAACTTTCCATTTTTTTTGTAGTTTTCTTGGTAAAAAACCACCTTGTTGTGCTGTACGGTTTGTTAGTTGGGGGAGCGGTGGTGCACTACAATTTTCAAGTATTTTATTCGATATACTTTGTGTGAGGTGGTCTAGAGTATTGCATGCTGTGTGCCATTGGTGGTCTGTTAGGTGTTCATTTGTGAGGGTGGTGGTGAGTTCATTTATTTGGAGTGCATGTTCCTCAAAAAAATTTGTTTTAAATATTTCAATGTTTTCTTGTGGAATAGGGTTTAAAATTCTTGGTGGTGTATTCTTTATTGGTAATATGGGGCGTGCTAGTAGTGTATTTGGTGGTACATGTAATGTGACTGGTGAGTGGTCTGAGTTGAGGTTGTGGTTGTGGTTTGTAGTTGCTGTATATAGAGCAGAATTAGGTGTGTTTATGTAGTAACCATCTATTAGACTAGTTTGGGTATAGTTTTGACCTCCTTGTCTAGAGAAAGGGCTATTAGTAGGTATATATGTAAGTTGCAGGTTGTCTGTAAATGCACGCCATTCTATGTCTTCAGTTTGTGGTGGAATTATATTAAATTCATTTTGTCTGCCAATGAGGGCAATGTCTCTGTTGAAGTCACCACATAAAATGTAAGTGTGTTGTGGATGTAGGGAGATTTGTTGAGTTATGTTTTGTTGGATTTTTGGTATCAATTGTAAATCATCTATGTGTGATGGCATGTACATGTGGAGTAGTAACTATGGTTGTAGTGGATGATTATTAATTTTTATAATTTGTAAATATGGTGAGAATTCGGCGGGAGTTGGGATTTTGGTGATGTTTCCTGGGTATGCATATTTTATATTTATGAAGGTAAGGAGTCCACCACGTCCTGGTGTATATGGTCGTCTTTGTTGCATACATCTAGTTAGTGCATGTGTGTTGTTGAATATTAGTTTATACTGTGGAAAGAGATTTTGGATGTAATTTGTGGATTTTGTTGCAATTATTTTGGTTTCTTGGATTGTTATTATTGCCGGGGTGGTTGGTGTGTGTGTTATTAGTTGTTGGAGGTTTGGTAAGGCTGTGTTGATTGATGCGGCATTCCATGTGGTGATGTATGTATTGGAGTTGTTTGTTTGTGTTCTTGTATTGTGGGTGGAGGGTAAACTGGGTAAAGGAAGGGGGTGGGAGTATTCTTTTAAGGTGTCATTGCATTTCAATGTTTCTATTAGTAATTTCTTAGGTAAGTATGGAAATTTGTTGAGCATAGTTTGTAATGTTAGTGGTTCATTTGTTTGCTTAATAAAACTATATAATTATTTATGGATGGAATTAGGTGGTTCAATTAAGTTTTGGTGTATATTTTTAAATAGTGTATATGGGTGTGGTGTTGTGATGTGCCTTTCTGGTGGATTTTGTAGTAGCGCCATTGTTTCTAGTAGTATCGTTGTCCAGTCTGGGGTTGGTGTTTGTATTAGTAGTTGGTCACATGTCTCTAATTGTGGGCTAATTGTGGTAATAAGAGCAAATAAAATCCTTGGTGGTGGGTGATGTTGGGTTTGATAAATGTATCGTGATAGATGTGGATAATTTATAATTGTATCATTGTGTTGAGGGTGTATGATGTTTATTACAGGTGAAAATTTGTTTGCTAAGTGTTGATATTCAGGTTGTAGTTTTATTGTGCATGGTACAAAATACATTTTACATCTATTTTTATGTGGTGGTGGGTGCATTGTAAGTATGTCAAGCATAGGTCCTGGATTAGTTTCTATATCTCCACATAAGATAATTATTGCATGCAACGGAAATTTTATGTGTGTTGAAGTTAGGTAGATAGTTTTAGATTTTACTTGATTGTGATGGTAAGTTTGTGTAGATTTATGAACATGGGTGCTAGAAAGTACAATATGTTTATGTGTATACAAGTGTGATTTGTGGCCCTTTAGTTGATGTGTTTGAAAAAAGGAGTGAAAAATTTGTAAAGAAATGAGAGAAAGCAAAATAATATATATATAGAATATTGCCAACAAGTGGCAGTGTACAATACTATAATGCAAATAAGGGATGATGTAGTACTAAGGTATATGACTATGGCACTCTGTTTTTGGGTGATGGTGTTGTATAACTTAGCTAGTTTGGCGGTGAGGAGGGTTCTGGGGCATCAATAGCTAGGCGAGCTAAGTTCTGAACAGCTTCCATGCTCTGACGTAGATAGCCTTCTAGGTTTGTGAGAACACCTCTAAGATCATAGTCTATCTTATTTGCATAGCCTCGTGCCTCTGTTTGCAATTCCTCTTTCATCTGACTCATGTCAGACTTGAATTCGATCCGTAGTTTTGAATTTTCTTTGGAGACTACCTCTCCTACTAGAGTTGATAGTTCTTCTCTGTTGAGTGATTGTTTTGGAGCAGAGGATGATGCTGTGTTTTGTATTGCTTCGACTGTACCAGCTAAAGCAGTGTTGATGTCCAGAAAACCCCATTTCTGAAGTGATTCATCATTGGGTTTTGCAGACCCGTCGAGAGAATTGGGATGAGGTTGAAACTCCACCCATTTGTGATGTAGACGTGTTGATTTCTTCACGTGTTGTTTATATACTGCTGCATTAAGGCATTTGATGTTGGCTACTCCACTATGAGCATCTCCTTTGTAGCGTGGGAAGAAGATGGACTTGATATTCTTGAGACCAATGTGGTTATGTAGTCCCTTGGACACTTCAGTGATGGATTTGGTGAGGTTTATATTTTTGACAATCAAAACTAGGCAGTTTCTCTTGTTCACCTCCTCTCGAGTTAGTTGGTTAGGGTCAAGGGTGATTGGTTGTAGGAGCTCTCCCAATATTGCAATCCGTTGCTGCTTAATCTTTGCAAGTTGCTCATGTGACGTTGTTGTCAGCCATCCATATGGCTCAGCAGTGGGTTTTTGAACTTGGGTTAGTTCAAATTCAAAGCCCCGATAAAAGCTCTCTTCTAATGTTTGTTTGAAGAGATGGTGGGGTTCTACGTTCCTGATGGTTTCACTGTTGATTTTGATGGATAGTAGGGTGCTAGAGGCTATGGGATCAAACGACTTAGCAACTTTGGCAATTGTAAGTGTTTCATTATCAAGAAGGAGTGCAAACACTTTGGTGCCCCGGAGTAGAGCTTTTCCATCAATTTTAGGGTTCTGTAAGTGGACCCTAGCCATACCTGACCAGACTTTAGAGTTTTTGGTACCATGGCACAAAATCGCTACGGGATCAGCAATGCTATCTCCTATCTGTATGTTCATTTGTTGAAAACGATGCAAGACTTTTGACATGGCTTGTTTTTGGGTCAAAGGAACTGTCGGTTTCTCAAAATGCAACAGTATATGATAGTCAAGAGCAAGTTGGGTATTCATGTTTACCTCCACGTCAAAGGGGATTTGTGTCAGGTTGAAATGTTGGCCTACAATGTTGTCGGGTCTGGATGTTGGCCACAGCTTCTGTTGAACGCGGGGGAATGACATATGAGCTTTGGAGAATTCAACCGCTTCTTGTGCGTTGTAACCCTGGGCGATGAGTTGAGTTACAGATGCTTTGTTGATGAGCGGTGGCATGCCGGCTTCGTAGGCAAAGGTTTCCATAGTAGGAAAACCATCCCAAAATTCGTACGGTACTGGGTCTTTGGGCAAAGTCATGGTGGTGATGGCGCCTTTGGATTTCTTCTATCTAGATTTGTCAGCTTCTGGAGTAGTGCGTTTGTTTGAACCAGAAGCGTCTTCCATCTCAATTTCGTCAGGATAAGGTATATGCCTCTGTACCTTGTTGCTGTGGGGGGGATCCGACATTGTGCCTGTATTGAATTGCATTTGTTTATAAGACCATAGATAAAGAAATAGGATATTTTGAGCAGTATTAAAGTAGGCGGATTTACTATTTTTGAAACAGACTAAAGGTTTGAGAAGTTGGTAATTTTTTGAACAATTGGTTGTTGTGATGTATATAATGTAATGAGATTTTCTATGTATTGTAATGGTCATTAGAGAAAAAATCAGCCCTCCGGAGAGCTGCTCCGGAGTGACATGCCAAGCTATTAAAAAGCTTGGCCTGTCACTCCATTACTGTCCTGCGGTGAGCAGTCAGCCAAGCTGACTGCTCGCCGAAATCGCGATTTTTTTTTTTTTTTTTTTTTTTTAATAATTTTCTTAAGATTAAAAAAAAATAAAAATAATAAAAATAAATTTACTAGTAATTTTCGGTTCCTGCGCTAGTTCTGCTGCAGTTTCTGCCGGGCGGAAATAGGGGAAAAACTATTTTTTTGGCAAAAAAAAAGTAAATTTTCAGGGTCCCGGGTATGCTCCCGGGCATGAACGGGGTTACAATATACATATAAGGGAAGGGTATCTTGATAGATATAGGTGTGCAGAAAAATAAAGCAAAGGAAGTATAGGTAAAAGAACATATCTCTAGTAGCAGGTTTTACCGTATGTGGAGGTGGAGGTGTAAACGCGTCTTTGAATTCGAAATTTGGTATTCACTGATGTAATTGGTGGCGTGGTGTAATGTATGTTACCTGAGGAGCCTTTAGATTTTGTCCTTGAAATAGTCTGTTGTTTGTGTGTAGTCACTGGAGCCTTGGGTGTTGGGCGCGGTCTAAGCTCCTTGTCACTCCGTCTAGAGCTCACCAGCTTGTCTTGGGGCTTGGTCTTCATACAGCCGCAACTGGTCGGAGTAGGTGGGGAACAAGTAGACTATTGTATGATGGAGCAGGCAACTTGAGACAATGTTGAACATACGAGCTGGTGAGGAGTTGAGCACGAGAGAAGTGGGGAGTAAGCAAGATGTTGTATGGTTAAGATAGTTTGATGAAATGTTGAGCATGCGAGTTGGTGTTGGTCCGCCACAGCTATACTGCCGATATTCACTGGAACCCGTTTCGTGAGATTGGTTTTGCGCTGAAGGAGCAGCCACTTCTTGTTGCCTTCAGGTACTATCCACAGTGCCTGTATCAGTAATAAGATGCATAAAATGAGATGCAAAGAACACAAGGTGCAAAGTTTGAAATATGAAAAGAGGAAGTTGTACAGGTGAATTTTTAGGTGAGCAGGTAAGTGTTTGAATGGAGTCACAAATGTATTTAAAGGTGTTTCATTTATACAGGCTTGCACTTGCACAGATAGGTTCAGTTGTGATGGTAAGGTGCAAAAACCTAGGTGACTTTGTGAGACGGTTTTTAACAGCGTGCTTTCAAAATAATGTATGGGTCCAGATGTATACAAAAAAGAGGACAAAAATGCGCAAAGGTTACCAAATGACAAAATTTCAGATTCTCACAGAGAGGACAGAACTTGACAGTGGGATAGAATGCTGACGAAGGGCAGAACGTGACAGTGGGACAGAATGTGATAGTTGGCTTCCGAGAGAGATTCCCGAAGAGACCCTGTGAATACAGTATCCACAGGCCAGGCGAGGTACGGAACAATTGAACGACGTCAAACAACATCAATTTTAAACTGTGAATACTGGATCTTGCACAAACGTGCACTAGCTTATATACCCGTACTAATAATAAGCAAAGGTTGAGTTGCGGAGAGTTGAATGTGCAGAAACTAGAACCAGGGAAGATGAAGATGAACAGTTGATTTACAAATTGAGCAGGTAAGAGCACGAACTGAGTTGCAAATCTAATGACATACTTATTACTTGCATAGACAAGAAAACTTTCAGGCGTAAAGGTCGCAGCACCGTAAGTTTTTGAAGAATTTGGAGCTGACTGAGAATTTGCAGTCAGAGCAGAGTTGTACAAGATCTTGCGGCGTGCGAGGTCCTTACAGTCTTTGGAATGGCGAATATATGTATATGCAGTCTTTGGAATGACGAACGGTGTATCACTAAGAGAGCAACATTACGGTGTATCGCTAAGAAAGCAACGTTCTGGTGTATTGATAAAAGAGCAGGGTTGCTGTGTTTGAACTTTGCTTTGATATAGAGATCATGTAGCATGTAAAGTGACGCTTTGAGATCTATGGTGTGACAGTGTGTGTGAGAGTGAACTGCGTGATCTGAATAGTGACAGTGAGTTTGCAATGCGGTGGCCCGGGTACGCAACTCCCATATTATATGGCCCTGATTATAATCACTTATAATGCATTTTAGTCTAATTTCAAGGGATACAATTTGTTTTAATGTAAAAAACTCTTATAGCCCTTTTAACAAGGAATCCAAAAACGTAATTCTATATATGAAATGATATTTCTTTGGGGACAATAATAGCATTAAAAAAATAATTATATGAGTTTTTTTAATACATGTATCATGGGACAAGCTACCCAACTTTTGGGGCTTTTTAATAAAATTTTAATTTTAATTGGAGGGAACTTTTTGTAAAGAATTTTTAAAACTATGCATAGGTGTTTCAATTCTTCATATATATTGTTAGTTTTTTTCTCATATGTATGCAATTGAACATTTTTTACAGTTAATTTTTTTTAATTTGGTCTTCACCCAACTTTTTGGTCTTTTTAATTTGATATAATTTTTACAAAAGCCGTCCTCTGAGCCGTTTTAATGCCGATGATCCCTGTGTATAATATATGAGTTGCGTACCCGGGTGCGGTGGTTTGTTTGTTTTTTGGAATCACAGTGACTTCCGTGGAGTGGCAAACTTGAGATAACAGAAAAATAGAACAATACAAAATAGAGACTTTGAAATAGAAACTTATCATGATATGCATGTTTCGTTGTGTGTACGGGACAGGGTGATGCCGTGGCTGTAGGAGTTCACTCCAGTCTGCTACAGAGCTTGGTGGTGGTCCTTCACCAGAGTCGTGAATCTGTAGGTTTGCACAATCTGTATGCGACACCCTATTCTCCCTAGCCGCTCAGATTGAGTACAGGTTCACCCTGCCGCATGCAAATCAAAGCTTCCTTCCAGATCCTACAAATCCGGATCTGAAATTTTTTGGGTCCCTAGCTATCTGGAGTGAGAAACGTTGCACTCTCTGTTGTCCATTGTGTGAGTAGGAGTCGCAACAATCTCCCAGTGCATCGCTAAAGCAGCGAGCACAGACACAGCATCACCCTGTCCATCTCAGGTTTCACTCGTGGTGCGCCATCGACCAGCTCCGGAGCGCCCGGACCTCCCTTTGATTCCAATCCATTTAATGAGCATAATATATATTTTTCCAAAGACAATCTCTTTGATTAAATACGCCATACACAAATCTTTGCACATCATGTTTGGATGAATGCAAGAAACCCTTGCTGATTTTGTTGCGTTTTGACAGTATTCATCATTTTTTTCTGCAATATTTTAAAATTAGAAAAATAATTTTTAAAAAATAAAAAAATATGTCTAATGTATATAACTTTAAGATGAAGGTAACCACCAAAGAAAATTCATTAAAAAATTCTCTAAGCAAGAGAACTAGAAAAGTGCCAAATTTCAAGAAAATGGATACTTTGATGTTTTAATTAGTTAAAAATAGGAAAAAAAAGTAAATACATAAAATGAAAATTGTCCATTTGTAAGAACTCTATGGAGATGGTCATTCACCCAAAAAAAATCCAAAATAATATTTTATATTTTACAAAATGCAAGCAGAAAGAAGCGCACTTTGAGGACTTCCACACCACATGTAATTAATTATTTTTAGAATTCCTTTGTATAGTAGCTACAAGTCTATTAGAAGACCATCCTCTCCAAATTTCAGCTCAAAATTCGTTTTTTTGGATACTAAAAAGTAATAAAAACCTCTAAATTCGCAAGTGTGACATAAAATTGGGGGCTACTTTTGGACAGTAGACTATTTTTGAAAATTACAAAAAAAATTAGGCGAGGTCTATAATAATCATGAGTACCTTTTGTATAAATCTTGAGTCATTTGGAGTCAAAATGCAAAAGTTATGGCCAAAAAACTAATCAAAATACAAGGTGTGACACAAAATAGTACAGGTGTTTCTTGCATTCACCCGTTTAGGGCCTAGCTGTATAGTAGATTTAGATTGGATGTTGTCATCATAAAAGTTGTTGATGTAGAATAAGGGGGTGTTTTCCAACTCCACCTATATTCCCTCAAACAAGTAGCTTCTTAGGGGATCACCTCCAATCATGGGCTAAAGTAGAAGTTTACGGATCTCGGTAGTGTTGACGCATCCTTTGATGGTTTGTATGTTATAACAGTGGTCTTTGTAACAATCTTTGCTTGGGTAGAAGAAGTTGTTATATCCCTTATCACTAGACACACGCTCCATTGTCTGCTAGATGAGATCCTCCATAGGAATGTATTGTCTGTCGCAATAGGCCACTTCTATAATATTTCCCCCTTCATACCTTTAGTCTAGAAAGCTTTTGATCCATAAGCTTAAACTAATTAGCTAAAAAAAATGCATGCAAGACACACACTTCCAATATTGATGCATTTGATTCACTTGAAGGTAAAAAAACAATGACATTCACATACTGTAGGAACCATAATTTTGAACTTCTACTAATTTGGTATTAGAATTCAAACATATTGAACCCTAAACCACCTTTCTAGAAACAGGCTTTGCAAATTCTAGGACAACAATATAAATTAGGTAGAGAAATTAAACAATGAAATTGATTGACATTGACAATGTAATCCGCTTATAGAATAGTGCATGGAATAAAGAGATGTTTAGTGATGAATGGACATCTATAAACATTTCACTGATTCAAAAGATGAATTCAAAAACGTATGCATTAATAGCCGCACATCGTAAATGGACATTGCACCCTAGTGCAAAAAATCTATAGATCATAGTAGTCTTTAATTGTGGGGGGGCATCTCTACAACCATAAAGCAAAGCATAAGCTAAATAATAGATGAATTCTACATTTCTATAGGGGGATCTTTGTGGGATTGATTGAGTTTCTTGAATTTTTGGTTGCCGAAGAATCATTAGATTGAAGGTACACTCTAGCAATATGAAGTTATGCTCTTAATTATCTCCTCCATTGATTTCTCCATTAATGCTTTGAAACTTATTTTCTGCTTTTTGTAGATTCATTACAAGATAAATGGGTGTTTTAAGTGAGTTTTAAAATATAGTCCTAGACATAAGATTATAAGTAATGACCTTTAAGGAGATTTTCAGCAAAGTTTTACTAGAAACACATGTATTTCTAGAAACACATGTATTTCAACAAGTTTTACTAGAAATACATGTATTTCAACAAGAAAATTGGACAAAAGGAGTACCCATTTGTGAGCTCCCAATTTGTCACTTGGGACTCGTAGAATTATTTTTTTGGAAATTTGCAATTTAAAGTTGATAAAAGTATAGAAAAATCCATAAAAAGAGTGTAGAACCAAAATAGGGTTGTGTCATACCCATTATAGTATTTGGTCTAGATTTGTGTTTTTTACTTAGAATCCCCCAAACCTTGCCTAAAAATAGTATAGAAATAACGAAACGGTTAGATTTGGAGGATTCGAGTCACACAGCCCCAAAAGGGCTAAATCCCACCATGAATGTGGCGATTCATGGCTAGGTCGGTCCGAGGGATCCACAGCGAGGCCACTAGGTCGGGTCCTAGAGTTAGATTTAGAATTCCCCATTAGATCGACGAATTCCCGAAATCCCGATTGTTAGCATGTAGGAGCCACTCACGCAAGACCGAGCCCGTGGAGGAATCTACAGCCCAAGGATGGTGTTTTAGGGTGAATCCCATGCCAGGAGTCCAACAGCAAAATCGGTTCGCCAAGATTCCTCCACCTGCAGAAGATTCCCGCACCGTCGCTAATTCGAGGAGATGGCCAGTTTTGAATCTCCATTGACCAATCGTGCCAGGTACGGAAACGCACCCGCACGTCTTTCATGCGACTCCCTGAGAGGTCACGTGAAAAATCCCGACATCTTCCGACTTGCAGAAGAACCTTTTTCCGGGTGGTCAACCCTCCTAACCTCCAACGGGAATTTCATGGAAATTACCCAGGTTACAATAAAATCTCACTAAAAATTAGACTAGCTTGTTTTATGTTAATAATGCGCTCCGTGAAGTTTCACGACATTCTGATAGCGGCAAGTACCCGAACCGGCGAGATTCCTCGAGAATTAACCACGTGGCGGGGTCCCCGCCGCGATGACCGGCATTCCAGGACCATACGATGACAAAACGAAGTCAACCAAAAGTCCTTCCCGACTCTCTCGCACCTACCGCAGACCCTAGGCTATTCACATTTCTCAAAATAGGAGACCCCCAAGATCTAGGATTTTACCACGATTTGGTTTTTAAACTAAATTAGCCTACGATGGGTTTTTGGCCTCGGTACGGGGAGTAGGGGGATCCAGGACTAAACACGGCGTTCTAGATCCAACGGCGCAATCCGTTCGGCGATTGGAGCTAATCTCCAAGAGTTAGGATGTTGGTCCAGCATAGATGGTAGAAGTAGAAATTTAGGATGTAGGATGAAAATCTTTGAGGATGAGGATGAAAATCCCCGTTGATAAGGTTACCTTAGAACTCTAGAGGGAGGGGTGAGCCCTTGGAAACCTATATAAGGGCCCCATTTCTCTCTCTAGAACACCCCCAATTCTTGTTTTGAGTCCATGGGTCCAAGTTATTTTGGATATTTTGGCGTTTGAAGCCAAAAACCTCTATGGTGTTTTCGGAGCACTTTTGGCTCCATTATTGCTTATTTTCAAGCTGTGAAGGTCCTTGGGGGTCCTTCTACCTTGCTTTATGTATTCTTTTGTGAAGTTTTTGGTACTTTGTTGTGAGTGGAAGGCCTCTCTCTCCCTCTTGTACGTGTTGTGATCTAACTTGTAAAGTTTAAGAGTCCTTTTTTGTATCTTGCACTAATCCTAAAGTCACCCCCCACCGTACCTTGGCGATGCCGCTTTGGGGGGCCTTTAGCGTGTGAGCTTTGTGTTGCCACGTGGTCTAACTTGTGTGTTTCTCTTTGTGTTTTTTTTTACACCCTCATCTAACCTTCTCCTTGTTGAGTGGACCCCCCTCCGGGATGGCGAAGCTTTGAACTCACGTGTGGTTGTTTTCTTTAAAAGTTTAGTTTTTCCCTCTTCTAAAGTCTCTCTCACTATGTGGACCCCCCTCCGGGACGGCAAAGCTTTGAACTCACATGTGGTTGTTTTCTTTAAAAGTTTAGCTTTTCCCTCTTCTAAAGTCTCTCTCAGTGTGTGGACCCCCCTTGGGAACGGCGAAGCTTTGAATTAGTAACAAAGTAGAAGTCCTAAAGCGTATGTTAAAAGTGTAGACGGCGGAGCTTTGAACCCTCGTGGAGTCTAGAAGTCCTAAAGTTGGTGTTAAAACCAATTTCACGGCGAAGCTTTGCACCTCCCCCGTGTTTAGATCCAAAGTCTAGTTTCCAAGACCTTTGTGGAAACCTCCAGAGTTTAGCTTCCAAGATATGTAGGTTCCTTTGCACTTAGTAAAGTTTAGTCATTTCCCAGAGTTTAAGAGAGTTAGTGGTTCCCCAAAGTTTTATTTAGTTAGTTGTATCCCAAAAATCTTAGTAGATCTAGCACCCCCCAAAGTTCTATTCCCCCCTAGGTTAGCAAGAATCTAGTCTTTTTATTTAGCTTTAGCCAAATTTCTAGTCTCTTTAGCCTTAGTCAAGAATCTAGTCTTTTTATTTCAGCCTTAGCCAAAATCCTAGTCTTTTAGCATTAGTCAGAAATCGAGTTCCAGAACCAGCATACGGCCAGCCAACATCAGAACCAGCATAACGAGCCAGCCAACATCAGACCAGCATAACGAGCCAGCCAACATCAGACCAGCAAACGAGCCAGCCAACAAGCAGAACCAGCAACCATAACCGAAGAAAAAAAAGAAATTAATTAAAAAATTTTGGCCGACCCCCCAGCCAGCCAGCCGGGAAGGCCAGCCAGCCGGAGGGCCAGCAGCTCTCTTGGTATAGCAGCTCTTCCGGTACAGCAGCTCTCCGGTACAGCAGCTCTCCGATACAGCAGCTCTCTCGGGACAGCAGGCTCTCAGTCCAGCAGGGGAGGCTGGGGCCATTCGGGCTCCTCCCCAAATTTTGGATTCTCTCGTTTTTTTTTATTATTTTTGGTTCTCCCCAAACCCGAACACAAACAAAGGCAAACCAAACCAAAAGCATATTGGACTAATTTTGTGCTAAGTGGGGTTGAAGTAGGACTAGGGCTAAAAATACAAAAGGGAGGAGGGAGAAATAGAGGTTGCCATTCCACGCGCCACCTGCACAAAAAACATCCAGTCCAACCTGCATCACCACTCACACCTACACATAATGGAAGGAAATTAGGGAGAAGGATGTGTTATAGGAGTGGAAGGGAGAGAGACGATGAATAGTGCCTATTTAGGAGATTAGGTAGGAAATCTAGAAGAACTCCTTGCAACCGTTGGGAGGAGGATTAGGATGACACAAAGCAAGGTTGCGTAAGAGGGTAGGAAGAACATTTAAACCCTTCTCGTAGTTTGAAACCATAGTGTAAGACTCATAAAAGCTTAGGTGGAATAGTGCTAGTGTAGAAGGAAGAGGAATAAAGAAAAGAAAGGAGGAAGGGAAAGAGGGAGTTTAGATCATCAAAATTGTAATATTTTCTCAATAAGCGGTGAGCTTGGAAAAAATTCAAAACAAAGCCAAAAACTACCATGGAGTGTGAGGATGTACACGTGGACATGGACGAAGTCATTTCCGACACCGGTAGTGAAGAGGTGAGTTTTTGATTTAATCTTTGATGTTTCTCCCTAATTAGCATTTATTTTCCTAATCTGCCCTTAGAGCGTGATTAGCATCCGAGATTAGTGTAGATTAGAAGTTTAGATTCAAAAGTTGATAGATTAGGAAGAGAGGTTTCCGAAAACAGCTTATAATTAAGATTTGACCGTAAACTGACCGCGTTAGGCTAAGTTAAGCGATAGGGGGTAGGACGGAGGAATTTTGAATAAAATTTCATCCAAAAAGAACCATGGACGGAAATTAGGTTTAAATTAGAATGAGAATTTAGGATTAAAATTAGGGAGTAATTAGCAGTTAGAATTAGAATCAATTTACACTTTAAAGATGAACTTTTGAGGTAAAAATCTAGAGCTAACTTTAGGGAGTCAAAAATTAGAGTAGAAGGTAGAGGTCAACAGTAGAATTGAAAATCAACTTAGGAAGTAGATTTTTGAGTTAGGAATAGAGGAGAAAAAAATAGATGTCAAAACTTGGAGTAACATTTAGAATTCATCTAGGATTAAAACGATAGGGTTAAAGTTGGAAGTAGAAAGTCAAAAGTCAAAAGTCAAATGTTAAGATTAAATTTAAAGGTTAAACTTTAGAATCAATTGGGAAGTAAAAAGTTAGAGTGAAAAGCTAAAAGTAAAAGTTAAAAGTTAGAGGTAGAAGTTAAAATTAGAGTTAGTTGTTGGAAGTAGAAAAACTCTAGAGTAAAAGTGAAAACGTAGAGTCAAACCTTAGAGTTAAAAGTTAAAACATAGAATTAAAATTCAAGGGTAAATCTTAGAGTTAATTTAGGAGTAAAACCTTAGAGTTAAAAGTTCAAACATAGAGTTAAAATTCAAGGGTAAATCTTAGAGTTAATTTAGGAGTAAAAACTTAGAGTTAAAAGTTAAAACATAGAGTTAAAATTCAAGGGTAAATCTTAGAGTTAATTTAGGAATAGAAACCTAGAATTAAAAGTCAAAACCCCAAGCACAAGTCAGTAGTTAAGAACCAAGTTAAAGAAGTAAATCTAGAGTTACATTCCGAAGTTGGAACGGTAGGGGTAGCTTTAAAAAGTAGAACTTCTAGGTGGAGTCTTAGAAACCCAAGATAGTCTTAGGGGTTCATGGAAGGAACATAGGGGTTCCCCTTTTTACGTAGTTAGGGACGTTATAAATGGCACCCACTACTCAGTCGACCCTCGACATAGGATAGATAGTTAGGGAGTTAGAATTTCACCAACACTCTGAACATTGCAGTTAACTTGTGAGTTACTACATGCATTACTAATTATTCGCTGCCATCCACGAAACTTAGGAAACGTTAGCAAAAAAGATCCATTGCTTGGAAGGCACAGTGGACCGCGCTCACATCACCCCCATATATTAAAAAATGTGGATAAAGGCATAGAACCTGGTCGGTGTTCGCTTTATTACCAAGGGTGGATAATCTTGCGCCCACACCATCAAGAAATGGTTGAAACATGTGATCAATGAATGCAAAATTTGTAGTCACTTGTTACGTGGGTTTACTTGCCAAGAGAAGATTACAAGAAATAATCTTCCTACAAAATGAATGGTACATTTCTTGGCGAGGGGTTATGAGAAGTGTAATTGTCTAAGCATGCTTGCCACCAGCTCTTTCTGCAGAACAATTCATTTCCTCTCATTTTTTATTGATACAATTCATACAACATTGTATGTACTACTATGACAAAAGGATTATGTAGAAGGTCAGGTAGACTTAGTTGGTGGTGTGGTGGCAATGCAAAACAAGGAAGAAAGGGGTATTGTCATAAAGAAGGGAATGTCCTAATTTTTTTTTAATTTGCCATTCATAATTCATTGGAATTTGGAGTGCATGTTTCATTAAGGTAGTCTGCTCTAAAATCAAGCGTCCTCTTGAAATCAACCCTATAAAAAGCTACTAAATGGATATGAGGTGGTCCTTAAATGGACCATTTTAGCCATTGATTGAATTGAGAAAAAAATGTTCTTTATTGCAAGAGCCAATCATTGGCCTTAATTTCCTCAAATCACTTTAGAAGTTGCAAGTAGACGCATTTTGGGAGACCTAGGGTTACAAATAGGTATCTACAATAGACATCTTTGAAAAATCATAACTAATTCAAAAATACTTCAAAAAATATGAAACAACTTGTGTTACGTTTAGCATCTATTTTTTTTCTCTGAAAAATGAGTTAAAGATATTTTAGCTCATGCAAACCTATCAAAGGGGCAGACCAAGACCTTAAATGGTGACTTTTAGAGCAGACTACCTTATTGTAAATGTTCCCTGCTCCATGCCTAAATAAGCACCCCATTTTTATGCCAATAAGTGCATACATAAACCATTTTCATATTGACATTATTTGTCTTGAAACTTGTATTGCTTAGTCGGTGCAAGTAGTATGCCTTGCGAAGGAGTAGACATGTCCACTTGAGTTATTAGGGGAAAATTAATTTACCTACTAGGAGGGAGATGTTGAGCACTAGAGTGATATCAAAGTGGCAAGATTTGTCTTTGCATTTTGTCACAAACATGCCATAAAAAGCCAATGAAAGCTTCAATAGAGGAAGATAGCATTTTTCTTGTATGTGAAGTTTAATAAATGAGGAAGTTTTTTGGCTTCGTGTAGAATCAATGTTTTTTGTAATTGCCCAATTGATCATATGCATTTTGAGCAAGGCACATCATTTGCCTGGAAAGCTGGGAGAAATAGAATTATAGTGTGTTTATCTTGGTGTTTATTCCCTTTTTGTTTAAGCGTTGATGGTATTTGGGGGTGCTTTGTTGTTGTAGCTACAAAACGCTTTGCCATAACATTGTCTTCCTTTTGAAGAAGTAACCCGTTGAAATCATTCCTTGGCCGGGACTGCCTTAACCCCTAATGCATGTTAGCACTACTCATAAGTGTAGATACTATTGCAACTTTTGAGTACAAAGGCTATCGCATGGAGTAGAAATTGTTTTTTCAAGACAATCTTTTTTGAGAAATTGCCTAGGAATGCACCGTTGCTATGTGATTTTCATGGGAGTTTTTGAATCAAGATTGTGCAAGAAAAAAAATCTCATATACAAGGACTGTAGAAAAGCATGGAAGTTCAATGCATATGTTCAATTTCCCAGGACACACTATGAAGGACGTCTGACTTCTAGTGACACAAGTAAGAAAAGACATAAGGGAGCCGGTTAGCAACTCATAACCTTCTTTCCTTTCAACTTGCTTCCTACACCCTTGCATCATGAAGATCAAAGTTTGTGATTGAAAAATGTACAACCGGTTATGTACGATAACCTATTTGCCAATAGCACGGCTCATTGGTTATCTAATATGTAACCGGTTGCACTTGAAACAATCTCGTTGCAAGAGACTTTTAGAGCTTTTCTAGCTGTATCCTTATTTCTCCACCACAATAAAAGCCCCGCTTGAACTTGTGCAAGTGCTTCACTCAACCCCAGCTGCTTTGGCAAGTTTGTAAAGTGAGAGCAAAGTTTTGGTAGATTTGTTTAACCTAGGAAGGACACCGCAGACAATAAGAGTCCGATGATTGAGAAGGAATTCTCTTATGTAGGACAGAATAGCAACTATTCATCCTTGGAATTTTTTCTGTGGAAAGTGAAGAACATCAACAGTAGCTTGACTTCCAATGAGTACTTTTCGATTTCTTCATTCCAATGATTCTCACGGTTTTACAGTATATGATTTCTAGGGTCATCCCCTACGTCCTTTTAGGGTTAAAGTAGATTGACCCTGGCTTATCGCTTACGAGATTGTTGACTTCAAGCAGTTCTTCATCATCATGCTCCAGATTATGTATTAAAACTTCAGCATAAAGCTCATACATGCGAGTTGAAGGAATTGTTTGAAGAGCTTCTTCGTACACTTGAGCAAAGCAACGAAGAACAGAATTGTCAGCCACTAATAGAAACCTCTCACTAGTAACAGAATCGAACTAATAAACTACACATTGGAGTCCAGGATCCATAAAGTTGTTCAGGGATTACAAATAAAATCTTAACAAGAGTGCCAAACATGATTTGGCAACAAATACGGAATGAGGTAGCCTACCTTGGTAGATTCTTTCCTACAGTCAATCAACGCCATTCCCTTGCTCTTGGCTGTAAGAAATTGCCATCTTGCGAGCCTTGACTTTCTCTGCAAAAATCAATTCCATGCAAAAATACTCGAGCCATAAAAGTTCAGATTTGGGACACGTTTGTAGTCCTTGTTGCATGAGAGCCCGAGCAGCAGTCACATTCGAATTGTGTTCAGCCTCCCACACTTATGCATAAATCCACAATCCCGGCACTGCTGGATGCAATTGAATTGCCTTCATTAGCACCTACAAAAGAAGTAGCTGGGTGACCTTGAGATTACCGCTTCCCTGGAAAAGCAAAAAACAAACAAGCCGCAGAAGCTGCAGTGAGTACTAGTAGAGCATTGGAGCCACAAGTGGCCGAATTACAAAACGTCTCGCTCTGTGTGATGATTCTGAAGAAATCAAAGACAGGCTACAGTGCAACATTCTTCTCTATCAGTGTCTTCCATCTAAACCCTAACGTGCAATGCAATGAGGGCAATCACCTCATGACAACGTCAAACCAGCTGGGCCTAGCGATAATCCCGCCCTTCATCAGCTTCCGCGCCTTGGCGAGCAAGTCTCCCTTCATGAACGACATGGTGTCTCGCTAATAGAGGGCGACAATAATCTGGCTTCCCTCCCATGAACAACTAACACATTGAATCCTACACTTTTCTTCTGATCGCTGGAAACTAAGTGAATCTCTTCGTGGAAGAAGTAGAGACAGTCAGTTCAAAGAACGAAACTCCCTCGCAATCACGCCTCAATCCAAAACCACAGATTATTACGCTCTCAAAAACTGGTCAAGATGGTGTAAGGGCTCCTTCCTGCCATTACTTACCTTCGGGAAGGTGAAATCACTCAGGATTCCTTGCAAGACCAACAGGAATACATACAATATTAAAAGCTTAGTACCTCCCAACTGCCATTGACCGGATTAGCCTGTCGGAGGATCACCTGTATGTGACAGTGTACCTCCACAAGATTTCTGGTTTGTGAGCTACGTATACCCTCAAACACACGGAAACGCCTGTTCTCGCAGGTGGGAAATCTGCTTACTTTCAAAAATAAAAATAAAAAAACCTAAAAATTCTCCGTGACGTACCCCCATTAATTCTTGAAATTGCACGTACTTTCAGAGAATGCAAGGTAGGCCTCTGAAATTGAAGAATACAGGCTACAGTAGGCCGTTTCTGGTCATAACATGCAAAAGGTGTGTACTTGAAGAAACACATTATTTCACAAGAAGCGCGTTTGAAAAAACGGGAAAAAGACGCAAATGATGGCCCCCTCTGTTTTGTAAGTAAGGAACTCGTGTGAGAGAAACTTGTTCCTATACTTTGATGATGTACATTTTCGCTGATTTCTTTTGCAGAGAGAAAATTATGTTTCGACGGATGAAGCTTATGCGTCCGCCATCACTTCAATATGGGGATTGGATACACGTGACGCAGCTGCGTAAGTGAAGCGAATTGTTCATCTAAGCAGGAGTGGAAACATCGGTCTCAGACAATCATTCTTTACAGGACTGCCATTTTGTAGATGCTTTTCAGCTGTATAGACTGCTTTGCACTATTGTACTGGACGGGTGGTATCCTTACACAATGGGAGCGGTACTATTCATCCATAATTTTTTTTTTAAATGACAAGATCAAAAGTAATTTATAGCTTTAAAAGTTCAAAAAAGGATTTTAGACCTAGTCCTAGCAAAGTAATCCCAATGGTAACCTTTGTGTGTGGTTTGACCCTATTGTTATAAAAAAATTATTTTGTCATGACATACTCTGATTTTGTCATAAAAAAAACAAATTTGGATGTTTTTTAAAACAAAATTGGGTCCAAAGTGGGGTGGTTGATTTGGGATGGTCTAATGATGGAATTGGGAAGCAAACAATAATAGACTTGTCTACCTTATACTCTATATCTCTAAGTAGTTTCTCACCTTACCACCTGATGTGCCAACTCTATGTGGAGAAGCCTTCAAATCATTCTTAGTATCCTCTCGAGTATCTTCAAAATCAACATTCCCACTTCCTTCCTCTTTGAAACTTATTTTTTGCTTCTTGTAAACATTTGGCGTATGTGAGTAACTTAGGTTTTTAAGAGTGAAAGAAGGGAATTGCATAGGATAGTAAGCCTAATCATGGAAAAAAAACAAAGGTGTATGACGTGAGTCCTAACATAATGTATAAAACTTGCATTTGGAGCACATGAATCCCATTCACGGTGTAAATTTCTAATCAAATCACTAACATATACTACTGTTCAGCTTAGATTTTTTTTGAGAATTTTTGAATGTTTGGAGAGGATCAAATAAATTCAATATATGGACAACATATGCCATCTCTTTTGGTAGGCAACATCCTTAAAGGATTAACTTATGCTTTGCTTTATAGTTGTGGAGATGCCCCCCACAATTAAAGACAACTCTTATCTATAGATGCATTTGCTCTCAGGTGCAATGTCCATTTGCGACATTTGTGGCTATTAACCCCTAAAACTCTTTGGCTATGTTTTCCCCAAAGACACTCCAAAATTGCCATTTCTAGTACAAGTACCAAATTTTGGGAAAAAAGAGTTTAGACACATATAACTATAGGATCTTATAATACGCTGACTTGAGAACATGTGGAAAAAATTTCAGAAATTTCCACCGCGTGGATTGTAAGATATGAGCCTTTAAATTCACTAAATTTTTTTTTGCCCTGCAAAAAACAAGGCAACTGCACTTCACAAGCTCACATTTGTATGAACAACTATCCCAAATTATGGTGCTTCTTGAAATTCATTATTCAAAGCAAGTTGGCTACATGCTTGAAAATTTTCAAATCATTTGGAATTGTACAATATATAGGAAAAAAATTTATAAGTAGAAATAAGTAGAGAATGATTCAAAATACTAAATTGTTGAGAATTTAGCTATGGAATTGAAAAATGCCAATTATAATGGCTATATTATTCTAATAAACAATCTACATCCTATGCTTTTATTTTTAGGTGATTGCAAGAAAGACCGACCGATTTTTGTAGCGTTCTCCACAATACTCATGTTTTCTTTTGGGAGTATTGTATAATTAGAAAAACAATTTTTAAGAAATATTTTAAAATATTTTAAATCTATACACCTTTAAGAAGAAGTTGCCCTAAGAAGGAAAAGCATAGAAAAAAAATCTCTAAGTAGGAGAACTAGAATAGTCTCATGAACTAGCAAAATCTCAAGAAAATAGGAACCGTTATATTTTAATTTGTAAAAAATAAGAAAAGAAAGTTTAAAAATAAATAAAAATTGTCACTTTGGGAGAACTTTATGATGAAAAGATTTCACCAAAGGAATGATCTCAAAACCATCTTCAATATTCAGAAGTACGCAAGCAAGGGAGCCCTGCTTGCATGCATGTGGAGGACAAAAAATAAAATATTTTTAAATTTCCTTTGGTAGAAACATGACTTCCTACTTTGAAAATAAATCACAGAAATTTCAGCTCTCGATCATTACTTGGGGGTACTCCCCAATACTAAAAACCCCTATACCGCAAAGTGTGACAAATTAGCTAATTTGAAATTTAAATATAAAATCATTTTTTATTTTCCTTTGAAAAATAAGGGATCTAAATACTATCAAGTTAGCCATCTCCGATAAAAATTTCAAGTTAATCTTGTTCATGATTCAAAATTTATAGCACATAATAACTCGGTCACTTCAAGTGTGGCGCAAAACCATTACTAGTCTTTCTTGCAATCACCCGTTTTTCAAAAATTGAGTTAACCCTTAAAAGACGGACCCATAACCACTGATTTCAAGCCTCACTGCCTATCACTTAGTTTTCTACCATTTTGGACCTAGATATGAATGAAAAATTTTATATTTATTTTTCAAAGATGGAACTACATGTCTTCTATACTTCACAATTTTTTTTGATTTTTTTTATAATTTTTGAAGAAAAAGTGAAGAAGAATCATATCAAATAGAAAAATGTTTCAAAAAATCTGAAAATTTCACTATGTGTGTATATTATGGTGACAAACATCATGGTATAAACTCAATTTCCGTATCATTCTATAATTAGAAAATAATAGACATTGAAAATGCATCCAAAGTTCAAATTGCAATAAAATATTCAATATAAGGAAATTTTTCAAAATTCAAATTGGAGTAGAAACTAGAGTAGATGACCTTCATTTTGTTAGTCGGGCTCAAACTCAAAAAATATCATTTTTGTGGAGAAATTTCAGATTTAGAGCAAGGAGCAACAACTTTCCAAAATACACTAAAATAGCATATTTTGTGATCAGTTTTTTCACTAACTTCTCATTTACATGAAGACAAACACTTACAAGCCTAGAAACTCAATTGGAAACTCTTCATAATCCAACATGAAAGGTCAACAAGAAAAATGCGGATGAAAATACATTTTCAAACTTTGTCCAGCTCATCAAGTTGTCATCCGGACGCCACAGAATGGCGCTGGCGGCGTTACTGGGTTAAATGAAGGACTTCAAAGTTTATTTTAAAGTAGAGAATCTATAACTGCTTGCAAACTAAAATCCCTCATAACTTTCATCTCACTAATAAAAATGGAATGATTCAAAGCTTTCCACATGTATATAAATCTAGGGGGTTAATACATACTTTATTGAATTCATTTTTTAAATTTGAAATGTATATGGATGTCCGTTCATCATTGAGCATCTCTTTATTATATATACTATTCAGTAAGCGGATTCTATTGTCGATGTCAATCAATTTCATTGTTTTCTCTGCCTAATTTATATTTTTGTTTTAGGATTTGCAAAGCTTGTTTCTAGAAAGATATCTTACAATTCAATACCTTTGAATTCTAGTACCAAATTTAGTAGAAATTCAAAGTTATGGTTCCTACAATATGTGAGTGTCGTTGTATTTTACCTTCTAGTGAGTCGCATGCATCAACATTGGAAGTGTATGTCCTGCATGCATTTCTTTTAGCTAATTAGTATAGGCTTAAAAGTCAAAAGCTTTCAGAAAATAAAAGTATAGGTATGAAGGAGGGAAATAGTATAGAAGTGGCCTAGTGCGATAGAAGATACAATCCTATGGATGACCTCATCTAACAAACAATAGAGCGTGTGTCTAGAAATAGGGGATATGACAACTTCTTCTACCCATGTAGAGATTGTTATAGAGACCATTGTTATAACATACAAAACATCAAAGGTTGCATCCACACTACCAAGATCTGTAGACTTCTACTTTGGCCCATGATTGGAGGTGATCCACTAGGAAGCTACTTATCTAAAGGGATGTAGGTCAAGTAGGAAAATGCCCCCTTAAGCGACATCAACAACTTTTACGATGATAACATCCAATCTAAATCAACTATACATCTAGACCCTAAACATGATGTGCAAAGATTTGTGTATGGCGTATTTGATCAAAGAGATTGTCTTTGAAAAATTAGAGAGATTATTGAGAATGAATTCTTCAATGAAAAAAATGTCAAAAATGATGTCCAGGTGCTTGACAAGTTGTACAGTTCAGGTCCGGTTCATTTACGAACTGCCTAATTGAGCCATTCAAAGATTTGTATATAATACATAAAGAAAATTGGCATTTTTTGTCTTGCATAATTATTACTCAATTCTTATCCAATACCAATCAAGCATACCAAATTTCAGTTTCAAAAAAGCAAAATTTTATTTTTGGTGAATTTTTTAAGTCAATTTTCATGGTTTTACATAATAAATTATTGAAAACAATTGGTGATGAATTTTTTAATTCAATTCCATTGATATGTTGGGAACATCCAAACTTTGGAGAGATGGATATCTCTACATCCCTATATTACCATAGTAGACAATAATGCATCAACAAAAGATGAAGAGTAGCATGTAGAAGTGAACTAGTATTATATATTCCAAGTAGCAGACATCAATGGGGACACCCAAAGAGTAGAGGGAACAGTGTCCAAATACATGTTTTTTAATTAAAGCACAAGATCACCTTTATAGGTAGTTATCAAGGAACAGTTGCTTTTCCATAGTGTAAGCAAGATGCGTGTGATATCATTGCCATGTGTATGGTTAACATAGTCGCATATGTCATATTTGTCATTGTCTATGACAATACCCCAAGCAAAAGTTTGAAACTCCTAGTTAAAATTTAGTATATGGATCCTTCCACTGTAGACGTTGCAATGTCAAATGTGTTTGCACCTTCCTTGACCTTCTTATTTGCTATGTCCACTTCTATTTGGGTGTATTGATAGATATTGTGGAAAAAATTGCAATTATTGAAAGTTATAGATACACTTATGGAGTTATGGTAAGTACATACTTCTTGTTTCTCCATTGTCTTCTTTGGCGTACACGTGAATGCAAAATAATGCATGTTCATATTCACACAAACATCATTGAAGGTGATATCTAAGTCCAATGGATGGATATCTGCAAAGACGTCTGCGGACGTTTGCACCAACGTCTAAGACTCCATTCTATGAAAGAGAATGTCTCTGACGAAGAGCATGCATGAAAAGGGGATAGTCACATGTTGGGGACGACATTGTCGTCTTCAATGACGTCTACAAAAATGTCTAGGCATCTACAAAAATGTTTGGATGTCTACAAAAATGTCTGGACGTCAATTTGGATATCTGCAAAGACAATCCCCCGACGTGGCGGGTGACGTGGCAATTTGCTAACGTGGCATCCAAATATGCTGACATGGCATGCATGTCGGACAACGTGGTCCATCTTTTTTCCACAGGCAGACCATTAAGCTGCCCTTCTTGTCCTTTTGTTTTACCTTGGGCAACCTTTTTATTTAAAATCACAATAAAAATAATTGAATTACCCAAGGTCAAAACGACTTCATGTGCTAACTTGGCAATCTGTATCTCTATGGACGTTATGAAAAATGGACGCATGCCATCATCTTTGTCCCAGAAAACATCACTGTTATTTAAGGCATCACCATGTTTTCACTCAATTTTTGGGTGCTCTACCGAACATCCACGAAAATCTAGCCCTACTAGCCATCCGCCCGCGGACAGCGTGATGTTTTGACAGACATCAATGTCCAAGGTCTGATACCAAAAAAAACATGGGTTTCTTCTAGTGCATTTTAGAATTGTTAAGACACCATGTACTATTTTACCTCACACATAGTGTGTTGATTTGTGTTTTGGCTTATGGCTCCCAATGACTCAAGATTTATGGATAAGATATCCAAAGCTATTATACACTTTGATTAATTTTCTTGGCAATTTTAAAAAAAAATTATCACCAAAATATAGCCCCCAATTTTATGTCACGGTTGCCAATTTGGAGGTTTTAAGTACTATTTAGTACCCCCAAAAACAAATTTCAAACTAAAATTTGGAGGGGATGGTATTCTAGTACCCAAAAAATGAATTTTGAGCTCAAATTTGGAGGAATGGTCTTCTAGTAGACGTATAGCTACTATTCTAAAGAATTCTAAATATAATTAATTGTATTTGGACAGTGTGGAAGTCTACAAAGTGCGCTTATTATTTTGGTGTTTTTTTTGGTAATTGATCATCTTTATAGAATTATTACGAATGTCTAATTTTTATTTTAATGATTTAAAAATTTTCGTATTTTTTCCTATTAAAACATCAAAGTCTCTATTTTCTTGAGATTTGGCACTTTTTTAGTTCTCATACTCAGAGATTTTCTCTATGCTTTTCTTTAATTTGGTGATTACCTTCATCTTAAAGGTATATACATTGACCATATTTTTTTTTTAAATTCAAAAATTATTTTTTCTAATTTTAAAGTACTCCAAAAAAAATCATGAATATAATTCAAAATACAACAAAATCAGTAGATGTTTCTTGCAATCACCTCATACTTTGAATCCAAGTACATATGTTGGCATTATCAAATCAATTGCTAATGGTTGAGCATGGAAACATGTTGGCGTGAATGTTGATCCAACTTTTGTTCAAAATGAGCATAATTTGTCAGTTTCGGGATGACATTGGATGGTTTGAGTCATCAACAGGTTTTACTTAATGTGGCTTGTTCTTGTTTTGATTTATAATTTACCATCATACTTGGTTACAAAGAAGTTCTTCATCCAATTAAGTTCTTTAATTTCTAAGAAAACAATCTCTGACAAAAAAAAAATATGTGATATATAGATATTTTCATTGGGGCACTCATTGGTGAGCTGAAGGAGCTATATGTGAATCATCTTATTTATGCAAGACTTTATGAAGCCAACAAGTGGTTGTTGGTTCAAGTTGAGAGGCCTTCTTATGTGGGCTATTTTCAATTACATTTGATATGGTTTGACATCAACTTTGTACACCTATAAGTATAGAGGATGCATTGTATGTATACTAGTGACAAACGCGAGTTCAACAAAATCTGGCAACAAGTTAGGCACTAACAGTGGTGGAAAAAACAACAAGATTGTGTATGGTAGTAGCCATAGGTGGTTAAGCCAAAACCATCTTTACCAATATAACCTCCAATTCAATATCAAGGTAGAACTATAAGGTCTTTTTGTGAGGTCATCAATATAAAAAGCTAGTGAAAGAAGCGAGTCTTGAATATTTACAAGTACAATGTGAAATACAAAAAATAAACTATACAAACTCTCGAACCAGAAAGTGTGGACTTTGATCTTGTTAGTTGTTTTTGGTATTGATTGTGTTGTTGTATACGGTTACTTGCAGTCTCACATATTTTAGCCTCAATTTTGGATTGTCACCTAAAGACAAACCCTTGTTGCTTCTTTTGACCAATTGTCTACTTATTCTAAATTAAAAAGTATTCTTGTTGCTTGTTGCAACTTTATTAACAAGTATTTCTTCAAACTCATCCAAAGTGTTTCTGTAGCACTTTACTTCTAGTGGCACCAAGAATCACAATCTTCTAATACTACACATGCTACACACCTGCAATGTTACGTTTCAACTGTAGTCACATGATTCCTATTCCCAAGGACTTCCATGATTTAACCCCCACAAGATACCAAGTATATTATTTGATGACATGAGGTAAGACTTCCGTTAATATCCAAGCACTCAGTGGCAGTATTATTCCCCACCTTCGCTAACCACCTTGAATGGTATCAACTCCTTATTAGGCTCAAGCAATCTTTCTTTGGAACTCACCTCAAAACTCACTAATTAGAACTCATGTCCTAGTACAAAACAAGATGCTTTCCAACCAATATCAAGAAGAACACAAGCATTCCATGGTAATACAAAAAAGTGGTAGTGAAGCTCCATCACCAACCTCTTTGCACATAGTCATTATGACACTATTTGGGTGTAAGGAAGGAAACCACCCCTTTTTATAGCATTTTTTGTGGGATTGAGCAACCTTTCCTTCCTAGGCATTAGAGGAGATTTGAGCCTCCGGAAGACTGTTTTAGGGCTATTCCCGATGCTGGAAACAGCGCATTGCTGTCTGAAAAAAAAATTATTATTAAAAAAAAAGTTATTAAAATGTTAAAAGAATACTAAATAAAATTAAAAATAAATAAAATAAAATCTGATGTGGCAGTCGTTTGGCCACATTAGACTGGCCATTTGGCAACGTACCATCGTTCTTGCAGAGTTCCCATAGTCCGGGAACTCGCAATCTCTTAGAGGCGCAAATCTCCTCTAATGAGTCTTTGGGACATCCAAGACACATTTCCTTTTTAGAGGACCACCCAATTTCTTTTCTTTTTTTTGAAACATACGGACAAATTCCATTGATAAGGAACAAGTACAGGGAACCAGAGGCCAGAAGGACCACCCAATTTCATTCCTTAGTCTCAAAACCAAGCCCCAAAAATCTTTTGACCTTCCTATTAGGATAACTTTTAGATATGGACTACAAATCTAGAATGCAAACCCATTTTTGTGATCTATTATTTCCTTAGATCACCGTTGGCTATTTTTTTTAAATGCAACAAATATTGAAGAAGTTATGGCCCTACAACGATTTGAGTCCCTAAGAGGTGTAGTTCTCAATTCAAGATTCTTCCCTCTTTGGTTGCTCATAACTCCTAATTCATAGTTGAGTTCTTCATGAGCCTTAGCAATCTATAAATCTTGTTTCATTTATCTTTTCAACGATATGTGTCATGCCCTATTTGGATTAAGGGATCCTCCCGGAACCCCTATTTCCAAATCCCATATATTGGATTTGCGGCCAAGACATTGCCAACTTTGAGGATTTGTAATTTTTGACTCTCAATTTAGATCCTTGCGTTTATTAGACCCATTAATATGCGCTTTCAAAATCTTTCCAAGAAATTAGGTCACACCATTCTATTTGTTCCGACAAGGGTGCTATATTGCCCCATCTGTTCAGAACTCTTCATTTTTCTCGTCAAGTCTCTTGTGAGGCTTGGGAAATCACCTCCAATGTCTCTTTTACTCACCAAGGTGGCACGGGCGCGCCTTATAGTGGAAGTTGTGACAATTATCAAGACACTTTTTTTGAACAACCATTTCAATACTATGCCCCATGAATCTTTTGAGTTGGATTTTCAAATTAGTATAGTGTTTTGTCATTCTGCAAGTTTATAAACTTGTTGAATTGCAGTTTTGACAAATGGCCTTCATTTATTACATTAGATTTCACCAAATATCATGAAGGGTGGTTTAATTGTATTGTCTAATCATTGTTTAATTCCTTAAATTCCTTGACTATGTTTTTTTTCCAAAAACGCTTGAAAACTGCCATTTTGAGCACAGAGTATTAAATTTTGGAAAAAAAACATTTTTGGAAACATGTAACCATAGGATCTTGTAGTACATTTGTTGAAAAGCTATGGAAAAAAATTCAGAATTTTCCATCGTGCGGATTGAAATATATTAGCGTTTGAATTAGCAGAAATCATTTTTTGGGGCCCTACAAAAAACAAGGTAGTTGCACTTCACAAGATCACATTGAAATGAAAAAAAATCAAAGATGTTGGTACTGTTTTGAATTCGTTTTTCAAGGCAAGTTGGCTACATGCTTGAAAATTTCACTTCATTTGGAATTATACAACATATAGGAAAAAAATAGTAACTAGAAAGAAGTAGAGAATGATTCAAAATACTAAATTGTTAAGAATTTAGTTATGAAATTGAAAATTTTCAATTCCAGTGGTTGCAATGTTGTAATAAACAATCTACATCCTATAATTTTACTTCTTTCAAAAAATATTGAAAATTGAGTAAAAAAAATAAAGAACTTCAAAGTTTATTTTGGAGTAGAGAATCCATAAGTTATGCCCGCCAACAAAAACTCCTCATAAACTTCATCTCATTGTTAAAAATGGAATGATTCAAAGCTTTCCACGTATATATAAATCTAAAAAAAGTGATTTTCTTTGATCTACCCAGATTGCCTACTTACAAAAAAAAATATCATATCAGGCCATAACTTTTGACTCATATTTCTAATGTCATAAATTTTGTTCACAAGAAAGATATTCCTTGTCTACAACTTCTATTAAAGTTTGGGCCTAAAACATGAAAATCTCTAGTCACATGTACTTGCCCAAAATTGCTATGTTGCCAAAATCTATAGGCTAGCCCTTAGGAGTTAATGTTGATGTTAGTACATTTCAATTACAAAATTTTAGATTTTGTATTGTGTAGAAAATGATAGATGCATGTGGTGTATTGTGCATAAACAATTTATCCGTCATTTGTTCACCCCAATGCATTCTGGAAAAAAACTATGGAAGAATATTACAAAAACAATGTTGAGGTCAAAAGACTTGTATGGAAGGAGGCAAGACATGCAAACATTAGAAATTCAAAAGGAGTTATAGTTGGGTGAAGGTGAGGTGAACCAAAACTATTATAATGTCTTGTGTCTTGTATGTTTTGAGCTCCACCCAAAAAGTTATTATCATGGATATCAATAAAAACTTGAAGACTCTTTTGAATTACATTGTAGCTACACAAAAAAGCTTAGAAGAGGGAAAACTTGGGGTATGAGGTCTTACAATTTCCAAGTGATGATGCATCAAGCAAGTCATTCTAATCAATATACATTTCAGATTCTACAACAGTGTAAACTTTATTAGCAGCGTAATTGCTTACTGCTAGGGATTATGAATTAGTAGGTAATTATTACCTATAGGAAGCATGAGGAAGAGGACATACATTATTAATTGAGATGGTGACACTACAAGAAACTCTAGTTTTTTTGACAAGTTCATTGACGTGGAAATACATTTTTTTAAAACGTCAGGCATACCTCTATAGATGTCCAATAAAATCCATGAATATCAACATGGCAAAACCCCGCCAAAAATCTAAAAAAATGCTATTTGTTTTTGGCGCGACGTCTATACAAATATGGTCAAAGAAGGTGCCAAAAATATGACATGTGGCAACCACGTGACTTCTATGTAAGTGCCACGTGGATGGGTAGTGCCACATGGTGATGATGTGGCACCTAGCGTGGTCGTCTAAGAATTTCAATATTATTTTTAGCAACATCAATTTAGATGTCTAGACATTTTTTGAAACATCAATTAGTGAATACCATACCTGTAAGGCAAGGTCTTGGCAAAATAACTATTTAAGAGAATATAAAAAAAAATGAACAAGAAAAATTGTGAAATTTAGCAAGAACTTATTATGTACCATTAAGATAATTTTTGATGGCAAAGTAAAGTAACTACTTCATGTCCAAACATTCAGTGAGAATAGAGGGTGCAAAGGTCATTTTTATATTGAAATCCATTATCCGTCTCTAGTTGAAAAATGATATGGAATAATTTGAGGATGAAAACTTGACCATTGGACATCTAGTTGTTGTTTAAGACATTTTGGATGTCATTTCAGACATATGAATTTTGTTTCAAACATATAGACATTTTTTTAGACACTCTATTTTGAACACAAATCTTGCTTCATATATCCCATATGGTCTATTTTTCTTCCTACCACCCCAATTGTACAAATAACTTTTCTTTTCATACATCCATCCACTTTCCTTTTTTTACAAAGCATGCCACGTGGTTGCCATTCTTCTATGTTTTTCACATCTTATTAGCATTTTATCTAAGCCTATAGTAATTTTCACCAGCTTACCCGCAATCAAACCAAAATCCCCTACCAATGTGGCAGGTATATGTTTGCTTGAATGTTGTACAAAACACACTTATGTTTTTTCTTATGTCTCCCAAAATATTACCATTGCACAAGATATGAACTTGTTCTGTCTGTGACATCTAGACATTTTTTGGAACATCCAACTCAATTTTGCCTCCCATAGTGGCAATCTCAACTATATGCTCTTGTTCAGAATAACATGTTTGTTCAATACTAACGTCCAAAAAAAGGTAGATTTCTTCTAATGTGAACAAGCATAGATCTCAAGAACACTAGAAGGATAATTGTAAGAAACACCTACCAATTTGGTTGTGTTTTTGCATAATCACACACTATAACTTTTGAATTATGAATCCAATGCTAAAAACAAAAAAAACTTGTTTCTAGATCTT
The DNA here is from genome assembly GCA_951799445.1 of Pseudisothecium myosuroides. Classification (NCBI taxonomy): domain Eukaryota; kingdom Viridiplantae; phylum Streptophyta; class Bryopsida; order Hypnales; family Lembophyllaceae; genus Pseudisothecium; species Pseudisothecium myosuroides. Next base: position 7,089,812 of record OX637289.1, on the reverse strand, counting down.
GATTGTAATTTTATCGCTTATTTTTCAAACAAATTTAAAAATCATTTTCTATTTAAAAGTCAACTTTGTTAATTTGTCACTTTGACATTTAGGATTTTTAATGCCATTGAGCGGTTTAAATTAGTGTTTTTTAGCTACATTTTTTGTGATATATTCTCCTAGTAGGCAAACATGTTCATACTTAAGGAAATTTAAAAATAAATTATTTTATATCCTCTATGTATGTGTAAATACGCCTCTCTTGTGTGTACACTTTTAAACATTAGAGATGGTTTTGACCTCATTTTTTGGGTCAAATCTTGTCAATGCCAAGAAGTCCTTCCAAATGGAAAATTTTTATTTTCTTTGAAATTTTGTTTTCTATTTTATACAAATTAAAATGTCAAATTATGTATTTTCTAGGACATATTCTTGGACATAGAATTCTAGCTAAGAAAATACATAATTTGACGTTTTAATTTGTAAAAAATAGGAAAAATAATTTCAAAAAATTCTCCATTTGGAAGGACTTCTTGTTGATGAGATTTGACCAAAAAAATGAGGTCAAAATTAAACCATCTCCAATGTTTAGAAATGTGCACGCAAGAGAGGCCTATTTGCACAAACATGGGGGACATAAAACAATGTATTTTCAGATTTCCTTTAGTAAAAACATGTTTGCCTACTAGGAGAATATGTCACAAAAAATTTAACTAAAAATCACTAGTTTAAACCGCTCAATAGCATTAAAAATCCTAAATGTCAAAGTGTGACAAATTATCAAAACTTTTAAATACAAAATGATTTTTTTAATTTGTTTGAAAAATAAGGGATATAATTACATCAAGACATCTAGAAACAAGTCATTTGTTTTAGGCATTGGGTTCATAATTCAAAAGTTATAGTATACAATTCTGCAAAACATAACCAAACTGATAGGTGTTTTTTGCAATTGCCTCTAGAGCCTTTGAATCTTAAATGGCAAGAACTTGTCTTTTTCAAATTGTGGTGACTCAAAAGTGTCATCCATAGCCATTGTACAGTGGTGGTATGAAAATGTAGCAAAAGGCTTGAAAGGTAGCATAACTGAAGAATACAGTAAATCTGAAATAAAAGCCTTCAAAACTTAAATAGTAAGAGTGTTGTGACTATTTAAAACACTACACAACACTAAAGGAACATTATATGACGCTTAAATTGTAAACCATTTGAAAGACAAAGAATATGTAGTAGTACCTTAAGCAAAAAACAAGGAAGTGTTCAATACATGAAGATTAAGACGTCCAATAACCATACACATGAAGAAACATCATACAACATCTTACAAAGACTCCATTGCAATATCTACATGTGCTTTTGCCGCTTCGACACTTTAAAAACAATAAAGACTATAAGGAGTACATGAAGAAGACATCAAGATTCTAATCCACCACCCTAAATTTTAAAACAACTATAGTGTGCATTCTATGCAAGAACCGTAGAAAGATGAAATTCTACTCCAGCACACATCATTTGAAGTATAGGGTTTGTCAACAACCAATATATCTTATCATCAGGGATCCTGCAACTGCACCTAGCCACCCGTGTGCTAGGTCAGATCCTCTGGGCCACATTGGCCCAAGTGGATTTATGAGACAGATTTAACGTATTGCCTTTGGAATATTGAAAACAATATCCAAGTATGGTGGAACGCTTGCAATTGATTCCCCGGACGCCTGCAGTCACCAATAATGATCCTAGAACTAGTTTATGGAATTTAGAGCAATATGCTACCTTTAAGATAGACACACATCAACTTTTGCTACCTTGAGAGTGAATAGTATCAAAGAAAAAAAAAAAAGGATTTTGCAAGTTGTGAAGGATTATTGGAAGTACTATAACACAAAACTAACTAAATAGATGCTAATTCCAATGTGGAAGAAGTTGCAAATTAGCTATCAAATTCTATTGTTTGTTGAAGTTTTGGCTAAAATTTCTCCATTAAAGGCCCTTTTTACAATGTACAAGTAATGCAAGGATCTATACTTTAAATAAGGTTGTTTGTCTTGATTTGCTTGATACGCTGAGATTTAAAAAATCGTGAGGCGTCCCGTGGTGCTGATAATACTGTTGGAAAGCTCTTTGTGAGGAGGGGTGCACATACTTTGTTTGGTGTCGTTTGGACCTATGGTGTGAAAATTTAGTTACAAATCAAAAAATTGAATTAAATTCTCTTTTATTATGGAACCCATAACTTTTGCATGGCTTGCCTAAACGCCACAAAACAAAGCCTTTGCCTATTGTGCATAGAGTTTTCTAATCATTCTAGTTTCGTTGCGTTTGGACCTATAGTGTGAAAATTATGATTTAAAAAAAATTTAAATTAATTAAATTATATTTTTCTAGGAAAACCATAACTTTTACATTACATGTTCAAACGCCACAAAACAAAGCCCTTTCACTCGTGTGTCACAAAAGATATTGAATTGCAAATGATTTTTACTTTTATTTTGGAAAAACCATAACTTTCACAGTTCAAAGGCCACAAAACAAAGCCCTTGCACTCCTTTGTGCACAGAGCTTTCTATTTATACCAAGAATGCAACCTCTCACTCTACGATGCAAAAGTTATTAAATTTCAGTTTTAATTTAATGAATTAGAAAAATTAGAATCTGATTTTTACTTTTATTTTGTTTTGGTTGTGGGAACAATACCAGGTACACTAGATTTTTGGGGGGTAGAAACTCAGCTAATTTTAGCCCGTTTAGGGATCGTTGCACTCACCAACTGATCGACTTCCCAAGCCAAGCCCTAAAGTAAAGTCTGCTTCCCTTCTCTTCATTTCTTTCTGCGCCGCCATCGCCCCAATTCTCTATTCATGTGCTCCCTCGCCACTTCTCTGAAGCTCTTTGTGAATTCGATCCCTTTGCCTCCCGCAGATACTTCTCCACTGCTCTGACATGCATTATTGTAGTCATAAGCGCTTTGGTTTTTCTGCACACGATTATTTTCTTTGGAAGATCAATGCTACCGTGTCAGGAAGGTCGTGCATTCATCATGGCTAATTAAATTCAGGGTGGGTGCTGGAGTTCTTGTTGCTTGCGCTGATTGTGAGATTCCATTTGTGACGCATTCATGCTGTTTCGGGACATAGAAGTGTAGCAAACAATTATACGAACGTATGGTTTCAGGGCCTTGAATCTGTCGGCATGTGTTTTCATTTGCGTCGTTTGTTTCAGCTTCGTAGTTACTGTAGTTCGATTTATATTGTTTACGGGTTACGAACTGATCAATCGTGATAGAGTGGGGGACTTTCGCAAGTCAGAATCTGTAGCACTGGAAACTTTTCTTACTTTGTGATAATTGGAATAACGAAAGGACAAGAGTTTCCAGTATCTCCCTTCGTTATTCAAATTTCCAGCTTGGAGACTGGTACTAGTTCCAGGTGAGCGTCAGTTCTGTGAAAGTGTGGTGCAGCTTTGGAGGGCATCTCAGACATGGACATTTCAGGTAGAAACAAAACCAAGGTTGGCACTTGTATTAGAGATGAGAAACCAAGCGTTGTTCAAGTGGCATGTGCCTTGAGAGGAATGCTGGATGATGTGATTCAAGGTGTTGGAGTATCTCCAAGCATACGAAATTTACTTGAATATGCAGCACAAAACACATTCATAGAGGGTCTTTCATCTGAAGAGCCTGGCATTGAACGGAAGGTTGTGAAAACAGCAGAGAGTGTCACCACCTGCGCTCATTCCTGTGCACGTCATGCGAAGTTGATGGACATTGCTCTCTGGAGCGGACTCCCCGAGGAGCTGCAAGAGCTCGTGTTCGCGCGCTTGCCGTGGCGTCAAATCTACCGAGTCCGAATTCTGTCCAAGGAGTGGAACCAGAAGCTGATGAGTGGTGCCAAGGATTCTCAGTTGAAGCAGGCCTGTGCCAGAGCTCAACCCAAGGCGTTTGCCCTTCTTTCACGGGAATATTGCTCAGGTTGGTTCACAGTGAACATATTTGACACTGCATCTAACAGATGGCATACGTTTGAAATCTCACTGGATAATGATCCCAAGTGTGGTAAAGTCCAAATCAAAGAAGTGTGTGACAGCGATGGAGGGTTGGTGTGCTTTCTTTGCAAAGTGAAATCCAAGTCCAAGAAGTCCCCTCGGCTTGTCTTTGTTTGCAACCCTTTAACTCGGGTGTGGAAGCAGCTTCCTCCCCTCTCTGGCATAGTTCAGCCAAAGATCATGGTGCAACTGATCATGGACCGGGAGACGAAGAACTACAGAGTGATTGTTGTGGGCTATTGCAAAGACCCCAAAGTGGGGAATCTGGTCAATATGTACCATTCAGAGACCGGGCAGTGGACCAAAGCAGATGGCTCCTCTTCTGAAGAAGTGGTTTATGGCTGCTATTACAATTCAAAATCAGTGAGGTTTGCTTTTCCTTATTCCTACAATTTTGCAGATGGACTGGTGCATGAGATTGATACCGACTTTCGTGAAGACGATGTTCGCAGATCGGTTCTTGTGAAAGACCGTTTATTTCGTCTGAAGGACATTCATGCAGTTGGGCTCCCGTCGCACTGCATTGAGGAATATCAAGCCGAGAATTGTGGGGCCAGTTGGCTCCCTTTGAAAGAGTATACCTTTTGCAGTTGGAGTCAACGCTTCCAGCCTTGGGAAATAACGTATTCCACGGAATTTATTGCATCCAAGGATTTTCTTCTGGTCTTTGTGTTCCACGAGTATGGGGGTTTGAATCGCCGTGAGTTATATTGTTTGTGGCTTTACGAATTCTCTGGAGAGGAATGGCGTGAACTTCCAATGATGCCTGGAGGCAATCATATGTTTCTTGCTCAGCAGCACATGTGTGACCTTCGTTTCGATTCTGTTCCATGAAAATTCATGGTTTTTGGCTCCACATCTTCAAACGGCTGTTTTGAAGTTGGCGGCAAATGTGGTATATTTGGAGGTTTCAATTTGTTCATCCATCTGAGGCTTTTAGAGCGGAGTTGTAAGTTTTGTACTTAGCAACGTAAAAGGACTTATGTCTACACTGAATGAAGTGCTTGACGGGGTTAGTGATTTTTCAGGCACATGATTTGTAGCTCAATAGACCTGTACAGTTTTTTTGGTCCCATGGCCTCTGTTTCGAAGTACGTGGGTGCTACGAACTCAATGTTTCATAGTCATTAATCTGCCAAAATTATGTAGTGGCTTTTCCGATTGTGGTGACTTTTCCGATTGTGTGAAATGCACCCGTAGGAAACACTCCCCAACTGCAGAGAAATGTGGAGAGCATGGGTTGGTTTTGTTGCAAACGCTCTGTGTCCGTGAAGTGATGGCGTCTGAGCTCTGGTGAAGCAAGTGATTGCATGCAAGAGCTGAGACCATGTGAATTAGAACTTGGTAAGTGTGGTCTAGAGAAGAGGTCAATGCTGACCGCAAGTGTGTTGTGGTAAACTCTGCAAGGAAGATCATTCCCAACAAGGATATTTTAACGTCCTTCTGTCCACGAGGCTGCGAGGTAGAACAACTCCAGCGTAACATTCATTTTGTCCATTCTTGCTTAAATGAGTCATCGTGATTTTAGTTTGTGTGCGCTTTCATCCTTGGCTGCCGACTGAATGAGTACGGTGTGTTGCTGCTCGCAGTCACGCTGCGCAGTGTTTTACGTTTTTAGCAGTATGGTACCCAAGGATCCCACTCTCTGCGTCAACTTGAATTCTGACACTGTCATCTTACTTTCAAGTATGTACCAAAATCTCTGCAGTATTCCCGCTTCCGTTGTGTAAGGTTACTACCCCGTCCGGTACAGTAGTGCAAAGCAGTCCATACGGCTGAAAAGCATCTACAAAATGGCAGTCCTGTGAAGAATGGTTGTCTAAGACCGATATTTTCACTCTTGCTTAGATGGACAATTCGCTTCACTTATGGATTTGCGTCACGTATCCAGTTCCCATATTGAAGTGATGGCGGTCACATAAGCTTCATCCGTCGACACAATAATTTTTCTCTGCAGAATAAACCAGGAAAAATATACATCAAAGTATAGGAACAAGTCCAGTATCAAACAAGGGTACGGCCATTCATACTCACACGAGTTCCTTACTTACAAAACAGAGAGGGCCATCATTCCCGTCTTTTTCTCATTGTTTTGAAACGCGCTTATGGTGAAGTAATGTGATTCTTCAAGTGCACACATCATGTTAAGGCAGTCCTGGCTAACGAATGATTTCAGCGAGTTACTTCTTCAAAAGGAAGACAATGTTATGGCAAAGTGTTTTGCAGCCACAACAACATAAATACCCCTTAAAACCATCAACGTTTTAACCAGAAGGAAGTAAATACTTATAATTCTATTTCTGCCAGCTTTCAAGGCAAATGATGTGCCTTGCTCAAAATGCATATGATCAATTGGGCAATTACAAAAAGCATTGATTCTACTCAAAGCCAAAAAACTTCCTCATGTATTTCACTTCACATACAAGAAAAATGCTATCCTCCTCTATTGAAGCTTCATTGGCTTATTATGGCATGTTCATGACAAAATGCAAAGTCAAATCTTACTACTTTGATATCACTCTAGTACTCAACATCTCCCTCCTAGCAGGTAAATTAATTTTCTTCTAATAACTCAAGTGGACATGTCTGTTCCTTTGCAAGGTGTACTAATTGCACCAACTAAGCAACACAAGTTTCAAGACAATGTCAACATGAAAATGGTTTATGTATGTACTTGTTGGCAATAAATTATATAACCTTCGTAAGTCACAAAATTCTTGCACAACTAAATAAAATAATAGAAGAGAAAAAGAGTGTTGCAACTCACAATAGAAAAAATTCTCTTTGTTACAAATCCATCTATCATTACTTCTTTCCCTTATTGGTATTTGGAGTCAATCAGTTCTTTTCCTTACTAGTGCTTAGAAGAATACTTTACAAGAATATGTCACTTGGCAAACACAACGTCAGACAAGGCGGGCATCAGAGCCCACTTTGTACCTTTTGGGAACTTGTGTGATGTTGACTTCATAATTTGGAAATTTTGCATGCAATTTTAGGATGAAGCTATGTTTCGTGTCATTCCAATAAATATTGCAAAAGTGAGAAGGGTTTTTTCAATTTCAATGTCAAATTGGGCAACAAAAATATATGTCCTAAAAAATGATTAATTTTTTTTGAAGATTGTATAATGTAGATTGATATCTATTCAAAAACATCATTCAATTCCAAATAATGAAGTGAAAGTTATGAAGAGTCTTATTTTGCGGACAAAGTCGGTCCGTAGAAAAAATATATAAAGTGGTCTTTTACTCTCACCTTCAAAACATTTCAAATGAAAACAAAAGGTAAGGATATTAATTGTATACCAGAACATTTTCACCATTTGTATTAGCAATTATCAATTTCTTGTAAAAGTTATTAGCAATTAAGTTTTTTCTTTCATTCAATACTACCTTCTACTTTATAATTTTTTGAAAGATGAATATGAAAGTTTTTATTTTTTTATTTTTTATTTTTTATTTTATCATTGGCCTACCGTCCTTCTCCACACATCTCTTTGGAGTGCCCTCCTTGACTCAGGACGGTCTGCTGCTCTTAAGACAGACCTTGCTTCTAAACGTAGTCCTCAACATTCCGATAGGATTTGGACCAAGTTCTCTAGTATTTGGTTACAATCTCCAATTCTTGCTACTAGGATCGGTTACTCTATTAGGTGGAACAAAGAGGGTTCTCCTCTTTGTTTGTTCTAATAGTTCTCATTTCTTTTTGTTGCTCATCTTCTCTTCATTTGCTCATTTTCTCTTCATTTGCTCATTTTCTCTTCATTTGTCCAGCCTCTAGCTTGGCGGTTACTTTTTTCACTTAATACAATGGTTTCCATTTGTTATCAAAAAAATTAAAAAAAAATTAAAAAATATGAAAGTTTTTTTGTCTAAATTTTTTTACATATATTTTCAACCCATTATCCAACATATTGACTAATATGTGCAAATTATAGGGCATACTTATTTTTTTTCTAAAAATGTTGAAAGACAAAACTTCACCATTGGGAAGACTTAAAAAAACTATTTTTTGAAGTTAAGGCACTTTTAACTTGCAATGGGTGGAGATATTCACTCTAAAATTTTGGATCAATGTACAGTACTTGAACAAATTAACAAAAGGATACTACAATTGAATATGTTAAAAAGTAAATGTCAATGAAGATTTTGACCTAAGTAGTGAAAAAATTTCACGACTACATATGTGGGGAGATTTCAAATATCTTTTTTTGCGTATATCATTTGGCCTTGAAATTTGGCACACATATAATTAACTTAAAGTTTATGCTATGGTAAAACTTTTATAGTCAAAAATCAATTTTTGAGCCCTCAAGAGGCTGTCAAAGTTGGCAGCAGTGAAATTTCCTTCACTGCGATTTCAAAAATTCGTAAATGAAGTAGACCTTACTGTACAGTGAAGGACAACATTTGAACAACTTTTTGAAGTTCTATTAAAAGAAAATTTTGTGGCACAATTCAAACAACATTTTTCAAAGTTTCAATAGGACGTATAAGTAGCAGGGCCCCTCCAAAATGAAAATTTTAATAACTTTAAAACAACTGAAGTATCCATTTTGTGCAGGACCTATAGAAGGATGAAATTTACCGTGAAGTACATGGTTAGAAGGACATGGATGGAACTTTATACGTCCTACAAGAACTTTAAAAAATGTTGTTTGAATTGTGCCACAAAATTTTGTTTTTATAGAACTTCAAAAAGTTGTTCGAAAATTGTCCTTCTCTACATAATGTTCAATTGTCCATTGCAATGGGCCCACGCTGATTAGCATGACGGGGGCACATCTATTTCACTTTCCTTCAAAAGTCATTCATTATTTGCATATACAATTGAGAAGACAAGCTCTTTATATACATGAGGGGTGGTAAGAGGTAAAACAACCCATATGGAATATGTAAATTAAAATGCAAGACTCTAAGTCATTCATACTTAAAAGAAAACCGTAAAAATCCTAATCCATTGTCCTAAACCCTAAAACCTTAATCTACTGCCCTAAATCCTAAAACCATCGCATTGTGAAGGACGTGGGTAGTCGTCGTCGTTCGCAATTTTGGTGGTGGCGCAGTCCTACAAAGTTGCGTTTTTGTTGGGTCAGGGATCTGCAACCTGTATACTTGACCGGGTCCCATGGTCCATGTTAGGCTACTTTGGCTGGGCCCACCTTTGAATGCATGATTTAACGTCTTGCCAATGGTGCAATCAATCATTAGAAAAAATCTGAGCCCTGCGGAGGGCCGTTAAGAAAACTTGTTTCGGCGCCCCGCAGTGCAATTACAGGAAAATTTAAAATAAAAAAAAAAAAAAAATTTAAATAATTTTTTTTGAAAAAAAAATATTTAAAAATAAAAAATAAAAAAAATACTGAAATCTGACGTGTCGCTGACGTGGCACAAGTAGTGCCACATCAGCTGCTGCCATTAAAAAATAATAAAAAATAAAAAACAGTTTTAATTCCTCTGCAATTGCACCAGGGGGGTGAGAACTCGCGACCCTCCCTTGGCCTGAAATTTTTTGAAATGATTTAATAAGAATCTTTCTTTCAAAAGTTAGAATAACTAGTCAACTAAGGAGGGTTGCTATTATGTGAGCATAGGAGTGTGAGCCCTACGAGCCTAGAATACTACACACCTATGTTATAGGTGTATATACTATAAAAATTGTCTATTATTATAGGATATATATATTACAAATACCCATATTATAGGTATTTATGATACATACACCTTCTTAAAGTGTGTGGTATCTATATTATAGGTACCTATATTGTAGGCTCAATGCTCACAAGCTCACATTCTTGGGCTCATATACTAGCACCGTTGGTCAGCTAAGCGTAGATTTGCCAAAAATGACCCCAATTCCTTGAAAAATTTGCAATGGAGATTCTAAATCATTCATGTACTAAAAATATATTACATCTCAAGTGGTTCTTATTCACTAAATGCATTCACTAAATGTTTTCTAATTTTTCTATTTGTATATAATATGTTCTTAAAAAAATCTTTTAATTATAAAAGATGTCATGAATGTGTTCATTTGAGATGATATATGAATTAACTTTTGACCTTAAGTCCTTTGGAATGACATTATAATATGATACAAAGTATTTTAGGAAATCCTGAGTATTTAGATTAGACTTTACTATGCAAGCATTTAATCCTAAAGTAATGGATGTTCATCTACTCATTTTTCCTTGACATGTTTACAATAATATAGTTGAGACCTTACAAAAGTTCAACTTGATGGAGGTAACCAAATCCAGCCCAAATGATTTTATTTGTTTTGATCTAGTTAAACTTATGCCACTACAAAGAGCTTTGATCAATGTTATAGTAGTCATGTGCTTTTAAAAGATTGTATATCATATTGATATAACTCAATCCAGTTGTACAAAATCTTATTAGCTAAAAAGGATGCAAAGGAGTTTAAAATTGAGCATTCTTCTCAAAACTGATTAAATTTAGTCTTAGATTTGATTACAATAAGTCATTTATTTGAATATTTTATTAAATCTTTCATCAAGGTATTATGTATTGAAATCATGAAATATTGATTGCTTCCACTATCCAAAAATTTGGTGTCAAAGACAATAGCCAACACCGCAAGCATACATGCTATATAGTCTTACTGATTGAGATGCCTCAATTTAGACAATGGATGATGCAAAGTGTGTAAATTTTTACTATGTCATCATTTATTTATTTTTATTCGTCATGGATTCATAGTCTATCTTAAGAATTGAAAGTCTTCTGTTTTGTAAGATAAAGCTTGGTGGTGAAGAGATAATCTTTTAGATTTGCCTCTCTTCTATGGTCAAGTGATTGGAGCTTCACATAAAAATCTTCTTTACTAATTGAATTGGATAATGTTTGCGTTCTTGTTTGGAACAAATTGAGTTGTGAATTGTGGCATATGGGAGGAGCGTAATAATTGTGATTGATTATGAATTACCAAAGGAAGTCACATTTTTGAAATACATAATTGCTTAGGATGCAACCGTGGAGCTTTTGAAGGATTGCTATTATGTGAGCATACTAGGAGTGTGAGCCCATGAGCCTAGAATACTACTCACCTATGTTATAGTTGCATATACTATATAGAAATCATATATGATTATAGGATATATATATATATGTTACAAATACCCATATTATAGGTGTTTATGATACATACACCTTCTATAGTGTGTGGTATCTATATTATAGGTACCTATATATTGTAGGCTCAATGCTCACAAGCTTGCATTCTTGGGCTCACATACTAGCACCATTGCTTATGTTTAAACCACTATGCTTTTATCTTATTGTTTAAGTATTTCTATTGTAGCTTTGATGTTGTATTGATTCCTAAAGTGTGATTTTTTAAGGTTCTAGGGTGATTGCAAGAAACACCTATTGACTTTGTTGCGTTTTGAACAATATTCATGATTTCTCTGGAGATCTTTAAAATTACAATTTTTTTTTAATTTAAAAAAATATGGCTTATGTATACACCTTTAAGATGAAGGTAACCACAAAGGAAATGCATGGAAAAATCTTCTAAGTAGGAGAACTAGAAAAGTGCCAAATCTCAAGAAAATAGATGCTTTGATGTTTTCATTAATTAAAAATAGGAAAAAAAAATTAAACAATAGAATAGAAATTGAACATTTGTGACAACTCTATAGAGATGATGAATCACCAAAAACACCACCAAAATAATATTTTATATGTTTTAAAATGCAAACGAAAAGAAGATCATTTTGTGGACTTCCCTACCACATACAAGTAATTATTTTTATAATTCCTTTGGGCAATAGCTACAAGTCCACTAGAAGACCATTCCCTCTAGCTTGAAATTATTTTTGGGAGGTACTAAATAGTACTAAAAACCTCCAAATTGGCAAGTGTGACATAAAATTGGGGGCTATTTTTGGACAATAAAATATTTTTGAAAATTAAAAATAAATTAGGCAAGGTGTATAATAGTCATGAGCACCTTGCCTATAAGTCTTGTGTCATTTAGAGTCAAATTGCAAAATTTATGGCTAAGAAACAATTCAGCACACAAGGTGTGACACAAAATAGAATAGATGTTTCTTGCAATCACCCTCTAGTGTTTTATTTTGATTTAGCACTACCAATCATATTGAATTGACTATGCTTTCTTTTTTCTTTTATGTATTTATGTATTTTGAAAGAATGAAAAAATAGAGAGTAGCAATTGTAATGCTTATTGTTTTCATCTATTGTCCAACATTTAAAACACTTTAGTACCAAGAAGGTTGGATTTGAATTTTGTGATGGGGCTATTCTTCTACTCGGCAAATTTGCCATTCAATGCTTTTTATTTCCAACAAGCCATTGATGATGTTTTGAGAAGGTAGGATTTTTTTGATTGAAAGTGATTTTTTTGATCCATCTGTAGACCGCTACGCAATGTAGGACATTGCAACTTTTTAGATCTTGATTGCCACAAAGCTCCAAATTAGCTAATCTTCCCTTATAATTTTTCCCTGTTTGTGAATCCTTGATAAAGCCTTCTCATCCTACATCTCCCATAGTGCCGTTCGACAAAGCTAGAGAATTAATTTGTGAGAGTTTTTGTTGACTTGCAACGTTTGTAAAAAAAATCTGAAATAATGTGTGTGACATGCCACCTTTTGAATGGTCAAGAGGATATCATCAAGATTCATCTAATTTTGGTTCAAGTAGAATAATACCAAACATTTAGATTGTCAATGAAAGAACATATATTTGAATGAATACTTTAATTTTCATCCATAAATCTAAACATTTACAAATGTAAATATCTTCATCACATTCATCACTATTAAAGGTAAATACTCCTAAAACAATACAAATAAGCAACATCACTATTAAGGTTACTGCGCCTAAAATATCACAAACAAGCAATTCAGCATGGTTTCCATTATTGTATTGAAAAGCTTTGTGGGATCTTGTTGGTAGTCAAATAGAGATTCTAGATTCTCTTAAAATGTATTTTTTGGACACAATATAAATAAACTACAAATTCTTGAAGTACTCAAACTATGAATTAGGATAACCAACTGTAGACTCTCATAAATAGTCAAAGTACATTTTAGACAAGTATAAATAAGTTAAGCCCTTTTTTGAAGTATTCAAAATAGGGTTTAGGATAACGAACTGTAGACTCTCATAAATAGTCGAAGTACATTTTAGGCAAGAATCTAGACTGTGCTGTTTTAGAGAGTGGTCGAATTTTGTGTAGTTACTTTCAGATATGTTTGCAATTGGCATTAGGGTTGATGTTTGCAATGTGAATCCAATCTAGAAGTAGGTCTAAAGTCATTTCTAAGACTTCAGTGACAACACTCTTTATATCCTATCCACTCAGTACTGCAGTTAACTTCCACTGCAGTACCTTGAAAAATTAAAAGTAACTCTTAATATGTGGAGCGCCATCCTACAGTTGAAAGGCCGGGTGCCAACAATCACCGATTGATCAAAGAGCTTCATTCCCAAGTCATTGCTTCCCTTCGCTTTCTTCTCCACCATCGACCCAATTCTCTCCCCAGCCCTACTCCTGTGATTTCAATTCCTCCGCTTCTCGAAGACGTTTCTTCATGGTGTTCATCCGCTTCCCGAAGACGTTTCTTCTTCCCGAAGACCTTCAGTGACAACACTCTTTAACACCAAGTGCGAGCATACCTTTTTAATATCCTATCCACTCAGTACTGCAGTTAACTTCCACTGCAGTACCTTGAAAAATCAAAAGTAACTCTTAACATGTCCTACAGTTGAAAGCCCGGGTGCCAACAATCACCGATTGATAGAAGAGCTTCGTTCCCAAGGCAAGCCGTTCACTTCGCTTTCTGCACCACCCAATTCTCTCCGCAGCCCTATTCCTGAGATTTCGATTCCTCCGCTTCCCGAAGACGTTTCTTCATGGTTGATGGTTCTGCATTGTTGCAGTCAAAAACGCTTTGGGTTTTCTTCATGTTATAATTTGCTTTGGAAGATCAATGCAACCTTGGCAGGAAGGTCGTGCATTCATGGATAATTAAATTCAGGGTGCGTGCTGTTGTCCTTGTTGCTTGCGCTGATTGTGAGATTCCATTTGTGAACCATTCGTGTTATTTCAGGGCATAGAATTGTAGCAAGCAATTATACGAACGTATGGTTTCAGGGCCTTGTTTTGCCTATTTCATTTGCGTCGTTTGTTTCAACTACAATTTGTAGTTACTTCAGTAAGTTCGATATATATTGTTTGCGGATTATGAACTGATCAATTTGATGCTTGAACCGTGATAGAGTTGATTAGTGGACTTTCGCAAGTGAGACTGGGAACTTTCTTTTAGTTTGTGACAATTTGGATAACGAAAAAGACAAGTGTTTCCAGCGTAGAGAGGGGAAAGTTTGGTGCAGCTTTGGAGGGCATCTCAGACATGGGCAATCCAGGTAGAAAGAAAACCAAGGTTGGCATTTCCCTCTGGAGCGGACTTCCCGAGGAGCTGCAGGAGCTCGTCTTCGCGCGCTTGCCATGGCCTCAAATCTACCGAGTACGAATTTTGTCCAAGGAGTGGAACCAGAAGCTGATGAGTGGTGCCAAGGATTCGCAGTTGAAGCGGGCCTGTGCTAGAGCTCAACCCAAGGCGTTTGCCCTTCTTGCAACGGGAGATGCCCCAGGTTCCTGCTTCAAAGTGAACATGTTTGACACTACATCTAACAGATGGCGTACGTTTGAAACCTCACTGGGGTATGATCCCCAGTGTGGTCAAATCGAAGTAGTGAGTGCCAGTGATGGAGGGTTGGTGTGCTTTGTTTCCAAAAGACAATTCAAGCCCAAGAAAGCCCCTCGGCTTGTCTTTGTCTGCAACCCTTTAACTCGGGTGTGGAAACAGCTTCCTCCCCTCTATGGCATAGTTCAGCCAAAGATCATGGTGCAACTGATCATGGACCGCGAGACGAAGCATTACAGAGTGATTGTAATGGGCTATTGCAAAGACCCCACAGTGGGGAATCTGGTGAATGTGTACCATTCAGAGACCGGGCAGTGGACCAATGCCGATGGCTCCTCTTCTGGAGAAGTGGTTTATGGCTACCTTGACAAGTTCAATCCACACAACCTGTTCAAACGTGTTCCTTGTTCCTACAATTTTGCAGATGGACTCGTGCATGAGATTGATACCAATTTTCCTGGAAACGATGCTCACGACTCGGATCTTGTGAAAGACCACTTATTTCGTCTGAAGGACGTGGAACCACCAGGTGGGCTCCCGTCGCACTGCATTGAGGAATATCAAGCCGTGCAGTGTGGAGCCAGTTGGACCCTTTTGAAAGAGTACCCCTTAAAGTGTCTTCAAAGGACTCTACGCTTCCAGCGTTATCGTAGGACCATCTCGCATATTTTTGCATGCAAGGATTTTCTTCTGTTCTATGTGTTCAACGAAATGGGGAAGGAGAATTACCGAGAGTTTTTGTGGCTTTACGAATTCTCTGGAGAGGCATGGCGTAAACTTCGAAGGATGCCTGGAGGCGATCGGGGAGGCGATGAATGGTTTATTGCTCAGCAGCACATGTGTGACCTTCGTTTGGATTCTGTTCCATGAAAATCATGTTTTTTGGCTCCACATCTTCAAACAACTGTTGAAGTTGGCGGCGAAGGTGGCATATTTGGAGGTTTCAATTTGTTCATCCATCTGAGGCTTTGAGAGCAGAGTTGTAGGTTTTGTATTTAGCAACGTAAAAGGAGCTATGTCTATACTGAATGAAGTGCTTGACGAGGTTAGTGATTTCTCAGGCATGTGACTTGTAGCTCAATAGACCTGTACAGTTTTTTTGGTCCCATGGCAGGCCTCTGTTTCGAAGCAGGTTGGCGATGTGAACTTAATGTTTCATAATCAATCATCTTCCAATATTAAGTGGTGACTTTTTCAAATGTGTGAAGTGCACCCTCGCTCCCCAATTGCAGAGAAATGTGGAGAGCGTGGGTTAGTTTTGGTGCAACCGCTCAGTGTCGGTGAAGTGATGGCTTGTGAGATCTGGTGAAGCAAATGATTGCATGGAAGAGCTGAGACCATGTGCATTAGAACTTGGTAAGTGTGGTCTAGAGAAGAGGTCAATGGAGACCGCATGTGTGTTGTGGTGACTGTTGTGGTGAACTCTGCAAGGAAGATCATTCCCAACAAGGATACTGGAACGTCCTCCAGAGTGGGTGTCTACGAGGCTGGAAGGTAGAACAACTGAAGCGTAACATTCATTTTGTCCATTCTTGCTTAAATGACTCATCGTGATTTGAAGTTTGTGTGCGCTTTCATCCTTGGCTGGTGTTCACAATTACGCTGTGTAGTGGTTTCATACGTTTTTAGCAATACGGTAACCGAGGATCTCACTCTCTTCTTTAACTTGAACTAGAGGGCCATTTTGTGTTCCACAGCCAAAATGTAAGTAAAACTAATTTTCTAATTTTTCCATTCATAAAAACTTTGAAATTCAATAACTTTCCCACCGGAGGTTCAAATGTCACAAAACAAAGCCCGTGCACTCCTCCTTATCCCTCCTTGCCCCTCCTTGCCGAGGGCTTTCCGACCATACCAAGCACCCCACCAAGGCATGGTCCGGGAGATCTCAATATAACAAAACAAACAAAACAAATGTTCAGCCTAACTTAAGGTATCAACTTGAATTCTGACACCGTTATCTTACTTTAAAATATGTACCAGAATCTGTGCAATATTCTGTTGCAATATATTCCTCTAATATGTTGGAGAAAAAAATTTCATGGACAGAATCCTTAAAAAGAAGTAAATCACCAATTTTAAGGCTAAATTTAGTATCTTTTTTACAACATAGCACTTTAAAAGGATATTTTTATCCAAGTTTTTTATACTTCTCAAGCATACAGCTATGAAGAAGGACTTTTAGTGACTAAAAACAAAATTAAACATTCAATTCCAAAAATAGCTTACATAGTGCCCTTGACGTACATAATATATACATTTTTTGTTTTGACATAATCATCATTTGGATTATTTTATATATTGAGAAGGATGTTCTTGTATTTTTATTTTTGAGTATCATAGGAAATAGAAATATATTCAAATTGTAGCAAAAGAATCCTTTTCTTCTATGTCATATGATTATGTACACATGATTTTTTTGGATTCAATCACATTGTTATTCATTAGAAATTAGACTCCTTTTTGTCCATTGAAAAACCTGATAGGCTGACATTGGAACTTCATTTGGAACTTTATATAGTAAAGAATTTTTTTTATGATGAATAAAAAAATATCAATCTTACCATGATTGATTTAAAGTACTAGTCAAAAAGGACTAGACTACCTATAATTAATAGATTAACTTTGAAAAATAATAGCTAAGAAGAAGTTACATTTCAGATTTTAGTAGGTCTGACCCTTTTTTGGTACCTTTGAGTGTGATTCGACTCAATAAGGGATTTCTAACGTGTCATTCTATTAATGGTAAATCCGTAGTACTTGATTTGGTGGTTATGGGTTGTTTATGGAGCGTTTCTGACTTTAGTCTATGGGCAATTTTGTAATTTTAGGCCAGACCGCTTGAAAAATTCACAAAAACTACAACTTTAATCCAAAAATTAAAATTCCACTTGAATTTGATTTGTGAAACATACATACACCTCTGAAAAGTATATGCCCTTCTTGGAATTGGCCCCAATATACTCAGATTGCAAATCAAGGTAGTAATAGGCTTGTCTACCTTGGAGCAATCACTGAAATGGAGGGAATTCTAAGATAAATAGTCTAACAAACAAGGCAAAGCTTGACAAGGAATGCCTATTTATTTTCAAAATTTTCCCAATCAAGGAGATTGGACAAAGTAACGCTTGTGAAGAAATGGATAAAATATGTGATTGTTGAATGCAAAATCCATAGTCACCTATTACACGGATTTCACTTGCCTAGAGAGGATTACAGGAAATAATCCTCCTGTAAAATGAATGGTACATTTCTTGGCAAAGGTTTACAAGAGGTGTAATACTCTAAGCATGCTTGCCACAAGCTCTTTTTGCAAAAAAATTCATTTCCTCTCATTTTTTATTGATAGGGCTAACGACATTGTATATAGTACTATGACAAAAGGATTATGTGGAAGGTCATGTAGACTTAATTGGTGGTGTGGTGGCAATGCAAAACAAGGAAAAATGGGGTATTGTCATGAAGAAAGGAATGTCCTAATTTTTTAAATTTTTTGCCATTCATCGTTCATTGGAATTTAGAGTGTATATTTCATTTAAGGTAGATTGCTCTAAAATTTACAGTCCTCTTGAAATCAACCCTTTAAAAAGCTACTAAATGGATATGAGGTGGTTCTTAAATGGACCATTTTAGCCATTGATTGAATTGAGCAAAAAATATTCTTCATTGTAAGAGCCAATCATTTCCTCAAATCACTTTAGAAGTTGCAAGTGGACGCATTTTGGTAGATCTAGGGTCACAAATATGTACCTACAACATAAATCTTTGAAAATTCATAACTAATTTTAAAACACTTCAAAAAGTATGAACCCACTTGTATTACGTTCAACATCTATTTTTCTTTCTTTGAAAAATTAGTTAAAAATAATTCTGTTCATGCAAACCTATGAAAAAGGCAGACCAGCCCTTAACCCCTAAATGCCCAAGGCCTTTTTTGAGCTTCTAAATTTTTTCTCTATATTGAACAAAATGCCAACATTTTGATTAGTTGTATCAAATTTTTAAAAATTGTAACTGTACAAATTCAAAGTAGATATGTTAAAGATCATATTAAAAAAGAAAACACAATAATATCACTTATGAATTGAAGAATTATAATATTTGAATATGACGGTGTTAAAACTGTAAAAATGACTTGAAGTCTTTCAATCCTCTTTTTACATACTACATTTGAAACATTGGTCACCAAAAAAGTATGACGTTAAAGGACCTAACGTGCATAACCCCAATCAATTTACGGCTTCTCAAAATCTACTCTATAAATTTTTTTAATAATTTTTAAGGTGATTTTTTCTCCAAGATCTAGGGTATTTGAGGCTCATTTCCAAGAGTCGTCAACACTACGAAAAGTCAAGATTACAATGGACACCCTTGCACAAAATCTTAAATTAAAAAATCATAATCAATCATTTTCAAAATCAGATTTTTGAAGCTAGAACTAGACTTCAAAAAGAAATTTTCAAAAATAGAAACTACTAAAAATAGAAACCCACTTAGGTTTTATTTAACTTCAAAGTACTGTCATTACCAAAATTTGGTGCCTTCGGCATTTAGGAGTTAAATGGTAGCTTTTAGACCAAACTACCTTACTATAAATGTTCCCTAGTTCATAACTAGATGACGGCACCCCTTTTTATTTTGTTGTATGAATGTTGAATTTTTGAGAAACGTACATGTGGGGACTGGGGAGGAGTGACTTGCAGAAATGTGAACCGTTGCTGACTTGTTTAAAATAGTCAAGGTTTCTAATTTTTCCATCCTTTCATATTTTGAGATCTAGAACTGCTTCAAAATGCTTGTCCCCAAAGCATGTGAAAATCTTCATCAACATTTATTTTTTAACAAATTCCGAGACAAATTCAACTGTAGTTATTTTTTGTTAACTTGTTCAAGTATATTGATCCAAAATTTTAGAGTGAATATCTCCACCAATTGCAAGTTAAAAGTGCCTATACTTCAAAATGTAGCCCTTTCCAAAGGTGAAGTTTTGTCTTTCAACATTTTTAGAAAAAAAACAAGTATGTCCTATAATTTGTGCATTTTAGTCAATATGTTGGAAAATGGATTGAAAATATATGTAAAAAAATTGAACCAAAGAAACTTTGAATTCATATTCGTCTTTCAAAAAATTATAAAGTAGAAGGTGGTATTGAATGAATGAAAAACCTTAGTTGCTAATAACTTTTACAAGAAATTGAGAATTGTTAATCGCAATGGTGAGAATGTTTTGTAGTATACAACTAACATCTTTTGTTTTTGTTTTTATTTGAATTTTTTGAAAGAAAGAGCAAAAGACTACTTCGTATATTTTTTCTACTAATTGACTTTCAATCCGGAAAATAAGACTCTTCATAACTTTCACTTCATTATTTGAAATCGAATGATGTTTTTAAATATATATATCAATCTACATAATACAATCCTAAAAAAACAACTAATCATTTTTTAGGACATATATTTTTGTTGCCCAATTTGGCATTGAAATTGAAAAGAACCTTCTCACTTTTGCAATATTTATTGGAATGATGTGAAACTAAGCTTCACATGTAGATTATGATGATTGGCATCCATCCTAAGATCCCATGCAAATTTTTTCAAATTAAAAAGTCAACATCACACAAATTTTTAGAAGGTGCAAAGTAGCCTCCTTAGTCCTTTAGGGGTTAATATACTTGCCCACCTTATCTTGACGTTGTATTTGCCAAGTGACATATTCTTGTGGAGTCAACCTCTAAGCAATAGTAAGGGAAACTGAACTAATTGACTCCAAGTACCAATAAGGAAGTGATGATGGATGGATTCAGAACAAAGATAATTTGTCTCTTGTAAGTTGCAACACTCTCTTTCTCTTCTATTATTTATTTAATTGTGCAAGAGTTTTGTGACTTATGAAGGTTACATAATTTATTGCCAACAACCATATATATAAACCATTTTCATGTGGACATTGTCTTGAAACTTGTGTTGCTTAATAAAGGTAACTATATTTGCACTTGGTGTTAAAGAGTGTTGTTACTAAGGGTCTTAGAAACAAATTTAGACCTTGAAGAACGGATTCACATCGCAAACATCACCCTAACACCACGTGCAAACATACCATTAGTTGGTGCATCAGTATACTTTAGGAAGGAGTAGACATGTTCACTCGAGCTATTAAAAGATAATTAATTTGCCCACTGGGAAGGAGATGTTGAGTACTAGAGTGATATCAAAGTGGCAAGATTTGCCTTTGCGTTTCGTAACGAGCATGCCATAAAAAGTCATTGAAAGCTTCAATAGAGGAGGATATATATAATGTGAAATACAAGAGGAAGTTTTGGGGCTTTGTGTAGAATCAATATAGTTTATGTAATTGCCCAAGAGATCATATGCATTTTGAGCAAGGCACATCATTTGCCTTGAAATGAAAGCTGAATTATAGTGTGTTTACTACCTTCTCGTTTACGTGTTGATGGTTTTGTGGGGCTCTTTGTTGTTGTGGCTGCAAAACGCTTTGACATAACATTGTCTTCATGTCGAAGAAGTACCTAGCTGAAATCATTCCTTGGCCGGGATTGCCGTAACATGATGTGTGTGTACTTGGAGAAACACATTATTTCACCAGAAGCGCATTTAAGAACAATGAGAAAAAGACGCGAATGATGGCCCTCTGCCCCTCTCTGTTTTGTAAGTAAAGAACTCGTGTGAGTGAGAATGGCCGTGGCCATGTGTGATACTGGACTTGTTCCTATACTTTGATGTATATTTTCCCTGATTTATTCTGCAGAGAGAGAATTTTGTTTCGACAGATGAAGCTTATGGACCGCCATCACTTCAATATGGGAACTGGATACACGTGATGCAAACTCCGTAAGTAAAGGGAATTGTTCATCTAAGCAGGAATGAAAATATCGGTCTTAGACAATCATTCTTTACAGGACTAATTTTGTGGATGCTTTTAATTCAGCGGTATCACCTGCTTTGCACTACTGTACCGGACATGTAGAAAGCTTACACAACGGAAGCGGGAATACTGCATACTGCAGAGATTCTGGTACATATTTGAAACTAAGATAACAGTGTCAAAATTCAAGTTCACGCAGAGAGTGGGATCCTCGGGTACCATACTGCTTAAAACGTAAACCATTACGCAGCGTGACTGCGAACAGCAGCACACCATACTCATTCAGTCGGCATCCAAGGATGAAAGCGCACACAAACTTCAAATCACGATGTCTCATTTCAGCAAGAACGGAGAAAATGATGTTACGCTTCAGTTCTTCTACCTTCCAGCCTCGTAAACACCCACTCTGGGGAGAACAGGAGGACGTTAAAATATAATTGTTGGGAATGATCTTCCTTGCAGAGTTCACCACAAAACACTCGCGGTCTGCAACGACCTCCTCGCTAGACCACACTTACCAAGTTCTAATTCCCATGGTCTCAGCTCTTCCATGCAATCACTTGCTTCACCAGATCTCACAAGCCATCACTTCACCGACACTGAGCGGTTGCACCAAAACCAACCCATGCTCTCCACATTTCTCTGCAGTTGGGGAGGGTGCATTTCACACATTTGGAAAAGTCACCACTTAATATTGGAAGATGATTGATTACGAAACATTGAGTTCACATCGCCAACGTGCTTCGAAACAGAGGCCTGCCATGGGACCAAAAAACCTGTACAGGTCTATTAAGCTACAAGTCACGTGCCTGAGAAATCACTAACCTTGTCAAGCACTTCATTCAGTGTACACATAATTCCTTTTACGTTGCTAAATACAAAACCTACAACTCCGCTCTCAAAGCCTCAGATGGATGAACGAATTGAAACCTCCAAATATGCCACCTTCACCGCCAACTTCAACAGCCGTTTGAAGATGTGGAGCCAAAAACCATGATTTTTCATGGAACAGAATCCAAACGAAGCTCACACATCTGCTCCTGATCAAGAAACAATTCATTGCCTCCAGGCATCCTTCGAAGTTTACGCCATGACTCTCCAGAGAAGTCGTAAAGCCATAAAAACTCTCGGTAATTCTCCTTCCCCATTTCGTTGAACACATAAAACAGAAGAAAATCTTTGCCTGCAAAAATATGTGAGATGCAGTGCCTCATATGATAAGGCTGGAAGCGTAGAGTCCTTTGAAGACATTTTAAGGGGTAC
This sequence comes from Pseudisothecium myosuroides, assembly GCA_951799445.1. Classification (NCBI taxonomy): domain Eukaryota; kingdom Viridiplantae; phylum Streptophyta; class Bryopsida; order Hypnales; family Lembophyllaceae; genus Pseudisothecium; species Pseudisothecium myosuroides. The sequence continues at coordinate 7,066,944 of OX637289.1, read as the reverse complement.
TCTTTCAAAAGGGTCCAACTGGCTCCACACTGCACGGCTTGATATTCCTCAATGCAGCGGGACGGGAGCCCACCTGGTGGTTCCACGTCCTTCAGACGAAATAAGTGGTCTTTCACAAGATCCGAGTCGTGAGCATCGTTTCCAGGAAAATTGGTATCAATCTCATGCACGAGTCCATCTGCAAAATCGTAGGAACAAGGAGCACGTTTGAACCTGTGTGAATTGAACTTGTCAAGGTAGCCATAAACCACTTCTCCAGAAGAGGAGTCAGCGCCTTTGGTCCACTGCCCGGTCTCTGAATGGTACACATTCACCAGATTCCCCACTTCGGGGTCTTTGCAATAGCCCACTACAATCACTCTGTAATGCTTCGTCTCGCGGTCCATGATCAGTTGCACCATGATATATTGCTGAATTATGCCACAGAGGGGAGGAAGGTGTTTCCACATTCGAGTTAAAGGGTTGCAGACAAAGACAAGCCGAGGGGCCTTCTTGGACTTGGGTTGCTCTTTGGAAACAAAGCACACCAACCCTCCATCACTGGCATTCACTACTTCGATTTCACCACACTTGGGATCATACCCCAGTGAGGTTTCAAACGTATGCCATCTGTTAGATGCAATGTCAAACACGTTCACTTTGAAGGAACCTGGGGCATCTCCCGGTGCAAGAAGGGCAAACGCCTTGGGTTGAGCTCTAGCACAGGCCCGCTTCAACTGTGAATCCTTGGCACCACTCATCAGCTTCTGGTTCCACCCCTTCGACAGAATTCGGACCCGGTAGACTTGAGGCCATGGTAAGCGCGCAAAGACCAGCTCCTGCAGCTCCTCGGGGAGTCCACTCCAGAGGGCAATGTCCGTCAACTTTGCATGATGTGCAGAAGAATAAGCGCCAACCTTGGTTTTCTTTCTACCTGGATTGCCCATGTCTGAGATGCCCTCCAAAGCTGCACCAAACTTTCCCCTCTCTACGCTGGAAACACTTGTCTTTTTCGTTATCCAAATTGTCACAAACTAAAAGAAAGTTCCCAGTCTCACTTGCGAAAGTCCACTAATCAACTCTATCACGGTTCAAGCATCAAATTGATCAGTTCATAATCCGCAAACAATATATATCGAACTTACTGAAGTAACTACAAATTGTAGTTGAAACAAACGACGCAAATGAAATAGGCAAAACAAGGCCCTGAAACCATACGTTCGTATAATTGCTTGCTACAATTCTATGCCCTGAAATAACACGAATGGTTCACAAATGGAATCTCACAATCAGCGCAAGCAACAAGGACAACAGCACGCACCCTGAATTTAATTATCCATGAATGCACGACCTTCCTGCCAAGGTTGCATTGATCTTCCAAAGCAAATTATAACATGAAGAAAACCCAAAGCGTTTTTGACTGCAACAATGCAGAACCATCAACCATGAAGAAACGTCTTCGGGAAGCGGAGGAATCGAAATCTCAGGAATAGGGCTGCGGAGAGAATTGGGTGGTGCAGAAAGCGAAGTGAACGGCTTGCCTTGGGAACGAAGCTCTTCTATCAATCGGTGATTGTTGGCACCCGGGCTTTCAACTGTAGGACATGTTAAGAGTTACTTTTGATTTTTCAAGGTACTGCAGTGGAAGTTAACTGCAGTACTGAGTGGATAGGATATTAAAAAGGTATGCTCGCACTTGGTGTTAAAGAGTGTTGTCACTGAAGGTCTTAGAAATGACTTTAGACCTACTTTCGACTAGATTCACATTGCAAACATCAACGCTAATGTCAAGTGTGAACATATCTAAAGGTAACTATTGTACACCTAATTTTGACCACTTTCTAAGGCCGCACAATCTAGATTCTTGCTGAAAATGTACTTTGATTGTTTATGAGAGTCTACATGAGAGTCTACAGTTGGTTATCCTTATTCCTACTTTGAATACTTCTAAAATTTATAGTTAATTTGTACTTGCCTAAAATTTACCTTGTCTATTTGTAAGAGTCTATAGTTGGTTACTATAAACCCTAGTTTGAGTACTTACAAAAATTTGTACCTTATATATACTATGTCCAAAAAAGGCATTCTAAGAAAATGTAGAATCTCCTTTTGACTACCAACAAGATCCTTCAAATTTTTTTTTAATAAAATAGAATAGAAACCATGTTGGTTAATATATCTCTAGTTTGAGTACTTACAAAAATTTGTACCGTATTTATACTATGTCCAAAAAATGCATTCTAAGAGAATGTAGAATCATCTTTTGACTACCAACAAGATCCCTCAAAAAAACATTTAATAGAATAGAATGGAAACCATGTTGAATTGCTTATTTGTGCTACTTTTTAGGCGTAGTTACCTTAGTAGTGATGAAAGTAATGAAGATATTTACATTCTTAAATGTTTAGATTTTATGGATAAAATCTAAAATATTTATTCAAATATAGGGTACAAAACCCTATGGTTGCGTAGACACCTATCACTTCGCAGTTAAGGACCGTATCTTTATGCACCAAACCCTTCGCTGAAAGTCAATCTCAATTTTGCTCAAATGCCCAATTTGAAGCAGATTGAAGCACATTGACTGCAAATTTGAAGCAGATTGATTGTACATTGGAATCCCAATTTTGAACATCGGAATCCCAATTTTGCTCAATCAGAGCAGATTGTTCACTCAAATGTGCAATCAATCTTCTCAATTTCAATTTTGTGCACTTGAATTAATCTGCTCATTTGAGCAAACAATTGAAGCAGATTGATTGTGCATTTGGAGCAGATTGATTGCACACCAAACCCTTCGCTGAAATTCAATCCCAATGTGATATTTTGCTGATCTAGGGTTTCTTGATCTGGGGTGCTGAATTGTGCTGAATTTGATGCTTGGGAGGTTGCTTTTTACAAAATTTTAATCGTTTGTTGAGAGAGATGGTGGATTGAATGCAAAGTAATTTTTAAATTTACGAATTCTATAATTTTAGTATTAATCGAAGTTGGAAGTGACGTCGTTTGTTCTCTAGTGTTACGGAGAAAGGATGTGCTGACTAATATGCATTTTAAGGTTCTAGCAAGCATTGTGCTTCTTTCCCCTGGTCATATCAGGATTTTGATTCAGCAGTAGTAGTTATATTGTACTCATCTTATTCCTTGGTTTTGTTTAGGCATCATGTTGTTGCATACTCCTGTGTCAGAATTGGCAAAGGCATTTTCAAATGTCTTGATTTTGCAACTATTAGATTACTTACTATGGAAATTGTGAGTATTGGATTGTATAGCTTATTTGTAGAATTTATAATAGTTCTGCAAGGTCAGTGACCTCATGAAGACTGCCAAAGCTCATCACCCTCTGAAGAATCTCCAAACTTCAGCTCGAGGAAAACAATCCTTACTCCAGCAATCGCTTACCTAGCTTGCAATTATACTCGCCACTGCTTTCGAAAGCCAACTCCTAAAATCCACAGTCCGCAACCCCAAAACCTCACCAAATCGTTGCAAATTTTTGCAAATTTTCTGATAAAAAAATCTCCTCACACGTGTATGAAGCTCACAAGATATTGAAGCTCACAATACAGAATTGCAGACTCGTTACACAGTTAGAGAGTTGCAGCAAGCCTTCAATCTTGTCTTTTTATGTAAGTGCGCAATAATAGGGTCTAGTGCGCAACCATGGTGCGCAATGATAAGGTCTAGGCAATTAAAATGACTAAAATACATCCATGTGTTGCTTTACAGTTTTTGTTGAAATGAAATTCTAAAATAGGATTTCGTAAATTGAAATGTGAAAAAAATTCACTTGGCTTGTTGGGTTTGAAATTCCAGCCGGGTAAATAGCTTGATATTCTAGACACACGGTAGCAAACCTTAAATGCGCAATGATAGGGCTTCCTACCCTATGTGCTTTCATTGACAATCTGAATGTTTGATATTATTCTATTTGAACCAAAATTAGATGAATCTTGATGATATCTTGCATTCAAAAGAAGGCATTTTACACAATATTCAAATTTCTTTTACAAATGTTGCAAGTCAACAAAAACTAGATTTTTTTCACAAATGTTGCAAGTCAACAAAAACTAAAACTAAATAATTCTCTAGCTTAGTCAAATAGCACTATAGGAGATGTAGGATGGAAAGGCTTTATCAAGGATTTACAAACGGGGTATAATTATGAGGGAGGATCAGCTAATTTAGTTTTTTGTAGCAATCAAGATCTAAAAAGTTACAATGTTCTATGGTGCAAAGCAATCTACATACAAATCAATCACTTTCAATCAAAAAAATTCTACCTACTTCAAACATCATCAATGGCTTATTGGAATTAAAAAGCGTTGAATTGCAAATTTGTCGAGCGGGAGAGTAGCCGCATCGAACCTTTTGGGTACGTATTGAGGTGTTTTAAATGTTGGACAATAGATGAAAACAATAAGCATTACAGTTGCTACTCTCTATTTTTTTCATTCTTTCAAAATGCCTAATACATATAAGAAACAAAAAGCATAGTCAATTCAATATGATTGGTAGTGTTAGATTAAGAAAAACACTATCTCAACATTAAAGAATCACACCATAGGGTTCAATACAACATCAAAGCTGCAATAGAAGTACTCAAACAATAAAATAAAAGCTTAGTGGTTTAAACATAAGTATTAAACACAAATTGTTGAAAAATCACAACAGAGTTAAAAAAACCAAAGAATTAAAGTGCAGGACAAAAGCTCCACGGTTGCATCCTAAGCAGTTACATATTTTAGAAATGTGACTTCCTTTGATAATCCATAATCAATCACAATTGTTACGCTCCTCCCATATGCCACAATTCACAATTCAATATTCAAACCTCACTTTGCTCCAAATAAGAACACAAACATGATCTAATTCAATTAGTAAAAAAGATTTTTACATGAAGCTCCAATCACTTGACTTGTTGACCATAGAAAAGAAGCAATTCTAAAAGATTATCTCTTCACCACCAAGGTCTATCTTACATAATAGAAGACTTTCAATTCTTAAGATAGACTATGAATCTATAAAAAAGAAAAAAATTAAATGATGGCATAGTATAAATTTACACATTTGCATCATCCATTGTCCAAAATGGAGCATCTTAATCAACAAGACTATATAGCATATATACTTGTAGTGTTGGCTATTACCTAAGACACCAAATTTTTGGATAGTGGAAGCTCAGGGGGGTCACTATTTGGGGGGTTCAAATATCATGTGCAAACAAGGGGTATTTCTTTGGAGGGTATTTTGATGGAGGGGACCAATTAAATAGACCCTATCATTATCTAATTTTCTAATATTTTGTATTTTTTAGTACCCTACACTTACTTTGAATTCGAAAGAGAGGCCAATTTTTTACACCCTATCTATATTATAATGAAATTATTTTCATTAGAACGAAATGTCGTCAAATAGTGACAACTAGCTTGAAGTGTACATGTAGTTTTCATTTGTCACTCATTGAACTTACATGTCACATTTTAAGGGTCCATGTCACTTCACACCATTGAGCAAAAAACACATGACACTTTTTTACAAAAATGACTTAGATTCTGCTGAATCCGAGCTTCATGTAGGCTACTTACAACATACTCTACATATTACGAATTGGAAAAATACTCAAAATTTGAAGACTTAGCTACAAGCATGCCGGACATCTTGACAAATCCTGAAGTATAAAGGTGCTAACTACTAAAATACTAATAACATATTGAAAGCTCAAGGTTTAGGCATACATGTTTACTAAGAATGACAATCAATTGAGGAGAACAGTTATGCATTTCCAATACTAGGTTGCAGATGTGCTGCTGTGATTTTTACCTCATGTGTATATAACGTGAAGGAATAACACCTTAAACAATTTTATGAGAAATGCAAAAACTATAGCCAGAATTTTCCACCTCCACTTAAACATTCAAAGCCAGGAAAAGATGACAAAAGGTCCACACGATTTACCCATCTTCCACAATACAAGACACATTGAATACATAGAAACAAGCGCATGAATTTCGAATAGATGTGCAAACAATTTTTTTTGAATGAACATACATGATATCAAATAGACCAATGTATACCAGTGTTCTAATTTGTGTAGCTAATGGACCCTGGTTTTGTATTCCAATGTATTAAGAAACACATGGAACACCCAAAAAAACTTGGAATGAGAAAAAAAAAAGAATGCTAAAAAAAGAATGGAGTATTAGAAAAAAAACTATCATATATTGGCCATCATAAAACACAAGCTTCCAACTCAAGCCACAAATTCCAGATTGTGGTTTAAACCTGTCTGCACACACAACAAAAAATTGCCCAATACTACTGCACTGCCGTTAAACAAAAAAACAAAATTGCAGAACGTTGGGAAGCTACTGAAACTAAAGAAAAGCTCAAAAAAAAAGCTACGAATGCACTGGTTGTGCACCATCCACATGAAGTCGCATGCACACCAATTTGCATCATTGGGGATTCTTGCCCTAAATTGCCACCCTCGCCCAAGGATGTTGCGTAAAATAGAGAGCTTAGGTGTGGAAAGCTCATGTAGCGGGGACAATCTTAGCCGGTTCGGAATTGGTTTCTTCAAGGCCCACAACTGCAAAAAACCCTCCACAAGCTAGTCAAAGCAGTCTACTACGTATAGATCTCAAGAAGTCCTTCAAAGGTACCCCTCCCACTTCACATCAAATTGTACCAATCTGAGCGCCACATACTCACCACATACAACGACAGAGTCCCAACAGTCCTTCTTTGTGAGCATGAGGTGCATTACAAATTTGAGGCCCCTCTCTCTGTCTCACAACCCCATCTGTGCAACATCCGACCTTGGTTTGGAAGCCCTAGCTTACCGCACGAGCTAAAAACGCAATGGCAGCAATCCCTTCAGCCCAACCTCGAATGACATTGCTAATCTTGTAGTCCAACTTCTACTGTGATTGCAGAAATGTGGAAGATATTCTAAGGAGTACTCAGTGGCAGTATGACAGTGGCAATCTAGAACATCAAAAAACCCTAAACCAACGTGATCCGCCCAAGAAAGAATTGTCACAAGGGTCATTGCAAGAATGAGCGGTACTGAAACATTGTCACAAAATGAGTGCGAAAGCTTCCTTTTGCTATAACTTTTGCAGCATGATTTGCATGAATTTGAAATTTTTATTGGAGATGCTTCTCTTGAGTTTAATCATATCTCATATTTTTCAGAAATTTTAGAAAATCATTTTATATTTAAAAATCATTTAAACTAATATATCACGTTTTGAGTTTTAGGGTTTTTTAGTACTATGGAGTCCTCAAATTAATGATTTGAAACTGAAATTTCTATGGTCTATTTCCATAGTAGGAAGTCATGTTCCTACCAAGGAGCATTAAAAAATATTATATTTTATGTCCTCTACGTCCATGCAAAGAAGGCTCCCTTGTGCGCTCAATTCTGAATGTTGAAGATGGTTTCAAGATAATTTTTTTGGTGAAATCTCTTCAAACTAAAGTTTTTCCAAATGGAAAATTTTTAGTTTCTTTGAAAATTATTTTAACTATTTTGTACAAATTAAAACGTCAAACCATGTATTTTCTTCAAATTTTCAGCTCACACGTTTTTGTGAATAATTTTTTACCTTAATTTTTTTTAGGTCTGAAATTTTGGTGATATGATATTTCAAGTGCTATACTAATTATCCTTATTTTATTCTATTTAAAAAAATTCATTTGCAAAAAGCTCATAGTACTAGGAGTACTAGCCGAAAATAGCCAAAGTGGAACAAAAACAGCAAGTCATTCTTGCAACGACCCACAACCGCAAACCCAAAAACCTTGAGAATACAAAAAATGAATGTTGCAAGCCCTAAGTCGCGCCGCCACCCAGATGTGCCTCTGCACCATCAAGTTTCATCCATTCGAAGGTCAACTTCCAACATTCATCCAAACTTTGGATCTCCCTAGCTGGATTGTAGTATTGTACTATACATATTGATTATTCCTCCATAAAATATCCTAGATCCATTTATACCAAGGTACATTGGATCTAAAATAAATAAATTAGATGTATTATTGGAAAACCTATCTTAGTTATAATCCACTGTCCCTTTTTTTTAACACCCTATATTATCTCCAGAAAAATTCTAAATTTTAGGTTCAAATAATTAATAATTAAATTCACCATATCTTTGATCACACCATTCCCAATAAAATTTTCTAAGTGAACCCCCTGGGAGTGGAAGCAATCAATATTTCATGATTTCAATGCATAATACATTGATAAAAGATTTAATAAAATATTCAAATAAATGATTTATTGCAATAAATTCTAAAACTATCTTTTATTAGTTTCAAGAAGAAAGTTCAATTTTAAAGAGTTCATTTGCATCTGTTTTAGGTAATAAGATTTTGTACAACTGGATTGAGTTATATGAATATGATATACAATCTTTTAAAAACACACAATTACTATGCAATTGATCAAAGCTCTTTATAGTGGCATATATTTAAGTAGATCAAAACAAATAAAAACATTTGGTCTCATTTGGTTACCTCTATCAAGTTGAACTTCCATAAGGTCTCAACTATATTATTGTAAATATGTCAAGGAAAATGTCATTCTAAATGTTATTCTAAAGGACCTAAGGTCAAGAGTTAATTCAAATATCATCTCAAATGACCATATCTATGACATCTTTTATAATTTAAACTTAAAAGATATTCTTAAGAAAATATTGTATACAAATAGAAAAAGTAGAAAACATTTAGTGAATGCATTTACTGAATAAGAACCACTTGAGAAGTAATACATTTTTTGTACATGAATCATTTGGAACCTCCATTGCAAATTCTTCAAGCAATTGGGATCATTTTTGGCAAATCTACACTTGGTTGACTATTCTAACTTTTGGAAGAAAGATTCTTATCAAAAATTGATTGCACCATTGGCAAGAGATTAAATCATACATTCAAAGATGGGCCCAACCGACTTAGCCTAGTATGGTCCTTGGCTTGAACCATGAGACCTGGTTGACCATGCGGGTTGCAGAACCACAATTCCAATGGACCATGCCGCCGCCGTAATTGCGGAAGATGACCACCACCCACGTCCTTTGCAAGGTGGCGGTTTTAGAGTTTGGGTGGTGAATTAGGGTTTTTGTTTGTCTTTTTAAGTGTGAGCAACTTAGTGTCTTGCATTCTAATTTTTATATATCTGATATGGATTATTTCACCTCCTATGACCACTCATGTATATAAAGAGCTCATCTTCTCACTTGTATGTGCAAATAATGAATGGCTTTTAAAAAAAAATGAGGTAGATATGACGTCATGCCACATCAATATGGGCCCATTGCAATGGACGATTGAACGTTCTATAGAGAAACTCAACATTTGAACAACTTTTTGAAGTTCTACTAAAACAACATTTTGTGGCACAATTCAAACAATATTTTTTGAAGTTTTTGTAGGATGTATAAAATTCCACCCACGTCCATTAGTTACTTTGAACCCACAACAGACTTTTTTGGAATTCCCTGTGATTGGTTTGGAGCTACTCTATTTTTTTCCTTCTAGCTTTTGTCAGTTTATGTGTTTCCCGGTGTTCTAATGTCATTGAGGAGGGATCTTCAAAGAATTCATGTACAGAGGAAAATTGTGGGTTTTTCTTTGCAAGGATTCTTATAAATTCTCTCCAAATCCCTGGTGTGCAATCAAAAGTCGTAGACTTTGCACACATCTCACATTTCAATGTTGTTTCCACCTAATATTTGATAGATGCAATTGTCCCATATGGATTGTCAAGGGTACCATGAGGGAGGACACATAAGACTTGTAAGTTGTCAATTCTTAAGACAATGAATTCTATTCACATAAATCTAGGATTTTTGAATGTGTATACCTCAAAAAATTTATAATATATGAAATTTAAAAATGTTTAAACAAATGAAATCTACATAGTACTAATATTTTGAACTCCTAAAATCTAGAAAGGATCTAGATAAAAAAATTTGAAATGTACAAATCAATGAGATTGAAATTTAAAATCTTAATATTAGTTAGATTTGAGACTCCAAAATCTATGAATAGTAGTGATTTTGTGCACTAAAATCTATATTAAAGTTAGATTTTAGAGGTATAAATCTACATTCTAGAATATTGAATTTCAAAAAATTGAGTTGATTTGGAGGGGGGGACATCTTCTAATAACACTGAAAAATGCATAGATTTCCCCTTAATAAATTAATAAAGTTCCCTGTCTCACATTTCCCTGTAAAGGCCACATTCCTTGTGAACATCCATTTGATACACTTTTGTGTTTCCTTGGAGGGGATTTTATGTACAATACCCGCAGGGAATTCAAAAAATGTTCCTTGTGCACCTTTGCCGCCAACTTCAACAGCCGTTTGAAGATATGGAGCCAAAAATCATGATTTCTCATGGAACAGAATCGAGACGAAGTTCACACATCTGCTCCTGATCAAGAAACAAACCATTGCCTCCAGGCAACCTTGGAAGTTCACGCCATTCATCTCGAGAGAATTCGTAAAGCCACAAAAACTCAAGGCGATTCTCCTTCCACATAGCGTTCCACACAAAGAGCAGAAGAAAATCCTTGCATGCAAGAAAATTCGTGAACCAGCTCATACGATGAGGATGGACGTGACCACGAGTCCTTGGAAGACGATTAAAGGGATACTCTTTCAAAAGGGTCCAATTGGCTCCACAATGCAAGGCTTCATGTTCCTCAATGCAGTGCGTCGGGAGCCACCCTGCTGGATTCACGTTCTTCAGAAAAAATAAATGGTCTTTCACAAGAACCGAGTCGTGAGCATAGTTTTCAGGAAAATGGGTATCAATCTCATGCACCAGTCCATCTGCAAAATTGTAGGAACAAGGAGCACGTAGGAACCTGTGTGGATTGAACTTATTATGCTTGTTAAGGTAGCCATAAACCACTTCTGCAGAAGAGGAGCCATCGGTATTGGTCCATTGCCCGGTCTCTGAACGGTATACATTGACCAGATTCCCCACTTCGGGGTCTTTGCAATAGCCCACAACAAATCACTCTGTAATGCTTCGTCTCGCGGTCCATGATCAGCTGCACCATGATATATTGCTGAACTACGTCACAGAGGGGAGGAAGCTGTTTCCACACCCCAGTGAATGGGTTGGAAACAAAGACAAGCCGATGGGTCTTCTTGGACTTGGATTGCACTGTCGACAATACGCACACCAACCCTCCGTCACTGGCACTCACTACTTCGATTTCACCACACTCGGGATCATACCCCAGTAAGGTTTCAAATGTATGCCATCTGTTAGATGCAATGTCAAACATGTTCACTGTGAACCAACCTGGGCGATTTCCCCGTGCAAGAAGAGCAAACAACTTGGGATGAGCTCTGGCACAGGCCCGCTTCAACTGCGAGTCCTTGGCACCACTCGTCAGCTTCTGGTTCCACTCCTTGGACAAAATTCGGACCCGGTAGATTTGAGGCCATGGCAAGCGCGCGAACACGAGCTCCTGCAGCTCCTCGGGGAGTCCGCTCCAGAGGGCAATGTCCATCAACTTTGCATGATGTGCACAATAATAAGCGCCAACCTTGGTTTTCTTTCTACCTGGATTACCCATGTCTGAGATGCCCTCCAAGGCTGCACCACACTTTCACCTCTCTACGCCGGAAACACTCGTCTTTTTCGTTATCCAAATTATCACAAACGAAAGAAAGTTCCCAGTACTACAGATTCTCACTTGCGAAAGTCCCCTGATCGACTCTATCACGATTCGAGCATCAAATCAATCAGTTCATAACCCGTAAACAATATAAATCGACTACGAATTGTAGTTGAAACAAACGACGCAAATGAAATAGGCGAAACAAGGCCCTAAAACCATACGTTCGTATAATTGCTTGCTTCAATTCAATGTCCCGAAAGAGCACAAATGCTTCACAAATGGAAACTCACAATCAGCGCAAGCAACAAGAACTCCAGCACCCACCCTGAATTTCATTAGCCATGGATGCACGACCTTCCTGCCAAGGTTGCATTGATGTTCCAAAGCAAACAATCGTGTGCAGAAAACCCAAAGCGTTTCTGACTACACCAATGCAGAAGAGGGAATTAAAGAAGCGTCTTTGGGAAGCCAAGGAATCGCAATCACAAAGAGCTGGCCAGAGAGCACAGATTTAGAGCTGCGGAGAGAATTGGGTCGATGGCGGAGCAGAAAGCGAAGGGAAGCAAACGCACGGCTTGACTTGGGAACGAAGCTCTTCGATCAATCGGTGATTGTTGGCACCCGGGCTTTCGGATGGTGTTCCACATATTAAGAGTTACTTTTAATTTTTCAAGGTACTGCAGTGGAAGTTAACTGCAGTACTGAGTGAATAGGATATTAAAAGGTATGTTCGCACTTGGAGTTAAAGAGTGTTGTCACTGAAGGTCTTAGAAACGACTTTAGACCTACTTATGGACTAGATTCACATTGCAAACATCATTCCTGCGTTGTATAGGGAAAATAAAAGTAAAAATAATTTTCTATTTTTTAGCTAAAAAATAATTCAAAAATTCATAACTTTCCCACTGTGAGTCCAAACACCACAAAACAAAGCCCGTGCACCCCTCCTTACAGAGAGCTTTCCAACAATACAAAGAACGCAATCGGGGGATGCGCGGTTTGGGAGATCTCAACGTAACAAGAAAAATAAAATGAAAAAATGAAATGAAATGAAAAAGCCAAACTTAAGGTATGAATTATATATATACATAGCCAAGTGCAAACATATCTTAAGATAACTACACCTAATTTTGACCATTGTCTAAAATCACGCAATCTAGATTCTTGCCTAAAATTTACTTAGACTATTGATGAGAGTTTACAATTGGTTACCCTAAATCCCAAATTGAGCACTTCAAAAATTTGTAGTTTATTTAAACTTACCTAAAATGTACGTTGACTACTTTATGAGAGTCCACGGTTGGTTATCCTAAATCCTAGTTTGAGTACTATAAAATTTGTAGTTTTTTTATATTGTATCCAAAAAATGCATTCTAAGAGAATCAAAAATCACCTTTTGACTACCAACAAGATCCCACAAAAATTAATTCAATATAAAAATGGAAACCATACTAAATTGCTTATTTGTGCTATTTTAGGCTTAGTTACCTCAGTAGTGATGAAAGTGATGAAGATATTCACATTCATAAATGTTTAGATTCCATGAATGAAAATAAAATATTTATTCAAATATATGTTCTTTCAGTGACAATCTAAATATTTGGTATTATTCTATTTGAGCCAAAATTAGATGAATCTTAATGATATCCTGCATTCAAAAGAGGACATTTCACACAATATTCAAATTTCTTTTACAAATGTTGCAAGTCAACAAAAACTATCACAAATTAATTCTGTAGCTTAGTTAAATAGCACTATAGGAGATGTAGGATGAGAAGGCTTTATTAAGGATTCACAAACGGGGTATAATTATGAGGAAGGATTAGCTAGTTTAAAACTTTGTGGCGATCAAGATCTAAAAAGTTGCAATTTTCTATGGTACATAGCAATCTACATACAAATCAATCACTTTCAATCAAAAAAGTTCTACCTTCTTCAAACATCATCAATGGCTTATTGGAATTAAAAAGCGTTGAATTGCAAATTTGTCGAGTAGGAGAGTAGCCGCATCGTAATATTCAAATCCAACCTTCTTAGTACTGAGATGTTTTAAATGTTGGACAATAGATGAAAACAATAAGCATTACAGTTGCTACTCTCTATTTTTTTCATTCTTTCAAAATGCCTAAATACATATAAGAAACAAAAAGCATGGTCAATTCAATATGATTGGTAGTGTTAGATTAAGAAAAACACTATCTCAACATTAAAGAATCACACCATAGGGTTCAATACAACATCAAAGCTGCAATAGAAGTACTCAAACAATAAAATAAAAGCTTAGTGGTTTAAACATAAGTATTAAACACAAATTGTTGAAAAATCACAACATAGTTAAAAAAACCAAAGAATTAAAGTGCAGGACAAAAGCTCCACGGTTGCATCCTAAGCAATTACATATTTTAGAAATGTGACTTCCTTTGATAATCCATAATCAAGCACAATTGTTACGCTCCTCCCATATGCCACAATTCACAATTCAATCTTCAATCCTCAATTTGCTCCAAACAAGAACACGAGCATTACCCAATTCACTTAATAAACAAGATTTTTACATGAATCACTTGACCATAGAAAAGAAGCAATTCTAAAAGATTATCTTCTCACCACCAAGGTCTATCTTACATAACAGAAGACTTTCAATTCTTAAGATAGACTATGAATTTATGATGAAGAATAAAATAAAAACTATGTCATCATAATTTGATTTGTTTTTTATTCTTGAATGAAAAATGGACACTGTGACAGAGTCCTGAATGGGTCTAAAAGAATCAAATTAACAACTTTTAATCAATGAATGAATTTTTTTTGGACGACTCCATATAGTATTTTACTTGAAGGAAGCAAATTTGTGCAAAAAATAAGTTTTTTACAACTAGATTTGTAACTTAATCTACATTGAAGAAATGAATTTCACTGATTTCTATTGTGTGACAACGTTATGGGGTACCTCAAGCATGCTTGTATCCTAGTATAAATTTACACATTTCCATCATCCATTGTCCAAATTGAAGCATCTGAATCAACAAGAGTATATAGTATGTATGCTTGTGGTGTTTGGGTATTGTTTTAGACACCAAAGTTTTGGATAGTAGAAACAATCAATATTCATGATTTCAATGCATAATACCTTGATGAAAGATTTAATAAAATATTCAAAAAAATGACTTATTGTAATCAAATCTAAGACTACCTTCTATTAGTTTTGAGAAGAAAATTCAATTTTAAAGAGTTCATTTGCATCTTTTTTAGCTAATAAGATTTTGCACAACTAGATTGAGTTATATCAATATGGTATACAATCTTTTAAAAGAACATGATAAATATACAATTGATCAAAGCTCTTTGTAGTGGCATATATTTAACTAGATCAAAACAAATAGAAACATTTGGTCTGATTTGGTTACCTCTATCAAGTTGGACTTCCATATTATTGTAAACATGTCAAGGAAAAATGAGTGGATGAACATCAGTTACTTTAGGATTAAATGCTTGCACAATAAAGTCTAATCTAAATACTCAAGATTTCCTAAAATATTTTATATTGTATTATAATGTCATTCTAGAGGACTTAAGGACAAGAGTTAATTCAAATATCATCTCAAATGACCATATCTATGACATCTTCTATAATTAAAAGATTTTCTTAAGAAGATATCGTATACAAATAGAATTTTTTTTAAACATTTAGTGAATGCATTTAGTAAAATGACAATTTTTAATATTTGTATTTTGTACTTATAGCTGAAGAATAGGGACTTTGAAAACAAAAGTGTAAAAAAATTGAGTTTTTTTAAGCCAATCAATTGAAGAAACGCACTTTGAAAACAGAAGTGTAAAAAACTTAAGCTTTGTTAAGCCAATCAATTGAAGAAACGCAGTTGAAAAATTGAGAGAACAAGAATATTTTGTTTTTTAGTGGTGCAGGGGCGGTATTCCTGTACTGTAGCCAAATCTTTGTAGTACCGAACCCGGAGGTCACCTTCGGCACAAATTTGTCGAATAATTAATTAAAACCAGAATGAGTGGTTCGGCAGTTCATTTTGAATTATTTAATTATTCGGCAATTATTGATTATTTTTTCTTAATTTCCGGCAGCCCTTCAAATTATTTCAAAAATTGCATAAAGATTTCTTCATTGTATACCTCTGGGTGCAATAGTAAATAACCACTACGTAGAAGTAGATGTCACTAGTGATGTGTACAAACAATCTGTTTATACAAGTGGGATAGTAGTAGGTATGACAACCCATGTGGGATATGTAAATTAGGATTAGTACAAGCTCAACTATTCACACTTAGTTAAGTCAAAAGCAGAAATCGTGCTAAATGTAGAACTTCAAACCTCGTTTTGGCATAGTATAATAATTTTTTTCAAAAAACTTTGAACTGAATTTTTTTGTTAATTTAGTCTATATTTCATCTCCAAAAATCCGTTTGAGATTTAGAGTCTCCAATCAAAAGTTATGGATAAAATTTAGAGGGGGGTTGGGAGGGACATTTTTTTTGACATTTTCAAACATCCTCTCTGATTTTTGTCCATAACTTTTTTTTAGAGGCTCAAAATCACAAACGGATTTCTAGAGATGAAATTTAGCTTAATTTTCCTACTTTTCTTAGTTCAAAGTTTTTTGAAAAAAATCATTAGACTATGACAAAAAGAGGTCTAAAGTTCTACATTGAACACAATTCCCGTGTTTTGACAATGAGTGGTCAAGCTCTCATGTTCAAGTTGTCCCATATCCTTTGAAAATTCATGATGGATAATGGACTTCATTATAAAAACAACCTCTCCACCCAAAGTTTCAAGGACATGTGTTGGCATCAAGTTGAATTGGTATATTTTCAAATATTCCGGCTTTCCTAACAACTAATTTTCTTTGAATTCGGCATAATGACCAACTAATTTTCAAATTTATTCGGCTTAAAATTATTTAATTATTTTTCGCTGAAGGTGACCTCTGGCTACGGTATACAAAATAGTGAAATTAGGTTGCCTTATCCCAAGAAAGTTACTTTACAAGCCATCAAAGTCAACAAATACTTCTACACATATTTTTATTTGAACACATGGAGGTTCATGAGTCCCAATTGCAAGAAGACCTAATTAAGAAGTAAAGCATTCTTGTATATCAATAGTAAATATTTATATAATGTCAGATGACAAGAAATTAGTATCCTACATGAAGGTAAGATTTGGTAGAAATTAACTCACTTTTGTAAAAAAGAGCAACAAGGTGATTGCAAGAAACACTTGTCCTATTTTCCGTCACACGTTCAATGCAGAAGTTGTTTTGTACCATAAGTACTGCAAAAATGATTGAATGTATATGAAATTCTAAAGCAAGCTTCCTATAGCAATAGAAAATGCACTTAAATTTTTTCATTTTTTTCAAAATTAATTCAATAGGTGAAATTGAATTTTGAATATATGTCACACATGCGGTTTGGGTGGTTTTTAGAAGTATTGAGTACCATTTTTGAAGGATTAGGTTGTCAGATTTGGTAGGCTAGCTCTTCTAATAGAAATACACCTTCTCAAGAGAGGGATTTCCAAAAACATGTTCCAAGTGTGTTTTACATTGGCCTAAAGTTTGCTATATTCAAATTGAATTTATGTTGAATTAAAAAATAATGGTTTTTTAGTTCTAGCTTTGATCTTCCTACTTTGCTCTTAGTTGGAAAAAATGGACATATTTAAAATAATTTTTTCAAATTCATTTCCTAATTTAGAAAAATAAAAATGTGAAAGTCTCATTTTCTAGGGTAAATTGTAGCTTGTGGTTCCAAATAGTACTTCAAGGTACACAAAAAGACTCAATAGTATTGGTGGGGCTTGTAGTACGTCCTATTTGGGTGGATGCATGGTTGAAAGGGTCATTTTTGGCAAAATTTCAAGTCCAAAAAGTCCTTTTCTATGAGTAAAATGTTTGAAAGTGAAATGCTTGGGAGTGAATTTTATAAGAAATAAATTTAAAAAAATATCTAAAAGTACCTAGCTTTTAGGCGCCCCTAGACCTTGAAAATTATTATACTTTAGAAAAATCATATTTGGAAAAAAAATATTGGCTAAGAGAAAAAGACTTTGAAAAGTTGTTAAAAAGTCCCTAGCAAACACATAAAGAAGATCTTCATTACAAGCCATCGTTTTCTAGAAACATTAGTTCAAACTTTATTAGAAACGTAGTACCTATAATTCATTTGGTTAAGGCAAAGGAGTTAAGAAGTCCTTTTTAATTTTTTTGATAATAGATTTGTTACATCCACTTTTGTTCAAAAATTTGTAGCACTCACATACTATATATAAAAAAATAAAAAAAATCATGAGACTATTGGACATCAAGTTAATTTATCTAAATCAAGTTGTTTCATAGAAAAAAATAAGTTTAAGTGACCTATAGATCAATTTGAAAATGAATTGGTTATAGTTTTCAAGAATGTGACAAGAAATTGAACAACTCAACCATGCATTTGCCCATTTGCAAATGTAAATTGTTCTTTTAATGGCAAATTAGGTATCTCCATCTATTTTTGTCATCCAATGATGAACATCACATGTTGTCAAAATAGAAAATTTGAAGTCCAATTGACCATTTAGCTCGGGGGGGTCACTCCTTAGAAATTGTAAGAAACCACGTGCGGCGAAGGGGTATTTTCCTAGGGGGTATTTTGATTTTTCCAAGTATTTAAGTGGTCCCTATTATTACCTAATTTTCTAATTGGGGGTATTTTATCCAACCCTATAATTACTTATAATTGAAAAGGGTGGGTAATTTTGAATACCCTTCCTTTGTTATAATAAAAAAAAGTAGGGGAAAAAAGCCAAACACGTAGATTAAAGATAAAAAGTATTTAACCTTAAGAATGAAACGTGTGAAGATACATTATATAGAATGCAAAACAAGCAAACTCTTCAGTTAGCCCAACAAAACCATGCATTCAGCACAGCTACAAGATCATCATACTTCAACCAAAAAAATGGGAAACTAATGAATTGCACAGCTATAAGAACAATAGATTTCAACCCAAAAAATGGGAAACTAATGAATTGCAGAGCTACAATATCAACAAAATTCAACCCAAAAAATGGGAAACTAATGATTTGCACAGCTACAAGATCAACATACTTCAACCAAAAAAATGGGAAACTAATGAATTGCACAGCTACAAGATCAACATACTTCAACCAAAAAAATGGGAAACTAATGAATTGCACAGCTACAAGATCAACATACTTCAACCAAAAAAATGGGAAACTAATGAATTGCTGTGGATCCGCAGCAAGCACAACATGAGTACATCCAAAGAAAACTGTGAACATAAGGAACCATACATTCACCGCATTCAAACACACATTGCAAATACACATTGGCCCACACATGCAAACACACATTCAAGTAGACATTGGAGCACACATTTGTTCAATTCAGATCTGCAATATACTTAACGCAAGCACCCATGCTTGCAAAGCAGGAACTTGAACTTTCAGATGACCAAGACAGACCTGCATACTTAAAACTGGAAATTTACTCATGTGACCAAAAGATACTTGCTAATGAAAAAACGTAAAAACTCATATGCCAACAACACTTACCTGCAAAGCAAAAACTACAGTATACATACCTGACCAAGACATACATGCAATGCAAAGCAAGAATTGGAACATCAGACGTGCTAGACAACAAATTACATAGTACCACACCCAAAAAAATTTGTACATGTGTTCAAAGCACAATTTAAAGTACAAAACTGCCCCACCGTCATCACTAGTTCCTGAAAACTCTGCAGACGATTACAAAGGTACTAATTAAACTCAACTGTGCAGCTGTAATGTCCAGAGCAGTGGCAAAACAGGGAAAATTTGAAACCAAAAAAACAAAACTGTGGGGGGGACTAAATCCGCAACCTACCCTCTAAATATACCAGTTCCCGGAATGGCTCACATCCGCTCAGCAGGGGTCACCCAGATGTGGGCTAAGCTGCGCCAGTCTTCATTTGCAGCAACACGAACCTTGGACGGCTCCCAACCGCTGGAGAGGATGTCCACGAGCTGCTGAAGTTCAGCATTTGTCAAATCGCACAAGGCAGCAAGGCGCAGACGATTAGAAATGGGTTTTGGCAGTTCCCACGAGGATGAAAGAACGCCCAAGTTTTGGTCAAACCTGTCCGCAAGAAAAGAATCGTCGGGGATGCGCCAACATCGACTCTCCTCCTCGAAATTGTGCTCAGCCAAACGGTAAGCACAAAATTCCACCCGCGGTTTAGCCAGGTTGCGCCACTCTCGGGAGACGTTGCCCACTTGCGGGATGGTCTTCAGTCGACTTGCGCGACCTCCAGCATCAACCCCGATGTCCTCCCAGGGATCCACAGGAGCAGCGAGACCCTGCAAAACACATGGAATCATGTGGTCGACCGGGGGACCCTCAATGCGGTCGCCCCATCCGCCATCTCTACCGTGAGTTAATAGAGGCATCTGGAATCCAACGAATCCGAACTAGAAACGGCCACGAGATTCAAGAAAAAAGCCGCCTACTGAAAGAGAAAGCTACCACAGACCACCAGTGATCGACACAAGTGCGGTTTGAATCAACAAGAACACCGCAGCCAAACTAAAGGAGACCCACAACGGAAATGTATGTAAGTGCGGGGGGCCAGGAACATGTGCCACACATCAAAAGCAAAAAACTAAGCACTACAATGGAAGCGCTCCAGCAGATCCCTGTGCGCCTTCACGAATTCTAACCACGCAGCCAAAACTGAAGCAAACACTAACGGGCAGAAGAGGAGATTGCTCTGGAAATTCACAAAGGCCGGGGCCACTTCAAGCCAGCACGCGCCACACAGAAAACGAAGAAGGCAAAGACTGCGCCACCTATTCAGTGCAGGAATTACCCATTTCATAAGCCAATTATGTAGCCTTCGTTTCTACTTCTGCAGCTGCAAGTCCGTTCCCCTTATATGAAAAAATAATGACACAACAATTTCGGATTAGTTTCACACACACACACAGAACTGTAAGTTACGTGCAATATACAACAAAGTAGTACTGAAATGGCCTACAGAAATCATAAAATCATCCCAAGAATGAATTGGGGGGGTTACATGATGTAACTTACCACATCATGGGAAATAGCTAGGACAATATGAGTGCTTCCAGAATGCGTCTTGGCACATCAGTCGTAAGGACCACCAAGAAATGATTCTCAGAAAGCGCGGCTTACCACATCATTTAGGAGGGACCAAAAATCATTGAGTGGCCCATGGTTTAGGATTACCACATCATCCACAAGGCCCCAAAATAAATTGAGTGCTTATAGGACCAGTAATGAGTACTTAGAGAGAAAAAAAGAGTGATTAGGAAAAACTAATTCAGAATGTAGAGAGACTGAAATGAGTGTTTAGAGAAATGACACTTTCCAAATATCAAACAAAATAATTTGATTTAGTAATCATAACACAAGCATGTGGGGTCATTAAGGAATTTCACTTCCTGAACCGCTTACACGTGCTGTACGGTACACAATTTCTGAAGGAAAAGATATGGCAAAATTTTGCAGTCCTGGTCAATCCTGCAAAATCCAATACACAGCCCGAGCAACTCACCTTTACTTACTTGGAAACAACAAGCTATTGAATGTTGAATTGAAGTGCCCAGATGAGTGGATTTGAAGAAGCTGCATTTGTGGAACTCAATTTCTGGAACTCAATTTCTGCAGATACAATAATGCCAAGTACACGTTAATTCAGAATTCCAATAAGGAGTCCGTCAACAGCAGTTTAAGACAGGAAACAGAATGCAAGAGAAATGGAAAAGGATGTGCAAGAACGGTTCCAAAAATTCACCTACATCATCCGGGGTTGTTTCCACTGACCAGTCACTAGTGCTCTGCAACAAATTTGTTCAAAGCATCGGTGTCTTCGGGGTTTAGGGTGTATACAGAATTAACTGGATTAAATTCAAGAGTGACAGTCGTTATTATAGATTCAACATCAATCCACTTGGTATCACTATGGTCATACTTGAATTTATTCAACCCGGGAACCGCACTGAAATACTGTAGCATAACTTGTACGGGGCATGGGCTAGGAGACTTTCTTGCTATTGTTTCAGTGCGGTCCATCAAATCAATTGGATGTCGAAGCAGCCCCCATTGGGAACCTACTTTTCTCCGCATTTTTTGAACCCGGCCAAGCCACCAAGAGCACTTGTCAGCCCCTTCAAGAATGCTGGACGGGTTCCCACTTTTCGAGGCACCCGATTTCTTACCTCTTTTACGTTTGGCAGCAGCCTTCACTGTAGAGCCAACTATGGTGCTGGATCTTTGCACAAAAAAAATGCCACAGTCGGATCCAAGTCCGAGTAGGCAAGTGCTAGATGATTCAGCTGCCGTCATGTAATCGTCGTGGTTGTTGAAATACAACGACTGCTTCACTCTTGTCAAACGGTCCTTTGACAAAAAAGGATTTCCGTTCAATTGAGAGACGAGAGTGGATTTAAAGATCGTGTGACCCTCATACTGAACATACGGGAGGACTTTGGACGGAGCAACGCGTGTGCTCACTTGCACTTCTTGTGCATTTAGTACATCAACAAGCGCATCACGTGCTTCTTCAGCCACGACTTCTTGTGGATCAAGACCATCATCAATTATCTCATCTTCTAAGTCCTCCACTTGAGCAGCTGTTACTGGTATCACTGCAGCAGGTGTTTGAGCCGCAGCAACAGTCTCCCTCATCACTTCTCCATCGCCGTCTTCACCACGAACTGGGTTCTTTGCAGGAGTATATGACATAAATTTTGGGTCAGCCTGCTCAAGAACCCATGGTTTGTTGAACCAAATTTTTTTGGAAGCTGTGGCATGAACCGTGGGGGCCATGTTCAAGCCTCTCAATGTCCGCTGCGCCAAGCCAAACCCTTCTTGCAAAGCGTCTACCACTTCTGCATTTGTTGGAATCTTGGTGTAGTCATCCAAGTTACAAGGATTTTCACCCTCCATTAAAGGATGCAGCTTGGCCCAAATATTTTCCATCTTGTTGTGAACTTTTTGGAATTTAAGACCATTCTCACCGTACTCGATAGCGGACAGCTGATTTAGAGTGTTCGCAGTATTAACAAGTTCATGGAAGTCGTATGCTCTTTCTTGACCAACCATCCCCCCAATCTTCGAGAAAAAAATTTCACAGGAGTCACTGCCTGTCAAGTGCAGAGGTACCGGGAGGTGTGCATACCGATCCCTGAAATGACAGATTAGAAGCACAACAAAAGAACAAGACAATTGTATATCTATAAAACATTGTAGACTGACAAAATTCTGGGCCTCAACAAGTTGCTTAGAATTTCCAAGCACAGAATGGTCACCATATTTAAGCCAGAGTTTCCACAATCTAAAAAAAAAAGAAACCTTTGCAGCCAACACAAGTCTGCCTCGCAAATCTACAGTCTATGAACAAAAAATGTCAATGTACTCCGAGCAAATCTGAAGGTATGTCTCTGTACCGAGCGTGCGTTCTCTGTTGACGTCCTTCGACTCTCGCAAGAGTTTCAGACAATGCCGCACCTTAAATTGACAAATTCTTTGGGCAGAAGCCCAGTTTTGACGGTCTTTCCGGTCCACATCTTCCTGCTTCAGTCCATGCTGATCAAGTGTGAACCGATTATACACAAATCCCAAATGTTCGTGTGTACAGACATCACCACCTAGTTGCAGTACACGCACTGCTGAAAGTAGAGGGTTAATTAGTTTTTTCCCGTTATGTATATAATCCTGGTCACCTAGGCCTCGTGCATTTCCTAGCTCATCAAGAGAAGCTGTTAGATTCCAACCCTCCCAAGCCACAGTTAGTCGAGGCCCTACCATACTTCGATAATCCTGTAGCATTAACTGTCTTCTACGGGAGTCTCCGTCACTGGAATGTCCCACAACAGGGCCAACGACATCCAAACACTTTTTAGCCCATAACCGGTCTACAACACCCCATTGATTCCGAATCCAACTGGAATCGAAGCAATTACATGTGCAAGAAGCGACCAGCACTAGACGAGGCAACTTCTCGTGAAGTGGATTGACTACAATCACTCTAGCAAATCCTCCAACCGTATTACCGCTAAAGGACTGCAAAATGTTAGTGTATCCGTCCTCTCCAGCACCAACAGCAGGCTTAAAAGTAGATACGCAGACATGGTCCTGACTTGGTCCACAAAATCCCGCTAATGTATCCCACTTCGGTTCATAAGCTACTTGACCCCTGACTTTTGTCTCGTCCTCTGCGAGAATTACAGGAACCGGTCCAACAATACCATATGCTAACTTAGCGTTTTTGTAAATCTCTGCAACAGATTCAAAAATTTCAGCGTGTTCACCGGGTATGAATTGGACCCCTTTTCGGTGATCCCTCTTAATTGTACTATAATTAGGTCTTGCATAATTCAAGCTAAAGACGTCACACATCCTCTTACCTCCATACACCTTCATGACTTGAGCAAAGGACTTACTGTTTGGGCTATATCGATTCCTTCGGCTGTCACGATTCAAATTTTGGGCAACATCTTTCATAAAGTCCCACAGCGCAGGTCTACCCCCGAAGGCCCCAGTTCTATGAGCATTAAGGATGTTGTTGCAAAATTTCATTAAGTTATGCTCAGAAGATGACTGTTTGGCCATTTCCTTTAAAGTTGGCCGATTTACCTTCAATTGGACGATCCTAGCTTTAGCAGACCAGTGGTTTAGTTTTTCTAACCTTAACTTCTTCCTCAAGTCTCTGCCATGACGAACAAGCTCGGCAACCGTCAAATACCCGATTCTCCTACCACTGGCAGTAGTCCTAGTGCCTCTCTTATCGACTGCACGGTCCTCTCTAACCACCCTCTTTGTGAAATCATTCTCTTGTGGTATCTGAGCGCACTTTGAGCATGTGAGGTTAATGAAACCTTTTCCATTAGCACAAAATCTGGCACATTCTTTATGTCTAAACGCACCCCTAATCTGTAAAACCGCCCCATCTACAATGACAGTCGATAGCAGATGTGGTTCACTGAACCAATGTTTCCCGGACATGTGATCCTCTAGCAAGCCTCGAATAGCATAAGACAAACCATTGTATAAACACTGCAAATCCCTGAATCCCCAACACATCAACGCCTTCACAGCATTTGTATCAAGACCAGAAGTGGAAGTCATACCTTCTTGGCTGCATCCCGAGCGACCTGTGAACCAAGAATGCAAATCAGGTTGGTTGGAATGGGCGCTCGTGCTAGACGATCTGCTTGGCCTCCCCCGTCTTCCACTTAGCAAGCCTGCAGGTTTCGTCAGGGCTTTTTGAGCCTCCTCAACGGCCAAAATGTGTTTTGAACCTCCCAAGTGATTCTGCAAATTAGCTTCCAAATTCTTCTTCGGGGGGCACAGATTGAGGAGGTCACGGCAATATGGACATCTCACTTTGAACCAGAAACTCTTAGGGTTTGGGGTGTCAACGTCCCCTAAAACACTGAACGGCAAAACAGCAGAATCCATTCCGGAATTCACCTTTTCAAGTACAGATACGCCCTCCATGATGAGCTCCTTGTGTTTAGATGGAGACAAGGGCACAGTTTTTCCCTTTGGTGCTGCAGATGCTGGATGATCAAGGAAATTAACGTTGTGCTTGCGGCACCAATTTTTAATGTGTTGGGTACTAGAAAGGTGGCTGGACTTGAAGTTTGAGAAGAGATTGGCAACAACAGAATTGTTGTGTAAGCCGCTGTCACCGCCGCATTCTTTTTGGCATTCCAAGCAATAGACTTTCACGAACGCCACACCGTCTTCATCCCATGACCGCAACACCCATTCGTTGTCTTCTAGTGAAACATCCTTCAAATCTCTCCTTAGTCTTTCAGCTTGCTTCAGGTACCGCTCCATCACGTCCTTGGAGATGAGGACAGATTTCCAGGACACATTACTCTCCTGACTTGGCTTGCCATCACCGCTAACCCTAGAGGAGGCCAGAGGCCCTGCTTGAATTTCAATTTCTTCAAGCGACGCTGCAACATCTGGGAACTCCACCGCAGGCTCCAGATCTGCAAGAGTTTCAGCCTCAACTCTCCGCCGTTTCGTTGTTTCACGATTGCCGCAACCAACCGGGATGACGTGCACTTCTTCCAAAATATCATTCAGCGCTTCTATTTTCTTCCGTATCCTGCAACTATCTTCGACATCCCAGAACTCGAACGGCCAATCCAACACATTGGCGGCCTCCAACCTCTCCCGCAACGATGCATACGATTTTCCATCCCCAACCTTCACTTTCCCGAAGTACTCTGGCTCTGCCTCGTCATCTTCGAGTGTCCACAACTTAATGTGGCGCTCCCGCAACGACGCCATGAACCCGCAGCACAGATCGCCCCACCGTAAGCCCAGCCTAAACCCTAAGCGAGAATACAAGAATGGTTGCGCCCCACCCTAACCCTGATCTCTTTTCCAACAAAACAGGAAGCCTGAAACCCCAAGTTTGTTTGCAGCACCCTAAGCCCGTAACCCTAGCTAGAGCACAAGCCGCAAACAGCATACAAAGCTTCCCGGAACTGAAGCGTCAACGAAATCCAGACATTCCAACGGCACTCCCGACTGCAATCCGGAAACCCTAAACTAACGCTGAAACGAGAGAGACAACTGCCGGAATGCCCTAAGTCCGTGGACAAACAAGTAGTTTCATCCATACTGGAAGACCGTGAGCAAATTTTTTCCATCCGCAGTAGTAGTCCAGCTAACTCATAAATTGAACCTATTAACAATAAATACCTAGGATCCATTTTTTGTAGGGTATCTTAGATCTAATTTTTTCAAATATCAGGTATTATTAACCTAGGTATATTACTTCAAAGTGAAATACATGAATTTGAACACCGTATATTACCTCAAAGTATTTTCTAATTTTTGGACATCTTGAATTAATACCTCCCTATATTATGCCGCACGTAGTTTGCTAAAAAAATCTAAGTGACCCCCCCGAGCCATTTAGATTTTATGTTCCATGCCCCAAATAGTACTGAAGGTGACTTGTAGTACAAAAAGTACTAAAAGGCCGAAAATAAAAAACGCAACAAATAGTGCAAGTGTTTCTTGCAATCACCCCACATCCATGTCATCTTGTGAATGGTGTGAGGTGATTGTGACCCTTGAGAATTTGAGTTGGAAATTCTACTTTGGCGCTTGCGTGCCAAATCAGACCTTCACTTGAATTTCACTATTTTGTGTAGATGATGATTGACATTGTTGATAATAGAATGTCAGGTCGGGGACGATGATCTTAGTGTATATCTTTCATGAATGACAATATCCTTGACATAAGCCGCAAGGTTGTTATTCATAATTTTCTAAGGTTCTAATATTTCGAATGAAGCTTAGAATGACTATTTCAGAGAATGGAATTGGTGTTCATATTATTTTCACGCAAGGGTTGGAGGTGCAGGACTTCATCGTGGGTCCACAGTTGCCTCACAATTGAGTTATTGTTGTCACAAATGTGGCGAACCTGGCTAAGATCACCAAACCAGTGGAATCAGTCGAGCGCAGCCTACTATTACTTTCAGTTTATATTGTAATCAATAACGAGTTGAAGGCTCTCCTACTCTTTAATTTCAACTGCACAATTTGACAGTCGGACGTATAGTACAAAGGAAGATGTGGCGATAGTTGCATGTAGGCTCTAACCGGCATATATACAAGTGCACAAAATGACATATGCAGCGTGGGTTGAATGGGGGAGTATATTTCAAACTTCGTACGTTCTTGTCACCGTGAGCTCGGAGGACGAAAACCCTGCATCCAGTGACTCAGGCTACTTCAAGTAATTTAACGGCGGATCTTACAATCATTGATCTGTTCATCGTGAAAGTATAAGCATTAAAAGCACAATTGTTGCGCCGCTCGAACGGAGAGGCTAGGTTCAATTTTATTCACTTGCATTGTGCTTATTTCCTTTTGCTTTGATTTATAGGCGACCTAGGATGATATTTTATGAAGAACGGTGGGAAGCCAGTTGACTATAAATTTAGTTGAGTATTTATCCCTCCTAACCTTGTGCATTGCGGTCATGTCAGTTTTGTGGAGTCGGATAATACGCCTCATCTTCAAATACAAGACAAAATCATGGCTGGGGAGTTGATGTTGGAGCTCGCAAGATGACACGCAGGTATGAATGCTTTAGAAAAATCGATAAGTGCAAATTAGTCCTACCTCCTTAGTTATTTGTAGTACTCAAGTTACCTACGACTTCTTTGTCTGAGAGGAAAGGTACTCAGGGATTGCTCATTTCGATGGCCATTTGGGTGATCCGTCACATTTACGAAACGGCCAATACTCATAAGGCCTGGCATAAACTTTTACAGAACTTTTACAGAACTCGGAAAGCGCCAGGGTAGATCGACTAACGAGAATCTTCAGGTGCTACTTGGGCCACTAAATTTCTATCTTCCCTCGTTTGGAGAACGTTTGCGCACTGAAGAGAAAATTCCACCATTCGTGTTTGGCCGGGACTGCCTTTAACATGATGTGTGTGTACTTGAAGAAACACATGATTTCAAGAGAAGCGCGTTCAAAAATGTTCAACGGGAAGAAGACGCGAATGATGGCCCTTTGTTTTGCAAGTAAGGAGCTCGTGTGAGTGATGATGGCCGTAGCGCTAGCCATGTTCGTGTCTGATGCTCAACTTGTTCCTATACTTTGATGTTGTATATTTTCCAGGCTGATATACTCTGCAGAGAGAAAATTTTCTTGTTTCGACGGATGAAGCTTGTGTGACCGCCATCACTTCAATATGGGGATTGGACACACATGACGCAAACTCCGTAAGTAAGCGAATTGTTCATCTTTAGAAGCAGGAATGAAAATATCGGTCTTTGAGGCGGTCTATGGCTTTGCACGATGAAGGGTGAGATCTGGTATAAACTAATGCTATTCTAGATCTCCTAATTCAATACCTGACGCGGCACGCTGCGGCAGCTTCTAGCAGGCAATGGTTGTATTCAGGATGTGGCCAATGCAAGTGAAAGAGAAATTTTGCAGAAGACGAACTTGTCTACTGAGAAGGCCCGAACAATTGTGAACTTTTACAACAGCGCTATATCCCAACGTGCGCCTACATGCGAATAAGGTACGCATTGGTAAAGCGGTCTATTCATTTTCAATAACTGATGTCACTACCGGTATGAGCATTTTTTTCTACCCCCTAATTTGCGCGTCGTTGTTAATTAATAAGCACTAGTCAACTACGTATTTATGATTCGGTACGTAAATCTGTCACAATCAGACGAAGCATTTGATGATAGTTCAAGTTGAAGAAGAGAGTGGGATCCTCAATTACCATATTTGCTAAAAACGTAAACCACTACACACTCAGCGTGATTGTGAACAGCAGCCAAGGATGAAAGCGCACAGAAACTAAAAATCACGATGACTCATCTAAACAAAAATGAACAAAATGAGTACTACGCTGGAATTGTTCTACCTTCCAGCCTCGTGGACATCCACTCGGGGGGAGATTAGGAAAATGTTAGAATATCCTTGTTGGGAATGATCTTCCTTGCAGAGTTCACCACAACACACTTGCGATCTGCATCGACCTCTTCGCTAGACCACGCATTTGGAAAAGTCACTACTTAATATTTGAAGATGATTGATTATGAAACATTGACTTCACATCATCAACGTGCTTCGAAACCGAGGCCATGGGACCAAAAATCCTGTACAGATCTATTGAGCTACAAGTCACGTACTTGAGAAATCACTGACCCCTTCAAGCTCTTCATTCAGTGTACAGATAATTCCTTTTAAGTTGCTAAATACAAAACTTACAACTCCGCTCTCAAAGCCTCAGAAGAATGGACAAATTGAAACCTCCAAATATACCACCTTCGCCACCAACTCCAACAGCCGTTTGAAGATGTGGAGCCAAAAACTATGATCACTCATGGAACAGAATCGAGACGAAGCTCACACATGATCTGCTGCTGATCAAGAAACAAATCATTGCCTCCAGCCTGGATCCTGGGAAGTTCACGCCACTCATCCCGAGAGAATTCGTAAAGCCACAAAAACTCAAGGCGATTCTCCTTCCACATTTCATTCCGCACAAAGAGCAGAAGAAAATCCTTGCATGCAAGAAAACTCGTGAAACACCTCATATGATAAAACTGGACGTCTTCAGGAGTCCTTGAAAGACGATTAAAGGGATACTTTTTCAAAAGGGACCAAATGCATCTCGGGATGCCTCCACAATTCACGGCTTGATACTCGTCAATGCAGTGCGACGGGAGCCGACCTATTGGTTTCACGTCCCTCAGAAGAAAAAAGTGGTCTTTCACAAGAACCGAGTCGTGAGCATAGCTTGCAGGAAAATCGGTGTCAAACTCATGCACCAGTCCATCTGCAAAATTGTAGGAACAAGGAACACGTTTGAACAGGTTGTGTGGATTGAACTTGTCAAGGTAGCCATAAACCACTTCTCCAGAAGAGGAGCCATCGGCATTGGTCCACTGCCCGGTCTCTGAATGGTACACATTCACCAGATTCCCCACTGTGGGATCTTTGCAATAGTCCACAACAATCACTCTGTAATGCTTCGTCTCGCGGTCCATGATCAGCTGCACCATGATACATTGCTGAACTATGCCAGAGAGGGGAGGAAGCTGTTTCCACACCCGAGTTAAAGGGTTGCAGACAAAGACAAGCCGAGGGGCCTTCTTGGACTTGGGTTGCTCTCTGGAAACAAAGCACACCAATCCTCCATCACTGGCATTCACTACTTCGATTTCACCACACTGGGGATCATACCCCAGTGAGGTTTCAAACGTACGCCATCTGTTAGATGTAGTGTCAAACATGTTCACTTTGAAGGAACCTGGGCCATCTCCCGGTGCAAGAAGGGCAAACAACTTGGGTTGTGCTCTGGCACATGCCCGCTTCAATTGCGACTCCCTGGCTCCACTCATCAGCTTCTGGTTCCACCCCTTGGACAAAATTCGGACTCGGTAGATTTGAGGCCATGGTAAGCGCGCGAACACGAGCTCCTGCAGCTCCTCGGGGAGTCCGCTCCAGAGGGCAATGTCCATCAACTTTGCATGATGTGCACAAGAATAAGCGCCAACGTTCGATTTCTTTCTACCTGGATTGCCCATGTCTGAGATGCCCTCCAAAGCTGCACCACACTTTCCCCTCTCGACGCTGGAAACACTTGTCATTTTCATTATCCTAATTATCACAAACTAAAAGAAAGTTCCCAGTCTTGCTTGCGAAAGTCCCTGACTCTATCACGATTTAAGCATCAAATTGATCAGTTCATAACCCGCAAATAACATAAATCGAAGTACGGTAACTACGAATTGTAGTTTAAACAAACGACGCAAATGAAATAGGCGAAACAAGGCCCTAAAACCATACGTTCGTATAACTGCTTGCTTCAATTCTATGTCCCAGAATAGCACGAATCCTTCACAATCTAAATGGAATCTCACACTCAGCGCAAGCAACAAGAACTACAGCGCCCACCCTGAATTTCACTAACCATGAATGCACGACCTTCCTGCCAAGGTTGCATTGATCTTCCAAAGCAAATAATCGTGTGCAGAAAACCCAAAGCGTTTCTGATCGACTACAACAATGCAGAACAGTGAAGAAGCGTGTTCGGGAAGCAAAGGAATCGCAATCACAAAGAGCTGGCGAGAAAGCACAGGATTAACTTAGGGCTGAAGAGAGAATTGGATCGACGGCAGAGCAGAAAGAGAAGTGAAGACTTGACCTGGGAACGAAGCTCTTCTATCAATCGGTGATTGTTGGCACCCGGGCTTTCAATTGTAGGATGGCGCTCCACATATTAAGAGTTACTTTTACTTTTTCAAGGTAAGCTTACTGCAGTAGAAGTTAACCCTAGACCGCCCATGGCCGTTTTGGGTAAAAAACATCCTAGCTTTTGAAGTGCTATAAATCTAAATGTGACTAACTAATGAAGATCTTAACCGTACAATCATGTAGTACACATGTTGTAGATGTCATGGGATCAAATTTGAAGTCATTTGACCGTGTAGATTGCAAGATTATAATGTTTTAGTGTTGAAAATGAATGCTGAAATTTTTCTAAAAACACATTTAGAGGCCAAATTTGATTTCTAAACCTAATCAAATGAAAAAACTTTAAACTACAAAGTGATTCAAAACCAGGATACAAACACATTGGTGAAAAAAATATCATTCAATTGACTCTATGTGTTTGCAAAATGGCTTGCAAATGTCAAAAATAGGCAAGAAAAGTTGCAAAAAATACATCTAGGGCTGAACCTCCTTCTCCTAAAATGCTTCTCAATCATTCATAATTTCTTGGATTGATATGAAATTTTAGCACACAAACTAGTCTAGTATGCGCAACTTTCTCAAAAAAATTTATTGGAAATGGACACTGTATGAAGCAGATCCAAGCCGCCAAAGTTCACTATACTCCAAGAATGCCAGGATTCTGAATTTCGAATTGCTCCCAAACATTCAAAAAAACTTGGATTGACGTGAAAATTTTACCACAATATCTATACTTCAAGAAGGGGAATATAACCCAACAAATTTTATTGAAATCGAACAACAGATGAAGGAGATACAAGCCCCCGAAGTTGCAGCCATGAATTGCACTTTGGTGAATCAAATTGAACCTGTGAACTTCGATTGGCTTCCAAAAAATCATTACCTCTTGGATTGATCTGAAAATTTTACCACAAAAACTAGAAGAGAAGGCGCAAATTTCCCAACAAGATTTATTGGATTTGGACATCGGATGCAAAAGTTACAGTACTTTGAATTTAACTTAAAACTATGTGAGGACACTTTTTGTCCTCTTGGGCGGTCTAGGGTTAACTGCAATATTGAGTGGATAGGATATTAACTCCTTTAGGATGTTCTAAAATGGCATACACAAGCAAATTGTAGCGTATTTTGAGGGAAGTGATGTACAAGCACTGTTTAGTAACCCTGGACTACGTCTTTTTGAGGTGGGATTTTTCCACAAAGATTGCTTGCAAGTGTGCTTCACAGTTATGAAATCAAAAGTGGTTTTGAAGAAAACAAGCTCCGGCAAGAAATTCGTGACTACAAGTGGGTGTTGGTGTGCTCTAAATACAAAGAATGTACTATACGAAGCCGGAGAAGAAAGAAAAGTGAACATTAGATTGTCTATTGAACGACCTCACATGCATAGTCTGACGCATCTATACTAGTTGCAGGTCAAGTATGGACCGAAAGAACCAGTGGACAAGCAAAATGTGGCTCCAACAACTACAACAATAGCCCACACAACAAGATACTTCACCTATGGGAATTTAGAAATCTTCATGAAAAATTTAATGCTAATTCATTTTGAAATTGACAATTTATGAGGGCAATAGTTTATCAACACAATAATCTAACACCTAACATTTTACAAAATAAAAAAATAGAAACTAAAAATTCTAGGATTCAAAAAAGAAGTTTTCTTGCGATAATAATAAGTAAAACATAAATATATATTATGTTCTAAAAAACATCTTCTAAAATGAACTTTTGAATCATCAATAAAATTTAAAGAAAAATGGTGACTATCACTATTGAATATTGAAAAGTCTCAAACAATTTTAGTTTAAAAAATAATACAAATTACCTAAAGTAAATCACATAATGAATCTTATATTAGTATCACCTATATCTATATGTGGTGACATCTAATGATTTTTAGTAATACATAAATGAAAAAAGAATCCAAACATTGCCTTGTTCCAAAAAAGGAAAAAAAATTATAACCTAGGCTGTACCAAAAAATATTAAACCCTAAACCTAGGTTGTTACAAAAATACAAAATGAATCAAACTAAGATACTACCTTCTTCAAAAAAACATAAAATCTTATATGCTAATTCACATGAAATCTTGTAGTTTGAATCTTGATGGCATGGCTACTCCCTTTCCGGGGGAAACAATGATACACTTCAAAAAAAAATGCAAACCACAATATTCTAAGATAGTATATTTGTTGAATCACATATAATCTTGTAGTTTGAATTTTTCCTCAATGGCATGGTTGCTCCCTTTCCGGGTGAAACAACGATACACTTCAAGAGAAAATGCAAACACAACATTGAAGGAAACCCAATGGCAAGATGTTGGGTAGAAAGGTCGTTTTTATAGTGACACCCATTGTCCGGCATGAATCCTCGAAAGGTATGGGACAATTTGAAGATGAGAGCTTGACCGCTCATTGCCAAGACAAAGGAATTGTGTTCAATGTAGATCTTCAAATCTGATTTTGGCATAGTAGAATGACTATTTTTACAAAGTACTTTGAACTGAAAAAAGTTGATAAGTCAATCTAATTTCTTTCTCCAAAAATTTGTTTTTGACTTTGAGCCTCCAATAAAAAGTTATGGACAAAATTCAGAGAAGATGTTGAAAATGTCAAAGAAAATGTCCCTTCCAACCTCTCTTAATTTTATCCGTAACTTTTTTTTGGTAGATTTAAATCTCATTTTTCTATTTTTTTCTATTTTTTTTATTTGATCACCATTTTACTGTTTGCCTAATTTGGTTACTTTACTTAAAAAATATCTTGCTTAAAAGTAATTTTAGTTTAGAACCCCTATTTTTACCCTAGATTTTTTTTTTAAATTTCTCCTAATTAAACTTTTCATTTTTCACCATAAATTCCCAATGTCTTCATGGTTAATTAACTTAAAACTCCCTAATTGATAGTTGCGGTTTAATCCAAAATACTAATATTTTTGAATTTGTAAATTCACTCACATTATTTATAATTCTCATTTTCTAAAAGGTGAAGCAAAATGGTGGTTCATGACATCCTCAAAAATATTGTTGGGTTTCAATTGAGTGAACCAAGCATGTGAATTAGAAGCGGGTATGTGACGGGATGAAATTTCTTCCTTTTGAAATTCCCATTACCTTATAAAAAAATATGCCACCAAGCTTAAGTAATTTGATTGAAGAATCCAAAACAAACTTGTCTGCCAACGCCCACCCACTACAATACAGTGAAGCACGTAGGATAATTGTTCCCAACTGCTCTTGTCGGTAGCCAAAGATGTATGCATACTTTCCAAGCACTGTACACCTGACACGAAGCTTTGTACAAGAAAGACCTTGTATTCACTGTGAATACGTAGAACATGGTCTTTATATAGGCATAGTTTCTACCCTTTTATTTTTTAATCTCATAATTAGCTATAAAGAGGGCAAAAGTTTCCTTCATGAATTTTTGGGTGCAATGCAAGTATAGTCTTCTCTAGCAAAATGGCTTTTTTTATGGAATTTTTTTGAATTTTTTTTGAATTACCAAAATTGAAAATCTCTACAGATCCCTTTTTTGCTCCTAGTGGCTTTTGCAATACTTTGTAGAAGTCTGTAGTACTGCATAATACAACATAGTACTAAATCAATGGTTTAGATCTACAGGTGCTTTGAATCGATGGTTCAGATTTTCCGGGGCGTTGCTAAAACGTAGTATTGGTAGTATTGAATAGTACTGCCAGTCTTGTAGCCTAAAAATGCAATTTTGACGGAAAAACGTGAAGTGTTTCTTGCAACTACCCGTATGCTTGGAGTGTTGGCTATTATCTTAGACACCAAAGGTTTGGATAGTGGAAGCAATCAATGTTTCATGATTTCAATGCATAATACCTTGATGAAAGACTTAATAGAATATTCAAATAAATGACTTATTGTAATCAAATCTAAGACTACCTTTTATTAGTTTTGAGAAGAAAGTTCAATTTTAAAGAGCTCATTTGCATCTTTTTTAGCTAATAAGATTTTGTACAACTGGATTGAATTATATCAATATGATATATGATCTTTTAAAAAGACATGATTACTATACAATTGATCAAAGATTCAAAGCTCTTTATAGTGGCATATATTTAACTAGATCAAAACAAATAAAAACACTAAGTTTGATTTGGTTACCTCCGTCAAGTTGAACTTCCGTAAGGTCTCATCTATATTATTGTAAACATTGCAAGGAAAAATGAGTGGATGAATATTCATTACTTTAGGATTAAATACTTGCACAATAAAGTCTAATTTGAATATTCAAGATTTTCTAAAATGCTTTATATTGTATTATAATGTTGTTTCAAAGGACTTACGGTCAAAAGTTAATTCAAATATCATCTCAAATTACCATATCCATGACATCTTCTATCATTAAATTTTTTTTAAAAAGATATTGTATACAAATAGAAAAATTAAAAAACATTTAGTGAATAGATTTAGTGAATAAGAACCACTTGAGAAGTAATACATTTTTAGTACATGATTCATTTGAAACCTCCATTTCAAATTCTTCAAGCAATTGGGGTCATTTTTGGCAAATCTAGACTTAGTTGACTATTCTCACTTTTGGAAGAAAGATTCTTATCAAAAATTGATTACACCATTGGCAAGACGTTAAATCATGCATTCAAAGATGGCCCCGTTCGACGTAGCCTAAAATGGTCCTTGGCTTGGACCATGGGATCGAGTTGAGCATGGGGGTTGCAAGACCACAAAACCATGGCGTTGCTAAAATTGCGGTCAACGACGACCATCCACATCCTTTGTAGGGTGGCAGTTTTAGGATTTGGACAGTGGATTAGGGTATTAGTTTTTTTTTTAAAGTATAAGCGACTTAGTGTCTTGCATTCTAATTTATATATCCCATATGGATTGTTTTATCTCCTACCACCCCTCACGTATATAAAGAGCTTATCTTCTCAATTGAATATGCAAAAAATGAATGGCTTTTGTCTTAAAGTTTTTGTAGGATGTATAAAGTTCCACCCACGTTTGCCAAGAACTTTGAAAAATGTTGTTTGAATTGCACCACAAAATGTTGTTTTAGTAGAACTTCAAAAAGTTGTTCAAATGTTGAGTTTCTCTACACAATGTTCAATTGTCCATTTGCAATTGGCCTACGTTGATATAGCATGACGTCACATCTACCTCACTTTCCTTTTAAAGCCATTCATTTTTTGCACATACAATTGAGAAGACAAGCTCTTATATACATGAGGGGTGGTAGGAGGTAAAACAACCCATGTGAGATACGTATTAAATTAGAATGCCAGATGCTAAGCCACTCATGCTTAAAAGAAAATCCTAAAATCCTAACCCACCGCCTTAAATCCTAAAATTGCCACCCTGCAAAGGACACTAATAGTTGTCGTCGTCTGCAATTTTGGCGGCGGCACAATCCTACAAGGTCATGGTCTTGTGGGGTTGTAGTCCTACAATCCACGCATTCAGCTAGGTACTATGGTCTAGGCAAAGGACCATATTAGGCTATATCGATTGGGTCTACCTTCGAATGCACAATTTAACGTCTTGTGTGCCATTGGCTTTAGAAGGCCCGTATTTGTCCATGGGATCCTTTACCCCTTTTCCAATCATTTGGATTTGCAAAGTTAGGAGAAATTCCAAATTCCAAACCGTAAAATATTATTTTGGAATGAGGAGTTTATTTTTTTCAGGGATTTTGACTTGTTTGGATTGTGCAAAAAGGTTATTGAAGTAAGAGATCATCCTACTTGGCCATCATTTGGATGTTGGATGTTTGTAATGTTAGTCAATGACCCATTCTCATTAAAGACAAGCTGGTGACTATTAGCAATACCTAGTTGGATTCTTGCTACTATCAAAACTTTGTAGAATTTGTTAGGGGTTAGAATCACTCAAAAATTCTATATTATTTTTGTAAGAAAATTTCCTAGAAATTGACCATGGTTGTTTGCAGTAGTTGTAGTTTAAGAAGATTATCTTACGTGATCCGATAAGTACAAAAACTTTATGTGTAGTGTCCAAGAGACTCTATGTATACAAGTACAAGCTCCTTTTCTTACTTTGTGCTTTTAAATAAAGATGTAAGACAATAGTTACATTTGTTTCAGTAAGCTGCATGATATCTTTCGCTAAGTGGAAAATCTTGGCACTATGATCACGTTGTTGGACTTCTAGAGTGCTCTTTACTTGAAGATGTTCCCTTTTGACCTCCAATCATGAATTTTGTCACTCTTTATTGAGGTTGGAGTTTTGTTTGGGCATAATTTATTAATTTTCTTGGCATTGCTCTTAAACTTATAAGATTTCCTATTCTAAGATCTATTTGGAGTATGCTAGACTCCTATGTACTTCACTAGTTGTTATTTTAGAAACAACGTGAGACCTACTTTAGGATACATTTTAAATATTGGAGCTAATAATTTAAAAAATATTCAAGTTCCTATAGCATCACTTTTTTGAACATATTGTATTACAACTACTATATAGTACATAAAAGTGATCTATGGTACATAAGTTGTAAATCTACTTAAAGGGTAGTCTAAAAGGGAGGGGAAGAACTCGCATGATTGAAGAGTTTCCGTTTTTCATCTGCAAATAGACACATTAATGAACACTGTTTCATTTTGGGTTATTATCTATTTGTTTATTCCAACATAGATGTATGGTGAGTGATTTTCAAAAATGCGTTGTATAAGTCTAGCTTAGCCAATATAATACTACTTGCAAGGTTTTCAGTCTTTGTGGTTTTTTCTCCTACTGTACATGTATGTGATTCATTTGTATGAATTGTTTGATATATATATTATTTCTGTAGGCTGTATTCAAGAATAGTTAGAGCATACATACTGTACTCATCAATCCTAAAACCGCATATAAATTTTAAAATTACAATAGGGTATGGCTACATGACTCAAATTTCAATTTTAACTACTATAGGGTATAAGAAAATGAGCAAAAATTAGAAATAGAAAAAAATGGGGCATATCTATTGTAAAATAATAGCTAAATTGCCCCCCAAATAAAAAGTTTCACCGCACGTATATATGGATTATAAGGTATAGTGAAGTTTCTAGGGCTAGACTTGGAGATGATCTTCGGACACTTGGGACTACATTTCTATCATTGTTCTATCAAACCAGTCGCATGCACGGATTTGTTTGTCTGTGTAACTATTGTTCTACATGGATATCTTGTTGTTTTAGTCAAGGGTGATTGGTAAAAAGCACTTGTCTTATTTTTAATTACGTCAAACCTTGCATTTTGATTGTGTTTTTTGCCAAAACTTTTGCATTATGGCTCCAAATGACTCAAGATTTTATTATAGTTAAGATACTCATGACTATTATACACTTTGCATCATTTTTTTGCAATTTAAAATAATTTACTATCCAAAATAGCCCCCCAATTTTATGTTGCACATGCCAATTGGGGGGGGGGATAGTACTATTTAGTATCCAAAAAACAAATTTCAAGTTGAAATTTAGAGGGGATAGTCTTCTAGTAGATTTGTAGCTATTGTACAAAGAAAATAGTTCAAAATAATTAAATGTATGTAGTGTGGAAATCCACAAAGTGAGCTTCTTGTTACTTGCATTTTGAAGCATATAAAATTTTATTTTGGTGGTTCTTTTGGTGAATGACCATGTCCATAGAATTGTTACAGATGTTCAATTTTTATTTTATTTATTAATATTTTTTATGTGATTTTTTTAACTAATTAAAACATCAAAGTATCTATTTTGTAAAGATTTGACACTTTTTTAGTTCTTCAACTTAGAGATTTTTTATATATTTTTCCTTTGGTGATCACCTTCACCTTAAAAGTATATAAAGTAGCCATGTTTTTAAATTTAAAAAAAATCTAATTATGAAGTACTTCAGAAAAAATCAATAAGTGTCTGTTGCAATCAACCTCATGATCTTCTATCTTCTAAAGTTTGTCTATTTTTCAATACTAATTCTACTATAACGTTTCCATTTAAGCCTTTTTGAAGCTCAAGGGCCATTTGGGTATTTTGGTAAGTATAATTTATCTTCAAATTAATATGCTTACTTTAAAATTTTTTACACTAAAAGGTAACTTTTATTGCATAAGTGGGAAAGGGAAGAAAATGAGAGCTTTGGTGTGACAAATTTGAAAGTGATAAGAGAATTTATAATGAACTTGAAGTTTTTTATATCAAAAATCATACCTAGTACGTAAAAAATATCACACTTGTAGTTGTACTATAAAATACTATTGAATATCTATTTTCAAGGATTTAAAGCTGAAATGGATGGAATATCTTTTTATAATTATACTAAAATTATTATATGATCTAATTATAAAAGTTGCTAATTTTATATTGTAAAGATGTCTACAAGGCAAGTGTAACTTAAAAACAAATTTTGGAATATGAAATTTTAATATTTTGGTGATTCTTTTGACCATCTTCATCAACTTAATTTACAAATGTTCAATTTTGATATATCCAACTACCTATTGGCCATTTTTCTATACGTGAAATCTGTTTAAGAAAATTAAACAATTAAACAATTGTAGATGAAATCATTTTTAGAGGTACTTTCAAATTAGAAATTCATTTTTAAAATATAAAATATAATGTCTATACTCTAGACCTCTAAAATGACTACAATCTAGAATGATCAAGCTCAAAATAATTTTTTAAATAGGACACCTAAAAAGGTGTCAAATACAGTGGCTCTCAAAAAAATTTGAATACTTACAAAAATTGCCATATCTAATTAAAGAATTAGAGATTTTGATCAAAATTTTATATATTATGGTGCGAGTAACACACTTGCATGAAATTAATTTTTAATTTTTAAGAAATCAGTAACTACAAACAATTTGTTAGAAAATTGAAGA
Organism: Pseudisothecium myosuroides; assembly: GCA_951799445.1. NCBI lineage: Eukaryota > Viridiplantae > Streptophyta > Bryopsida > Hypnales > Lembophyllaceae > Pseudisothecium > Pseudisothecium myosuroides. The sequence continues at coordinate 7,026,630 of OX637289.1, read as the reverse complement.
TGGACTAAGTAGGTCGCAGCTACTTGGTACCGTAGCAAAAAGAAAAAGAAAAAACTTGTCAGTTCTATCGGACGTGAAGACTGCAGTGCTTAACATTGATTCCTAATTAAAAAAGAAGCACCGGGGATTTTAGAGATTAACTTTAAATTAGTAAGCAAAAAGTTCATGGGGAATATGGTATTGAGCCACTTCTTTGCTTTGCTTCACAAATCATTTGCTTTTTGTATTTTACAATGAAAAAGACAACTCTCTCTCTCTATATATATATTGGGTGGTAGGAGGTGAAACAAACAATGTGGAATATGTAAATTAGAATTGGAGTAGGAGCTCAACTGCTCACTAAGTTATGTAAAATCATATTTGAAATAGACTTTCAGACCTCATTAAGGCATAGTAAAATAACTTTTTTTCATAAAATTTTGAACTAAGAAAAGTTTTTAAATCATGCTAAATTTCATCTCCGAAAATCCGTTTGAGGTTTCAAGCCTTCAATCAAAAGTTATGGACAAATTTCGGAGAGGGGTTGAAAGGGACATTTTCTTTGACATTTTCAAACATCCTCTCTCAATTTTGTCCATAACTTTTGATTGAAGAATTGAAATTTCAAATGGATTTTTGGAAATGAAATTTAGCATGATTTACCAGCTTTTTTTAGTTCAAAGTTTTTGAAAAAAGTTATTTTACTATGCCTAAATGAGGTCTGAAATTCTATTTTAAACACAATTCCTACTTTTGACTTAACTATGAGTGGTTGAGAAACTACAAATTCTAATTTACATATCCCACATGGGTTGTTCTACCTTCTACCAACCTATGTATATAAAAAGAGCTTGTCTTCACACTTGAAACCAAAAATAAGTTACTAATGATAAATGGGTAAATTGTGTTGGAGTATTATTCAACGGACTCTTTGGGTTTTTGGCAAACCACTTTTTTACAATTATTTGTTGATTTGCATGTTTGGTCTTAGAATTAGCAAAAGAAAATGAAGAAAACCATAAATGTATTGCCATTGTCTCCGCACTGAGCTTACATTAATGATATAAGGATGAATTTTGTGAATGAGAATTTGAGAGGGGAAAAGGTAGCCTCTCTAAAAGCTAGTAAATGTTATGAGGTAGTAGCCTTTTTTGCGTCAAAAAAATTAAAAATAAGCAAGGTAGTAGTCAACATGATGCATACCCCTAAACGATCACGGAGTTACGTAGGTGTGATGAATTTGTGGAATATTGTACATGAAGCTATGTAGGTGTGATGTATCATGGAGTTAAATATACTAAATAGTGAAATTAGGTTGCCCCTCACTAATTTCTTGGCATTTTATACTTTATAAATATTTATTGTTATTATACAATGATAAAATAATTTTCATCAACCTAGAACCATGTGTGTGGCATGATTTGGTGCACCAGAGCAAGGTTCAAAGAATTGCATGTGTCTCTAAGTGGACAAAGGGTTACTATTATGTGAGCCTAGGATCATGAGCCCATGAGCCTAAGAGTCTATATGCCTATATTATAGGTGTATGTATTATAAACATCTTCCATGATTAGTGTATAATTATATTATAGATACCTATATTATAAGTGTGTGTATTGTAAGTACCTTCAATTGTTATAGGATTTCTATTTACACCTAGGCTCAAGGCTCAACTGCTCGCATTTCTATGCTCAATTGCTCAAACACTAGAATCATTGTACCTGTGATGAATTTTTACTATGGAATTTGCAGGTCTAGTGAATTCACATCTTCAATTGATACAAAGGACCTTTGTGTTCATGTATTTTTGCTTGTATGTCTGTACGATGATAGTATGATATGATCATATTTGACTACATTAAGAATTCTTACAAAACACTTTCCAATTATTTTGCACTTGAAATTAAGGTAGACAAGCCTATTACAAAGACAATTGTTGCCATGTTTGTGATTTTAATAAATAAATAAAACTAAAATTAAATTGGCATTTAGAATAATAATTGAAAACATCCAATTTTGTCTTAAGACAATATTATGTTTGTTTGTTTTTTAGATTCTTGATGACAACCAATTTTTTGAGTAGGAAAACATTACTTTCCAAGTCCAATTGAGAAAAATTGAATCCTTGAAGAGCTAATATTGTTGTAGCTTACATTTCCAAACTTCAAAAAGAATTGCAAAAAGGGCAATAAAAATTGGCATTGTGAAAACCTACCCAAACTTTCAATTGTGGATAATGATTCTCTAGAAGAAACAAAAGCATTTGAAAAAACAAGGTATTTTATGGATAGTTACCAGTATTATGCATATTTACAATGTGCTCAAAGATTTTTTTACAACATATATTCCTGGGGAGGAGACCATCGGTGCAGTAGAAAATGGCGTGAGATAAAAAAATAGGGTTAATTTAATTTGTTGAAGGAAAAAATTATTTTTTGGTAGATCTACTATAGCATTGGTAATATGTGCTTAGTGCATTTATAAAAAAAATAGGGTATGGAAAAAGCCTTCATTTTTTAGTATAGTAGAAAAAAATAGGGTGTCAAACATTGGATACCCCTAAAATTCCTTAGTAGGTTCAATTTTTTAATTAATGGTTTGGGGGATTGGATGAGTGAGCTGTCCACAACTTGAATTAATTTTTAATTAAGTGCTTTATTGTGTGAACGCCATCAGAGGCGAGTGGGGGCCCCGTTAATTAAGTGCTTTAACTTAACTTAATTTGGTGGTTTAAGTGGGAAACAACTCTCGTTCAAGCTGGGAGTTCCAATGGTACATTGCTGGTATTGTGTGTTGCATTGGTGCTACTTCCAATGTTATAAAAAACTTTTTGCTTGCATTATTGCTTTTGCAATGTGTTCACATTCCTTTTGATATTCCATAGTTCTAAAATGTAGAAAAAATAGGGTGCCAAAAAATAGACTCTCCACCCATTTATAAAAAAAAATAGGGTACTCAAAAATACATGTCGATAGCTTTTTATCTACCGATAGGGAGGAAAAAAAAGATGGAAAGGAGATAAATACCCCCCCATTAAATACCTTGTTATTGCACATGGTCACTGAAATTTTAGAGGTGTGCCCCCCCCCCCGAGCATATATTTGTTTTAATGTAGAAAATTCTATATTACAATCTATATTAGAATTTTACATAATTATGAAGCAATAATAAAATCCCTATATTTTTTCCACTTGGTTTTTACATGACTATAATACCACACCAATAGCTTTATAGGATTGTAAGGTCTGATTATCCATTGTATGGAAGTTGAAATGTGGATATTAGGAATGAAGATAAGACTATAAGAGAGACTATAGTTATTTCTTGTAGAGCATCAAAATTATTTTTATAAAGAAAAATTCTTGAAGTTAGAAGTTTGGAATGAAGTATTATTAAAACAATTGTTTAGTTCAGAAGATATGGGCCTTGAAAGCAAGTTAGAGAGTCCAATCACTAAATCGCTTCTATTATGCTCAATTTAGCCTCTACAAAATATATATTCTATTATAAATTGGATTGTTTCAATTTAATTTTTGCAAAAAAGAAGTTTTGGTGAAATCTTTTCAAAGTCCAAATTGTAAAGAAAGTTATATCCATATTAAAATATCAAAAATGCATTATGTTGAAAAATCATATCTTTGTTGAAATTTTGAGTTGAAAAACAATTTTTTTTCTTTTATTCAAATGTAGATGCGTGAATTTTTGGCACTAGATTTCAGAAATAAGTATGTTTTCTTAGTGCATTTATACTTTCAGAACAAAGTGACAAGGAATAAAAGGACTTTAATTGGTGGCATCCCTAATTAAAAAATTACATGAATTTGAATATTAATAGAAATCAACACCTACTTATAGAATCCAAAAGAATTAGTATTTCATAAAGTCAATAATTTACAATGAAAAATCCAAATATACGGGGAGAACAACTGGTTATGGGACCTCATAGTCGTTTCAGTTCAACCCAATGTATATTCGGCACTAAACTTCCACGTAGACTGTATGACCTTAGGACCATTTGGACTCTGCTTCAAAGTCAAGTACTGTGGATTATTTGGATTTCAAGGAATAATAAGGTGTTTGCCAATGCTTCTTGGCCTTGTGCCAATGGGCAACAGGCTCTATGGGAAGCACTCTTAGATGCAGGTCGTGCGGCGCAAATTAAGGCTCGGTGTGGGGCTTGCCATCATTCCCATCTGTCAGATAGGTTCCACAATAGGTTTGAACAGGTTTGGCTTCAATCGCCTGTCCTTGCTAGTAGAAGGGGAGATAAAGAGGTGTTTTGGAACAAGGTTTGTCCTCCAGAGTGCTCTTTTTTTTAGTGGCTCTTGGTTCTTTTCGTGGGCCGGTTTTTTGTGGCTCTTTCTGTCCAGCCGTTGTGGCTTGGTTGTTGTTCTTTGGTTTCTTTTAATGTAGTGGGTCTCCCATTTGTTCAAAAATAAATAAAAATAATAACAATAATTTACAATGAAGTCTCAAAGTTGCAAAATTGCAAAAAAATTCAGTTTATGGCTCCGTATTTGGACTACTCATATATAGCTTGAAAACACCCTACATGGGTGAGATCCATGTATGCAAGAAAAAAATTATTTTGCTACTTCAATTATGGTGAGCAAACAATCCAAAACCGTTTTGGAGGTGATTGCATGAAAAACCTATACTTTTTTCTGTCACTGTACGATGTGTATGCCTCTAGCTGATGTGTTTTTTGGCCATGACTTTTGTGTTTTGGCTCTAAATGACTCAAAATTTGTTGGGAAGTTAAGTTGTTCATAACTATTATATGCGTTGTCTAACTTTTTTAATATTTAAAAAATATTTTATTGTCCAAAAATAGCCCCTAAATTTTGTCACACTTGCTAGTTGGGGTTTTGTTTTCGACAAAGTAACAAATTTGGAGCTAAAATTTGGAGGGGTTGTCTTGTAGTAGACTTTTAGCTATTGTTCAAAGGATTTCTAAGAATAATTAATTATATATTGCGTAGAACTTGTTTACAAAGTGAGCCTCTTTCTACTTGCATTTCAAACATGTACAAAATTATTTTGATGACAATTTTTTGGCGAATGACCATCTCAATAAAGTTGCTACAAATGGCCAATTTTTGTTATCTTTATTTAAATTTTTTCCTTTTTTTTCATAAATAAAAACATTGAAGGGTGATTGCACAAAACACCTGTACTATTTGTTGCGTTTTGCAATAGTACTCATGATTTTTTCTAGAGTACTTTAAATTTAGGAAATCAATTTTTAAATTTAAAAAAAAATATGGCGAATGTATGCACCTTTAAAATGAAGGTAACCACCAAAGGAAATTCATTAAACAATTCTCTAAGTAGGAGAATTAGAAAAGTGCCAAATCTCAAGAAAATAGGTACTTCCATTAGAGAAAATCTGGGGCCTCTGGAAGACCCTGAAATTTATTTTTTTTTGCAAAAAAATTATTTTTTCCCCTATTTCCGTGCAGCAGTTTCTGCTGCGACAGTGGCGCAGGAAACGAAATATATGAGTATAAATTTTTTTTAGTCTTAAAAAAATATTTAAAAATTAAAAAAATTAAAAAAAAAAATTCAGTTTTCTGACCGTTTCGGCGAGCAGCCAGCTAAGCTGACTGCTCGCCGAAGGACAGTTCTGCAGTGACAGGCTAAGCATTTTAATAGCTTGGCATGTCACTGTGGAGCAGCCCTCCGGAGGGTTGGTTTTTTTTCTAATGAATGTTTTAATTAATAAATAATAATAAAAAATTAAATAAATAATAAAAAAATTGGCCATTTGAAGCAACTCTATGGAGATGGTCAATCACCAAAAAACCATCAAAATAATTTTTTACATGTTTTGAAATGCAAGTAGAAAGAGATTCATTTTGTGGATGTCTACACCACATAAAATTTAGTTTTTTAAAAATTCCTTTGGACAATACCTACAAGTCTACTAGAAGACCATCTTCTCCAAATTTCAGCTCAAAATTCTTTTTTATGGGTACTAAATAGTACTAAAAAATTCCAAATTGGAATTTGTGATATAAAATCAGGGGATATTATTAAATAGTAAAAGAAATTTCAAAATTTTCAGAAAACTAAACAAGGTGTATAATAAACATGAGTACCTTGTCTATGAATTTTGAGTCATTTGGAGTCCAAACTGAAAAGTTATGGTCAAAAAATTAATCAGCATGCAACATGTGACAGAAAATAGTACAAGTGTTTCTTGCATTCACTCTGAAATATCTATTTTCTTGAGATTTTTCACTTATGTAGCTCACCTACCAAGAGAATTTTCTATGCTTTTCCTCAGGTGGTTACCTTCATCTTAATATCTTATAGGTGTATACATTGGCCATACTTTTTAAATTTAAAAAAAAATTGTTTTTACAATTTTAAAGTACTCCCCCCCCCCCCCCCCAAGCATGAGTATTATAAAATGCAACAAATAGTACAAGTGTTTCGTACAATCACCCTCGAGGTTAAACCAAACTTAAAGAACTTTCCAACCCAATTGAAAAATTCTGAATTCAAAGATTACTTGAGTAAAGTTATGTGTAGTCAAAGTTAGCTCTTCTCAATCCATTCTATAGCCGATGTGGTTGAGCTACGCAATTTAAGGTTTAAATACATCAATGGGTGCATGTGTGACTGGAGATGGGTATGTGTAGCTCAAAAAAAAGCGAACCTTATGTTTCAAAATGACGATGAATGTGTTTGAAAATCTTTTCTGAGATAAATCAAAGGAGCCGAAATTCTATACTGAATTCTGAATATACGATTCAGTTGTGCCTTCACATGCACATCGAATGACCTCACTATGCTGAAGAAATTACGCAAGTTCAACCAAGTCTGATAACCTGTGCACACAGTTTGGTTCTCCAACCTAAGTTGGTAGTGAGCTTACCTGGTAGTTGGGTACAATAGAACTTGTACAAAGTGAATTTTTCTGAGCCAGTAACTTCTCTAAAGTGATATTATTCCTTAGACTGTCCAGACCTGGATGCATTGAAGATGTACAAAATAAGTAAAAAAAGAAAAGCAACTTTCACTGAATTTGAAATTCAAATGTTGCTTTAGTGAACGTGACTTCAATCGAAGAGTGCCACGAAATTGCAGTTTACTAAGAAAATCTTCAAACGTCATCAATGCTCTCTATAGCAATACCTTCTTTCATGTAATATTCTCCTCCAGTCCTGGGGCTATTACCTCATGGAAGTTCTACTGCATACAGTTGTTAGGCAACCACTCTAGAAAGTTAACAGTCAAAACCATAAAAAAAAGAAGCATACTCCTGTCAGGCAGTCGAGTTCATCCGCCCTTCGGTGACGTATAAATACACAAACTTGAGAATCCACTTCTCACAGTTGTCTTGCAACTATCCGAGGTTTTCTGTGCGAGTGTCAGGAACAAGCTAGTTTCGAGGCTGTCTTCACATTCTAAAATCTAGAAACTTTTCTAGATTCAAGGTCCCGATTCCGAGCGTGGTTCAATCCCAAATGGCTGTGCAAGTTATGACAACGCATGCTCAGGCTGCGTTCGAATTCGCAAGCAGGCCTGCTCCGAGATTTGCACCGTTTGCATGTTCCAACGGTGCCGGTGCTCGAGTTCGTGTGAGTGTCCCATCTTCCAGAGTTCTGGGAGGAGGCCAATTTGTGACGAAGCTCGCGACTGAGACCCCGTCGTCGAGCAAGCGCAAGAGAATGGTGGTGTCGGTTCTCGAAGAGCCGCGTGTAGTCGACGTCCAGACAAGCTCTTTGAATCCAACGGAAAAGTTGTTGGAAAAAATGGGTGGCATGGGAGCTCCCAATGACACGGATCTTTCCCGTATGAATGAGGCGGCGAACAGGCTTTTCCTCTGGGATGACATTCCCAAACTGGGTGAGCTAGAGATCTCATAACTTACGTTTCGAGGATGAAAACTTTGAAAAGTGCTAATTTGAAACTGTATTTGTTGGTTTTAGAAAATATTGTTCTTGACAAACCTGTTAATATGCACCTGTGCTAACACTTGATCCTGATATGTCTTTGATACTTTGACGTCGTGGTGGCATCACAATATTATCATCTGCAGCGTTGATTAGAATTGTCAAACTCAAGTGCCAATTTTTGTGTCATCAAGGGCAATGAAATTATATAATAACAGTTCTTGCAGTAGACTACTAGATCCTTGATGAATCATGTTGTTTTCATCTTTGGGGGGCCACTAACTTCACATGAAAATGAAATTCTCTGTCACAGCAAAGAAGCAGACTTTCCTAGTGTATGAGCTGAATGAATTCGACAGAGACAGTCCTGCTTATCTGGAGCTGAGCAGACTATCTGTCAACAAAATTGATCCCGATACAGGAGCACACATCCATGCCCTTGGCGACCAAGTCCCATACACAAATAAGGTACTAAGACTCTAACTTTCCCAAATTCACATATATATCATTTTTACTACTTCAAATTGTTTATTAAAGAATTTTTTTTTTCCAGAAGTTTTTTATAGTATCAATCTGGACAAACGAGAAATTACATCACCCAAAGTGCTGGCCATCATCCACAGATGGGCTTTGGGGGCGTTTTGGGATTAAATCTCAACCCAGTAACTTAATGAAAATATAATTATCTTGCCTCCATGATATGATTTCCAAATCACTGAGTCAGTATATGGTATATGTATAAATGGCGAAGTTTGTTAAAATGGCAATATTCCATACGCCATTTTTAGATTGCGCAGTCTAAATCATCTAGGATTGGTATAGATTTTAGACTGCGCAGTCTAAACCCTCTGGGATAGATATAGATTTCAAACCGCGCAGTCAAAATTGTAAAAGTGCCAAAGTTGCGGAATAATTGCCATTTTAACAAAATTTGCCATATAATATAAGGAACATTTTTTAATGTGCTGCTGACATATAAGAAAATCCACTCCTACAATGACCTCTTTTAACAAAACATAGGGAATGTGGCCCATCACAAAGAAAGGTGAGACACTTGAGGGATTTTATTAAGAAGAACATTACAGGAAATCTGGACCCTGTGGAGGGATGTTAGGGTTTTAGCAAATGTGCAAATATAGAGAAAAAAATAATATATATATTTTTTTGAATTTTTTTAAAAAAAAAATTAATGTTTTTTGAAAAAAAATTAATGTTTTTTGAAAAAAAATTAATGTTTTTTAATAAAAAATATATAAAAAATAATTTTTTAATTTTTTTGACTGCTCACCTTACAGATTCCTTGACGGCCTTTTTGGGCTGATATTTTTCTTAAATGCACATTTTCATACATCCTAGCAACCCAAACGTGGCTTGCAATTTTCTCTAATGGTTTGTGCATTTCTCAGTGCTATTTGAAGATGTCCCCACCTCCAAACCAATTCAATCTATAAAATTCAATATTCTAGAATGTAGATTTATGCCTCTAAAATCTAACTTTACTATAGATTTTAGTACGTATAATCAATACAATTTGTAGATTTTGGAATCCCAAATCTAATTAATATGTAAATTTTGAATTTCAATCTCATTAATTTGTACATTTCAGAATTTTTGATGTAGAGCCTTTCTAGGGGTTCAAAATACTAGTAATACTAAATCCCTGCAAAGAAAACCCACGATTTCCTTGTATATAGGAATTCTTTGAAGATCCCATCCACAACTACATCAGAACTCTAGGAGACATAGGAACTAGTAGAAGCTAGCACAAAAAAACTACAAAATCTCCTCCCAAGTCATATGGAATTTCAAACTTGTAGTCCAATAGGTAAGGTGGGTACGTCCCAAATCGCAACTTGCCTAAAACGGCGCCATCATTACATTAAGTACATCTCCAAAATCAATGTGTACGTATGTGGAAGAAACGATTTTAGAGCCTCTACCAAAAAACAAAAATTGCCCCTTCATAACTTTGGCATACGGTATCCAAATGTCGTGTTCTTTGGTGCATCGGAAGCTCCTTTCACTTGTCAACAAGAGAAGATGAAAATTTGAGCATTCTAATGATACTAACTGTGCACAGTAGCAAAAAGTGACGGTTTGGGGGTTACCCACGTACCTTATGTCAATTGAATTCTGACGTCCGTCGGGATGCATCTGCAGCTGTACAATTCAAATTTGAAGATGAGACTGGGCGTCACAGCCGGGATCTGCTTGCACATGAAAAACCATCCAGGACGCGGGGCTCCTGAATTGCGCAGTTTGGCATTCTTCACACCAGATCACTATGAGGGTATCATGAGTTGGTACTTTGGCGACATGGGGCACATCAGTGGCAATGTAAGATACTCTTATCATTCAGTAGTTCTAAACCTCTAAATTAATGTCCAAGACGACAAACCCGGTTAGAATTGCCGACTTGGTCATTGCAATTGACCAATTTCATGGTTGGAACAGGACATAAATTTCCACGACACTAAAAACACCATAATTATTGACATATCTACATATAGTGTAACATAGTGAAATTGTTAATGGGTGAAAAAATATATAATGTGACAACAGTGTCGAAGAAGAGTGGTTAAAAGCACCACTGTAACTAGTTTAAAATCATGTATTAAAGTGACCTCTCAGTTAGTAGTGACCGGTTTGTGTGTAGTTGTAGTATTTGAGTCAGTTGCGAATTTGGTCAATGAATCTGCAAAACTTGATTTTCCTACTAACTACGCCTGCGATGCTGTTGTCGGGTGTTTGTGCAAAACGGAAGGGGCCGTTCATAAACTTCCAGGACACGCTCTTTGGCATCCAAGGAGGATCCGAGTTTTTTGCAGAGGCCAGAGGGGTGGTCCGTCTTCATCAAATCACGCCCTTCAAATTCCTGTATACCTTCACTCTATCCGGCATCCCCGAACTGCCAAAACTGCTGACACAGGAGCTTGTGGCACCTCATTTTGAAATCGAAGCCCACCCGGATGCTTTGGATTGCAAGCCGGAGCATGCCCTCCCCAATTACACCAACTAGACTGAGTGCTGAACGCGTCTAATCAATCAAGCCGTTTTACCACGGCCTCTCAGTCTGAGCTAGGCTATTGTGAATCCCCAGTAGATGTCTTGATTATATGCCATTCAGGACTGTAACCCCTAAAGGCCCAAGGCATTTTCTGGCTCCGAAACCACTGAAAACTGCCATTTCTGTTGCGATCACTCCCTAAACTAAAAAAAAACTTTTTTTTTAAGAATCTAACCGTAGGATCTTGTACTTCACTTGTCTCAAATCATGTGGTAAAAATTTCATGAAGTTTGACCGTACGGATCGGAAGATATTAGCGTTTGAAGTTGGAAAAAGAAGTTTTTTTGAACTCTGGATTGCAATTTCAGATGACTTTGATGGCCATTTGTGGATTTTTTTTGCACTACACACCATAAAGTTAAAATTTTCTATGTTGAAAATTTAAGTTGAGAGTTGGGGAAAAAAATTTCAGAATGTCAAAACTTGATTTTCACATATAAAAAAATTGTTAAGTAGAAGTAGGTTCAAACTTGATCAAAACACTAAATCTTCAATAGCTCTTAGATGGAATTAAAAAACCATAATCCCAACGGTGGGATTGTTCTTGCAAACAAAGTTAACCTTTTCCAAAAAAAATTTGAAAAAATTTGAAAATTGCATTCAAAAATGAATTTTATAAGTTGTTTTTTGAAGAAGAGGCTTAGATTGCCCGAAAAACAAGATTGTCCATAACTTTCTCACTCTAAGTCCAAATAGAATGAATCAAAGCTTCAAATATAGACAAAAACATGATCTTTGAGAAAAAAAATCCAAAAAAAAAAAATTCAATTTTTTAAAGTTTTTTTTTTCTGCCCGGCGAACTGCTTTTTTGACTTCGGGCAGCATAACTTTTTTTCCCGGGCACCGATTGAAAAAAAAATTATATTTTTGGAAAGCTAATGTGATTTCCTATCTTCAAAAAAAGTTTCAAAAAATCAGGTCGAAATTTCAGGTCGCATGAGCCTGCCCGAAATTCCAAGTGTCCCCCGAGGGGACTTTGGGCCTTTAGGGGTTAAGTAGGAGATTTCATTAGCAATAGCTAGTAAATAGAACTCTGGTAATATATGGATCCTGCATATACAAATAAGGAGTTGTTTCACTTCTGCACAAGAATATTGATTTCAACCTTGGAAACGGTGTAAATTTAATTTCTTGTTGTGAAGTATTGGCTCCCGTATGGAGAGATTGAGAGAATGATAACTATCTATCCAAGCACTCTTTTGTGAGGCTGATATGAATCACGGATGGATATCGACTGGTTCTCTACCTCCGTCTAGCCTGTGTAATAAAGCTATTTACTTTTAAAATTCTTTTGAAACTCCGTTCTGTAAACTTGTTCTTTCACCTGGACCTTATTCATTCCTTTCTCCTTTTTTAGTGTAGTTCATTCATCCTTAAAATTCTAGCTTGACATTCATCCTTCGATGCACCGTTATTTATTCGTCTTCGGACGCTGTACAATTAACTTTAATACTATTGTGACACCGCTTGAGCTTCTGTACCGCATGAGTTGCTTTGGTTCTCTGTTTTTAACACGGTATCAGAGCGATAGTCTGGAGAGTTCGTTTTATTTTCTTTGAGATCGTTGAGCTTGAGAGTCGCAAGATCATAGAAGTTCACGATCTACAGTCTGTACCATACTGCATGAACTACATTACTTGCTAGCAACAACATACTATTAGCAGTTTGAAAAGTGCATGTAGCTGAAGATGAGTGAAATTAAGAATGTATCCGTGGGAGATACAAACAAGCTCACTAGAATGGCGAATTACTACGTCTGGAGCCTGAAGGTGAGAGCGATACTGCAAAGAGAGAACTGATGGTCAATTTCTAAAGAGGTTTTTAATCCAACGGTATTTCCAGCCAACCTTGTAGGGAGAACATATACCGAAATACCAATACTATTTTCTGTCACATGTTGTGTGGTAATTTGTTTTTTTATCATAACTTTTGTGTTTTGGTTTCAAATGACTCAAAATTCATAGGCAAGGTACTCATGGCTATTATATTCTTGTCAATTCTTTTGAATTTAAAAAAAATGTTTTACTATCCAAAAATAGAGCTCTTCCAATTTTATGTCAAATTTGTCAAGTTCAACTTTTTTGAACAAAGTAGTACCCAAAGAAACAAATTTGGAGCTAAAAATTTAGAGAGGATGGTCTTGTAGTAGACTTTTAGCTATTGCTCAAAGGGTTTCTAAAAATAGTTAATTGTATGTCATATAGAAGTCTACAAAGTGAGCCTCTTTCTACTTGCATTTCAAAACATGTAAAAACTTATTTTGGTGGGTTTTTTGGTGAATTACCATCTCTATAGAGTTGCTCCAAATGGCCTATTTTTTTATTTTTATTTTTATTTTTTTCCTATCTTTTCCTAATTAAAACATCAAAACATGTATTTTTTTGAGATTTGGCACTTTTCTAGTTCTCCTACTTAGAGAATTTTCTTATGATTTTCTTCAGTGGTTACCTTCATTTTATATGTGTATACATTGGTCATATTTTTCTAATTAAATTTTTTCTAATTTTAGAATATTCCAAAAAAATAGCATGAGTATTATAAAACAAAATAGAATGGGCAGGTGTTTTGGGCAATCACTTTAATAGATAATTCAAGAAACATATTACTCATTCCTAAATAGTGGACGCATTTAGAACTTGGTTGATTTATGGACCTCTTACTTTAGTATTTCTAATTGCTATGCTTAAATTGAGAATGTACATATACTAAAACTTGTATGAGCTAGGGTGGAGACAACTATAATCAATTCTCCTTTAATTAGCCCTTTCTACTGACTGTTCTACAATATATTTCCATGTTTGAGTGTATTATAAACAAGTTACAAAGAAACATGAATATAAATAAATAAGGATAAGTCTTTATTCATTGTCTACACTGAGACATAGGGTCGTTGCAAGAAAGAGCGTTTGTTTTTGTTCCACTTTGGCAGTTTTGAGCCTTTTTTTCGGGAGTACTATAAAATTAGAAAAACATTTTTTTTCTTAAATGAAAAATATGAACAATGTACACACTTGTAAGAAGAAGGTTCCCTATGAAGGAAAAGTCCAAAAAAATTCTTTAAGTGGGAGAACTAGAAAAGTGTAGAATCGCCAGAAAATAGATACTTAGACGTTTTAATTAGTAAAAAATAGGAAAAAACATTTTTAAATAAACTAAAAATAGAACATTTGGGAAGACTTCATGATGAAGAGATTTCAAAAAAAAATTCATCTTGAAACCATTTTCAATGTTCAGAATTGCGTGCGCAAGGGAGCCCTCTTTGCATGGATGTAGATAACATAAAATAAAATATTTTTAAATGCCCTTTGGTAGAAACATAAGTTCCTACTATGAGAATAGACCATAGAAATTTCAGCTCTAAATCATTAAATATGGGGACTCCATAATACTTAAAACCCTTAAAACTCAAAACGTGACACATTAAGTTAATTGATTCTTAAATATAATTTATTTTTTTTAGTTTCTGAAAAATATAGGATATGATGACACTCAAGACATACATCTTCAATAAAAATTTCAAATTCATGCGAGTCATACTGCAGAAGTTATTGCAAACGGAAGCTAAAACACTCTCCTTGTGACACATACCTAGTACTACTCTTTCTTGCAATGACCCCATAGCACAAGTCTCTACTTTAGCCAATTTTTGCATACTACCACGAATGCCAAATTACTCTCAAATAATTTTTAAATACAATGACATGTGGCTACAACGCCGAGAAGGTCATCTTTTTAAATTGTACAACTCCAAAAACCACTTATCTAGCTTTGGTCACTATACGGTATAGCAATACTACTTTTGCATCGCCATCATTCACTCTCATTGTGGCTCATATAACAGTGCCATGCATCTTCCTCTAATATTTCAAATCCATAATTAATTCTATATACTTCAAAAGTTATGGTAGAAAACATGAGGATGGATGCATAATCGGTGGGATGCCTAAACAATGCAAGTGTTTTATGAAATCACCCACTCTAGGGTCATTGCAAAAAAGATAGTCCAGTTTCTATAGCGTTTTCTATCATTAGTACTTATTCCTTTTTTTCTGGGAGTACTGTATTATTAGAAAAAAAAAATGTGAAAAATGTGAAAAAATGTTTAATGTATACACCTTTAAAAAGAAGGTATCCTAAGAATTGAAGGAAAAGCCTAGAAAAATTCTCTAAATAGGAGAACTAGAAAAGTACAAAATCTCATGAAAATAGGTGTTTTTACATTTTAATTTGTAAAAAACAAGAAAAGATTTTTTTTTTTAAACTAGAAATAGTTCATTTGGGAAGAGTTGATGGTAATGAGATTTCACCAAAAGAATGATCTTAGAACCATCTTCAATGTTCAAAAATGCGCGCGCAAGGAAGCCCTCTTTGCACGCATGTGGAGAATATAAAATAAAACATTTTTAAATTTCCTTCAATAAAAATGTGACTTCCTACTATGAGAATAGACCACAAAAATTTCAGCTTTAGATCATTAATTCTGGATACTCCCTGGCACTACTAAAAACCCCTAAACTACAAAGTGTGACAAATTAGCCAAATTGAAATCAGCTCTAGAAAACTAATTTTTTAAATTTCTAAGAAATAACTAATTTCATTACTATCAAGGTAGCTTTCCTTAAAAAAATTGAAGCAAGTCCGCTTCAAGCTTGGACGGAAAGTTATGGCCCACGACAACTCCAACACTTCAAGTGTGACACCAAATAGTACCAGTCTTTCTTGTATTCACCCCCACCACAAATGAATAATCCACGGGCCAACTTTTCCTATGCCGGATAGTGATGAGAGTCATCCAAGCTTAAGCTACAAGGAAAATGCAAGGAGGGAGCTTGCTAACTTCTACCAAGACAAAGAAGGGAGATCAGACACTGAAGAGGGAGCCACTTTATCAACACAAAAAGAGGCAGCATCATTGTGACCCATACAAAGCATGGATATGATATAAAGTGAGAGAAAAATGACATACACCCCACCTCCACTATTGAATAATAAGGAAAATGGTTCCGTATTTGGCAAAACCAGACATTTTCGACAATCGGCTGACTCGACTCCTCTTCTTCCGGACCACGTGGGAATCCCGACTTTGCGTTTCTGTGGATTAGCGCTCAGGCCATCGCCCTCCATCCTTGGGACTTCACCTTGCAGTAACTTCCTGTCGTTGCAGACAGGCTTGACTTCAAACGCAACGTGCTGGAATATGCGCGCGGACTCCACTGCCAAGTTGCAGAGTGCCAATATTATTCTCTACAATTGAAGGTACATTACTGTAAGTACAAAGGAGTACGTCTGCAAGCTAGCCCAAAGGACTCAAACATCAATTGCCATCGCTTTCTATTCAGTGCTTGAATTCGATCAATTCACTAGTACCATGGGCTCCCTCCTCAAGACCACCGTTGTTGTGGGCTTCTTACTGCTGCTCCCAGCTGTGGTGTACTGCCAGGTGCTACGTTTCGTCGAAGTCCGTTTGTTCATGGATAAGAATTGCACCTCTGAGCTACCCTTTAGCGCGTACGTCGATCAAAGTCAGACGCCTACCGCCACTTTTCCGGCGAATCCGAACAACGTTTCCGAGACCTTCGAGTCGGCCATCTTGCAGAACTACACCGGCGCCGTGCTATCTCTCGTCGCCTGTCAAGCCCAATTGCCGTGTGGCGCCACTGGAGCATTTCAGATCTCGTTCAACCTTAGTGACATCGGTGTGTGCTCGACTGCGGGACCTCCGGGAACGCAATTCGACTCATTCCTGCTCTCGTAAATTAATGTAGATGATATACAGTATAAAGCTAGATTACTAGGAGCGTAATTAGAAGAACATCGATTGAGCTCGGTAATGGGGATCTGTATGCTCGTACATGGCCGAGATGGGTTTAGTGCATGCTTGTTGCATGGTGAGCGGCGGGGAACTAGCTGCGAGCAGCCGCAGGTGTAAGGGACGGACACCCAGAATTGCCTCTTCTGCTGTTGAGCAAGTTTTCTGTCATTTGAATAAACAAAGGACTTCATCTATTCTCTTACGGAGTGTTTTGTTTTCTGGTTTTGTGGTTTTGGTTGTTGAAGAGGAATTCAATACACCTAAGCGGCTAAGCCCCACCAGTAAATGTATTGTTCATTTTGTGGGAGGATTATTTCTTGTAATCCCCTCCTAGAGCATGAAATCTATGTAGTCGGTGCATTACTCAGTGAGTCAGTGATGTTTTGTGGGGGCATTGGAGGGCCATTTCAAGCCCATTTCCCATGCTATGAACCAGTCATTGCTAGTCAGAATAAAAAATAATAAAAAATAGTTTAAATAGTTTAAAAATAAAAATAAAACTAATATTAAAAAAAATTGTTTTAATTTTAATTTTAAAAAAATCATTAAATATTTAATTAAATATTATTATTAGACGTGACTGGTTGAAGTTCTGCCATATCAGACTGCTGATGTGGCCGTTGTTCCCATGTTCCCAACATTCAGGAACTTGCAGACCTTTACAACTCCAAAACCTCATCTAATGATTACGGATTTTTCATTCATTGTTCCCATATTTCATCCATTTCTATTTGAGTGTTTATGTCGTCCAGCCTCCTTGCTGTTGGAAATTTTGAAAACAAACAAGCATTCCTTGTTGGACTTTGCTCTCCTTGTCAACCTGTTTATTTTCAGAATTCTTTCCATCTCAATGATTGCCCTATACAAAGAATGAATTATTTGGATATTGAATGCAAGAGTTTTGACTAAAGGTTCCAAATATTTAAAAATATTGGTGAATGTTGTATAGTAAGTTTTAGGGGGAGGCATTGGGTGTTTGAGTGTTTGTTAGAATTAACAACATGAGTGCAAATATAGGGTCCCATATATTAAATTCAAATGAAGTAACAATACAAACCCAATTAAGGTGGACCCCCCCCCCCAAAAAAAAACATCAATAATAAGCAATTCAACATAGTTGGAGGCAACTTTCTCTAAAATCGATATTTTTGTAGTATTAGCAAGTGAAAATGATGAATTTTTAAAAAAAATAAGACCTTTTGGATGTAGTATGTAATTTCTATGATTTTTCAAAGAGATGGCTCCATGTCCACTGAAACTGTTACATAGGTGGACCCAAAAGTGAAATCTGCAAAAATCAGCAATTAGCAAATGAGAGTGAGGTATGTGTCCTTCAAATGCATTAGCAAATCAAAGCCAAGCATTTCAAAGACACATTAATGGGAAGTCTAAGGACAGATTAGGTGACAATCTAGGGTTTAGGAATGGAAGCAAGGATGCTAATGGGTGTTCTACCTTAATTCTAAGAAAGAATACAAAATATAAGAATGAAGATATTATATTTAGCATATCAAGGGTATTGACTTTTAACAAAAATGCTAAAAAATATTTATATCACTAATATAGGGATTAGCCAGTTAGGTGACTTAAAATTTTGCCATAACTCTTCTACTTTATAAAAGCAAGGAACCATAAGGTGTCAACTCTTAGGATTCCTTATTATATGGCTATGAGAGGTGGTTGTGAATACTTAACTAGAATTGCATGGCTTATAGGTTCCATACACAAAGTGTTTTTTGACACTTGAATGATACTCCCAATTACATCCTTATTTAGTGTAATTGACCTTGCTCTTAGTTTGGACAATGACATTGTTGATTTTTTGCTTTTGAATTGTCATTTTCTTAGATGATGGCAAATACAATTATGCTGCAGTGTCAAGTATATTTAGGTGTGCAATGTCTTAAAAATTGTAGTCTTCTAGTTGTCTAAAGTTTGCATGATTTTGCAAGCTTATCACCCATATAATAAATATAGGCCTATACATGTATGATTCTCCAAAAAATTTAAACTAAATATAGGGTACCTCAAATTATGGGGTGTTAGAATATTATCTAATAATAGAGATTTTTTAATTGCACCAAAAAAATCAATACCTCCATATCAATATCCTGAAGTACGTCGTGATTTTGATTTAACAAAAAGGTGTTTCCTACTAGAAAATTAGTTGCTTTCATCAATTAAGAATGGAGAATAATATATCGATGAAAGGGATATACACTAGTTGATTCATACATTGACATTTTTGGATCTTTGAGGACTTGGAATTTGCTAGAGTACTTGAATTGACTTATGAATTGAAGTATATGCCTTGAGTCTTGACTGTGAAAAATATCCATCTATGCCACTATCTACTATCTACTGTGATTACAGGCCAGTGAATTTTGGCCTCCTCCCGCCACTATAGACTACAAAAACATATCAACTACAACAAGAAAAAACAAATTTGTTGGATCAAATATTGATTGTACAGTATGATGGCTATTCCTCAATCTATACCAATCAATCATAGAGTGCATTTGTAGTGAACCATGGAGGAATTAATTTGAAATATTATAGAATACCGGAACTAGTCAAAAAGTTGCAAGTGAATGGACGAAGTCTCTTGCATTTAGATTATGTTAAGTGTATCCGCATTCACTAAGTTAATACCGATTGGTAGTAGTAGAGATTTCTCTTAGATTTCTCTCACTACCACACCAATGAAATCTCTACTTCATACCCACCTTGTTGAAAATTTGCACAAGCAAGTAGTGAGCATCATCAATCTTAACCCTAAATGTCCAAGCCTTTTTTTGAACTTCTAGGAATTTGCTCTAAATTGAACAAAAATTCAACATTTTAATAAGTTCATTCAATTTTTTATGAATTATAACCATAAAATTCAAACTAGACATGTTAGAGGTCACATAGGAAAAGAAAACACAACAATATCACTTATGAATTGAAAGATTATAATGTTTGAACATGAGGGTGTTTAAACTATGAAAGTGACTTGAAGTCTTTCAATCCTCTATTCACATGCCAAATCTAAAAAGTTGAACAACAAAAAAATATGAGGTTAAAGGACCTAACATGCATAACCCCAATCACTTTACGACTTTTCAAAATCTACTCTACAATTTTTTTAAATGAATTTCTAATGTGATTTCTCCTCCAAGATCTAATGTGTGAGGCTCATTTCCAAGAGCCCTCAACACTACAGAAAGTCAAGATTGCAATGGGTACCCTTGCACAAAATCTTGAATAGAAAAATCATAATCCATCATTTTCAAAATCGGACTTTTGACGCTAAAACTAGACTTCAAAAGATTTTTTCAAAAATATAAATTACTAAAAATAGCAACTTGGTTAGTTTTTATTCAACTTCAAAGTTTTGTTGATACCAAAATTCGGTGCCTCGCGTATTTAGGGGTTAATCTACCTCCCCTTAACCAATCAAAACATGCCACTATGGCGAAACTCTCCTGCATTGACATTATGTATTGGCTCTCATACGGAGAGAATGATATTAGCTATCTATCCAAGCACTCTTTTGTGAGGTTTATATGAATCACGGATGGATATCACGACTGGTTCTCTATCTCCGTCTAGCCCTGTGTATTGAAGCTATTTATTTTTTTAAATTCTTTTGAAACTCAAACCTTCAGTTTTCTCAGTTCTTGAGAAATCGCTCACTGCTGCTTCGTTCTGTAAACTTGTTCTTTCATCTTGACCTTTTTCATTCATTTGTTTCTCCTTTTCTAGTGTAGTTCATTTATCCTTCAAATTCTAGCTTGACATTCATCCTTTGATGCACCATTATTTGTTTGTCTTCAGACGCTGTACTATTATCTTTTCTTACTACAATTGTGGCAAGGTAGTTGCAAGAAACACCTGCTAGTTTGGATTCAAAACAGCCTCAGGACTTGAGTACTACGACTTTTGGAATAAGTTTTTTTAAATAAAGTAAAATATGGATAATTTGTAAAGCATAAAAAACAGTATGTATGTGAAAATTCAGATCTAGAAAAATTTATCTCTAAAAGTTATGCACATTCAAAGAGTGATGGAAAATGCAAGAATAGACACTTTGGGATTTTATTTTTAGAAAATAGTAAAAAAAATTCTTATATTATATACTTTACTATATTGTATACTCTACCATATTTTATACTCTACTATATTATATACATATCTAAATATCTTGGGGCCAGCTCCAAAAAGGGAACATATTTTTAGAGGTGTGCACTTGTTTCATGAATTAAACCTAAACAGAATTATAATTTTCCAATTAAAATTGAAATTTTCAAGAATTTTTGAAGTGGTCTACCCTAAAATTACAAAACCACCTATAAAGTGGAATCATAAATGTCCTATTAACAGCCCATAACCGCCTTTCCATGTATCCATTAGCACTTAAGTATTCATCAATGAAGCATTTGACACGTTATCCCCTGTAGGATTAATGCACTGATTTTGTGATAAAAGTGAATGGATTTGGATGAATTGATGGTAGAATTGGGGCCTAAGGTACGATAACAGAAATAGGCAGTTGGTAGAGATGGACTTGTCTACCTTAACCCCTGAGCGTCACAAGGGATGTTTTCTAGACTTCCGTTTCCTACAAAATTGGATTCATCAAACCTTATAATGTTTGCATCCATACGGTGGATTTTCCAAAAAATAGCAAATTTGCACTTGTCAGGTTGTTGGCCACAAAAATCTATAGTGACGAATGCAATAACCAATACAAATTTAAATTATGTTTCTATTTTTAGAAAGGTTTTCCACTTAGAGCTGTGTTTGGTCTATGATGCTTAGGGATTAAAGCACTTCCATGTAAGCTTAGTACTTGCATACACCAGTCTTAAAGCCTCCTTCACCAACAAGGCCGACTCAGCCTTAATTCCTCTAATAATGCAGTCCTAATATACTACAAGAGAAAGGGATGTTTTAAGTGAGATTTTAGGTATAGTCCTAGACATAAGATTATAAGTAATGACCTTTAAGGAGATTTTTAGCAAAAAATTTACTAGAAAGTCATGACTTTCTAGTAAATTTTTTGCTAAAAATCTCCTTAAAGGTCAATACTTATAATCTTATGTCTAGGACTATATTTAAAATCTCACTTAAAACACCCCATTTTCTTGTAGTGACAGACACCTCATATTGAATCCTCAATTTATAAAATGTACACACAAGGTAGCACACCCTCACTTGTCACTGCAATTACCAATTATACCCTAATGTTTGATGACTATGTTTTCACCAAAAACTCTCAAATATTGCTATTTTTAGTACAAGTACCAAATTTTTGAATTTTTTTCTTACATATGTAATTGTGGGATTTTGTAAAATAATTCTGACTTGAAAACACGTGGTAAAAATTTCAAAAATTCCACCATGTGGATGGCAAGATATAAACATTCAATTTCACTAAAATCATTTTTCTGGCCCTGCAAAAAATCGGGCAGCTGCACTTCACAAGCCCACTTTTCTATCAAAAAATGACCAAAATGGTAGTGCTTATTTGGATTCTTTTTCCTAGACAAGTTGCCTACATGCTTGAAAATTTTCACATCATTTGGAATTGTACAACATATAGGAAAAAAATAGTAATTAGAAAGAGGGTAGAGAATGATTCAAAATACTAAATTGTTAAGAATTTAGTTATAGAACTGAAAAGTGCCAATTTCAATGGTTGCAATGTTGTAATAAACTATATACATTGTATGATTTAATTTTTTTCAAAAAATATTGAAAATTGAGTATGATAAAAGACTTCAAAGTTGATAATCTATTACTACCTACAAACTAAAATTCCTCATAACTTTTGATTCATTGATTAGAATGGAATGATTCAAAGCTTTCCACATATATAGCTCTAGAATACCAATTTCAAATTTTTATTATTGAAAAAAGTGATTTTTTTAATCTACTCGGATTGCCCATTTACAAAAAAAATAACATATTAGGCCATAGCTTTCGACTCACATTTCCAAAGGTCACGAAATTTAGTGTTTAGGAAAGATATTCCTTATCGCCCCATTCTATTAAAATTTCAGCTAAAAATATGCAAATCTCCAGTCATACGTACCTACTCAAAAAAATTATGTTTCCAAAACATGCATGTTTATCCTTTAGGAGTTAAGTCCACAATTAACCTTGACATATGCAAATACCTGTACAATCCATAAATTGTTTCAAGGATTTTAGCTTCCTTGGACATGCAATGAACTTTTAAATGGTCATTGTAAGAGCAAACTACCTTTTAAAAAGAAATAGAAAGCATCATCTTCAGCCCCTAAATTATATATACAAAATTTTAATGCACCGCATTTCTGGCTTACCTACATTATTTATAATGGATTTGTCTACTTTGAATATTCTCTAATTTATTTGAAAATCCTATAAATTTTTTATTTCAAATGAATAAAATCCTATCTACATTACACCAAATCTTCTTTTTAAAATGCACTAAATGCTGCGTCCAAGTATCTTGTTAATTCCTAAAGTTCTTTCATGCTTAGAGACCCCGATTCGCTTCAAAATACTTGTTCAAAATCAAGCAAGGTCAAAATCTTCATCAACATTTATTTTTTAATAAATCCAACCGCAATATCATTTTGATAATTTATTCAAAGTATATTGATTCAAAATTTAAGAGTAAATATCTCCTATGATCGCAAGTTGAATGTGCCTAAACTTCACTACATAGGTTTTTTAATCCCTTCCAAAAGGTAAAGTTTTGTCTTTCAACATTTTTTGGAAAAAACAAGTATCTCCTATAACTTGTGCATTTTGGTCAATATGTTGGAATATGGTTTGAAAATATATGCAAAAAATTGACTTAAAAAAAACTTTCATATTCATCTTCTCAAAATTTATAAATTAGAAGGTGGTATTGAATGAAAGAAAAAATTATTTGCTAGTAGCCTTTACAAGAATTGTTAATTCCGATGGTTCTAGTATACAATTAATATCATTCATTTTTTATTTTTTTTTAAATTTTTCTGGAAGTGAGCAGAAGACCACTTTATATGTTTTTTCTATTGTCTTTGTTTGCGACTACTCCGCATAACTTTTACTTCATTATTTGGAATGTAATGGTTCAAGTGTTTTATCAATCTTTATAATCCTCAAAAACAATTAATCATTTCTAAGGACATATATTTTTGTTGCCCAATTTGACATTGAAATTATAAAACCCTTCTCACTTGTGGAATATTTATCAAAATAATGACGTGAAACAAAGCTTTACATATAGATTATGATGATTGGCATCTAGCCTAAAAATCCCATGCAAAAATTTCAAATTATGAAGTCGACAAAGCTTGGGCACACAAGTTCTCAAAAGGCACAAAGTGGGCTCTTTGGTCCTTTAGGCGTTAGCGTACTTGTCTACCTTATTTGACAATGTGTTTGCCAAGTGACATATTCTTGTGGAGTCTAGCTCCAAGCAATAATAAGGGAAAGAAGTGATGATGGATGATTTGTAACAAAGAGAATTTTGTGAGTTGCAACACTCTCTTTTTCTTCTATATTTTATTTAGTTGTGCAAGAGTTTTGTGACTTGTAAAGGTTACAAAATTTATTGCCATCAAGTACATACATAAACCATTCTCATATTGACATAGTGTTAACACCTCAAGGACCATGACTGCAGATTTTGAACAATGAATGAACGGAAACACATCCCAAACTCACCAAAATGCATTTTTTCATCCATCAATTTTTTTTGAAGATTCTTATATTAGTTCTTTAACATTTTTACGGTATAGATTATGAAGATTTTACTTTGCAAATATTCTATAATTCAAAAGGTATTGGTGGGTCTAGCCTCAAAAAATAACTTTTTCAGTTCAAAAAATGATCTTTTACAAACAACTTGAATAAAAAATCAAATAAAAATCTTCAAAAATCACTATGATTAGAATTTAGCATTTTGAACTTATTGAAAAGAAATTTTTGTAAAAATCATAAATATTCTATCTACAATAGGTTTTAGAAGGAATTTTCAATTTCTCGCTTCAAATTTTATTGTAAAATATTGGTTTGTGTATTTGTTGATCTACCCATATGGATGTGATCTATAAATCATACTTCACAATTTCTGTTTGAGAGTCATAATTAAAACATTGTTCTAAATTGCATTTTATAATAGAACTTCACAATTTTGGAAATTTGGATGACCCCCTAGTCCTTTAGGGATTAAACTTGTATTGCTTAGTTGGTGCAATCAGTATACCTTGCAAAGGAACAGACATGTCCACTTGAGTTATTAGAAGAAAGTTAGTTTACCAACTACGAAGAAGATGTTGTGTACTAGAATGATATCAAAGTGGCAAGATTTGTCTTTGCGTTTTGTCATGAGCATGCCATAAAAGCCATTGAAAGCTTCAATAGAGGAGGATAGCATTTTTCCTACTATGTGAGGTGAAATACAGGAGGAAGTTTTTTAACTGTGTAGAACCAACATTTTGTGTAATTGCCGAATTGATCATTTGCATTTCAAGCACATTATTTGCCTAGAATCAATATATTGTGTCATTATCCAATTGATCATATGCATTTTGAGCACATCATTTGCCTTGAAAGCTGACAGAAATAGATTAGTGTATTTCCTTCTCATTTGAGTGTCGATGGTTTTGAGGTTGTTGTTGTTGGGGCTGCAAAATACTTTCAATTGACATAACACCATCTTCCTGTTGAAGAAATAATCCACTGAAATCATTCCTTAGCCAGGACTGCCTTAACACCTCAAGGCCCAAGGCCTTTTGGGATTTAAGAACATCATTGCCTTTGAAGTGATATAGTTCAAAATGTTAGTAAGGTATAAAATTCTCAACCGTACAATCTTGTAGTGTACTTGTTGTACATGACGTGAATCAAATTTGGAGTCATTTGACCGTGTAGATTGCAAGATCATAATGTTTTAGTGTAGAAAAAAGATGTTGAAATTTTCCTAGAAACACATTTGGAGGTGAAATTCGATTTCTAAACCTCCTGAAATGAAAAAAATTTAAGCTACAAAGTGATTCAAAATCAACATACAAACACATTGGTGGAAAAAAAAACATCATCGAATTGACTCATTGTGTCTGCAAAACGGCTTGCAAATGTAAAAAAAATAGCAAGAAAAGTTGCAAAAAACACAACTGAGACTGAACCTCCTTCTACTAGAATGCTTCTTAGTCACTCACAAATTCTTGGATTGATATGAAATTTTATCCACACAAACTAGACTAATATGTGCAACTTTTCCAAAAACTTTTATTGAAATCAAACATTGTATGAAGAAGAAACAAGCTGCCAAAGTTCATTGTAATCCAAAAATGTCAGGGTTTGAACTTCGAATAGCTCCCAAACATTCAAACAACTTGGATTGATATGAAAATTCTACCACAATAACTAGACATCAAGGGGAACATAACCCAACAAATTTAATTGAAAACTAACATTGGATGAAGGAGATACAAGACCCCGAAGTTGCAGCCTTCAAATGCAGTTTGGTGACCTCAAATTGAACCTGTGAACTTTGATTGGCTTCCAAGAAATCAATACATCTTGGATTGATCTGAAACTTTTACCACATAAATTAGAAGAGAGAGCGCAAATTTCCCAACAAGTTTTATTGAATTCAAACATTGGATGCAAAAGTTACAGCACTTTGAATTGGACTTGAAACTCTGTAAGGCCTTTTATGGGCCCCTTGGGCGTTGAGGGGTTAACATGACGTGTGTGTACTTGAAGAAACATATTATTTCACAAAAAGCGCGTTTAAGAACGGGAAAAAGACGAGACTGATGGCCCTCTCTGTTTTGGAAGTAAGGAACTCGTGTGAGTGAGGATGGCGAGAGTCATGTTCGTCTTTGATGCTCGACTTGTTCCTATATTTTGATGTTGTATATTTTCCCTGATATTCTCTGCGGAGAGAAAATTTTGTTTCGACGGATGAAGCTTATGTGACCGCCGTCACTTCAATATGGGGATTGGATACACATGTCGCAAACTCTGTAAGTAAAGCTAATTGTTTATCTAAGCAGGAGTGAAAATATCGGGCTTAGACAATCATACTGCCATTGTGTAGATGCCTTTCAGCGCACTGCACTGACTGCAGTCTGCACTATGTACAGTCTGTACTGGACGGATAGTAACCTTACACAACGGGAGCGGGAATACTGCAGAGATTCTGGTACATATTTGAAACTAAGATAACAGTGTCAGAATTCAAGTTGCAGCAGAGAGTGGGATCCTTGGGTACCATGTTGCTAAAAACGTAAACCATTACGCAGCGTGATTGCGAACAGCTACACATACACCATACTCATTCAGTCGGCAGCCGAGGATGAAAGCACACACAAACTTCAAATCACAATGACTCATTCAAGCAACAATGAACAAAATGAATGTTATGCTGGAGTTGTTCTCCCTTCCAGTCTCGTGGACACCCACGCCGGGGAGAAAGAAGGACGTTAAAAGATCCTTATTGGTAATGATCTTCCTTGCAGAGTTCACCACAACAAACTTGCGGACTGCATCGACCTCTTCTCTACTGTAGACCACACTTACCAAGTTCTAATTTCCATGGTCTCAGCTCTTCCAAGCAATCACTTGCTTCACCAGAGCTCACACGCCATCACTTCACCGACACAGAGCGTTTGCACCAAAACCAACCCATGCTCCCCACATTTCTCTGCACTTGGGGAGGGTTTTCTACACTGCATTTTACACATTCGGAAAAGTCACAACTTAACATTTGCAGATTATTGATTATGAAACATTGAGTTCACATCACCAACGTGCTTTGAAACAGAGGCCATGGGACCAAAAAAACTGTACAAGTCTATTGAGCTACAAGTCATGTGCCTGAGAAATCACTAACCCCATCAAGCACTTCATTCAGTGTAGACATAATTCCTTTTACGTTGCTAAATACAAAACTTACAACTCCGCTCTCAAAGCCTCAGATGGATGAACGAATTGAAACCTCCAAATATGCCACCTTCGCCGCCAACTTCAACAGTCTTTTGAAGATGTTGAGCCAAAATCCATGATCACTCATGGAACAGAATCGAAACGAAGCTCACACATCTGCTGCTGATCAAGAAACATATGATTGCCTCCAGGCATCATTGGAAGTTCAAGCCATTCCTCTCCAGAGGATTCGTAAAGCCACAAATACTCAAGGCAATGCGCATCCTCCAATTCGTGGAACACAAAGAGCAGAAGAAAATCCTTGCATGCAAAAATTTGTGAGAACCAAGGCGAGAATCAGCTCATATCATAACTTGGCTGGAAGCTTTTTTGAGTCCTTGGAAGACGATTCAAGGGATACTTTTTCAAAGGGATCCAACTGGCTCCACAATGCACGGCTTGATATTCCTCAATGCAGTGCGCTGGGAGCCCACCTGCTGGTTCCACATTTTCCAGACGAAATAAGTGGTCTTTCAGAAGAACCGAGTCGTGAGCAGAGTTTCCAGGAAGATTGTTACCAATCCTATGCACCAGTCCATCTGCAAAATTGTAGGAATAAGGAGGAGCCTGTTTGAACCAACTTGAATTGAAGTTGTAAAAGTAGCCATAAACCACTTCTCCAGAAGAGGAGCCATCGGCTTTAGTCCACTGCCCGGTCTCTGAATGGTACACATTCACCAGATTCCCCACATTGGTGTATTTGGTATAGCCCACAACAATCACTCTGTAATGCTTTGTCTCTCGGTCCATGATCAGTTGCACCATGATCTTTTCCCGAACTATGCCAGAGAGGGGAGGAAGCTGTTTCCACACCCGAGTTAATGGGTTCCCAACAAAGACAAGCGGAGGGGTCTCCTTGGAATTGGATTCTACTTTGGAAAGAAAGCACACCAATTCTCCATCACTGGCACTCACTACTTGGATTTTACCCCACTTGGGATCATACCCCAGTGAGGTTTCAAACTTATGCCATCTTTTAGATGCAATGTCAAACATGTTCACTGTGAACGAACTTGGGGCATCTCCTGGTGCAAGAAGGGCAAACGCCTTGGGTTGAGCTCTAGCACAGACCCGCTTCAACTGAGAATCCTTGGCACCACTCATCAGCTTCTGGTTCCACCCCTTGGACAGAAGTCGGACTCGGTACATTTGAGGCCATGGTAAGCGCGTGAAGACCAGCTCCTGCAGCTCCTCGGGGAGTCCGCTCCAGAGAGCAATGTCCATCAACTCCGCATGATGTGCACAAGAATGAGCGCAGGTGGTGACGACAGTCTCTGCTGTTTTTACAACCTTCCGTTCAATGCCAGGCTCTTGGGATGAGACACCCTCTATGAATATGTTTTGTGCTGCATACTCAAGTAAATTTCGTATGCCTGGAGATTCTCCAACACCTTCAATCACATCATCCAGCATTCCTCTCAAGGCACATGCCACTCGAACAAGGCTTGGCTTCTCATCTCTAATACACGTGCCAACCTTGGTTTTCTTTCTGCCTGGATTGCCCATGTCTGAGATCCCCTCCAAAGCTGCACCACACTTTCACCTCTCTACGCTGGAAACACTTGTCTTTTTCGTTATCCAAATTACCACAAACTCAAAGAAAGTTCCCAGTGCTACAGACTCTCACTTGCGAAAGTCCCCTAATCAATTCTATCACGATTCAAGCATCAAATTGATCAGTTCATAACCCGCAAACAATATAAATCGAACTACAGTAACTACGAATTGTAATTGAAACAAACGATGCAAATGAAATAGGCAAAGCAAGGCCCTAAAACCATACGTTCGTGTAATTGCTACAATTCTATGTCCCGAAATAGCATGAATGCTTCACAAATGGAATCCACAATCAGCGCAAGCAACAAGAATTAACTACAGCACCCACCGTAGCCTGAACTTAATTAGCCATGAATGCACGACCTTTCTGACAAGGTTGCATTGATCTTCCGAAGCAAATAATCGTGTGGAGAAACCCAAAGCGTTTCTGACTACGACCATGCAGAATAGGGAAGAAGCGTCTTCGGGAAGCAAAGGAATCGCAATCACAAATTAAGAGCTGGCGAGAGCACAGGAATAGGGCTGGGGAGAGAATTGGGTCGATGGCGAGCAGAAGGCATAGAGAAGAAAACGCAGGGATGGCTTGGGAATGAAGCTCTTCGATAAGTTGGTGATTAATGGCCACAACAATAATTTTACCCACAATGGGCTTGCTCCCACGTTGTCCACAATGGGTTCATTTATCTTAAGGTAATTACACCTAATTTTGAGTGCTTTTTAAAACCACACAATCTAGATTCTTGCCTAAAATGTACTTCTTCTAGTCATGAGAGTTTACAATTGGTTATCCTAAACCCTACTTTCAGTACTTTGAAATTTTCTAGTTTATTCATATGGTGTTCAAAAAATGCATTCTAAGAGAATCTAGAATCTCCTTTTGACTACCAACAAGACTTCACAAAACATTTTTCAATATAATAATAGGAATAATGCTAAATTGCTTATTTGTACAATTTTAGATGTAGTTACCTCAATCCTGATGAAAGTGAGAAGATATTTACATTTGTAAATGTTTGGATTATATGGATGAAGATTAAAGTATTTATTCAAATGTATGTCTTTTTACTTAAAATTCATCCAAATGTATGCACTTTCATTAACAATCTAAATATTTGGTATTATTCTATTTAAACCAAAATTAGATGAATCTTGATGATATCCTCTATTCAAAAGTGAAGGACATTTCATACAATATTTAGATTTTTACACAAATAGTAGAAGTCAACAAAAATTATTGCAAATTAAATCCATAACTTAGACAAACTATGGGACATGTAGGATGGAAAGGCTTCATCAAGGACTTGCAAAAAGATGTATGACGGAAGAATAGTTAATTTCAAACTTTGAGGCAATCAAAATCTAGAAAGTCGCAATATTTTGCAGTACATAGCAGTTCATACAAATCAATCACCTTCAATTAAAAAACTTCTTCCTTCCCAATGGCTTGTTGGAATTACAAAGTGTTGAATTGCATCACCTTCAATCAAAAAAATTCTCTCATAGTCCCACTCCAAAATTCAATTCCAACTTGCTTTAAATGTTGGACAATAGATGGAAACAACAAGCTTTACAATTGCCACTTTGTGTTTTTTCATTCTTTCTAATTAAAACACCTGAACATATATAAGAACCCAAAAGTATGACCAATTCAATATGATTGGCAGTGCCAAGTCAAAACAAAATGTTAGAGCCCTAAAGAACTGTACCTTAAGGTTCAACACAACATTGAAGTTGCAATAGAAGTATTCAAACAATAAGATGAAATTATAGACAATGGTTTGAATGTAGGTACTAAACACAGGTTGTTGAAATATATTACAACATAGTAGGAAAAAAAAATCAACATATAGGGTAAAAGCTTTACACTTACACCTAAGCAATTATATATTTTAGAATTTGACTATTGTTGGTATTCTACAATCAATCACAATTGTTACACCTCTCACATGCCACAATTACAACTCAATCTTCAACCCACAATTTGCTCCAAACAAAGACACAAACATTATCCAATTCAATTAATAAACAAAGACTTCCACGTGAAGCTTAAATCACCCAACCATAGAAGAGAGGCAAATCTAAAAGACTATTTCTTTACCACAGAGCTCTATTGTATATAATAGAAGACTATTAATTTTGAAGAGAGACTGAATTTATGATGAAGAGATAGAAAAAACAAATGATGACTTAGCATAACTTATACATTTGTATCATTCACTGTCCAAATTGAGCCATCCAAATCAACAATACTACATGGCTTACACACTTGCCTGTTGGCTATTGTCGTAGACACCAAATTTTTAGGTAGTAGAAGCAATCAATATTTTATGATTTCAATGTATAATACCTTGATGAAATTTAGACTTAATAAAATGTTCAAATAAATGATTTATTGTAATCAAATCTAGGATTGCCTTTTATTTGTTTTGAGAAGAAAGTTTAATTTTCAAGAGCTCACTTGCATCTTTTTTAGCTAGTATAATAATCATGCGCTTTTAAAAGGTTATATATCGTATTGATATAGCTCAATTGAGTTGTGCAATTAATCTATATTATACAAGAGAAATCATAATATAAGGGAATCTATAGTTGCAATAGTGCACTTTTCATCACTACAATGAGGAGGTTTAATCATCAAATATAAGTTTCAAAAAATTTGGTATATTGACTTTCATGCTTAATAAAGTTAAAATAATGTGTTTTACAAAGCTTGACACTACTAGAAAAATGGATGTTCAATTCAACAGAGAAATCAAACCAAGTATGTTGATTATAGCAACTTAGTCAATAGTGGCATGAGGTAGTAGTGGCTATTGTAGTCATTAGTAGGCTTAGGCTTAGGTCCAAATTTCTTCTTTTTAAGGAGGTCCTTGTGATCTTTCGGCTAAACAACCACATAAAGCTACATGAGGCAAAGTCTGGCAATGAAAATGCAAGCACAACCGATATTTGGAATAGCCAAAAACACAGACCTCTACAAATCTATATATGCAATTATTGAAATTTTGTAGGGAAAAAATCCATAAATAAGCACAAAGAAATACCAAGTGCAAATGCTACCTAAGCAAATGGCAACATAATGGATCCATGTAAAGTAGTGGATTGATGAAAAAAACTAAAGATTAGGTATAAGAATAAGTCCTATAAACATTGCTTGTCCAAAACCTTACCAAGCTCTATGTCCTTGTAGCCAATCATAATGTGCCGCAATTCCAAAATATTATCATTTTTTGAGTAAAAATTTAGGAGATTGGATCTGAAATGAGGCTCCCTTGACATGAAGATTTTTTGAGATTTTTGTGTTCTTTAAATCTATGACCTCATCTTTGCAAATCCAATTATGAATTGGAGTCAATGCAATTTTGGCTTGGTCAACCACTTGACATACTTTCACATTTGCAATATTAGAAAAATATGTACTCTACTAACACCAAGTTGGACCATTAGACAGGACATTCAACAACTTGATAAAGTATCTCCACAAATTTGAATTTCATTCAAGTAGTAATGAGGATGAAACTTGAGTTTCAATTTGTTAGTCGTCTAAAAATTGGATGTTGGAGCGCTTAGGGGTTAAAAGTCAAATTTGAAAATTGAACAATCAAATTGAACTCAATACAAGTAGGTTAAAATACAAGAATTATAGAGCCCCCAATTGTAGTGCCATTTGCATGATTTTTCTTTTTTGAACATGATTTGCCCTAGCCTCTATAATTTTTATCCTTTATCTTATTTTTAATGATTTTATTTTGGTCATCTAAAATCAAAATCAAAAAATTCTTGTGCCTACTGTGAGTGAGTTTTATGTGCACTTCCAATGATAGTATCCTCAAGTTCTAATTCCATAATAGTCAAAAGTTAATAATGTTTTTGCCAAGCCAATATGTTTGGTGCATTGAGAATGTACATATCCAGAAAGGTCCATATTACTCTATTTCTGAAGGGCCAAAGAATAGTATGTGATGCAAGATTGTACATGTACTTTCCCTTCCTATGTTGATTCCCAATATCCTATATTCTAGTTTTTATGGGCCATTTCACATAAGATGTGTTTCTAAGATATAAAATTGTCTAAAGTTAACCCCTAAATGCCCAAGGCCTTTTTTGAACTTCTAGAAATTTGCTCTAAATTGAACAAAAAGCCAACATTTTGATAAGTTGTATCAATTTTTATTTATTTGTAACTGTACAAATTCAAACTAGACATGTTAGAGATCACATAAAAATAAAAATAAAAACCCAATATCACTCATGAATTGAAAGATTATAATGTTTGAACACGAGGGTGTTAAAATTGCAAAGGTGACTTGAAGTCTTTCAATCCTCTTTTCACATGCCAAATCTAAAAAGTTGGCCACCAAAAAAATATGAGGTTAAAGGACCTAACATGCATAACCCCAATCAATTTATGGCTTCTTAAAATCTACTCTACAAATTTCTTAAATGAATTTTTAATGGGAATTTTTCTCCAAGATCTAGTGTATTTGAGGCTCATTTTCAAGAGCCCTCAACACTACGGAAAGTCAAGATTACAATGGGTACCCTTGCACAAAATCTTGAATAGAAAAATCATAATCGATCAATTTCAAATTTAGATTTTTGATGCTAAAACTAGACTTCAAAAAGAACTTTATAAAAATATAAACTACTGAAAATAGCAACTTGGTTAGGTTTTATTCAACTTCAAAGTATTGTCAACACCAGCATTTGGTGCCTTGGGCATTTAAGGGTTAAAAGAATTATAAACTTTTAAAAAGTTGTAAGGATTGGTAGGATATTTTTAGTCAAATATTTATATTAAAAAAATCGTGTATTTGGATATTGAATATGAGTTGAAAATAAATTGTCTATAAATCTAATCCAACCACCTCTTCTTGTAAGATCATTAAATATGGACAGGTCAAGTGAGATATTAAACTTGTTTGAAGTCTCACTTAAATTTTGAAGCCTTAATTTCTTGTAACAATTTTTTTTTTTACTTTTAAACAAATGAATAATTTATTCCACTACAAAATAAACAAAACTAAGCACCTAAAGAAGAGGAAGACCTTGGTATAAAACAAAACATAAACAACCAAACTATTCAAACAAGCCAATGCGAGGGTGGTTCATTAACCACAATTCTCAAGCCTTGCCTAATACCAAGAAATGGCATTTGCCAATCCACTTTGTGATGGATGAAGGCTTCCCAAAGCTTTTAATTTACCTTTTGCCTCAGTCTTCATGGTTGAAAGTGAGGCATTCCTCTCTAACAAACAAATTCCAATGATGAAACCATAGAAGAGTGTCTAGAGCATGACGTTGTCCTTAAGCCGTTGGAATTTTCTCTTATTTGCTTGTTAGAATTTTGTAAAGTAGATAGTAACTTGATATTCTACCTTGTACACCAAATGCATTCCCTATATTTAGCATACATATATAAACATTGCCATTTTTTCTCATACTATTGGGTCTTATACTATTATGTGTGTTGCAAATGTTGGTGGAAAATTTATTTAGACGGTGATAGAGTTTGCCAGTGATATCTACATTCCGGGTATATTGAGGACAAATTTGTACTTTGAAAACATAACTACGACAACTTCCATCCATATTGGATTTGTAAACAATGTCTTTTCATACCACAAGGAGAGCTCAATAGAACGAAAACCCTCGTAATTTGATCACCATACTAATGGAATGTGAAAGAAAATCGTTTGTCCAGACTGTGCATATGGTAATAGACTTGGTGAATACATATGCTTGTGTAGTGATGGATTTGGAGGCTAAAGCTTGGAACTCCACTTTGTGAAATCACTTGCAGGATATCAAATCTCTCATTGTTGGAAATGTTCACTTTAGTCCCATGGACAATTCCTATCAGCATCCTCATTCATTATTTCTTGAACTGAGAGACATGACTAATAGTTGGAAAATCCTTCACGTCAAGCCAAAGGGCCAAGGCTCTAGTTCTTTTTTTTGTCAGGTTGTTGGTGGCACAATTTTGTCTACCAATGTATGCTTTCATTACCTTTAATTCATCAAAGGGATAGGATATTGTCTCTAAAAAATATAATACTAGTGAATGATGAACTACAAATTTGTCTTTGGATTATGCTTTGAATTTCTTTTGGAATAATTCTTCACTCTGACAACATGACCTAATTTGCTATCATTGATTGAAGAGAAGATATATGGTATCACTAGCAAGAGCAATGGCTCTATTTGGCATGTTGTTAGAGGCTACCTTTTTGTATTGGAATAAAATTGTTCCTTTTATTACAAAAAAAGAAAAGAAAAAAGAAAGAAACTCAGATTGATGGCATCTTATTCTTTCTTCATGTGCGAAAAGTATTTAAAAGTAGAGTTCTCACATAATTATGTTTCATGTCTCATGTCCAATGAGACTTCTTTTTGGGAGAATTGGATATATGCAACTTAGACAAAAACTTCATTTTCTGGTTACCTTCACAATATTTACTGTGGAGGACTAGCGTTTGCTTTCTTAGGTCCAGAGTTTGAGCAGAATTTCAAGTAATTTGGCCTCATATCCTGTGAATTTCTTACTTTCTGACACATGTTATCTTGTTTATTTTATTTATTTTTTGAAGCATACAGTCTGGACTGACACAGCCCAAGGCAACCTGGTGTGAGCATGTTTATCTTATTTTCTTTCAGGGTATCTGGAGTCTGGACACTACTGCCATATATGGCAGCTGGGATTGGCTGAATTGTGTTCTCACATCAGCATGGGAGGAAACAATCCTCTTGATTTGTTGAGAGATGCAACATTCATTTCAAGTTCTCAGAACCTAAGGAACAATTATCTCCATTTGTTGAGTGATTCAATTGATTCATTTCAAGTTCTCACCATTGCCTGTCCTTCACTCAATTTTTGTTGACATGGTTTCAACATGCAGATGACACTTTCTGAAAGCATGACAGCTCCATGTAGAGCGTATACCAATTTGTCCCATCACCCCTTTCTCATTGTTCAATGGTTTTGCTGAAATGGAGATCAATCTGATGATCATGAGCAGTACTGGAATTCCAGTAAATCCACTTGAATAATTTTGCAGGAGCTGTGAACAGGAAACAGAACTGAGACTCAGTTGATCTTCTCTACAATCGGTGATTCAAATTCAGGTTATGTTCACCATCCAGGGAAGAGGAGAAGCAATTCAAAGGATTATCCACTCTTAAATATTTTTTCCATCAGTTCTCAACTCAAAAGCAATGGTGATACATACACACTACGCTTATTGTCTTTAGGAGTAGCCAGCTATGGCACTTCTATGTGTGATCAATATTTGAAAAAAGCAAGCTCTGTTGTAAACCATAATCATATGCCTCTTTCCAGTTTATATTTGAACACTGAGCATTGCAAGATTAGCTTTCTGCAGTACTTGATCCCCCCAAATCATCATAACATCCTCATTGTAAGTATATAACTCATACATGGAGCCTGTTTGTGAAAAACATACACCAGTCTATGCTCGTGCAACACAGCATGTTCTATTTCCCACAAGTTGGCTCCAAGTTTACGAGAGACATTTGTACAGTAGGGTACAATAATCTTAGAAACTGCCTACAGTAGGTACTGTGCCATTCAAAGACTTTTACATAATATAAAATACTATTGGCATTTTTTTGTCTTGCATAATTAGCAGTCTCTTCTTATACACTTCCAATTAAGCATACCAAGTTTTTAGTTTCAAAAAAACAAAACTTCATATTTGGTGAATTTTTTCATTTACTATTCATGGATTTACATGATCATTGATTGAAAAACATTGAAGATTAATTTTTTTTAAATTTGGATTGCATAGATATGTAGGAAACATCCATATTGAGTTGTTGAAAGCCCTTGTTTTAGAGTGTTGAATGTCCCCATTTTTTCACTCTTGAACTCCTTTGAGCTTTGCCAGCAGCAATGGCACTTGGTCATGCTGTTTGCAATCTTGAACTCTCTGATCCTCGGCATATAACTTAAGGTAGGCATCCCAAATGCACCACTGACCTTAAAGCGCCATCTTCAGTGTGTGTACATCTTCAAAATCAGTTATGTACCTCTGTGAAAGAAATGCTTTTAGAACCAAATTTTGTACCTTCATAACTTTTGCATACAGTATCCAAATGTCGAGTTCTTTGGTGCGGTGGAACCTCCTTTCCCTTGCCAATAAGAATATATAAGAATTTGAACAGTCTAATAGTAGTAATTGGGCATAGTAGCAATTAGTGGCGGTTTTGGGGTACCTACCTTATGTACTCTCTGCACAAACTATCAGTTCTTCTTCCCTCTGTTTTCTTGGTTGTGGACATCGATCCTCCTGGACTGTCTGCAGGTTTTGTGATCTGTCTCAGCATAAATCATCAGCACAAATTCCTAAGTGCACTCGAGGCAGTCAAGATGGAGAATGGAGAATCTTGTTACACAAATGTTTCACAACAACTGAAGTGGTAATCTCAAGCTACAGTAGCATGCACTTGATCTTGCTGGTGGCCTCTTGAGAGGCCTTGAGTGGGGCTATCACCTTCAAATTTCCACCCTTTTTTGGCCTTTTTTTTCCAAGCCCGGTGGTGATGCCATGCATCAGCACCTCTGCTTTGTGTGATCAGCCAAACTGTATGAGTGATTGTAAGCTCTGTCTGGTGACTCGAAAGTGACACAATTAAATGTGACCACTCTTCCATGGTGTTTCTTAGGCCACACATACTCTCGCATGCTTGGATGGTGAAAAGGCCGTGCTCCTTGAGGAGTTGATGAACATTGTTTCTGCGTGTGCAGTCAATGACATCAGCACCAGGTATCTGTGTGTTCAGCAAAACTTTGTTTGAGTGATTCTAAGTCCAGTTGCCATGTGCACACACGTCATAGTGACTATGAACCTGGCATTGTTCATGATTTAAATGGTGCCATGTGTGCTCTACCCTGGTGTTTATTAGGCCACTTTCTACCATGTGAAGGCTAATTTGGCGGGTGCTCCTTGGATGGGCCAGTACAGTACAGTAAGGTCTATCTCATTTACGAATTTTTGAAATCGCAGGGAAAGGAATTTCAGATCTGCCAACTTTGACAGCCTCCTGAGGGCTCAAAAATGGGTCTTTGATCATGAAATTCTTACCACAACTTCATCTTTTAGTTAATTATATGTGTGCCAAATTTCAAGGCCAAATGATTTACACAAAAAAAGATATTTGAAATCTCCCAACATGTGTAGCCATGAAAAAAATTCACTACTACCAACTTTGACACCCTCCCAAGGACTGAATTTTTTTTCTTTTTCTACGAAATTTTGGGCATAGGACCATCTTTATGTTGATTACATGTGTGAAAATTTT
The DNA here is from genome assembly GCA_951799445.1 of Pseudisothecium myosuroides. NCBI lineage: Eukaryota > Viridiplantae > Streptophyta > Bryopsida > Hypnales > Lembophyllaceae > Pseudisothecium > Pseudisothecium myosuroides. The sequence goes on along the minus strand of OX637289.1, from coordinate 6,988,031 downwards.
CAAATCCAAAAGACCCCCCAAAAAATAAATACTCAAAATCTCCCAACATGTGTATTTGTGAAACAATTTCACTACTACCAACTTTGACACTATCCCAAGGGTTGAAAAATTGTTTATTTACCATGAAATTTTTATGATGAAGTCATCCCTATGTTAATAACATGTGTGCCAAATTTCAAGTTCAAAAGATTCACACAAAAAAAATGATGCCAATTCTACCAACATGTGTAGTTGTGAGAAAAAAAATTTCAGCCCTTAGGATAGTGTAATATTTTTGGTTAAAACTTTCACATGGATGTAGAAAGTCATTCTCACAACTACACATGTTGGTAGAATTAGAATATCTTTTTCTCAGTAAATCTTTTGACCTTGAAATTTGGCATACATTTTATCAATATAAAGATGATCTCATGCCAAAAATTTCATAGTAAAATGTTTTTTTTTCAGCCCTTGGGATAGTGTCAAAGTTGGTAGTAGTGAAATTTTTCTCACAACTACAAATGTTGGTAGAATTGGCATCATTTTCTTTGTGTGAATCTTTTGAACTTGAAATTTGGCACACATGTTATTAACATAGGGATGACTTCATCATAAAAATTTCATGGTAAATAAACAATTTTTCAACCCTTGGGATAGTGTCAAAGTTGGTAGTAGTGAAATTGTTTCACAAATACACATGTTGGGAGATTTTGAGTATTTATTTTTTGGGGGGTCTTTTGGATTTGAAAATTTTCACACATGTAATCAACATAAAGATGGTCCTATTCCCAAAATTTCGTAGAAAAAGAAAAAAAATTCAGTCCTTGGGAGGGTGTCAAAGTTGGTAGTAGTGAATTTTTTTTCACGGCTACACATGTTGGGAGATTTCAAATATCTTTTTTTGTGTAAATCATTTGGCCTTGAAATTTGGCACACATATAATTATCTAAAAGATGAAGTTGTGGTAAGAATTTCATGATCAAAGACCCATTTTTGAGCCCTCAGGAGGCTGTCAAAGTTGGCAGATCTGAAATTCCCTTCCCTGCGATTTCAAAAATTCGTAAATGAAGTAGACCTTACTGTACAGTCTCAGGGTTACGGCAAAGTAGTGGTAGTCTAGTGCATGTTGCTGACCAGCCTTTCTACCAGAAAATGAACATCAGGAACCCAGGCTGTTCAAGTGGCTAGATATTCAAAGTTTGCTTCGGTTTACACTGTCTTAGCAACGGTCCCACCCTGGTGATCTTCTGGGACAGTAGTGTGGCCTATAAAACAGAGACTCCCTTCATTGTTTTCATGAGCCAGTCCGTTAGCAAGAGAGCACACAAGGTGAATTTCCTGTGAGAATTTTCCTGTGAGAATTTTCCTGTGAGGTTACAGTCCCTTGGTTGGTCATGGAGCAAGCATCGCCTCTCTTCTCCAGTGCTGAACATGCCTCTGATGTTCAAGTCCCTGCCAAGGATGCTGGTGTGCATGATTTCACTGGTAAGCCTTGCTCCAGCCCTTCAGCTGGTCCTTGTTTTATGGGTACAAAAGTTCAGTATGAGAGGAACATGCCGCATTCTGCAGTTTAATTTTGCCACAGGCAGTGCTTGTTGTTGTGCATCTGGAGGGCTGTCCAGTACAATGCCCTCCTAATCGACTGCTGAAAGGGAGAGGGCCAGAAGCAGTCATTTTGGGAGGGCACTGTACTGTACAGAGCAATTCCTGTCCTGCAATTCCCGCGGGTATTTTTCTGATTCTTCACTTGTGTGTGGTGGCAACTAAAGTGCAAATGCAGGCTTTTGTGCAATAGCTTCAAATAGTTTCTACTTCACCTTCGAAACTTGCTGTTTACTGCTGAATAGATTGTGTCTCAACAGTTCCAATGCAGACTAGCATACTAGCAAACTGTTTCTGACATGTATGTATACTTGCACCTCAGAGCCAGTGATAGGGGAGGATCGGCAGTAAGGTAGGTGGCTCTAAAAGCGACACTTTAAGAGCTGATTGCATTTTGGGGGAAGCTAAACTCCTTGAAACAATTTTCAGTAAATTTTGGTAGGAAGAAAAATGGAATTGACATTTAATCCAAGTCGTTTCATATTTTTTTGACCTTTGTGGAATTAGTTACAAATTTTTGAAGTTGAAACGCACTGGTGTCTAAAAGCAACCCCCTCCTGAAATGTACACTGTAAGTACATTGAAGAAAGTAAAATGTACCTCTGTGTTAGAGTCGCTTTTAGAGCCAAGTTGCTTTTAGAGTCACCTACCTTATACCTATTAGTGTATTTATGAACTCATGAAAATGTGAAAAGCACTGGTATTCTAAATTTAATTAAATTTAAACAAAATGATCAATTTTGGTATATAATCTGATTTGACAATTAAATATGGTAAGTGTAGTAGTAAAACCAACCATATTGATATGTTCTATGAATAATGTTTAAATTGGAACTTTAAAAAAAAAACTACCATCTAGTAATTCTTCTTAGTTGCATTATATAATACGTCAACACAATATTAGATATTTGAATTACTTCTTGGTCTTTAAGAGATTAAATAATTGTGACCATCTCTATATACTCTTGTATGTAGCCATCTTTCTTTCATTTTTGAAAATGTGCCAACAAAAGTCATCAACCTTCAAAATAGTCGATCACTTTGAAATCATGTTCATGGTTGTTTTCATCCTAAATTCATCCAATTTTTCTAAGATTTGAAAAAAAAATATTGCAAAAAAAGATGTAGTTCTCGACCACCAAAGTAAACAATTATTATTAATGCAATGGTGCAATTTGGCCCCATGGTTCCTTTCTAGCTTCATTTTAGATGTTCTATTGACTTGTTAAGAATCTTTTATGAAAAAACAAATGGCAATAAAATCTAAAAACATTCATTCTTCACTAATGAACATGAAATTAATAACTTGTCTTGTTTTGAGTCAATTTTGAAGACCCAAATATTGAATTTGTCTTGCTCAGGGACCAAGATTGTGGAGCTCATGGATCAAATCTCACCTACCAAACTTGTGTCTACAGTTAATGATCATCTCCCACCCTTGCTCTCTATGATCATTGATGGCCTTCCGCCATTCCAGCAATCCAAGTATGTAAACGAGGTAGAAAAACGCTTGCACCAGTATGCTGAGCGTTATTCAAATGTCAGTTCGTTTTGCCCCTATTGTCGTGCAAGCCTTTCTCTAGGAAGCTACTTGCACCCTGGAACAATCAACGTCGATTGTCTTGTGGTGATTGCCATTAATTATACATTAATGTTCTTGTTGGATGATTTTTGTTTTGACACCTCAAATGAGTTTCTTCAAGACCAATATGGCATTAGCTGCAATACAAGTGGAAGCCCCCAAAAAATTCAAGAATATCTTGACCACTTGGATGCGGTTTTCATGCAGCAAGTACAACGAAGCATTCCCACTCCCTTGATTGAGACCATGATGTAGGAGGCAGGACGAGACACATTGGAGTTGTCCAACCCTGAATGGTTCAATCATTATGTTGCGTGTATTGTGGAACACCACCACGCAAATGTTGATAGCCAAGCGGATATTGTCCAAGGCCACACCTTATGGTTCCAAGACTTGGAGTCATATACTGCTATGCGTATTGGAAATGTTGGTTCAACATTTGTTCAGATGTTGGTAGAGTTTGCTAGCGATACCTACATCCTGGGTTTATTGAGGATGCATCCGTACTTGGAAAATTTAACCACAACAACTTCCATCCATCTTGCATTTGTAAACGACGTCTTCTCATACCACAAGGAGAGCTCGATAGAACAAAACCCTCGCAATTTGATCACCATGCTACTGGAATGTAAAGGGAAGCCTTTTGCCCAGACGGTGCATATGGCAATAGACTTGACAAACACATATAAGCGGGCAATCTTGGATTTGGAGGCTGAAGCTTGGAACTCTACTTTGCAAAATCACTTCTAAGATATCAAAGCACTCATTGCTGGAAATGTTTACTTTAGTTCGATGGACCATCGCTATCAGCATCCTGATTCAGATTTTCCAGAATTGAGAGACATGACCAATAGTTGGAAAATCCTTCCTTATGCTATTGTTTGATGGGACGATTTTGTCTACCAATGTATGCTTTCATTACCTTAATTTCCTAGAAGATAATAGTACGTAGTACATAACAAATTCTGTAATTTCCTTCATAAAAGTTGGAATGTGAGACATTCTTAGCTTCTAAGTTACACCAAGTCTCGATGGCAAGTGAATGGAAAAAGGTGAATTTGCAAACTTTGCATGGACAGTGCACTTCATCTTGAGTTAAGTAGCTAGAATGTTGTATCATTATCCTTAGTCCATTCCATATGTTCAGTGACTCCAGTAATAAGAGCATCTGCAGTGGTCCCTCCATTAGCGACTGTATCGGCACTATGCCGTTTGAAATGCAATTTGTCATTGAATGCGCGCCCCAATGGAACCGTGATGGCCAACTGTAGTTCCACGGCCTCATCAACTAAGGGACCTCACGGGACCGGCATTTTCTGGCTTTTTGCCTGCCACTTGAAGCATCCCGGCAAGCTTATTCGTGCGGTCATCATGACGAGGACTTTGTCTTCACATAGCAGGAAAGGAAAAAACTTCTCGGGCAATGAAGAGCGCCCAGTACCCAAGCCGTGCCAAACCTCGTGAATCGTGAGCATCTACGAATCTGCTCTAAAATTTCAGCAACCATTGCCACCTTTTCAATTAACTCTAACAAAAATTTGTAGGTAGGGTTCTATAAAGCGGAGCGCATTGGGGCGACCCTGCCAAAAAACGACCCGTCATTGTGGAGGTCTTGTTTTCAGCCCCTGCATTTGCCGATACAGGGACTATTTATCGAGAGACCACTGCAGATGCTTTAAGCTTCCCAACTGATTACAGTCCTCAATGACATGGAGAGTATAAGGTAGGAGGTCCTGTCCCTGCTCATCTAGAGTTGCACTGGAAGTAAGGTAGGAGGTCCTGAAATTGCTCATTTAAGAGCTGAAACTGAATTTTTGGGAGGTGAAACGCCTCAAAATATTTTTCACTAAATTTTCCTTGAAAGGCAAGAGGAATTGGCATCTAACCCAAGTCGTTTCATATTTTTTGGAACTTTCTAGAATTAGTTATGAAATTTTGAAGTTGAAGTGGCATAGGGCTCTGAAATCGCCCACCCCCTAAAATGTACACTATTTATACATCGTTGAAGGCTACGGAAAATCAACATGTACAAGCAGTGTACATATCAGTAGGGTGGGCGATTTTAATGCCCGGTCGATTTCAGGACCTCCTACCTTATCATCTTCTCGATTGCACGCAATTGGTGTTCTTTTCACAGGCACTCCAGTGTCAGTGTGTGTCTCAAATTCCATACCGGCAAGGGTGAAGCTTCACCCTTTGTCGATCTTCCACACAACCCCTAAAATCGCTCATTTAAGAGCTGAAAATGAATTTTGGGGAGATGAAACGCCTCATAATATTTTTCAATGAATTTTCCTTTAAAGACAAGAGGAATTAGCATCTAACCCAAGTTGTTTCATATTTTTTGGAATTTTCTAAAATTAGTTATGAAATTTTGAAGTTGAAGTGGTATAGGGCTCTGAAATCGCCCACCCCCTCAAATGTACAAGCAGTGTACATTTGAGTAGGGTAGGCGATTTTAGTGCCTGTGCGTTTTCAGGACCTTACACTTCATCACCAGTAAAGTCTTCAGTAACGTACAGCTGACAACTTGTGGTTTGGACTGACCTGCCATACAATAACAATAAAAGAAAAAGAAAGAAAGAAATTATGTTTGCATAGAGCACAGTTCAACACCTGAGACTTAAGGTAGCACTGCCCAATACTGTCATCTACCTAATTCCGACACCTACATAGCCCTTCCATTTGCGTCAGTGATCAATCCATTATCACAATCTTAGTAATCCTTTGCCATGATGGCAATGCATTTGGGAAGCGGACACGTCAGCCCATGCTTCAGCAAGGGTCTATTCATGCTTTAACATTTCGTCTTTGAAAAATCACAGAAAATTCAATTCTTGTCAGAATCTCTTCATTCTTTTTGCAAATGACTTTTCCCAAACTTTTCTATCTCTGAAAAATATGGGAGCTCACAAACATCTTCTCCAAAGTACCTAGATAACAAATCTGTATGGTAATGGGCAGTTCTACTTTATATAAACTGAACCCCTGCAATAAGCAAGGCACGACACCAACTCCTTGAGAATCAATAGCCTTGTCTGTCTGGGTGTTGGCGTTGGATTGTTTGTGTTTTCTTCTCCGCCAGGCTGTTCTTGGCTGGCCGGTATGTACTTCTATTTTGCAATGAAATTCGTTTCATTTGTGTCAAAAAGAAAAAAAAAAAAAATCAATAGCCTTGGCCATCAATTTTCCACACACAATGTACTGTAAAGCTTGACTTGTCAAAGGGCCCCAAAAGTTGACAAAAAAAGTATGATGATAATAAGCAAAAGCAACTGTAAACAAATCCAGACTTAGTTTACTTGAACTTCCCCCACATAATAGAACTCATTACTTATTCCCGGGCTTATTTTCATGCAACCTCACATGCTCCACTTTGTCAACATGGCTAGGATCTTCCCCTCCAGGTGCCATCCATGGACAAAGAATGCACAATGTATTGTTCGCCCTTCAAGTTCTTGGAAAAATAGATGAATGGACCATTTCGTTGAGGCGCCTGAGCATCATCCTCTTTTATTTTACTTTGCGTTTCTTGATAAACAAACTGTCTCTTGGAGTATCACCTCGGGTTTGATTTTTCTTTTGTTCCGGTTTTAAACTTTAAAAGTATCTTCTTAGCATAGAATAATCCAAAAAAGAATGTGTGAAGGGCAAGTGATATACACATATCCAAACCCTAATATGGTCTTTAAGACCCTAAAGACCGTATTGGAAACCTTAGGATAGAAATAGCACTAAAACAAAGCCAAAATTCAAGAGAAAGAGGGTTCTCAACCAAATTAGCAGTTACATGGACGAACACCTTGTGCATGCAACTAGTTGGCCATAACATGATAGAAATGTAGTGTCAAGTGACCATGGATCACTTCCAAGACTAACTACCTGATTAGGTTTTAGGTTTGGAAGTCTTGCAAATTTACTGACAATGTTGAAGAAATGAATAAACCATGCCTATACGAAATTCCGACCTCAATCAAAGAAGAAAATACGCAATTGAAGGCCAAAAGGACATCTTCAACTAAAGAGCACTCTAAAAGTCTAAGGGTACAAATAGAATGTCAAGATTTTTTACCAAGCAAAAGATGCCATATAGCTTATTGAAATTAAGGTAACTACTAACATACATCTTTGTTTGAAAGTGCAAAATAAGAAAATAAGATTGCATTTAGATACATAGTCTCTTGGAGACTAAAAGAAAGCCAAACCAATTGTAAAATATTTTTGAGTCCCTATTTGAGGCTTCGAGAATTTGTTGGAGGCTTCAAGAGCTAGATGGAGGCTTGTTGCAGTGCTAAGTATATCTAGGTGTGCAATGTCTTGAAAATTTTAGTTTTCTAATTATCTACATTTGGATGTATATGGAAGCTTATCACCTAAAAAAATTATAACAAATATAGACCTACATTTATGATTCTCCATAAAAAATTTAAACTAACTATAGGATTCCACAAATTAGAGGGTGTTCCTAATAGTAGGGATCTTTTAATTGTACCAAAGAATAATACCTCCATATCAATATCATGGTATATGTTGTGCTTTTGAATTTTAACAAAAAGTGCTTCCTCCGGTAGTTAGTTACTTCTTTAATTAAGATAGAGAATTATATATTGATGAAAGGAATGGACACTAACTAATTCAATTGTTATTTTTTAATCTTTGAGGATTCAAATTTTGCTATGGTATTTAAATTGGTTTATGAATTAAAGTATATGACTTGAGTTTTGAGTATGAAAAATATCCATCTATGTCACTATAGACTACAAAAACATCTAAATTGCAACAAGAAAAATAAATCTTATTGAATCACATATTGATTGTATCTACAGTCCACACCAATCAACTATAGAGTGCATTGTAGTGAGCCAAAGAGGGATTAATTTGAAATATTATAGAATACTAGCTAAATTGGAGCCTCTTGCAATGCAACAACAAAAAGGTTTCATTAAGTTGTATGATTTCATTAAAAAGATGTTTAAATTTTATTAGGTTTTAGCAAGAACAAACAAAAGAAAATGTGATGGATATATAATTATGATACAATTTTCATTTTATATAAGATATTATTCCAACATGGAGGTAATTGCGAGAAACACTTGGCATACTCTACCATATAATCTTTATCTTTTGTTTTTTGAAAAGGCTATTTTGAGGGCCATTATTTATTGTTGTTATGTATTACTAATGAAATTGATATTTACATATGAAGATTATCTTATATTGTACATAATTTTTTCAGCCATTCCAAAAAACACAATCCAAATATAAACAACACTCGATTGGATGTCTATTATTGTTGAAAAAAGTGCACTTCAAAATATTTAACATCCATCCAATAGATGGTTGGGATTAATTATATATTTTTCCTTGTTGCATTTGGCCCTATATAATGTGAACCTTGCTTGTGGCTTATTATCCATGTTTTTCAAATTTCATACATATCCTTAGATGTAAATTAAAGAGCTCCATAATTCTAGTGAAGATTGCTTTCAACATCATCCAAAAGAAATAAAATACCTCTATGCATCCAATCCCACTGGAATAGAAATATTAATTAAAACTTCTCTTTTACTACTAAATTTCTTAATGAAGTTCCCTTTGTCATGTCCCATAGAAAACACAAAGAAGGGATGGGAGGAGAAGATTCCACAACATGTTTCTTTATTAACTCTTCAAAATTGCTAAAAGAATTTGAGGCCAATAATGGGATCTTATGTCCTAGATGGCTAAATAGTGTACCTATACCTTCGATCAAGCCATGTTAAAATGCAAGAATTGTCATGGATCATCCAAAATAATCTTACTATATAATAGTTAATCTTCCAAATAGAGGTCTAGTATTTTTTTTCCCAAGACTACATAAGGCAATAGCACCCATAACCATCACCTCTAAAATCTTGGAAAATCTGTGGAAGTGAATAGATGAGATTACAACATTTGAATATGAGACCCTAGTTTTAGTGTTAGGTGCATTTGTAGTTGGCTCTTTAAAAATTCACAACTTATTCTCACAATATCCAAATAATACATTCAAAAGTGCACAGGAATTCTTCTTCTCATCCTAATAGGATCCTGTAATTTGCTCACTGTCTTTTAATAAAAATCATGTTCAAAACCCTTAAATTGACGGTTATGAGTGCTGCTACCTTAACATGCTTTTCCCTAATGATTCCAAAACAATTTCCCAATCGGAAGAATAAGGATTCTCAAAACCTCCATAATCCAGGCATGGAAACGTGCACACAAGTTAGAAATGCATTGGCCGCACATTAGGCATTGGTGAATTGAAGGCATTTGGAGTTAAATCTGCAAAAGATTGGACGGTGGAGCAAGTCTCGAGCCATTAGATTTCAGGGCAGAACAAGACCAGAGGTTATACGAAATGCCAGAAAAGTAGCATCCGGGTGGACCGATCGCGTTGAAGAGAATCATTACCAGGCATGGGATTGCAGTGTCTAACCATCTCCAGAAACTCTGAGCATATGATAATTCGGTACTGTAGTAAGGAAGTTCGTTGCGACCGAATTGAAGCAAATCAACCTAATACGAAACTCCTCCCTTTCCTGCCAATCCTTCTCCAGCAGCGGCTTCTATCCTTAATGGCTTCCTCATTACGCCTGCAATCACAATGACATAATATTTGCACAAGGCAACATACACTTTCTCAATGCCTTCTGTGTCATTTATTCACGCATAACCTTGTACGCAATCAGGGATGTTTAAGGATCAGAAACTTCAGCAAATTCTATGTTGACCTATCTAATTTGCGTCACAATCTCGATCACCATTGGACCCCGGCCGCAAGGACAGAAGATAGGACAAATTCACAATTAACTATCCGGCAGACGATTGAACCCCGCCCGAAATTGAATCGCAAAAATACTTCGAAAATCAAAACCTCATGGAACTCCAGCGCAGTGAGATTGAACTGCAAATTCGTATACCGCCGCAACCAAGCCGTTGAATTCCTGAAAGGAGCAGCCGCGCAGGGACAACGACGCCATGGTGGCAGCTGCTAGCTGCCACCATTGCTATCGCCAATTCAGACTAACAAAACAGACTACGAAATTGTGTAAGGTAACTACTCAGTCAATTCCCTCTGCAATTTGAAGTCATTACATTGCAACTGTGCAAGGCGAGCGTCTTACCTTGAAAGCAAAGCAAATTACCGGTAGCAAACTCCTAAACCCTAAACCTCGCGACCTCTATTGTTCCTCTCATTGGGAACTTCGTCTCGCACCTGTTTGGGAACACATTGGTTTCGCAGAGGTTGAACTGTTGAATGTGTTCTTAAATCTAGACATTTCCCAGATTTAAGAGGTTCTCGATGAGGATATCTCAATTCTTGCAGTAACCTAGATTTTAGATTCCTTCGTACTATTGGCATTGCCTTTCGAAGATTGTATGCCGAAACAATGGTAGTAGTTCGATTGCGGCAGTTTCGCGGTTGTGATTTTGTTGTGCGGAGTTGAAATCTGTTGCCGTAATTGGATTGTAAGCTTACATTCGATCGTAGTTGTAATTTTGATCATCGACGACGACTCATTGGATCGAGATGGTGGTGGCTCGGAAGATGAAGCCACAAGCGTCATGGCGGGGGGTGGAGCTTTACACTTGCATTGCGTATGCGATCCTGTTTGAAGGCTTTGTTGTGTGGCGCAGCTCCACTACTTCAGACGGTTTGTAATCGTTCCTTAATTTTCGATCTCAATCGTTTCGAGGTTTTCATTTTTCTTTCGGGATGATGCTGTAGTTGGTCTAGGGATGAGGAAGTTTGGTTGCCCGCGAGTATGAGCTCGCATTCGAACTGTAGAGATTTTTATTCCACGCTTGCTATTGTAGAAAACTCTGATTGTGTTTGATCTCTGAATGGAGTGAATTAGGTTCGGTGTTACAGAGAATGCCGTGCTTTTCTGTTTGATGTCGCAAACTTTAGTAGGTTTACTATGGAGGTGACATCGTCATGAAGAATTGAGATTTTTGACTTTTTGGTTGAATGTATCTCATGATGCCAGAGATTGATCATCTCCGACTTCTGGCAGAGTAATTTTGGTTACTTTCGATTGTAGCAATAAACCCTGGGGTTCTGTGTGAAGTCATTTAAAATTTCTAAGTTCTCTTGATAAGAGCATATTTCTTCTTGACAAAAAATGTAATAGTTTTGGCTTATTGCCTGCAAGTCATTGGATGTATACTTGCCTACAATGGCAGAGTCTTACAGATTTGCTTACAAAGACCTCTGATAGTTTTTTCTTAAACTCTTCCGGTCGGTGTTCCGCCTTACTTTAGCAGTAATTACGTTTTGCTAGTCTTTTGAATGTTTTTTTCTTTTCTTTTCTGATGGTGCACTTTCTAATGTTACGTTTTATGCACGGTTTTGAGGTAGCTGAAGGTCTTTTTGACAAATTTGTGTCCATTTTTTTCATCACATTGTGAAAGTGCAGCAAGATCATAATTATTAGTTGTATATGAAGCAGAGTACTCAACTGGCACCAAGGCAGGATGGCTATATGGATTGAAACCAGGATGGATTGCTGGACGCAAGATGGTAGGTGCCCCAGTGCATCTCCTCTTACTCATCTTGTCGTTATTCTGTATGATGCGTTTCTCTGCAAATCCCACCATGATTACTTACAATGACTTGAGGTTTCTCTTTCTCTTGAGTTAGGTTTTGGGAGACGCGTTCTTGCTAAGACGTTGTGTTTCGGAATTGTCATGATCGAATCAATATCTCACGAAGCTTTCTGATGTTTTTATCAGGATCTCTCCGACAGCCAATGGAGAAACTTTCGTTCTGGTTTACCAGCTTTGACAGGAGTTATGGCTGCCTTCTCGATTCTAGCAGTTGCCCTGAGGGCAGGACTGGGCTTGAAGGGTAGGGGTATGGCGAGGTTTTGGCTTCTTGCGTCATCAATATATGTGATCTATTTGCACGGAAATTGGTAAATGCGAGCGCCCATTCTTGTTGTATTCCTACATAACTGACATTAGAATCTTTAGTTTCCTTCCATCAACATCTTATATGCTCCGTACTTAGTCACAAGTAGGTTTTATAGACATTTCTGATTGAACAAGGTCTTCAATACATCAGCTTCTCAGCTGTTACATGGGCATGTTGATAGAAGAAGATAATATGTGTGCGTCAGAGTAGGATGTAGAATTCACAGTGTGAATGTTTTTAATCGTTTATGCCTTTCCAATAGCTGCCTCAAGACACTTAAGAGACTCTTTGCATCTTGCGGTCCCTCTCCTGATTGAAGTTCAAGCCAGTTTGTTTTCGACTTGATGCTATGGTTGGATTTTGATGATTAATGTCTTATTTGAGTTCTGTTCTCAGTTATTTACGACACTTCTTTGATTGCTTTTCTGGCTTGGCAGCGTCCTTTTCATCCTAGCAATTGCTCTTGGTAACTACGTGCTTACGAAGGTGCTTGCACTATCCATCCTTCAACTTTCTGCACCTTTTTTATCGACTAGATACTATTGAAGCTGTTATGTACGAGGTTTTGGAACATTTTAGGTCTAGAATCTCACGTGCACAGCAGAAGGCTCAGTTTGACGGTGTTTAACATGTGAATTGCCGGTTACGTCACTAATGAAACTGACATGTTCCAAGTTTGAGCAGACCTGTGCAGGAAAACATGCATTTCCTTACCTCCTCTGGATGTACAACCTCACGTTCCTAATAAGCAACCGTGTGTACGACGGCTACAAGTTTGCATCTTTGGGGTGAGACCTCTCTAACAAGACGTCTTTTAGTAGAGAGTTTTCTAAATCTCAAGTCTCGAAAAGGGTGTCATGATGCTGAGATGTTCACAGATGGTTTCGAAACGTCGGACATACCATGTCGCTCTCGGATTTAATGAAACTAAGGAACTGATATTGCAGGGAGCAGTTTGCCTTTTTAGATCAATACCGGGGTGAAATGCGGTGGCACATCAGCTTCAACTTGGGTGTGTTCCTGCTGTCTGCACATTCCGTGCATGACTATCTCTTGTTCTTGCTGTCCAGGATATAAGTGCTCGAGGGGATAAGATTGTTTGTTCCAGAGCTTCATTTTTTTGGTGGTGCAATCACTTGATGGAAAATGGCATGCTTTATTAGATCTCATCAGTGTGGGTTGAGTGCTTGCAGTAATGTTGCGAATGTTAAGTTTCGGCCTTGACTATCACTGGGCGCAAATTTCCCGACCTTCGACTGTCAACTGGGAGGTCCGTCCTCTCTTCGTCCTTCATTCATGAGCTGGGGAGGTTGGTTCAGTGCCCCTCTTTTTCTTGATTGAGAACTCATGAAAGTCACCTGAAATTGAATGCGATTTATGCCTTATGTCCACCTTAGTTTTTTGGTCTTCCTTAGGTGAGTTCATTTTTAAAATTCATGCCTAAGAGAAGATCACATGTAAATCATGCCACATTCCCCCTACTGTTGGTTTTCATAGAAGCGATTTCATTATCCGAAATCTTGGCTGTGAATCTGTGTTCATCAGTCGGCTTTTATGGAACTCGTATGGAGCTGCTTATGAGATGAATGTTTGTAGTGCATTGAACCAATTTTACCTTCCAATTTGGGATTTGAATACAGAATCATACGCGAAAATGTGATCTGTGCACACTTGGAGCATCTGGAACTGAGGGTGCTTCTTGTTATTTATCTCGTCAAGTAAGTTGGAAATCTTTTGGCCTAAGCAATACCTCGTCAATCTTGCATGGAAGTTTCTCAATTGTCCCTCGATATTAGGTTTTATTTTCTTAATTCAAGCTTTCTTGTAATCAGACTTTCTTAAGTGGGTAGCGATCTCTGATGGCATGCTATTGTGTGTGACAAAGTGTACTCCAAATCGAGTTTCTATCAAGCGTGAAAGACAGGCACTAGTACTGCAACAATAGCACAATATCCCGTGATAGCCTAAATTGCTAAAAGACGTTTTCTCATCTCTCTGATCCCAACACAAGAGGTTACAGAATCTGGCCGTACATAATTTTAGAAATGCTGAAATGCAGACACTTGTAGCAAAATCGTTTAAATTAGGAACTATGTTCATACATTTATCGGTTATTCTCTGAATTTTATTTCCTGTGTTTCAGGAGAAGCCAGTTGAAGAGACTCAGTACAATCTTGTCGCTTACTTGGCGTACCTCCTTTATGCACCCTTGTATATTGCTGGACCTATTATCACCTTTAACGCATTTGCTTCTCAGGTCTTCTTCTCACCCTGTCTGTATTTTGATGGCAACCTGAGTAAGATTGTCACCTGCATGTATGTGCAGATGTTGTCACAAGAATGAGGGTTCTCGCAATCTGTGGATTTTCGTCAAATAGGGCGAATACCCTACTGATTAACTTTAAGCACAATGGATCTTATTCACCATTTTGACTGACTGCTATATCTGTTATTCAGCTGGAAAATGTTCAGAGAGCTTACAGTAGAAAAGACACTGCGATTTATGGATTGCGTTGGCTGCTCTGCTTTTTCCTCATGGAGCTTCTTACCCATCGCTGCTATTTTAATGCCTTGGCGATCAGGTAGAACCCTGAACCCAGCCAAATGATTTCAATGTTTTGATTTTCATAATCAACCGAGTTCGTTTTTTCGAAATTATTATTGTTTTTACTCCTTTCGGCGCTTCAATTATGTAATTTGTGCCTCCATGAATATATTTAAGAATTTGAAAGCACTTACAAGAATATGCTTTGGTGCTGCAGTAGAGTTTGGCGAATGTTATCACCTGTCGAGATTTTCATCATTGGATATGGGGTATTGCTATTATATTCCTTGCTTCAACATCTTCATCATTTGAATGTCTCAGTTTGAAGTAATCATTTTTGCAAATTTCCAACATTTTTAATCATTGGAATATGCAAAACCGATGCCGTATTAGGATCCAGAGTATCTTCTTTTCTTCTTACTAGATTTGAATAGATACAGAATGAGTTCTCGTAACCTTTGCCGTCCAATCTCGTAGGAGTGTAGAAATACTTGCATCTCTGTTCAGCAAAGTAAACTTACCCATTTTTTACTCATGTTCGTGTTCACTTTGTGGTCTCTGTCAGGTTCTGAACTTCATGTGGCTCAAATTTCTACTCATCTGGCGCTTCTTCAGATTTTGGGCCCTGGTATGTACTGTCTGTTTGCCACGTCATAGAGTTTCAGTCAGCCACCTCACGTTTTCAGTTTAAGTCAGTTTCTCATTGTATCTTGGATGATTATTGCAGATTGATGGAGTTGAAACTCAAGAGAACATGATTAGATGCCTTAACAATTGCTGTGATTTGGAAACTTTCTGGAAAAGCTGGCATGCATCGTATAATCGCTATCTTGTAAGGTATTTTGATGATTGACTTCAGGATGCGACCTACCAATTTAGCTTCTTCAATTCCGGAGTTTACTCTTTCTAATAATCGTATGTGGATCGTTCACAACTGAGAATTTAGGCTGATGTTGAGTCTACATACAAGACCGGACTGTGTATAGCAAATTAAAAAGTAGCACTGGTACCTGTAAACATGAAGGACCTCCTCAAAGCAAGGAAGTGTCGTGTCGGATTAGGAAGCTTGGAACGCTGTTGACCGAGTGATGACGACATGCTAAGAAACCTCCAATTCTTTTGAAACCTGATGTACTAAACTGTTGTACTCGTAGGTAATTCTTCTTCTTTTCCAAAGTCCAATACTATTCTAAGTCTGAGAAAACGATGATAAGAGT
Organism: Pseudisothecium myosuroides; assembly: GCA_951799445.1. Taxonomy (NCBI): domain Eukaryota; kingdom Viridiplantae; phylum Streptophyta; class Bryopsida; order Hypnales; family Lembophyllaceae; genus Pseudisothecium; species Pseudisothecium myosuroides. Next base: position 6,972,168 of record OX637289.1, on the reverse strand, counting down.
TTTTGTACTACCGAACTTATTGCTTCTTGGGTTTGGAGTGCATCAATTCTTATATCTGTCTCAATGACTCCTGTGCTAACGTTTCTTTCTGCAGGTACTTGTATATACCTCTTGGAGGATCGCGATGGAGGTTCCTCAATGTATGGATTATTTTCACTTTTGTTGCAATTTGGCATGATCTCGAATGGTGAGTATACTATCCATACTATTTAAATTTATCATATTTTTTTAAGATTGTCTTAACAGAAACCTCTGAAAAACACGTATTCACATGTAGTTACTTGTTCGATTGCGATGCAGATAGCTTATACTCTTGAATCGCTGAATATCTGATCCGTGTATTTACAGGAGGCTTCTGTCATGGGCTTGGGTGACGTGTATACTCTGGGGTCCAGAGCTGCTAGTGAAATCCGTCATGCGCACACCTCAAGTATTTATTTTTCCATCTCTTTTTCTATCTGACCATGTTTTTAGACGGGATGTATTCCATGTTACCTAGCATCATTGATTCACAGCAATGTCCGATGACGTCTAACTTTCTCGATTGGGTAAGATGCGGTGCCTTATAATTCCTGGTGAGTTTGAAATGGGGTGATAATCTGAAATTCCGATTCCCAATGTCTGAGCAGATGGCAGGCTTTAAGAAGACAAATGCATACCGGGAATGCCATGCATTAGCAGGGTCTCTCAACATCACTGGCCTCATGGTGGGTACCGTTTTTGCGCTTCAATTTCAACGCACTCATACAATTAGGCTATAATAAATTTCTCATTTTCTCAATGCTGCTCTTCCTTAAATTCTCAGGAAACCTGCCCTTTTCCAGTGGTACTGTATATTATGCGTGCTTACTGCAGACAACCTTGACCATCTTTGTCGTTCTGAGCAATGCTCTGTTATTCTGCTCCAATTCCTTTTCATGGACACTTTTGGATGGTGAGGTAATGTAGCTGATATTATAAAATTCCATGTGCAGCTGGCGAACCTTGTGGGGTTTGTGGTGGGTCCAGATGGCATGAAGCTATTGGCTTCTCGTATGCTATCTCGTGAGAGTGAGTTGACAACTACCTCCTTATTGAAGCTGCTCTCCTGTGATTGGTTTCCATCTCTTGCCTTTCTAGATTATGTTCGTTGAATTTAATCTGGGACCCAGAGTCTAGACTTTCCTGCTCTAGCTTCTCATATCAGGCTGCTCTGAGAGGTCACCTTGTTTGATTAAAAGGTAGAATTTCTCCCGTAGCTTCTTGGCGGTAAGCATGAGATATTTGGCAAATATGTTATGAATTTGCTGGACTGTTGCAGATGTTCCTCTTCTCCTCGCCATCATATTTTCGTTTTACATCGGGACAAAGGTATCTCATTCTGTGGTGCAATTAGTGAATATCCTTGTTACTGGAGTCATTTAGCTCTAGGTATGAGCTCCCAGTTCCTAGAGGGTCCAGATTCTTTTAGCTTTCAGGCGCATTACTGTATTAGCGCACAACTGGAACTCATTATTGGGAGCGTGCACGCCCTCCTGATACCTTTGACATTGGTCAGAAGTTCGAATTTCAAGTTATATCAGCAGCAGATTTGAGCAGGATTTAACGTGTTGTATGTTCAGAAGTTATGCAATTGATCAAATCTTTGGTGATGTTCCAGCTCATGCTTGCAATCCGCGATCGTGAAGAGAGAATGCAGGAGAGCCAAAAACAAGATGTCCCCAGGAAGCAAGTACTTGACTGACGTTTGGAAGAGTATATCAACGTTATCTCTGGGTAATCCTCCTTGTCTCATCCCGAATATCTGTCTTTCCATTGTTTCTTAATCTTTTGGAATTCTGGTTACCTGAATTCAAGTCACTGTTCGTGATCTTTTTGCTTGCAGATTATTTATAAAACAGTCGTTGATTTCGGCCGGAAACAGTTGTCAGATTTGTCTCAGTACAACCTTATACTAGTACGCTCGATTTATCAAACGCTCGTAGCCCATTGGTTTTCTGTCGACCAACTGTGCACATGCTTTAGGCTGCAGTTTAGAGGAATCGTTAAACATTCAAACTATATCACTATATGAAGACATTGTTCTTTGGAATGTTGACTACAGGGAATTGTTTGAGGTGTTAATGGATGCTGAAGTACCTCCAAATCACAAATCGCTTACTGACGAAAAGAAGAACGTGCTCTCTGATAGTATCTATAACAGGTATGCGTAGTGTTTGAGGTTGTGGCATTCAGTTTGCCTTGTGAGTTGTGCTGATGGCAGCTCTATGCTTAATTGAAAGACTTACTAAGGCTAGTAGGATGCTTGTCTTTTGAAGGGAGAACCTGTTTTTTAGTACCCAGACAATCCAAGTTATTTGCGGATATTTTTCCAGGGTAGCTCCTCGATCTTTGGTTACTTATTAGATGAAGCGTATGAGGGCGGCGGCATAGGTCTATCGTCCGCAACATCTCCCTTAACGTCTAGTTATAAGAACCGCCGGACAGCACCGACATGTTGTGACTCCGTGAGTGTCCAAGCTTTTTGTGTGGGGGCGAAATTTCGCACTCTCTGACAGGTTTGATCCTGTCAGATTCCGTTCCTCCAGAATTGCGCCAGTGCTGTGAAGGCTTGTGGCAGGTAACTTACTGTTCAGAAAAAAAACGCTCCTCTCAATTCTCAATAGTCACCACTCTCGAGGTGCAGTGTAAGAGCCAGCTTTGTACTCGGTGCATTCGTGGGATAAATGCAGAGCGTTTGCAAAGTACCGCATCGTGGACTGGGAAGGTCATGATTAACTTCAGCGGTTTTTGGGTAAACGTTACTGTGGTTGCAGCATGTACTTGATTCCAGTACTTGGTGTAGGAGTGCATGACCATGCTTGACGCTTGAGCTTCCCCGTAAAGATTGACTCCACATGGCTGGGACTTTGGGACTTGTATAACTTAACAGTAAGGTAGGAGGCTGTAAAACAGAGCGGGCATTAAGAATGGACCTTATAAATGGCTGTGAAATGGACATGAGTTAGTTCTGAAATTGACTAGTATAGTCATTGAGTGAATCAAGAAAAAAAGCATTATTAATTGCAAGAGCCAATCATTCTCTTTGCTTTCCCCATTTTTATTTAGAATTGCAAGTGAACCGTTTATGAAAGACCTAGGGTCACAAATAGGGACCTACGACCCAACTCGTTTGAAAATTCATAAGTAATTCAAAAATGCTCGGAAAAATACGAAACCTCTTGGGTTAGATTCCTCATCAATTTCTCTATGTCTGAAAAATGAGCTAAAAATATTCCCATCCAAGGAAATACATGAAAAAGGTGGACCAGCCCTTAGATGCTCCATTTCTGAGCCTCCTACCTTAGTTGTTTATAGAGTAAAATTCCGCTACTTCAAAATCTTTTCTAAATGCCTCTTGAACTATTGAAAGCATTTCTTTTATATTATTAGTTGTTGACTAGTTTATCTCTGTTGGTGCTAGAAGGACCACACCACACTAAAATGTGCAGTTTCCTGATGAGGCAAGAATGGTATTAATAATTACAATGGAGTTACTTTTTACACCAAAAAATTACATATTCAAAAGAAATCCACAAGGTGTAAAGAAACCTTTAATGATTTATAGATTTGAATTATATTTGTAGATTATTGTTTTTGAACCTTTAGAAATTGCATCTTTTAATGTAGTTGTGTCAATGAAATTGGCCATGTGAATTTCAAACCCAAATATAAGTCATAAATGTCAATTATGACACTCATGATACTTGATTTTATGTAGCATGTTATATTAGTATCATATTTGTTATGTCATAGGTTGCATAAATATGTACTCCCATCGATCCAAAATGATCTTGTTGGACAAAATGTTTGGGATTGAGGTTGAAAATAATGTTTTTTCAACCTGTTTTGAGCTACAGGTAAAGTTTAGTGTACTATTATCATCTTGGAACTTTGAGTTTTAGAACCCTTTTCAAAGTGTGGTTTTAGAGTACTTGAAAATTGGATTTTTTGGACCATTTCTAAAGAGCATCAGTGGCCATTCAATTGTATGCTACACGAAGATACAAGAATGGCCCACTTAACCTCTAAAGGATTATTGTCCCTCCGAGGGACAAATGGGATTTTGGGCAGGTATCTACGGGTTGAATTTTTGTTGTGATTTTTTTAACTTTTTTCAAAGACAAAGAAACTGATAAGCTTTGTGAGAATATAATTTTTTTCACAATCAGTGCTCGGGAACAAAAGTTATAACCAAATAAGCTCAAAACAGGGGACGGGGGCAATAAAAAAAATTTGCAAAAATTTGCAAAAAAAATTTGAATTTTTTTTCTCATAGATTATATTTTTGTCTATTTGGGAAGCTTTGATTCATTCCATTTGGATTTGTTATGAAAAAGTTATGGACATTCTTGTTTTTTAGGCAGTTAGAGCATCTTCTTGAAAAAAATTACTTGTAGGATTCATTTTTGAATGCGATTCTTTCAATTTTTCAATTTTTTTTTTGCATGGTTTAGTTTATTTGCTAGAACAATCTAACCATTGGGATTAGTGTATTTTAATTCCATCTAAAAGATATTAATATTTTAAGTTTTCCTTCTATCTCATACCTACTTCTTCTTAACAATTTTTTTAAGAATGAAAATTAAATTTTTTTGAATTTTTTTCCCCTAGACTCTCAACTCAATTCTGCACTATAAAGATTTAAAGCCCAAAACTCTATAGTGCAAAAGTTTTTAAGTTAAAAATGTTCAAAGTCAAAAAATCTAATCCCACAATGTGTTGAAAACTTGTTTTTTCCACTTTAAACGCAAATATCAAGCAAACTGTGCGGTCAAAAATTCTGAAATTTTTTCCACATTTTTTTATATTAGTTAGGTGTAAGATCCTATGGTTAGATGTGGAAAAAAAATTTACTCTTTGCAATAGAAATGGCAGTTTTTAATGTTTTTGGGTAGAAAAAAGGCCTCGGTCCTTTAGGGATTAAGTGATAAGAGTGTCACTATATGTTCACTTACTTGTTCATTGATATAGGAGTGGCACTAAATACAAGAATTGCACTAATACAAGATGTTATATTAAATATAAAAATGGCATTGATACATGAGTGGACACTGGTGCATATTGTTGACTTGCCTTTGTAATTCACTTCTTCCCAATTGGAGCAAATTGAATCCACTTAGTTCACATACTTAGGATTGTTCATTGGAAAGTTATTAATGAAGGAATCTTTTGGTATGGAAATGGAAATGCTCCCTATTTTCATGGATTTGATCATTATACACTACAAGAGAAAGGGGTGTTTTAAGTAGTGTCCTAGACATCACGTCTTTTAATTAACGTCTTTTAAGTAAAATTTTACTTAAAAACTTACTTAAAAGATGTTACTTAAAAGACGTGATGTCTAGGACACTACTTAAAACACCCCTTTCTCTTGTAGTTATAGTTGCTACAATGGAGTAGGAAAATGCTTGCTAATCTCCTTTCTCCCACAACATGAAGATTGTTTTGGAACAAAAAATTACAGCTAACAAGAAAATCATTTTGGAACAATGGGAACACTAGAGAGTAGTTTCATTTTCAACCATTCAAAAATGACTTCATATGACCTTATTTGAGTCTTTAACCCCTAAAATTCTTTGACTATGTTTTCAACAAAAACGCTCCAAAACTACCAATTTTAGTATAAGTACCAAATTTTATTAAAAAAAAATTTTTTTGGACACATGTTATTGTAGAATATTATAGTATGCTAGTTTTGAGAGATGTGAAAAAAATTCAGACTTTTCCACTGTGTACATTGGAAGATATTAGCGTTTGAATTGACAAAAATTCTTTTTTTGTTCCTACAAAAAACGAGGCAACTGCACTTTGCAAGGTCACATTTGTATGAAAAAATGTTCCAAAACGTTGGTTCTTCTTTGAAATCTCTTTCCTAAACAAGTTGGCTACATGTTTAAAAAATTTCAAATCATTTGGAATTGTACAACATATAGGAAAAAAATAGTAAGTAGAAAGAAGTAGAGAATGATTCAAAATACTAAATTGTTAAGAATTTAATTATGGAATTGAAAAATGTCAATCCCAATGGTTGTAATGTTGTTATAAACAATCTATGTCCTTTGATTTTTTTCAAAAAATATTGAAAATTGAGTGAAATAAACAACTTCAAAATTTATTTTAGAGTAGAAAATCTATAACTACCTGCAAACTAAAATTCCTCATAACTTTTGACTCAATAATTAAAATGGAATGATTCAAAGCTTCCAACGTATATATAAATCTAGAAAACCAATTTCAAATTCTTATTTTTGAAAAAAGTGATTTTTTCTGATGTGCCCGGACTGCTTGAGTTGAGAAACAACCAGCATATTAGGCTATAACTTTTGACTTGTATTTCCAAATGTCATGAAATTTAGTGCATATGAAAGATATTCATTGTTAATCCTACCTTTTATAGAAATTTCAGCCTAAAATATGCAAATTTCTAGTCACAAGTACCTGCCCAAAATTGCTATATTGCTAAAAATAGTAGGCTGGTCCTTTAGGGATTAAAAAGCTGTACAATAGTTTATTGTTTTGTAGAGGTTAAGCTTCATTTCATGAAGCTCCAAAACAACTCATAATACTTCATCAGGAATAAGAAAGAATGGTCTACATGAATCAATGATATATATATTTTATATACTCCCTCTGTCCCACTAAAAAGCTCTATTTTATAATTTTGACCATTGAGTAAATGTTGGCCATGTCAAACGACCTCGTGGGGGCAAGTCAACAGATCAGGGAGTATTTTTCTCCTAGAATACTTGGCCTTGCTCACATGAGCCACCTTGTACTTGTTGTGCTTCCTTAGAAAATAGTGTTGATGGTGGGTTTGGTGATCACTTCTACGCTATGAAAATTTGTTCATGAAGTGGGCTAGGTTCTTTCTTATGGATATTTAGGTTGGAATAGATGTTCTTAGAATCCCATTGTTGCCACCAACCTTTAAATCATCAAGAATGACAAAGTTGGCAACATTTACAAATTATATTCAAATATGATACTTTTTGCATGGATTTTAGGTGCCTAAACAATGGTGCCTAAGCTAGAGATTTTGCATAGTTCTAAGGGATGGGTTGCTGGTTTTTGAATGCATGTATCATTGGCACAAATACTAAAAATATAGTAAAATCCTCGTGAGGAAGCTTTTTGGAGTTTTTTAGTGGGACAGAGGGAATAGTTATGATCATTTACTATAATTTCTGTAAAGTTTTCCTATCTTCACTTTGAGCACTTTGGGTCAGGATTTTTTTAGTCAATTTAATGCCCAATTGCCTCAAAAAAAGTAGACAACTTTAAGCCTATAAAAAAAGTGGGTAAATGTATTTAAAAATGTTAGACTATAATTATGGCCTTGCACACTGTTGCCACAATGTTTTCAAAATCTCATTTTATCCATTATGCAAAGCCAACACATACAAAAATTTCATACTCAAAATTGGCCACTTCGAATTTGAGCTTGCTCTCCAAAATGAAGGAGCTGAAAAATTCAGAACCTTCTTCAAAAAAAGGCCACGTAACTATTGGTTTGAATTTTTTTTTAAGCCACAACTTTGGGGTTAAAACTTTGTGCTCCAACAGAAATGTAAAGAAACATTAGTGTGCACTATACTATTGCCACAATCAAAATTTAAGTAAAAGAAATTTTCTAGGTTTTTCCACTCATGAAAACTTTGAAATTCAATAACTTTCGCACCATATGTCAAAACGTCACAAAACAAAGCCCATGCGTCCCTCCTCACCAAGAGCTTTCCGACAATACCACAAATGCGACGTGGAGACGCACGGTCTAGAAGATCTCAATGTAACAAACAAACAAAACAAACAACCTAATTTAAGGTCATGGATGGATGGACTAGTGTGCCTTGTGCCGTTGCCATGGTCAAAATAAAAATAAAAGTAATTTTCATTACATTTTATAGTTTATAAATACTTCAAAATTCAATATCTTTTATACCGTAGGTCAGAACGCCATGAAATAAAGCCTATAAACCCCTCCTTGTAGAGAGCTTTCCAATAATATCAAAAACAAGACAAGAGGATGCATGGCCCAGGAGATCTCACCATATCAAACAAACAAAACAAAACAACCTAACTAACTTAAAGTAATACAATGTGGATGGATGAATGTGCAGTAGGACACTAAATGGTGCCATCAAAGGTGGGCCTAGCAGGATAAATTTGGGATTTTCTGGGGTAAAAGTAATAAAAAGCCCCCTATTTTGTGCCGTTCTAGCATATGTTGTTGACCCCTCCTAGCTAATTTGGGGTCTCTGATTGCAAATATAAATTCAGAATTTGCAAAAAGAAATTGGTGAAAAATAAAAATTCTTGCATTTTCCCCGGGTAAATTCGGCCTGCAAAGCCCACCTCCAATGGCACCATTTAGCGTCCTCTAAATAAGCAAAGGAGCACAAATTTTTTTAACGAAATTAGTCTGTGCAAATTAATGGTATGGCGGTTTAACCCCTAAATGCTCAAGGCACTTAAATGTGGTGTTCAAGAAACTTTGAAGTTAAATAAAACCTTACCAAATTGCTATTTTTAGTAGTTTATATTTTGAAAGATTCTTTTTGAAGTCTAGTTTTAGTATCAAAAATCCGATTTTGAAAATGAATGATTATGATTTTTCTATTCAAAGATTTTGTGCAAGGGTACCCATTGCAATCTTGACTTTCCATAGTGTTGAGGGCTCTTGAAAATGAGCCTCAAATACACTAGATCTTGGAAAAAGAATCACACTAGATATTCATTTAAAAAAATTGTAGAGTAGATTCTCAGAAGTCATAAATTGATTGGGGTTATATTTGTTAGGCCCTTCAACCTCATATTTTTTTGGTCTTGAACTTTTTAGATTTGACAAGCAAAAAGAGAGCTCAAAGATTTTCATAGTTTTAACACCCTGATGATCAAACATTATAATCTTTCAATCCTGTTGTGTTTTCTTTTCCTATGTGATCTCTAACATGTCTAGTTTGAATTTGTACGGTTACAATTCAAAAAAAATTGATTCAACTTATCAAAATGTTGGCTTTTTGTTCAATTTAGAGCAAATTCCAAGAGGCTCAAAACATGCCTTGGGCATTTTGGGGTTAATAATTTTACTAATAAATAAAGGGCTATGATTAGGGAAGACTTCACACCACGTAATCTGAGACCCAATTGATGATTTTTCCTGTCGAGCCCACACTAATACTTGTATAATAGTTTCTCTTCAAAGTGCGTACCAATATCAAACTCCAAGACACCCTTTTCTCTGCAATTGCAATGAAAAATCGGCCCATATGATTGGGCCCTTTGCATCGGAAACCTGCAAAGCCAGTGGATGGTGGTTGCAAGCACAAGGAGCTAGTTGTTTCTTCAATATTCACTAGTGTGCCCGGGTCCAAAACCACATTAGAGGAAATTTGAGCCTCTGGAAGACCGTTTCAGGGCTATTCCCAATGTTGGGAATCGGCCCCTGTTGTCAGAAAAAAATTATCAACAAATTTTTTTTATTTTTTTTATTAAAATGCTAAAAGAATACTAAAAATAAATAAAAAAATGACATGGCAGTCGCTTGGCCATGCGGCAGCGTCGCAGCAGTCCTGCAGAGTTCCCACAGTCCGGAAACTCACGGGCTCTTAGAAGCCCAAATCTCCTCTAATGCACTTCTTCTTTTTCCCCTTGAAACACAAATTTCATTGATAAAGGAAAAAATACACAAGACCAATGGACCATGTCCTTGGCGAAGATTTTTACATTTTTTTTAAATATTTTCAAAAATACTTTTTTAATAACAACCAATGGAGGTGAGAGAAAAGGTGAACCACGATAGCATGCAAAGCCTACTAGAAGAATCCCGATATCTCAAAAAAGACCGTTGCCACTTCATTTGAAAGCACCCATTTTAGCAAATCCATTAGAGATTATTTCCGCGCAGCAAAAACTACAGCAACAGTGGTGCAGGAACCGAAAGTTACGAGTAAAAAAAATTAAAAAATTAAAAATTAAAAAAAATTAAATTAAATTAAATTAAATCTTAAAAATAAATTGAAATTTAAAAAATTTAAAAAAATTTAAAAAATGCGATTTCTGACCGTTTCGGCGAGCAGTCAGCTTGGCTGATTGCTCGCCGCAGGACAGTTTTGGAGTGATAGGCCAAGCATTTTAATAGCTTGGCTTGTCACTCCGGAGCAGCCCTCCAGAGGGCTGATTTTTTCTCTAATGCGGCACTTTTTGCTATTGTGCCTATAGAGTACACAAAATAGTGAAATTAGCCGGTTGCCCTTCACTAATTTCTTGACATTCTACACTATATAAATATTTATTGTTTCTCTACAAGAATTCATTACTTTGAGTTAAGTATTGTTGTAATTGGGACTCATAAACTTCTCGATAAACTTCCATATGTACAAACAAAAATATCTGTAGAAATATTTGTTGACCTTGATGGCTTATAAAGTAATTTTCTTGAAGTAAAGCAACTTAATTGTTAAGGGGCAAACTAATTTCAGCATTTTGTGTTGTTACTGTTATAAGATTTGTCAAATTTTTCATAAGATAACTACACCTAAAATCGATTGAATAAGCAATTCAGCAAGGTTTTCAATATTATATTGAAAAACAATCTATAGGATCTTATTGTTAGCCAAAAGGAGATTCTAAATTCTTTTAGAATCTATTTTTTGGACATGGCATATGAATAGACTATGAATATTCAAAGTGCTGAAAATAAGTGTTTTTAAAACTCACCGTAGATTTTCATGAATAGCGGGAGTACATTTTAGGCAAGAATTTGTAGGGGTTGGTTTTAAAAAGGGGTCGACATTGAAAGTGATTACCTTACATTGTTGTTGACAAGTGAAAGGAGGTTCTATTGCACTAAAGAATGCAACATTTGGATCCAGTATGCAAAAGTTATAGAGGCTCAAAGGCTTTTTGGGTTAGACGTTGTAAAATTATTTCTTCCACATAGGTATATTTTGATTTTGGAGATGTACACGAAATGATGATAGGGTGGTTTGGAATAAGTGGCTCATTTGGAATACTCAACTTAGTACAATCAGACAAAAAGATTGTCTCCACAAGATTAGTTAAAAATTCTATGTTTCTAAAAATGGTTAAGTTTGGTAGGCATTTTTTGACCCAAGGCTCAAATATGAAGAAGATATGCTACCAATGCTATGAGATTCTTTGTTGGAATTTACCTTTTTGAGATATAAAGTGATAAAGGACTGTATGAGACGTATGAAATTTAAAATATTAAATATCAATTTTTCATGTGAAATGGAAGTGTTGCATTAATAAATTCCAATAATTAAAGACCTTGAAGCTGGAGGTAGTTTTTTGTTTTGAGATGTGTAGGTTTTGTTTTGACATATATAGGTTTTGTTTGTAAATACACCTACTTCCAACATTTCAAAAATTCATAGTTTATGCACATGGTGTCCAAAAAATGCATTTGAAGAGAAGCTAAAATCCCTCTTGACTTCCAATAACATTCAACAAAAACATGTAATCTTTAGGATGACCATGGGATGTCATGACATTTACGATAGTTTGATATTAAAGTGCCCCAAAAAGTGTATAAGAATTCAATTTTTGAAAATAAAAAATAAAAAACAAAAAACATTTTTCAAGACTTTGGTGACAAAATTGTCTCTTTTCTAGTATTAAAGTTTATTCAATTGGTACAAAAATTTGAATTCAATAGTACAAGACGCCATCAAACTAATTGAATAAATTTTGGACAAATGAGGTCTAATCAATGTTAAAGCTTAGATGAATGTTCAATTAAGTGTAATAAAATTTTGTCAAAGTAGGTGAAAATAGTTGATCATGGAATAAAACATGGTTGAATGTACATTAATCCCTTGAAGACAATAAACTCCCATGGAGCTTTTTGAAGGCGTGGATAGGGTCAGACACAATCATTTTTGAAAGTGAAAGTATAATTTTTTCCGAGTCAAATGCCAAATCAAGAGTTATAGGGATCAAAAATTTAGGTGCAATTGGTCAACATACTAATATGGTAGAAAGGGCAAGCACTCGGTCAAGCAAGTACACAAATGTTAATTATTTTTCAATACATTTAAAAGTTTATATCTCGCAATCTAAGAAGCCAAATGGAATGAAATTTTTCTATAAATTCTCATAATAATATGGACAAATAATGTAGGGTTGAAAATAAAAATAAAACCTTTTTATTTGCAAATTTTCACTCAATGCACCAAAAATAGCAGTTTAGAACCATTTTAGAACCTTCAATTCAATTTTTAGTGGAAATTCAATATTTTTTTATTTTTTTATTTTTAAAATTTTCTTTGCACTTGATTTAGCAAAGGAAAATTTTGTGCTGATCTTTGGAATTTTGATTCTTCCAAAAAATGAGTTCTCCCCCCAAAGGATGAAATCTTGCTCATGTAGTTGCTTTTGGGGGGCCTGAATGTCCTCTTAGTGCAAGGTGATTTGGGGTATGTTAGACACCTCCATTATCTTTGCAATTTAACATACAAGTAATTAGGATAACTACCTATCCAATGGTCCAAGTTTCCAAAGTTGAATAGTGTATCTTTCTCTATAAAGTTGATTCAAACTAAACTGACATTGTTCGATGGTCCCCCCCCCCAATTCTTCTATCTTCAAACATTACAATCTTGCAATCTACATCATTAGAGGAGATCTGAGCGTTTAGAAGACCGTTTCGAGGCTGTTCCCAATGCTAGGAACTAGCCCCGCTGTCAGAAAAAAAAAGTTATTAAAATTTAAAATTAAAAAAAAAGTAGTTATTAAAATGTTAAAAGAATACTAAATTTTTTTTTTTTCAAAATTAAAAAAAAAATGATGTGGTAGTCGCTTGGCCACATCGGACTGGCCATGCGGCAGTGTCGCAGCAATCCTGCAAAGTTCCCATTGTCTGGGAACTCGCGGGCTCTTAGAAGCCCAAATCTCCTCTAATGGGTCAAATGGGCTGAAATGTTTTTACAAGCTCCTACAATACTCTCATACAAACTTATATGGTTGAAAGTTTGAATTTTGTTTTTTTGTGTTTTAATTATACTCAATGCACTAGAAGTGTCAGTTTTGAATACTTTTAGTGAAAAGTAGTCAAAGACCTTTTAGGAACTGGATGACAAGTAGTCAAAGACCTTTTTAAAATTGGATGACAATCATATTGTTCAAAGTAATATGAAAATAGTATAAACCATATTGTATTGATTTTATTAAAATTACTATCAATGCCATATTAGAATACCTTGCAAATTCACAAAATAGGGCAAGTGTTATGAAGGTAAAAGATCCATCACAGACACCTAGGGAATGACACCATTACATTTTTTTCCTTTCCCGTCTATGCATTAGCCACAATCAATGTCTTGGATGACAATAATGGAGTGATTAGTAACTACAATGAGAACTTCTACACTAAATAGGGATTTTAAGGGAACCCATACTTATAAATTGACATTTCACACTATATAAATATTTACACATGTTCACTGGCTATGCATGTTCACTGATCACTGTGCATGCACATATATTCAATGGTTATGTTCTGCATGCATTTACTGCAAGATAAGTCCCTTTAATTTTTTGGTCCCTTTAATATTCCTGTTCAATGTAGCTTTTGAGTGCATATCAGTCATTACAAGAAAAGATTTTTTTAGGCCTTCATGTTGTGTCCAGGTTAGAAAATATTGTGATTGCTTTAGATGAGTAAGATGAGCAATGTAGATGTAGTTTTTGTTGGTTTGGGGGGTACTCTAGAAACTCTTTTGGATAGCACACTTCAAAAATTTGCAAAAAATTCATACTTTGATGGAAAAATATAATTTCAATTGCTCTGACTCATCATTTCCCTCACTTTTCTATATGCAAGAATTTAAAAAAAAAAATTCAGCAATGACATGAGGGCAAACTCCTAATTGAGACCATAATGGAATGTTCTTACCTTACCTTAACCCTTTAGTGACCGTGGTTGATTTGGGGGTCGGGCGTAGTTTTTCAAGAAAATGAATTTTGTGGCCACTCTAAAGATGTAGTCTTAGATCAAACCGTACAAGGTGTTTCCATAAGGGAGATTCTTCAACCTAACAAAAAATCAAACTCATCCAACGGTACAAATTGCTATAAATAAGGTAGGAGGTCCATAAATCAACCTTTTAAAGGCTAAAATTGAATTTTGTGGAGGTGAAACATCTTTAAATACTTTTTAATTAATTTTCCTCAAAAGACAAGTAGAATAGGCATCTAATCCAAGTCGTTTCTTATTTTTTCAAGCTTTGTGAAATTAGTTACAAATTTTTGAAGTTCACAAAAAATGGTCATATGTGGTCATCAAAATGAATACCCTTCTAAAATGTGCAGATTTGGTACATTGAAGAAAGTGAAATGTACCTCTAAATCATGTTTGCTTCTAGAACCTTGTTGGAGTTTGAGTTGCTTTCCTTAATTTTCAAAAATCAATGACTTGAATGACCCTTTAGAATTTGCGCTACATAAATACCAATGCATAAGTTTACTTTGGGCATTCATGAGATTATAAAGCAACATTTATACCTTGTCAAGACATTAAGTTACAAAAAAATCTCACAATTTGGTTGATATTTTTTTGTATTTTTGTTGAACACTTCCCATTTAAAGGTCCAGGCTATTTGAGTTTGCAACCTCATAGCTAATTCATCAATGCTCCAATTCTCTTTAAATTGGTTTTGTTTGAAGCGCACAAAGACATTCTAATTGTGTTCCTCTTTGAGATTTTTGTGATCAAATGTATTTTGAACAATATTAGACTAAGAGTCCAAAAATCAACCAAAAAGTGGTCGACCGGTCACTAAAGGGTTAATAAATAAATACAGTAACTTGAGTACGGGTCGGGTAAGGTTATGTGAACACTGTTCATATGGCGGCCTTACCTTTGATTGGAGAGAACAGTAACTTCAGTAGTATCTTCAGTAAACTTCAGTAGTAACTTCAGTAGTAAGATAAAATACAGTATATGAACTACAGTAAGCTTACAGGCTCATGCTATCAAATTCGCCTTGCGAATTTTTGCAGTGAGGAATCTCGAGCCCCCCAAGATCTCCTATTATGAAGCTTCTCGGTACATGAAATAAATATCTCCAAAACTCTAGATCGTACATAGATTTTACACAAGATATTTCAGACAAGCCCCGGAGTTATGAACGTCCTCTGACGCTGCTGTGATCCGAAATTCCAATTCCCGCTTCGCAATCCTGCACTTTCGATCACGCCGGTACCTTCCGCTCGTCTTGCTGTTCTTCCTGTTTTCGGACACCACTTGGAGTTTTTCAGTGTTGTTTTTCTGCGTCTCTTTTGAGTCATTTCGGTACATTTTGTGAGCAGTTCGGAATAATTTCGGAGAGAATGTGTTTTTTAGTAGTTTGAATGTGCTTGGAGAGAGTGCTCTTGCTCGCGATGCAGCTTCAGAGTTAGTTTTCAAGGCTAAAAGTCTTAGTTGTGACTTTGGTAGCGCTTTTGCGGCGTGTCGGTGGTGAGGTGAGGATTAGGGTTTGAGGAGGATTTTCATTTGTGAAGCGAAGCAATCTGTTTGAACATGCTGCTCTGCATTTGTGGGTAATTTGGGTTTAGAGTCTACTGGAGTGAGATTGATGTGAGGAAAGCTTCTGGCTTTGGAGATTTCTCTACGCTTTTTTTTTGGCTCGTTTGAGGTGACGGACGTGAGAGAGGAATGTGAAATGCGGTTGAGAAGGTGGTGTAGTCTCTCTCTGTTTAGGGCTGGATAATGTTTGGGAAGAACAATATTTTGTTGTGGAATCAAATTGTTGGGAACTGAACAGTCTGTTTTGGCATCGGTGCTAGATCTTTAGGCCGTTTTGGCGAGCTTTGACGCAAGTATAAAAGGATGGAAGACTCAACGGACTCGCCGACGTTCAATGGTATGTCGATTTTTCCATTGACCGAGATGGTCATAGATGGGACATCGGAAGTGTGGCCGACCTTTGGTAGACCTATTTCCGTTTCTGCTGTCTTGAAGAAGGACCGACAAGGAGCGTTTGTGGATCTTTTCCGAATTCCGCAACCTTTGGCTGCAAGCGAGAAGGCGGAGCTTTTTAAGAGGTGCTATTTGCGTCTGACACAGGTTAGTTAATTCGTTCTGCCTGGTCATCATCCGGAAAGAGCCTGCATTCCATCCTCTACAAGGTGCCTTAAAGAGACGTTTGTGCCTCATAGATACCTTTTTTGGCTCTAACCTTTCCGCCTACATTCTCTACTAACCAATTGATTGTTCCAGTATTCTCTCGGCCATTCCTATGCCTCCACAGAAGCCTATACATCATCCAGTCGCAGAAGGATGGTCCTGCAATTCACTTCAAGAATTTCTCTTACCTTTTGAAAGGAATTGTATCCAATGAATGTTTTCAAAACCAAGTGGGTTTCGTGCGATGGATTAGGACAGTGGAAAAGATGAACATCTTAGTACGCGTATATTTCAAGTCGTAAACTGCCTAATTTCAAATGATGTCGCAGATGCTGCTCTAAAGATTACGATCCTGATCATTTTAAAAGACAAACTCTATCCGGAGAGTTTGTACTTGTAAGTAATGTAAGTTGACGGACGTTTTTTTTGTCCGCAGATCGTGAAAGTAGGGCCGAAGCTTCAAATGTGGGCAGTCGAAGGTTCAAATCAAAAGGAAGGACCTTCCCAGGTATACCTGTAACTTACTAGTACATACTAACTTACTAGTACATGGTGTCTGACTACAGCATTAACACCGTTCTATTTTTTAAAATTTTAATCTGTATTTTCTACAACATCATAAGTCTGATCATTAGCATCGTTGATGTAATTTGGATGGCGGTGATTCATTAGTTCTAGTCTTCTCCGACTCGCCAAGTAGTGATTAATTTTCTACTTCTGATTAACTACTGTATTGTAGTCATTCTTGTCCCGCCCGGATTCATTTGTGACGTCGTTGCTGAAGATCGATGTGTCTCTTCATAATAACTTATACAAGGATCTGTGTCTTTTCTGCAGATGATGTCTTTTGGACTACAGTTCAGTTTGCAGAAAGCGAACGACACTTTTTATTCTGCAGTTCAGGAGTACAAGGATAATGCCACGAAGCCAGGTTCTATCTCTTGAACTCACATCCCAGTAATATATATCTTGCATATGTAGCAAAATATATCTGTTTGCATTGTTTTACGACTCTCTCTGCTGCAGGAGTGGGGTTCAAGTAAAGCTGTTCACCCGTCCGATTTGTTGGTTATCAGGCAAGTAATTAATGTCTTGAGTGTATATTGTTATAACTCATGTTCTGTAGCTTGAGTTGTAATACAAGCTATTTGATACCGTGCAGATGAGATGAATTCTAGTGATATCTCCGTATTGGCGGAGAACAAGTTTGAGAACAAGATTGAGCCATCGTCCGCCAAAATGTACTTTCATTACTATGGGCAGCTGTTACATCAACAAAATATGATGCAGGACTATGTTCGAACAGGTGTGGTTTGTCGTGCATGCATTCTCTCACTGATTTCGCCGTTTTAAAACATTTTGGCATTCTTTCGATGGAGGCTGTTAAGTTATTTGAATGTAAATTGTATTCGTCGATTTTGATTTTTTGTGCCTTCTAATTAAGATACTTGAAATCATTTGCAAATGAATGAGTCATTCTTTGACATTTCGGTCCTTTGATTTTGGAATTCGGGACCAGGCACATACTATGCAGCTGTGATTGAAAATCATGGAGACTTTCATGGCAAAGTTGTGGTTGATGTTGGAGCGGGCAGTGGCATCCTGTCACTTTTTGCAGCTCAGGCAAGTATAAGCTTTCGACTATCCGTAGATTTTTTCTATCTGTGGATTTCTAAGTTAATCTTCAATAAGCTTAGGCAATGAAATTGGTACAAGTAAATCATATTTGTAAATTCAAGTAATGGTAACTCTTTTTGTGGATGCAATTATAGAATTCGAAAGATAGTGATGTCATTCCCGTTTATGTTATTTTTTGTAGTGGTAGTGCACCAAGCGCAAGTGCCTCAGGCTTGTTCCAGAGGGTTTGATGCTCTCTATTTAATAGTGATCCTAACTTTGAAATTGTCTGCTAGGGTTTGAATTTTACTCCTTGCGGTGAGAACGTGCAATCTCGCTGAATTCGTATCTGACTTCTGTGTTATTTTTTGTGCTGCTGCACAGGCAGGTGCGAAGCATGTATATGCCATTGAGGCCTCAGGCATGGCAGAATATGCACGCAAACTTATTGCCGGGAATCATCCTTTGGGCCAACGCATAACTGTATGATTCATAACTCAAGATTCCTAGTACTACTGGGTATCACTACTGTTTTTCTTTCTGGTTGTTGAATTTTACTAGTAGGTCTCTTCCATGAGCTCTTTTGGGTCCTCAGTCCAGTTGTCCGTCATTGTCCTAGGTGCCATTGTTTAGCGATGCTTCAAGTGACTGTACTCTGCATTGAGAACATTTGACTGCCTGATTTTATTGTTGAAGTGATCCAAGTTTGGCAACGGTGACTACATAATCATCTTGAATAATTATTGTTTTATTTTGCCTCGGAATAGTCTAGATTTGAAAGCTTTTCCTTCAGTGCTTCCGTTGTAGCAAATGCCTATGGCTAGAGAGATTGGGTATTAATTTGGCGCTCTCCATGCTTTGGAAACTGCAAGACAGTGAGAAATTTTATGTTTTTTGTCAATTATGATACCATTTTTCTTGATTGGTGGATTTAGCTTAGTAGTGTTTCATGAAAGACTTTTTTTGTAAAATAAACTTTATTTAGTGCGGTAGGGTTGAGAGGCATGATCTTCTTGCAGGTCATCCATGGCAAAGTTGAGGAGGTTGAGCTGCCAGAGAAAGCAGACATTCTAATTTCAGAGCCCATGGGTGAGAGCTTAGCCATGGTGGTTTGCGTTAAGCAAATTTTACTCTCAAGTGAAGAATGGTACCATTAAGAAAAGTTGTTGACCCCGTAGAATTCGTTCGTGGCACATTGGGGGAGGAGTTTTTGTTTGAGTGAATTTTCTCCCGTGTTTTTAACCTGCCACTTTTGCATTTTGGGGTGATTTACTCCTGGTTAGAGAGATTGGAGGGTTTCATTAAAAGTTGAAGCTCAATTTAGGTGACATAAGCTGCAGTCAAGTGCACAAATATACATACTTGATTTAGTCTTCTGCACGTCGTGTACTAATTGCTTCTCTACGGCCAGTAATATGCGAATCTTAGTTTCTGTTTAGTTGAACAGAGCATAGCTCTCTGGTTGTGAGGAAGTCGTGTGTTTCCCATAGCTTCTTAGAACCCCTAGGCGAGGGTCGGACTACCAAGCGATCCAGTATGAGTTTGCATTCAACGTTTATGCTATTGTAGTGATGGCGTCTTTGGATGTCTTTGTGCAGGCACACTGTTGGTGAATGAGCGGATGTTAGAATCGTATATTATTGCTCGTGATCGATTCCTAGTGCCAAATGGTAAAATGTTCCCCTCCAGAGGAAGGTGAGTGCTGATTTCTTAACGTTGTACAATGTTGGGGGAACTAGATTGATTCTGTTGATGCTCATGGAATCGCAAGTCATCCTGGACTTCTATGAGTTTCGTTTTGACGTTCAAATTGGACAGATTTTTCTTTTGTCTCATTATGTTATTTTCTTGGTATTGCTTGCAGGATACACATGGCTCCTTTCAGCGACGAATATTTGTATGGTGAAATTGCAAACAAGGTGACTTTTCTGGATTTGGGGTTGTGGCCTGTTGAGTTCTGCATGGTTCATGGATTTATTGTCAGTTATGAGGCTAATAGATGAGCGTGGGGATGTTTTATTAAAATTTTAAAGCTCATTTGCTAATTATCGAAACTGTAGGAGCTGAAATGAACGAGGAGGCATTGGGTACTTTCACCGGAGGTGCAGGATTGAACATTAGCAGTTGAAGATTGTTGCATGGGCTAGCAAAAGAGATGGGTGCATTTGCTAGTAAAAATGAGGATGACTTTGAGTTTGTGACATGTTCGATAATATCTTTAATAACTATTTGAAAGCTCTGTACTGAAGTTTCACTTTAGCTTCATGTGATGTTTACCTAGGTGGACCAATTTGTTGTCGTTGCAGGCGTTGTTCTGGCAGCAACAGGGCTATTATGGGGTGGATCTCACCCCCTTGCGTGACACTGCCTTCCAAGGGTATTTCTCGCAGGTGCATACATATGGAGCATCCGTAGAGTCGAGACACAAGTCTTTTGTGTGTCTGAGACAGTATACGTATTTGTTTTGTCTACTATTTCTCACCTCCCCTCCTTTCTCTGCTTTGTTCCAGGATTATCTCAAGACCTGGGCTAGTAAAGTCTGATGGTACGTTCTGAAGATAATCAGGAATGTGTATGTTTCTGCTGTGATATTCTCTGGTACATATTTCTAAGTTCTCATGTGTCGGTGCAGCCTGTGGTAGATGCATTTGATCCAAGATTACTCATAGCACAACCTATCATCCACAATATTGACTTTCTAACTGCCCAGGTATCTACATCTTCTTTCTTTTCTGCATTGTTGGGCTTCCTGGACCAGTAGTTTGTTTTGTGTCTTGTTGCATTGTTATGCTCTTAAATAAAAGAGACGAGAAGCTCTCTGCACTCTGAACCAAGCTAAACTCCGTATATCAATGTTGTGGGGAATATACCTTTACTTTCTAATTGAGGGTCAATCAAAACGTATAAGGTAACTACAATAGTACAGTTAAGTTCTGTGGCATGACCAATATGCTCTAGAAAATGAACAACAATTTGTGTATATAGGTGAAGGACTATGAATCAAAATGCAAGTGGTTCCATGATTTTTGGACTCATTGTGAATTAGTTACAAATTTTCAAAGATACAAGGTGTAGGGTGCTAAAAGTGTCATCTAGGTGATGCCAAAATCCATTTGATGCACATGAAGAAATGACACTAGTAGTATTATAAGATGTCATAGAGAAGAAGTAAAACCAATAGAAAGTGTACCCAAAATGGACCACTTTTGAGGTTGCCACCTCCACATTACTATTAATAGAGCTGCACACTACTCAAAATGGGCCTTAACTCCATCTTACACTTGTTTTTGTAATGTGCACCATTTTGGGTATCCTCCCAATTCATTTTCCCTTCAAAAATAGGGTCAATTTTGAGGAGTGGTCCATTTTTAGGTGTAGTTACCTTACTTTTCTCTTATTGACAACCATGAGTAGATCAATTGGAGGTATTTCACTGACACACATGATGGTATCTGACAGGAGGAGGATCTGTACGAAATTGATGTTCCTTTAGAGTTCAAGTCAGCAGTTGCTGCACGTGTTCATGGTTTGGCATGTTGGTTTGATGTTCTATTTGATGGCAGGTAGGACTTCTCTAATGTTGATCATCTTGATATTTCTTTTTGTTATGATCTAATGCTCTACATTCATTGAACTAGGATCTCTCAGTTACTTATAAAAAAATCAGCTAGCACATACATCTCATATTTTAGTTCATATGTAGAAGCCTCAATACTTCTTCATTGTCTATGGAAACCTTGCCTAGGTAAACAAGAGATTTTGTGTTCTAGTTGTAGCATGCATTTCAGTCCCATTGAGAGTCGTACTGGTTTTGGGCGTAATCTCTTCTTTCAATTTGTTAACAGCACTGTCCAGAGCTGGCTTACTACGGCTCCTGGGTCTCCCACCACGCATTGGTACCAGATTCGATGTGTGCTTTCACAACCACTCTATGTGCTGGCTGGCCAACCCATTACTGGTCGCCTTCATTTGATTGCACATAGTTCTCAAAGCTATACGATTCACCTTAGTATGTCAGGTACGTTTCAAATTTGGTAGCCAGCCTTGCTCTTTGTGCATCGTTTATCGTTCTGTAAACTTCAGCCGAACCTGTACATATTGGTCCAAGATCATTTGCAGATTTCAGTATTTATTTGTGTTCGTATTCTCATTCAAAGCTCGGAACAGTGATGCTCACGGTTATGATGTTGGACAAATGCAGCCTCCTCTATGGTGCCAGGCTCAAATCGTGTTGGAGTGCTTCAAACTTCTACAGCAAAGTTAGATTTGAAAGAACCCTATTATCGGATGACTCAGAGTCCTGCGTATGCGTGGTCCCAACAAGAACAACAAACGCAGCAGGTTTTCTCTTCTTTGCTGCTTTAGTGAAACGTTCTAAGAAGTTCGTGTGTTGCCTACTGCATGTTGTGTGTTTTATTGTGTACCACTTTTGAACACATTCTTTCCACGTAGGTTGAAGCCTTTCCTACTCCGCAAAATTCAACAGTCATGATGCAGCAGCCTCTCTCCACAGAAAGTGGGGATGTCAATTCCCAAGATCTTCTCCAAAGCCAACAGTTTTCAGTTCAGAATGGTACACAAATTCCGCAGTACGTACCTGAGCCTACGCAACAGTTTCAACAGCAGAACTTTTGGGCCTCCTCGTGACCGTTACTCCTTATGGATTTTCCCTGCTTCGTGATTTCTGATCAATTATCAGAAAACAACTTGTTGGTTTAGTTTTTTATTTGGGTCATCCACGCTATTGAGTTCATCGATATCGGATCGCTTAGACAGTTGGAAAGTTAACAGTCTACTCTTGAGCTGCTATTGCTTTTTGTTAATGGATGTGCGGGATGAAGATTTGATGATAAATCACTTTTTAAATGATATGACCATTTCAAGAAATAATTTCTGATGCAATTAAGGTTTGTAGGGTACGTGTACCCATTGTGTACCCTTTGGTCACTGCACATATTTAGACTATGAGTTTCACAATTTCTGTTGCAATGGAATGGCAAACTTGAGAGTTTTTCACATTTATTTTCATAAACTCATTTGTCAGTACAAAAATACACATTATGGTTGGTCAAAGCAAAAACATATAGCTTTCCATTGTTGTCCCTCAAGGGGACTCTTCTTGTCCATGTGGATGTTTTACATGGATGCAATGGTAATTTGAAAGTGTCCCTTCAAATGAAGGAACCTTTGTCCATGTGTCTCATCCGTATGGAGGTGTTTTTTGAAGTTATAAAATAGTGACTATTCAATCCAATTCTACCACTTTCAACTCCAATTCAACTCTTGTACTATTTTAACTACATTAACCCTTGAATATCGGTTTGATGATTGTGGAAATCATCCTTTTCGGCACTATATGGCATCATCTACTTTCAAAAAACCAGAAGTGCTCAATGGAGGTCAAACTACTATTCATGATCTCCCCTTTCTACACAAAATTCCGAGGAAGAACAATTGCAGTTATGTCCTACACACAAGGATTCTCTCTCATTCATTGACCACAAAATGGCTATGGCGTTGTTTATGGGTTAAAATGTAAAGGTGTAGTTGGGTTCCATCGGTAGCATCTAAATTGGGCAGGGGGCATTTTTGGTATACATATCGGACCTCACATCCATAGTCAACATTGTCCAAAATGCAATATTTACATTTGAACCAAAAAGTGTTCCAAAAATTTAGATATTGATTATATAGAATATACCCAAATAAAACATGAGTCTCTAAAGAATGATGGTTTTTGATACACTTCAAGACAATACTTCAAAAGTCATAACTTATTGATATAGTGTTCCCAACTTCAAATAATGCATACTAAAGTGTGTTGGAGTACTCTATCACTTGCCAATAAAGATCCAATAAAAATAAATAATGTTTCATAATAGTAACCATGCTCAGTTGTATTGGTGATGATTATAGGTGTACAAACCTTAATTGTTGTAAGGAATGATTGCAGTTTTGTCGGTGTGGTTGAATGTACAAGGGCTGTAATTGGCCAAGAAATTTCCAAGAAATTTCCAAGATCTACATAACCCTATAATAGGCAATTTTTTGCACTGTCCATCCATGCACCGTGCATTCGCAACCCCTTACTGAGCCATCTCATGAGCAACAAGTGAGACCCTGAGGTCGAGTGTTAGTATGAAAATTTTTTGTAGGATTGAATTTTCAGTTTCTGAATCTTGTAGGAAGTTCAATTTCAGTGACTCCATTGAATCTACAACTTGCCTCGGTTTTATTTTGAGGATGTTTTGAGATGTACCTAAAAGTGACTCTAGCTACCGTACGCGTAGGTCAATTTCGGCACTTTGCTAACAAAACAATGTTCTTTTTGTAGTTCGACAATTTAGAGGTACACGATTTTTTCACTTTCAACATTTTGTTTTTTTTAATTTTTAGACACTCCTAATTTTGAATTGATTTTTTCTATTCATGTGTAAATGTGTTCTTTTTTCTAAATTTTCTCAAGAATAATTTTTGGATATTCAGAATTAGCAACAATGAAATTTTTTTAGATTTTTAGAAATTAGTTATGCAATTTTTAAAGTTTTTGACATTTTCCAAATTTTCCCGAGTTATTTATGAAATTGACCTACACGTATGGTTTCGAACTTGAGAAAGAGATGAATATTTAGCTAGAGATATGAGTTTTACAAAACGGTTATGTGTATTTTTTATTTCTATAGGAACCGTAAAAGTTATTGATTGGATACTTTAATTTGCAAAACTTGTGAATCTCCATTGTATCAAAGGATTACTTTACCTTACTAGTTTGAACATATATAATAAGAAATTTTGAGTTAGTTTCAGCAAATTATACAAAAATTGAAATATTAATACTGAAAATTGTGAACTTGGTAAATTCTCAAAGTCGTGTACCTCTAAATTGCCTTGACAAAGTTCTATAACAAATGTTTTGTGTTTATTGTATGGATAATTTCTAAAAATCATATTTCTTTTATCTTATGTGAACTTGAAAAAAGTTAATGAAGTCATATACCTAGGTACGCAACTTGTGTATTATATACAGGGGTCATTGCCATTAAAATTGCTTAGAGGACGGCTTTGTAAAAATTATATCAAATTAAAAAGATCAAAAAGTTAGGTGAAGACCAAATTAAAAAATAAATAAATGTAGAAAATGTGGGGTTGCATACATACTAGAAAAAAGCGTCACAATATATATGAAGAATTGAAACATCTATGCATAGCTTTTTAAATTCCATACAAGAAGTACCTCCAATTAAAATTAATTTTTTATTAAAAAGCTCCAAAAGTTGGGTAGCTTGTCCTATAATACATGTATTAAAAAAATGCATATGATTAGGTTTTTAATGCTATTATTGTCCTCAAAGAATATACATTTCATGTATATAATTACATTTTTGGGTTCCTTATTCAAAGAGCTACAAGAATTTTCAACATTAAAATAAATTATATCCCTTGAGATTGGACTAAAATGCATTATAAGTTGGGCCATGTAATATGGGAGTTGCGTACCCGGGGTCATATACCAAGCTTATCCAAGTTATATCCAATATCCTTAGTCATTTAGGATTAAATGAATTTATAAAATATTTGTGTCCATATTTAGAACAATAATATGAAGGTCCAAATAAAATTTTGAATTACAATTGAACCAAGAGCCAAAACAACTTGAAACTTTGAAGCAAGGCAATATTGGAATGGATGATCCATTGCTTTGCTATTGCTTGATGAAAAATTGATCATATGAGTAATCATAAATGAATAGAAGGGCGAGCCATGCTTGAGCATCCCGTACATGCTCATGTAATGCTTTAACCCCGCTAAAGGACCAACATGTTTAGAAGTCCAAAACTGCTTCAAAATACTCGTCCCCAAAGCAAGGTCAAAATCTTCATTGATATTTGTTTTTTAACATATTCAACCATAGGATCCTTTGGTTAACTTGCACAAGTACATTGTCCCAAAATTTTAGAATAAATATCCCCACCAATTGCAAGATCAATGTGCCTAAACTTCAAAATGTAAGCTTTTCTAGTCCTTCCAAAAGGTGAAGTTTTGTCTTTCAACATTTTTTAGAAAAAAACAAGTATGTCCTATTACTTGTGCATTTTAGAAAATATGTAGGAAAATGGGTCAAAAACATACGTAAAAAATTTTAATCAAAAAAACTTTTGTATTCATTTTTATTAAAAAAATTGTAAAGTGAAAGGTATTACTAAATGAAAGATAAAACTAATATGCTAATAACTTTTGGAAGAATTTGAGAAATTTTAATTCAAATGGTGAGAATGTTTGAATAGAAAATTAGTATCCTTTATTTTCATTCATTTGAATTTTTTTGAAATTGAGAGCAAAAGATGACTTTATATATTTTTTCTACCTTCATTGCCTGCAAAATAAAACTCCTCATAACTTTTACCTCATTATTTGGAATTGAGTGGTTCAATTTTTTTTTGAATAGGGTTCAATCTACAAAATTCCTAAAAATTATTTTTTATATTTTTTGAATATATTTTTTGCTACCTGGTTTGACATTGAAATTGAAAAAAAACTTCTAACTTTTGCATTACTTATTGGAATGACATGAAACAAAGCTTCACATGTAGATTATGATGAGTAGCATCCATTTTAAAAATTTCATGCAAAAATTTCAAATTATGAAGTCAATAGAGCCTGTCCGAGTTCTCAAAAAGCCCAAAGTGGGCTCTTTGGTCCTTTAGGGGTTAATATAATTTGATCCAAGTTTGCAAATGCCGTCTTCATCATGTCACATTCTACTATGCTCAGAAATAGTGCATCAACTAATATGTTGTCTTTTGCATCTGTGTGCCAATTTTGCTGCCAAAATGTGAGTGTAGGTGTTTACATACAACTTTCATTCCTTATAATAGTGAGGTGCAATCTAATTCTCTATAATTGCTTGTCTACTTCTCATGTTGTTGCGATGAGAATTGTTCTATCACATAAAAATATTTATTATTGTTATTTTGATTTGATTTGATTGAGATCACTTGAAGAAAATGAGGGGAAGGGTCATGGTGAGATTGACACTTTAGTTCAATGACAAAACTTATTGTCTTTGTTCATTGATTGTGAGGTCCTATTTTATGATAGTTTTTGTCTTTTGAAATAGTCATATTTCATTTTGTTTTGGATAAGTTGTTGAAACAAAAGGTGAAGCTTGTTTTACCTTTTTTTTAATTTTGAAGGATTATAACTTCAAGTGGTAGATATGGATAGAGTTATGTGAAGAAAAGGGATGGTCAATGGATGAAATGTGGTCCTTGTGGCATGTTATAGGCTAAAATCCATTTATTTAGGTGGATGTCTTTCAAGGATAATAGTAACCTAAAATATATAAATTGCTTGCGACATATAAAATATGTATAGCTATAATCAATACTACTCCAAATGTGACATTGACATTTGGATCAAAATGCCTTACAAAAACCCAGACATTGATTACGCTCAATGCACTAGACAATCGAAACATACGTGTCTATAAGAGCCCAGTGTTGATTTTTGGTACACTTAACTCTATAATGTCATTGTAGACAAAATGTATCTAATGTATGACAAAGAATCCTTCTATGTAAGATAAAAGTGCAAAAGTTCAACTTTAGATTTTGAGTGAAAATAGGAAGTCTTGTACAATAGTTTGACCTCCAAATGCTGTTTTTTATTTTATTTTTAAAGCAAATGAATCAAATGGTGCCAAACATGAAGATTTCTATAGTGAGAAGTCCGTTGTTCTAAGTTTAACCCCTCACCGCCCAAGGGGACCAAAAGTATCCTCGTATAGTTTCAAGCCCAATTCAAAGTGTTGTAACTTTTGCATCCAATGGCCAAATTCAATATAACTTGTTGGAAAATTTGTGCTTTCTCTTCTAGTTTGTGTGATAAAAATTTCAGATCAATCCAAGATTTACTGATTTTTTTGAAGCCAATTGAAGTTCACAGGTTCAATTTGAGTTCACCAAATTGCATTTGATGGCTGCAACTTTGGAGGCTTGTATCTCCTTCATCCAATGCTTGTTTTCAATCAAGTTTGTTGAATTATATTTCCCTTGAAGTCTAGTTATTGTGGTAAAATTTTCATGTCAATCTAAGTTCTTTTAAATGTTTGGAAGCAATTCAAAGTTTAAAATCTTGGCATTTTTGGATTACAATGAACTTTGGCGGCTTGTTTCTTCTTCATATAGTGTCCATTTTCAATAATGCTTTTGGAAAAGTTGCATATACTAGTCTAGTTTGTGTGACTAAAATTTCATATCAATCCAAGAAGTTATCTAGGAAGTTATGAGTGATTGAGAAGCATTTTAGTAGGAGGTTCAGCTTAGATGTGGTTTTTTTTCAACTTTTCTTGCTATTTTTTGACATTTCAAAGCCATTTTGCAAAGACAACGAGTCAATTGAATGATATTTATTTTCACCAATGTGTTTGTATGCCGGTTTTGAATCACTTCATAGTTCAAAGTTTTTTTCATTTGAGTAGGTTTCGAAATCGAATTTCACCTCTAAATGTGTTGCTAGGATAATTTTAGCATCCCTTTCCAACACTACAACATTATAATCTTACATTCTGCATGGCCAAATGACTCCAAATTTTTTTCACGTCATCCACAACATGTACACTACAAGATTGTACGATTGAGATCTCTATAACTTAGCGACATGTAGATCTATAACGCTTCAAAAGCAATGATGTTTTTGAATCCCAAAAGGCCTTGGGCTTTGAGGGATTTAAGGCAATCAACTTTGATGAATTTATACCGTATTCATATGGTGCTAAAGTGCGTTGGAATCCTCTTTCACAAGCCACTAAGATCCAATAAAAAAAAATGATCAATAATATTAAATATGCTCATCTGTAATTAGTGTTGATTATAAGTGCGCATGGCTTATTTAAGTCGTACATTATTTACATTTGAATTGAGTATCCTTTTCCTTCACCATGTTTCGTACATTCCTCCCAAACCAGGTCCGCACAGAACGTGCCAATGCCGGCTTTTGAACGAAGAGTTTGTTCGTACGCGTTACGAGAGGAGAAGGCGCGAGGGAAACAGAAGCAACCGGAGGCGCTGAAGCAAAATAGCAGCGCAGAAGTCGCGCCTCGCAACTGTTGTCAGGCATCATTTTCGGTGTCTGGATTAAGCTTAGGGGTGATCCCTGATTTCGATAAGTTGCAGATGGGTTGGTTTCACTTTGAAATTGACGAGGGAGCTTCCGTCCGGGAGGGGCGCCGGGTCATCAGGGTGGGCGTGCCTTGCCTGCCAATCGTGCTCACTCGCCAGCAAGCGCGCTGAAGAATCCTTCACGGTCTGTCTGTCTGGCAATGTGCTCTCGCTCCGTCTCGCTCGCCCGCTCTCTCCGTCACCTGTTAAACGCCTTATTTTAGAGGCGTGCTCTGTTGTTTGTTTGTTTTTAGGGGTTCTGGAGTGGACTGGGGATGCTCTTCCGTCCCTTTGGCATTCGCCGCTTGGGTCCAGGTTCGTAATTTCAAAGCTAGAGGCATGATTTTTTTGTTTTGGGTTCAAATGAAGAGAACATTTCATCATTGCAAAGAAAGACTACAAGAAACTTAAGTTCTAAGGTAGAGACATCTAAAAGTAACACTTCTTTTGGTCCCATTACTGCAAAGGTTGAATGACCAAGAAAATTTGATGAGATTGTTAGCAAACTTAACCCTTGTGCATCAGAGGGGACTTTTTTCAAATGTTCAAGACCTGAGTTATTGGAAAATCATGTTAATCAAACCTTATAATCTCAAAATCTGCACGGTGGATCCTCCTGAAAATTGCTCATTTGCACGCATCACGGAATTGGCTACAAATTAGAATGGTGAAAATCGGCCTCCGTAACTGAGTATTGTTGAATTTATTTTGTCTGCTCCAAAAAGTGTAGGAAAGCTATTCACTTTTGTTGAGACACACAAGGATGAAGAGAAATGCAATTTCAATGGTTTTGTAATTTTTCAACATTTTAGTAATATTTTACAAATTTTCAAAGGTGAAAACATAAGATAGCCTATACTTAACACTAGATTCACCTTGAATGGACACCCTTGAAGTAAGAAATGTCTCAACTTTCATTAGTTGCTTCAATAGACTCTTCACCTCACCTCTCATTAGTTGCATCTAAAAAGTTGTGGTGGTTTTGAATCTTGGAAGTATTCATTCAAGATCATTTTTTAGGTGGTGGAGAACAAAAATTGTTGCCTTTAGGTGTTTCTACCTTAGTCATGATTTGCCTTTACACGTACTTTATGGATGCTGCAAGCTCTTGTGATGTGCCACAATAGAACATGCTCAATAGACTTGACATATTGGCACGGTAAATAAAATAAGCTTTGAATGATGGATTGGTATGGAATTAGAACTTGGCAATACTATTATTGAAAGACCAACAAAATCATTATTACTTTAAAATAGATATAATAATATCTAGATTTGGACTTTGGATAACTAAAATAGACTTCCAATTGAAAGTAAACTAAATATCCAAGCCTATAGAGGCAACAAATCATGTCTAATAAAGGAACATCATGGACATATTGAAAATGTATAAATATTGTACCCCTCAAATGGGAAAGGATTGTGTATCAATGGGGGATTCAAAGTACAATAGCATGGCCTTTTGTGACTATTCTTCCGATTTGGTGAAAAATTGAGTGTAGATTGTGTAAAGGTTGGTTACAGGATTGCCTTCAACAAATGGGATGATTGACAATTTATACTTATTTATAAGGCTTAGTAATCTTTCCTCAAACTTAGTGACATACTTGTTGAAGAATTTTCTATTAAAGTTACTCCCCTTAATGTTGGAAGTAAGGAGGAGTATGCAAAATCTACCTTTTTCTAAAAGTTTCTCCTAACATAAAGGCACATATTGGAAGTTTGAACATATTCATTGTGAACATTTTAAAATAGGAATGATTTTACACCACATCTCAATTCAAACTTTACATATTTATAATTGATTTGATGATAGTTTCAAATAGAATATAAATAAAAGTGGAGTACATGCATGCAATTTTTTTCATTTTTCAAGGAACTATTATTGAAAAATGATTTGAAGTGTGCAATCTTTAAATACCCCACCTTACAATATTGGTAACACTAATGAACCTTTAGACAATATTAGTAAGATGACAATTTATGGAACATTTTTCATATTAATGATCATATTTATTAGAACAATTTTTGGATCATCAAATGATTTGTTGTGAAAACAATTGTAGCTACCTGTAAAGGATATTATTACTTACAAATCTAAGGTAGAACTGCCTATTATGAACCACTACCCCATTAGTATTCAATAGGATGTCTTAAATTCAGGAGAAGTTGTGACTAATTTCCAACCATGAGTTCTTGGGTTCCAAACATCAATTCCTCTATTCTTGTCATAACACGTGTACTTGGTTTGGAGTGCCAAAGTGAATAAGAAGTAGTCTTTTAAATGAGCGGTTTTGGAAAAGTCTAGACATTGGACATGGGTCTAGACCAAATTTTGGCTTTCAAAATTCATAGAAATTTTAGTTCGAGAGATAATATTACTAAATTTTTTGCAATCCCTGTCATTTCTATCTTTGAACATAGGATAATATTTGCTTCATGTTGCACTACTCTAGATACCAAAATTGCTTATTTAGTCAGTTATGGGTGGCTCTAACTTAGTTGTTGCTTATATGTGGCAATTATAAAGCTTGATGTGTTCATTAATTACCTAGTTGAGCGCTTCAACCAATGAAATCTAGGTGTAATCATGTCAAAGTGAACTGTTATTATAGAGTGTAGAAGCATAATGAATCAAACAATCCCATTCACTCATCATTTTAATATTCAACAGACTGGCAAAATTTCAAGAAATTGGTAAAACCTCAAATCTATATGAGTCTTAGTTTAAAGTTTACAAATCTTTTTGCATTTGAATACCATCTTTTTGGCACTTGGAGACATTCTTTTCATTATTTGCTTAGAACTTTTTTCTTTCCAAAAGCTTATTAACCCCAAAAGGACCATAAGGCCACCACATGGCTTCTACAACAAAATTTGTAAAAAATTTGATATGTGAACCTCACTATCAATTTGTAAGTAACAAAAAGACCCTAGATGATTTTCTTTGTCGAATCCATTGCTACAATCCGATCGAGATGTGATTGAGTGTGCAATTTTTGGTGAATTTTTTGAGAATAAAAAAGGCATTGTGGGCTGTTACTTAACAGTCTCATATCTTTTTTTTTACACCTCAAAATGATTTGAAAAAAATTACACATCAATATTATGATGATATATATATGTGGGGAAAAAAGCAGAATTTTTGGAGCACTTTTGAGCATTCCGATTCTAACATTTTGATTTCAGTGTATGTAGAAAGTACTCCCTAACCAAACATCTTTCATCAATCTTGTCAACAATGGCATTTTCTTAAAAATTGTGCGATTTTGTTGATTTTTTTTCCATAGGAAAGCTAAATAAGTCTTATTTCATTTCAATAGTGGCGATCATCAAAATTATTCCAAACAAATGAGGAATTATGCTTGTTACAAGAGCTAGTTAAGAAAACAAGGACTATGCTCAAACACCCCCGGTCCTTTAGGGGTTAATAGTGTTCTAAAAACCAAAGAAAATGATACACCTTAATCTGTACATCTACATATTGGATATTAAATTTGAGAAACTGAATCTACACTGTAGGTAGATTTGAAGATCTGAAATCTGCCTCTAGAAATGATTGTGGAGATTAAAATCTTCATAGAAGATTGATTTTGAAAACTAAAATCTACTGTATATGAACATGAGACCGAAAATTAACTGCACCTGACGCAATTCAACATTAGGCTTTGCTGCCATTTCTGAAACCAACATTAGCGTGCTGGACAGTCAGTTTGAAACTAATGGCGCTCCTTGGCGCTGGAAACTGGTTTAAATGCATGAACGTCGACACTCAATCTTGCCGTTCATGGCCGCCTGCAGTTGGTGAAGGATGCCCGCATGCAGATGAGATCTATTTCCAGAGATTCCAACCATGGCAGCCCGCATGTCAGGAGTGGCTGCGAATCGTCCACCAGGCCTTCAATGGGCCTCAGGAGCTCACGTTCCGCAAACTTTACAGTCACGGAAAAAATTCGATACCAGGGATCGATCGACGATCGAGAACCCCGTCCATAATCCGCGCGCCAGCGAACGTCATCAGTTAGGGTTTGTTTTGGGACGAGTTTCTCAGGGGATCCTAGGACATCGCAACTAATTAAACCATGCAACGACCCAGAGATCGAACGAGTGGGTTGATTCACCCCAAACGACTCAAAGTTACAAGAGGTCAGGAAAGTAGACAAACTCATCATTCTCCATTTAGCTACAGGTAGCGCACTGTAGATCCACTTTTGCCTGCAAATGCGGATCGAGCACCAGCAGCCAATGAGAGGATTCCGTGGTCCAGATTCGGGGGGACGGGGGTGTTTCAAGGAACTGATAAACGATTTCTGACGACATATATAGTGCGACCCTTTGCTATTCTCACACCCGAGACCGGTGAAAATGCGCTGTTCAGGCAGATCTCTGCGTTCCACTTGACAGAAATATTCGCTGCTTATTAAGAAACAAGTGGCAAAGGACGTACAACGTTGAAACGTACCGGTACTGACTGGCAGCTTTCCTGGATGATTGTGGGATCTCGCTTGCTTAGTGAATATTGCGGGTAGATCTTGGACTTGGAAGTATACAGTGCGGAGCTGGAGAAGGGACTCGTTCGTCTTGAGTGAAAGACCTACTGTGGCACTGCTCCTGCTCCGATCCTGATTTCGGAGAAGACGTCGATCTTGATCTCTCATGTAAGTTCGGAATCATGTCTGACTAGACGTTAACTTTCGGCTTCCTCTGCATTGAACTTTTTTCGGTCTAGAGACTGATAAGGGCTTCATCTTCCCGTAGCTGGGATCCGTCATTTTCGAGGATCTGAAGCTTGCGAGCTTTGCACTCGCGATCGGTGCTGTTGCGATCCTTACTTCGTGCATTGACAAGACGTAGGGGATTATTGAACTTTGAATATACTTGCATTTAGATGCATTTTGAAAACATGTTTAGGGATCTGAAATCTCTCGACTCCGTTGTACATTTTCTAGGTGTACTGACATTTCTGGGACCGTAACAAAGTTTCCTTCTGGTCTGCAATGCCACGCTGAGATATTACTGCTTAGAATGTAGCGATCTCTCTAGCTTCTACCTGCAATGTCCTTCCTCTGGCACGTCTTCAGATATTCAAGTTGCCTGGTGCATGTTCTTGCAGATACTCTCTCTAAATACTCGATTTAAAGCTCAAAGTCGCTTACGCCATTGCATCGCGCATGTAAGCAATGTCATTTCATAGTCTGGCTATGGCTCTTACCTGT
The DNA here is from genome assembly GCA_951799445.1 of Pseudisothecium myosuroides. NCBI lineage: Eukaryota > Viridiplantae > Streptophyta > Bryopsida > Hypnales > Lembophyllaceae > Pseudisothecium > Pseudisothecium myosuroides. Next base: position 6,938,008 of record OX637289.1, on the reverse strand, counting down.
TAGGGTTTCTGAACTAGTGTAACAGTCAGAAATGAACTTTTCGGTAGTTATTGTCATTGCAAACTGAATTCAATGTCTCTATATTTTGTATTTAAACTTTGTATTGAACCCACATTGTATTATTTGTTCTCTCCATTGCAGTACAGGAAATATTGAGAAGATGATTTCGAGGTTAGACATGACAGCATGGTCACGCAACCCCGTCCTTGGCCAGGTCGTGCTCGTACTGGCGTTGATGGGTCTCATCAATTACGCGCAGTGCGCCAATTACACTGTGGGAGCAGGTTTCGTAGAATCGGGTAATGGTTACACTTGGACGAACACGGTGGGTGGACTGCTGAAGCCTACGTTGCTGGAGGGTGCTTATCAGCAGTGGGCCAGTTCCGTGAAAGTGACCGCGGGCGACATACTGAGTAAGCGACTCTTGCCACAAATCCTTGGCAATCATCAGAAGTTTTCTTCTTTCGATGGTTTCGGATTTCTTGCTTCTCGGTAACTAGCAACATTCCAAGTCGAATGGCTGTTCAAAAGTTCTAGATTGTACTGCATCAAAACGTTCAATCCTATTTGTACAGAGCTTCGAGACTTCATTGTGAAAAATGCATCCAATAGGTATTTCTGTCGGTTTGAAATTGGAATCCATCGCTCATAATCGTTAATACAGTCATAATCTCCATCTTCGTTAAATGGCATAATCTCCAGAGATTGCACTTTCCACATGACCCCTGTGGAATCTGAGATCAATATATTCCATTCCTTTTTTTTAGGGCTTTGTGCATTTGAATGTCGCAATTTCCGCACTCTGAAATAGGCCAATTTCATGGAATATAAGGTCCTATTGTATGCTTTAAAACAGAATGTCAGAGAGTGCCAATCATTTGATATTGAAGTGCACTGAGCTCTTAAAACTTGGACTGGTTTAAATGTGTCTGAAATTACACTTGGGTCTTGACAAAGCTACCAAACTCTTATAAAGAATTTTGCTGTTCTAAGGAATGTGAGAATCCAACTTATTCAATCCTTCTCATCGCTATTGGCTGGACATGTGCCTGCAGCTTTCGATTACCCACTGGGATCACATACCGTCTTCCTGGTGAGCACCGAGGACGCCTTCACTCAATGCGACTTCACAGGAGCAGTACAAGTTCCAGATGGATTTCCAACTACTGTAAGAATCCACTTTCGAAGTTCGAACCCTGTCCTCAGTGTATGTGGGCTCCAATTTAATGTGTTCGTTTCAATTGAGAATTTCCTCGAGTCTTTTCGTCGAATGGAAGACACCCGAACATTTCTCCTCACACCAATAACGAGAGGAGGATTTGTGAACTGCAATGGTGAGCTAATGCTGAATTGGTTTGCTTTTCTGGACAGTACACGATCAAATCAACAGATACCGCACTTTACTTTGTGTGCAATATTCCTGGACATTGCCTTCAAGGTGGCCAGAAAGTGAAAGTTACACCTGTGGTGAGTATCCACGACGGCCTCTCTTCAGTTTCAAACTTCTGTGAGTGGATAATATGAATATGACGCCATGTGCTGTGAGGTTCGAGTGAGCTGCGCTCTTGAAGTCTATCTACAGTACGTTGCCATGATCCAGAGCTTCAAAATTGTGACATTCAACTGAAAGAGCTCTTAAATCTATAAATTTTTGTTTCAGGGCGCCGCCCTGAGAACTTCCAATGTTCTGGATTTCCGCCATTATAACGCCATTGACCTTGCAGAAGAGTGTAGTTAACAGATAATGTACCATACTTTGTTTCCACTTACACTGCGTCTTCTTTTGGATGCAGGGCACGGGCACACTCTCACCTCCTTCAGGTTCGACAGCAAATAATGCACCACATCCATCAACTCTGAGCGGCGTGACGACTGTGTTACTCCTTATCATATCTTCCACGTACTTGGCTAGTTCTTTAATTCTTTAGAATTACACATGGTCTATCAAACCTATTTATCTGAATCATGAATTCTAGTTCGTTAGGCAAGGGGGATTGTGAGGTGCATTATTGTAGTTTTAGCTGCATCACTATGTATTATAACCTGTTTGATAAGCACCGTCTCCCCTGGAGTTGCACCCTTGTGTCCCAGTTCATGGTTTCCGAACATTAAATACATGAGCTACCAATTATTATCATATTCCATGCACTGACTTCTGATCCTCAAATATTGCAATTGCAATTGGCTATCAGACCGGGTTCTGAAAGGAAATGACCGATTCCACAGGTATCCAGGATTTGTTTTCACAGCCATTAGCAGAACTCGCATCCAGGTTTTGCTTTATCCTGAAGAACGAATCTGATGCTTGAAGTATTTTAGTTATACGAATCTTACTCAATTGAGTTTAGGGTTTCGTTTTTTCCTCCTTAATGAGAATGATTGCTACAGAATGGTAATATCAAGAAATGGTAACAGCATGTGCTTGTGAGAAATAAAATGGACCATATTACATAAACCCTTTGGTGTAGTTTCACTGAAGAAACATCTAGCCGACTGCACATGTCATTTGCAAATCCATACCTGCAATCATATACGCTTTGAAAGTTTTGAACCCTACCCACATCAAAAAAATCATTTACCCTATTTCCTTGTGGAAGGTGCCAACATGGATATGCACATGACCAATCTTTCACTGAATTGTACCTTTAGTTCAGTCTTAAATTCTTCATTTTAAATTGAGGTTTTGCCCACCCTTGCAAAAAGAGGGGATCAAACACAAACTTGCACCGCCTTTGAGGTACAAATAGTCCTCAACTATACATTTATCTTTTGCAATCTTTTAAATTTTTGGTACTATTTTAAGTTCAAGAACAACAAATTTGTGAATGAACATTGGGACTTCAGGTTGCTAATCAAGATTAGATGGACTAACAAAGATATTCTCCATATATACCAAAATCCTTTTTAAAAGTAGATATTTCTGACCTACAAGAATATAGAGTTGAAAATCAAGATTTGGATCATATATTAGGATTACTCAAATTGATGAAGAGATTTTCTTAAACTAAAAAAATCTTTGAATTATACTACACCAATTTGTCCTATTAGTGAGTGTGACGATGATTGACCTTGTAAATTTTCCTTGTAAATTAGTATTTGCATTTCTACCATGGCCCTCTTTTAATTGCATCCCCTCTCTAATCTTGTCTAAGATTTGTAGACTAAAATGTTCGATGGATAGATGTAGATTAGGAAAAACAATTGGAAGAAAGGTGATAGCGGCTATACTTACCATAACCCCTAGATAATATATAAACTTGTTTTTGTTCAATTTAATTAATATTTTCATCAACACATGTAATATTCTTCACTTATGGCTTCATTTGAATTATACTTTTTATAAGACAATCAATTAAGTTGCCCTTTATTAAATCTAAAATCCTTCTTTCTTTAGGATTAACCTCTAGATGCCAAAGGCACCATATTTTGGTCATGAATAAACTTCAAGGTTAAATAAAATCTTTTCAAAATGCTAATTTTGGTACTTTAGAAGTTGAATATCCTATAGAGTCCATTCTAAGCATCAAATATCTGATTTTGAAAAAAATTAATGATGATTTTTCCATTAAAGATTTTATTTACGATTGTCCAATGCAAATCTTGCATTAGAGAAATAATTGGGCCTTTGGAGGGCCGCTCTGCAATGACATCGTTAAGGTTTTCCATGTTACTGTCAGCCGTACAGATTTGGACAAATACAAAAGTTAGACCAGCTGAATTATGCAAAAGATGTCAAAATCTATTAATCAAAGTACATCAAGGCATGGAGTACAAGGAAACAAAATAGAGTTATTCAAGATGTTTAATCTACTAATTTAATAAATTAAGTGGCTTAAGTTGACTTCATTTGTTTAATTGGAAAATTAAACAAATGAAGTCAAAATAAGTCATATTTAGTCACTTTTGAATCTAGTTATCCTCGGCACCTAGCTTCAAAAGTCACTTGCTTTGAAGATGAGAAGAGAAACTCTTTTATACAAGTGGGGTAGTAGTAGGGAAACAATGTATGTGAAATATGTAAATTAGGAACAATAGGAGTTCAACCACTCATCATTAAGGCAAATGCAAAAATTGTGTTAAAAGTTGAATTTCATCTCCAAAAATTGGTTTGAGGTTTTAAGACTCCAACTAAAAATTATGGACAAATTTTAGAGAAGGATTGGAGGGTGATTGCAAGAAACACCTGTACTATTTTTAGTCACACGTTCAATGCGGAAGTTGTTTTGTGTCATAAGTATTGCAAAAATGATTGAATGAACATGAAATTCAAAAGCGAGCTTTTTATAGCAATAGAAAATGCACTTGAATTATTTCAATTTTTCAAAATCAATTTAATAAGTGAAACTGAATTTTGAATATATGTCACATATGCGATTTTGGTGGTTTTTAGTACTATTGAGTACCTTTTTTGAAGAGTTACATTATCAAATTTGGTAGGCTAGCTCTTCTAATAGAAATACACCTTCTCAAGAGAGGGATTTCCAAAAACATTTTCCAAGTGTATTTTATATTGGCCTAAAGCCTGCTATATTCAGGTTGAATTTATGTTGAATTAAAAATGATTTTTTAGTTATAATTTTGATCTTCCTACTTTGCTCTTAGTCGGCAACAATGGCCATTTTTAAAATAAATTTTTCAAACTCATTTCCTAATTTTCAAAAATAGAAACGTGAAAGTCTCATTTTCTAAGGTAAATTGTAGCATGTGGCTCAAAATAGTACTTCAGGGTACACAGAAAGACTCAATAGTACTGCTAGGGCTCGTAATACCTCCTATCTGCCAAGGTAAATTATTTTTTATTGGCAAATTAAGTATTTCCATTCATTTTTGTCATCCAATGATGAATATCACATGTTGTCAGAATAGTAAATTTGAAATTCAATTGACCATTCAAATTTTATGTTCCATGCCTTCAATAGTACCATAATCCTCAAATGAATTTTTGTAGATAAAACTTATTTTGATTACCTAACTCTTTTTTGTTCAAAGTTTTTTGAAAAAAGTTATTCTATTATGCCTGTATGAGGTCTTAAATTTGACTCTTAAAACAATTTCTACATTTTGACAATGAGCTACCAAGCTCTCAACTTCACATTAGAGAAAACATGGGACCTCCAAAGGGCTTCTCTATAGCCCACCAAAGATCTGGCAAATTAGTTTGTTTCTTCTTAAGAAAGGTCGTTGCAAGAAAGACTTGCTGTTTTTGTTCCACTTTGGCAGTTTTGGGCCTTTTTTTCGGGAGTACTTTAAAAATAGAAAAACATTTTTAAAAAAATATAAAAAATATAACCAATGTATAGACCTATAAGAAGAAGGTCCCCTATGAAGGAAAAGTCCAAAAAATTTCTTTAAGTGGGAGAACTAGAAAAGTGCAATCACCAGAAAATAGACACTTGGATGTTTTAATTTGTAAAAAATAGGGAAAACAATTTTCAAAGAAACTAAAAATTGACCATTTGGGAAGACTTCATGGTGAAGAGATTCCACCAAAACATTGGACTTGAAACCATTTTTAATGTTCAGTGCGCAAGGGAGCCCTATTTGCATGAACGTAGAAGACATAAAATAGAATATTTTTAAATTTCCCTTGGTAGAAACGTGACTTACTACTATGGGAATACACCATAGAAATTTCAGCCCTAAATCATTAAATTTGGAGACTCCAAAGTACTCAAAACCCCTAAAACTCAAAATGTGACATATTAACTTAATTGATTTTTAAATATAAAATTATTTTTAAATTTTTTTGAAAAATATGAGATATGATTACGCTCAAGACAAACATCTCCAATAAAAATTTCAAATTCATGCGAGTTAGGCTTCAAAAGTTATTGCAAAAGAAAGTTTCGGAACTCCCCTTGTGACAAATAACTAGTACAGGTCTTTCTTGCAACGACCCAGAATTATTTTTTCCCCTATACTTGCTCACCTTACTGAAATTGCCATGTTAGATGTTTGGTAGTGGTTCAAAAATCAAGTTTAAAGTGTTAAAAAATCAGGGTTAAGGTATTCTAATGCACCTTAACTCTGATTTTTCAACACTTTGTACTCAAATGCACTTTGCACTCAAATCAAATTATAGGAAAAAAAAATGTTCAAAAATAATTTAGTGACCATTAACCACCAATTTTTTTTTGATGGAAATGTAAAAGACTCATTTCATTATCATTTGGTGAATATGAAGAGTAAAGAGGTTGATTCTATAAAGAAGCGGATTGTTCACCACAAATCCATAAAGACTATGGGATAATGTGAAGATAGTTCACTCATTGTCAAATGAGTGAAGATACGTATCCCACATGGGTTGTTAACCTTACTACTACCCCATTTTCATAAATAGCTCTTCTTCTCATCCTCTAACTCACAAATGAAGTAAGTGGCTATTGAAGCTAGTTGCCTTTGGCTACTAGCTTCAATAGCAACTTATTTCATTTGGTTTAATTGAAACAAATTAATTTCAATTACATTTCAAATAAGCCACGTAATTTGACTTATTTGAAACTTCATTTGTTTCAATTATGTTCAATTATGTTCGATTAAGTTCATTTAAGTCAAACTCAGTGGCTTTATTGGATTTAATTTGATTGAATTGAAACAATTATCAATTAAACACTGGTTGTACTGTTAAAAAATATGGATATAATGGTCCATATGTTTAAAAAAACTGCAAATACATTTTATAGTCGCAAAAATAGTCATGGTTTCACTATTTTTGCAAAAGTCAGATTAGCTGATTGCTCACTTTTGGAATCTTTTCATAGCTTCCTAACCCATACTTTAATAGCCTAGTTTGTGACTTTGGAACAGCCCTATGAGGACTTGAAATTTCTTCTAATGAAATTAATGCATATTCTTCAAGGATTCATGATAGATAATTGATTTTATTATAAAAACAACCTCTTCACCCTTCATTCTTACCACATATCAATGAGGTAAGTCTTCCAAATTGCCATCAAAAAAATTTGTTGATGGTAGATGGGCATTGGGCATTAGAGAAATTCTGACCCCTCCAAAGGGCTGCTCCAGAGTGACAAACCATTCTATTAATCACTTGAGAATTAGTAGGGGCATGTAGCCACAGTGCATTGTCAGATTGTGTGAATATTGCAAAAGACATCAAGACTCCCGTAATAAGGGTATAAGGTAGTCTGCTCTAAAAGCAAGCAGCCTTATCAAATTGACCCTATATTTAGATCTAAAATGGACATTAGATGGTCCTTAAATGAATCTCTCAAGCTATTGAGAGATTTGATAGAAAAGCATTATTTATTGCAAGAGCCAATCATTGGCCTTCATTTACTCAAATCACTTTAGAAGTTGCAAGTGGTCAGATTTTGGAAGACTTGGGGTTACAAATAGGTTCCTACAACATGGTTTTTTGAAAATTCATAAGTAATTCAAAAATGATTCAAAAAATATGAAACTAGGCTTGTGTTAGACCCTACATCCGTTTTTCTTTTTCTAAAAAATGATCCAAAAATATTTCTATTCATGATAACCTGTGAGAAAGGCAAACCAACCCTTAAATGGTTGCTTTTTGAGCATACTACCTTAGTAGAAGTCTGTTTAATAACTAGCCGCGTGAGAATACAAGGTGGTTAATTGGCAAATTAATCAAATTCAATGAAATTAATCGAAATGAAGTGGATTTTCAAGCTAGTTGCCAAAAAATTGAAGCACTCTCACGTTTACAAACTTATTTCAAAAGTCACTTAGATTTGGGTGTTTGAAGATGAGAAGAGAAGCTCTTTATGTACACACGGAGTGGTAAAAGGTAGAACAATCCACGTGGGATATGTAATTTAGAATTTGTAGTTTCTCAACCGTTCATAGTTAAGTTTAAAGTAGGAATTGTGTTAAAACTAGATTTTTAGACCTCATTTAGGCATAGTAGAATAATTTTTTTCAAAAAACTTTGAACTTAATAAAGTTGAAGAATTAAGCTAGTTTTCATCTTTAAAAATCCATTTGAAGTTTAGAGCCTTCAATAAAAAGTTATGGACAAAATTCAGAGAAGGTATTTGAAAATGTCAAAGAAAATCTTCCTTTCAACCCCTTTTAAAATTTTGTCCATAAATTTTTATTGGAGGCTTTAAGCCTCAAAAAAAAATTTGGAGATGAAAACTATCTTAATTCTCTAACTTTGTTAAGTTCAAAGTTTTTTGAAAAAAATTATTCTACTATGCCTAAATGAGGTCTGAAATTCTAGTATTAACACAATTCTTGCATATGACAATGAGTGATCTTTCTTCTAAATATCCCATACCCTTTGAAGATTCACCATGGACAATTGATTTCTCTATAAAAATAACCTCATCAACATTCCTCCTCACCATTTGTCAATGAATTAAATCTATTATGGCACCATTAACCCCTAAAGTTCCATAACTATGTTTTCACCGAACCAGTCAAAAATTGCCATTTTTAGTACAAATACCAAATTTTTGAAAAAAATCTTTTTTGACACATGTAACTATAGGATCTTATAGTAAAATAGTTCTAGAAGATGTGGAAAAAATTTCAGAATTTTCCACCATGCGGATTGGAAGAGATTAGTATTTGAAATGGCAAAAATCCTTTTTTTGTCCCTACAAAAAACAGAGCAGCTGCACTTCACAAGGTCACATTTGTCTGAAAAAATGTCCAAAATGGTGGTGCTTCTTTGAATTATTTTTTCAAAACAAGTTGGCTACATGCTTTTAAATTTTCAAATCATTTGGAATTGTACAACATATACAAAAAAATAATAAGTAGGAAGAAATAGAGAATGATCCAAAATACTAAATTGTAAAGAATTTAATTATGGAATTGAAAAATGTCAATCCCAATGGTTGTAATGTTGTAATAAGCAACATAAATCCTATGATTATTATTTTTTTCAAAAAAAATTAAAAATTGAGTTAAATAAACAACTTCAAATTTTATTTCAGAGTAGAGAGTCCATAACTGCCCGCAAACTAAAAAACCTCATAACTTTTAACTCATTGGTTGAAATGGAACGATTCAAACCTTTCCACGTATATATAACTCTAGAAAACCAATTACAAATTTTTATTTTTGAAAAAAGTGATTTTTTTTTTCTGCCCGGATTGCCCAGTTACGAAAAAAAGTAACATATTTGACCATAACTTTTGACTCCTATTTTCGAATGTCATGAAATTTAGTGCATATGAAAGATATTCCTCACGCCTACCTTTTACTAAAATTTCAGCTTAAATTATAGAAATCTCTAGTCACACGTACCTGCCCAAAATTTCTATACGGCCAAAAAATGCATGCCGGTCTTTTAGGGGTTTAAAAAAAATTGATGGTAGATGTCTTTGGACTATTTTTAACATTTTCTTTTTTTCATAATTTGGTTAGAAACCAAGGTATGCAAAAATCAGGGTTAAGGTGCATTACAATACGTGAACCCCAATTATTTAACTATTTGTACTAGGGTTTCGAACAATTGACAGTCATCAGACATCGCAACTTCAGGTGATCGACTATAGGAGAAAAACAAATCATGAAGCAAAGTTAAATGTAATTGTGGGGTCCTTTCAACTGCTCGGGAGCAGCCCTCCTGAGGGCTGATAATTTTTCTAATGGCTATTTTGGACATTTGCTTTATTTTCCACAACTTGATTAGAGTTCAATTAGCATCTAAGTTGAAGGTGTTCAATAATCAAATTAAGGTGCATTTGAGTACCTTAACTTTGATTACTGAACACTTAAACTTGGATCCGGAGCCACTGACAATCATCCGATAGCCTGACAAAAGGTGAGCGAGAATAGGGGAAAAATAAATCCCTAAGCCAAAAAATAAGAAACTTTGGGGGTCCTCTAAGGGCTACGAAGTGGCCTTCTAGAGGCCCAATTATTTCTCTAATGATTTCTTAGTGTTAATGACTCTTAGAGATGAGCGTCAAATACACTAGATCTTAGAGGGGATAGGGGATCACATTCATAATTCATTTAAGAAAATTATAAAGTAGATTTTGACAAGCCTTGACTCAATTATGGTTATTCATGTTATGTTCTTTATCCTCATATTTTTTTCAAGAATTCAATTTTACATTTTACATATAAAAAGTGGATACAAAGACTTCAAATCACTTTCGATATCATTATCAACACCCTCTTGATTCAATATTATAATCTTTCAATCCATAAGTGATATTGTTGAGTTTTCTTTTCATAGATGATTACAACGTCTAGTTTGAATTTTTATACTGTTACAACTTTAAGAAAAATTGACAGTTCTTTAGTTATCAAAACTTAGGTTTTTTGTTTATTTTTGAGTAACTCCAAGAAGCTCAAAAAAGGCCTTAGGCATTTAGGGGTTAAGGATGGAGAGCCAGCCTCATCTCTAGTCAGCCTCGAGTTTCAGGAAGGGCTCCTGCCATCTGGGCCCTTCAGATGGTTGGACGGTGGAGATGGGTTGGGCGGGTTTGGTTCGTGGCTTGGCTTGGTGGGTGAGTTTCGAGATGCCCTGCTATAAACTGAATTGAATAAACTCATTCAATAAACTCTCTTCCTTGGCGGCTGCTAAACTTATTCTTGGCTGGTTGGCTATGCTTGGATTGCTTGCTATGCGTATAACTTAACTAGGACACTAAATTTAGCCCACGAAGTGGGCTCAGCAGGATAATTTTGGGTGTTTCATCGGGGGTAAAAGTAGTATTTTGAGCCGTGTTTAGGGTATGTTTTAGACCCAACCTAACTAATTTGGGGTCTCTGATTGCAAATATGAATTCAAAATTTGCAAAACAATTTGGGTGAAAAATAAAAGAAATTCAACATTTTTCCCGGGGTTAAAAAATCTTGCATTTTCACCCTTCGTAGGACGGGTTTAGCGTCCCTTTGCTTATAAAGTGATGAGGGTCACAATTTGATCATATTCAAACGGATTGTCCTCCCCAATCTCTCAAAGAATTTGTTGCGAATTTTAATAATACATTCCATCTTCAAATTGTCAATACCTTAATCCTACCCCCCTAATGTATATTAATAAATGCATTTGACATACTTGATATATTGCATTCTAGGATTCATAATATTTCATACATAGTCATCAATATTATAAAGGTATGACAAAAATCACAATATGATTTCAAGGTGTTTACTTAAATTATAAACTTTATCATCATTACATTACTAATCCATAAACTTTCTATCCCTACTATAGTTTAGAAGATTTTCTCCAATGCTCTTGAATATTCTTGAATGCTCTTTTCTTCACATCTTAAGAGTACCTTTTCTTTGATTGATTCTTACTAAATTCCCTCATACAATGCCAAATGTCTTCACTGTGCATAAAATCACTGTTCTTAGAGTGTTACATTTCAACCCATCACAACAAATTTTATACATTGATTGTCAATTAAGTATTCATTATTATGTAAAAATTGTAACGGAATGGAGTTCAAAAATTTAGGGGTTAATGCGATTTTATTTTTTCCATTATATCAATTGTGACTAATATTAGTGACTTCTATTTAAGGAATCAGTGACATTAATCAAACTTGACATTTACTTTTAAGTTTAATGTCCAAACGACCATCTACCTAAACACAACATTGTAATAATGAAAATTTGTACCCATTTAAAATTAATTAAAATGCACTTATAACACTATTGTCCTAATGCAAGACCATCTTTATAGATTTTTTTTTATGCAAAATATTGGTGATTTGCAATCAATCATCTAGTTATGAATAAAAAATGTAAGATTCAAATTTATACAAAACCTAGGTGATTGCAATCATAGATACCATATGGATAGAATTTAAAATTAGGAATGTCCAACTTTTATTTGTACATCAAGTTAATGTGTTCAAAGTTTTATTATATGTGTGTTTATGGCAATTTCAATGTATGTTAGTGCGGGGTACCATTGAATATGTTTTTAGAAGTTAACCCCTAAAGTCCCAAGGCATTTCCTAGGATTTTTTGCATCAAAAAACATTGAAAACTACCATTTCTAATGCATTGATCGAAAAAATGTACTAGATGTTTTATTTCAAAATTTAAGTTCAGGATCTTGTAATAAACTTACATGAGATAATGTAGTAAAAATTTCGTGAAATTTGATCGTATAGATTGAAAAATAATTGCATTCAAAGTGAAAAGTTTTATTTTTTTTGGCCTTGCCCGAAAATTTCAGATGGCTTTGACCGTCTCTTGAGGTCAAGTTTTACACTATGGATTTCATTAGAAGTGATTTGGGGCCAAGAAAGGGCCGTTTCAGGCCCGTTCCCCAATCTGTCCCCATGTTGTGAATAGTGGTATGGGCTGTCCGAAAAATATATTTAAAATTAAAAAAATAAAAAAAACAAATTTCATTTTAAGAATTTTTTTTTTTTTTTTTTTTTTTTTAAAAAAATTATAAAATCTGATGTGGCCGAGTCCCGACCACGTCACCCTGCTGTGGTGGCGCAGTTTCAGCAGTCAGGAACTATTCAAACCTTGTGGAGAACTCATGGGAACTCGAGGCCCTTTAGAGGGCCCAAATTCTCTATAATACAAATTTAATTTTTTTATATAATCAATATCATGTTAGGCATATGTCCACCAATTTTCAAGTCAATCTAAGACGCATCCTAAAAAATCCTACAATGTGACTGTCCCACGATTTAACAATACACTCTTCAATTTTTGCATACATTTTTCCATCACATAGTTTAAAAAACTAGTAATCCAAACGGTGGATATTGAAGGACATAATCATAATTGACAAGTCAAAAGGAAAAAAATTCAAAAACTCAAAAATCTCTAGTTTCTACGTCAATTTTTAATACAAAGTGAGCTTCAAAATATGGGACAGCTCTTGAATAATGGATTGCCCACTGTTTTCGGGATGTTCCCCTGGAGTTCCCAAACTATTTTTGTGTTCTCTAAGTTCCCTTTCTGTTCTTTATGTTTTCTTGAGTTCCTGAACTTTAACGAGAATGTATATGTCATCCTTATTAAAAGACATCCATACAGTTGAATTTCAAAGAAAATGCATAGATGTTTTTCAAATGAATTTATAGAATACTCTTTCAACCAATCATAAAAAATTACAAAATGAAAGTGCTGAAATTGTAATTTTAGTGAAATTTAGAAGTTTAAGTGAAGTGGTTTATTTGAGATTTGTTCTATAGAGGTGTCTTCAAATTTTCTTGAATGCAATGAGATGATAGTTTTATAGGTTGAAATGTTGCACATTATGCAAAACTTGATTCAATGTTGTACAATGGAATCCCAATCAAAATGGCGTTTTTGAAATCACAAGGAAGGAAATTTTGCATTTGCCAACTTTGACAACCTTCCGAGGGCTCAAAAATTGATCTTTGACCATGAAATTTTTACCATAGCATCATCTTTAAGTTAATTATATGTGTACCAAATTTCAAGTCCAGATGATTTATACAAGAAAAGATATTTGAAATCTCCCAACATGTGTAACTATGAATTTTTTTTAACTATTGCCAACTTTGACACCTCCCAAGGACTGAAACTTTATTTTTTTTCTAGGAAATTTTTGGCATAGGACCATCTATATTTTGATTACATGTGTGAAAAATTTCAAGTCCAAAGGACCCCTGTAGTCTCTTGAAATTTTCAATTTTTTGACAATTTGCTGTGAATAGTGTAAATAGAGACAAATTGACGAAGAGTTCACACAATAGAGTAGTAATATGGACAAATTGCCAGATTAGAAAGGATTTAGAAGGAAAAAAAAACAAAAAACATAAAAGGTTTAAGATGGCAAAAGACAAGTTGACTCTACACTTCGGGTTTGAATAGTTGTCTTTAGTTTTGCATATAGCCAGGCAATTTGTCATTTTCTCTCTCTCACTTTCTCGGTTATCAAATAGCTTTTGCAAAATTGTCTCGTCTTCATGTACTCTGAACTTCTTCAATAATATAATATTTCTTATAAACAATTTGTCTATAAGCTCTAAATTTAGATCCAGGGATTGGACTAAATTGAGCATTCTATAATTTCTAGTCAAGATCCAGTGATTGGATCCTCTGAATTGTGAATTAATTTAACAAATTGTCTTGAGTATCCAATGATTGGATCTCTTCGTTTACTTGTGACTAATTGTCTTTCTGGTGCTTGTGTTTTGATTGTGTAATTATAAAATTGTGAGCTTGTTTGTGTTGATCCAATGAGTGGATTGTAACACTGGGCAACTTGTCGAATTCTTTTGCGAACCAGTGAACAGGCTCTGCTACTGTGAGAGACGTCAAGGTGACTGTAAATTCTTTGTGTAGAATTGTGTGCAGATTTCTTGTGATGAATTTATGGTTGTTGAAATGATTTGTGTAACAAATTGTCGGTGAAATTATGTGTGTGCTTACTCTGCTGGAATTATGGGTCATGATTTATGTATTGAGTTGTTGAAACTGTGTGGTGCAAATTTGTGCGAATTATGTGGTTGTGAATACATGTTAAGACAAATTGACTGAATTAGTTTTCGTATCATGAGTGTATGAGTTGAATTGTCGGAGTGTTACTGTGAGGAAATGGATAGCAATTTATTGGGATTGGAAGTCAATTTGTCTGTGTTGCTCTCGTAAAACGAACGAAGCAGACGATTTGTCAACCAGTCTGTCAACAGTGATGCTGCGGAGGCTGTGAGCAGACCAAGACAATTTGCCAAGCCAGGGATGCAGAGCGGAAGATCAACTGACTTCCAGCTAAGTTTTTAAATCCTTCTAATTCATAAATTTGACAAATTGTCTTGATTAATTTATATCTTTGTGTAGTTAAGTTACATCTATTACATGAGTTAATAGTTTTGAAATGAGTATCAGAGATTCAGTATAGAATTGGACTTAGACAAATTGTCAAAATAGTAGAGGTGATTCATAAGAGAGAATTAGATCAAGTTTCTAATACCTGGCAGAGATATATGACAAGTTGTCTAAAATGGTCACAATGAATTTAATAATTGAATTATGTTGAATGTTATAACTAGGAGTGTGTGTGATTGAAATCGGGAGAGCTGAGTATGAAGCATTGAATCCAGGTATGACAATTTGACTTAGTCTCATGTGCTTGATGTATGAAATTAAATTGTATCAAATTGGTGTATGTGTGATTGAATCCTGTGTTGTGAGTGCATAGTTAAGTTGTCCAGAATTGAATTGAATTCTTCATGATTGAAATTCTGAGATGATAATACAATAAGTAGAATAAAAAACGAATTGTCTGAATCCCTGGGTGTTAGCCTAGATTTAGATTAGGGATCTAACAGACAATTTGTCTTGGATATGGTGACACTGTTTAAACAATTCAGTCACAGTGGGTCGGGATTACAGGACAAATTGACGTAGTACCAAACTGGGCCGCAGATAGTGTAGTAGTGTACAGACAACTTATCGATATAAATTTAGTTTACTGAAAATTGATTTATCCCTGAGATTAGTAGGATCAGGAGATACTTAGTGAGACAAATTGACTGAGTATTGAGTGGAGTATTGTCCTGATTGATAATTAGGTCAATTTGTATGAGTAGCGGTGAATATAGAAATGTTGTGGTTACATGAATGGTGTGTTGGATAAATTGCCTTGTTGTTGTTGATGTTATAAATTGTATTGCATTACACACTCATTCCCCCTGCATTAGTATAGGGACAATTTGTTGTAGAGGACTGGGACTGTTTTGATACTCATTTAAAATTAGTAATTTGGCTAGCTAAGTAGCGACTGGACAAATTGTTATGGTAAAAAAAACTTTATGGTAATTAAGGAATCTATATATTATATATAAATATATATGCGAATTGTTGCATTTAAAAGTCTAGATCATGCATGACAAATTGTTGAACAACCTGACAAATTGTCTTGAAATACCCCTAGCATACTAGACAGGACCGAGACAGCAATCATGCGTCCCATAGCATTATTTAATGGACTGGCCAACAAATTATTCCCTTGGGTATAAGAGTGTATAAATTGTCTATTAAGAAATAGTATGATAGTTCATATTGAATTCCTTTTCATCCTAGGAAACAAGTGACTATTTGACCATTCCCAAGATTTTAGAACTTCTCTACTATTTCCTTGGGTTGTTGTCTATAAATCAAACTACAAAACAAAGTAAACAAGTATCCACCATACAAAACGAGTGACTTTAGTCGTAAAACATCAGACTTATTGACCTTTCCTAGAGGAATTACCCCCCTATATTTATTGTCTTGGGGTTTTGTTGAGTAGGCAAAATCTACATTACAACCCCCCACAAAAATAGAGATTCAAAATCTCCCAACATGTGTAGTTGTGAGAAACAATTTCACTACTACCCGCCTTTGACACTATTCCAAGGGTTGAAAAATTGTTTATTTACCATGAAATTTTTATGATGAAATAATCTCTATGTCAATAACATGTGTGACAAATTTCAAATTCAAAAATATCACACAAAAAAAATATATGCTAGTTCTACCAATGTGTACAGTTGTAAGAAAATTTTCACTACTACCAACTTTGACACTATCCCAAAGGCTGAAAAAAAAACATTTTACCATGAAATTCTTGGCATGAGATCATCTCTATATTGATAAAATGTATGAAAAATTTCAAGGTCAAAAGATTTACCAAAAAAAAGATATTCTAATTCTACCAACATGTGTAGTTTGAGAATGACTTTCTACATCCGTGTGAAATTTAACCCTATCCCAAAGGTTGAAAAAATTGTTCTCACAACTACAGATGTTGGTAGAATTAGCATATATTTTTTTGTGTGATATTTTTGAATTTGAAATTTGTCACACATGTTATTGACATAGAGATTATTTCATCATAAAAATTTCATGGTAAATAAACAATTTTTCAACCCTTGGAATAGTGTCAAAGGCGGTAGTAGTGAAATTGTTTCACACAACTACACATGTTCAGAGATTTTGAATATCTAATTTTGTGGGAGTCTTTTGGACTTGAAATTTTTCACACATGTAAACAACATATAGATGGTAGTATGCCAAAAATTTCATAGAAAAAGAATTTTTTTTCAGTCCTTGAGAGGGTGTCAAAGTTGGAAATAGTGAAACAATTTTCACGGCTACACATGTTGGGAGATTTCGAATATCTTTTTTTGTGTAAATCATCTTGCCTTGAAATTTGATACACATATAATTAACTTAAAGATGATGCTATAGTAAAAATTTCATAATCAAAGATTAATTCTTGAGCCCTCGAAATTTTGTCAAAGTTGGCAAATGCAAAATTTCCTTCCCTGCGATTTTGAAAATGCCATTTTGATTGGGACCCCACTGGACATGAAGTTCTTTTGGCCATTCATTCCAACATTCATGAGATAATGAGAATTTTTTTTTCATATAATAAAAATAATAATATTATATGTTTAATTTGATGTATAAATAAAAAATGGATATTCCTAATTTTAAATTCTATCCATATGGTATCTATGATTGCAATCACCTAGGTTTTGTATAAATTTGAATCTTACATTTTTTATTCATAACTAGATGATTGGTTGCAAATCACCAATATTTTGCATAAAAAAAATCTATAAAGATGGTCTTGCATTAGGACAATAGTGTTATAAGTGCATTTTAATTAATTTTAAATGGGTACAAATTTTCATTATTACAATGTTGTGTTTAGGTAGATGGTCGTTTGGACATTAAACTTAAAAGTAAATGTCAAGTTTGATTAATGTCACTGATTCCTTAAATAGAAGTCACTAATATTAGTCACAATTGATATAATGGAAAAAATAAAATCGCATTAACCCCTAAATTTTTGAACTCCATTCCGTTACAATTTTTACATAATAATGAATACTTAATTGACAATCAATGTATAAAATTTGTTGTGATGGGTTGAAATGTAACACTCTAAGAACAGTGATTTTATGCACAGTGAAGACATTTGGCATTGTATGAGGGAATTTAGTAAGAATCAATCAAAGAAAAGGTACTCTTAAGATGTGAAGAAAAGAGCATTCAAGAATATTCAAGAGCATTGGAGAAAATCTTCTAAACTATAGTAGGGATAGAAAGTTTATGGATTAGTAATGTAATGATGATAAAGTTTATAATTTAAGTAAACACCTTGAAATCATATTGTGATTTTTGTCATACCTTTATAATATTGATGACTATGTATGAAATATTATGAATCCTAGAATGCAATATATCAAGTATGTCAAATGCATTTATTAATATACATTAGGGGGGTAGGATTAAGGTATTGACAATTTGAAGATGGAATGTATTATTAAAATTCGCAACAAATTCTTTGAGAGATTGGGGAGGACAATCCGTTTGAATATGATCAAATTGTGACCCTCATCACTTTATAAGCAAAGGGACGCTAAACCCGTCCTACGAAGGGTGAAAATGCAAGATTTTTTAACCCCGGGAAAAATGTTGAATTTCTTTTATTTTTCACCCAAATTGTTTTGCAAATTTTGAATTCATATTTGCAATCAGAGACCCCAAATTAGTTAGGTTGGGTCTAAAACATACCCTAAACACGGCTCAAAATACTACTTTTACCCCCGATGAAACACCCAAAATTATCCTGCTGAGCCCACTTCGTGGGCTAAATTTAGTGTCCTAGTTAAGTTATACGCATAGCAAGCAATCCAAGCATAGCCAATCAACCAAGAATCATAACATTCAGTAGCCTCCAGAGAGGCTGCCTTTTCCTCTCCGGAGGCCTCATCCACCCAAATCATCCTTGATTTTAAGTGCCTATGCCTGACAGATTGGTACAAGGAAACAAATTGGAATCCTTGTGCTAATTGAGGTTGTTGGCTTGATGGTGACTTAATGATGGAGTCAGTCCAAATTAAATCACCAAACTCCCATCATCCATTTATGTATTGCAATTGACTCATCTTGACATCATTAGCCTAAGTTAATTCTAATTTGAGTTCTACCAGTGATAGAGTTTGTCAGGCTTGACATGCCTTCAAATGGATTTAATTCATGAGCCAGTTGTCAGATGGCCCAGTTAGCCAAGTTCTCCAGTGTGTTCAATTTTCAATCCAGTGTTGACAAAATTTGACACGTGATTTTTAGCTACTAATGGTGTAGAATATTCCACACCATTGAGTTGACGCAAAGGCAGTCTGCTGTACTGCTACAAAATGTTATGATAAGTTTAGCAGCCGCCAAGAGTTTATTCAATTTAGTTCATGGCACGGCATCTCGAAACTCACCCACCAAGTCAAGCCACGAACCAGACCCGCCCAACCCATCTCCACCGTCCAACCATCTGAAGGGCCCAGATGGAAGGACCCCTTCCTGAAACTCGAGGCTGACTGGTTGCTTGGGCGTTCCAGGAGTCATCCTGCACAATTGCACATGTTGAATTCAACACAGTTTCTCTCCTCGTTCGACGGCATTCAATTTACTAATCCATTGATGGCAAGGAATATTCTGAGGACTGGCAGCCTCAGAAGACTCGTTTTACGCTGTGAAAATCTTGCAAGGAACCTCGGCCCCCAAAGCGACTCCGATTTGCCGCGTCTAACCCATGCCGGTTTCACAGAAACTCAGGCACAGTTGCATTTTTCTCCATTGCAAATACAGTCTTGACGGTCGTCGAGAGCTGAAAGCCAAGTCAAGCACACGAGGCCGAAAGAATTTCAGCCGACGAAGATGCCGACTGCTTTCCACTTACACAACGGAACACAATCCTGCAAAGTTGGACAAATAGAAGACCAACTATGGGCAATTTCTCAATATTGTTTTAAAATGGCATGAAAACAGTTCAGAACGATCGTTCTGAAATCTATAACTGTCCTAGATGGTTTAGAACGGCCGTTCTAAAATCTATATCAATCCTAGATGGTGAAAATGGCACACTGTCAAAGTGGCACTTGGAATACCGCCATTTTAACAGAATTGCCCATAACTGTAGTCAATTTCAATTACATCCGTTTCCTGAGATTTCTCCTGTAACTGTGGCGAATGTGCTTAACCCCTAAAGGACCGTTGTCCCTTCGGGGGACAAATGCGTTTTCGGGCAGGTACCTACGGGCTGAAATTTTGTCATGATTTTTTGAAACTTTTTTTGGAGATAGAAAAACTGATAAGCTTTGTGGGAATATAATTTTTTTCACAATCGGTGCCCGGGAAAAAAAGTTATGACCATATAAGCTCAAAACAAGGGACTGCGGGCAGTCCGGGCAGCAAAAAAAAAATGGACAAAAATTTGAATTTTTTTTTTTAATATTTTTTTTCTCATAAATTATATTTTTGCCTATCTGGAAAGCTTTTATTCATTTCATTTGGATATGTTATGAGAAAGTTATGGACATTCTTGTTTTTCGGGCAATTAGAGCATCTTTTTGAAAAAATAACTTGTAGGATGCATTTCTGAATGAAATTTTTCAAATTTTTCAAAATTTTTTTTTTGGCATGGTCCGATTTACTTGTTAGAACAATCTCACCATTGGGATTAGTGTATTTTAATTCCATCTAAAATATATGAATATTTTAGATTTTCCTTCTATCTTGTACCTACTTCTACTTAACAATTTTTTTAAGAATGAAAATAAAGTTTTTTTGAATTTTTTTGAATTTTTCCTAGACTCTCAACTCAATTCTCCACTATAAAGATTTAAAGCTCAAAACGCTATAGTGCAAATATTTTAAGTTAAAAATGTTTAAAGTCAAAAAATCTGGTCCCGCAATGTGCTAAAAAACTTGTTTTTTCCACTTTAAACGCAGATATCTTGCAATCTGAACGGTGAAAAATTCTGAAATTTTTTCCACACACTCTCATACTAGTTAGGTGTAAGATCCTACGGTTAGATGTGGAAAAAGAACAATTTTCAATTTTTTTTACTCTTTGCTATAAATATGGCAGTTTTGAGTGATTTTTGGCAGAAAAAAGGCCTTGGTCCTTTAGGGGTTAATAAATGACAAAGTTTTCTTTTCTTTTCTTCTACTCCACACATACTGTAAGAAGATTTTTCGTAGCAAAGTAGGGGAACAACCAAGCCCAAACGAGAAGTCTTCGTGCATGGGCAAAGTTCAGCCGACGAGTTTTCGACGTACGTCACAAGAATTCACTAGGATTGAATTCTAACTTACGCATGAGGACGGGGAAGTAGTTCGACGCAATTTATGCAGTGCGTTCATTCTCATATAAATTAAAGTCAGCAGCAGCTATTCATTGTGATTCATATTTAGAGAATTATCCTTGGTATGCTCGTTCGTGTTTTCTCCAACAATCTGAGCGGCTGAACTGCTATCTGAGTAGTGAAATTGTCCTTCACGGATTCGACATGGCCTCACAGACACCGAATGTGCCACCTGAAAGGTAACAAATGTTCTGTCTCAGTATTCCAGTCCCTGCGTGCATCTGATTAGTTCCGAGAATGGATTCTTGCTGCATCTGCACCAGAGTTCGCAATTGGGTGCTCCACGAATATAAACATGCTGGCAACTTCTAATCTTTCCGACCTTCTACTTCTTCCCTGGAATTGAACTTTTTGATCCATGGCGCTGGACTGAAAGTTCCTTTGGAGTTGGGTTGAATGCAGATGGTGGTCCAAGGCCACGGTGGCGGTGGTGACTGGGAGCAACAAGGGGTTGGGACAGGCGATCGTGCTGGAGCTCGCGAGACGAGGCGTCACAGTGGTCGCCACGGCCAGGAACGCCGCGCTCGGAAGGGACGCCGTGGACGCCGCGCGGCAAGCGGAACCCGCGCTGGCGGACCTTCTTCACTTCCACCAACTGGACGTCACCGACGAGCAGAGCGTCGCCCAGTTGGCCGCGTGGTTGCGCACCACGTTCGGCGGAATCGACATCCTCGTAAGAAACCGTGCAACATGCATAGATCCTCCATAGAGCTACACCCCGGAACTCACTACAGTAGTGCTCCGCCGTCAAATTCACCACTCAAGTCCTGAGAGCTTCCATTCATTACAATTGCAATTGTCATCGGTTGAATTAATGGGTTGGTTGAATTGAATTTTCTTGTGGTGGGAATATATATTACATGCTTTTACATCGATCCATGTGATATATCTATTCATATAGTCAATTCCGGTAAATTGGCGGTATTCCATGCGCCATTTTCACGTTCTTGTTGTGGTATAGATATTTGAATTTAATGTGGAAATTGCATTTCATTTAAAACCTGGTGCACCGCTAAGCTAGAATTTCCACCCCCATCCCCTCCTGGCTACCTAAATCGATTCATTAGCTTCCTTGCTCGAGGGTACGTCCAGCACGTACGTCACTTTACTGGAGTTCTGCGAATTCAACGAATTTTACGTTACATGTATGTAAGTGTGGACATGCACCTATGCGAACAGATCAACAACGCGGGGGTGTCGAAGGTGAGGCTGGAGGTGTACGAGGACGCGGTGGAGACGATGGCGGTGAATTTCTGGGGCGTCCGACGCGTGACGGAGGCGCTGCTGCCG
Source organism: Pseudisothecium myosuroides (assembly GCA_951799445.1). Lineage (NCBI taxonomy): Eukaryota > Viridiplantae > Streptophyta > Bryopsida > Hypnales > Lembophyllaceae > Pseudisothecium > Pseudisothecium myosuroides. Next base: position 6,915,617 of record OX637289.1, on the reverse strand, counting down.
TTGCTGCGAGCGTCGCCGGCGGGGGCGCGCATTGTCATGATCTCCTCGCAAGCGGGTCTGATGAAGGTATTGAAGAACGCTTCCACCTCCTCTACCCAACTGAAGAAGTTAGCTCCGATGGTCCTCTCAGTCTGCATGTTCTCCTCCAGCCCTTGGAAGAAGGATCAAGTTTGCTTGCAGGAGTCATCGAAGGCCTTGGGAGGAACATTTTGGATCGAGTTTGATTATTAGTCCTAAATGATAATGAGTCTCAATTGTTCAAGGCAAGTCATCTGAAGTGATTATATTTATCAATTTAGCCAACAATGGAAGAAATCCTATCATATTCAAGGTTTAATTCTTCTGTAAGGGCCTTGACAGTTACAGAGGATGCTGGAATTGCCCCTACGTTAGGAACGTTTCTTAGAAGACACGTAGATATTCAAAAGCTGTGTCAAAGTGTTGGGCATCCAAAGAGCTTCGGCATTTCTTTCTTTCTTATTAAATTCTCAAATTAAAATGTTTTGTGGAGTGGTTCAACCCACCAATAATTTGTATATCAGCGTTTAACCAGTTGCATTTAGCACCCGCTACCTCAACTCCTGTACTAGGCCAGGAATACTAACCATGATCGATCTGATGCGTATGGACAGGATTTCAGTTCCCATGAATATGTGAAAGCGATGGTGCACAAGGCAGTGGAGCATCAAGATGTAAGCGTGGTGGATTCCCTGGTGACCAAGTACTTGGACGATGTGAAAGACGGACGAGCAATTGCAGAGAACTGGACTGCACCTCACCATTATCCGGAATCAAAGTTGTGTTTGAACACCTACACTCGCATTTTGGCAGCAAAGTTGGTAAACAGATGCGAAGGGCAACGTGTGTTGATAAATGCACTATGCCCAGGCTTAGTAGAATCTGACATGATGAAGGCGGCATTTGTAAACTCGGATCCAGCTGTAAAAGAGTATTACGTGAGCGCGTACGGGATCCTCAATCCGGCCGAGGCGGCTATGGCTCCGGTGCGGCTTGCCCTCCTACCCATTTATGACTGCCCTTATGGTCAGTTTTTCATCAAGCAAGAGCAAAGCAACACATTTTGAAGAATAATCAATTTTGCAATAAAACCCTTTCAACCTATTGCAGCTACTTTAGTGAAAACTTTGATTTTGGTTGTGAGGTACACAACGGACTCTTTTGGAATTCCCTGCGACTAGTTTGGAGATTTTGTAGTTTTTTCCTGCAAGTTTCTCCTAGTTTCTATGTTTCTAGTGTTCTAATGTCATCATGAAGAAATCTTCAAAGAATTTCTTTGTAGAAGGAAATTGTGGGTTTTCTTTGCATGGATTTTCGTAAAATTCCCCCCAAATCCCCCGTGTGCAATCTAAATTGGTAGACTTTGCAAGACATTGACACATCTTACATTTCCTTGTTTCCACCTAATATTTGGTAGATTTTAGAAGATGCAATTGTCCCATATTGATTGTCAAAGATATCGTGAGGTTGGACACATAAGACTTGTAAGTGGTCAATCTTTTAGACAATGAATTCTATGCAAAAATCTAACATTTCAAGAATCTGTACATTCTAGACATCTAAGAAATTTTACAACATATAATATTTAAACAAATGAAATGTACATATTTATTACTAATACTTTGAGCTCCTAAAATCTAGAGAACAGTGTAGACTAAAAAATTTGAAATGTACAAATGAATAAAATTGAAAATCTACATATCCTTCAGATTTCACCTTCCAAAATCTACAAATTGTAATGATTATGCAAACTGAAATCTACATTAAATTCAGATTTTAGAGGCATAAATCTACATTCTAGAATGTTGAATTTTATAAATTGAGTTGATTTGGAGGTAGGGAGATCTTCAAATAACACTGAAAAATGCACAAATTTTTCCCTTTAAATTCCTTGTCTCACATTTCCCTGTGACGACCACATTCCTTGTGAACAACAATTTTGTAACAATTCTATGTCTCTTTAGAGGGGATTTTCAAGACAATCCCTTTAGGGGATTCAAAAAAAGTTTCTTGTGGTACAATAGTGCCTCAAGAGCTTACATTGAGCATTCATTTTTCAACACCTGGGAGAGGGATGTAGATAGAATTACTCAATGTCTTTATACCCTCAATGGTGAGACCTTCTGGATGATGTGCTAATAGTATTGCATTGCATCTCAACATGGTAGCTTATTCAGAATGAAATGTTTGTATTAGGTGAGAAAGATGTAAATTGAAACAATATACACTCATTGCTAGAGGATGTAATCATTGTTTGAAGTCTTATGATGATGGTTTCAAGTAAGTATTGTAGTAATTATTGTCCAACTCAATCAAACCATAATAGGATCAAAAAAGACAATAAAGGCCTCTTTCCTAATAAACATAATAAGAAGTTATATATTTTTGCTTTGATTGCATGTAATATTTACTGCATTTTTTTATATTGAGTTGATTAGAATAAAGATATCATTTGACTAAGATGCTTATAAAAAAAAAACTTATTTGTTGTTTTCTACCTTTGGATGATTGCAAGAAACACGTGCTCATTTTGTTGCATTTTCACAACACACATTTTTTTTTTTTTTTTGGAGTACTTAGAAATTAGAAAATTTGTAGAACAGATTTTGAAGAGCTATAAATTGATTATAGTTTTGTTCATTATGTCCTTTAGCTTTAGATTTTTTTCTTGATCATAGTTTTAGATTTGGCAAGTAAAAAATGGACTAAAAGACTTCAAATCACTTTTGCAAGTTTAACACCTTCTTGATCAAACATTATAATCTTTCAATTCATAAGTGATATTGTTGTAGTTTCTTTTCTATGTGATCCATACCATGTCTACCGTAGTTTTGAATTCATACAGTTACAAGTTGAAAAATTGATAAAACAAATCAAGAAATTGTTTGGTTTTGAGCAAAATCCAAGAAGCTTAAAAAAGACCTTGAATGGGCATTTACGGATTAATGCCTACTTCTAACCTCATAAAGTCATAACTGAAACTTGTAGAATTAAACCCCTCTACATTGTAACCCACCATTCTAGAGAGTTGACTTGATGATATGAATAAGTAATAAAATCTTTCAATCTTGCATTTTTTAACCGTTAAAGGATCGGGCTAAAAGACAGGCTATTGACCATGAAAATCATCCCTTTTGGTATAGTGTAAATCATTGGTTTAAGAAAATTCAAAAGTATTTATTGGAAGTCAAACTACTTTACAGAACCTCCCTTTTTTATACAAAATTCCAAGGATGAATAGTTGCACTCCTATCCTATATAGATGAAGATGAGAAGGTTCATACTATTGAGGATTGAGTTTGAAACTACAAAATGCTCCATGTTTATATGACAAATTTTGAAAAGAATTTCAAAATCAAATCTCAAGAGAATCTTCTAAACAACCACAAGGGGATTAAAATCCCCAACCTTCAGATCCAAAGTTTGTCTTGCTAATTCAATCATTACGCTACGTCGCAAACTGATGTATACATACCCCCCGCTAAGAAATGTATTGTTCATCTTGCAGGAAGATTATTTCCCGTAATCCCCCCATGGTGTGAAATCCTCATAAGGTAGGAGGCTCAGAAATGGAGCACCTAAGGGCTGGTCCGCCTTTTTCATGTATTTCCTTGGACTGGAATATTTTTAGCTCATTTTTCAGACATAGAGAAATTGATGAGGAATCTAATCCAAGTGGTTTCGTATTTTTCTGAGCATTTTTGAATTACTTATGAATTTTCAAACGAGTTGGGTCATAGGTCCCTATTTGTGACCCTAGGTCTTTCATAAACGGTTCACTTGCAATTCTAAATAAAAATGGGGAAAGCAAAGAGAATGATTGGCTCTTGCAATTAATAAGTATTTTTTCCTTGATTCATTCAATGACTATGCTAGTCAATTTCAGAACCAACTCATGACCATTTCACAACCATTTATAGGGACCATTCTCAATGCCCGCTCTGTTTTACACCCTCCTACCTTAATTAGTGATTACAATTTTTCATTCACCAATCACATATTTCATTTGTTTTTTATATGAGTGTTTACGTCAAGCAATCTCCTAAGCATTGTTAGGAATTTTAAAAATAAACACGCATTCCTTATTGGGCTTTGCCTTCCTTGTTAGCCTGTTTATTTTCAGTCAAGCATTAGAGAAAATTTCAGGCCTCCGGAGGGATGCTCCACAGCCCTCCGAGGTACCCTAAAATTTGCTTCTCTTTTGTTGAAAAATTTGTTTTTCCCCTATTCCCGCCCACTTGAGACTGCAGTGGCAGTGGCGCAGGAATCGAGTTTTACGAGGTAAGAAAAAAAATTTGCGCAAACTGACTGTTTTAGCGAGCAGTTAGCCTAGCTGACTGCTCACTGCAGCAGTTTTCTGGAGTGACAGACCAAGCTTTTTAATAGCTTGGTTTGTCACTCCGGAGTAGCCCTCCGGAGGGCTGAAATTCCTCTAACGATTCCTTCCCCCGGCTCGATGATTGCCCTATACAAAATGCATCTTGTCAAAACTAATAATTTGATTTTAACAAATTCTGTAAGTAACTCTAGGTGTATTTATTCAACATACAAAACTAGTTGTTGACTTTTCATGCTAACGTGGCAACGTTCCATTTGCAAACCATCACCATTGCCATTACAAGTTGCAACTCATAACCTTCTTTCCTTTCAACTTGCTTCCTACACCCTTAGATCATGAAGATCAAACTTAAGGTTGTGATTGAAAAATATACAACCAATTATGTACGATAACCTATTCGCCACTAGCAAGGCTCATCTATTATCTAATACATAAACTTCACCTCAGGTTGGGCATGGCTGCAGGTGGCGACTGAGAAGAGCTGATGAAGGGTGACTGTGAGTTCTTTAGAAAAGCCAGTTCACAATCGTTGCTGGATAATTGTGAACTTCTACCAAGTTCAAATTGCCGATTGCATTGACCTTGTGCTCCTTAGAAGGACAGCAGAACCATGAAAATCAATACCATAAACAATACTATTGGCCAAGGACGGTAAGGTATGTGCACCTAAAAGTGACACTCTCGAAAGATTTCAAGCTTGGATAGCTATAGATAGGTGTCACAATTAGGAGAGTGTCACTTTTAGGTGCACATACCTTAGTTTAGTTTGGATTGTTCTGATGTGTTTGCAAAGTTGTTTCGTCACGAACTGTGAGGCTCACAGGCACTTGAGGACCGATAGAACATGTGTTTTTCAACAAATTTTTGAGCACGTGCATGGCATTCTCTTTAATTCCTATTCCTTGGTGCTCGCATTTTAATGCATGCTTTTGGATGAGCAAATCTACCAACGGGCTGACAAAATGCGCAAGATGTTTGGGTCGACGCGGTGAGCGAGTGGAGAGGTTTGAGTTGCACAGTAATTAATTCCTACACCACATAATACATACATCGCCTACTCACTAATCATGAGCAACACTACTCAATAGCAAATCAATATTTTCGAGTTGTTGCAGCAGATTATGCAATACTAGCTCTGAATTTACAAATTTCACTTCTGGATCCGCCTCCTTCAGATGACCAGGATACTAGTTTTGCAGCCCGTGTACATATGAAAATCAGCACTCCAACACGAAAACAAACGAACCTCAGAGGTGGCACCAAATAGCGTGGATATGCAAAAACTACTTCAGGCTGATGAAAACAAGAGGAAACTGGAGAAAGACCTTGAGTTCAAGAATGTTTTGTTATAAACATCTCATTCACACGATATTTTTGTTCCAGTCAACTCAATATCAAAAAATAAGAGAATATTATATGCAATCAAAGCAAAAATATTTAACTTTTTATTACAGAAATTAGGAAAGAGGCTTCTCTTCTCTTCTTTGATCCTATTATGGTCCAATTGAGTCAGTCTATTACTACAACAATTCCTTGAATGTATCATTCGTAGACTTCAAACAATGATTAGATCCTCAAGCAATGAATACATTTTATTTCAATATAAATCTTTCTATCACCTACTACAAACATTTTCACTTCGAATTGAATAAGTCACCATGAGTTGAGATGCAACGCAATACTAATAGCACATCCAGAAGGTCTCACCATTGAGAGGATATAGACAATGGATAATTCTATCTACATCCTTCTCCCACTTGTTGGAAAATAAATGTTCAATGTAAGCTTTTGAAGCAGTATTGTACCTCAAATCCTAATCAGAGTTTATACTAAAGTAGCTGCAATAGTTTGAAAAGGGATTATTGCAAAATTGATGATTCTTCAAAATGTGTTGCTTCGTTGCTGCTTGATGAAAAACTGACCATAAGGGCAGTCATAAATGGGTAGAAGGGCAAGCCGCACCGGAGCCATAGCCGCCTCGGTCGGATTGAGCATCCCGTACGTGCTCACGTAATACTCTTTTACAGCTGGATCCGAGTTTGCAAATGCCGCCTTCATCATGTCAGATTCTACTATGCCTGGGCATAGTGCATTTATCAACACACGTTGCCCTTCGCATCTGTTTACCAACTTTGCTGCCAAAATGCGAGTGTAGGTGTTCAAACACAACTTGGATTCCTTATAATGGTGAGGCGCAATCCAGTTCTCCGCTATTGCCCGTCCGTCTCTCACGTCGTCCAAGTATTTGGCCGCCAGGGAATCCACCACGCTTGCATCTTGATGCTCCACTGCCTTGTGCACCATCGCTTTCACGTATTCATGGGAAGCAAAGTGCTGTCCATACGCATCAGACTGATCATGGTTAGTGTTCCTGGTCTAGTACAGGGATTGAGGTAGAGAGTGCTAAATGCAACTGGTTAGACGCTGATATAAAATTTATTGGAGGGCTTCCACTCCACAAAACATTTTAATTTGAGAATTAAAAGAAAGAAAAAGAAACGGAATCTCTTTGGATGCCCAGCACTTATACACAGCTTTTGAATATCGACATGTCTTCTAAGAAACGCTTCTAACGTAGGGGCAATTCGAGCATCCTTTGGAACTATGAAGGCCCTTACTGAAGAGTTAAACCTTGAACATGATAGGATTTTATCCATTGTTGGCTGGATTGATATAAATGATCACATCAAATGACTTGCCATGAACATTGGAGACTCTGGGACTAATTATCAAACTAGAATAAAAAATGTTCCTCCCCAGGCCTTCGATGCCCTCCAACACGAGTTTCTTCCTGCAAGCCCTTGATCCTTCTTCCAAGGGATGGAGGGGAACGTGCAGACTGAGAGGACCATCGGAGCTAACTTCTTCAGTTGGGTAGAGGAGGTGGAAGTGTTCGTCCTTTTTGTTCAATACCTTCATCAGGCTCGTTTGCGAGGTGATCATGACAATGCGCGCTCCCGCCGGCGACGCTCGCAGCAACGGCAGCAGCGCCTCCGTCACGCGTCGGGCGCCCCAGAAATTCACCGCCATCGTCTCCACCGCGTCCTCGTACACCTCCAGCCTCCTCTTCGACACCCCCGCGTTGTTGATCTGTTCGCATAGGTGCATGTCCACACATACGTACATAATTGTATAGATATATCACATGGATCGATGTAAAAGCATATAGTATACATTCCCACCACAAAGAAAATTCAATTCAACCAACCCATTTATTCAGCCGAGGACAACTGCAGTTGCAATGAATGCTAAAGCTCTCAAGACTTAGTGAATTTGACGGCGGAGCACTACTGTAATGAGTTCCGGGGTGTAGCTCTATGGAGGATCTATGCATGTTGCAAGGTTTCTTACGAGGATGTCGATTCCGCCGAACGTGGTGCGCAACCACGCGGCCAATTGGGCGACGCTCTGCTCGTCGGTGACGTCCAGTTGGTGGAAGTGAAGGAGGTCCGCCAACGCGGGTTCCGCGTGTCGCGCGGCGTCCACGGCGTCCCTTCCGAGCGCGGCGTTCCTGGCCGTGGCGACCACCGTGACGCCTCGTCTCGCGAGCTCCAGCACGATCGCCTGCCCCAGACCCTTGTTGCTCCCAGTCACCACCGCCACCGTGGTCTTGGACCACCATCTGCACTCAACGCGCACAATTCAAAGGGACTTTCAGTCCAGCGCCATGGATCAAAAAAGTTCAATTCCAGGGAAGAAGTAGAAGATCGGAAAGATTAGAAGATATCAGCATGTTTATATCCGTGGAGCACCCAATTGCGAACTCTGGTGCAGATGCAGCAAGAATCCATTCTCGTTACTAATCAGATGCACGCAGGGGCTGGAATACTGAGACAGAACATGTGTTACCTTTCGGGTGGCACATTCGGTGTCTGTGAGGCCATGTCGAACCCGTGAAGGACAATTTCACTACTCAGATAGCAGTTCAGCAGCTCAAATTGTTGGAGAAAGAACGAACAAGCATAACAAGGATACTACCAATTCTCTAATTATGAATCACAAAAGCTGCTGCTGAATTTATTTGAGAATGAGTGCACTGCATAAATTGCTTCGAACTACTTCCCCGTCTATATGCGTGAGAATTCCATCTGGTGAATGCTTGTGACTTCGGGAACTCGTCGGCTGAACTTTTTCAAGCACGAAGACTTCTGGTTTGGGCTTGGTTGCTCCCCTACTTTAATTGCAACGAAAAATCTTTCATTTGTGGAAGAAAAGAAAAGAAAACTTTGTCATTTGTCAAGCACGTTCGCCACAGAGTTACAGGAGAAATCTCAGGAAACGGATGTAATTGACCACAGTTGGTCTTCAATTTGGAAGGATTGTGTTCCGTTGTGTAAGGTAGAACCACCCATTCCGGATAAGGAGCCATGGGCAACCTGTAGGGTGCCCTATTTCAGACCAAGGAAGGTGCCCAAACTTGGAATGTGTGTTTTTCTCCTTTCCAAGGTTGGGACGATTAAAATCATGACACATGTCCCAAAGTGCACAAAAAACAATGAGGAAGATAGTAGAAAGTAGTGAGTGGGAAAGTAGTTTGGCTATGATTGGAATTAGAAGACTACATATTGGCAATGGGTTTTAAGCACTTTTTGCCTCCCAAAATTCATAGTAATTTCAATTTTGACAATAAAATTTCAAAAAATTCAGAGTCCTAATATTTCTTATCTGTCTACATGCGAAAAAACTCCATTGTCTCACTCTGCTGCTCATCTGTTCCGTAATTCCTTATTTGATCAGGTATAGGTGGTCCTACCTTAAGTGGAAAGCAGTCGGTATCTGCCTCGACTGAAATTCTTACGGCCTCGTGTGCCTGACTTTCAGCTCTCGACGACCTCGTGTGCCTGACTTTCAACTCTCGACGACCTCGTGTGCCTGACTTTCAACTCTCGACGACCGTCAAGACTGTATTTGCAATGGAGAAAAATGCCCAACTGTGCTTGAGTTTCTATGAAACGCAAGGGTTAGACGCGTGACGAACCCCTAACCGGAGTCGCATAAAATTAATTTTCTGAGGGTGTCGGTCCTCAGAGAATTCCTTGCTATCAATGGATTAGTATAGGGCAATGCCCAAGGAGGAGGGTGTTTTGGGAAATAACGGGCCGACAAGGAGGGCGGAGCCCGACAAGGAGGCCTGTTATTTCCCAAAACACCCGACGACAAGGAGCCATGGCACGACGTAAATCATGAGCAGAAGGATGAGAAATTGAGGATGAGAAATTGAGGATGAGAAATTGAGGATGAGAAATTGAGGATGAGAAATTGAGGATGAGAAATCGAAGTTGGATGAGTAATCCGTAATGCCCGATTACGCAAGAAAACCCGCGCAATCGGACATTAAGCTACAGAAGCCTCCCAGGAAATGAACAGGGAATTTCTTGGGAGTGGTTTACGTAACTTGAATGCCGTCGAACGAGAAGATAAATTGTGTTGAATTCAACATGTGCTCCTGGAACGGAGCTTCCAACACTCGTTGTTCATCCTTAACCCACTGACCATCAATGACGGACCCATGACCATTGATTTCAAACCCCACTGCCCATCACTCAATTTGTTGCCATTTTGCAACTAGATATGTATGAAATTTTTTATATTTATTTTTTAGAGATGAAATTACATGTCTCCTTTACTTCACAAAAATTTTAGATTTTTTTGTGGAAAATTGATTTTTTTGAGAATTTTTGAAGAAATAGTGAAGAAAAATCATATTAAATAGAAAATTATTTAAAAAAATCTGAAATTTTCACCATGTGTGTATATTGCAATGAAAAACATCATGGTGTAAACTCAATTTCCGTGTCATTCTATAATTAGAAAATAATAGACATTGAAAATACAATCAAAGTTCAAATTGCAATAAAATATTCAATATTTTCAATGATATTTTCAAAATTCAAGTTGGTATAGAAACTAGAGTAGATTACCTTCATATTGTTAGTTAGACTTGAATTCAAAAAATATCATTTATGTGGAGAAATTTCAGATTTAGAGCAAGGAGCAACAACTTCCCCAAATACTCTAAAATAGCATATTTTGTGATCCGTTTTTTTTTAGTAACTTCTCATTTACGTGAAGACAAAGATTGGAAAGTATACAAAATCAATTGGATACTCTTCAAAAGGATGATTTTGAGGGTCACCCTTTTGTGCGTTAAGGGTTAATCCTTAAAGGATGGACTGGTGACTATGGAAATCATCCCTTTTGGATATTGTGAGAATCATTGGCTTAAAAATATGCAAAAGTACTCATTGGAAGCCAAACTATTGTAGACAACCTCCCCATTTTACAACAAAATTCTAAAGATGAATAATTGTACTTCTATCCTACACAGAAGGATTCTTTATCATTCATCAGACACAAAATGTCATTGGCGTCGTTTATAGATTAACCCTTAAAAGACAAGCTAGTGACTGTGGAAATCATCCCTTTTGGTACCATGTGAATAATTGGTTTAAAAAAATCCAAAGGCTATCATTAGAAGTCAAACTATTGTACATGTTCTCCCCTTTTCATACAAAATTTCAAAATGATTAGTTGCATTTTTCTCCTACAAAGAAGGATTCTTTGTTATTCTACCAAAAAATGGCCACGACATCATTTATTGGTTAACCCTGAATGCGTAAGGCCTATTTTGAGCTTCTTAAAATTTGCTCAAAATCTCAAGGGGGTCACACCCCTAAAATTTTAATAACCATGTGCGATAACAAGGTATTTAATGGGGGGGGTATTTATCTCCCTCCCATCTTTTTTTCCCTCCCTATTGGTAGATAAAAAGCTACCGGCATGTATTTATGAGCACCCTATTTTTTTTATAAATGGGTGGAGAGTCTATTTTTTGGCACCCTACTTTTTTTCTACATTTTAAAACTACGGAATATTGAAAGGAATGTGAACACATTGCAAAAGCAATAACGTGAGCAAATTTTTTTCCATAACATTGGAAATAGTACCAATGCAACACACAATACCAACAATATACTATTGAAACTCCTAGCTTGAACCAAAGTTGTTTCCCACCTAAACCACCAAATTAAGTTAAGTTAATGCGCTTAATTGAAAATTAATTCAAGTTCAGGACAGCTCATCCATCCAACCTTCCAAATGTTCAAGTTGTTTCCCACCTAAACCACCAAATTAAGTTAAATTAAAGCGTTTAATTAAAAGTTAATTCAAATCCAGGATAGCTCACCCATCCAACCCCCCAAACCATTAATTAGAAAACTGAACCTACTAAGGAATTTCAGGGGTATCCAATGCTTGACACCCTATTTTTTTTCTACTAAACTAAAAAATGAAGGCTTTTTTTATACCCTATTTTTTTTATAAATGCACTAAGCACATATTACCAATGCTATGGTAGATCTACCGAAAGTATAAATTTTTCCTTCAACGAATTAAATTGACCCTATTTTTTATCTCAGGCCATTTTCTACTGCACTGATGGTCACCCCCCCCCCCCCAGCTCAAACTTAAACAAAAAGACCAAATTTTAATAAGTATTATCATTTGTTTATAAAAATTATAACTGTACAAATTCAAACTAGATATATTATGGATCACATAAGTACTTTGAATGTAATTTGAAGTCTTTCAATCCAAATTTTACATGTCAAATCTAAAATTGAGGTCATGAAAAAATAATGAGGCTAATGGACATAAAATGAATAACCATAATTGATTCACGGCTTATAAAAATCTACTCTTAAAAAAATTTAATTAATTTTTAATATGATTTTCTCCTTAAGATTAAGTGTATTTCAGACTTGTCTCCAAGAGCTTTTAACACTAAAAAAATCAAGATTTTGTAATGAATAACCTTGCACACAATCTTTAATAGAAAAATTACAAACATTTGTTTTGAAATCATATTTTTGATGCTTAAAATGGACTTTAACCTCTAAAATTCAAATTTACTTCAATATATTAAAAATGTACTATAACGTACTTAAAGTCAATTCACCACTACTTCAATTTACTCCACTACTTGTTCTATTAATTCCACTCGTAGTACTACTTGACATTTAAAAATAGGTGAAGGACATAAAAGTAAAAGATTATTAATAAGGTTTTGTACACCTTTATTATATAAAGAAGGGAAGAGGTTGAATACCAGTGTATTGAATTGAGATATACCATGGATATATGCAATTTATATTTATATATCAATTGAAGTATAATATATTATTTGCTAGTTGCTATAATTCTTTCAAGTTGACTTTTTATTTTTTGTTTTCACAATGATTGTGCTTGCAGCATTATGTTCCCATTGTAATCACAAATTTAAACGTAGGCAATGTAAACGTAGTCCTATGTGTGGCACTTGTTGTTTAGGGTTTCTAGTAGATGGTTCTTCAACTGATGAATCAGTGGAAGAACTTGCTACCGAGACTAGTAGGCCACGTAGTCAACCAATCCCTATGTATAAACAAATATATGTTCATCATCCATGGAGCTTGAAAGAAGATGGAAAATTGTATGGTAAGAAATTTCTTTCAGCATACTATTTTGACGAATATCATAAATATATGAATAATCAACAAAAGGTCAAAGTGTGGCTAAAACAAGAAGGATTTTTAGACGAGAACCAAGTAAAAGACCTAGAAGAATGGAGGGTTGCTTTGAAGGCAATGTACAAAGCTTGGTCTACAAAAATGGAGTTGTTGGATTTTCAAAAGATCAAAATGCCATGGCGACCAATGAAAATCTACAAATATTTATTGGAGCCTACTGAAAATCTAAACAAGAACAACAAAAGTAAATTCAAGAGAGCAACAGATGTAAGTTTCTTCAAAAGTCATTTCAATTACAGGGTGGTTGATGATATACACAGTCATTATCATGCAAGGGCGTGAAAAACACAATCATTGCTTTCTTGAGTTTACTTTTGTTGTTCTTGTTTAGATTTTCAGTAGGCTCCAATAAATATTTGTAGATTTCCATTGGTCGCCATAGCATTTTGATCTTTTGAAAATCCAACAACTCCATTTTTGTAGATCAAGCTTTGTACATTGCCTTCAAAGCAACCCTCCATTCTTCTAGGTCTTTTACTTGGTTCTCATCTAAAAATCCTTCTTGTTTTAGCCACACTTTGGCCTTTTGTTGATTATTCATATATTTATGATATTCGTCAAAATAGTATGCTGAAAGAAATTTCTTACCATACAATTTTCCATCTTCTTTCAAGCTCCGTGGATGATGAACATATATTTGTTTATACATAGGGATTGATTGACTACGTGGCCTACTAGTCTCGGTAGTAAGTTCTTCCACTAATTCATCAATTGAAGAACCATCTACTAGAAACCCTAAACAACAAGCGCCACACATAGGACTACGTTTATATTGCCTACGTTTAAATTTGTGATTACAATGGGAACATAATGCTGCAAGCATAATCATTGTGAAAACAAAAAATAAAAAGTCAACTTGAAAGAATTTTAGTAGCTAACAAATAATATATTACACTTCAATTGATATATAAATATAAATTGCATATATCTATGGTATATCTCAATTCAATGTCATTGGTATTCAACCTCTTCCCTTGTTTAAATAATAAAGGTGTATAGAACCTTAATCTTTTACTTTTATGCCCTTCACCTATTTTTGAATGTCAAGTACCCTACGTGAAGGTCAGATTCGGACATAAATTAAGTATTTTTTGGGATGTCTGAGTTTTTGAAAATATCACAAGTGAAATTTTTGGAAGATTACAAGTGAATTTTTGGAATATCCTAAAATATACCACCTGCTGAACCCATCTGCGCGCCAAAAGTAAAGTTTTCTGGCACTCAGGTGCCAGATCAGACCTTCACGTACGGGAGTACTAGGAGTGGAATTAATAGAACAAGTAGTAGAATAAATTGAAGTAGTGGTGAATTGACTTTAAGTATGTTACAGTTTATTTTTAATATATTGAAAGTAAGTTTAAACTTGGACTTAATTTAAATACTCTAGTGTTTTAGCCAATTGCATACTCTAGGTAGTGTTGGACTTATTTTATATCTATTGAAAGTAAATGTAGTGGTGAATTTTTTTTAAATGATTTTCTTAAAAAGGAATTAAATAAATAAATAAAATAAAATAAAAACAATTTAAAAAGTAAAAAGGTAATAGTAACTAATATTTTTAAACTTCCACATATAAGAACATCAATTAAGAAGAAATATATTCATCATTCATTTTTGAAGAGTGTGAAACGTTCATTTTTAGAATTAAACATTGTTACAATGGCACGAGCTCTATAGAGACCTAAATTAGTACTATGCACTTGTTGGGTTCATTTTTATTGGAGGGAGACATGTTTGGAAAGCTACATATGACAAACACGAAGTTGAAGCTGAAAAACGTGCAAGTATTAATGAAAATACATTCAATGAGAGACAAAGACCTGACGGACCACCTCCTAATGATGTACCGGAAATTGAAAGAATTACTAATTCTAATGAAAATAGAGAAGACAATAGGGTACATGATGAAATGAATGAAGGCGATCAAAACAATGATGATGAAGTTGACATAATAGATCGTTTGGCAAATGACATAGAAAATGACATCGCAAATGACAACATAGGTGGCATACCACATGATATGGCATAAAATATGGCTAGTGATTTGGCAAGTGATAGCTCATAAGACTCCATGGATAATATGCCTGGCGACAAGGTTGGTGACATGGGGGAGACCCACTACATGATATAGCAAGTGAAGCAGAGGATTGAATGCTTTGAGATACGCATTCATTAAAATGCAAAGTGACTAGGATTCTTTCAATTGTCCAATCTCCTGTCAAGATTCCATTATGTGCCATTTATTTGATGGATTGAGACCTGAAGATGCTCGTGAGAAAGACCCAACATTTGGGGCCATTTTCAAAGGGATGGCCAGAGAGTGGAAAGGAGAATTCAATGAAGGACAAGTTGTCAATACTTGGAAAAAATCCATGAAAATGTACAAAACTTAGACAATTGCATCCCTATCTATGTTTGGATATCTTTACTTGGATACGTGTAGAAAGAGGACACAATTGAAAAAAATGGGTATGCTTACCTTAAGTATAAGTACACACCCAGCACATAACAAGAAGGAAGTGAGGAAGAGTCTAGATCCAATTTTTACTCGCAAGAATTCTTCAGAAAACTACCACAATGACATTTCACCTTAAGCACGAATTTGGACTATTCTAATCTTGGTTCTCTAGCATGCAATGCATACTATTTCTGAGCATTCTAGCCATACAAGGTTTACTCCAAAATCCATACGGTCACCACATCCCACAAGCATTTCATTTCATTCCACAGAAGAAATTAATTGTGCTAGAAATTATACCAGACTGCATAGGGGCGTAGAAAATGCCTGATCACGGAATAACCTTAAGCCTGAAAGGGTCAATGGTGTTCACTCACAAATACAATTCCGTAACGTGTAACACCCACTACAAATTGGATACGTCTTGTAATTACAAGATTACTTATACTCTTCAAAGTAGAGCTCATCCACTTGCAGTGACCTGTAATGTATAACTGTAGCCACATTATCCAGATCTCGACTCATACACAATTACATTACTTGAAGTACACTGTTGACAGCATCCGCAATAAGATGCCGTAAAGAAGGCTCATTGGCCTTGATGTGACTACTGTTTGGACCCAGTTCTATCCAAGCCCTGGAAGGAGATCGGATTTCCACCACAAAAGATATGTGTGCATTCATAGCAGACGATTCATCAACTTCAGTCTCATGGACAGAAACGTCACCCATGCCTCTTTCCTGTAGAGCTCTTGAAAGCGCTCCAACATTCACTTGGCCCCACCGACATTGAGAGTCATCCGAAGAAAGACTGGATGAAGCAGGTGTTTGGAGAGAAAGTTTACCATCTCGAAAGCAGAAGTCTGCTTGGAAAGGAGCAGCTGCAACCGTTTTGGGTTTTACTAGTTTTGGCTGGACTTGCAGAGCTAATTCTGCACACATATCTACTTCAAGTTCGGTCTCAAAATTTGGAACCTGAACTGATCGACCCACCTCGTAGCCCAGTAAAACTTTTGTGTTGCTTTCAGCTTCCTCCAGTGATCTTTGTGAATAATCAGGAACCTGTTGCAATTAAAGCAGATTACTACATAGCCATGTAAAGATATAGAGCAAATTCAGCTCCTGAAAAGCCACACGGTACCAAGGTAAGGAGACGTGCTAGAAAGACTATTCTCATATTGAAACGATCTAAAGCCGAACCGATCTGAAATTAGTTGCACAAAACGTAACCATTCAACAACAGTCGTAGACTAGAGTTCAGTGACAGCTGACAAAATAAGTGTAAATTACATAGACTCACCAGGGCAACTTGTGGGTGAATGCTCTGCAGCACTGACGCTACTTCCTTTGACCTACAAATCGCACCATGCATGATTAAGCCGACATCGACGTTCCAACTCTTATATTCCAAAGAATGACAGAATATTGTTTGAGTTTAGAAGCCTGCCGTTACGTCACACTTGCACCCCAATTCAAAATCATCTCCAGTATTATTAGGTAGGAAGCAGGATCATAGCTAACAATTTCCAGGAACCAACAAAATATCAAATATACCTAGACATGCATCACACATTAAACGTAGGTATAGAAAATCAACCACTTCAAAGACACTGCCCAATATTTAGTAGGCACAGAGATGGCCTCTTGAGCAGGGCTGTTTTCAAATTTACTGCGAGTAATCTGCAGAACAATCTGCAAATTTTTAGGGCAACAAGAACAATGAATGAGATACAAGGCAGTACCTTAGTCGTAAAGAAGCAGGCAAGTCAAGGACTTCCATTGATAGTGGCATATATGGGGCCAGTACAAGGTCTTTATCAAACTCCCCCTGCGTTACAAAGAACATGCGTTGGTCGATCGAGCTAGAATCATAATAAGACGCCAGGGTTTCATAAATTGCTACCGAATATCAGAGAAGTAATATCACAAGTCTGCTGCTATTTTCAGACTAGAGTACTAAGTATGAACTCTTAAAACTTACAGGAAAGAGGTAGCAACAATAAAGAGCTGAATAAATCATCTTGAGACTACAGATAACAACCTCAGTCAAAATTAGTAAGCAAAGCGGATTCTGACGCCAACAATGAAGGAGGTGTGCGGCTGGGCCCATACGTAAACTAATATGCGCTGCAAATACAACACAAGGCTCCTGCAACACTTTTCTGCAGGTACAAACGCATACGTAAGAATGGTCAAAACCAATCTAACAAAACAAGAATGGATGTATCCAACATGCATGCATCAGCATCACCGCCGGTCCGACATTGTCATCCTCAATCAAGAATGGTATTACCAATTTGAAATTCTTTCTTCTGTAAAATTTACTGACAAACAGGCAGACTCACTTCAATTCTGGAGAAGAAAATGATTTCGAATGATGCAAGCGTCCCTCCTGCAGTAGATTTACATAGCCAAACAAGGACTCCCCTGCATACAGCTGTCCTACCCGTTCAAAATCGTGAAACTGATTACTCAATACGTCTTTACAGTTGTTGGAACACAGACAATGCATAAATTGCTCAACATATTGCTAGAAGCCCACCAGCGAGTATCAATCAAACACAAGGCAAATACACTACACCAAGGTCGTTGTAAATCTAGGACCTTGTACACCCACGGTTTGAAGGGTACCGGAACTCACCTTCTCTTGTCGGGTTCTGCATAGCCACTCAGGAACAGTATTACAGTAGGCCAGCATCTCCGTTGCGGCTGTGGAGATATAGTGAATAGGGATGTGCCTGAGACCAAAAAGCAAAAAAGGGAACCTGAGCAGAAGGCTTGAACGAGATATTTGCATCGTGTCAATGGCACAAGACTTTGCATAAACGGAATACCAAGTCTGTAAAGGTAAAAATTGACACTCACTTCAGATTAGCAGCTCCAAGCTGAACTCCCAACTCTTCTAAAAGCTCCAGCAGCAATCCACAGGGACTTACTGGAAACAGAACAGAACCTCCTTTTCTTAGAGCCTCAATTGCTCTTTTGCATGCTGAGGCCACTTCTGGTGCCAAATCTAGAGTTGCCACATCTATTTCAGCATTCTCTCCCTTACCAGCTTCCTCAACAGGCGGCAGGAAAGCAGTATTCGGTTTTGGCGCTCCAACACTGGAACTTGATAGGCCACCCCGGGCAGGAGCCGATGGCAAGCTTCCACTAGTTTTTGGTGTAGGTCGTTGTGAGACACCAAAACCCGAAGAGGACTGCCTGACTGGTCCTACATGTTCAACTCCAATTTCAGGAATTTTTTGTGCCCTGGCAACACGGTCTTCTCTGCTTGAATTGACATTCTCTGCTTGAGGTGAGCGTTCAACATCAGAAATTATGAGAGTATGACATCCTGCCAATGGGGCCAAATCCAGTGCCATCGCTTGGTTCTTTGTTTCCAAAGAGGCAGCAACATAGCCCATGCTCTGACTGGCTCCAGAAATGATCCAATTTGACGCCCCAATTCCCATCCCAGAGCTCGAAGGCGAGACTCTCAGACTGCCATTGATATTGGCCTCTTCACCAAACCGCAATTTTTGCACATGGACGAAGCAGTCTCGAATGTCCTGCGCACTGTAACATAGGCAACCCCATGGAGGAGATCAAGACGCGGCCAGGTTTTAGTTTAACGCAAACTTAAAAGCTAATAGCAAACGAAACTACCTAATTTCTGCAATGCGACCTTCCAATTTCAATAGAGAAAAAGTGGCGAACCTGTACAGCGGCTGCCAGTTTGCCCTATTTGAGAAACATCGACCAAGTAACGAACCCGTCATATGCACTGGCAAAGTGCAAAGAAAAGAGGGGTCTAACCAAGGTGGTTTCTGCCCACCAGATTCTAGCCTTTCACTGTGTTGAATAAAGTCAGCGTGCAGAAGCACTAACTCCTCCATCATCATTCTACCAATCTCAGCAGTTGCTTTAGTGGCATAGACCTGCACAAATAATGGTATTAGACATGAAGTGAAATGGTTCGTTACTCGGTCGATGTTTCTCAAATAATATCCTCTATCCTAATATCCCCTCTCTAAGCTTATAAAGCCAGACACAATCAGCAAGGAGTGAGAGTAAAATCCTTGCCTTGCCACAGAAATCAGGGTGCTTCGTTAAGAAGGGAAGGCCAAGCATGCCAGCGGGATTTGAAATGATGACAGCATCCAGTAGTCCCACATCCACAAGCTCCATTCCTGAAACTTTGTACCATGGCTCTCCCTTCGCTAGAACCTGTCCATTCAGTTCTTTGAAGAGTGAACTCATCTCCTTACAATCTCTGCCCTTCCCATCCTCTTCATGGTTCAGACGAATCCTCGCAGATGGCCTCAGCAATGCATTCTGATTTCCCTTCCTCTTGCGTACAGCTATGAAGCTCCGGACACTGCCAGACTGTTCTTCGGGAAGTGGCGCAGGGTGAAAGAGAGCTAACGCGGAAAGGTCGATGGGACACTCCAGTAGAACACAGGAATCGTCAAAATCCAGCAGGTGGCATGCAGGACCGGACTCCTCCTGGCCGGGGTCCTTCCCACAACCTAGAGACGTCTGCAATTTGCAAAACAGCTGAAGAAATGAAAACCTGCTGAAACCCTAAACCCTAAACCCTAAACCTTAAACCCCTAAACCCGGGGGTATCCACCAAAATTTCTTCAAGAAGAAAAAGAGGAGTGTAAGCCGTGAGAGGATGCTTACCAGCTTCATGACTGTCACCGGACACTGTGACACCTTAATCCCTTGAAATTATCGGCAGTCGCTCCAATCCCAACATGCTGTGAACACAATGCGAGGGCCTCCAGTCAAGTTGCAATGCACTAATCAATTCTCAATCGAGTTAGGGCAAAATTAAATTCGTCGTGGCATGCAAGCGAAGAATGGCAATCCCAAGCGAATAGAACGAATCCAGACTTGACAAGCTGGGAATCTGAAACCCTAATTTGAGACAGAACGTCGGATCGACAACCTCTTAAACGCCCCAATTCCTCAGTCCAGGCAATTCAATCAAAAATTCCGAAAAGAGCGACTGTCAGCATTAGAGCTCAAAACAAAGCGACCTGCAAGATCTGCAGAAGCGCTACATTGCCAATTGAAGTCAGAGAGAATGGAAATTGCCAAGTGCAGTCAGTATGCCATCAAATGACCAACAAGCAATTTCGACGATGACGACCAAGCTTCAGCTGCAGATTGCTGCCTCGCCAGAACACTCCTTCGTCGAACTCGCCATCTCCGAATTTCGTAGATTTTGGCTCGAATTTCGTAGATTTTGGAAGACCTTGTGAGTTGTGACTCGAAGGAGCCCCCAAAGTGGCTATGAATGGTCAATCACTTTTTTTACATACGTATCTTTTCTTCTAATTTTATGTTCAACTTTCAGGAGTTTATATAGTTTGAAGGTTGCAATACCTTTAATTCGTCGCAAAAAGTCTCAAATTGGAGGGGGCAAAAATGAATGCCCTTCAGAAAACAAATTAATTCTGCAATCGCAAAAGGTGGAAAAAAATGCGACCTTACACTAAAAGGACTAGCTTAAAAATTGAAGACCAAATGAAGGGCTCCCTAAAGTATCCATTTTAAATCCTTGGTCTTGGAATTGTTGAGATTAGAATCAACAAAAATTTCGATGTGATCATGTAAACATCACTAGTATTGGATCTACTTTGGATGTCACCATCAATATTTTTAAAAGGCACTACTTAGGCAAAGATTTGGTGGAAACACCCAACACCTTGGACCATTTCTTTGTGAAGTGGTACCAACAAGGTCTATGACTTTTGTTGATGTACATGAAACTTCTAAAAACCATGTTTTGCATAATCATATGGTACCCGATTGTTTAAGTGGTGGAAGTTTACAAAATTGGCAAAGGATTGGCAAAAAATACATTCTAGCACTCATAACCAATTGGGAATAGCCAAGATCTAGCTACTATGGTGATGAACAACCTTCAACCATGCTGCAACATTAGGAAGAAGGAAGGATTAATGGGAGTCCAAGCAACGATGTGTCAAAGTCTAAAGACTTTATATGTGGATTTTTCTATGACTGGCAATACTATTGGAATACTTCATGAAATATTCTTTATTTTTGATTGGATGAAATCTTCACAATTCTCTTAATTTTTTTCATAAAAGAATGATATCACCACATCTGAATGAATACTTGATGCTTCAACTATAATCTACATATTTATGAATGCATATAAAGTAGGCATTCCTATCATGGACTCTCTTTCCAATTACTTCCTATCTATATACCCCCTCTGTCCCGAAATAAATCCAGGGTTTCTAAATATACTTGTCCCAATTAAAGTCAACACTAGCTCTCCACATCTTGATGGACAACAATTGAAGCTAGTTTGAACACCCTAAAGTAAAAGAATCCGTAGATGTCATGCTCCAAAGACTAAATAACAATTCAATCCCTACAAGGGAATCAAAAGACAACTTCTAACCAACCAAAGGTGAAGAATTCATACCAAATCTATACAGAAAGTGTTACTAATAAATCTTTTGTTGAGAATTTCCTTCAATTGAATCACAAGACATTGTCGAAATTGAATATAAAGGACATCAATGGATGTCACTGCATCAATGCTACTCGGAGAATGATTAAAATTAATATTATTGGAGCAGTTCCCAAAAGGGCAAAAATTTGGCACTTTCACCACCTGTTTTCAACATGTGTCGATTCACCATTGACTTCTATTCTTTCACACCTAGTGGGCTTTAGTAGAAGCTACGTACAGTAACTATGCAATCCCTTGAAAATAGGAGAAACTCACGTATTAATCTAGCCATTTCTAGGAAACCCCGGATTTATTTCGGGATGGAGGGAGTATTTCTTATATTTTAGGATGGAAATATGGAACAAATGCAAATAGGGATGCAATTGGAAAGAGGGTCCCAAATGGATTGCTTACCTTAGCTTCAAAACTTAGTGAAGATACTAAGATTGAAAATCAACTTGCTATGCCCCAAAAGAACGGAACAAAGAGGCATTGCTTGAATGCTCACAAAGCGAACCTAGTGAACTAATCCAAAACAAATCCGTCTGTCCCGTTTGGCATCTTCTCAATTTTGTGGAGGAATGTGTGACAAAAGTATGTCTAGTGTTGCTTTTTTAGCAAACTTTTGCTAAGAAGCAATGAAAAAATTTTACAAGGAATATTTGATGAGATATTCTTTCTCATTAGAAGAAAAATGGGCCCTCGGGAGGACTGAGAGTTCCCGAACAGCAGGGAACGCTGTCTGGAAAAAATAAAAAATAAAAATGTTTTTTTTTTTTTTTGGCCAGCGAACGGGGAGCCTGATTAGACTAGCGAACTGGCGGGACAGCTCACTAAAATAATTTTAAAAATATTAATATAATATTAATATTAAAATAAATACGAAATTTCAAAATTCTGAAATCTAATGTGGCCGAAATTATCCTCATCAACCAGAATCATTACTTTATTATTATTTTATTTATTATTTTAATATTTTTAATATTTTTTTAATATTTTAATATTTTTTAGTTTTTTAATATTTTTTTAATATTTTTTTATTGTTACCACTATTCATCAATGATGATGAATAAGGTAGAAGTACCTATTTCCGATAACTTAAGGGATTTCACAACAAGTGATGAGCAGGTTAAGGTGTAGGAAATTTTTCCCATGTAGAAAGATAAGAAATATGGGGATTCCCAAATTTTTGTAATTTTATTTGCAAAATTGAAATTACTGTGAATTTTGGGAGTCAAAAAGTGGTCCGGACCAATAGCCGATATCTAGAGTCATCCAATTCGGATCATCTAAAAAATTGCTTTTCCGCTCACTATTTCCAACTTTCTTCTTCACTACTTTGGACATGTGTCATAACCTTACTAGTCCCAACCTTGAAAAAAAACATTCCAAGCTTTTCAACCTTGGTTGGAAATAGTGCCCCCTATAGGTTGGCTATTGGGTCGTGATCCACTATGGGTACTTCTACCTTAGTGGCCATTGTCCCTCAAAGGGGCCGTGAGTTCCATTGTGGGGAACTCACAGCCCCTTTACAAAGGGAAGGAGCCCTCCAGAGGGCCCATTTCTTCTAATGTTTTTCAATGGATGAAATCGTTAACCCCTAAAGGCCCAAGGTCTTTTTTCTGCCAAAAAACACTGAAAACTGCCATTTCTATAGCAAAAAGTTAAAAAAAATTAAAATTGTTTTTTTTCCACATCTAACCGTAGGATCTTACACCTAATTGGTATGAGAATGTGTGGAAAAAATTTCAGAATTTTTGACCGCACAGATTGCAAGATATCTGCGTTTAAAGTGGAAAAAACAAGTTTTTCAGCACATTGCGGGACCAGATTTTTTGTCTTTAAACATTTTTAACTTAAAATTTTTGCACTACAGCGTTTTGAGCTTTAAATCTTTATAGTAGAGAATTGAGTTGAGAGTCTAGGAAAAAAAAAGAAACTCAAAAAAACTTAATTTTCATCCTTAAAAAAATTGTTAAGTAGAAGTACGTATGAGATAGAAGGAAAACCTAAAATATTAATATCTCTTAGATGGAATTAAAATGCACTAATCCCAATGGTGAGATTGTTCTAGCAAGTAAACTAAACCATGCCAAAAAAAAAATTTTGAAAAATTTGAAAAATTGCATTCAGAAATGAGTCCTACAGTTATTTTTTTCAAGAAGATGCTCAAACTGCCCGAAAAACAAGAATGTCCATAACTTTCTCATAACATATCCAAATGAAATGAATAAAAGCTTTCTAGATAGAAAAAAATATAATCTATGAGAAAAAAAATATTATAAAAAAAAATTCAAATTTTTGTCCATTTTTTTTTTGCTGCCCGGGCTGCCCCCCTTCCCCTGTTTTGAGCTTATTTGGTCATAACTTTTTTTCCCGGGCACCGATTGAGAAAAAAATTATATTCCCACGAAGCTTATCAGTTTTTCTATCTCCAAAAAAAATTTCAAAAAATCAGAACACAATTTCAGCCCGTAGGTACCTGCCCGAAAAGGCATTTGTCCCCCGAAGGGACAACGGGCTTTTAGGGGTTAAATTGCTACCAAATCTTAGGACAATATCGCTTTATTTGGGATGAATGTACACTCTTTTGGATGAATAAATGATTTTTAATTCATATTTCATCCATTTCTATAGACGTAAATAGCTTCATCATTTTAGTGAAGATTGCTTACTGCTCTCCCCAAAATAAATGAAAATAAAAACCCTGGGTATGCCACTTGGAAGCAAATACCGACTGCACCAAATTGGAAGCCGCCCAAACTTTTAATTTGGAGGCAGACTCACATCAAGTGCGGCAACAGCCATGGCCACAACACCATTCTCGAGCTCTCACTTCTTGCGCGCTGCCGAGTTCAATTCCTTCTCTCTGCATCGCATGCCGCAAAACTTAGTTCTCTTCACCTTTGAAATTCCTAATTCGTAGTAATCTGTACTTTGCTCTTTCTTCGCACCCGATTTCATTTCGGAGCTTGCGCATTCGGTCACCTCCAGAATTAATGCAGGTACTGTGCCGTTGCATTTGTATTTCTCTCGTTTTGTTGTTAAGGAAGTGTTCTTCAACTCTAAGTCAGGTGTGGAAAAGTCGCTAGTCTTTGGATATTGCGTAGACTTGATTGCGGAAACGGAAGGGTGTAGCTTAAGCTTCTTGATTTGTCTTGGATGCGTTCAAGTTTTATGTAGCCGAGTGTTTACACGCGAGGGGAGGGTTTGGACTTCAAATTCGAACGTTAGATGCTTGCAGCTGTGGTTAAGATTGGCGACGACGTTCTCTCTTAGATGACTTCGTTGTGCAGGAGATGGACAACGTATGATAGGTCGTTTTGAATGAAAAATTGGAACTTCTTGTTAAGTTTAATCTGTGTTTGGAGTTGTATTGAGTGCATTTGAAGTGTTCTGAGTGTGTCTTTCTTTCTTTGATTGTATGACCGTCATGATAATTGAGCAGTACCTTCGTGTAGTGACTTAGCTAATTAGAGACAGGTTCATTCTTTAGGTCATTCTGAGTTATTCTAAATGACGGTCAAAGAGTAGAATGCATGCAAATGTGCGAGGTGCGGGATCGTGATTGTGTGCTCTCAATTCCCGGTGTTAAATGTACTTTCTACTCGCGAGCTGAATAGGTACTGAGTTGTAGACACCTTGAATGGTTTACGGACTTGTATGGATGGGGCTGTAGCTTCTTGTGAAGCAGCGGGGCTGTTTCAATTGTAATATCCGGCTTGAAGGTACACTATGCCTTTTTCTTTTAGCGTGCATGCACTCAGACGCTCGCTCCTTCGCACTGACGTTCAATGTCTTTGTTAGTCTAGCACTAGTAGAGTGTTGCTGAAACCAGATTCTTTTTCTCGATATATGGAGATCTGCAATTTCTATGTAACTTACGTTTCACCAGCGAGACTTTGGAAGGGATTACTGAAGGCGTCTCACAATTTACCCCATAACGACGCTGAGGACTAAAAATGTCCGATGACTGACTTTCAGAGAAACAGTAGAAACTATAGAAACGAAGAATGTTCCTATTCATCCTGCAGTCTGATCATTTTTGGCTGATTACCTTGATTACGGTATTTTGGGGATAGGGCCACGTCCTTGCAGGATAAATCTCTTACGTTATTGCTCAGATAGGGTTTTTTCTTCTTACAGAGAACAGCATCATGAAAACGAAATCAGCAGACACGAAGAAAAACTTTCAGAGTGACCGTGGCGACTCAAGCACATCGACAAGCCTTGACGAGAATCTCTGGGGTACCTTGCAGCAGCACATCGACTTGGCGGAAAATGTGTATTCCAAGCTTCCCTTTGAAGAATTCTTCCAGCTTCGCACAGTGTGCAAAGACTGGTACGTTATTGCGTGCAAGCGTTTGGGTCTCAAGGAGCCGATGCGTAAGCCATTTTTCAGCTTGTTCACGAAAGGTGAGGATGGCCAACTCGACGGAATTCTAATTTACAACGCCTTGACCCGGTCTTGGGATTGGAGACAGAGTTGGACTCATAATCATTCCTTTGACTTTGTTGCGAGCGAAGGCGTGGTCTATTCCGCCCACGACCTGTCATTGGGTAACTATGCCAGTGCATTTCACTGGCAATCCAGGACGTACCAGCGTCTGGATCTGCCTCCCACTCCGCCAAGCATTCACGAAAAGATGATTCTTGGTATGATCGTATCTGAGAAACAAGGCCCTTTCAGCTCGTTCAGGGTTGTTCGTGGTAGCCAGGATTTTGACACCCAAGTGTACGAATCAGGGGTGTGGCAGACGAAGCCATGTCGAGTACCGAAGCCTGAAACGGGTGGCCCTCTCCAGGCGAGCACTGGGTGTGCCGACTGCAATGGACGAGTTTATATCACCACAGAACACACTCGGGAGATTTTCGTGTACAATTTCGAAGAAGCCAGTTGGAGCTCTCTTCTCAGTCCCGGAGATTGGGTTTCCAAGCAGCAACCACAGCACTATTGCCTTGATACGTTGGGAGCTTGGAATAGTCGTGTTTTCGACGTCACCTGTGATTTTCAATCTGGACGCAGAAAGGAGAAATGGTCCCTTCAGGTGTGGGAGCTGGTTGATGAAACGTTGCACAAGTGGAAAGTATACGACTGCATGCCCAAAGGTTTGTGCTCGTGGCTTCAATCCACCACAGGCTTTGTAGATCGATTTCCTACCAAGGTTGGGGATATTTCCATCCAGGCAAGTTTTTGTGGAGATTTCATGCTTGTGTATTCATGGGACTTCCAAAATGGTTGGGCCGGGAGGTTTTGTTTGTTCAACATGGCCACTAAGAATTGGCAGAAGTTGAACATTGCCGCTGGAACTGTTGTGATCAGTGAGGAGTATCCATCAGATGATTCATTTGATGATTCATTTGATCTTGCTGCTGCCTATGCTAATGAATCGTCTTTGGACGAGTTCATGATGGACTATGACGGGGACTCCGACTCTAAAAGCTAGAGCTCGTCTCTTGTAGATAACATACTAATGATTGTCTTTGTGAGAGGTGGAGACTTGCACGTTGCAAGTTCATCCTCCCACAGGGTTGCTATGTAACATACTTAGCTGACTTGGTTGTGGATGAAAAACACCAATGCAAAGGCAGCTACCTGCGTAGTGCTTGTGATCCTTATTATGAGTCATAGAACTGTATTTTGACCAAATTATTCCTTTTGAAATTGTGATGTGGAATGCTTTGTGTATATACAAATGTTCACTGATGTGTCTTTTGTACAAGTCTATACAGATGCCGTTTTCATGTATCTTTAGTGAAGGGTGGTAACATTTGGTGTGCACTTTGCAAAACAATTGAAGAAATGAAAAACTGCTGACACCCCTAAACCCCGGGGTACCCGGCAAAATTTCTTCAACAAGAAAAAGAGGAGTGTAAGCCGTGAGAGGATGCTTACCAGCTTCATGACTGTCACCGGACACAGTGACACCTTAATCCCTTGAAATTATCGGCAGTTGCTCCAATCCCAACATGCTGCGAACACAATGCGAGAGCCTCTAGTCAATTTGCAATGCACTAATCGATTCTCAATCGAGTTAGGGCAAAATTAAATTCGTCTTAGCATGCAAGCGAAGAAGGGCAATCCCAAGCGAATAGAACGAATCCGGACTTGACAAGCTGGGAATCTGAAACCACAATTTGTGACAGAACGTCGGTATGCCATCAAATGACCAACAAGCAATTTCGACGATGACGACCAAACTTCAGCTGCAGATTGCTGCCTCGCCAGAACACTCCTTCGTCGAACTCGCCATCTCCGAATTTCGTAGATTTTGGTCTTTGATTCATAGAAGCCCTTGTCCCTGTAAGGTCGAAGGAGCCTCTATGAATGGTCAATCACTTATTTTACATACTTATTTTCTTCTAATTTTATGTTCAATTTTACGGCGTTTATATATTTTGAAGGTTGCAATGCCTGTAACATAGCAAAAAGCCTCTAGATAAGGGGGCAAAAATGAATGCCCTCAAAAAAAAAATTAATCTTGCAATCGCAAAGGGTGGAAAATAATGTAACTTTACACTGAAAGGCTCCCTAGGGTATCCATTTTGAACCCTTGGTTTGGGGATTGTTGAGAGTAGACTCAACAAAAATTTCAATACAATCATGTAGACATCACTAGTATTGGATCTACAATACTTTAGATGTCACCATCAATATTTTAAAAAGGCACCATTTGGACAAAGATTTGGTAGAAATATTCAACACCTTGGACCATTTCTTTGTGAGGTGGTACCAACAAGGTCTATGACTTTTGTTGATGCAGATGATATTTTTCAAGACCATATTTTGTATAATCATATGGTACATGGTTGTTTAAGTGGTAGAAGTTTATAAAATTGGCAAAGGACTGGCAAATAATACATCCTGGCACTCATAAACAATTTAAACTCTCAGGGTTTCCAGACATGCTTTATTTCAATGTTGCATGACTATTTAGTCCAAAAGAATATCTGTATGATGATATAAAAAGAGGAAAATTCACAAAGAATTGACTTGATAGATTGCTTCTTAAGTTATGTTATAGTGAAACAAAACGAGTTTTTTTTTTCCCTAGCAACATTCACGCATATTGGGTAGAAAGTGATGGTAATTCCTACAAGTACATCCACATGCCCATATGTGAGCATGGTTTTTCAAAACAAAATTAGGTGTAGAATGAACAAAGAAGCAAAATGAAGCTTGGAACAGTGGATTCATTTATAGGGATATTATTTTGTGGAAAAGAAATTGAAGCTATAGAATGGTGTGGTATTTTTAATATTTGAAGTAGCATGAAGCACCTTAGAATAGTTGGGTTGGACATAGACTTAGATTGATCATGATAGAATAGAGGCATTTAGCTACCTATGCTTTAATAGATTATATAGGCTTCACTAGTAACTATATTTGTTTTTTATGAAGTTTCAAACATGTGTTTTGGATTATTGGATTTCAAAGAATTTTTATTCTATATGTAATTTTTAATAAAAAATTTAATTTTAATACTTCAATTCTTACAATCCTTTTCTATTGGTTGCATGCCCCAAAAAAAATTGGAGGGCTACTATTTTGTCAATTCTACAAATGCAAAGGGTAAAGAAAGATTTGACATTTTATGCAAAGGTTGGAGCCACCCTTCAAAATTTAACACTATACACAATGGAGTTGAATTCAAGCTATGTTATTTGTTTTTTTTAATTTTATACAAGGTATTTACTATATTAAAAACAACAATATTCCATACGTAAGGGGCAAGTTCAACACTCCTATGCCAAAATATAATTTATAAAAAATAAGATCAATTATATGCTAAAAATAGAATTATTATACAAGATTCTATTTCTTTTCATAAAGTATGTAAATGTTCCCCTTTGGAGAAGATTTTGAGGAAAGCTAGCAAAATGTAGCATTCTAAATCTAGCTTTTACTAAACTATAAAAGTTTGAAAAATTACTTTAAATGAGTATTATTTAGTAGTTGGAAGTTGAGGGTCTATATCCATGTTTCTACATATATCATGATATGGAATCTGGGTTTGCATTGCACTATTTTAGACTACAATATATACATATTGTATAATTCTCAAAAAAAATTAAAGCGCATTAATATGTCATATAAACTCCAAGCATTTTTCTTCAAAAATTCACTATAATAAAAACTTTCAAAAAGATAACTAAAATTTTTATAAGAGATAGGAAAGATGTATTTTTTTTTAAATAGTTTAAAAAAATGATGTAATAGTAAAATGGAGCATATAAAATCAAAGATTTAAAAATTTGACTATGTGATCATAGACTCCTTCATGAAGTTTTATTTATTTTTTAAAATTATAGAGTATTATAGCATCTTTAGATATATTTTTTCTTTGAACCCTAAAATACCCAAGGTCATTTTTGAGCTTTCTTGGAATTTTTTCTAAACTAAGCAGAAATAGATACCTTTGAGTAATTTTATCAATTTTTTAATTATAATAATACAATCTTAAAATAGATGTGCTATGGATCATTTAGGAGGAAAAAACACAACAATATCACAATAGATATTCAATATATTAGTCTCTTAAAACTGGAAAACCAAATTTTGCCATTGGCCACATTGCATTAAAACTTAAAAAGATTAATCACAACTAGAATTTTTTGAAATTAAACTCTTCATACTATAATAGAATAAAAAACTTATTCACCTTTCAAAATACTATAAATAGAAATTTGGTAAGACTTTTTAAACTCCAAAGCTATGCCAAAACCAAAATGTGGTGTTTTGGACATTTTGGGGTTACAATTTGATTTCTATATTCATAATGTTTTCTTTCTCTTTAATTAGTTTTTCCAAGTCTAGTTTCTACTACACTAAGAAACGTGTAAAAAATCCTTGAAATACATATTTTGTAGCAGTTGAAGTTGAGAGCCAATAACCACATTCCAATATGTACAATAATATAGAGTTTCGTTTACATTATGATGATTCACATTGTAATAGTCACATATGGTGAAACTTCTAGATGTTTTTTTATAATCAAATTTTGTATTTGATTGAAAAATATTTATATCAAATATTTCAAGTATATTTTATAATACTCCTATTTTAATCTTGTTTCTTATCACTCCTAAAAAAAATACAAAATTACATCTCTTCTAAATTTCATAAAACTTTCAATTTTTTAATGAAATTTTGATATTGTTACAACTACCTATATCTTATTTGATTTTCAATGACCAGTGTATGTTAAATGTAGCTTTGAATATAGGATTTAGTATTGCCTCTCATCATTTATATCTATTGTATACAAGTATGCTCTACTTATTTCATTTTGATGCAACTACCTATATCTTTTTTTGATTTTCAATGACAAATATGTTACATTTAGCTCAACCATTTTTGCAACTATGTACATTGAAGCATGTATTTGTTGCCTTTAAGACATTCTTACAAATTTAGGAGTAAAAAACTCTTAAAAAATATGATGGCTACAAAAGTAATTGACAATAGATATAGAAATCAAGAAATAGGAAGTGGCAACAAAAAATGAAGAGAAAAAAATTCATGGTTATAAATGAAAAAAAGAAAGCAAACTCTACATAACTTTTCTACATGCAAAAAAAACATATTAAAAATTTAGAAGTAAAATTGAAAATGAAATAAGGCATGATAATATTTAGATTTTATACAACAACCAATATTATTACCAACATTACTACCAATATGAAGAAAAATTTAAGTACAATTTCTTCTAAGTTTTTATTTATCCTTCAACAAAAATAGTTTGAAATTGATCAATACTTCTAACTTACATCTCTAAAACCTTTAAAGTACACACCATTTTTTTGAGAGCTTTTTGATGGTATAATAAATCCAAGGTATCAACAATAAATTCTATTATTTAATAGATCCTTCTTATTATATATACACACACATATATAATGAGAAAGAAAATTTAGGAAATGGATTAGATAAGATCATGGTGGATAAAAACCTACTTTCCACTTATTATTTGCAAGTAAAATCTACCAAATGATCCTTCCTTGAAATACATGGTTTTTAATGTTCTTAGGAAAATATATTTATTGGGCAAATAAGGCACACAAATTTTAAATAAAATTAGACATGTATTTTACAATTATTATTTTTTAAGTTACTTGTAAGGTACATACACATACATACACATACAATGACAAACATCATGGTGTAAATTCAATTTTTGTATCATTCTATTATTAGAAAATAATAGACATTGAAAATACATCCAAAGTTCAAATTGCAATAAAATATGCAATATTAGGAATTTTCAAAATATAAAAATGGAATAGAAACTAGAGTAGACGACCTTTATTTTATTAGTTGGACTCAAACTCAAAAAATATCATTTTTTTGGAGAAATTTCAGATTTAAAGCAAGGAGCAACAACTTTCCAAGATACTCTAAAATAGCATATTTTGTGATCCATTTTTTAGAACGACTTCTCATTTCCGTGAAGACAAACATTGGAAAGAGTACAAACTCAATTGGATACTCTTCATAACCCAATATGAAAGGTCAACAAGGAAAAGGAGGATGAAAAATCTCTTGAACTCTTTTTAGCTCAACAATATTGTCATCGGAACGCCACGGAATGGCGTCCGCAACGATCTAGGGTTAAATCAATTATATATAAAAAATTGGGTTTGTTTTGATTTTTTGATCATCATTAAAAATCTAGATAACTTCACCATTAAATATCCAATTAATTCATATTAAGAGCATATCAAATAATTTGTGGTCTATTCCAAAAGTTTATTATAAAATGCAAATAAATCTTGATAAAAGAATTTTTTTATTTTTATTTTTAAACTACATTAAATTTTTTTAATGATATAAGCATAAAAACTTGAAGTATAATGAGTTGATAATGTTTATATCACTTTACAAATTGACTACATTGATGTTTTAAATACTAAATTTTTATATCTATTTATATAAAATATTTAGCACTATATATACATTTATATTTCTATGTATCTATAATATCAAATATAAACTTTAACAAAATCCTATTATTTATGTTTTCATCCAAGTAGATGGTCAAACTTGCATCACATTACTTATTCATCTTGAACTATAATAGATGATTTAGAAAAGTAACATTGTTGCAAATTTTGCAACAAGGTGTACTAGTATAAATTGGTGTACAATATATATACATATACAAATTTATCTATACATTTTTTGAAATTTAATCCACCCTGTGTTTTCCACCAATTGAGGATCAATTTTCTTTTTAGGAATATCAATAGGTGAAGATGGTTGAAAAGACTGTGACGATCTTGAATCTTCTTTTGATATGTTGTTTGTATTATTAGCTTAAACAAAGGTCACACTTCTTGTTTTTTCATCCATTGTTGAAAGTAGACTTCAAAAATCACTTACTATATTGCTCTACTTTTACTAATTCTTCTACTTTAGCTCATTTTTTTATTTGAAGAAAAATAAATAAATAAACTTTATAAATGAAAAAACACCCTTAAGAGGATTTCCTAGTACAATCAAAGGCTATCAAAAGTAAGTACTCCGTACTAGATTTGCTAAACAAAAAAGATGGTGCTCCTTATATACTATACAATGAACCCTAATATTGAGATTGAAAAAGGTAGTACAAATTATAACAAAAATTGGTGTTTATTTCCCTACTAACAAGGTTTGTAAAATAACTAGAAATTCAAAATAAAAATTGATGCTCATTATTGTATTTAATTCACTACTAAAGCTAATTCACATACTACATAATAGAAAGTTATTATAAATGAAAAAAATAGTAGAACCATAATCCATTACAAAGATTAATACTAATGAATAAAAATTTCTTCTATATTTCTATTGTAAAAATATATATCCAATTTTTTTCTCTATCCTTTAAAATTTGATTGACATGAATACTTTGAAATTAAAATCTTCCACCCAATAGGTCAAAATTGAATAAATTTGATTATATTTGAACTACATAAGTGCATATTTTGTTTTATTTTTGTAACTCTTTGTTTATCATTGTATCATGGATATCTACACCGAATAGGGATATTAAGGGGACCCATACTAATTAATCGACATTTCACACTATATAAATATCTACCTTTTCTGTACATCGATAGTTATTGAAGTGTCCGGGGATTGTACATCATGTTTCAAATAGTTACAATTTTCCAAGATAAGTCCTTTCGATTTTTTGGTCCCCTTAATACCCCTATTTAGTGTAGAGATCTTATAATAATTATTACCATAAAAAAATCATTGTGAAAAATGTGTGTTTATTGAAAAAAAATTCCATGATTTAGGTTTATTGCGCTTTAGATAATGAATTTAAAAATGCTCATCCAAAGTAGTTGTAGGGCTCATAGAAATGTTTTGAATACTAGTAGGGAACTACCAAGGTAGTTTTATGAGCATTGATCCTACGTGTCTAGATTTTATTGCCAAAATGGAATCAAATCTAAATTACAATGTCATAGCATTAGATTTTTTTGAGGCCTTTGGAAGACTATTTTAAGGTTGTCTACTTTGTTGTGAACTAGTGCACAATTGTCAAAAAAAAAAAATATATATGTATATATATATATATATATATATATTTTTTTTAAATTTTTTTAAATTTTTTTTTTTTTTTAAACATATTAAAAGATTAGTTATATAATATTATGTGACGTGTCTTTTGACCATGTCAGATTGTTGATGTGGCGATGTTCCTATGTTCTTTACAATCAAAGAACTCGTGGTTTAGTTAACCCCTAAATGCCCAAGGCCTGTTTTGAGCTTCTTGGACTTTGCTCTAAATTGAACAAAATGACAACATTTTGATAAGTTGTATCAATTTTTTTTAATTGTAACCGTACAAATTCAAACTAGACATGTTAGAGATCTCGTAGGAAAAGAAAACACAACAATATCACTTATAAAGTGAAAGATTATAACGTTTGACCATGAGGGTGCTAAAATTGCAAAAATCTTTCAATCTTCTTTACACAAGTCAAATCTAAAAAGTTGGTGACCAAAAAAATATGAGGTTAAAGGGTCTAACATGTATAACCTCAATCAATTTATGGTTTCTTAAAATCTACTCTACAATTTTTTAAATGAATTTTGAATGTGATTTTTTCTCCAAGATCTAGTGTATTTGAGGCTCATTTCTAAGAGCTCTCAACACTACGGGAAGTCAAGATTGCACTAGGTACCCTTGCACAAAATCGTGAATAGAAAAATCACTATCATTTATTTTCAAGATCGGATTTGCGATGCTAAAACTAGACTTCAAAAAGAACTTTCTAAAAATATAAACTACTAAAAATAGCAATTTAGCTAGGCTTTATTTAACCTGGAAGTTTTGCAAACAACAGATTCTGGTGCCTTGGGCAGTTAAGGATTAAGGCTTCAAAAAACATCTAATGTTTGAGTCATGTTTCCGTATTAGTAAAAATGCCATATTAATTATACATGTCATGATTGTCAAGATATTGTATAATATATGGTTGGATTTTGCTCATTTGTTGTATTTTCTTGCATACTTGTCATCACCAAAGTGGTGAGGGAATTGCTACATGGATTTATATAAAAAAGGATTTTCTTGATGAGCAAATCAAATTGTTGCAAGTTTGTTCACGAAATGCATTCAATGGGTACTCGTTACTATAAAAAGTTGCCAATTGTGAAGAATGTGTTAATGTAGAGCAAGATCCATTTTCTACTAGAATCAAAGCCTAACTTTATACAATTGCAATTTGTGGAGTAGATTACTAATTTCTTTTCTACAATTAGAAGCTTGAAGTGGATCATGAAAATTCATATAGTATACTTACGTTTGATGAGTTTCAAGTGCTTTGCATTTTTTTAGCTTAGATCCATATGTGCTATTGAATTTAATTCAATTGGTGTGAAATACACTAATTAATTTGTATCACATTTTTATGATTAAAAATAAACACCCATCTTTATTTCCTTGTATACACTGACAAAAGAATAAAATGATTTATAGCAATAAAAAAAATTAATGTATCTTGCACAAATATGTTAATTACAATAAACATTTGGGATTTTAAGGGAGGGGATCTGACTATACATTAGGAGAATAGATTATGTGTTGTTGACTTTAAAGACATTTATAACTTCGGTACCTTTGCCATCCTAACATTATTAATCAACTTTGAAGGGTCCCTTTTGCCCTCTCTGTATGCGAGAGCCCCCATCATTGTGTTCTTCAATAAAGATCAAGCATTGCGGTAGCCTCTTCACATTGAGAGTCTCTAGCTCTTTGACATATGTATGCCTAGACTGTGAGAGTTGAACCCCATTTTCATTGTCAAACCAAGCCAACTAATAGAAGTGAACAATTGAAATTCAAACCATCCTGTTGGTATTTACGGAAGGAATATTCCAATTTCTTTGAATAAAGATTTGAGTTTGGTAAGCAATGTTATGATATATCAAACATATGCTAATAGTATATTTTGAAATTTTTCCTAGAACTTTGTAGTCAATTATTTATTATGGTGTAGAAAATATTAGCAGGTGAATATAAAATCTATGAGCCCATGAGTCTAAGAGTCTATAATATAGACATCTTTAATAGTTATAGGTGTCTATATTATAGGTACCTATGTTACTTATGTTTTAGGCTCTTTTCATGTTATATAGTATATCTATACTATAGGTACATATATTATAAACACCTTCAAAAGGGCGGAGGTACATACCTACAACTAGGTTCAAGGCACGTGGATTCACATCTCTGCGCTCACGAGGTAGCATCATTGATTCAAATTCCAAGACATGATTACGTGTACAAGCCAATGTTGCAATACTTGTATAGGATGACTGGCATAGCTTGTAATCATTATACATACTAGTGTGCCCTGTGATGTTTCTACAACCAAAAACAAAAGTAAAAATAATTTTAATTCATGAAAACTTTGAAATTCAATATTTTTTACATTGTTGTATGAGAGGTTGTGTTCTTCATCTCAAACTTAAGGACAGACGGATTGTTAATAATTATTGTGCGGTTATCATTGTTTCATGGGTTCGTACCATAATCGCACTGACTCAGTGTATTTTTTTGCACTGAATCAATGCGAAAACAATGAATATCAATAGCGTACGATTTATGTACATTAATTATATGATTGTTGTGCAATTTTGACACAACAATTGTATAGTTAAAGTACATAAACCATACGCTATTGATATTCATTGTTTTTGCACTAATTCAGTGCGTAAAAATACACTCAGTCAGTGCGATTATGGTACAAACCCATGAAACAACAATAACTGCATGATAATTGTTGCCAAATCGTAGGGTCTAAACTTTGTGATGTTGGTACAAATAGAAAGCTCTATGCACAAAGGAGTGCAAGGATTTTGTTTTGTGGCATTTGGACATGCAATGTGAAAGTTATATTTTTTCCAAAATAAAGATAATTTAATTATATTCTTTTATTTAAAAAATTCATAATTTTCACACTATAGATCCAAACGCCACAAACTGTCACGAATAGAAAGCTCTATGCACAAAAGAGTGCAAAGGCTTTGTTCCATGGCGTTTGGACATGCAATGTAAAAGTTATGTTTTTTTGTTTTTTCTAAAATAAAAGATCAATTTTTTCATTTAGAAAAACTTTGAAATTCAATAACTTTCACACCGTAGGTCCAAATGCCACAAAACAAAGTCTGTGCACCCTTCCTTGTGAAGAGCTTTCCAACGGTACAAAGAATGCTACCGGATGCATGCCTCATGGTTTTTAGATCTCAGCGTATCAAACAAACAAACAAGCAAAACAAACAATCTGTAATTTAAGGTATAGATTGTTACATATTAACCACTTCCATCCCTAAATCCACTTATTGTCCACATGTCTTATAGAGAATAAATGTCATTCTCTTCAAAATGAAATACAAGTCAAAGGAAATGGATTCCACACTTGAAAAATAAAGGTCACATTTGAGTGCCACGAGGTCACTATTTCCGCATGTGATCAAAGCAAAGCTTGTATGCACATACCATTCTCCTTGCAAGCATCACAAGGATAGTGACTTCAAAACCAATCATGTATAAATGATTTACTACATTTTACTCAATGATAAAAGCAAAAGCATGGCTATCATGTCTATGCAATTAAAAAATTGGCAAGTAATTTGGAACTTTCTTATACAATCCACACCTAGACAAAATAACAATATATGTGAAATTTGTTCTATTTTTGCTTGTTTGTAAAGAAAACATTTCATGAAAGTTGCATAGCAACATCTAAACAAATAAAAATAAAATTATGCAACACTCTCATTCATACTTTATAAGTTCACAAAAGAAAATCAATTCAATTGGAATTCTTTTGCACCTTCATCTTTGTATCATAAAACACATAGTCTAGGAGGGCAAATGTATTCAACTCCATTTAGGGGTTAAGGTATGCATACCCATTATGGACCCCCGACTCACTTGTATCCATACTTTCAACACTTGTATAATTCAACGGCTGAAATATTTGATGCAATTGGGGGGACATTATTATGGCACTCAATCCTAGTGTGTCAAGCAAGGCCCTTCAAATCTAAATTTAATAAATTTTTTCTATTTTCCACTTGATGATAGGTCAATTGACTATTTACAAAAAATATTTGATGAAAAAGGATAGGGCACAAGAATTTGAGGGCTCTTCAAAGATAGAAGTAAACTGATAGCATATCAAATTTGGCGAGTGCCAGTACGGATGTTCTTACATGTTATTGAAACAACCTAGCTCCCCCTTCAAAAATCCCCTTCAAAATCTAGTGTTGACCCTTCGATCCAGTGCCATCAAAGCAAAAACTAATCCACTGACACCTCTTCCGTAGGATTGGGGTGAATTGATCTCCTCGCTCAGCCCCCCCAAATCATTCCAAGGGTGCATGTAAAAAAAAATTAAAAAAATTGTGCCCAATTAATTTATCTTCTACACCTCTCCTTGTTAACTTGTTAATTTGAGGGCTCTGGTTGCAATAATGAATTCAAAATTTGCAAATTTTATCGTGCGTGGAAAATAAAAATTTTCAGAATTTTCCCGAGGGGCCGAGCAAGGGGTAGGGCGCCCTGGCGGTGAAAAAGGTCTGGATCCAAAGTAAAAGCTTGAGAACAAAGGCAACTGCGCTAAACCCAAGTGCTGCAGCTGAACAACAAGCCCTAACTTAACTCCCCACAAGCCCCGAGTCGCCGTCAATTCGGAAGCGGCTGAGATCATATATTCCCAAAATCTCACAATTGCAAATTCCTTTCGCAACTCGAGAAGGGCTCTCGCTCTCTCTGCGTCTGCGTCTGCGTCTGCGTCTCGCTACCCTAAACCCTGAACCTCAATTCCTCACACAACCCCCTGTTTGGATTGATTTGACTCAACTGATTCACCATGTTGGCGCTCTTTGAGACCCCTGCGGGGTTCGCCTTGTTCAAGGTTTTGAACGAGGGCAAGCTCGATGCCTCAGAGGTAAGAAATGTGTCGTATTGCAGCTTCAAAATTGTAGTTTTTTCGCTTAAGAATGCGGAGGTTTGACCATGGGGTGGGTGTTGGTTCTTTTTGTATATTGCAGGAATTGTATAAGGAGTTTGAGAGCCCCGAACTTGCACGGAAGGTATGCTTTTTTTGTTTGTAATGAAGCTCCTCATTGGAATTGGACGGTTTGTGGGATGTTTTTTTTTAGGGTTTAGGGTTTAGGTTCATTGCTGACTGGGTTTGTGGTTTTTTCTCAGATGGTCAAGTTGAAAGCTTTTGACAAGTTTGAGAACACGACCGATGCTCTTAACGCGGCGTCGCACCTTGTGGACAGCAAGCTGCCCAAAGGTCTTCGCAAGTTTCTCAAGGCTGAATGTCAGGGCGAGACTTTGGCTATTGCTGATTCCAAGCTCGGAAAGGCTATCAGTGACAAACTGGTGAGTGGATTAAGCAAAAGCCCTAAACCCTAGGTTTCTTGATCATAAATTTTTTGGCTCTGGAAAGGTTGCACTTTTTTAACCTGATTAGCTTCGTATGATGTTTAAGAGAAAGACTTCCACGTATGAAGAGCACTCCAAAGGTTGCGCTTTCTGTGGATTTAGTAAGGTGTTCTAGAGAGAGACTACTGTAGCGCATGTGAAGAGTACATGCCAAGGTTGCGCTTTTGAAATTCATTCTCTCTCTGCGGAACACGAAGGTGTTTTAGAGAGAGACTTGCATAGAGAGAGACTAGCACTTGTGAAGAGTAAGACCCTATCAGAGAGATGATTTGTGTGAACATGTGTGGACAGGAAATCAACTGTGTGAACAATGCGGCCGTGTCGGAGCTTATGAGGGGATTGAGGTCGCAGTTGTCAGAGCTTATTTCTGGGCTAGCTGGTCATGACATGGCACCCATGAGTCTCGGACTGTCTCACAGCTTATCACGATACAAACTCAAGTTCAGTCCTGACAAGGTGGACACTATGATTGTGCAAGCGATTGGGCTTCTGGATGACTTGGATAAGGAGCTTAATACTTATGCTATGAGGGTGCGTGAATGGTACGGTTGGCACTTTCCCGAGCTTGCAAAGATTGTTCAGGATAATGTCCAATTCGCTAAAGCAGTGAAGCTGATGGGCAGCCGGACAAACGCTGCTGACCTTGACTTTTCTGGGGTGAGTAAATTTCACTGACCATTGAAGTTTTCTGAAATGAATAAAACCGTCTCGTAAATTATTTTCACATTGTCATGGCAATGGTGATTGAATTTCTGCACGGAGATGATATTTCAGGATCATTGCTTGCTATTTCTCGTCAAAAGACGTATCATAAGCTTATTCCAAGTGTGGGTCTTACCAGATATTGCAAGAGGAGGTGGAGGCCGAAATGAAGGAAGCAGCTGTTATTTCCATGGGTACAGAAGTTAGTGATCATGATATGTTGAACATCAAGTCCCTGTGCGATCAGGTCATTGCACTTTCAGAGTACAGAGGCCAGCTGTTTGACTATTTGAGGAGCCGTATGAATGCAATTGCACCAAATCTTACAATTATGGTAGGAGAATTGGTGGGTGCACGGCTTATTGCTCACGCTGGAAGTCTCATCAACTTGGCGAAACATCCCGCTAGTACCGTTCAAATTTTGGGTGCTGAAAAGGTGCTTGAAAATCTCTCATCCCTTTTTTTTCTCTGATTCTTGTCTGTGTCAGTTTCGTCTGACATGGGTGCTCATTAATTTGGATGTGACTGCAGTGGGCGAGTCCTATTGCTGATCCTCCTCTGAATCTCTGCAGGCACTTTTTAGGGCATTGAAGACAAAGCATGAGACTCCCAAGTATGGACTTATTTATCATGCTTCATTGATAGGACAAGCTGCACCTAAGTATAAGGGGAAGATTTCTCGAGTTCTTGCAGCTAAATCAGCACTGTCAATCCGTGTGGATGCCTTAGGAGAGGGTTCTGAAGCCAGCATTGGTATTGAGAGTCGTGCTAAGGTTTGTGCTTCAGTGATTTTGTACTACGCTTTCTTGCTAATTCCATTTAGTTGCTCCTTCTACTGTTAGTTTAACAGTAGAAGACTGAAGCACTTGTTGAGTGCCTCAACTTCTTACATCTTCGTCCATGTAGCAGTTTAATCATGTCCATTTGTTTGCTTACATCAGGTCGAAGCAAGGTTAAGGCAACTTGAGGGTAGGGCCCTAGGTAAATCTGTTGTTACGCCTGGTTCCAAGGGCAAGGCAAATATTCAGGCCTATGACAAGGACAGGAAATCTGGAACTCCAGGGTTGCTTTCTGCTGCCAAGGTAAAGTGACATGACATTCTCGTTTGCTACGTTGGGTCCATCAAAATATGGAGTTGCAGTTGACGTGTTTCTATTTACCTTTGAAACATGCACAGTTCACTAATTTTGTTATGAATCTTCGAATCAGGTCTACAACACAGCTGCAGATGTGACTATGGATGTAACTCCCTCCATTGAGGCTACACCTACAACTGATGCTACTCCTGAGAAAAAGAAGAAGAAGAAGTTGAAGGAAGCAGCTGAAGTCTCAGAGCCAGTTGTTGCTGTAGCAACCACGGAAGCTACTCCCTCAGCGAAGAAGAAGAAGAAGTCCAAAGAAGCTGCCACTCCTGAGGCTACTGTTTCAGTGGCCGTTGCTGTTACCCCTGGGGTTACCAAGTCAGGAAAGAAAAAGAGGAAAGCTGAGACCGAGGCCGTCGTGGAGGCTGCAGTGGAAGCTGCGGTAGGAGCAGTCAATGGAGTTACAACAGAAAAGAAGAAGAAAAAGAAGAAAAGCAAAGAAGAGTCTGCATAAACGTTAGCATTATAGTAGTCATAGGAGTTATTGTACATCTTGGAGCGAAAAATGATGCTGGTGGGCCAAATCCTAACTCTTAAATATGAATTGCATATCGTGAACGAATGAGCACTGGTTGCTTGCTTGTAAGGGTCTCAAGTTTTGAGGTTTGGATCTCAGAGAATAAGTTGGAAGACTGTCTGAGACATCAAGAGTGATCTCACCCTAGGTATTGGATTTTCGGCTGTGCCTGGACTCCTGGAGTCTGTTGCAGACGACAGCTCAGGCGACCTGTCTCTGTACAAGTTTTGAACTATTTAACAGGGTTGAGTTATTTTTTGCTCCTTCAATTTCTTGCAATGAAAACCACCTACCCTGTGTTCTGATAACCTATGCTTTCAAAACCCGTCATGTGGTGTGACCATGGAGGTGTTTGGTCATTCTGTGTAACCTAAATTGTCCGTAAGGACCGAATAGTGGGTGTCAGAATTGAGTTTAGAGCGTGGTGTTCAAAACCCAGCTTTTCCTCAGTTTTGATGGGAACCAACTATGTGGCAAGGAATATGTGTATATAATGGAATTGGACCTACAAAAAAATAATCGATTCATTCAATGTTCTCAAATTTAATTATATACAAAATTTTTTTTTATGTATAATGACTAGGAATATCATCTAAAGTAACAATAGGTGCAACATCATTTTATTATAAACAATCACAAATAATATATATTAATACAAAATATTCAACTGCAAATTTATCTAGGAATCGAAAAAAGAAGAGGAAATAATCTTACAATTTGAATGTCTTTGAGATATATGCCATCTTCAACATTCACCTTGTAACAACCTTCAATCTCTATAGAGTAGTAATGGCTGGTGTTCCATATTTTTTTGTATATACAGTAGAACCTCTCTAACCCAATACTCTCTAAGTAACGCTTTTACAAACCTTGTTAGTAGGGAAATAAACACCAATTTTTGTTATAATTTGTACTACCTTTTTCAATCTCAATATTAGGGTTCATTGTATAGTATATAAGGAGCACCATCTTTTTTGTTTAGCAAATCTAGTACGGAGTACTTACTTTTGATAGCCTTTGATTGTACTAGGAAATCCTCTTAAGGGTGTTTTTTCATTTATAAAGTTTATTTATTTATTTTTCTTCAAATAAAAAAATGAGCTAAAGTAGAAGAATTAGTAAAAGTAGAGCAATATAGTAAGTGATTTTTGAAGTCTACTTTCAACAATGGATGAAAAAACAAGAAGTGTGACCTTTG
Source organism: Pseudisothecium myosuroides (assembly GCA_951799445.1). NCBI lineage: Eukaryota > Viridiplantae > Streptophyta > Bryopsida > Hypnales > Lembophyllaceae > Pseudisothecium > Pseudisothecium myosuroides. The sequence goes on along the minus strand of OX637289.1, from coordinate 6,872,238 downwards.
TTTAAGCTAATAATACAAACAACATATCAAAAGAAGATTCAAGATCGTCACAGTCTTTTCAACCATCTTCACCTATTGATATTCCTAAAAAGAAAATTGATCCTCAATTGGTGGAAAACACAGGGTGGATTAAATTTCAAAAAATGTATAGATAAATTTGTATATGTATATATATTGTACACCAATTTATACTAGTACACCTTGTTGCAAAATTTGCAACAATGTTACTTTTCTAAATCATCTATTATAGTTCAAGATGAATAAGTAATGTGATGCAAGTTTGACCATCTACTTGGATGAAAATATAAATAATAGGATTTTGTTAAAGTTTATATTTGATATTATAGATACATAGAAATATAAACGGTCCCAACTTAACAATATGAACCACATACAAACATGATGACCCTCCCTAATGTAATAACCTCTCTAATTCAATGTGTCAAACCAGTCCCAACTCTATTAATTTAGAGAGGTTCTATTGTACAAGTTGCAAAAAACTTGATAGCATCGATTGCCGGTCCCAACTTAACAATATGAACCACATACAAACATGATGACCCTCCCTAATGTAATAACCTCTCTAATTCAATGTGTCAAACCGGTCCCAACTCTATTAATTTAGAGAGGTTCTATTGTACAAGTTGCAAAAAACTTGATAGCCTATGTGGCCAAAAAGTGTTGTGCAAAAGGAAGAGGAAACTTCAGGATGTTTGTAACCACTAACCAAAGTTGATCATGGACACAATTTCACCACAAAATTTCAATTGTCTTTCTCGAAATCTCTATGTTTTTCTTTCACACTAAAATTTTGAAGTCTCACATTCTTGTTGACAACAAATTTGTCATAGTAAGTATGGACAAGAGGACCTTGAATGGTCACTATGATTGTACAATAAGGTCTACTTCATTTACAAACTGACACTTTGAGGCATTCAAATTTTTTTGTACAATGTGTTGTATAATTGGCATATTCTTGGTAAGCATATATTTGGTATATTTTTTATGCAATCCCAATCAAGCATGAAAAGTTTCAATTTCAAAAAAACTAAATTTTATTTTTGGTGAATTTTTTAAGTCAATTTTCATGGTTTTACATAATATTTTATTGAAAATAATTGGTCATTAATTTTTTTAATTCAATTGCATACATATGTAGGAAACATTTATATGCACATCTTTCAAATTAAAAAACACCCCACTAAAAAACAAAAATATGAGCAAGGAAGACTTAAATGTGAAGCATCATATGATTTGTGAAATTGATATCTTTGTATTTTAACAAGATTTTGCTATTTGACTTTCACATTGCACCTAATTTTGTACATTTTAGCATGATGTTACAGTTACTTTGCCAAAACCTCGTTAAAATATAAAGATATCAATTTCACAAATTTTGGTCATATGATGCTTCACATTTAACTCTTCCTTGCTCATATTTTTGTTACTTAATGGGGTGTTTTTTAATTTGAAAGATGTGCATATAGATATTTCCTACATAAGTATGCAATTGAATTAAAAAAATTAATCACCAATTGTTTTCAATAAAATATTATGTAAAACCATGAAATTGACTTAAAAAATTCACCAAAAATAAAATTTAGCTTTTTTGAAACTTAAATTTGGTATCCTTGATTGGAATTGCGTGAGAACTGGGTGTCAATTATGCAAGACAAAAAATTCCAATTTTTTTCTATACTTTGCAATTAAAATTGGAATGGCTCAAACCAGTAATTTGTAATGAATTAGACCTTATTATACAAAAGCCTTGAAATCTATGACATCTACATGCAAGTATAGAGACTTTGGTTTCTTTCTATTATTGATGTTTCCATATCTACTAACCACGTGACAAACAAACACACAATCTCTCACAATGACAATGACATGAAGATCATCAATTAGCATTAGAAGGTTGTTCTCATATCATTTCAAGAATCCCAAATGCAAATGAAAAGAAAGAGGAATCAATCAAGGCATGATTCTATTTTACCAAAGATTCACATTAAATCCTTCAGGAAAACTATTTACTTAAAGAAGACAAAATAAAAATTATAATGTGTGAAAAGTTATAGCAATTAAATATACATGATAAAACAATGCAATTTTAAACTTTAATCCCTATGAATCTTTCATAAAATATCTTCAATCTTTGTAATTCAATTCATAAATCTCTTAAGACAAGCGTATTTCATTTTCTAATGCTAAAATTAATTTTTAGACCGAAATTGGGTCTTTCATTCACTAATACAAAACAAAAAGACAGATACAAAACAAAATAAATTATTCCTTTAGATTAGACCTTCCATGATTCCTTGACACTAAAATTCTCAAAACTTTTGAATTTGGAACATATACAATAATACCAAATACAGTAGAACCTCTCTAAGTGCATAATGCCGAGACTATGCACTAAGAGAGGTTTATGCAATTGGAGAGGTTCTGTACTGAACTTTGGCTAACATGGCCTCTCACTATGGGGCTTCCAAGTTCCAACCATTGTTTACAAATATTATGACCTCTCTTACTGCATATTATGCCCTAAGATAGTATGCATTAAGAGAGGTTCTACTATAATTCAAAGTATATCTTAATTGCTCATGTAATCTAAAAGAGTTACTTAGTGAAGGTTTTATGTAGCCACATAATATACATTTCTAAAAGTCAACTAAAATACAAAGCAAACACACCTAAGCTTTAAAGAAGGTTTTTGACTTTTATAAACTATGACAAATACTTCAATAAGGAGAAATGAGTACTTTCCTACAATGGGCAGGGTCATGTGGGGTATTGTCCAAGATGTACTTTTTCTACAATGAAGTGGACTGTGAGGGATATTTCCTAGTACTTTTCTACAATGGAATAGACCGTGAGGGATATTGCACATGAAGTATTTTTCTATAGGATAAATTGTTCATGAGGGGTATTGCCTTCAATCCTATATTAGAATACAATGTATTCAAAAACATCGTAGAAATATGAAGTGGTATGATTATGAAAATGAACTTAAATAACAAATTGTGTGAATAGGAATTAGTATGAACATAAAATGATATTGTAGAAGATTGTTAAAAGAATTGATAGTAATAAATACCACAATTGAATGTTAAATTTTGAATCAAATGACATGCCAAAATCTACTATAGATTTAGATTTATTTCAAACTAAAAATCTTGTTGAAAAATATCCTTCAAATTTTTTGAAGTGAAAAGACCAACTAATTGCAAGATTGTAATATTTAAACTTCAAAAACCAGGTTTTTGCACACCTTATCAAAGGTGCAATTCTATCTTTCAAGATTAAGAAGGAAATTCACAACTATCCTACAACTAGTTAATATTTTAGAAAATGGAATTAAGAACCCACGGAAAAATGATTTAAGAAATTGTTGTTGCTGTTTTACAAAGAGAACTAAGTTATATATCTACATTTTACACCTACATGAAAGCATACAAATTGAAGCAATACCTATATAGAATGAGCATGCTTCTTATTAATCATTTGTCAAAAATAAATCAGGGTTTTTTTGATAGTCAAAAGAGCATTCTAGAATGTATTTTGATCACTATAAAAATGAACTACAAATGGTACATCCAAAATCTTGGTTCCATCTGTTACCATTGCGGAGATCAAGGAGCTTTCTTGAGGGATATTATCTTTACAATGATTTTGGTGGATGACAAATGAGTCACAGAAGAATACATCATTGATCAATGAATTAATTCTTAAAGAACAGGCTGGTGACCATAGAAATCATCTCTTTTAATACTGTGTGAATCATTGGTTTAAAAAAAATTTGAAGAAGTCATTGAAAGTCAAACTACTATGCAAGACTACAAGACTTCCCCTTTTCACACATTAGGAAAAATTTCAGCCCTCAAGGGGGCTGCTAGTTTTTTTATTTTCGGGACCCCAGGGGTGCAATTACAAAAAAGAAATTATTTTTTCCAATCTGACGTGGCGTTGATGTGGCATCAATAGTGCCACATCATTTTTCATTTTTTCAAAATTAAGTTTTTTATTTTTTTATTTTTTTCTCTAAATGCACCGGGGGTATCTCATTCGCAGCCCCCTTGAGGGCTGAAATTTTTCCTAATGCAAAATTCTGAAGATGAATAGTTGCACTTTTGTCCTACACAGAAGGATTCTTTGTCATTCATCGGCCAAAAAACGGTTGTGGCATCCATTAACCCTTAAAGGACAAATGGGGTGACTATGAAAATCATCCCTTTGGCTACCGTGAAAATCATTCCCATAAAAAAATGCAAAAGCACTCATTGGAAGTCAAACTACTATAGAAAACCTTCCCTTTTCACAACATAATTTTAAGGATGAATATATAGTTGCACTTTTGTCCTACTACAAGGATTTTTGTCATCCATCAAATGTGAAACGTCCTTGTCGACGTTTGAGGGTTAAGGATTAAAGTCTATGAATGTAAAAATTTGAAAACTTCAAATTAGCTAGACGGAAGGGTAGAAACAATAAACAATAAAAGTGACAATTCAGGGGTACTAGTACCTTTACGGTCGAGGTGAACTGACCCCCTCGCTTGGCCTCCCAAATCATTCCAGAGGTGCATGTGAAAAAAAAGCCCCCTATTTTGAGCCGTCTGTAGGGTATGTTTTAGACTTCTCCAAGCTAATTTGGGACCTCTGCTCGCGAATATGAATTCAGAATTTGCAAATTTTATCATGCCTCGCAAATATAAATTTCAGGGTTTTCCCTCGAGGCCGAGCAAGGGGGTCAGTTCACCCCAGCCTACCTTTACCACAAGCCTCTTATTCCCTACATTGCTGGAAGGGTAGAGAATAAAAAAAAACGGCCATGGCCAACAGTAAAAGTGACAATTCAGGGTATCTTAAGCAAAAGCCTCTCTTGCACTGCATCGCTGTGCTATGAGCAATGCCATGGATATAATATAAGGTAGGTACACCTAAAACCGCCACTTTTTGGTACTGAGCTTAGTTACTATTATTAGATAGGTCAAATTTTCATATGTTCTTGTTGGCAAGTGAAAGGAGGTTCAATTCCAACGCACAAGAGAACGTGGCATTTGGATATTGTATGCAAAAGTTATTAAGGAACAAAGTTTGGTTTTAAAATGGTTTCTTCCACATAGGTACAAAATTGATTTTGAAGATGTACCAAGAGTAAAGATGGCGGTTTAAGGTCAGTGGCACATTTGGGTGTACCTACCTTAAGGGCATCCTCAATGCCACGGGTGTAAAAAACCACTGCAATGGTACATGTAGTCCCTTTTTTCCATCGCAGGTGCCTCAATGCGACGGTCGTCACTTGAAATTGTAAACAGCACAAACACAAAAGCGGGGGAAGCAAGAGGTGAAGTGGTTGGTGGAAAAGGTTGGGAGCAGCGACTATGGCTGAATCTACACTCAATCCTTGCTATTATTGTTATTGACCAAGGATTGCATAGGAGTTTGAAGGGCACAACAAAGGACAAGTTTTTGCCAAGCCAGAGCCAAAAAATGTTGCACCCGTTAATGTAACGTGGAAGGTGCCCTCAACATTGGGTTGGATTTTTGGTGCTTCTCTATAACCCACGCAGAACTTCCCATTGTAGTGCGCCCTCAGACATTGCATTGAGGATGCACCTCTAAGACAATTAAAAAACCATGCCCAACAGTAAAAGTGACAATTCAGGGCCGGTATATATACCGGTACCACAAAGCCTCTTGTGCACTGCATTCAGTTGCTACTGTATGAGCAATGCAGTGGATTAGACAATTAAAAAACCATGCCCAACAGTAAAAGTTACAATTCAGGGGTATCTGTAGTTCTGTACCACAAGCTTCTTATCCAAGGAAAATGAAAACAATATTATTTCTGAAAGCAAACCTTGCCTGGGGCACACTTCCACAGCAGAAATCGAAGCCCGTTTTTGATCTCAAGTCCACTCTGACCTGTCTCCGCTCAAGCGTACTCCACAGTTGCTGGCAATCCATAGCGCGAAGAGAAACTGAAGCGGTAAAGTACTTCGGATTCCAACACAACTACGTTGCTGTGGTCTTATGATTCTGCTCCTCAGGTCCCGTTCAGACCATTGCTGTGGTCTTAATATGATTATGATTTGGCATGAATTTTCTGCAAGGAACTCTCAGTTGGGACTGTTGTCAAAATTTGTGCTTAGGAATGTTCACTTGGTGATTTAAGCAATTGGGATCTCGGATAGGGGACAAAAGATTTAGTGCGCACATTTTAAGTTACAATGACAACGCAGGGGAGCTCGCTGGGTCTTCCACACCAAGGAGCTTTCACGTATGAGTTCAGTGCATCTTCAGCAGTTTGGAACGGGTCACTGCAGTCTCCATTTTCAGTTTGTTCGGGTTTGCAACTGCAGATAATTCAGCTGTGACTCCAGTGAGTACACTGAACTAGATTTGTGCATGATGTGCAGAACTTGTCAGATTCTCTGCCTGAGTTCAAGGGATTTTGCTAGCAATCTAGCCCCCGAGAAAATTGATAATCCTTTCGGCCATGGTGGGGCTGGTGGAACTAAGGAACGCCGTCGCTGTGGTGGTGGCGACGGTGCTTGTCTACAAAGTTTTGAAATTGCTGTGGATTGGAGTTTGGGAGCCGCTGCGCATGCGTCGTGTGATGGCGCGGCAAGGACTGAAGGGTCCGCCGTTCCGATTCCTCATCGGAAACCTCGTCGAAATGGCCAAGTTTGCGGGGTCGTTTCCTGAAGCTCTGCCACTCGGTAGTTACGCCGATTTCTCACCCACTGTCACGCCGCAGTGTGCTTTGTACTGTCCCAAATACGGTATGCATGCAAGTTTCTCTTATGCTATGGTTATGTGCATCCTAGAAACATCGAAACGAGATTAAGAAAGTCTTCATATGCCTGCATTTTTCTTGGGTCTGTTTGGCAAGTGAATGGAGGTTTAAATGCACTGAGTATGTAGTTATTAGACACTGGATGAATGAACTGGGAATGTTCAAAGGACTGATTGAAGTAGGCTTGCATTGCAAATGGGTAAGGATACCAATTTCTCGTCCACTGTCATGCGTCAGTTTGCCTTGAATTGTCTCCAACATGGTATGCCGGTCTCCCGTACGCTATGGTTTGTTCACTAAAAAACATCGCACTAAGCTTCAGACTGCCTTCATTCTTCTTGAGTCGTTTTGGCACTCGAAAGACGGTTCGAATGCATCTTAGCATGTCGATTTGAGACATCGGATGAAGAAACTATGAATCTTCAAAGTACTAATTGTAGGTAGATCCTAAAAATGAACTGCAGATTTTCATTTTCATTCCATATTCAGTTTAAGGAAGCATTTCTAGGGATAGCTTTTTGTGTAATGGTCGCAAGTAGGTGTAGTTACCTATTTTGACTTGGTTTCTGGAGGAAAAAACTAATTTTGCATTGTGCATGATCACCCTCTCGAGCAATTTTGCTGCATCAATTTCAGGGAGCATCTATTGCTAAGACGTTTGAATTGACTGACTCACAATTAAACGGCGGCGGTTCTCTCCATATCTTACATTGCTTTGTGTCGAGGACAATACCAGAGCTTCTGATACTTGATTTGTACAGGGAAGAATTTTTTTTATCAATGGGCTACCAACACACGAATTGTTGTGCGAGACCCCGAGATTGCAAAAGAAGTGTTTGTGAACAATCACAAATTCTTGAGGAGGCTCCCCCTTGAAGACGCGATCGTCAAGCAGCTGTTGGGCAAAGGATTGGCTAGTCAGTTTGGAGAGAAATGGTCTACCGAGAGACGGACCCTCACTCCCTTCTTTCATCAGGACGCACTCAAGGTATTGCTTGCTACACCCTAAACCCATCAACAATTGGCCCCTTAATCTTTTAAGGATCAAGATGTCCATTTTTGGTCTCATGTTTTTTCAAGTTTGTTTGACAAGGCCATTTGTGAACTTTTTTTTAGGTTCTATTTGGTTCATTTTTGACCAACATGTGTAATACACTTTACTCATGCTAGTGACATAAAATAAAACTTCAATTGGAATATATTTTTCATAGCATGATCAATTGAATTGTCTCTATTCAAACCTAGAACTCTTAGTTCTTTGGGGATTAAATCAATTCAATGACTCATTTCTCAATCATTGATGTATTGTTGTTGATTTTTTGCATTTGTGATACATGTACATGAGTTTTTTTGTATTGTTTTAAATTTGCTTTGGTGTGTATTATTCGAATCTTGTTATAGTAAAAATATTCTCCATAAATGATGTGAATGAGAAAGTAACTCTATGATGTTTCATAATTGGAAATTTTTAGCAAGCTCCTCTTGGGTTCAAAATGATGTTTCAACTTGTATTGAGTTCCATCCCTTCTTTCCTAATTCTTCACATGCGTTCTATATTTAGATGGTTATGAGGTAACCACCTTAAGTCCAACCAAGCACTTGAATCTTTTCTCATACACTTGAGGAAGATGCATTTTAAAATGTGTTTGATTTATCATATAAGTAAATAAATGGTTACAATTGATTACTTCTATATCTATAGGTATTGAAATTAATCACCTAAGAAGATAGTAAAATATTTCAAAAGAGAGGAAAACCTCATGCCATTGTTTTTTATTAGTAACAATGGAGTTGTGAATTCACAATTTCAGTCTAGTGTATAGAACTTGTTTCTAAATTCGGTTTAGTACAATTTTGAGTTCTAAAGTGCTCAATTTCTTGTAGAAACTTGAAATCACATCGTCCAAACCCCTTCTTTTCTAAAATCTCTCCCAATAGCTCTTGGAAGTTTCCATAAGTGGCAACAATATTAATCAAAGTAAATTCTTAATTTGGATGCAATGGAGTCAATTTGACATGATTAATCTATTGGTAGTATAAGAGTCTAATTGGCAGTGGTGATGGTTACTTGTAGGGCATGGTAGAGGCGGTGGTAGAAGCAACCACAACAGGGATACAAAAGTGGGAAAAGATGGTCACTGAAGGTGGTGGCTCAGCGGAAATTGATGTGCAACCTGACATGCATAAAATTTCAGTAAGAATCATATCGTTGACGGCATTTGGTGGTGATTGTGACAAGGGAGAGCAAATCTATGAACTCCAGAAAGAGTTGGCAACACAAATCTCCATAAGTTTGCGTAATCCATTGGCTTGGCTCATTCCAAACTATAGGTAATGTCAATTGTAAAAGGTGACATTGTTTTGGACTAAGTAAGGTCAATCAAGAAATCATGTTGCATATCTTCTATTTTAGATTTTACATTAGGAAATCTTATAAGTGCAAGTAGGAAAGGTTAAATTATGAGTTATAATCACCCTTCTTGCAACCTTTGAAACTTTTCCACATCAACTTGCACAATCATCTAATACGCAATCCAAGATAGAATCACTTATAATCTAGCAAATTTCACTATTGATCATGATTTTGTAAGATTGTCTTTTTTTGAAACAAAAACAAATTGTGGCTATTTGTAAGTGACTTTTAAGAATGGCATTTGAGTATCTTTTGCAATAGTTTTGCAAAACCGAACTTCACTTAATAGATTTTCAAAACCCATGAAGTTTATTGCATCATTGATCCTTCACCACCATAGTATTCTTAAACTTTAGGGTGAAGTTATCTTTGTAGCCTTGCATTCCAACCTTCTTTTATCATCAAAACTCAATAAAAACTATTGAATTGAACATTCCCATTCATGCAATATTATAGAAAGGGCATTCAAGCCTTCATATTCAAGAATGTTACCAATTCCACATTCTCATATCATTATTATTGAACAGAAAAATTCCAACAAAAACAAACAAGAACATGGACAAGTGTGGGGCTAAGATCAATGCTCTCTTGCACGAAGCCATGGATGGACGAAGGGATGCCATGCTTACAGGGAAAGCAAGCTCTTATGGGGAGGATTTGCTTGGGCGCATGCTAACCGCGGCGACGGATGGATGGGATGAAGAAACACAAGCATTCAATATGGCATCAGTGTTCAACAATTGCAAGCTCTTCTACTTTGCGGGAGAGGACACTGTGGCTAGCACCACTATATTTTCAATGTTATTGCTGGCCAACTATCCCCAGTGGCAAGATCGCGCCCGTGAAGAAGTCTTGGAGGTGCTTGGTGACGGAGGGGAGTGCAACCCTAGTGCACTCACACGGCTTAAAGTGGTAACTTTCTTTGGTGCTTGCCCATTATGTAATTTCATTTATGGCTCCTAGTGCTAAATTCACTACTAACTATGCTATAATTTTGAATTTAAGCACTACAATATTTGCCTCTATTGTATCTTATTATAAATATGTTTTGGAAGAGTTTTGATATATGTGGCCTCTTTGTTAACCACTAACTATGCTATACAATGTTGATGTAGAGTAATGTGGCAAAATTTAAGTCAATGAGTGAAGGAAGTATTAGAACTCCCAATATCAATATTTTGGGTAGGAATTTTGCTATATTAAACCACATCAGAGACCATTACTCTCAGTACGTTGCAATGCTAATGTGGTAGAGTTAGTGATTAAGGGGAGGAGTATTAGTACCTATCATTAAAGATGGCACGTAATGATTATTAATATGTATAATTACAACAAGGAATAAATCTAGGTCGAATGTCAATGACAAGGAACATGGAAAAGGAGTTGACAAGACCATATGTCTCGTCAACATTCCTTGCTTACAGCCATTCAAGGTTGTTATGAAACATAATTTGAAATGCTAAAGGTAACATTAGTCTGAAAGTTAGCAAATTATCCCAAGGCTAATGTCTGAAAGTAAAAGATGTCTATGACATATAATGTCAACCCTTCTTAATGGAATGTGCAAACCATTAAAGATTTTGATGAAAAAGATAAACAACAAATGAGACTCAAATGTACAAACTTACATATAGGTTAAATTGTAATGCTAAAATTTGCTTTAAAACACTTTTGAAAGTTTTAACTTTTTTTAGGATAGAACATACACAACATACTCTTCAAGGTCTCATAGTTCTATATTGCAAAATAATTAGAATGCTCAACTGTATTTTGAAAGGCTCAAACCTTGATTGTAATCCTAAATCTCATTTGCAAAGGCCTTATGCATAGTAATGAAAACCAAGGCCATTGGTACCGCATCTAATATACAAGTTATTACAACTAATTTTCAAGTCAACACCTCAAGCTATCGATGTGATACAACTGATACTACCTTGGGAACAATGTTAGGTAATTGTACCCTTTATGGCCTTACATAGTCCATCTTTACATTGAATGAGTTTTGCATATAGCAGTCAAGGAAAGTTTATAAAAATGATGGTTTTATTGATTTGGGCAATTCAAAACAAATTATTCATGTATATATTATATATAGTGCTATGTTCATTTAATTTTTCCACATTTATCAAACAAAGCAAGAATAGAAAACCCCATTCATTCTACTTGGATTGAATGTGTTGTATGTATTCAGTATTACAAATCTCTTGACTAGCCAAACTTATTAATTTTAGATCTCAAAATGACCACATAATTTTTTTCATTTTTGTGAATATCTTTGGTCTCGGTGATTCATGTGTTTGGATGTGTCCCAGGTGGGAATGATCATAAACGAAACGTTGCGAATCTTCTCAGCAATACCAACAATGTCAAGGCAGACAACAAAAGATCTTCAATTGAAAGGACTATTCATTCCGAAGGGCATCATGATTGAAGTGGCAAACCAGGCAATCCACCAGGATAGGGACTATTGGGGAGATGACGTTGCAGATTTCAACCCAGAGAGGTTTAGAAATGGTGTCTCTGGTGCGTGTTCGCATCCACATGCATTCCTGCCATTCGGCCTAGGTCCAAAGTCTTGCATCGGCAACAACTTTGCTTTCATGGAAGCCAAGATCGTGTTGGCCATGGTGTTAAGACGGTTGCAGCTTGCAATTTCGCCGAACTACCGGCATCATCCAGTTTTTGATATGGTGCAGAAACCCAAGTTTGGGATGCCTCTCATTTTGAAAGCGTTGTAGAAATTCTACCATGGTTGGTGTTTGTTTTCCATAATCAACTAGTGGAATTGGTAGAGTGCTCTCGTTAATTTAGTTTATAAGTAGTAAAGCAATTATATCACTAATATGCACTAGTTTTGGATTTAATTTGATTTGTAAGGCGCTCGAATATAATAGTTGATAATAGTTTAGATAGTATTAGGGCCAATTTCCATCGCTAGATTGGAAGGCCAACAACTGGAGGGAGGACTAGAAGCTAGATTAGAACTCTAGTTTGGCTTGCAACCTTCATGTCGTTTCTGTTGGGCTCAGTCTCTAAAACCCAACTTCCTAGAGATGACCAAAGTTCTCCACATTTTCCTAAAATTGGTACATGAGCATCACTATACTTGGGGGCTTTAGAAATTACCGTTTGCTTTGTTGAGCATTAGCAATTACCATTTGCCTTGAAGTACAATCACACTTAGAGGGAACACTGCTTGGGAACTATTATCTGCCTTGGAGGGCATAGAATTAGAGGTTTTTAATATTTTATATTTCGATAAAAAGATGAAATTAATTAAGGTATAACCACTAGCTTTGAATAAATATATTGGGCCGAAAAATGGATAGAAACCAATAAAACTACAAAGCTTTCAAGATAAAACTACAAGCTTTAGGATAGGGTATTTTGTATTATTGGGACAATACGTTCTTAAAAATTAACTACTTACACAATTATGAAAATCCATCATAGAATCTTACAAAACTCCAAAAAAATTACAACATATACTTTGAAAACTGTCAAAAGACAATTATAAATTACTTTGAACACCCATCTTTATTCTTATATAGAAAACTAAACACAAGAGTTTGAGAAAACTAAATAAGCAAATTAGGACTATACATAAATGACATATGTGATTTGAGAATTTTGTACTATCTACCTTATCTATGGAGCACTGAATAGTACAATCAATAGTACAATAATTGTAATAGAAAGGACTTGTAACAAAATAGTGGAGATTTGGTTCCTGCAAATCAAAATATGGAATGTTCAGTGTTAGAAATTGAATGATCAATAAAAAGTTTTACAACACAAGAGGAGCACAACCAAATTTGAATACGATACACTCATCGAATGTAACTTCCAAGAACAAAGGTCAAATATAAAATTATTATCAACATATATTATACCAAAAAAACCAGTAATATATATTTTGGGGTAAGCCTGGACTCTTGGAGTCTGTTGCAGACAACAGCTTAGGTTCGGTGACTTGACTGTCTTTTGTACAAGTTTTGAACTATTTAACCCTAGACCGCCCAAGGGGACGGATTCTGGCCACTGGAAATTTGGAAATGCCTCTGGCGCAAGACAGTGAATCGAGATCTCTGGAATAAGAATTGAGGTGGGTGGACAAGTAAATCTCTGGGCTCATCGTGGCTTTGTTGGGGCCACCATGACGTGGCAATGTCTTCAATGGAGGTCGGATTACGCGATAGTAGAACACGGGACTGGCAATTTGCATTGAATGTCCTAGAAATGACCGGTGCAAGCCGATGGGAGACCGTTGGCCATGTATCACCTTATACGCTGGTACCCGAGGACACAGAGAGGGTTACAGAGGGATGTGGAATAACCGTCCACCACTATCAATCTAGGGAGATTATCTTTCCACTTGCTGTCACTCCCTAATTCTAACTTCTCTAATCACTCTCTCCCCTTCAGAAGAATTGGACCACTGTATCTCTACTTTCACGGGCGAGAATGAAGATCTCCCAAAACAAGATTCTACTTCTGGGAAGAATTGTGGCCAAATTGAGAAGTTTTGAGATTCGAGAGCAAGATAAGTTGTTCACCAAAACGTGAAGAAGACTTCCAAAGACTTGCCTAGTAGCAGATCTGTTCACTAACGGCAGATATTGTCTACTCGCAGAGATCTCGAAGTGCGAACATGACTCTGACCATTTGCCATTGTGAGCAACCTTCTGTTTATTCTTTACTAATAAGAGCGTGACGAACTGGATTTCTTGTGAGGCTGAGTCTCAAGGTAAAATAATGCAGTGTCTATCAAAACCGAATTTTCTGAGGAAACAGAAACAAGGTGCAGTATTCCACAGTCAGATTAAACCCGGGCTCTGAAGGTTGGCAGATCTACTCCAAAGTGATTTACAGAGAACGTTATCTTCTCCTAGTTTCTCATAAGAAACAGCGTGCTCACGAAACATAAAGATCACCGTCACGGCTTCACAAATTAAACAAATGACAACTTAGCTGTGCTGTCGTATCCAAAAGCTTTTGGATACATCTGCACTGCGGGTGTAAGACTTTGAGAGTAAGTGACGCGCCATGGAATCGAAAGATGATCGAGAAATGAAATCCCAGTGTTCCTTTCCTAGAAGGACAAAAGACTCCTCAGAACTCTGTTTTCGACAACGAAAGAAATGCGAGTAACGATCCAAAACAAGGTTTCCAGGAAAACAGGAGCACAGTTCGCCTACCTGATTTACAAAACCACCGGCAGTACCCCGCGGACATCGCAAGCCTGTTCCGGTTGGTTCCGGTCACCACCACCCCGCCTGCACAAGTGTTGTGACAGAGAGATAAAAGTAACAACTAACGTGTGGTGAAGGCACAGACTGTGGTGAAGGCACAAGCTCTAAGCATAACAATCAACACAAATATAAACAAGAGAATACCTCTACCCCACATCCGGAGAAGATGATAGTGTATATATATATTCGGACTAGGTGTCTAATTATACAAGGTGACTAGTAGATCGTTCTATTTTTAATCATCCACTGTTTGTCATCCCGTAGTAGCACTGGGAGTACAGTACATCTGGATAGAAGTAGTTGGGTTAATTACTATTCTAATTCTGAGTTAACTACTACTTCAACACTCCTCCTCGATCAATAGTTACCTCATTAAAAACTGATCTGTGATGAAAACCTAAATTAGGAAAAATCCCACAGACAGAAAAGAGTGTAACTTCTACTGAGGAACTATCTCATGCAACAAACGCATGCCGGCCTCTTGTACTAATCTCCTATGAGTATAGGCTGGAAGAGCTTTGGTCAACATGTCCGCAATGTTGTGTGCTGATTCTATCTTCTTGACTTCTATTTGCCCGGATTGAATGAGATCTTGAGTGAACCCAAATATATGTGGAGGAATGTGTTTGGTGCGGTCAGTTTTGATAAAACCAGATGCCACTTGAGCTACACATGCAGCGTTGTCTTCAAAGATGATAATCGGCTTGAAGTCTCGAGTAATCTCGCACTGCTCCATGATGATCTTGTTCATGTTCCTCAACCATACTGCTTCCCGGGTTGCCTCATGGAAAGCAATAAGTTCAGAGTGATTCGAGGAAGTAGCAGTAACTGTTTGCTTCACTAACTTCCACGAAATTGGGGAGTTATTCTTCAAAAATATGTATCCAGTTTGTGATTTCCCAGTACTCTCATCGGATTTGAATCCCGCATCAGCATAACCTGTGATATCTGAGGTCTTCTCTTTGGTATAACAAAGTCCCAAGTCTTCTGTCCCCCGGAGGTATCGGAACAAATGTTTAACACCATTCCAATGACGAGCTGCCGGTCTTTGGCTATGACGAGCTAAGACACTTGTAGCAAAAGAAATGTCAGGCCTAGTATATGTAGACAAGTAGTTGAGAGCTCCTACTGCTGCGAGGTACCGGGTTTTGTCAGGAAACTCCTCCTCCTCCTCCTCGCAAGGACAGTAGGGGTCATCCAGAGTTCAACTTTGTCCCATCATGGGAGCGGAAAGAGGACTAGCTTGGTGCATCTGAAATTTCTTGAGAAGTCTTTGGGTATAAGCAGTTTGATGGAGAAAAATACTACCATCTGGTAAATGAGTCACCTCAAGGCCAAGACAAAAGGAAGTCTGGCCTAACAACTTCATCTCAAATTGAGTGGTTAGGAGACTCACAACATGACTACAGGTAGATGGAATGCCTACTAGATTGAGGTCATCTACATAGACAGCAATTACTACAAAGCCTGTGTCATTTTTAAGTGTAAAGATGCAAGGTAGGGATGGATCATGTTTGAACTTATGGTAGAGTAAGAAGTCCCGAAGGTGCTTGTACCACATTCTACCTGCTTGTTTAAGGCCATAAAGAACTTTTTGAACTTTCAAACCAGAATAGGACCTCGGATTGTCATCCGATGGGGTAATGTCAAGAAAATCAGGTGGTGGTTTGATATAGATGGTAGCATCTAGAGAACCATGGAGGTAGGCTGTAACAATATCTAGCAAATGGGTTTCTAATCCAAGCTGAACAGCCATCGCGAGCAAATATCTAAATGTCGCGGAATCCATAACAGGAGAATACGTAAAATTATAATCAATACCGGGGCGTTGGGTAAAACCTTGAGCAACTAATCGGACTTTGTAACGAACAACTTGACCCTGGGCATTTCGTTTCTTAGTGAAGATAAGCTTGTGCCCAACTGGCTTAGTGGCCAAGTTGGTCACAAGTGGACCAAAGACTTGATGCTTTCGCAAAGATGCATACTCATGCTGAATGGCTTCAGACCATTGGGGCCAATCTGGGCTGGTCTTGGCTGCCTCCAATGTGAGGGGATCAGAGGATGAAGTAATCAAGCTAGTAACAAAAGACATGATCAAAAGAGCTTCGCCTGGTGAGCAAGGTAAAGGATCAGATTGGTCAAAGAAAGTGAAAATTTCTCCATGGTGGCTGGACCTAGGCTTCTTGGCTTGGGGAAGTAAAGAAGAGATGGTGTCTCTATGAGGTAATATGCTAAGGGAGGGTTGACCTACCCCAGGAAGGGGATTCCTGGTAATGCGATTGGAGTCACTGAATCCATCAGGGAGCTTGTCAGCTAAAGCCTTGAGCTCAAGCAATTTCTGGACCTCGGAATCCGCAAGGCCAGTACGTGGATCAGGATTCATTGTGAATGTCTCCGGAGCAGAAAATATAAGGGATGAGGTAGGACCAACTGAGGTAAGAGAAGGAAAGACACGCTCAACAAATTGACAATTCTGGAATCGAGCCTTAGGCAAAGTTCCGGTTTTGGGAGAGACATATCTAATAATACTGGGTGAGTCAAATCCAACATAAATACCTTCCTAGCGATGTGACCCTATTGTTTTACGTTCAGGCTCAGGGACAGGCACCCAAACTTGGCAACCAAAATTTTTGAAATGAGAGACATCTGGAGGGCGTCCGGTCAGAATCTCTAAAGGTGAATGCTCGTTAAGCAAGGTGGGGTGGTACCTCAACAGGGTTGCTGCATGGAGTACCGCGTGTGATCAGAAAGAGGAAGGGAGTTTAGCATGGAGTAATAAGGGGCGGCTGATAAGCTGGATCTTCTTGATGAAGGCTTTAGCCAGCCCATTTTGGGCATGCTCATACGAGACAGTGTATGTGAGTGAGATACCTGTTGCTACACAATAGTCCTCAAACTTTTGTGACCTAAACTCCTTAGCATTGTCCATACGAAGAGTTTTGACTGGGTAGTCTGGAAAATGGGTTCTAAATTTTAGCAGGGATGCTAGGACTTTAGTAAAAGCTATGTTTCGAGTACTTAGTAAAGAAACTTCAAAATGAACCCCAGCAGCATCAACTAGAACTAAGAAATAACAGAAGGGTCCTAATGCAGGAGTGATGGGGTCACAGATGTCACCTTGAAGTCGTTGGAGCGGAGGTGGAAGCTCGCTTGGCAGCTTCCAACGTGAAGGCTTCAAAATCAGCTTTCCTTGGGCACAGGCATCACACGCTCCAACCTTGTTTGCATCGCTGGTACAAACCTCATGTCCCGTAAGCAGGGGTAACATCCTCCTGAACATCGTAGCTCCTGGGTGACCCATGCGTCCATGCCACAAACTGGTCTTACTTGGAGCGATCACTGAGTATGAAGAGCTTCCACTAGGTGGAACAGTTTTACGTCCGCTAGGCAGACGGGAGATTACAAGCTCATACAGGCCACTTGCTCCGCATTGTGCGGTGGCAAGGCAAATTTGCTCTTGCCAAAGGTCAAGTGTCTCCTTACCGTCCTTGATCGAGGTCAGGACATGAATACCATTTGCCCGAAGGTCTCGAAAGCTGATCAGGCTTCGATTAGCCTCCGGCGCATACATGGCATGGTCACAAATGAGGGTGGCGCCTCCAGGCAGTGTGACACGTGCCTGGCCCTCACGGAACTTTAAAGTCCGTCTTCCAGCTACTGTGCTCAGTTCACAGGTTTGCCAGGCTTCGGAACCATGTCTCGAAAATTCAAAGTACTTTGGATCCCTAAGGATCGTGTGAGTGGATCTACTATCAATCAGGACTATGTCCTCATCTGCCTCTGACTTGCTAGATGTGTTATAAACTGACGTGATCGTCATGTAGTTTTCGGGGTCAGTTCCATCTAGAGATGGAGCATCTAGGGAGTGAGACTCTCTCTGACCCTTCCTAAGCTGTTGTAGCTCCTTGTACATCTCAACAATATACTCACCGGCCCTACAACTTTGTGACACATGGCCTGGTCGACCACACTTTTGACATTTACTGGTTCGACAATCCTTAAATGCATGACCAAAACGACCACACTTGCTACATTCGGTGGACCGACAATTTCGTTGCAAGTGACCAGAGCGTCCACACTTGTAGCAATTGCGAGATTCTAACCTAGATTGGAAGCTAGAAGAGTTGTGATCAGATGACTTATCATTTGATTTTGGGGGGTATGGTCGGTTGGGCTGCTGTCGCTTCAACTTCTGGTTGCCCCGTGGTCTCCTGGTCGGTAGCTCCGTGGTGTTCACCTCCCTGGCCAGTTTGCGTTCTTCATTCAAGAGCACATGTTGTTCCTTTTCGGCTAGTAGTAAGTAGGACATTAGTTCCGAGTGTGTTGTAAACCTTATGTTGCGATATTGCTAAGCTAACAAGGCAGAAGTAGAGGAAATAGTTTGGAGAGTCTTATCAATTAGCTCCTGTTCGGTGACAGTCTCCCCATACATGCGCAGTTGAGCAACTATTTGGTGCAGCTCGGCATTGAAGGAAATCAAGCTGGTGAAATCCAAGACTCGAAGCGCCACCCAATCGTTGCGTGCTTGCGGGAGAAAAATAGTTTTCTCATGTTAGAACCTGGCTGTGAGCTGCTTCCATAGTTCTGCCGGATCATCAACCTGGATGTATTGCTCCTGGAGTGCAGTGTCCAAGTGTCTTCGGAGAAGAACCAACGCCCAACTTTTTGTTGCAGTTGATACGCCCTCCGATATTGGAGAAATCAAGGCGCCTTCCCACCCCTCCGCAGTCATGTGTGTCTTGGCATCGATGTTCCACCTCATATAGTTGTTGCCGTCAGCCTCCAATGGTCCAAATAGCAACGGTTGCAAGCGTGGAGCCTTCTTCTTCTCTGGCGGACTCTTCGAGGTTGATGCAGCCATGGTCTTACAAGTCTAATTGCAAAAACAAAAGAAAGGGCAAAAGGCAATTGAACTCAGAGGAAAAGAGACTAGCTATCGTGCTGATAACGTGTTGTGACAGAGAGATAAAAGTAACAACTAACGTGTGGTGAAGGCACAGACTGTGGTGAAGGCACAAGCTCTAAGCATAACAATCAACACAAATATAAACAAGAGAATACCTCTACCCCACATCCGGAGAAGATAATAGTATATATATATTCAGACTAGGTGTCTAATTATACAAGGTGCCTAGTAGATCATTCTATTTTTAATCATCCACTGTTTGTCATCCCGTAGTAGCACTGGGAGTACAATCATCTGGATAGAAGTAGTTGGGTTAATTACTATTCTAATTCTGAGTTAACTACTACTTCAACAACTAGCTTCACGGCTTTCATTGTCTCCCATTTGCTCGTTTCTGCAGAATAATGTCAACTTTTTTTACTATTGCATCACATGTGGGGTCTCCGTGAATCCCTCAAAAACTTTTTATGTTTGCAACTTCATGTGGGGCACTAGTGGCCGGGATCGGGCTGACACCCCCTCAAAACCCCCGTCTGAACCAATGCCAGCCCACTCATCAACTACTATAATCTCCACATCTGACCGATGAATTCACTGCCTTCCTTGTCGTGTAGCATCGGCTCTGACCTGAGGGTATTATCGAACGGCGGATTTCCTTGATTTCACCCAGATCGTTTGCAGGAACTGACTCTTTCCACCCCAACTCAATTAGTGTGTCGCTGCCGCAAACCAGGGCTGGGCGGTGTAGGGTTAACAAGGCCTTGAGTTATTTTTGGCTCCTTCAATTTTTTGCAATGAAAACCACCTATATTCTGATAACCAATGCTTTCAAACCTCATTTTTGAATTCTCTGTTTGCGGCGTTGTAGTATTCTTAGTTGAACCTTCTTCTAACATCCGTTTACAAACACAGGACGAACTTTACGATTAACTCTAGTAGAGTTAATTGTAAAGTGTGTGCAAGGCGGGACCAGTAGCCGGAGTTTGGGAAAAACACAAGACCAAACTCCCTGAAGCACCCAAACTCAGGTCTGATTGAGTTTGGTGCTGTGTTCGTTCAGTTCTATTCTTAGTTAAGCCTTCCTTTGACACAGGTTTAGAAACACACGAGAACTTTACGATTAACTCTAGTATCTGAAACGAGTTTTTTTTAAAACGAATATAGAAAAGGAGAAAATGATCCTTAACATCAGGAAAAAGCTGAACGTTTTAGGGTCTAGAGTTGATCCTTTCAGTCATCTCCTCTGGGCCATACCAGCATGAATTGGTTCCAACTTCCAACGTTCCATTTTAGTTTCCTCCATGGATCCAGGCCTTGGATTGTTTGCTCCGTGCCAATTTATTCCAGTTTGGGCGTTGTGTCTATTGTTATCATTGAAAATACACCAAACATGAACTCGATTTGGAAAAGCTTCGTTGTCAGTATTGGAAAAACAATGTTTCCTTTTGTGGCAAAGATTCTTTGTGGCAAAGAAATTTAGAAAATGACAGAAATGAACGCTGTCATTGATAGAGTAAGGCTGGCATGTAACCAAAATTGGGAACGTGAGATCCACACACTCACCACCATAGCTACAATTCGAAGTATTACACTCGACAAATCCTTCACACTGAGGGTCTGTTCGCATGGGTCAGCCCAACCCGCTCTGGAGGTCGGGTGACCTTATTTGCAGGTCGGGCCCCCGGATTCTCCTGCTTCCGTATGCTCCTGCTCTTGCATCGAGCTCGGATTTCTTTCTGAGCTAAAGCTTTAATTTAGATGTGCTTTTACTGTAGAGCACTATAGCTTGGATTACTGTAGAGCACTGTAGCTTGGATTTTAGTGATGGGAACCGACAAGTGGCGGATAAATGCGAATTGAAATAGAAGGTCGGGTTGAAGTTCGGGAGAGCGGGCTTGAAATTCCTTTTTTCAAGGACGGAGGAACATTGCAAGGACCCGATCTCCATATCGAGTTCGGGAGACCAACTCCCACCATGGGAACTACCGGAGACCGAGCTGGAGCTCCAGGTCGGGCCACCATGCGAACAGCCCCTGAGAACATGCAGGCCTGATGTTATGGAACTGGACAGTGAGCTGTTACGACATGAATTCTCGGTGTTGGTACTTGGTACCAATCGTAACAACCTAAACAAAGCTAATGAAAAGAAATAAAAATATAAAGTCTTAATTCAATTTTATTTTTTTTCAATTTGAAGGGAAACGTATACAAAGCGACGGACTGAACGGCGTTTCCCTCTCAATCCAGTCTGTCATTTGACGAGGTGGGTGAGTGGACCGTGCCGTACAGAACACTGGGATGCCGTGAATGAGGCATCTTGCTGGAGAAGAGGGGAGTTGTCTAGAATAGTGTTACAAGCCTTCCACTGATAGATGTAAAAATCTACCCCTCGTTTTGGGGCCGTTGGTTTTGTTTTTCCAAACCAAATTGGGTCCAAATTTGAATTCCAAATAATTTGTTCCTGCAAATTATTCCACAAAAATTTCCCCAAGGTACAAAATTTTGGAGCCGGATTACCCTCCCAAAGAAGGCTTGTAGTACTACAGTACAGTACTGAAGTGGAAGGGATTCTACTACTGGAGAAGTGACGAACGAGAAAGTAACTTGCCACCTGAAATTCATCTCCAAACCAACGACGAAGTGAAACTGGTAGCCCGCAATGTAACTTAGCCTGCGTCCATGGCGGGCGGAAACGCCGCAGTGCAGCGACGAAAGCGGTGGCGGACGTCGGAGGCTCGGAGCTCCTCCGTCCACCTGATTCCAGGACAACTACTGCAGCAACCTGCCTCCCTGGCTCATGGGCCGGCCGGAACGGGCCCTGTTCAGGGTAAGAGTGGAGATGCTCTACGTTCCGCCTCGTTCGCCATGTGCCCCACACCTCCACGAGCTCCGTCCGTCGCTTGCGTCGGGTCCGAAGCCTCCGCTTCCGCTCGTCGGGCTCCACCCTTCCCTGCGACCCATCCTTCCGTCCCCAGGGACTCTTAACTAACTTCCCTTCGCAGCCGCCACATTGCTTCTCATTGCCTTCTCCGCAGCTCATCTCGTGGCTCATGCTCTCTCGTGGTTCGTCGGATTCACTCCGTTTCTTGGAGTCGGTGAAAGGTCGCTCTTTAGTGGAGTGGAGTGGATTTGGGGTCCAGGGTTGAGTTCACATGGCCACTACAGCCCCGCCTGCTCCTGCATTGGACGCTCCTGCAGTGGACGCTCCTGCAACGGACGCTTCTGCAATGGACACTCTTGCGCCACCTGCGCCTCCAAGTGCAGGTATGGAGGGTTGGGGACTGGGAGGATTGGGTCTTGGTCGAGAAGATCGGGGTTCGGTTTGGGGAGTTTTGGGATGCATTTTTTTTGTGGAGATTTGTTTTTGGTGATTTTGTTTAGCTTGGGTTAAGGAAGAATGGAGTCTCTTAGTTTCTTGGGACGGAGGCTTGCGCATGTGTGAGGATTAGAAGTTCTTTGGAGGTTTACTGTTGGGAGTGGTCGCTGTGTGGAGATTTGGATTAACCGCATTTTGGTTGTGGAGCTCGTTAGGCTGAATTTTTCGGGTTTTGGGTTGCAGTTCCGCTTCCGACTCCAGTCTCGGAGGCGCCAGTTGCGACCCCTGCTGCTGCCCCTGTCGCTGCCCCTACTCCTGCTCCTGCCGCTACTCCTGCTGCCGCCCCTGTCGCTGCCCCGGTGACTGAATCTAAAGCATTTGTTCCTGGTACGTAGGGGTGCCACTAGATGAACCATTCTTTAATTGTTTGTGGTTTTCGCAACGTGCGACTGGGTCAAGTCGCTAAGGCTTCAGCGTAGGAGGGGTTGAGTTAAGTAAGGAGGCCCTTCACACTTCTGCATCATATGCTGTTGGTTGTTGCACGTGAAAATGACTTCTCTTGGTGCGATGGTTTCTCCTATTTGGTTTCTTCTCTTGGTGCAAAGATGTGTACTTTCGGGAGATTTGTTTTGTGTCTGTTTTATTTCACGATTTTGTGTCGGTATGTGAATGTACGGTGTCTGCTATATTGTTTCGCGTCCAGAGCTTCGCGCTGCTGTGTTGGTGGCTCTATTCAGTATGAATAGTTGCCCAAAATCAGCATTTGTCACTGGCAGACTGCTTGAGCTTGCAAATACCTTGTCCTCGTGTTTAGGCTTGATATGATTCCAGGTGGATGTTTGCGAAGCTCGTTCTTAAGTTGTTTTGAGGAAGGTTCCAATCCTTCAGTTCTGGCGACTGTTCCCTAACAGGCTGATTCTATTTGCAGCACCTCCTGCAGCCGACGCTGGTGCCCTGGAGCCACACGAAACCAAGCCCTCGGAACACGCAACTGAAGCTGGAACCATCATCCACACGGAGAAAGCAACTCAAAAGATCGAACATGACAAGATCGTGGCCAGGGCAAAGGCATGGGAAGAAGACGCCTTAGCAAGAATCGAAAGCAGGTTTGTCCCCAAAAGCACATGTTTCAGAAAGTGTTGATGTGAATTTTTAGACCTTGCTTTGCTTCCCGATTGTTTATAGACATATCTGATGATTTTATCTTCATCTTAATTCAATAGTCATGCTAAAATTCTAACCCTTGTTATCTGGACTGTGTTCCATTGCATCACAGGAACCAAAGAGAGGAGGTTAAGATTGCGGCTGAGGAGTTGACAATGAAGAACAAAGCTGAAGCTCGTCTCAAGAAAAATGAAGAGAAACTCGAGAAGCAGAAGGTGAAGTATTTGGAGATGATGAGGAACGAGATTGCAGCTGCTCACAAGCAAGCCGAGGAGAAGAGGGCTTTGATGGCGGCCAAGAAGGGACAAAACATCCTTAAAACGGAGGAGATGGCTGCGAAGATCAGGGCCACAGGCATTTTCCCGAAGAAGCTTGGATGCTTCGCTGCCTAATTAGTGTTTCTACTTTCTTTACTCTCGATTTATCGCCTTTCTATATTCAGTGGTGGGCACCTAATAAGCGTGAACCCCTTTGGGGAGTGCAAGGGAAGGACTCTTTCAAGGAGAATTTGGAGTCTTAGTGTATCAGTAAAACCAATACCGGTAATTGAAAATTAGAGAGCGGTCCTGAGGTTGGAGTGACTCATTGCTGAGTACTCCATTGCCTCCCAGTGTACAAAATTTTTCATGTAGGGAATGTCATCTCTGCATGTTTATGATATTGTCTCATGGGACTCTTTGTTGTAAAGTTTCAGTGTGTGCGTCCCAGATGTATCATCTTTACCCTATCAATAATACTAAGTTTTCGAGGTATTCATTGTTCTTCTTTGATTCAATTATACGAGGTACTCCTTCTATGACCCTGTCCATTGCACTGTTTTTTAGGTTTACTTGCAACCACTCATATCTCGTGAGAAGCAATTCCATCGCTTTACCACTCTTCTTGAAAATTCTTACGAGTGCACGAAGTCTATTTTTGCTGACTTTCTCTTGGGCATAGCATGTGGATAAGTTCAGCAGTTCTGCTCGGTCGAGTCTATTGGCGAGACTTTAAGTACCCCCATCGAGCTATTCACGCAGGCCGGGCCCAGCACTGTTGCGCATCCGGGCTGCCCAGAGCGTGCACATCTTCGAACCTGGCGGGAGCTCATCTTCTTTCGTCACCTTAGGTACCTCCTCTCCCCTGTTTGTTGCAAGAGCATGTTTTCTCCTGTTTGTTACATGTGACGAGCGTTCTCCCTCCTGCTGGTTACGCAATCCTACTCCATCTTGAATCCGAAGTCAGTTGACCTCTCATTTGAAGAAAAGCACTGAAGTACCTTCAGCTGGAGATGATGAGGAAGACTGCGTGAATCTGAGCAAGTTGAGAGAGCCCAGCAGGAGCAATGCAACTTGCTGTATTGCAACTACAAAATGCCCCAGGGCATCTTGGAAATCTTTTCAAAAGAGAGCAATAAAACTACGCAAGATTCAATTGTTAGACGGAAGCCATTCAGAAAAGTAGTTGGGTCCTAGCTTTTGTCTTGGTGAAAACTTGTGTATGAGGAATTCTCAAACCATGCATGATCACATCTGGGTAACAAATTGCACGTCTTGGTCCCAAGGGCCTGTGATTCTTTCTTACACAACTGATTGTTGTTGGTTTGTGGTTGGTTCAGTTGCCGGGCTTGAATTGTAAGTTTGTTGTTTTTCCAACTTATACTTGGGGTGACAACCACAACTACAAGGTTCTTGATTGAACATGTTTCCATTTAGAGCACTGTTCAGTTATGTTTCTTCATTTTGCAAAGATTGAAGGCATTGTTCAGTTCATGCTGTTTTTAATTTTTTCCTCATTGAGATGAAGTGTGAGCATGCCTTCTCTTTTGCCAATAACAAAGATGAATTCACTTTGCAAATCGTAGCAACTGCGTCTGGAAACACCCAAACGCCTCCATCCTCAATGTCAGGCACACTTTTTCTTCTTTCTTCCGTCGAAATTGTCAACGCACTATCTCTTCGAATCTCTCTTCGAGTCTTTCATCAATCTCAGGCGAGGAGAAAACTGAGAATCGCCATAGTAGTTCGACGAGCCTCTTGCGGAGGTAAAGCCAAGTGTGAATGTAAAATAAACGACCCCCTATTTTGTGCTGTCTTTAGGATATGTTCTAGACCTCTCCTAGCTACCGGTAATTTGGGGCCTCTGATTGCAAATATGAACTCAGAATTTGCAAATTTTATCATAGAGTGCCTCGCAAATAAAAAATTCCTGCGTTTTCCCCAGGGGTAAAACTGGATGGCAAAACGGCCTCCACAAGAGGCTCATCGAACTACTACAGACTCGACCATTCTGTCGTTCTTCTGTGCATCAACATATTCTCCGTATTCCCTTGACCTTTCCCACCTTTTCTAGGATTTAGTTAACATAAAATTGCTAAACCAAGTGAGGTGCTTTCCCCCAAGTGGAGGTATAATTCCCCCCCAAGATACCTAGGAGAGAATTATATTATTATAATCCTTGAAATATGATTGGCTAGGCTCGTAACGTGATTCACTACGTTGTCAAACTCGGGAAAATCATTTGCTGGCGGAGGCTCCTGAATTGGGGGAAGCAAAAGGAAACCCCCAAACAAATGTGAACGATGTTATGAACCTTTTTGTATTTCTCTTGGAATGAGAGTACACGGAAAGGATGATGAAATGAAGAGGACCTTTACTAACTTACAGCCTGTTACCAGCACGTCAATACTCATTGTGGGAGTGTAATTAGAGAGATCCTTACCAGCAGTACGAAAGCTCTTGAATTTTTTTAAGGTTTCTCGCGAACGAATTCTATGTTCGTTTTGTCTTTTAGAACTGTCGTCCGCAAGATAGTAACATTGAGCAGCAGCAAGGTTAAGTACACCCAGAACCAAAAACTGCTTAACATTTGATGTCTCTAAATGTTGAATTCTGGTACATCGTGTCAGTTCCAGTAGTTGGGGTAAACTAGGGCAGAAAGACCACACAGACAACTGGAATGTAGAGGCAGTTTACCGGTGGAAGAAGTTATGGTCTTCGTCACGCCAAAGGACACAAGGACGGTCGTTTTCCACTCATGGCCTCTTAATTTTCATCTTTTTTACCAAGTTGTTCGTTTGAGTACGTTATGCTCCTCCCCCTTTTTCACTTCCTTTGAGTGGAGGCCGAGATTGATATGAATGATGACACCGTGGTTCAGACTTCAGAGGGAAGTGTGATCAGGGCGCACTCATCCCGAAGCTTTGAGTCCTTGAAACGGCAATAATATGAACAAACGATGGGCATTCGATCTTCGAACGTCGACGGAGCTTGTTTTGTATTCACACAGATATAGTGAATCTGCAGAGTTTGCTTGCATAGAATTTATGAAGAGGTAGAGGAGAAGTCCAAGTAGAATCAAGCTTTCTTCTCAATCATCGCTTCGCATCTTTTAGCTTCGGTGGAATGACCTCCTCTCCACATCACGCCATGGCTGTGTTGTTTTCTTCTGCTTGAAACAGATAGAGTTCTTCGCATAACGTCGTGGACATCACCATTGTGGCTTCGAACAGCACTACCCCAACCACGACAGCAACGAAAGGAAGCATAATTCTAGACTCAAAGAATTCAGCTCCTGCTGTAGTACTAGTACGTAGGTACAAATGCAGAAACTCACAACAAATTCGATCGTGTCAACACTCAACTAAGAATACTACAAAAAAAACATGGCACCAAACTCCATCAGACCCCAGTTTTGGTGCTCTGAGGATTTTTGTCTTAAGTTTTTTCCAAACTCCGACTCCTAGTCACGTATTGCACACATTTTCCAATTAAGTCTATTATACCAGTAGTTCATAGAAAAATAAAGCCAAAAATTAAATAATTCTCTTCAATTGAATGAATGAATGAAACTTCACATTGTTGATTCAATTAAGATCATGAAAAATCTAATATTGTAGTTTGCTTAAATTACTTTTCTTCTTTTAGAATGACAAGATGATTATGAAATCAAATTATTTTTAACTGCATGGATTTAAGCAAGCATTTGGAACATTTAAGATAGATGACCATGATAATTGGCACACTTTGTATTGCATTTGCATTGAAGGTTACTAATCTTTCAAAGGATAATTACATGTTGCACTATTATAAAGGAGGTCTTGGAGTTTCAAGCTACAAAGTTAAAGTTTTGATGTCAGACAAAGGATGATATAATCACTAGATTGATGTTCACATCAACCATTGATGCCAAACTCCATTCAACACAATAGTTTAATACTCCAAACTTCCTTTTCTATTATTATTGAAGCATTGAGGATAAATCATTTAACATATATGCAGAAAACATTTTTATATCAATGAAATTCAAGCATCTTCTCAATGAAATTTTCATGGTTTTAATGCATTGCAAGAGGCTAATGACCTTGCTAGCTTCAAGACTATGGTGAATGAAGGGTCTAATGAGTGAAGTTGGACAAACCATGGCTCATGAAGTTTTTTGTTTTTGTTTTTTTTCCAACAAAACAACAATTTTCATTGCAAGGAGAAACAATACATTGAACCAAGAGACATGGCTCATGAAGTTCAATACATTCTCCCTAGCCCTTGGGTGTATCCTTTCTCAAATAGATTCTATGACAAAGACTAGCAAATAATTTCTAGTAAATACACACCATTCTATAATCAAACATGCACACATTTTCCATTTCTACTTTCCTTTGCATTTAGTTGGAAGGATCTTAACCAATTTCATTGTAGCATTCTTGAATATAATTTAGAATTTCTTTTTTTCTAGAGAAATTTTTATTGCATTCTAATATATCTTGTTTCACACACAAAAATGCTTTTCATTTGACTCTTATTACTAGTTCTCCTCAATTATTTCATAGCCATTTGATTCTTTTTCCATCTTCTTTATTAATATTTCCATCATTATAATAACTTTCTATAAGCCTACACCTATTTTTTTGTCTCCAAAAATGAATTTCTAATTGAAACAAGAAATTTATTAGATAGGAAAATAATGATCAAATTAATTTAGATTAACATAAAAAAATCCACCAATTGCAAACTCTATTAAAGTTTGGTGATGGTGATATTAAAATTTTGGAGTCTATGCCAATCATTTTTTTTATGCAGATATGCAAAGATATTGTTTGTTTTATTGGTTAGTTTGTCAAACTACAATAAGATTGGGCCTAATAAAAATAATTTGAACAACTGTGTAGATGAAAATATGATGGTTGAAATTGTGAAACTTTTAGTATAAGATTATAGGTTGACAATGATGAGATTTATACACACACACGACATAGAAGAAGGCTCATACAAGGTCCTAAAACTTGAATTGGTTCAAACAAAAGAGGAAGAATTTTAATAGTTCTAACCTTTGCTTTTTGAAACGAAGCTTACAGCAATCAAAAAACAAATCAAACAAGAAAATAATAGTAGTCACTACTAACAACCAAAATAGGAATAGTTGCAGTAGACAAAAACCAAAAAATTTAATAGCCAAGAATACTGAAGTTCTAGAAAGTGATTTTCAACTCGCCAAGACCATTCAACATTGGTATGTAAAGTGATTTTGGCAATCTATTGCTAAATTTTACCCTCATGTAAAGTAGTCTCAAGTGGGTACCCCCCAAACCACCATTTTTTGCCACTATGCCTAGTTATATCATTATATTAGTCAAATTTTCATATTTCAAAATTAGTTAGTGAAGCGAGGTTCCAACGCACTAAAGAATGAGGCATAATTGGACACCATATGCAATAGTTATGAAGGGTCAAAGTTTTTTTTTGGTAGATGTTTTGAAATCGTTTCTTTAACCCCTAAATGCCCAAACGTTGTTTTTTGGCAATATAGCAATTTTGGGCAGCTCACTACAAGCGGAATTTTTATTTTTTTTCTTTGAAAATTTCACACAATATGTGCTTGAGGAGTAGCTTTAAGGCCCAACAATTTTCATAACTTTTGACCTCATGGTTAAAAAGTTTTTGCATGATATGTGATTTTCATTGCTCGACGGGCAGCCCGGGCAGCTCAAAAAACTTCTTTAAAAATCACTTTTAAAAAAAATAAAAATTTGAAATTGGTTCTTTAGATTTATATCTACGTGGGAAGCTTTGAATAATTCTATTCGGATTAACGAGTCAAAAGTTATGAGGAGTTTTAGTTTGTGGGTAGGTATGACTTTCAAAGACTCCATACCTACCCGTAAACTTAAACTCCTCATAACTTTTGACTCGTTAATCCAAATAGAATGATTCAAAGCTTCCTACGTAGATATAAATCTAAAGAAACAATTTCAAATTTTTATTTTTTTTAAAAGTGATTTTTAAGGAACTTTTTTGAGTTGCCCGGGTTGCCCGCCGAGCAATGAAAATCACATATCATGCAATAACTTTTTAACCACGAAGTCAAAAGTTATGAAAATTGTTGGGCCTTAAAGCTACTCCTTGAACACATATTGCCTGTGAAATTTTCAAAGAAAAAAAATAAAAACTCCACTCGTAATGAGCTGCCCAAAATCACTATGTTGCCAAAAAAACGCAATTTTTACATTTAGGGGTTAATATACGTACATATTGATTTTGGAGGTGTAGACAAAGTGATGATGGCAGTTTTATTAGGCAGGGCGGGTGTGATTTTGGGTGTGTCCACCTTATTGGAAAGTTTTAAAAAATTCATCAAGACTTAGATCAGTATAAATTCTAAAAAAATCGCTATTGTAGGGATAAAGTGAAGACAGGGAACGGTGCAAATGAAAAGTGAGAAGTGCATACGATGAGGATGAAATTTGGGGAAGCGTGTCAGAATTTGGACAGAATCCTGATGAATTTGTTTTTTTGAAAATCAGGCAGAGTCCCCTATTTTGAACAATGCTTGGGTAGTTGGGCACCATAAAAAATTTAATTAAAAAATAAAATAAAGTCCAATGGGGCCTAACTATCCAAGCCAAAAAGTTAATAGTCCAACACGGTGATCTAAAAAAGGATATGATATTATTTGCCAAATTGTTGTCACATTCATCTTGAATGAGATCCACCAGGGCGGTTGGATGGATGAAGGTCCATAAAGCCCATTTAAGAACTGGAAATTCATTTCGGGGAGGTTGTGCTCTTTGAAAAACACTGTTTTTCAAGAAATTGTCCTTGAAAAAGAAATGGAATGGGCATCCAATCCAAGTTGTTTTCGTATTTTTTAGAGCTTTGTGGAATTAGTTTTGGATTTTTGAAGTTGAAACGGAGTGGTCACTAAGAGCTTCTCCCTCCTAAAATGTACACTATTTGTACATTGTTGGTGCATTGAGAAAACAAAATGTACAAATAGTGCACATTTTAGGAGATGGATGCTTTTAGAGTCCGAGTGCTTTATGGACCTTTATTACTGCAAATGTACTTTGTCTTCAATTCAATTGTATATGACTTTCCACTTTTCATAAGTGCCCGGTGTAAATTAATTTAATAAATAAGAAAACTTCTTAAAGAAAAAAAATACCAAAATGAGTACATTTTATATATGCACAATTTTTTTAATTCATTTTTCAAAACTAGAAAAGTGACCATGTATATTAACCACCTAAAGTTCCACAGCCTTTTATTATTTAAAAAAATTCCTCAAAGCTAACATTTCTATTGCAATTTCCATCTCAAAAAGCAAAAAAAATTATAAACTATTTTTTTGCATATTTAACTATTGGATCTTGCAATGGACTAGTATAGGAATGTATGTGGGGAAAAAAAATTAAAAACTTTGAATACATAGATTGCAAAATATTTGCTTTTAAAGCAAAGCAAGCAAGTTGTTTTTTCAAGTATTGTGACTAGATTATAAGACTTTTAATATTCTTAGCTTATTTATTTTTGCGCTATCAATATTGAAATTTAAAAAGAAATATGTTGAAAAATTGAGTTGAAAGTCCAGGAGAAAAAATTCAAAAAATACCAATTTGATTTTCATTCTTTAAAAATTATTAAATAGAAGCAAAAGCTAGATTGAAGGAAAAACTATATTGTTATTAGCCAACCTACCAGTTGTCGGCTATCCATAGGGAAGCCTAACCAGGCTCCCAACTAAATTGAAATGGGTTGCTAGTTTATTCTATAGGGACGAGTCAATTGGGCTTTCTAAACTGAATTTAAATTGGCCACTAGTTGAGCACTACCTTGAATTGAACTAATTTTTGGCCAAAACAAACACAAATTTATGGGTTCTCTTTCTAAAGAAAACCACACAAACAAAAGAATAAAGAAAACACTTAAAAGTAGTCATGCGGCGACAGCTCTGCCATATAAGATTTTAGCTCCAAATTAAACACTTTAAAAGTTAGTTACATTGCGATAGCTTCACCGTGCGGTTGGGGAATAAGGATTTTGGTTAGTATGAAATCAAAAGTCCACCAGTTAGGGGAAATTCAAACTTCAAATAATACTTAAAAAATTGTGGGACTTTCAAGGATTGCAACAAACATTGCCTTCCAAATGACCTTAACCACGACGGACCGTGTATTTTGAATGTCAAAACTTTAGGGGGATTTTTTACAAAATTTTGTAAAATTCCACACAATAAGCTCAATCCAAAATGGTTAGTAAACAATGACTCTAAAAAACACAAAAGACACACAATGGTTAGTGAACAAACTTCAAAGCATAATAAAAATGGATAAGGCTAACTCAAAGGGATCCCAATTCCTTTGAAAACAACTCACTGAATGGCTCCTAATGCAAATTCAAACAAGTTTTTGGCAAATGGCCAAATTTTCAAGAACAAGCCAACATATATGGCAACTTAACGGAAAAGGGTACAAAGTGAGAGGAGAGAGCAGCCTTTTGTACTTTTTCAAGGCCCCTCATCCTCTCAAAGTACATAAAACTACCTACAAAAAATTATAATTTACTTCTAATTACTAAAAATCCTATCCTACTGTTGTGAATGTTCTAACTTTTAGAGAAATGCTCCAAATGGCAAATAAATTGCGCTATCGACTTTAAAAGACCCAAATTATTCAAAGAAACTTTGTACTCCTACTTCCAAATCATTTGGCTTGCAAAAGTCAACGATTCGCAAATCAAAAAATAGATAAAACTCAAATTATGGAGTTTACCTTTTCCAATGAATTTGACTAGTCTAAGATGTTTGGAAGTTATGAAAAAGTAAAATAAATAGTCTACATTGACTTTTTTGGGACATTGCAAGCTCTTAGTACGCCAATCAACCCATCAAATGTTTCAAATTCCCTTAAACTTTGTTGCCAATATCAATTCTAATACTTGTCAGTGGTCCAGAATGCGCAATGAAAAAATGAATGAATAGTAGGCCTTGTGTGATGCAGTAAATGTAGCTCTTAGTAATTAGCCATTAACTCCTTCCAAAAGGAATCCTCAAGTCGTTGAACTCCTACCAAAAGGTATCCCAAGTCGTTGAATTTTTGCCAAAAGAATCTCAAGTCACCCAAATGGAAGTGGTTTTAGGGTTTAGGATTTAGGACAAAATGATAAACAATTAATCCCTAAAGCACCATGTTTCTTTACGGTTTAGGAGTATGATTTCTACCTTACAATTTTGATTTTATTATTAGTACATGATTTATTTCATGTTCCATTTTATAAATTAAAATTGGAATGCCACATCTAACTACTTCTGGACTTTTGAAAGTCCAAAATTAACATCGGGAGATAATCATCTAGAGATCTCCAGATGCATTAGGAGATCTATAAAAAAACATCAAGAGATATATACAAACATCAAGAGATAATTATCTGGAGATCTTAAGTGCATTGTCCATAATTCACTGAATAGTCCAGAAGTAGTGATGTATTGGAGCCAATTGGACTTAGAAGTACCATTATTCATTTATTTTTTCATGATATGGATGAACATTATTAGTGTATGATTTTTTATGTGCAAAATGTTTTATAAATTTAAATTAGAGCCAATTGAACTCAAAAATACCATTTTTTTCAAAACATGCATAAACATTACTAGTCCATGATTTGTTTACTTTGCCAAATTATATTTTATAAATTAGAATTGGAGTCAATTGAACTTAGGAATATCATTTTTTTCTACAACGGGGCCTCTAATACTATGGTACCTCCCATCATGTGATGATCTATAAATATAATATTATTCCATGCATTGCAAGTGTTCATATATATATATATATATATATATATATATATATATATATATATATATATATATATATATATATATATATATATCTGTGTGTGTGTGGGGTTGTAACATGTTGTAAATTCAATAGGTGTTTCAAGAATGAAGAAAAAACTGACATTGATAAATTAGTGCAAGTGAAAAAGAATTTAAAGAAAAAAACAATTGAGAATTGGACCTCATTTTAATTTGAATTGAATTATATTGGCCTAGTTATATCATCTAAATTGTTGCATTTACTCAAATGACAACCAAACTCCATTGCTGAATAATAATTCATTTGCACTTAGCATGCTCATATATATATTATCATTTTCAATTGAATAAATACTTTTCCACCTATTGATTATGAAAGCAAGCACTGACTCATATATATATATTCAAGAACCTCAACAAGGGCTGAATTTTTACAAAGCTTTAAAAATGAGGAGTATTTTAACCCCTAAAAGCCCGTTGTCCCTTCGGGGGACAAATGCATTTTCGGGCAGGTACCTATGGGCTGAAATTGTGTTCTGATTTTATGAATTTTTTTTTGGAGATAGAAAACTGATAAGCTCTGTGGGAATATAATTTTTTTCTCAATCGGTGCCCGGGAAAAAAAGTTATGACCAAATAAGCTGAAAACAGGGGACGGGGGGCAGCCCGGGCAGCAAAAAAAAAAGGGACAAAAATTTGAATTTTTTTTTTAATATTTTTTTTCTCATAGATTATATTTTTGCCTATTTGGAAAGCTTTGATTCATTTCATTTGGATTTGTTATGAGGAAGTTATGGACATTCTTGTTTTTCGGGCAATTAGAGCATCTTCTTGAAAAAAATAACTTGTAGGATTCATTTCGGAATGCATTTTTTGAAATTTTTCAATTTTTTTTTTTTGGAATGGTTTAGTTTACTTGCTAGAACAATCTCACCATTGGGATTAGTGCATTTTAATTCCATCTAAAATATATGAATATTTTAGATTTTCCTTCTATCTTGTACATACTTCTACTTAACAATTTTTTTAAGAATGATGATTAAGTTTTTTTGAATTTTTTTTTTCCTAGACTCCCAAGTCAATTCTCCACTATAAAGATTTAAAGCTCAAAACGCTGTAGTGCAAAAAATTTTAAGTTAAAAATGTTTAAAGTCAAAAAATCTGGTCCCGCAATGTGCTGAAAAACTTGTTTTGTCCACTTTAAACGTAGATATCTGGCAATCTGTGCGGTCAAAAATTCTGAAATTTTTTCCACACATTCTCATACCAATTAGGTGTAAGATCCTATGGTTAGATGTGGAAAAAAAAACAATTTTAATTTTTTTTAACTTTTTACTATAGAAATGGCAGTTTTCAGTGTTTTTTGGCAGAAAAAGGACCTTGGGCCTTTAGGGGTTAAACTTGATCCCTTCACCGCTTGATTGATTTGAGGTGAAAAAAGTGTGATGTTGATATGTATGAGAAAGCACAAGCTAATACTATCAAAACTACTATGAACTACCTTATTTATGCGTCTCACAAAAAAAATCCCAAACTAGAGCATGTCTAAATTGAATTATCAAGACCACTCCACCAATCCCACTAGTTGATCATGGAAAACAAACACCAACCACAGTAGAATTTTTATAATGCTTTTAACCCATAAACGATGCAACGGGCATTTGGCAACTGATGAATGACAAAGAATTCTAGCATGCAGATAGAAGTGCAACTATTCATCCTCGGAATTTTGTTGTGAAAAAGGGAGGTCTTCTAGCTACAATGGTTTGACTTCCAATGAGTGCTTTTGTATTTTTTAAACCAATGACTCTCACGGTAGTGAAAAGGATGATTTCCATTGTCACCAGTCCGTCCTTCAAGGTAACTACATTTAATTTTGACCCCTTTCTGAAACCAACCCCTACATATTCTTGCCTAAAATGTACTTCCACTATTCATGAGAGTCTAGGGTCGGTTATAGAAACACCTATTTCTAGCACTTTGAATATTTATAATTTATTCATACGGTGTCCAAGAATTGCATTCTAAAAGAATCTAGAATCCCCTTTGGACTACCAACAAGACCCCACAAAAAATTTCCAATATAATAATGAGAACCATGCTGAAATCAGTTGAATTGCTTAGACGGTCGATTTTAGGTGTAGTTACCTTAACCCCTAAATGCATACTTTGAAGTTAAATAAAACCTAATCAAATTGCTATTTTTAGTAGTTTATATTTTTGTAAAATTCTTTTTTGAAGTCTAGTTT
This sequence comes from Pseudisothecium myosuroides, assembly GCA_951799445.1. Classification (NCBI taxonomy): domain Eukaryota; kingdom Viridiplantae; phylum Streptophyta; class Bryopsida; order Hypnales; family Lembophyllaceae; genus Pseudisothecium; species Pseudisothecium myosuroides. Next base: position 6,836,069 of record OX637289.1, on the reverse strand, counting down.
TAGCATCAAAAATCCGATTTTGAAAATGATTGATTAGGATTTTTCTATTCAAGATTCTGTGCAAGGGTGTCCATTGCAATCTTGGCTTTCCTTAGTGTTGAGGACTCTTGGGAATGAGCCTCAAATACACTAGATCTTTGAGAAAAAATCACATTAAAAATCCATTTAAGAAAATTGTAGAGTAGATTTTGAAAAATCATAAATTGGTTGGGGTTATGCATGTTAGGCCCTTTTTAGGCCCTTTAACCTCATATTTTTTTGGTGACCAAATTTTTAGATTTGACGTGTGAAAAGAGGAATGAAAGACCTCAAATCTCTTTCACAGTTTTAACACTCTCATGATCAAACATTACGATATAATCTTTCAATCTGTAAGAGATATTGTTGTGTTTTCTTTTCTAATGTGATCTCTAACATGTCTAGTTTGAATTTGTACGGTTACAATTCAAAATAAACTGATACAATTTATCAAAATGTTTTTTTTTGGTTCAATTTAAAGCAAATTCCTAAAAGTTCAAAACACAGACCTTGGACATTTAGGGGTTAACCCCAAAGTGACATTGAGGACAGAGAGTGTCCTCCCTGTTATTTAGCCCCAGTTTCGCATCAGTTCTTGAACTTGCATGGAAAAATTGAACAAAGAGTGGTTGTAGCATTCTCAAAGCTCTAGCCAGCGATACCAAATAATTGCTCGGCATTTGAGGCAAAATTGTAATTTTTATTCTACTCCGAAGTTTTGGGCTACCGAGAAGTGCTGGACTCCTCCCCAGAAACGATGGGGCGAGGCTGACGTCACTGGGTGCAATTCCGGGTTGTTTTGAGCAAACTCAGTGGAGGACCAACAGTCGACACTCCTGACCGGTGGTTGTCGACCGTTTTCCGTGAAGCGCGTTGCCTCCAGCATGTCCTAGCGAGCTCCAAACCCGGGAATCCTTCGTGTGGAGGTAGAATTGCTATGAATACGGCATTTGCTCTTTTCAAATTGTAAATCGCGGCGGTCAATTTATTACTTCAAATTTTTTTTGCCGGCGCTGATTGCAAGAGGCTCTAAGAGCACCGAAGCGATTACGTAAATTGCTTGTCCTGATTTTTTGGATAATTTCCTTCAGTCGAAGCATTGAAATTGACGAGTAGGACATGGCTTTGGAACCTCCTTCGAGTACGGCAACAGTTTGAAGCTTTTTCAGTTTTTCCACTTCGGGGCTGGAGATTATGTTATTGTGCACACTTTTGCAGTTCACTGTGACTGCTAATTCGCAGTCGTGGATGGTGGAATCCCCACCAAAGTAACCTCTATCAACGTTTTAGGTCCCTTTGCGCAGTGTCGTACCAAGTCACACGGAATGAAAAAGGCCTTCTACAGCAGGAATCAACGATTGAATTTTTTTTAAAGATGCAGATGTACAACCTCCCTTTGAGATTGTACGGTTGGATTTATGAAAACCGCCTCAGATGCTTGGGAAATAATTCCCTTATTCGGGCACCTTGTATGAGTCCTCTGCCAGCTTGAAAATCGAATGTCACTTTGGGGTTAACCCTGTAAGGACGCGGGGGGGTGACCCTGGAAATCATGCATTGTATAACCGTGAGAGTCATTGGAATAAAAAAAATCCAAAAGTACTCATTGGAAGTCAAGCTACTGTAGATGTTCTCCACTTTCCACCAAAAACTCCAAGGATGAATAGTTGTAGTTCTGTCCTACATTGGAGAATCCCTTGTCATCCATCGGACACTTATGGTCCGCGGCGTCCTTACTGGGGAGGCAACCCATATGAAATTTGGATCTCAGGCAGCACCATATTAAAAGTTGGATGATGCCGGTAGAGTAGTTTGGCGAAACTGCAAGCTGTCATGCCTGCGATGCCAAGCTGGTGGACAACCAATCAGCTGTCACTGACGAGCTGTCCCTGCTGTCTGAGTCCACCAAAGGTACAGACCCCGCTCTCCCCATTTGTCGGTGCTCCAAGTCCCCAATACTAAGCTCCGTCATCCGCAAAGTTTCATCCATCCAACCGACCAGGGTGGATCTCATTCTACAGTCACACAACAATGAGGCGAATAATATCATATCCTTTCTCAAATCACCGTGTTGGGTCATTAGATGAGATTCACCTCCTAAACAAGGCTGCAAGTTCCTCGGAGTTCTTGGACTGTGGGAAATTTGCTACAGTAGCAATTTGACATGACATAGTGACTGCCACATCAAATAATAATATTCAATTTTATTTTTTATAATATGAATTTTTTTTTAACTTTTAAAAAAAAAATATTTTAATATTTTTTTGATTTTTTTTATTATTTTAATATTCTGATTGCGGCACAGTTCACTACAACCAAGGGAACAGGGTTGAAACGGCCTTCCAATGCCCTTGAAAAAATCTAATGTAACTTTTTGGCTTGGGTAGTTGGGGTCGAATTATAAGTCCGGTCGAGCTTATAGTTGTATGACGATCCTCTTGTAGAGGTCCAACTGAATGTAAAAAGAGACCTATTGTGTGCCGTGATAAATCTATTTCTCTACATCTCTCCCAACTAATTTGGAGCCTCCGATTGCAAATATGAACTCACAATTTGCAAAGTTTTTCAGATGTTGCAAATCAAACGTTCCCGCATTTTCTCCAAGGATACAACCAGAAAGGAGGGGGGGGGGAAATAGCCTCTGCAAGAGGCTTGTCATACAACTTTAAACTCAACCAACCGTTGGGTCCTATTGGCTTTTGGCTTGTTTAAAACAAAGGGCTCTATTTCACCACAAATAGAGCTAGAGAGCTAGCACAAAGCGGCATGCGCACGATCGGCGACTTAACTTTTGGGATGCTTAGTTTCGTGACTTTCAATCTTGGGAAGACATAAGGTAGAAACATCCATTAGCATCCCTGTACCTTAGACTGTCACTAAATTTGTCCCTAGACTTCCCATTAATTTGTCCTTGAAATGCTTAGCTCTGATTCGTTGATGAATTTAAAAGACACATACCTAACTCTCATTTGCTCACTACTGATTTTTGTAGATTTCAGTTTTGGGTCCACCTATGTGACAATTTTAGTGGTCTAGTGAGCTGTTACTTTGAAAAATTATAGAAATTACATACCACATCCAAAAAATCTTTTTTTTTTAATATTCATCATTTTCACTCGCTAAAATTCATCATTTTTACTCACATGCAATTGTTGCAACCTAGGGCTCGAGGAAACTCCCATGCTTAGGTTACTCCCTATGATTCAACCACTGTCAATTTATAATCTTATACAAAAAGTTTCACAATTTCATCCATCACATTTTCATCTATACAATTTTTCAACTTGTTTTTACTAGGCTCCAATGAAATTCAAGCATCTTTTCAGTGGAATCTTCATGGTTTTGTTGCATTGCACGTGGCTAATGCCCTTCCTAACTTCAAGACTATGGTGAATGAAGAGTCTAATGAGTGAAGTTAGACAAACCATGGTTCATGAAGGCGTTTTTTTGTTTTTTTTAATTCCAACAAACAGACAATTTCCATTGCAAGGGGAAACAATACATTGAACCAAGAGACATGGCTTATGAAGTTCAATACAATCTCCCTAGCCTTTGGGTGTCTTCTTTTCCAAATAGATTCTATGAAAAGACTAGCAACCAATAGCTAGTACATACACACCATTCTATAATTAGACATGCACACATTTTTTATTTCTATTTTTCTTTGCTTTTAGTTGGAAGGATCTTAACCAATTTCATTATAACATTCTTGAATATAATTTAAAACATCTTTTTTCCTAGAGAATTTTTTACTGCATTCTAATATATCTTGTTTCACCCGCAAAAATGCTTTTCATTTGACTTTTATTACTAGTTCTCCTCAATTATTTCATAGCCATTTGATTCTTTTCCCATCTTCTTTATTAATATTTCCATCATTATAATAACTTTGTATAAGCCTACACTTATTTTTTTGTCCCCCAAAATGAATTTCTAATTGAAATAAAAAACTTATTAGATAGGAAAATAATGATCAAATTTAGATTCACATAAAAAATCCACCAATTGCAAATTCTATTAACCAATGCTCGGTGATACTAAGATTTTGGAGTCTATACCAATCATTTTTTTTAATGCACATATGCAAAGATATTATTTGTTAATTTGTCAAACTATAATAAGGCTATATAAAAATATTTTTTTGCATATATGTTAAATGATTTATCCTCAATGTTCCAATAATAATAGAAAAGGAAGTATGGAGTATTACTTCCTAAACGCCCAAGGCCTTTTTTGAGCTTCTACGAGTTTGTTGTATATTGAACAAAAAGCCAACATTTTGATAAATTGTATCATTTAAAAAAAATTGTAACCTTACAAATTCAAACTAGACATGTTAGAGATCACATAGGAAAAAAACACACGACAATATCACATGGATTGAAAGATTATAATGTTTGATCATCAGGGTGTTAAAACTATGAAAGTGATTTGAAGTCTTTCATTCCTCTTTTCACATGTCAAACTCCAAAAGATGTTCATCAAATAATATGAGGTTAAAGAGCATAACATACATAATCCCAATCAATTTACGGCTTCTCAAAATCTATTCTATCATTTTTTTAAATTAATTTCTAATGTGATTTTTTTCTTCAATATCTATTGCATTTGAGGCTCATTTCCAAGAGCCCTCAACACTACGGAAAGTTAAGATTGCAATTGACATCTTTGCACAAAATCTAGAATAAAAAAATCATAATCAATTATTTTCAAAATCAGATTTTTGATGCTCTTAAGACTAGACTTCAAAAACAGAATTTCAAAAATATAAACTACTAAAAATAGCAACTTGTTAGATTTTATTTAGCTTCAAAGTATTGTCGACACCAAAATTTAGTGCCTCAAGCATTTAGGGGTTAAACTACTGTGTTGAAATGGGGTTTGGTGCCAAAGGTTGATGTGAACACCAATCTAGTGATCATATCATCCTTTGTCCGACATCAAAACGTTAACTTTGTAGCTTGAAATTCCAAGACCTCCTTTGTAATAGTGCAACATGTAATTATCCTTTGAAAGATTAGTAACCTTCAATGCACATGCAATACCAAGTCTGCCAATTATCATGGTCATCTATCTTAAATGTTCCAAATGCTTGCTTAAATCCATGCAATTAAAAATAATTTGATTTTATAATCATCTTGTCATTCTTAAAGAAGAAAAGGAAAAACAAACTATAAGACTAGATTTTTCATGACCTTAATAGAATCAACAATGTGAAGTTTCATTGAAGAGAATTATTCAATTTTTGGCTTTATTTTTCTATGAACTATTGGTATAATAGAGTTAATTGGAAAGTGTGTGCAATACTCGACTAGGAGTTGGGGTTTGGGAAAAACACAATACAAAAATCCTTAGGGTCTGATGGAGTTTGGTGCAATGTTTTTTTTTGTAGTATTCTTAGTTGAACCTTCCTCTAACACCCATTTTTAAACACAAGACAAACTTTACGATTAACTCTAGTATCTGAAAAGAGTTTTTTTTTAAAAATATAGAAAAGGAGAAAATGACCCTTAAAATCAGGAAAAGGCTGAACGTTTTAGGGTTTCGAGTTGATCCTTTCAGTCATCTCCTCTGGGCCATGTATTGGTTCCAACTTCCAACGTTCCATTTTCGTTTCATCCATGGATCCAGGCCTTGGGTTGTTGGCTCCGTGCCAATTTTATTCCAGTTTGGGCGTTGTGTCTATTGTTATCATTGAAAAATACACCAAACATGAACTCGATTTGGAAAAGCTTCGTTGTCAGTATTGGAAAAACAATGTTTCCTTTTGTGGCAAAGAAATTTAGAAAATGACAGAAATGAATGCTGTCGTTGATAGAGTAAGGCTGGCGTGTCACCAAAATTGGGAACGTGAGATCCACACACTCACCACCATAGCTACAATTCGAAGTATTACACTCGACAAATCCTTCACACTGAGAACATGCAGGCCTGATGTTATGGAACTGGACAGTGAGCTGTTACGACATGAATTTTCGGTGTTGGTACTTGGTAACAATCGTAACAACATTCCCTAAACAAAGCTAACGAAAAGAAATAAAAGCATAAAGTCTTAATTCGATTTTATTTTTTTCAAATTTGAAGGGAAACGTATACAAAGCGACGGAAGAACGGCGTTTCCCTCTCAATCCAGTCTGTCATTTGACGAGGTACGGTGCTGTATGTTACAGAACACTGGGATGCCGTGAACGAGGCATCTTGCTGGAGAAGTGGGGAGCGCACGAGTTGTCCAGAATAGTGTTATGAGGCTTCCATTGATAGATGTAAAAATCTACCCCTCTTTCTGGCCGGGGCCGTTAATTTTGTTTTTCCAAACCTCTCCAGTTCGATACTTGGTCTACGTTTCCAAATATGAACTCCAAACTTCCAAATTTTACCATCCATTGTAAAAAATTTGTTCCTGTATTTTCCCCACAAGGTACAAAATGTTGGAGCAGATTGCCCTCCCTAGGAACTAAGGCTTGTAGCACTACAGCAGTGGAACGGATTCCAATACTGCAGAAGCGACGAACGAGAATGTAACTTGCCACGAAGCCAACGAAGAAGTGAAACTCGTAGCCCGCGATGTCACTGAGCCCATGTCCAGGGCGGGCGGGAAGTTCGCCGAGGTGAATGCAGCGACGGAAGCCAGCGGTGGCGGACGTCGGAGGCTCGGAGCTCCTCCGTCCACCTGATTCCAGGCCGACTACTGCAGCAACCTGCCTGCCCTCCGCCCCTCCCTAGCCTGGCTCATGGGCCGGCGAACGGACCCACCCCAACCACCCCAGCAATCATCACCAAAAGAACTTAACCCAGTCTCAGCAAATCGGGATCAGTGCCCCATTGTGTCCAGATCTGCCTAGCTGGATCCCATGGACGCCATGGACCCCAGCCAGGTGCGCGACGACACTCAGCGGAAGGGTCGCAGCCCAGCCACCTGATGAAGGAACGAAAAGGCTGTCACCACGATGCACCGGCCAACCGACAAGAGCCGCAACCAAAGCGCCAGGGCTCCCTCCCGTCGCACGCTCATCACTGCCAGTCCCGGCCAGTGCAAGTGTGCAACTATGATACTTTCCATGATCCCATCCTATGGACCCCCATTCCACCTCACTACTGACTGTAGTAAGCTTAAGGTAATTAAGTGAAGTGAAGTGAAGTTCAGTAAGTTCCGCCTCGTTCGCCATGTGCCCCACACGTCCTTTTCCATCCACGCGCTCCGTCCGTCGCAGCGTCAGGTCTCACCTCCCCCTCCGAAGCCTCCGCCTCCGCTCCTCGGGCTCCACCCTTCCCTGCGACCCATCCGTCTGTCACCAGGCTCTCTTAAAAGTCTTAACTTACTTCCCTTCGCAGTCGCCACATTGCTTCTCATTGCCTTCATTGCAGCTCATCTCGCAGCTCACGCTCTCTCGTGGCTCGTCGGAGTCGCTCGGTTTCTTGGAGTCGGTGAAAGGTCACTCTTGAGAGGAGTGGAGTGGAGTGGAGTGGAGTTGGGGTCCAGGGTTGAGTTCACATGGCTGCTACAGCCCCGCCTGCTCCTGCAATGGACGCTTCTGCGCCACCTGCGCCTCCCACTGCAGGTATGGAGGGTTGGGGACTGGGAGGATTGGGTCTTGGTCAAGAAGATCGGAGTTCAGTTTGGGGAGTTTTGGGGATGCGTTTTTTTTGTGGAGATTTGTTCTTGGGAATTTCGTCTCTGACTGGAGCTTGGGTTAAGGAAGAATGGAGTCTCTTAGTTTCTTGGGACGGAGGCTTGCGCATGTGTGAGGATTTGTTGTTCTTTTGAGGATTAGTAGTTCTTTGGAGGTTTACTGTTGGGAGTGGTCGCTGTGTGAAGGTTTGGATTAACTGCATTTTGGTTGTGGAGCTCGTTAGGCTGAATTTTTCGGGTTTTGGGTTGCAGTTCCGCTTCCGACTCCAGTCTCGGACGCGCCAGTTGCGCCAGCTGCTGCTCCTGCCGCTGCTCCTACTCCTGCCCCTGCCGCTACTTCTGCTCCCACCCCTGCCGCTGCCCCGGTGACTGAATCTAAAGCAATCGTTCGTGGTACGTAGGGGTGCCATTGGATGAACCATTCTTTTATTGTTTGTGATTTTCGCAACGTGCGACTGGGTCAATCGCTTGGCTTGCTATGGCTTCAGCGTAGAAAGGGCTGAATTAAGTAAGCAGGCCCTTCACTCTTTTGCACCATATGCTGTTGGTTGTTGCACGTGAAGGGCTGCAATGACTTCTCTTGGTGCATCGGTTTCTCCTTTTTGCTTCAAAGATGTGTACTTTCGGGAGATTTGTTTCGTATCTGTGTTTTATTTTAAGATTTTGTGTCGGTGTGTGGATGGACGGTCTCTGCTATATTGTTTCGCGTCCAGAGCTTTGCGCTGCTGTGTTATTGGCACTGTTCACTATGAACAGTTGCCCAAGTGTCAGGATTTGTCACTGTCAAACTGCTTGAGCTTGCAAATACCTTGTCCAGTTTGATATGATTCAAGGTGGATGCTTGCGAAGCTCATTCTTAAGTTGTTTTGAGGAATATTTCAATCCTTCAGTTCTGGCGACTGTTCCCTAACAGACTGATTCTCATTTGCAGCACCTCATGCAGCCGACGCTGGTGCCCTGGTGCCACACGAAACCAAGCCCTCGGAACACGCAACTGAAGCTGGAACCATCATCCACATGGAGAAAGCAACTCAAAAGATCGAACATGACAAGATCGTGGCCAGGGCAAAGGCATGGGAAGAAGATGCCTTAGCAAGAATCGAAAGCAGGTTTGTCCCCAAAAGCACATGTTTCAGAAAGTGTTGATGTGAATTTTCAGACCTTGCTTTGCTTCCCGATTGTATGTTCAACTTAATTCAATAGTCGTGCTAAAATTCTAACCGTTCTTATCTGGACTGTGTTCCGTTGTATCACAGAAACCAAAGAGAGGAGGCTAAGATTGCGGCCGAGGAGTTGACAATGAAGAACAAAGCTGAAGCTCGTCTCAGGAGAAATGAAGAGAAGCTCGAGAAGCAGAAGGCCAAGTATTTGGAGATGATGAGGAACGAGATTGCAGCTGCTCACAAGCAAGCCGAGGAGAAGAGGGCTTTGAAGGCGGCCAAGAAGGGACAAAACATCCTTAAAACGGAGGAGATGGCTGCGAAGATCAGAGCCACAGGCATTTTCCCGAAGAAGCTTGGATGCTTCGCTGCCTAATTAGTGTTTCTACTTTCTTTACTCTCAATTTATTGCCTTTCTATATTCAGTGGTGGGCACCTAATAAGCGTGAACCCCTTTGGGGAGTGCAAGGGAAGGACTCTTTCAAGGAGAATTTGGAGTCTTAGTGTATCAGTAAAACCAATACCGGTAATTGAAAATTAGAGAGCGGTCCTGAGGTTGGAGTGACCCATTGCTGAGTACTCCATTGCCTCCTAGTGTACAACATTTTTTATGTAGGAAATGTCATATCTGCGTGTTTATGATAGAGTTGTCTCCTGGGACTCTTTGTTGTAAATTTCCAGTGTGCGTCCCAGATGTATCATCTTTACCCTATCAATAATACTAAGTTTTCGAGGTATTCATTGTTCTTCTTTGATTCAATTATACGAGGTACTCCGTCTATGACCCTGTCCATTGCACTGTTTTTTAGATTTACTTGCAACCACTCATATCTCGTGAGAAGCAATTCCATCACTTTACGACTTTTCTTGAGAATTCTTACGAGTGCACGAAGTCTATTTTTGCTGACTTTCTCTTGGGCATAGCATGTGGATAAGTTCAGCAGTTCTGCTCTTCTTCTGTGCATCAACATATTCTCCGTATTCCCTTGACCGTTTCCACCTTTTCCAGGATTCACTTAACATTTTTATACGTCTCTTGGAATGAGAGTACGTGGCGGTGATGATGAAATGAAGAGGACCTTTACTAACTTACAGCCTGTTACCAGCACGTCAATACTCATTGTGGGAGTGTAATTAGAGAGATCCTTACCAGCAGTACGAAAGCTCTTCAATTTTTTTAAGGTTTCTCGCGAACGAATTCTATGTCCGCTTTGGCTTCCAGATAGACTACCGTAACTGAACTGTCGTCACGACGTCCACAAGAGAGTAACATTGAGCAGCAGCAAGGTTAAGTACACCGAAAACCCAAAACTGCTTAACATTTGATGTCTCTAAATGTTGAATTCTGGTACATCGTGTCGCAGAAAGACCACACTGACAACTGGAAAGTAGAGCCAGTTTACTGGTAGAAGAAATTATGGTCTTCGTCACGCCAAAGGACACAAGGAGTGTGGTCGTTTTCCACTCATGGCCTCTTAATTTCATCTTTTTTTATCTAGTTGTTCGTTTGGGTACGTATGCTCCTTCCCCTTTTTCACTTGCTTTGAGTGCAGGCCGAGATTGATATGAATGATGACACCGTGGTTCAGACTTCAGAGGGAAAGTGGTGTGGGCCTGCTTGCATGTCGTCGCTGAACTCGGCCTCGAGCTCAGGTGTTTGGAGCTCAAGTATCCTGCCAAAAGAAAAGCCAACCTCCACATGCACTCTCAAACATTTATCTCGTAGAGAAGTAGCCAAAAAGCAAGCGTAAAGGTCACAGGAATATCTCAAGAAATCATGGCTTGTATAAATATAAGTTTATGATGACATCTTTCCTCAAGGTGGGTATGGAGATAGAATGGAAAAGTTTGTCAAGCTCCAATTGCGGAAATTGGATTTGATTTTATCATGCTATGCACTCGATTTGCAACCATGGTTTGAATCGTGGGTCCGCCATCATTATGCAAAAAGGCATTGAGATATTTTCTACTTTTTAAAAGACACTCCCTTGAAATTATAAATTATTGAGTACAACCTACATAAAATTTGTTGTATATAGCTCAATCATGGTCTAAGATCTTAGAAAGGTAAAAAAGGTAAAATTTGGAAGATAGTCATTCAATGTACAGTAGAGTTCAATGGCTTTTATTTTCATAAAAGCATTGTTTAAAAAAGCATATCTTGCTTTCAAAAACAACTACTTGTTATTGATATTGTTGGGATTTAATTTAGAGGTTTAGAAAATAATGTAAAACTCCTAATTATGTGAGCTAATTCTAGAATATTTACGTACCCTGACCTCAAGAAATAAACTAGCATTGTTCCAATCTACAAAGTTGTTTATCTAATGGTGATACTTCAATAAGAAGGTTGTACATTAGTGTGAGTCTACTTGCACTTTACTATATAGCAAAATGATGCAAACATCTTGGTTTTGGACAATTAACACACACACTATTTTGAAAAAAATCTTGAGCCATTGATCTTCTTAAAAATAAATTCTTCCCCCCTCTTTATCACTATTGATCCAATTTAATACTCAATACAAATACAAACTATAGTACCAGTACAAATATGGATATGGATATAGAAATCAAAAGACGTATATGGATATAATTACGAATATAGAATAAGAATATGGGTACAACAACGGATACAAATATAAATACAAGCAATATATCCCATATTGATTGCATGTGAATTGCTCATTGGGAATTACAAAAGGTGGGGGGTAGTTTTAAAAATCAAACAATGTTTTTCCAAAAAAATAAAGATCAAATAAAAATCAAACAATGAATGTTGTTAATTTAAAAATCAAAAAAATTAATACAATTGTCAATGCAGCAATGACTATGTGCCCCAAAGATGCAAGCAATGCATCTTTTGGGCATTAACATATATTAATTTATTAACATATATTAACTTATTAACATATATTAACTTATTAACATATATTAACATAGTTCACTTTTGTAATGGAAGCAATTAGAAGAATAAAAAATGTCAATAATAAATTGATACATTTTTTATAAGAGTTGTGCCATATCATTTCACCTAGTGTTTAATTTATAGATTTATAGAGTTATAGATTTACTATTTGTCGAAGCGACTCTTGTAATTGCCCGCAAAAGTGTAGTGATTATTATTATTTAATAAGATGATCATACATATAGATCAAATAATTATGCCTAATTACAAACATTGAACACTTGAGAGAGTGTTAATCAAGTTAACTCTATAAGCACGTACACCAGTAGAAACACATGTGATTCTTGTAGACTAAGCTTTAAGACCCAAACTTGGTCTAACTTGTCATTTTCTTGAACCCTTGGAGGTAACTTTCTCTTAAGTCTCTAGTGAAACATCATGAAGCCTAACAATTAAACAATTGATGTATTCCTCAAAGTGTTTTGACAAACAATATAAACAAAATTTTAGAATGTTAGCTTTTTGGCGTCGATGCCCAATGTGAGGGTTAGCATGCATGAAGTCATAGTCATATACTTATAAATTGTCCAAGGCATTAACCCTTATAGGCTTCAAGAATCCTTTGGAGACTTTTTTAGAACTCGAGCAAACTCTTTTGACTTTATATTTTGAATTTTTTGCATGAAAATTTTAAAATAGCTTCTACTCATTATACTCTAGGTAAGAATCTTTGTTGCACGTCATTAAGATAAATACTATAAAAGTTGTAAGGGTTTATTTGATTTCAATGTTAAAGCATGCAACTGACACTATTTTAAAAAAATATATTAATTAATTTTATTTGGTTGGATAGATTGATGCCTAAACAAAAACCTTTGAGCCATTCAATTTGAACTTATGAGATGAAAGTTATGAAGAGTTTTATTTTGTATGCCACATTTAACTACTTCTGGCCTTTCGAAGAGTCTAGAATTAATAATAGAAAATATAACATTGGGTGATAATCATTGAGGGATAGTGCAAAACATTGGGAGATCGATGTAAAACATCAAGAGATCTATACAAAACATCCAAGAGATCTCCAAACATTTTGTCCAGAATTCACCGAATAGTCCAGAAGTAGTTAAATGTGGCATTTGTAGACAATGAAGACAAAAAAAAATGAAGTTGTCTCACCATTGAGATTGACAATTTTTAGATTCTTGTCAAAGTTATTAGCAATTTAGTTTTTTTTTCCATCAAGTATTAACTTCTACTTTTAAAAAAAAATTATCATGTATTCTCAATCCATTTTGCAACATATTGGCTAAATTGTAGAAGTTATAGGACATATGGGTTTTTTTCTAAAAATGTTGAAAGACAAAACTTCATCTTCAAGAAAGGCCTGAAAAAACTACTTTAAGCTTAGGCATATCAATCTTGCAATTGGTGGGGGTCTTCAAGCTAAGATTTTGGGAGGATGTATTTGAACAAATTAACTGAAAAATCCCATGGTTGGAGTTTTTAGAGAATAAATATAGATGAGTATCATAGTGTTGCTTTGGATAAGAGTATTTTGAAGCAATTTTGGGTCTCAAATCACCGTAGAGCTTTAGGGGTTAATCTTTACAAATCACACCAAGTCCCTTGGTCTGATTTTTTAGTGTATTTTAGAAACTTGTGTCTTATATGGATTAAGGTCTTCACATCACATTTTCATCTTATGATGGCAACGCCTTGACATCCAATTGACAACCATCATCTTGGGGTGGCTAGCCAGCAATTCCTGTATTACTTGCAAGGGTCATTGCAAAGCTTTGGAGCAAATTATGCGTGTAAGGTAGAATCATTCAAATCCGAGCATGTTTTGAAAAGCAAGTTTTAAACAATCTAGAGAATAAGTAGATGCATGTTGCACAATGTTCAAAGTGTGTGCATAGCGGAAAGTTAGGGCACAATTGTAGAAAATCCACCAATTCAACTAAAAAGTCAATTTTCTTCTTTTATAACTTTTTTGTATTATTTTTGAATATTGTTTTTGGACTTCATCCAACTTTATCTTCATGTGAATTAAAAAAATGAAATCTTTCTAACACTCAATGATGATTGTCAAACAAATTTCACTTGTAGTGTGTGGCGGACAGATGAATCTAAGATACAAAATATATGTAAGCACTTACGTTTTGTGTGGTATTATTGGTACATCCAAGTTCAATTGTCTAAATGTGATTGAGCTTTTTTTTTCAAGTATTCAACATTCATGAATCACATGTTGAGCTTTTTATTGTCAAGCACAACCCACTACTATACAAAAATATTCATATTCAAATGAGATTTTCTTTACTCCCTCTATCCCATAATACTAGTCATTTTTGTAGTAATGAAAGTATTAAAGATTTAATAATGGTTTTTTAATAGGAAGTTGGAATAGGTACACAATGTTAAACATAGATAAGGATAGTCTTTATAGAGAAGGAGGACTTCCTATGCAACTTCCTTGGCCTCTCGATGTGTTTAGATTTGCACAAGAACGGCTTGGAATTCAATAAACACAATGAATAGTTCAATGTCTTTTATTTTTGATCCAATCAAGTTCAAATTGCTATAAAGGAAATTTCAATTTTAAGAATTATTTTGAACTATAAAGTGGATAATAAACTAGATTTCTTGTGCTTCATTTTACTAGTTCATGTCAAAACCAAAAGAAATCATCTTCAACCCTAAAATCATGTCTAAAGTAAAAAGGACAAGCCTAATTTGGGACATACGAAAAAAACAAAAGAGACTAGTACTATGGAACTGAGGGAGTATATACAAACATGTATCTAGTACATCTTATCCATGTATGATGCAATTCGTCGAATCTCTTTGTGCAAATTTGTTGGAGAAGTGAGACTATAAAGAAGAAAAATCAACATGTTTAATAACATAATACTAAATTTGTATTATAAAAATTTGTAAGACATTTTGTAGTAATTGAAAAAAATGGTCAAAGCCTCTGAAATGCAGACCCCTTAAATTATACTATTATGTGTCATTCAACTTCAAATATTAAACAAATTGGCAGCTTATTCTGGAATAAGCGCACCGATTTTCATACCAATACAATTGACTTGGTTTTTTATGCATTCACATCGATGGCTTCAAGTATACAATGTCACTAGTCCACGTAAACGTGTACGGAGTACAACACAACATAATAATCTTGTATTATTAATGTACCAAAGAAGCTGGCACAGAAGTTGCCGCCCCGGGACCCAAAATTCCATCAATTTCCCTCAAAATTTTCCTCGGTAATGGAGTACTGTACATCACTTCTACAACCAAGAATACGTTGAACTCTAGTGAAAACATTTGGAAAAATGGCACTGATCTAAATTCTCTGAGTCTCGCAGAGGTTATATGAAACATCTTAGCAAACTCAGCGACTTAGTTGCTGCAGAAGGACGATCACTGAACCAGCGGTTGCAGATGAATCAGAAGTTGCAAAAATAACTTACACGAAAAATGGCTACAAAATTGGCCTGAAAAGTGTGAACAGGAAGCATGAATGCTGAAGCACTCATCCCCAAGCTTTGAGTCCCTGATCGAAGCGGCAATACTATGATCAAGTGATGGGCAATTTTCGAAGGTCGGAGCTTGTTTTGTATCACACAGACGCAGCGAATCTCCAGAGTTTGCTTGGATAGGATTTATGAAGAGAGGAGAAGTCAAGTAGAATCAAGCTGTCTTCTCAATCATCGCTTCACATCTTTTAGCTTCGGTGGAATGACCTCCTCTCCACATCACGCCATGGCTATCTTGTTTTCTTTTGCTTGAAAACAGATAGAGTTCTCCGCATAACGTCGTGGACATCACCACTGTGGCTTCGAACAGCACTACCCCAACCACGACAGCAACGAAAGGAAGCATAATTCGATCTAGACTCAAAGAATTCAGCTCCTGCTGTTGTACGTAGGTGCAAATGCAAAAACTCACAACAATTTCGATCGTGTCAACACGGCAATTTCGTGTCAACAAGTGTACCCACGTCGAGATTGAAATCTATGCACACACAGCAAAAAAAATGTGACCCTCTTGCAGAGTGCTCACCAAAACAGAGTATTACTCACGAATTCGTCCGCTGGAAGCACAGCATTCCAACAATTCACACAGCTTCTCGCTCAAAGCTAAACAGAAGGCTCACAAGAGCACCTAGCTAGAGAGCTCAATCGCAGATATAGCAATTGGCTAAATCTTGCGGCAAGTGACAAATGTTTCAGTAACCTCGCCAGAAAATTCACAAGACTTCTGCAAATTTACGAGACTTCTACACATTGCACACATACACGACTTGCTTGCCTGGAATCGAAGTAGAGAACAATACTAACTGTTTGGGCACCTAGCTATCAAGTTAAGTAACCATGTCTGGCGCTTGCTAGCTACTTGCAGTTGCCCTACTGGAGTTGCAGTAATTCCTGAATGTCTGCACTGGCATGCACGGCTCCGATTCAATCGTAAATCACAATGTCGGCCATGGAAGATTTCTGCACAGTTATTTATATGAACTCTCTCGATAATTGCAGAAGCGTCGGAGTAGGGACTCGAAATGTCGGACACGGTGACGAAGCTTCCCCGAAGTTCAATCCCAAGTTGCCTTGTTGTTGTGAAAGAGTGAGTGGTTTACTTAAGCCACAGGTGGAAAAGATTTTTGTTTCCTGTGTAGCAAACACGGCTCAAGAGGTAACTACAGTACCTACTCCGTCTCCGTTTCTAAAACCAACCTCTAGAAATTCTCGCCTAATGTTTATTTACGAGAAGGTACTTAACATTATTTAGCAATGCTGCGGGGTCCCCTTTTGCTCCCTCCATTTTAGGAACTCCTATAGTGTTTAATGAATACTGTAGAATACAAGAACAGCCAATCCGGAATTCGGAATTCAAGCAAAGTCAGTGCAAAAGAAGGTATCTTCGTAAAGTTATACCTTCAGGCTAGGGAAACTATGGAGCCACTATACAATGTTATGTAGGGTTGATTTTGGTTATTTCTTGTGTAACATGGAACACAACTCATGAGGTAACTATTGTAGGGCAAACAACACCTACTCCATTTCTGTTTCTAAAACCAACCCCTAGAAATTCTCGCTTGAAGTTATTTCTGAGAAGGTAGGGTTGATTTTGGTTATTTCCTGTCTAACAAACATGACTCATGAGGTAAATACAATAGGGAAAACTGCACCTATTCCGTTTTTGTTTCTAAAATCAACTCTTAGAAATAATTGCCTAAAGTTTATTTACAAGAAGGTAGCCATGGTCAATTTTGGATTTACTTTGAAAATTTACACTTTATTTTGATTGTGTCCAAAATCTATAAGCTAAAAGCATTTAGAATCCCCTTTTGATTCCCTACAGAATTGAAAATAAGCTTAGATATTTTAAATATAGGAGCCATTGTCAAATGTTTATTCAGATGATCTTTTAGTTGTCGTTACTTTGCACCTAGTTTGAAAGGTCTTACAAATTATATATAATTAATATTATTAAATTGATTGGAGAATTTCTATTCTTGTGAACAATTATATGGAGATCTTTCAATGCAACCAAACGCCTATGCCCTTATCTAAATATTCAGTATGCAAAGTTGTAAAAAAAATTCCTAGTTGTTTGGATAGAGGGCTTAACCCCTACAGGACCAGCCTACTATTTTTAGCAACAAAAAAAATTTGGGCAGGTATGTGTGACTAGAGATTTTCATATTTTAGTCTGAATTTTTAATAGAAGAAGGGGACCAAGAATATCTTTCACATGCACTAAATTTCATGACATTTGGAAATAGGAGTCAAAAGTTATGGCCTAATATGCTACTTTTTTTCGTAACTGGGCAATCCAGGCAGATTTCAAAAAATCACTTTTTTGAAAAACAAAAATTTGAAATTGATTTTCTAGATTTATATATAAGTGAAAAAGATTTAATCATTCCATTTTGATCAACAAGTGAAAAGTTAGGAGGAATTTTAGTTAGCGGGCGGTTATAGATTCTCTATTCTAAAATAAACTTTGAAGTCATTTATTTCACTCAATTTTCAATATTTTTTGAAAAAAATAAATCACAAGATGTAGATTGTTTATTACTACATTACAACCATTAAGGTTGACATTTTTCAATTCCATAATTAAACTCTTAACAATTTTGTATTTTGAATCATTCTCTACTTCTTCCTACTTACTATTTTTTTCTTATATGTTGTTCAATTCCAAATGATTTGAAAAAATTTAAGCATATGGCCAACTTGTTTAGGAAAAAGAATCCAAAGAAGCACTACCATTTTGGACATTTTTTCATAGAAAAGTGAGCTTGTGAAGTGTAGCTGCCTTGTTTTTTGCACGGCCCAAAAAATGGTTTTAATGAATTTTAATGTTTATATCTTGCAATCCACGCAATGGAAATTTTTGAAATTTTTACCATGTGTTTTCAAATCAGCATACTACAAGATCCTATGGTTACGTGTGTCAAAAAAAAGTTTTTTTTCAAAAATTTGGTACTTATACTAAAAATGGCAATTTTTGAGCCTTTTCGGTGAAAACATAGTCATGCAACTTTAAAATAGACACTAAATTTTATGTGAATCACTAAAGTTCCAAAAATTTCCTAGGAATACACTTGTCTAAGCCAACAAGTTACTATAATCTCATTTTTTGGCATGATTTTTTGAAACTTCTTTCCAAGATAAAATAAATAATCTTTTTAGAAATATAATTTTTGTTTCAATCAGTGCTTGGGAGCAAAAATTATGCCACACAAAGTTCTAAATAGTTGAAAACAAGCAGCAATTAAAATAATAATAATAATAATATTTTTGTATATATAGAAAGATTTGATTCATTCCATTTGGATAAGTGATGAAAATGCTATAGAACATTTTGTTTTGGAGGCAAGCAAAGTTTCTTCTTGAAAAACTAACATATTAGATTTGTTTTTGAGCTCAAGTGCCATTTAAAAATAGCATGGAATAAATGAAATGTCTTGTAACCCTTGATCACTTCTTCAAGAGACAATTTTGGGTTGTTTTTTGAGGCATACTTGTAGATCAATTGTGTTTTTTTACAATATGTAATTTTGTCCCTCTATTTTTTTTAAATTATTGTGTTTTGTTTTCTAACATTTGTATACAGTTATGGGGTTTCAAAACTACTCAAAGCACATATTCTACTAGGGCTCTATTGGTCTTTGCTCTACCAATGATGCCTCTTAACCCCTAAAGGACCGAGGCCTTTTTTCTGTCAAAAAACACTGAAAACTGCCATTTCTATAACAAACAGTAAAAAAAATTGAAAAATGTTTTTTTTAAACATCTAACTATAGGATCTTACACTTAACTAGTATGAGAATGTATGGAAAAAATTTCAGAATTTTTGACTGCACAGATTGCAAGATATTTGTGTTTAAAGTGGAAAAAACAAGCTTTTCAGCACATTGCGGGACTAGATTTTTTGACTTTGAACATTTTTAACTTAAAATTTTGGTACTACAGAGTTTTGAGCTTTAAATCTTTATAGTGGAGAATTGAGTTGAAAATCTAGAGGAAAAAAAAATATTCAAAAAAAATTAATTATCATTCCTAAAAAAATCATTAAGTAGAAGTAGGTACGAGATAGAAGGAAAATCTAAAATATTCATATATTTTAGATGGAATTAAAATACACTAATTCCAATGGTGAGATTGTTCTAGCAAGTAAACTAAACCATGAGAATTTATTTTTTTTGAAAAATTGCAAAAATAGCATTCAGAAATGAATCCTACAAGTTATTTTTTTCAAGAAGATGCTCTAACTACCCGAAAAACAAGAATGTCCATAACTTTCTCATAACAAATCCAAATGAAATGAATCAAAGCTTTCCAGATAGACAAAAATATAATCTATGAGAAAAAAATATTTAAAAAAAAAAATCAAAATTTTGCCAATTTTTTTTTGCTGCCCAGGCTGCCCACCGTCCCCTATTTTGAGCTTATTTGGTCATAACTATTGTTCCCATGCACCGATTGTGAAAAAAATTATATTCCCATGAAGCTAATCAGTTTTGCAAGCTCCAAAAAGAGTTTCAAAAAATCAGGAGCAAATTTCAGCCCGTAAGTACTTGCCCGAAAACGCATTTGTCCCCCGAAGGGACAACGGTCCTTTAGGGGTTAAACGAAAATTATGGCAAAAATTGAGATCATGGAAATTGAACCAAACTTTCAATTCTCTCCTAAGGGTACATTTGGGACTTTATGGAGTTAATCAATTTGGATTGCAAGAAATAACAAGGTTTTATCTCAAACCCGGTGGCCAAGGAAACTAGTCCAGCAAGCCTTGTGGGATGCCTTACTTGAATCAGTTGAATGAGGTCATGCAGTGGAATTGAAGGCCTAGCACTCTACCTGTCAAAGCCCTCACAAAGCTAATAGTATTTTGCTCAAATTTGACACGATTTGGCTTCAGTCTCCTATCTTAGCTTCTTGTAGCGAGGATTCCATTAAGTGGAATAGGATTGGCCCCTCACGGTGCCACTTTAGCTAGCGTCTCTCTTGCTTTGGTTTCTTTGACTTTGCTTCTTTGCTCATATTCTCTTCATTGTTCAGCCTCTGAGCTTCGATGTTTTGTATGTGGTTTTTTTTAATGCAATGGATTTCCCATTTGTTCACGAAAAAAAAAAAGTTTTTAAACAAACATCAATCCGCATAGTAAAATAGAATGACTAGTGAAATTTAAAAAAATAAATTTACTAAAATGCCTGCATCAAGATGAAAATTGAAAAAAATACTATTACAACTTTTATAATAACATGGTTGCGAGTGAATCCTATTACAACTTTTGCAATACACAACATCAAATTTGCCATTCAACATGGTTGCAAGGCTCTCATATGTGATTACTTAGTGATTATTCAAATTCAAATTAACCCCAAAAGGACCGAGGCCTTTTTTTTGCCAAAAAACACTCAAAACTGCCATTTCTATAGCAAAAATTTAAAAAAAATTTAAATTGTTTTTTTTTCACATCTAACCGTAGTATCTTACACCTAATTGGTATGAGAATGTGTGGAAAAAATTTCAGAATTTTTGAATGCACAGATTGCAAGATATCTACGTTTAAAGTGGAAAAAACAAGTTTTTCAACACATTGCGGGACCAGATTTTTTGACTTTAAACATTTTTAACTTAAAATTTTTGCACTACAGCGTTTTGAGCTTTAAATCTTTATATTGGAGAATTGAGTTGAGAGTCTAGGAAAAAAAAAATTCAAAAAAACTTAATTATCATTCTTAAAAAAATTGTTAAGTAGAAATAGGTACAAGATAGAAGGAAAATCTAAATATTCATATATTTTAGATGGAATTAAAATGCACTAATGCCAATGGTGAGATTGTTCTAGCAAGTAAACTAAACCATTCCAAAAAAAAAATTGAAAAATTACAAAAATTGCATTCTGAAATGAATCCTACAAGTTATTTTTTCAATAAGATGCTGTAACTGCCTGAAAAACAAGAATGTTCATAACTTCTTCATAACAAATCCAAATGAAATGAATCAAAGCTTTCCAAATAGACAAAAATATAATCTATGAGAAAAGAAATATTTTAAAAAAAAATTCAAAGTTTTGCAAAATTTTTTTGCTGCCCCCCGTCCCCGCGCATTCCAAGAAATGGCATAACTTCTCGCTCAAAGGTCCGATTTCAAATTTATTTTTTCTGCCACGTACCTCTCTCAATTCTTTATGTTCACAAAAACTTTCAAAAAATCAGGAGAAAATTTCAGCCTGTAGGTACCTGCCCTAAAACGCATTTGTCCCCCGAAGGGACAACGGTCCTTTAGGGGTTAATAAAACATTCTTACTCTTATCATTGGTAATAATACAAGAATACAACAATATTACAATACAATAATACAACAATATAACATAAAATATTATTAAAATAAAATATAAAATAAAATAAATAAAGGTCTAAAATGACTTTATATTTTTATTATATTTTTTATATCTTTATTAAAATATTGTGATCAATCCCTAAATGACCAAGCTACGTTTTTTGGCAACATAGCAATTTTGAGTATCTCATTACAAATGGAATTTGTATTCATTATAAGAATTTTGAGGCCTGCAGAGGGCCGTTTTAGGGCTGTTCCTGCAGCTGGGAACAGTCAGAATATTAAAATAATTAATTTTTTTAAATTAAAAAAAATTAAATTAAAAAAATATTAAAAAATATTAAAAATATTAAAAAATAAAAATATTGAAAAATAAAAATATTGAAAAAAATTATTAAAAAATTAATTTTTTTATTATTTTATGACGTGGCACTCGCGTGACCACGTCAGATTACTGTTCCCAGGGCGTTCCCAGAGTTCCCACGGCCAGATAAACCACGGTCTCTTGGAGGCCTCAAAAATCTTCTAATGTTTTTCTTTGAAATTTTCAAAACAACATGCAGAGAAAGTTTTTCTTTAACCCCTAAAAGCCCAAGGGATTTGGACAAAACACAAATGTGTTATAAAATATAAGTTCTATAATTTTTTTGAAGTTTGCATCAAAGAAGATAATGTGAAGCACAAAAATTAGAAAATATCCGTACGGTTAAAATTATAAAATTCTTTTAGATTCTCTTCAAATGAATTTTGAAGATAAAAATTCAAAAATTCACCAAAAATACAATTTCTATCTTTAGCATTTTGATTAGTCAAAATTTTGTATTTTATTGATTTGTGAAAAATGCATAAGATCTAATAATGAGAACACTAACACTTTTCCCAAATAATAAGTTTTTCAATACTAGACAAATACTAGACTCTTTGTGCTATTTCTCTTATAATTTTTGTTTGACCATAGTGATCTTAGTTTTGAATATAAATATAGAAAGACAACCCAACTTTTGAAAAAAAAAAAAAACTGAAATTTTTTTTTTCGCCCGAAAAATTTGCCTGAAGTTGGGCAGCTACCATAAAATGCTTGTTTGATCGCTTAGAGGTTAAGGCCAAAAAGTTATTATATGATATGTAGTTTTTTTCCTCGACTGGGCAATTCGGGCAAATAAAAAAAAATTCTTTTTTCATAAACATGTCACATTTAACTACTTTTGGACTATTCAATGAATTTTGGACAAAACATCGTGGGATCTCCCAATGATAACATTGGGGGATCCCACAATGTTTGTATAGATCTCACAATATTGTATAGATTTCCGGATGTTTTGTATTGATCTCTTGATATTTTGCATAGATCTCCCAATATTTTGCATTATCTCTTGTTGATCATTTTTTTCTCGCTTGATGACCGTTATTAATTATGGACTTTCAAAAGTCTAGAAGTAGTTAAATGTGGCATAAACAATTTGAAATTGATTTTTTAGATCTATATATGTGTGGAAAGCTTTGAATCATTCTATTTGGATTGATGAAATGAAAGTTATGAGGAGTTTTGATTTGCGGGCAGTTATCGATTCTCTATTCTAAAATAAACTTTGAAGTCCTTTATTTAACTCAATTTTTAATATTTTTTGAAAAAAATAAAATCACAGGATGTAGATTATTTATTACAACATTACAATCATTGGAATTGGCATTTTTCAATTATATAATTAAATTATTAACAATTTAGTATTTTGAATCATTCTCTATTTTTTTCTACTTATTATTTTTTCCTATATGTTGTACAATTTTAAATGATCTGATATTTTTCAAGCATGTAGCCAACTTGCCTTGAAGAATGACTCCAAAAAATCACCACCATTTTAGACATTTTTTCATACAGATGTGACCTTGTGAAGTACAGCTGCCTTGTTTTTTGTAAGGTCAAAAAAAGGACTATTTTCAATTCAAATGCTAATAACTTGAAATCCACATGGTGTAAATTTTGAAATTTTTTTTCACATCTTTTCAAACAAGCATACTACAAGATCCTACGGTTACATGAGTCTAAAAATGTTTTTTTTCTAAAATTTGGTACTTATTCTAGAAATGGCAATTTGGAGTGTTTTTGGTGAAAACATAGTTAAGGAACTTTAGGGGTTAAAAGGCCATGTTTGTGAAGAGACACACAAATTATATGAAGTAAATAGTCATAGTTGCACTCATCTAGCATCATTTCGTGGATTTAGTTAGGTGGCATCATGATTCCATGACCATGTTGTGGCTTCATTTCATCATTTTAGTCGTTTGGCCTCATGACTCCATAACCAAATCATGTCTAATTGACTCTTGACACATAATGAACAATATATTCATCAATCCAAAAATATATATCACCAAAATGCTAAACTAATTCCAACCTAAAGGTCATTGTTGGAATAATTCAAACAAAGCTACTACATTTTATTTTATTTAGGTGCAAATGACGATGTACATGTTTAAAATTATCCTTGCATGTCTCAATAGAATTCATGAAAGAAAGAATAAAGGTCGGCATAAAGAAATTATCTCTAGTATGAACCACAAACCTTAAAGTGCCTAACTCCTAAATGTCTAAACTGAGTCAAATTCCAAAATCACCTCCAAACCACTATTTTTGAAATGAATGTATAATTTTTTTGTATTATCATTTTTGAAAAATATAACCATAGGGTCCTGTTTACCACTGTCAAATTAGTCTACCATTCAGTTTTCAAAGACTTTGACATTACGGGTTTTGAGATATCTTCAATCAAAGTATAATTTTTGAAAAAATAGCAATTTTTTTCTCACATAGAATGACTTTAGGGATCCATATCCCAAATTTCCACAGAAAAATAGTTTTTTTATTTTTGACCAAATGCAATTATGAATAGTTGAGAACATGCATACCAATTTTCACATGGATTGGAGCTATGAAAGATTGTTTTGCCAAAGCTTTGCAATCAAGTGAGGTACATTGGGAAAACAAAAATTTCACTTGACCTTGCCCATTCATTATATGCTTTAATCAATCAACCCCTTGCCTACTTGCCTATCCATGAATTTTTTTAGAATGGCCTTTCATGGTTGTCTTGGGATGGCCTTTGATTGGTTAAGTTCCTCTCTAAATACAATCTACAATGAGCAATTCTTGGAATGTTTGACTTTTAAAATTACCCAAGATGGAGTTTCTATCCAAACCAAGAGGATTTTTTTCAATTTTAGAGATAACTTTACAAACTACATGAGAAAAATATGAAAAATCCAAAAATAATATTTTTTGGGATATTTGGGCAGCTTGAAGTTGAGCAACAACCATAAAATGGTTGATATGGCATTTAGGATTAACCCTGAAGCGCTCCAACGTCCATATTTTGAACGATGAATGGAGGGCTTCAAGATAGTCTGTAGTTCAACCAACTTCTCATTCATCCAATGTAATACTCTAATTTAGAAAAGTGACAATCTTCCTTAACTACCACATTTATGAAATTCCAATAAATGATATTTTTTACAAAGATATAAGCAAAAATGTGCAAAAATTCAAAAAAGAATTGACGCGTTTAGGGGTTAAACCACCTCATCTCATTCTCTCCTTGACACTTAAATTTTCTAAGTTACAATGTCACATGCACTGTCCAACAACGGCTTAAGAATGTTATGGAATTTTGACATTAAATTAAATTCATTTTCAAATGGAAGTGTGAGGTGGCAATCTTTTAATGGACACAAACCTATTGTCCCTAGTTGGCACCCAAATTGTTTGTTGGGCTACGGTACTTGTACAATAGGGGTAGTCACACCTTCTTCACTGCTCCTAATTTCTCTGAAGAATGAGAAAAACAAGGAGCCAATGGGGAGCCTAAATTTCTGAAGAAGGTGTGACCGTCCTTTCTCGTGAGCGAAGCAAGAAAATGAAGAATACACCGAAAGTTGTGCAAAGAACCAATGGAGAAGCATAAAAGCTCCAGTGACGGAATATTCTTCTTTTGCGAAGCCCTCTCCGTGTCCACTATTCTCCTGCGGAGGAGAATAATGGAGGCGGAGAGGGCTTTACGGAAGAAGAATATTCCGCTTTGAAGAGTCAAGTGAAATCCAATTCGAAGCCGCCACCTCTTTGTTCGCAGGAGAATTTACTCACATTGAAGAAGGTGTGACTACCCTTAATATGACTATGACTATGAGTGAAGAAGACGTCAATATCACCAGCATCGAATGTCAGGTGATCATGGCATTGTCAAATGAATTGTTTTGTTTTTTGAAAGCAACGTTGAACGTGCCCAATGTACTAATTGTATAATTAATTGAATGACACAATAGGCAGTTTGTAAGATTATTGGATCCAATTTTATAGAAGTGCTATCAGCTTTGGACACTCCTTTCTGCAATCTGGAGTGCAACAACTTAAGGGAATCGACCCATTTCCAACCACTTAAGCAATTACGCATATTTAAAGCGCAGTTTTTTTTAGTAGAATTTTTCCCATGTATAGAAATAGAGTTTGGAAGGATTTCATATTTTTCCAAAATTTTATCACACAAAACATAATTACTGTGAATTTTTCAGTGGAAGATTCTCTTTGGCCTATAATGGTGATATAGACCTTTCTATTTTTGACCACAAGCTGATTGCAAAAGCGACCAAGGGTTGTTTGCATTATTGAGAGCCTTACAGTTAATTATAATGCGCTACAACTACTTCGGGAACTAAGCCACAATTTCATGGAATGAGAGTAGCCTATTGATTGGAAATGGGTGTGTGATTAGAAATGGGTGAGCTTCCTTACAAGACAAGATATGGATTTTGCTTGGGGTGATTTTTTTTGCTCAATAGCAAGTTTGAAAAAAAATTGAAATATACCATGTGTGTGGGTCAAATTTAGACATGCATTAAGTATTTTTTGAAATGTCTGAAGTTTTGAAATACTATAAGTGACGTGTTTGAATTATTGTAGAAATTTTTTGTTTCTATTGCCTAATTTTTGGAATATTTTAAAATTTATTATAATAAATTTTGAATAGTAACATTTCCAAACGTAAAATTATAAGGCATTTATTTAATAATTATCAATGATTTGGAAAGACAAGATATAGCAATCAAAAATACATCAATAAGAAAAGTTGCAACAACCAAAACAAAACAAAAGTCATGGTAGACAAAAACCGAAAAAGTTAATAGCCAAGAGTGCCAAAAATCTTAAAATGTGATTTTCAACTAGCTGAAACTTTTCAACATATGAAAAGTATAGTATTTCAACAATCTGATACTGAATTAGACCCTTACATACTATATTACAAGTATTTTCCAACTTTGAAAGGATGAATTTGCCAAGATTCATCTAAAAGAATTTCAAAATAGGTTGATACTTATCATATTTAGATGAATGTATATAAAAATTGAATTGAAAAATGGTATTTCATGCACAATCACCGTATTTTAGGATGTAAATAGCTTTATCATTGCAAGTTACGCTAACTTGGAAGTTTGATGATGAGCTCCTTATTAAAGTGGGTACCTCCAAAACTGCCACGTTTTGCTATTGTGCCTAAATACTATTGATAGACTGTTCAAATTTTCATATTTTTTTGTTGGCAAGAAAAAGGAGGTTTCAACATATAACAAAATGTGACAAGCAAAAGTTATGAAGGGTCAAAGTATTTTTTAGTAGATGTTCAAAAATTGTTTCTTCTAGGTGAGTACATATTGTTTTGGAGATGTAAACAGATTGATGATGGCGGTTTGGGATTAGTGGCGCATTTAGGGTACCCATTATTTTGAAATAGAGTAGGCAACAATAAGAGATATGGATAGAATTAAATATACTAGAGGTCCTCTAGGTAGTACCGCCCTAAAAGCCCCCTAGGTACTAGTAGACACCTTACTAGGAGATACTTTGGTACTAGGAGATACCTAGGTAGTAGGTACTAGGAGACATCTAGGTATTTGGGGGCATTTAGGTATTAGAACAATATGCCTATCTTTCTATAAAGTTTGACTTCTATGAAATATAATATTTTTTTTAAATTTTATCAAAATGTTTAAATGATGAAATTGATTAAACGAAACTTTTGGATTTTTCATTAACTATTTCAAAATAAAAAGACAAATACAAAACAACCAAAAAAATTCCTTAAGATTTTATCTTCCATGATTCTTTGACTTTAAAATTTCAAAACTTTTAGATTTGGAATATATACAACAATACCAAGTAACTCCAAAAATATTTTAATTGCACAAATAATATATCTAAAAGAGTTATATAGTGAAGGTTTTACGTAGTTACATAAAATATATTTCTAAAAGTCAACTAAAATACAAAGCAAATACACCTAAGCTTCTAAAAAGGTTTGAATTTTGTAAACTATCAAATACTCTAATAAGGAGCATTGAGTACTTAGCCACTAGGAAGTGGGGCTTGGAGGATATTGCCTAAAGAACACTTTTTTACAATAGAGTGGATTGTGAGGGGTATTGCCTGGAAAGTACTTATGTATAGGAAAAATTGGTCACAAGGAGTGTTGCCTTTGATATCTATATTAGAAACAATGCATTCTAAAACATCATAGAAAAATGAAGTGTTATGACTATGAAAATGAATATAAATAATAAATTTTGTGAATGGAAAGTAGTATGAATATGAAATGATACTATAAAAAATTGTGAAAAGAAGAAAATGTGATAGAATTGAAATACTAAACACCACAATGAAAGTTAAATTTTGAATCAAATTAGATGCCAAAATCTACTATAGGTTTAGATTTAGTTCAAACTAAGAATCTAATTGAAATTTATCCTCTAAATTTTTTGAAGTGAAAAGGCCAACTAATTGCGAGATTGTAATGTTTAAACTTCAAGAACCAAGTCTTTGTGCACCTTGTCAAAAGTGGAATTCTATCTTTGAAGATTCAAAAGGAAATTCACAACTATCCTACAACTAAAGCAAGTTAATAATATGCTAAAAAATGGAATTAAGAATCTATGAAAAAATGAGTTTAGAAATGGTTGTTTTTGTACAAAAAGAATTGAGTTGTTCATCATTCTACATTATACACCAACATGAAAGTAAAAAATTTAACCAATACCCATATCAAATGAGCATGATTCTTATTAATAATTTGTAAGGAAAAAATTGGGTCTTCTTGGATTCTAGATTCTCTTAGAATACATTTTTTGAATATTGCAAGCATAAACTATAAATATTCCAAATGCTAAAAATGGTGCACTTCAAATCTTGGCTCCATTTCTTGCCATTGCAGAGATCATGGAGCTTTTGTGTGGGATATTATCCTTGCAATGATGTTGGTGGATGACAAATGAGTCACTCATGACGGAATGTATCATTGAGCGATGAATGAAAGTCTATGCATGAGAAAATTTGAAATGAGGCTTCACTGTTACTGAGTAAGTGAGTAGTATGCGGTCTCACCCTGGAAGAGTAGAGAATTACTCCGTAAAAAACCATGCTCAACAGTAGAAGTGACAACTCAGGGGTATCCTTACCACAAGCCTCTTATCCAAAGAAAATGAAAACAATATTATTTCTGAAAGCAAATCCTGACTGAGGCACGCTTTGCACAGCAGAAATCGAAGCCCGTTTTTGATCTCAAATCCACACTGGCCTGTCTCCGCTCCCGCTACTCCCGTCCAAGTTACTGACAATCCATAGCGCGAAGAGAACCTGAAGTGGTAAAACATTTCGAATTCCAGCACAACTACGTTGCTGTGGCCTTATGATTCTCCTCCTCAGTCTCCAGTTTGAATCCCAAGAATGGTTTCAATTTCAAAATCAATTGATGGGTCACATTCGAATGAAACGAAACTGTGGTCCAATTGCAGAGAATTGAGCCGTGTGATTCTAGTGAGTGCACTGAAGTGGATTTGTGCATGATGTGCAGAACTTGTCAGCTTCTTTGCCTGAGTGCTTTGGACGCAATTCAAGAGATTCTGCTAGCAATCTAGCCCCCGAGCATTTGGATAGTCCTTCCGGCCATGGCGGGGCTGGTGGAAGTATGGACAGCCGTGGCTGTGGTGGTGGCAACAGTTCTTGTGTACACAGTTTTGAAATTGCTGTGGATTGGAGTGTGGGAGCCGCTGCGCTTCCGTCGTGTGATGGCGCGGCAAGGAGTGAAGGGCGCGCCGTTCCGATTCCTCATCGGAAACCTCGATGACATGACCAAATTTGCGGAGTCGTTTCCTGAAGCTCTACCGCTCGGCAGTTACGCCGATTTCTCGCCCACTGTCACGCCGCAGTATGCTTTGTTCTGTCCCAAATACGGTATGCATGCAGGTTTCTCTTATGTTGTGGTATTTGCACCCTAGACACTTCAAAATGAGATTAAGAAAGCCTTGATTCTTCTTGAGTTGTTTTGGCATTGAAAGAGGGCATTCGAATGCATCTTAGCATGTTGATTTTGGACACCGAATGAAGAAACTATGAATCTTCAAAATACTGATTGTACGTCTCCTAAGAATGAACTGCAGATTTTCATTTTGAGTTCATATTCTGCTTAGGGAAGCGTTTCTAGGGGTCGCTTTGTGTAAGGTCGCAAGCAGGTGTAGTTACCTATCTTGACTTGGTTTCTGGAGAAAAAGACTAATTTTGCGTTGTGCATGATCATCCTTTCGAGCAATTTTGTTGCTAAAATTCCAGGGAGCATCTATTGTTAAGATGCTTGAAACGACTGACTCAAAATTAAACCGCGGCGGTTCTCCCCATACATTGCTTTTTGTCAAAGACAATGCCAGAGCTTCTGACGCTTGATTTTGTACAGGAAAGAATTTTGTTTATGAGTGGGCTACCAGCACGCGAATTGTTGTGCGAGACCCGGAGATTGCGAAAGAAGTGTTTGTGAACAATCACAAATCCTTGAAGAAATTCCCCTTCGAAAGCATGATCATCAGGCAAATGATGGGCACAGGACTGTCTAGTCTAGTTGGAGAGAAATGGTCTACCGAGAGACGAACCCTCACTCCCTTCTTTCATCAGGACGCACTCAAGGTATAAAACTTACTATACTCTAAAGCTATCACCAACTGGCCCCTAAATGTTTAAGAACCATGTCCAATTTTGGTCTCATTACACATTTTTATACTAGTCTAGTGTAAGATCCTTTCATTCCTTTGGTTAGATACAGTATGCAAAACAAACAATTTTTTGAAGTTTGTTTTAGTAGGTCATTTGTGACTTTTGGGGGGGTTCAATTTGGTTCATTTTTTAACCAACACGTGTAATGTGCTAAACTATTTCTAGTGATGTAACATAAGGCCTCAATTGAAGTATATTTTTCTCAGCATAATCAATTGAATTGTCCTTGTTCAAACCTAGAATCGTTTGTTCTTTTGGGATTAAATCAATTTAGTGACTCATTTATCAAAATCATTGATGTATTGTTGTTGACTATTTGCATTTATGATACATGCTCATGAATTTTTTCATATTGGTTTAAATTTGCTTTGGTGTGTGTGTAATATGAATCTTGTTGTAACAAAAATATTCTCAATAAATGACGTGAATGGGAAACTCTGATGTTTCAGCATTAGAAATTTATAATTAGCTCATCTTGGGTTCAAAGATGATGTTTCAACTTGTATTGAGTTCCATCTCTTCTTTCCTAACTTTTAAAAATGGAAGAATAAGGGCATGAAAATTCCTTGTATGTGTTCATTATTTAGATGGTTATGAAGTAACCACCTTAAGTCCAAGCAAGCACTTGAATCTTTTCTCGTGCACTTGAGGAGGATGCATTTTAATATGTGTTTGATTTATCATGTAAGCAAATAAATGATTAAATTTGATTACTTCTATATCTATAGGTGTTGAAATTAATCATTTAGGAAGGTAGTAAAATACATCAATAGAGAAGAGAAACTTGTACCATTGTTTCTTAACAGTGACAAGCGGGGTTGTCATAATTCACAGTTTCAGCCAAGAATATAGAGCTTGTTTCTAAATCTACTCTACTACAATTTTGAGTTCTAGAGTGCTAAATTTTTTGTAGAAACTTGGAATCACATCCCCAAATCTCCTCTTTTCTAAAATGTCTCCCAATAGCTCTTGGAAGTTTTTATAAGTAACAACAATAAATTCCAAAGTGAAATACCTATTTTAAGTTTGGATACAATGGAGTCAATTTGACATGATTGATCTATTGGTAGCATAAGAGTCTTATTGGCTATGTTGGTGGCCACTTGTAGGGCATGGTAGAGGCGATGGTAGAAGCAACAACAACAGGAATACAAAAGTGGGAAAAGATGGTTACCGAAGGTGGTGGCTTGGCGGAAATTGATGTGGAGCCTGACATTCATAAAATTTCAATAAGAATCATATCGTTGACAGCGTTTGGTGGTGATTGTGATAAGGGGGAGCAAATCTATGAACTCCAAAAAGAGATTGCAACGCAAGTCATGATAAGTTTGCGTAATCCATTGGCTTGGCTCATTCCAAACTATAGGTATTGTCAATTGTAAAAGGTGACATTGTTTTGCACTAATATGTTTAATCAAGAAATCTTTTTGCATATCTTCTAAATTAGATTTTAGAGTAGGAAATCTTGAAAGTGCAAGTAAGAAAGGTTAGAAATATGAGTTATAACCATCATGCTTTGCAACCTTTGCAACTCTGCCACATCAATTTACAAAATCATCTAATATTCAATCCAAGATGAAATCACTTAAAGCCTAGCAAATTTCACTAACAATCATAATTTGTACGATTGTTTTGTTCACAAACATAAACTAATTGTAGCTATTTGTAAGTGGAGTCCAAAAATGGCATTTGAATGTCCTTTGCAATAGCTATGCAAAACTTGGCTTCATTTAATAAATTTTCAAAACCCATGATTGCTCTAATTTCAATGTCCTAGTACTAAAACAATGTTTTGTAATGAACACCTAATTTAAATCTAGATTCCTCATACCACATATAAAATAGTTACAATGCTTTCATTTATCTTATCACATCATTGATCTTTTACCACCATAACATTGTTGATCCTTGCATCTTTTACATTCCAACCTTCTTTTATCATCTAAATTCAATGAAACTTGTTGAATTCAATATTCTCAGTCTTACCCTATTGACGAATGTTATGAATTTCGAATTCTCATGTCTTCATTGTGGAGTAGGAAAATTCCAACAAAAGCAAACAAGCATATGGACAAGTGCGCGGCTAAGATTGATGCATTCTTGCACGAATCCTTGGATGGGCGAAGAGATGCCATGCTCATAGGGAAAACAAGTTCTTATGGGGAGGATCTGCTTGGGCGCATGCTGACCGCGGCGACGGCCGGATGGGATGAGCAAACACAAGCATTCAACATGGCATCAGTGTTCAACAATTGCAAGCTCTTCTACTTTGCCGGCCATGACACTACGGCCAACACCATTGTATTTTCTATGTTGTTGTTGGCCAACCATCCCCGATGGCAAGATAATGCCCGCCAAGAAGTCTTGGAGGTGCTTGGTGATGGAGGAGAGTGCAACCTTGGTGTACTTGCTCGGCTTAAAGTGGTAACTTTTTTCTCTACTTGCCCATTTTGTGATTTCTTTCATGGCTTTTGGTGTTGAATTCTTTGCTAAGTGTGCTGCAATTTTGAATTTAAATATTGTTGTAGTTGCCTCTATTGTAGCGATAATTATGTGTTGGAAGAGTTTTGATATATTTAGTCACATTTTAGACCACTAACTATGCTATACAATGTTGAAGTAGGATAATGTGGCACAATTTGAGTAAATGGTTGAGGGGAATATTAAAATCTCCAATGTTGTTCTTAAAGTAGGAGTTTTGCTATATTTAATCACATTTGAGACCATTGTTCTCAATCCTCTGCAATGCTAATGTGGCAAAGCTAGTGATTGAAGGGAGGTGTATGAGTATCTATCATTAAGGATGGCATAATTATTATTAATATGTAGAACAACAAGATATAAATCTAGGTCTAATGTTGATGACAAGGAACATGGAAAAGATTTTGACAAGACTAAATATCTTGTCAATCTTCCTTGCTTATAACCATTCAAGGTTGTTATAAATTAAACGTAACTTCTAATGCTAAAGGTAACATAGATCTAAAGGCTAGTACATTATTCCAACGGTAATGCCTAAAATTAATTGATGTACATGGCACCCATGATGTCAACACTTATTAATTGAATGCACAAACTAATAAAGATTCTTTGAAGAAGATAAAAAAACAAATGAGATTCAAATGTACAAACTTACAATTAGGTTAAATTGCAATGCTGAAACTTGTTTTGAAACACCTTTGAATGTTATGATCTTTAAGCATACTTATAAAACAACTAAAATTTTTAGGATAGATATGTTCATAAAAATGATAGTTTCATTGATTTGGACAATCCAAAACATAATATTCATGTACATATTATAGTGCTATGTTCATTCAATTTTCTACATTTATCAAACAAAGCAAGAGTAAAAAACCCCAATCATTCTACTTGGATTGAATGTGTTGTACATATTTAATGTTACAAATCTCTTGACTTAGCCAAACTTATTAATTTTAGATCTCAAAATGACCACATAACCTTTCTCGTTTTTGTGAATATCTTCGGTTTTGGTGATTCATGTATTTGGGTGTACCCTAGGTCGGAATGATCATAAACGAAACGTTGCGAATCTTTTCACCAGCATCAGCAATGGCGAGGCAAACAACAAAAGATATTGAAGTAAAGGGACTATTCATTCCAAAGGGCATGACAATTGAAGTGGCAATTGGTGCAATCCATCAAGATAGGGACTATTGGGGGGATGACGTTGCGGACTTCAACCCCGAGAGGTTTAGCAATGGTGTCTCTGGTGCGTGTTCACATCCGCAAGCATTTCTGCCATTTGGCCTAGGTCCAAAATCTTGCATCGGCAACAACTTTGCCCTCATGGAAGTCAAGATCATGTTGGCCATGGTTTTGCAACGGTTCCAGCTTGCAGTTTCGCCAAACTATCGTCATCATCCAACTTTCAACATGGTGCAGAGACCCAAATTTGGGATGCCTCTCATTTTGAAAGCGTTATAGAAATTCTTCTGTGATTGGTGTTTGTTTTCCATGATCAACTAGTGGAATTAGTGGAGTGCTCTTGATAATTCAATTTATGACTAGAAAATTAAAAAAACACTAACATGTACTAGTTTTACATTTATTTTTTATTTGTAAGACGCATAAATATGGTAGTTTATAATAGTTTAGATAGTATTAGCTTGTGCTTTCTCATACATATCAACATCACCCTACTTTCACCTCAAATCAATCAAGTTGTGAAGGGACCAAGTTTGAGATACTTCTCATTTTCAAAGCTTTGTATTAAATTCATCCCTTGTTGAGGTTCTTGAATATATGAGAGGCAACCCACTCCTGACCACTTAAAAAATTCCATGTATCTGCGGGGTGCCTATTGTGACTGGGTAAATTTTTCCTTGTGTAGCAATAGAATGCAAAAGGTTTCTACAATTTTCCAGATTTTTTTTCTGCAAAAAATAATTATTGTGAATTTTTTAACAGAAGATTCTATTCCTCCCATATCATTGATATAGGGCTTGCTATTTCCGACCAAGGGCTGGTTGCAAAATTGACCAATGAGTGGTTGTAATATTGAGAGTCTTATAGCCAATCAAAATGCGCCACAAGTGCTCCAAAAACCACGCCATAATTCATCACTAGTCATTTCCTCCTTTATGGAAAGAAAACAGCCTACATATCCAGAATGGGGCGCTAATCATGAATGGGTTGCCTCCCATATATGAGTTAGTGCTTACTTTCATAATCAATAGGTGGAGTAGTATTTATGCAATTGTGAATGATAATACGTATATGAGCATCTAAGTGCAAATGAATTATTATTTAGCAATGGAATTCGGTTGGCATTTAAGTACATGCAATAGAGATGATATAACTAGGCCAATATAATTCAATTTAAATTAAAATGATTGTAGTCCACTCAATTTTTCATTACATATTTTGATTTTTTCACTTACGAGTTTTTTTCATCTTCCCTTTGCTCCTATATCTTTGGTTTTCCAAACAACACTTCTCATTTTGCTATAGTATAATAAGTGGTGCTTTGGGGGGTATCATTAGAGAGAATTTGGGCCCTCTAAAGGGCCGCGAGTTCCCATGAGTTCTCCACAAGTTTTGAATAGTTCCTGACTGCTGAAACTGCGCCACCGCAGCAGGGTGACGTGGTCGGGACTCGGTCACATCAGATTTTTTTTTTTTTAAAAAAAAAAAAAAAAAAAAAAAATCTTAAAATGAAATTTTTTATTTTTTATTTTTATTTTTTTTTAAATATATTTTTCGGACAGCCCATACCACTATTCACAGCATGGGGACAGATTGGGGAACGGGCCTGAAACAGCCCTTTCTTGGCCCCAAATCCCTTCTAATGGTACATTAGTTGAGAATTCAAAGTGTAGAATTCATGCAATTGTTGGTTCGTGGGAGCTATACACATATGATCAATGACACTAGGATGTAAGTGTGTGAATGTGAGCCTAAGAATGGTGAGTTGGGATTGTGTGAGCTTAAAGGCTAGAAATTTAAAACGTGATGTAATTTTTATATATTTTTGGTTAAAAAGTCAAAAGACCAATGAATTTTTCAACAAATTTTTTTATATTTAGAAAAATATGACCTATTACCATGGGACCTATGATTGTGGATTTTAAATTTAAAAGCCTCACAAGTTGATGTTATCACATGTTGTGCACTATTTCTTCCAGGTTCCACATTGAGATGTCTGCTAATTCTTCTATTTTCAATTTCTACAAACATGATGAATGAAGTCATTATTCAAACGGTTTGCAATTTAGGATTTAGGATAAGAAATAGAAAAAAAATGAGGTTAAAGGTAATATTGTTTCCATGAATCCACCCCATTGATGGTACCAAAAGTGCCAATATGCAAGCCAGTCCTCCAGTTATTGAATTGCCAGTTTAGATACAGTTTTGGAGGAGTACCACCAAGCTCTGATTTCTAGATAAATCTTGTCCGCTTCAAACATTGATGTTGCATCCTTATACTATCTGCAAAATTGAATATACTTGTTCTAGAATTCTTTGGCAATTAGCTTTTCTATGTCTTTGTGCATGTTTGTTGTTCAATAGAATAAGCAAGTCTTTTCATGGTCTACAATTAGAATGGATGGATCCCCCAACCCACACAATGCAAATTGCATTAAAGTTGGCTTGAGCACTATTACACATGAATCCTTTGAAGGTTGGATCCGACACCAATTTTCTACATGATCTTATTCAGACAATTCTAAAATGAGTTGGCCTTTGGTACCCTCAATCTAATTATCATAGATGGCAATGGTCATGACTTTGCAATAAATGGAGTTATAGACATGACAAGCGATAGTTGTCCATGCTTTCACCGTTTTTACATGATCAAACGTGACAAAACAATTTTTGAGGTCGTTGCTTGGTTGCATCCGTCATACGAGATCGACTCCACTCCTAGGTCCATCCATGAGCATCTTGAACAAATAGACCTTCTCTTGCCCTTGTCTTGATAATACAATATTGTGGATATATTCCATTTTGGCACATCGCTTCATGTTAAGAATCAGACCAATCTTACCCTCACCTTTGTTGTCGCTCAAAAAAGAAGATATCATGTTGTATACATTGGACAAGCTAAAGAATTGGAACTTATATATATAATTCTCTAACTCATCACTGTGGAACAACTCCTTTGGTCCGGGTCCATTGTAAATAAGGAATGTGTCAATTAAGGAACTTCTTGATTGCCGCTATGGTAATATTGTATTTGAATAGCAAGTTCAACTTAAATTAACTACGAAAAAAATTGCCAAATTTTTTTGTCAGTCATTCTTAAACCAAATAGACAAATCTATAAATAAATGTAAAATATTTTGCCCAAAATCCCAAAACAATTCATCAAATCAAATATCAACTATCATTTGACTACCTAACGTCAAGAATTTTTTTAATGCTATAATGAAGGAATTACTTCGTTGATTTTTGGTGAGATTCAAGGGTTGAATGTTTTTTTTTATATTTCAATCCATTCTCTGTCATGAATCCTCAAAGGGTATGGACTACCTTAAGAGCTTGATTGCTCATTGTCAAAACGTAGGAATTCATTAGAGGAATTTTGAGGGGTCCAAGAGACTGTTTTGGGGTTGTTCCCTTGTTGTGAACGAACGCAGTCCCATCAACATATTAAAATAATAAATTAAAAAATAATAAAATTAAAAAAACATATGTTAAAAATATATTTTTTTAATAAAAAATAAATTAAATAATAATTTCTGATGTGGCAGTCTCTTAGCCATGTCAAATTATAGTTCTTAGGCCATTCCCACAATTCCCACAACCCGGGAACTCGCAATCTCTTGGGCCCCTCAAATCTCCTCTAATGGTATTCAATGTAGAACTTTAGACCTCATTTTGGCATAGTAAAATAAATTTCTTCAAAAATCTTTGGAATAAAAAAGGTTGGTAAATCAAGCTCACTTTCATCTTCAAAAATCTATTTGTAATTTTGAGCCTCCAAAAAAAATTATGGACAAAATTCAAAGATGATGTTTGAAAATGTCAAAAAAACAATCCCTCTCTAAATTTTGTCCATAACTTTTGATTGGAGGCTCAAAATCTTAAAAAGGTTGTTGGAAATGAATTTGACTTGATTTTTCAACTTTTTTAGTTCAACTTTTTTCACAAAAAGTTATTCTACTCTGCCAAAATGATGTCTAAAGTTCTACATTGAACACATTTTCTTGCTTTTGACTTAACTAGGTATGAGTAGTTGAGCTCCTAGTAGTCCTAATTTACATATCCCACATGGATTATCTTACCTCCTACCACCCCATTAGTATAAAGAATTTGTCTTTTTTTTTTAGTTACACTCACAATAAGTGG
This sequence comes from Pseudisothecium myosuroides, assembly GCA_951799445.1. Taxonomy (NCBI): domain Eukaryota; kingdom Viridiplantae; phylum Streptophyta; class Bryopsida; order Hypnales; family Lembophyllaceae; genus Pseudisothecium; species Pseudisothecium myosuroides. Next base: position 6,797,590 of record OX637289.1, on the reverse strand, counting down.
CTTTTAAGTTTGTGTGAGGTGGTTGCCCAATACTTTATTTGTTTTGATTTTAATATTGAATTTTCCAAAAAATGATATTTTAAAGTGTTCAAATGTATTTTGGTTATAAATTAATTATCCAGCATCAAACTGACAAACTTGCTACTAAGCACATTATAGACTACGATTGAGTAAAATGCTTTTATTTTTTGTGCTTTCCCAGTGGACACCCATTAACGGCCATGCATTTTTGGATTCAAGTTTGTTCCAACATATGCTAGGAATTGATCAAATACTCCTATTTTTTGCATTCATAGTGCATAGCTGTCAATGGCTATGTTTCTTTGGATTTCAATTTGTTTTCACCATATGCTAAGATTTGGTCAAATGATTTGACTTTGAACCTTCTTAACTTTAATTTTTTGCACTATAGAGTTTTAAGGTTTAAATCTTTATGGTGGAGAATTGGATTGAGAGTCTAAGGGAGAAAAAAATTTCAAAAAAAATTAATTTTCATTCTTTAAAAAATTATTAAGTAGAAGTAGGTATGAAATAGAAGGAAAATCTAAATTTTTAATATCTCTAAGATGGAATTAAAATGTACAGGCTAATTTTAATGGTGAGAGCATTCTTGCAAGCAAACTAAACCATGTGGACCCTTTTTTTTAAATTGTAAAATTGCATTCAGAAATAAATCCTATAAGTTATTTTTTCAAGAAGGTGCTCTAATTTCCCAAAAAACAAGATTGTCCATAATTTTCTCATAATAAATCGAAATGGAATGAATCAAAGCTTTCTACGTAGACAAAAATGTAATCTAGAAGAAAAAAAATTCAAATTTTTCAATTTTTTTTTGTTGCCTCCTCTCCCCTATTTTGAGCTTATTTGGGCATACTTTTTGTTCCCTTGCACCAATTGAAAAAAAATTATATTCCCACTAAGATAATCAATTTTTTCATCTAAAAAAACATTCAAAAAAACAAGATAAAAACTTAGACTGTAGGTACAAGCCCGAAATCCCATTTGTCCCTCAAAGGGACCATGGTCCTTTAGGGGTTAAAGCTGCATTGTGGTGATACATTTTTAGATCAAGAATTGGATATTTTTTGTTTTGTTTGGCGCTTTATCAAATCAATTTTAAATCAAATGGACCATACATGTTTTAACTTGTAATTTAGAAGGATAAATATGAGTAAGCTAGAATTCTTTAGCAAAAGTTCAAAGATCTTCATCCAATTCTCTAAGCCTAAAAAGATTTCAATTGATATTTTTTTTAAGTATTCAAATAATTTACATACCAATGAAGATATTCTATAAAAAAATTTCATTATGTAGAACCATGATTTAAAACAAAATTATAAAAAGAAGTAAAATTTTTAGTTTTATGAATAACACTCAATCATTTAGTTTGTGGTAGCTTATCCTTTAGTCTTTGAATAGATTTGACCTGGTATATGGTTGAACTTAGGAGTTCTTTAACCTTTCAGTAGCCATATGATGATCTAAAAATGATTGTTACTTGGTATTAATTGAAAATCACAAGTAGAGTGGGCTAAATTTGAGAAAATTTAGTTCTGCACAGATGCAAGGATTTTCAATATGCTTCTATCAAATAAAAGTGTGCCACATTTGGACACATGGTTGAAGCATATCAAGAATTTATACATTTAGTAGGGTCATGTAAGTATTTTTTCACAATAAAAAAGTCAAAAAGAGTGCCAAAATATCTTTTAGAATACTCTCTCTTAGTTAGACGGTGTTACAATGCGAATTGTTCTATTATGTAAAATATTTTTATTTTTTATTTTTATTTGATTGAGTTTACTTTAAGAAAATAAATAGGAAAAAAAGTGAAGTCCGTGGTGAAAACCACGGTTTAAGTTCAATGACAGGACATGTTAACTTGTCTTTAATGTCCTATTGTCATATATCTTATCACAATTTAGGTTGAATATTCAATTTTTTCAAATTATTTTACTACAGTAGTAGTACTAAGCCACAAGCCATTACTACCGCTTGACAAGTTTCATTGCATCCTAAATCCAAATTGGACCTAGCAATAGAAACTAAATCACTCACCACATTTGCAATTTGGAAGCTAATTTGGCTTTCATAAAGTTTTTATTGCCTACATTTGTTGATTGTGGGGTCTTATTTTATTCTTTTGAGATAGTTCCATATTTTATTTAGCTTTGAATAAGTTGTTGAAACAAAATTGAAGCTTATTTTACCTTTCTATTGGATTTTGAAGAACTGTAATTCCACATAGGAGACATGGATAGAATTAAATATATTAATGGTTCCATATGTAGTATAGCACTAGAAGTCCCTTAGACACTAGTAGACACCTTGATATTAGAAGACACCTAAGTACTAGTAGACACCTTGATACTATTAAATACCTAGGTGTTGGTAGACATCTAGGTACTCATGGTTAGATATTATAAGAATATACCTAATTTTCTACAAAATTTGACTTCTACAAACGACCATAATCTTTTAAAACTTGATTGAAATGTTTAAATGACCAAATTGATTAAAAGACAACTTTGAGGTCTTTCATTCATTATTTTAAAGCAAAAAGACAAACACAAAGCAACAAAAAAAGATTCCTTAAGATTAGATCTTCCATAATTCTTTGACATTGAAATTCTCAAAACTTTTGGATTTGGAATATATACTATATACCATAATACCAAGTAACTACAAAGATATTTTAATTGCACATATAATCTAGAAGAGTCACTTAGTGAATGTTTTGAACACATAGTGACGTAAAAGTCCTAAAAGTCAACTAAAATACAAAGCAAATACACCTCACTTTCTTAGAAGGTTTGAATTTTATAAACTATCAAACAATCAAATAAGAAGCAATGGGTACTTTTCTACTAAAAAGTGAGGCGTGAGGAGCATTGCCTAAGGAACACTCACTATAAGAAACCCACGTTTTAGGTGACGTTTTCATAATTTTAGGAGACGGATTTTAGTGGACGTTGAGTAAAACAACTTGTGTTTTTATGTCAATAGTAACATCCAATGTAACATTGGATGTTACTATTGACATAAAAACACAAGTTGTTTACTCAACGTCCACTAAAATAAGGGACATTGAGTAAAATTATGAAAACGTCCCCTAAAACGCGGGTTTCTTATAGTGACTTTTGTGCAATGGAGTAGGTTGTGAGGGGTATTGCCGGGAGAGTACTTTTCTACAATGGAATGGACCATGAAAGGTATTGCCTATGAAGTACTTTTCTATAGGAAAAGTTGGTCATGAGGGGTATTGCCTTTGATTTCTATATTAGAAAATGGTGTATTTTAAAACATCATAGAAATATGAAGCGTTATGACTATGAAAATGAAAATGAATAATAAATTCTATGAATGAAAATTAGTTAGAATATGAAATGGTACTATAGAAAATTGTGAAAACTTAAGAATAAAATGTGATAGAATTGATAGTAATAAATACCAAAATGAGTGTAAAACTTTGAATCAAATTACATGCTAGAATCTACTATAGATTTAGATTTATTTCAAACTAAGAACCTAGTTGATATATATATCCTCTAAATTTTTTGAAGTGAAAAGGCCAACTAATTGCAAGATTATAATGTTTAAACTTCAAGAACCAAGTTTTTGTGCACCTTGTCAAAGGTGGAATTTTATCTTTCAAGATTTAAAAGGAAATTTACAACTATTCTACAACTAGAGCAAGACAGTTAATAATATGCCAAAAACTGGAATTAAGAATCTATGGAAAAATGAGTTTAGAAATGGTTGTTGTCTTACAAAAAGAACTGAATTGTACATCTGGGTCATTGCAAAAAAGAACAGTCCTATTTACTAGCCACAAAGTGGGTGACTCTCTTGTCATCCTGTAATCTAGGTTTTGACTCAACAAAAACCCAGGACCACAAGCTATAGGGGGATTAAAATCAAGGAAAGGTCAATTCGTCTATCGGTAATGTGTCTAAAGTCACTTTGTTTTGTAGTTTAAGTAGAATTTGACTTCTTTTAGGGATTTTATGGTTAAATCACTCAATAATACAAAGTATCACTCTTATTCCCAAATTTAATTCAGTCCATCCCATAATGCTATTGACTATGAATGACGTCACAGTCCTGCCTAGTAGAGAGAGAGTGGTTTTTGGCAAATATACGTGTTAAGCCCACAAATTGATCATGCAATGCAAATGCGCTATCACCTAATTATATATATAATATATATAATAATTCTTTAATTACCGTGATATTCTTTTACACGTCAATTTGTCTTTGTACAACTATTTACTGGCCTAATTGCTAATTTTAGAATGCTCCAAATAAATTCTATAACTATAGCAAATTGTCACTAGCTAATGCAGAGTCATGGTCTGGTAGGACTCTCCCTGCTGATTTGTCATTCATCCATTTGTTCTTCATCCATCCAGCTTCTTTGGATTTCAACCTGCATTAATTAACTCATTTGGTTCTACTTGTAATTTGCCACAATTTGCCTTGATTCTCACATACCCAATATTAACCTTCTATGGTTTAATTTATATTAGCATGTCAAGATGGTTGTAGTTTAGTTTGTCTAGTAGCTAACAATCCACAAATTTGAATTAGTCTCAAAGATAGTTAAATTAGGTCAAATCAAAGATTCCAATTTGTAAAGGACTTTTGCCACAAGTTGTTGTGATTTGACAAATTATATTCTCTATAATTTACCAACCAACTCAGGAGACAACTATTCAATGTTCCAATTTTAGCATACAAGATCAACAACAATTAGTACATTCAATCAATGGTTAATTTGAATGCAAGACTATTAGGTAGTGTTCACAATTTATTAATATCAACTAGTTTAGTAGTTGAAATGAATAATTGAATTACTCACTACTTTGATCGATTGGTTTTAATTTCAAAAGTTTAATCATCCAAACAAACCAAAGCACAAACTATTACTCAAATTTATTCTCTCCATATCTTATCAATCAAACATAATTCTCACTTAATTTGACTATAAAGATTAAATAATTTCCATGACCTTCAAATTTAATAATAAAATTTATCAACACATGTGATTGGTATGTTTTATTATTTATTCAAGTAATTTAAATTATATTAAATCTCTATTTGATCAAACCTTTATTAAATTCATTTCACTCACTAACATTTACATACAAATATTAATCAATTAATTTCAATCAGTCTGGATTTCATGCAGTTATGCAACAATTAGACCTGGATGCTTTCAATCAATTTGATCAAATTCTCAATTCTATCATTCAAACACCAGGGATTGCTAACATTCAGCAAACTCACAATTAGACTCAATTTCCATCTGTGAGATTAAAATCAAATTGACAACCATCCAATCCAGTTAGTAATAGCTTAAACAATTTTACAACTCATGTCTCACACAATCAAAACATCCATACATACACCACATCCAATGCACACACATACAGCCATAGATTCTAATTGATTTATCAATCGGTTTGAATTTATATTTTACATGTTCATATCAATTAGATCAAACAGTCTGTAATCATACAACTCATATCAGCACAAATTGATCTCAGGTATATCACACAAAGAGAACTCAATTATGCACACACAAATTATAAATGCTTTAGCAAAATTACAGACATTCAAGATCAATTAACTCCCTGCTCAATTAGTCGATGGAGAATTCAATCACAGTCACAGTCACAAGTTGATCCTCTTACTGCCGAATTGATCACCAAAGAATTCACAACCAGACACAAACACATCCAGCACACACACAGTCTCACACAATGCTGAATTGCAAAATAGAATTTTATATTAAAAACTATGAAGGAGTTCACGAGTTTGTATACGAAAGAAAGTTTTTAATGCTCCATCTAAGAGCTTCAACAAAGAAAGAAAATTTGCTATATACTATCGGAAGGTGACAACTGTTCAATTTGAAAAGGTGAGTTCGAGTTTTAGCACTTCTCAAATCTTGATCAATTCGAACCGGTTGCAATCTATTTGATTTATCAATTAGCACGATTTTACTTAGGCTAATGGAAATAGGTAAATTATACTACCCCATTTGCACTTAGAAAAGCTATTAGACTAAAAATGAAAAAATCAAATTGTCTACACATCCACTATAACTTTTGAATCAAAAGTCTTATGAACATGAATTTATTATTGGAAATGCCTAACTTGATGGTCATCAGATCTCTTATTTTTTAGAAATAAAAAAAAATCATTTTACATTTAAAAATCATTTTTGTTAATTTGTTACAATGTAAATTTAGGATTTTTTACTACGTTAGAAGTCCCCAAATTTAATGATCTAGAGCTGAAATTTTCATGGTCTATTTACATAGTAGGAAAGCATATTTTTACCAAAAGGAATCTAAAAATATATTATTTTGTGTCCTCCACATAAGTGCAAATAGCACTCCCAATGTGGGCAATTTTTGAACAATGAAAATGGTTCTATGATCAATCTTTTGGTGAAATCTCATCACTGTGAAGTCTTCGTAAATGTCCAATTTTTAGTTATTTAAAAAAAAATTATATTTTTTATAAATTAAAATGTAAAATTATGGTGCAAGTACCTATTTTCTTGAGATTTTGCACTTTTTTAGTTCTCCTACTTAGAGAATTTTTCTATGTTTTTCCTTCCTAGGTTACCTTCTTCTTAAAGGTGTTTATATTAAACATATTTTTCACATATTTTTTAAAATTGATTTTCTAATTTTAAAATACTCCCAAAAGAAAAAATGAGTACTTTGCAAAACGCTACGTTGTTTGAACGCTGTTTGAACGCTCTTTCTTGCAACAACCCATCTACATTTTGCATTGACATGAAAGTAAACAAATTGAACCAATACCCATATAAAATGAGCATGATTCTTATTAATAATTTGTAAGGAAAAAATTGGGTCTTCTTGGTAGTTGAAGAGAAATTTAGATTTTCTTATAACGACATTTTTTGGACATTGCAAGCGTAAACTATAAATATTCCAAATGTTAGAAATGGTGCACTTGAAATCTTGGCTCCATCTCTTGCCATGGCAGAGATCATGGGTTTTTTTTGTGGGATAATATCCTTGCAATGACGTAAGTGGATGACAAATGAGTCACTCATTAATGTATCATTGAGCTATGAATGAAGTCTATGGATGAGAATTTTTTTATTGCCACTGACAGTATGCGGTGTCACCCTAGGAGGGTAGAGACAATAAAAAACCATGCCCAAGAGCAGAAGTGACAACTCAGGGGTATCTTTACCACAAGCCTCTTATCCAAGGAAAAGGAAAACAATATTATTTATGAAAGCAAACTGAACAATGATCGTGAGTAACTGACACTGAAGTAGATTTGTGCATGAACTTGTGCAGAACTTGTCCGATTCTCTGCCTGAAAGCGGTGGAAGCAATTAAATTCAAAGGGACTTTGCTAGCAGTCTACTGAAGCTATCCAGAATATCGATAGATAGTTCTTCATTTCTGCGGTATGGCCATGGCGGGGCTGGTGGAACTAAGGAACGCCATCGCTGTGGTGGTGGCCACGGTGCTTGTCTACAAAGTTTTGAAATTGCTGTGGATTGGAGTTTGGGAGCCGCTGCGCTTCCGTCGTGTGATGGCGCAGCAAGGAGTGAAGGGTCCGCCGTTCCGATTCCTCATCGGAAACCTCTTCGACGCAAACAAGTTTGCGCAGTCGTTTCCTGAAGTTCTGCCTCTCGGCAAATACGCCGATTTATCGCCCACTGTCGTGCCGCAGTATGCTTTGTTCTGTCCCAAATACGGTATGCATGCAGGTTTTTCTTTTGCTATGGTATTTGCACCCTAGAACATCAAAATGGGATTCTGAAAGTCTTCATCTGTCTTCTATTTGCTTGGGTCTGTTTGGCAAGTGAATGGAGGTTCAAATGCAACTGAGCTTGTAGTTTCTGGACACTGGATGAATGAACTGTGAATGTTTCAAGGATTGATTGTTTTAATTTAGGCTTGCATTGCTTTAGGGTCAGGATTCCAATTTCTCGTCCACTGTCGTACGTCAGTTTGCCTTGAATTTGTCCCCAACATAGTATGCCGGTTTCTCATATGCCATGGTATGTTCACTTAAAATCATCGAATTGAGTTAGAGTCTCTAATATGCTTCTCTGCAGAGTCTCGCGTGGCTCTTTAGTTGTGCTACAGTATAAAAGCATCTTCACAGGACCCTATGATTCACTTGTCTTGTGTGTTGTTTCAAAGTTGAGTACTCGTTAATGGTGGCCTGTCTGAGAGAATTGATACAGAGAGGAGTTTGCTACAGTCCTTCGTAGGTTGTGAACCAGGAGTCGGCTGCGCTGCCCGTCGATCCTTCGATAGATTGTGAAGTTGTGGAGCTGGCTCAGATAAATCTACAAACCAAAAACGTCGTAGATGCTTCCTCCGGTACCAGTGCCGAAGACGACGAGTTCATGATTCCGATTCCACATCAACCCTTGTACATCCAGTAAAATCCTCAGACTGTGCACGCTCTCAAATACGCTCTATAGTATATTTGACCTTATTAGTTCGGAAATGGCATGTTCCAGAGCGACAAAAACTAGGACTGGTATAGATCTGAAGTTCCAGGTGATGGGCATTTGGTCCAGTGCCAATTTCCTGAAGTGTCGCCATTTCAGCTCGAGTTAAAATTGGTATTCAATCTGTCTTGGAATCGAAGAGTAAAAATTGATATTCAGTCTTCGAATTGAGGAGTAGAAATTAGTATGACAGAAGCCTTCATTGCGTGTACGGAAATTAAATTCGGTACAAGTTAGCGAAATAATGTTGTGCAGCCTAGCTTGAGTCTTTGTACTCTACATTGGGTGCAACATAATTGAGTACGAGTTTGCGAAATGGTATGCAGGATTCAGGAGGGCCATTGCAATGAGAATTCTTCCTGAGTAATTTTGGCAATTGAAAGAGGGTTTGAATGCATCTCAGCATGTTGATTTTGGACATCGGATGAAGAAACTATAAATCTCCGAAGTACTGAAATTAGGTCTCCTGAAATTGAACTGAAGATTTTCATTTTCATTCCATATTCAGTTTAGGGAAGCGTTTCTAGGGATCGCTTTTTGTGTAAGGTCGCAAGCAGCTGTAGTTACCTAACATGACTTGGTGTCTGGAGAAAGAAACTAATTTTGCGTTGTGCATGATCATCCTTTCGAGCAATTTTGGTGCGACAATTTCAGAGAGCATCTATTGCTAAAATGCTCGAACCGCCTGACTCACAATTAAACCACGGCGGTTCTCCCCATACATTGCTTTGTGTCCAGGACAATGCCACTATGCAGAAGCTTCTGACACTTGATTTGTACAGGGAAGAATTTTGTTTATGAGTGGATTACCAGCACGCGAATTGTTGTGCGAGACCCGGAGATTGCGAAAGAAGTGTTTGTGAACAATCACAAATCCTTGAAGAAATTCCCCTTTGAAGACTTTATCGTCAGGCAAGTGATGGGCGCAGGATTGGCCACTCTGGTTGGAGAGAAATGGTCTACCGAGAGACGAACACTCAATCCCTTCTTTCATCAGGACGCACTCAAGGTATTGCTTGCTGCACCCTAAACCCATCAACAACTGACCGAGGTGTCCAATTTTGGTCTCATTCTTTTTCAAGTCTGTTTGACTAGGTCATTTGGAGATTTTTTTCTTTGTGGTTCAATGTAGTTCAATTTTTGACTAACACATGTACCGGACGTTGGGGTCAGATTCATTAGACCCCATACAAAATCATTTCTTTTTTGGTTGAATTTCCTTTCATTAACTAGATTTAGAATTTTGGGGATCTCATTTCACAAGATTTGGAATATATCATGACCTTTAGCAACAAGGTCCTCATAGCTGTACCGCAGTACTTAATGCTTTGATGAATTTGTCGTGACGTTTAGCAATAGGGTTTTCACTAGTCCTCACAGCTTTACTACGGTACTCAAGGGTTTGCCAAACTTGTCCTGGTGTTTTGCAACAAGGTCCTCATAATTAACATTACCGTGGTACTTGTGGCTTATTCGGTACTTGTGACTTGTTTTTTAGTTTTCATTTTTTAAATTTTTTTTTTGAGGATTCAAATTATTTTTATTAATATTTCTACACTATTCAATTATGCCATGTTATCATTTTTGAAAATTTCATTATATGCCATATTTAATCATATTTTGAATTATTTTTTAATAAATTTGACTCAAGCATAGGCTAATGTGCTTCGTTAATTCTAGTAACAAAAATAAAGTCTCACCTAAAGTATATTTTTTCACAGCATGATCAATTGAAGTATCCTTGTTCAAACCAAAAATCCTTTGTTCTTTTGGGATTAGATGAATTCAACAACCCATTTCACAAAACCATTGATGTATTGTTGTTGATTTTTGGCATTTGTAATATAAGCACATGAATTTTTTCATATTGGTTTAAATTTGCTTTGGAGTGTGTAATATGAATACTTGTAAAAAATGACATGAATGGAAAACTTTATGATGTTTCATTGTTGGAAATTTATAATTAGCTCAATTTCGATTCAAAAATGATATTTTGACTTGAATTGAGTTCCCTCTCTTCTTTCTAACTTTTAAAAATGGAAGAATAATTGCATGAAAAATCCTTATATGTGTTCTATATTTAGATGGTTATGAGGTAACCACTTTAAATCCAACCAAGCACTTGAATCTATTCTCATACATCTATTCTCTATTCTCATACTTGAGGAAGATGCATTTTAATATGTGTTTGGTTTATCATATAAGTAAATAAATGGTTAGAAGTGATTACTTCTATATCTGTAGGTGTTGAAATCAATCATTTAGGAAGGTGGTAAAAATACATCAATAGAGAGGAGAAACCTTTAATAACGGCAATAGGGATTGTTGCAATTCATAGTTTCAGCCAAGAATATAGAGCTTGTTCCTAAATCTATTCTACTACAATTTTTAGTTCTAAAGTACTAAATTTCTTGTAGAAACTTGAAATCACATCCTCCAAATCTCCTCTTTTCTAAAATCTCTCCCAATAGCTCTTGGAAGTTTTTATAAACTTTAACAACATTAAGTTCTAAAGTGAAATACCTATTTTTAGTTTGGATACAATGGAGTCAATTTGACATGATTGATTTATTGGTAGTATAAGAATCTTATTGTTTGTGGTGGTGGCCACTTGTAGGGCATGGTAGAGGCAATGGTAGAAGCAACAACAACAGGAATACAAAAGTGGGAAAAGATGGTTACTAAAAGTGGTGGCTCGGCAGAAATTGATGTGGAGCCTGACATTCATAAAATTTCAACAAGAATCATATCGTTGACAGCGTTTGGTGGTGACTGTAACAAGGGGGAGCAAATCTATGAACTCCAGAGAGAAATTTTAATGCAAACCTTCATAAGTTTGCGTAATCCATCGGCTTGGCTCATCCCAAACTATAGGTATTGTCAATTGTAAAAGGTGACATTGTTTTGCACAAATATGTTTAATTAAGAAATCTTTTTGCATATCTTCTAAATTAGACTTTAGAGTAGGAAATCTTGAAAGTGCAAGTAAGAAAGGTTAGAAATATGAGTTATAATTATCATACTTTGCAACCTTTGAAACTCTGACACATCAACTATTAAAATCATCCAATACTCAATCCAAGATAGAATCACTTATAACCTAGCAAATTTCACTAACAATCATGATTTATAAGATTATCTTTTTCTCAAACATAAGAAAATTGTGGCCATTTGTAAGTGAAGTCCAAGAATGGCATTTGAATATCCTTTGCAATATCTATGAAAAACCTCAGTTCAATTGATAGATTCTCAAAACCCCTAATAGCTCTAATTTCAATGTCCTAGTATTGAACAATGTTTTGTAATGAACATCTAATTTAAATATAGATTCCTCAGGCCACATAGAATATTAGGAACAATGCTTTGATTTACCATATTGCATCGTTGATCTTTCACCACCATAACATTCTTGAACTTTAAGGCAAAAATCCTTTTGCATCCTTTGCATTCCAACCTTCTTTAATTTATCATCAAAAACTCAATGAAACTTGTTGAATTAAATGTTTTCAATCTTGCAATATTGTAGAAAGGGCATTCAAGCCTTCATATTCAAGAATGTTATGAATTCTGCATTCTCATCTCTTTACTAGTTTACTATGGAGCAGAAAATTTCCAACAAAAGCAAACAAGTACGTGGACAAGTGCGAGGCTAAGATTGACACACTCCTGCACGAAGTCATGGATGGACGGAGAAATGACATCCTTACAGGGAAAGCAAGCTCTTACGGGGAGGATTTACTTGGGCGCATGCTAACTGCAGCGACGGATGGATGGGATGAGCAAACACAAGCATTCAATATGGCATCAGTGTTCAACAATTGCAAGCTCTTCTACTTTGCGGGCCAGGATACAGTGGCCAATACTACTATGTTTTCTATGTTGTTGTTGGCCAACCATCCCAAGTGGCAAGATCGTGCTCGGCAAGAAGTTTTGGAGGTACTTGGTGATGGAGGGGAGTGCAATGTTGGTGTGCTCACACGGCTTAAAGTGGTAACTTTCTTTTCTGTTTGCCCATTCTGTAATTTCATTCATGGCTCCTAGTATTGAATTCAATGGGAATGTACTAGAACTTTAAATTTAAGCATTGTGGTATTTACTTCTTTTGTAGGTATAAATATGTTTTATGAGAATTTTGATATATTTAATCTTATTGAAGACCACTAACTATGCTATACAATGTTGATGTAGGATAATGTAGCAAAATTTGATTCAATGATTAACGGGAGTATTAGAACCTCCAATGTCAATCTTTTGGGTAGAAATTTTGCTATATTTAACCACATTTGAGACCATTGGTTATAATGCTATGCAATGCTAATCTAGCAAAGCTATTGATTGAGGGGGAGGATTATGAGTTAAGAATGTTGTCATTATTATTAATATGTAGAATTACAACATGGAATAAATCTAAGTCTAATGTTGATGACATGAATATAGAAAGGAGTTGAAAAGACTAACTATCTTGTCAACATTCCTTGATTATAACCATTCAAGGTCGTTATAAAACATTACTTCTAATATTGAAGGTAAATAAGTCTAAAGGTTAGCACATTACCCTAATGGTGATGCCTAAAACTAGAAGATGCCTATGACACCCGTAATGTCAACACTTCTTAATCAAATGCACAACCCATTTAAAGATGTTGATGAAGAAGATAGACAACAAATGAGATTCAAAAATACAAACTTACTCATAGGTTAAATTGCAATGTTGAAATTTGTTTTGAAACACCTTTGAGTGTTATGAGCTACGACCCTTTAGCATACTTAGAAACAATTAAATTTTTTAGGATAGAACATACACGAAATTCTCTTCAAGATTCCATAGTTCATTTTTATGAAATAATTAGAAATTGCAAATGTATTTTGGAACCTTAGATCAAACCTTGATCGTAATCCTAAATACCATTGGCATTATGCACAATAATGGAACAAAGTCCATAGCTATTGCAACTAATTTACAGGTAATCGTAACTAATTTTCAAGTTAACACCTTTCAAATTGATACAACTAATACTACCTTGGTAGTATTGTTAGATAATCATGTCTTATGTTGCCTTACGTAGTCCATCTTACATTGAATGAATTCTACACGTAGAAGTCAAGGAATGTTCATGAAACGACAACTTCATTGATTTTGACACTGCAAATATATTATTCATATACATATTATTATGCTATGCTTAATCAATTTTCTTCATTCATCAAACAAAGCAAAAACACAAAACTCTTATCATTCCACACAGATTGAATGTGTATGCACATATTCAATGTTAGAATGAAATCTCAACGTAACTTAGCCAAATTTATTATGGTAGATCTCAATATAATCTTTCTCATTTTTGTGAATATCTTTGGTCCTGGTATTTGGGTGTGTTCTAGGTGGGAATGATCATAAACGAAACATTGCGAATCTTTCCAGTAGCACCAACATTGGCAAGACAAACAACAAAGGATCTCCAACTAAAGGGATTGTTCATCCCAAAGGGCATGACAATCGAAGTGGCAATTGCAGCAATCCACCACGATAGGGAGTATTGGGGAGACGATGTTGCAGACTTCAACCCTGAGAGGTTTAGCAATGGTGTTTCCGGTGCATGTTCACACTCACATGCATTTCTGCCATTTGGCCTAGGTCCAAAGTCTTGCATCGGCAACAACTTTGCCCTCATGGAAGCCAAGATTGTGTTAGCCCTAGTATTGCAACGATTCCAGCTTGCAATTTCACCAAACTATCGGCATCACCCAACTTTCACTATGGTACAGAGACCTAAGTTTGGGATGCCTCTCATTTTAAAAGCACTATAGAAATCCTACCGTGGTTGATGTTTGTTTTCCATGATCAACTAGTGGAATTGAGGGAGTGCTCCCAACAATTCAATTTATGAGTAGTAAATCAATAATAACACTAATATGCACTAGTTTTAGATGTGTTTTGATTTGTGAGGCATATGAATATGGTAGTTTATAATATTTTAGATAATATTAGATTGTGCTTTCTCATACCATAAGGGTTTTTCCACCAGATGGCAAATGAACCTCGCCCCCCTAGATGAGTTTGGTGGGAAGTGTGTACTATCTAGCCTTCCAAGCAATGGATTTTTTTCCTTTAGTGCTACAATTTATTAATTTTCAAACGTTGTTTTCTCACCTTAGTAATGATTTCTCCAAGTCAAACTGTAACTACATGCAACACATGGTTCCAATCTATGCAAGTTTTGTTCTTTAATATTCCAAGAAATAATTCTTTTTCTTGGGGAATATATATTAATGATGAATGCACTTGCAAATATTTTTTAGGTCATGCAAAAGGTTAAGCAACACAATAATTTCTAACTACTTGTGCTTATCCACAACAAGAACCTTTGCTATGACTTGGTTTCTTAGATCTTTTCTTTAATCTTAAAGACTCTCCACTATCTATACTAGCTTCTTATGCAATTTTCATCTCAACACCTTGCAATTGCACCCATATACTACTATGACCATTTCCGTGGCATGATCTACGCCATAAGGTAGTCTGCTTTCAAAGCGACCATTTAAGAGGTGATTGCCTTTTGGAGGAAGCTAAACTCCTTGAAACAATTTTCAGTCAATTTTTGTAGGAAGAAAAATGGAATTGGCATCTAATCCAAGTGGTTTCATATTTTTTGTTTGTTTATAGAATTAGTTTTAAATTTTTGAAGTTCAAATGCAATGGTCACTGTAAACGACTACCTCTTGAAATGTACACTATATGAAGAAAACAAAATGTACCTATGTGGTCACTATTAGAGCAAATTTGCTTTTACAGTATCCTACCTTATGCAGAATTGTTTTTGTCCAAGGGCTTGTTAACACTGCACAAAACTAGGGAGATCATTCAAACCAATCGGAGCCTTCTTTCGCCTATGGTGTCTTTGCTTCTCCTTCACACTGTTGATGTTGACCCCATCTTCCGCTTTAGTCTACCTAGTTTGCTGCTTGGCCAAGGGTTGCTATTATATGAACATAAGAGTGTGAACCCATGGGCTTAGAATACTGTACACCTATGTCATAGGTGTATATACTGTGAAAACCGTCTATGACTATAGGATATATAAGTACCTATATTGTAGGCTCAATGCTCATAAGCTTGCATTCTTGAGCTCACATACTAGCACCGTTGCTGCTTGGCCTTCAAAATCTCCTACTCGTGGCATGTTGTTGCCTAGTTGTATGCTAGTGCTTGTAATCTCATCTTGATTGTCTTGTTTCATCTTGATGTTCACCAGGGGTTTGAAATCTGCATTTTGTCTTGGTTTGGACGTCGCAGAACTAGCCTTAGTCTCAGATTGTGTGATCCTCATCACCATGAACCCCCTACTGTCAATCTTCGTCGTCTTCTTTGGTTGTTTCTTCGATCTTTATGTGGGGTTTGTCTTGATCCCCCAGCTGGCGCCTTGGATACGAGCTCGTTATTCTGTGGTGGTGTCTTCACCTACTGACAAGTTTTCTCGATCCTCGTTCTAGGTCAATTCTTTCGATTCCCTTTGCATCTTATGCTAGTCTCTTGCCTCCGAGATTCCTTCGTTCAAAATTCTCCCTCTCGTGCATTGGATTGTGGAATTTTGGTCGTGTTGTCTCCTCCTCGCGCGGACTCTCTCCAGCTCACGTCCTGGCCTTCTCATCGATGCCGTGCTCTCGTCCGTGCTGTATTTTTTATTTGTTCCTTGCGGCCCAAATCTTGCACTGTTCCGTCTTCGTGGATCCTGTTTGGCCTCAGGAATCGATACTTCCGCTGCTAGAATTATGCGGTAGCTTCAAATTCTCGCCCTCTTCGTGACTTTAGCGAAGAAGTGGCCCTTGATTCAGCTCCATTTGGCTGAGGTAGATCTTGCCTTGGTTAGGCGGTCTGATTTCTAACCCTCCTTCCGAGAGCCTAGATTCAAGCTCCGAAGAGTTTTTCTGAGTCTGGATCTCCTCACCAGTCGATTAGGCTTAGGGTTGCCTGGGGTCTGGGTCGCTACGGCCGTAAGCTTTGGATTTTTACTAAATTGCGAAACCATCTGACGAACTCTTCCCCATCCCTCAAACTAACAATAAAAAAAACCTGAAATTCTTTGCTAGCATAACTAACAACATAATCATTTTCTTTCTGATTTTTTCCCACACCACATGAGGAAAAACCTATCCAACAAATGTGCTAAAAACTCTAACCCAAATCCACCTCCGTAATCTTCCCTAAACTTTAAGAATTCTTCTCATCAAAACTCTAAAACAAATCACTCCATCACACACACACATGACAGAGAGAAGAGAGCTTCAAAACCTAATCGCTTACATTAAGAGCCATCATATAGACAAACAAGAGAGACGAAAGCTTCAAAACTTACTTAACCTCTAAATGACCATTGTCGCTTCGGGGGACAAATGGGATTTTGGGTAGGTACCTAAGGGCTGAATTTTTGTCTTGATTTTTGAATTTTTTTTTTAAGATAAAAAAATTGATTAGATTTATGGGAATATTATTATTTTTTCAATCAATGCCTGGGCACAAAAGTTATGCCCAAATAAGCTCAAAACGACAACAAACAAAATTTGAACAAAATTGAATTTTTTTTGAATTTTTTTTCTCATAGATTACATTTTTTTTTCTACATAGAAAGCTTTGATTCATTCCATTTGGATTTTTTATGAGAAAGTTATGGACAATCTTGTTTTTTAGGCAATTAGAGCATCTTCTTGAAAAAATAACTTCTAGGATTCATTTCTAAATGCAAATTTCATAATTTTTCAAAAAAAAAAGTTTCACATGGTTTAATTTGCTTGATAGAACAATCTCACCATTGGGATTAGTGCCTTTTAATTCCGCTTAGAGATATTAATAATTTAAATTTTCCTTCTATCTCATACCTACTTCTATTTAACAATTTTCTTAAGAATGAAAATTAAGATTTTTTGAATTTTTTTTCCTAGACTCTCAACTCAATTACCCACCATAAGCGGATTTAAAGCTCGAAACTTTGTAGTGCAAAAATATAAAGTTAACAGTAAGGTTCAAAGTCAAGAAATCTTATCATACAAGGTGTTGAAAAACTTGTTTTTTTCACTTTAAGCACAAATATCTTGCAATCTATGCAGTCAAAATTCTGAAATTTTTTCCACACATTTTATACTAGTTAAGTGTAAGATCCTATTATTAGATGTGCAAAAAAAACAATTTTCAAATTTTTTTTACTCTTTGCTATAGAAATGGCAGTTTTGAATGTTTTTTAGTATAAAAAAGGCCTTGGTCCTTTAGAGGTTAATTTCCTACACTAAGAGCCATTAATTCAAGGATTCACTTATTAAAATTTCATCCTTATACTAATTTAATGAAAAAATGCATTAATTTGTGGTATGATGCACTAATTTACTGTGGAATACACTACTTTATTGCAAAACGTGCTCCTTTATTGTAAATCTCAATAGTTTACTGGGTTTTTTTTCCTATTTTAGAGTCCTACCACAATATTAGTGTTCTAATTGTTGTTCCAAGTCTGCTACTTAGTTTTTTATTTTTTTTATTTGTGTTTTTGTTTTCCAATTCATTCCTATTGCAATTTTCAACATTTAGTATTTAATTTTCAATTTCTCTACATTTAACCATTTGCCTAATTTAATTAATTTTTCAATTCTTAGTTAATGTCTTTTTCATTAAAAGTCCTAGTTTGTCCTAGGATTTTCTCATTATTTTCACATAATTGCATATTCCAAAATTCACACTATTATCATAAAATTCTTGTTCCTACCTATTGGAAAATTCATGAGTTTATGTTTATGGATTAAGTTTGTCTAACTAATAATTCCTAACTCGCAATTTCATCTACATTGTCTAACTTTTACAATTCTAAGTTGTAAGCCAATGTAGTGGCTAATATCTATTAATAGACATCATCCTACGTTCACCTCAAGTTTATCAAGTGGTGAAGGGGCCAAGTTTGACATACCTCTTATTTTCAAAGCTTAGTAAAAATTCAACCTTTGTTGAGGTTCCACAATGTATATCATAAGTTAATACTTACTTTCATAATCAATAGATGGAATAGTATTTATGCAATTGAAAATGATAATACATATATGAGTACTAAGTACAATTGAATTATTATTTAGGAATGTAAATTGGTTGCCATTTGAGTCCATACAACAAAGATGATATAATTAGGCCAATATAATTCAACTCAAATTAAAATGTGGTCCAACTCTCAACTATTTCTTTTTTTAACCCCTAAAGGACCAACATGTTTAGATGCCTAAAATTGCTTCAAAATACTTGTCCATTGAACAAGGTCAAAACACTATAAGAAAACCGTGCTTCAAAATACTTATCCATCAAACAAGGTCGAAATTAAATCTTCATCAATATTTATATTTTAACAAATCTAACCATAGGATCCTTTGGTCAACTTGTTCAAGTACATTCTTCCAAAAAAATTGAATAAATATCCCCACCAATTGTAAGTTCAATGAACCTAAACTTCAAAATGTAGTCTAATCTTTGCATTCACTTTTTTTTCCACTTCACTTTTTTTCTTTGTAAGAAAGTAAGGGAGTTGGAAATTGACCCTACTTCAGAATTCCAAGTAATTGTAGGTAGCCATAAAATACCAAAAATGAGGTAATTAGGTAATAATAGGGGCCATTTAATTGTTCATGGTCAGCTATATAGCCCCCAAAATAAAATGAAAACTAGCTGCATGTGATGTACAAACCTTCACATGGAATGACCCCCCCCACAAGGGCAATTAGATATTATAGGAATATATCTAATTATTTACAAACTCTTGAATTTTTCAAACTATTATAATCTCTTAAAATTTAATTGAAATGTTTAATGATCAAATCAATTAACCCCTAAAGGACCAAAGCCTTTTTTCTACCAAAAAACACTCAAAACTCCCATTTCTATAGCAAAGAGTTAAAAAAAAATTAAATTAATTTTTTTTCCACACCTAACCATAGGATCTTACACCTAACTAATATAAAAAAGTGTAGAAAGAATTTCAGAATTTTTTACCACACAGATTGCAAGTTATTTGCATTTAAAGTGGAAAAAACAAGTTTTTCAGTACATTGCGGGACTAGATTTTTTGAGTTTGAACATTTTTAACTTAAAATTTTTGCACTAAAGAGTTTTGAGCTTTAAATCTTTATAGTGGAGAATTGAGTTGAGAGTCTACGAAAAAAATGAAAAATTCAAAAAAACTTAATTATCATTCTTAAAAAAATTGTTAAGTAGAAATAGGTACAAGATAGAAGGAAAAATGGAAAATTTAAAATATTAATATATTTTAGATGGAATTAAAATGCACTAATCCCAATGGTGAGATTTTTCTAGAAAGTAAATCAAATTATGTAAAAAAAATTGAAAAATTGAAAAAATTGCATTCAGAAATGAATCCTAAGAGGGTTTTTTCTAAGAAGATGCTCTAACTGCCCGAAAAACAAGATTGTCCATAACTTTCTCATAACAAATCCAAATGAAATGAATCAAAGCTTTCCAAATAGAAAAAAATGTAATCTATGAGAAAAAAATATTAAAAAAAAAATTGAATTTTTGTCCATTTTTTTTTGCTGCCCAGGCTGCCCCGTCCCTTGTTTTGAGCTTATCTGGTCATAACTTTTGTTCCCGGGCACCGATTGTGGAAAAAATTATATTCCCGCAAATCTTATCAGTTTTTATATCTCCAAAAACAGTTTCAAAAAATCACGACAAAATTTCAGCCCGTAGGTACCTGCCCAGAAAAGCATTGGTACATAGGTACGGAAGAAACCCCCTACCATAGGTTTTTTGCTTGCCCACGTGTCCAGGAGGCTTGGGATTATGCTTAGTCTATCATACATCACATTCGAGGAGTACATATAGATGATGGACCATATGTCAGATTAAACTTCTCACAATGTGTTTTTGGCTCATCAACTCCAAGGAAATTCCTAGCCTTCAAGATTCTTTGGACCTTAATCCGTGGCTCAGTCATGTGGATCATTTGGATTTCCCGCAATAGTTAGGTCTTTGCCCAACACCCTTGGCCTCAAGAACTTATCCATATGATGATTTGGGAAGCCTTCCTTGGTTCTGGTCATACAGCCTAGCTCAAGGCCCAAATCCTGGCTCGTGCCCGACCCTAGGACAGGGTGACCATTTGGAGGAAGTTTGATCTCATTTGACTTGCCTCACCTACTATTGCTAGTCGGAATGGTTACTCTATCACTTGGAACAAAAGGGTCCTTCCCTTTATTCCTTTCAGTAGGCCAGGCTTGGTACTCTTGGTACTCTTATAGGTCTGTTCAGTACTCTTATCTCTCCAGTGCTCATTTCTCTTCATTGTCCAGCCCTTGTGGCTTGGCTGTCTTGTATTGTGTTTTTTTTTTAATGCAATGGTTCTCGCCATTTGTTAAAAAAAAAAACCCAAAAAACGCATTTGTCCCTCGAAGGGACAACAGTCCTTTAGAGGTTAAAAGACAATTTTAGGATCTTTTGTTCACTTTTAAAAAAAAAAAAAAAAAAAAAAAAATGATTTTTTAAGATTATGTCTTCTATGATTCTTTGACATTGAAATTCTTAAAGCTTTAAGATTTGGAATATATGTTGTGATACCAAGTAACACCAAGATAATTTAAGATAATTTAATTGCACACATAACTATCTAGAAGAGTCATTTAGTGAAGGTTTCACATAGCCACATAAAAAGTTTTCCTAAAAGTCAACTAAAATACAAAGCAAAGACATCTAAGCTTCTAAGAAAGTTTAAATTTTATAAACTGTCAAATATTCCAAAAAGGAGCAATGAGTACTTTTCCACTAGGAAGTGGGGCATGAGGAGTTTCGCCAAGGAAACACTTTTCAACAATGGAGTGGATCGTGAGGGATATTTCCCAAGGAGTGCTCTCGGGTGTGCTTTTCCACAATGGATTAGACCGTGGGGGGTACTTCCTACAAAGTACTTTTCTATAGGTAAAGTTGGTCATGAGGGATATTGTCTTTGATTCCTATATTAGAAAACAATGTATTCTAAAACATTATTGAAATATGAAGTGTTATGATTATGAAAATGAATATGAATAATTAATTGTATGAATATAAATCAATATGAATATGACATGATACTATAGAAGATTGTGAAAACTTAAGAATAAAATGTGATAGAATTCATAGTAATAAATACTACAATGAATGTTAAATTTTGAATCAAATTACATGCCAAAATCTACTATAGATTTAAATTTACTTCAAAGAATCTATTTGAAGAATATCCTCTAAATTTTTTGAAGTGAAAGGCCAACTACTTGCGAGATTGTAATCTTTAACCCCTAAATGCTTAAGGTACCAAATTTTGGTGTTGACCAACAAAACTTTGAAGTTAACCTCTAAAGTTCCTTTAACTATGTTTTCACCAAAAGCACTCATTAGAAGAGATTTGAGGGCTGCGAGGGGCCGTTTTAGACTATTCCCGCAGTTGGGAACAGTCAGAATATTAAAAAAAATAAAAAAATAAAAAAATATTATTTAAAAAATATATGTATATATTAAAAATATATATATATGTATATATTAAAATATATATATATATATATATATAATATTTAAAAAATATTTTTTTATTATTTTTTGACATGGCACTTTCTTGGCCACGTCAGATTACTGCTCCCAGGTTGTTCCCAGGGCCAGATAACTCGCGGGCTCTTAGAGCCCTCAAATCTCTTCTAATGCCAAAACTGCCATTTCTAGTACAAGTATCAAATTCTTTTTAAAAAACTTTTTTGGATACATGAAATTGTAGGATCTTATAGTATGCTAGTTTTAAAAGATGTAGAAAAAATTTCAGAATTGGGTGAATGCAAGAAACACTTAAAGCGTTTTGTCACGTCCTAGTTTTTGATTTTTTTTTGGCCGTAACTTTTGTGTTTTAGCTCCAAATGACTCAAAATTTATAAGGAAGCTACTCATAACCATTATACACCTTGCCTAATTTTTTGTAATTTTCAAAAATAATTTACTATTTTTAAACAACTGCGATAATTTCTCACAATGGGTGATTTAGGATTTTTTTTCACTTTTTTTAACCCAAAAAAATGAATTTTGAGCTGAAATTTGGAGAGAATGGTCTTCTAGCAGACTTATAGCTACTGTAATCACCAAAGGAAATGCATAAAAAAATTCTTTAAGCTAGAGAACTAGAAAAATACCAAATCTCAAGAAAATGGATACTTTGATGTATAAATTAGTTAAAAATAGGAAACAAAAGTAAATACATAAAATGAAAATTGGACATTTGTAACAACTCTATGGAGATGGTCATTCACCCACAAAAACTCCAAAATAATATTTTACATGTTTCAAAATGCAAGCAAAAAGAAGCGCACTTTGTGGACTTCCACACCATATACAATTAATTATTTTTAGAATTCCTTTAGACAGTAGCTACAAGTCTTCTAGAAGACCATGCCCTCCAAATTTCAGCTCTAAATTTGTTTTTTGGGGTACTAAATAGTACTAAAACCCTCCAAATTGGCAACTGTGATATAGAATCGGGGACTATTTTTGGACAGTAAACTATTTTTGAAAATTACCAAAAAATTAGGTAACATGTATAATAGTCATGAGTACCTTGTCTATAAATCTTTAGTCATTTGGACCCAGAACGCAAAGTTATAACCAAAAAATGAATCAGAACGCAAGGTGTGATGCAAAATAGTATAGGTGTTTCTTGCATTCACCCTTATAAAATATAAACGATCTACATTTTATGATTTTATTTTTTTCAAAAAATATTGAAAATTTAGTGAAATAAGCAACTTCAAAGTTTAATTTAGAGTAGAAAATCCATAATTGCCCTCAAACTAAAACTCTTCATAACTTTTGACTCATTGATCAAAATGAAATTATTCAAAGCTTTCCACGTACAGTGACAAACAAAATTGAGTACAAATTTGAAAAGTTTTCATTCAAACAACCATACCACAAGCATCAATGGACGAAGTCCAAAAGTATATATCGAAAAGTTGTAGTGTACGACATACTACACATTACCATGGAAGTTTGAAGAAAAAATTAGTTGTAATTTGAAAGAAAATCAATTTCAAAGTTAGCCATGTCTAAAACTCAATTTTGTTCAATATGATTTGGAATTACTTTATTCTTATCAAATTTTTTTTAGAACTCCAAAAAAACTTTTTATGCCTTGGCATGTTGGTATATATCATTTTAGATTGTTTTACACAAAAATTAAAGGAAATTGACATTTATAGAATTAAAAATACCAAAAGTTTGACAAACATACACATAATGTTGGTTCTTACAATATTTGAATTTTTTTTTGGAACTGAGAGCATGGGAGAGCATTAGCCATTGTAGAAAAAGTATAGGTTGCAATATGTACCATTGTTCCATCTTAATGCCCTTGTATTTGAAATATTTGTTGAATTGGACAATGCATTTGATTTATATTTTGTAGTAGTATAATGCATTTTAAAATTCAATTTCTTTGTCTAGAGACTAGAGTTCATGATGCACATAAAATAATCCAACAAATCCCCCCCCCAAAAAAATTATCATTATCAATATCATCAAAAAATTGAAAATTGCCAAAAATTACATTGACCTTTATCAAATTGCCAGTTTTTTATGATATTGATTTTGATAATTTTTTTTTTTTTTTTGGGAGGGGGAATACTTCGAATTCCAACACAACTACGTTGCTGTTGTCGTACGATTCTCCTCCTCAGTCTCCAGTTTGAGTTCCAAGAATGGTTACAATTTCAAAATCAGTTGATAGGTCACATTCAATGTAACGAAACTGTGGTCCAATTACCCAACAGTAAAAGTGGCCAGTCAGTACCACAAGCCTCTTATCCAAGGAAAATAAAAACAATATTGCTGACAGCAAACCCTGACTGGGTCACACTTCCACAGCGGCACAGCAGAAATCGAAGCCCGTTTTTTGATCTCAAAGCCACAGTGGCCTGTCTCCTCTCACAAGTTCTTCACAATCCATAGCGCGAAGAGAAACTGAAGCGGTAAAATACTTCGAATTCCAACACAAATACGTTGCTGTGGTCTCATGATTCTCCTCCTCAGTCTCCACACACTTTGAGTCCCAAGAATGGTTTCAATTCAAAATCAATTGATGGGTCACAAATGTAATGAAACTGTGGTCCAATTGCAGAGAATTGAGCTGTGATTCCAGTGAGTACACTGAAGTAGATTTGTGCATGATGTGCAGATTCCCTGCCTGAGTGCTTTGTCGACGCATGCAATTCAAGAGATTCTGCTAGCAATATACTGTAGCTATCCAGAATATCGATAGATAGTTCTTCAGTTCTGGGGTACCGCCATGGCGGGGCTGGTGGAAGTAAGGAACGCCGTCGCTGTGGTGGTGGCGACGGTGCTTGTCTACAAAGTTTTGAAATTGCTGTGGATTGGAGTTTGGGAGCCGCTGCGATTGCGTCGAGTGATGACGCAGCAAGGAGTGAAGGGACCGCCGTTCCGATTCCTCATCGGAAACCTCTTCGACACGAACAAGTTTGCGGAGTCGTTTCCTGAATCTCTGCCGCTCGGCAGTTACGCCGATTTATTGCCCACTGTCATGCCCCACTATGCTTTGTTCTGTCCCAAATACGGTATGCATGCAAGTTCCTCTTTTGCTATGGTATTTGCACCCTAGAAACATCAAAATGAGATTAAGAAACTCTTCACCTGCCTTCATTTTTCTTGCAAGTGACAAATGCAACTGAGCATGTAGTTTCTGGACACTGAATGAACTGTGAATGAACTGTGAATGAACTGTGAATGTTCGAAGGATTGATTGCTGTCTGTAGGGATCGCTGTGGGGTAAGGATTCCAATCTTTCCAGCACTGTTATGCCTCAGTATGCTTTGTTCTGTACAAAGTATGATATGCATGCCAGTTCCTCATATGCTATGGTATATGCACCTAAAAGTATTGAATTGAGCTTCAGACTGACTTCGTTTTTCTTGATTCGTTTTGGCAATTGAAAGAGGGTTCGATAGCATCTTAGCATGTAGATTTTGGACATCAGATAAAGAAACTATAAATCTCTGAAGTACTGAGTGTAGGCCTCCTAAAAATGAATTGCAGATTTTCATTTTCATTCCATATTCTGCTTAGGGAAGTATTTGTAGGGATCACTTTCGTGTAAGGGTCGTAAGCAGGTGTATAGTAAACTTGTCAATCACCGCACAGACAAAGTTCAAACCCTTCTCCACATAAATATAGAGAATTGCATGTTTTGAAATTTGGCATGATTATTAAATGTCATGTTAAGATTCACCCTCAAAGTACAAATGTAAAACAACCAATCACCGCACAGTTTACGGTCATTAGGCAGTGATACAAAATTTTGTTCCCATCACATTTGAATTGGTAGTTGAATTGTGTGGTTAGTGTTTGGTCATTGGAAGGGTGGTTGTACGGTTAGTGTTTGATCATTGGGAGGTGTTGTTGTGCGGTGTTTGGATGTGTGCGGTAAATGGCCAGTTTACTCTAGTTATCTAACTTGACTTGGTTTCTGGAGAAAAAACTAATTTTGCATTGTGTATGACCGTCCTTTCGTGCAATTTTGTTGACAATTTCAGGGAGCATCTATTCAATGCTAAGATGCTTGAACCGATAACTCACAATTAAAACCATGGCAGTTCTCCCCATACATTGCTTTGAGTCAAGGACAATGCCAAAGCTTCTGACACTCGATTATTTTGTACAGGGAAGAATTTTATTTATCAATGGGCTACCAACATGCGAATTGTTGTGCGAGACCCGGAGATTGCGAAAGAAGTGTTTGTGAACAATCACAAATCCTTGAAGAAATTCCCCTTCGAAGACATGGTTATCAGGCAAGTGATGGGCACAGGATTGCTTAGTCTTGTTGGAGAGAAATGGTCTAATGAGAGACGGACCCTCACTCCCTTCTTTCATCAGGACGCACTCAAGGTATAACTTGCTGCACCCTAAATCCATCCCTTGAACTTTTAACCCCTAAAGGACTAGCTTGCTATTTTTAGCAACATAGCGATTTTGGGCAGGTACCTATGACTAGAAATTTGCATATTTTAGGCTGAAATTTTAATAGAAGGTGGGGACGATGAATATCTTTCATATGCACTAAATTTCATGACATTTGGAAATATGAGTCAAAAGTTATGGCCTAATATATTGTTTGTTTTTCAACTTGGGCAGTATGGGCAGATCAGAAAAAAACATTTTTTTCAAAAACAAAAATTTGAAATTGGTTTTCTAGAATCATATATATATATATATATATATATATATATATATATATATATATATATATATATATATATATATGTCTGTCTGTGTGTATGTGTGGAAAGCTTTGAATCATTCCATTTTGATCATTGAATCAAAAGTTATGCGGAGTTTTAGTTTGTGGGCAGTTATGGATTCTCTATTCTAAAATAAACTTTGAAATCTTTTATTTCAGTTTCAATATTTTTGGAAAAAAATAAAATCATAGGACGTAGATTGTTTATAACATCATTACAACCATTGGGATTGGCATTTTTCAATTCCATAATGAAATTCTTAACAATTTAGTATTTTAAATCATTCCCTACTTCTTTCTACTTAATATTTTTTTCCTATATGTTGTACAATCCTAAATGATTTGAAAATTTTTAAACATGTAGCCAACTTGTCTAGGAAAAATAATTCAAAGAAACATTGCCATTTTGGACATTTTTTCATAGAAAAGTGAGCTTGTGAAGTGCAGCTGTCCTGTTTTTTGCAGGGCCTAAAAAATGATTTTAGTGAATTTGAATGCTTATATCTTGCAATCCTTGCTGTGAAAATTTATTAGATTTTTACCACATGTTCTCTAGTCAGCATACTACAAGATCCTAAGATTACATATGTCAGAAAAAGTTTTTTCAAAAATTTGGTACTTGTACTAGAAATGGTAGTTTTCAAGTGTTTTGAAGGAAAACATAGTCAAGGATCCTAAGGGGTTAAGGACCAACTGACTAAGATGTCCAATTTTAATCTCATGTTTTTTCAAGCTTGCTTGACTAGGTCATTTGTAGAATTTTTTCCTTTGTGGTTCAATGTAGTTCAATTTTTGACACATGAAATGCGCTTCACTAATTCTAGTGACATAAAATAAGGCTTCAACTCAAGTATATTTTTCATAGCATGAGCAATTGACTTGTTCCAATTCAAACCTAGAATGCTTTGTCCTTTGAAGATTAAGTCAATTCACCGATTCATTTCTCAAAACCAATGATGTATTGTTGTTTATACATGTGCATGAGTTTTTGCATATTGATTTAAATTTGCTTTGATGTGTGTAGTATGAATCTTGTTGTAACTAAAAGATTTTCAATAAATGACGTGAATAAGAAATTCTATGATGTTTCATCATTGGAAATTTATAATGAGCTCATCTTGGGTTCAAAATGATGTTTCAACTTGTATTGAGTTCGATCTCTGTTTTCCTAACTTTTAAAAATGGAAAAATAAGAGCTTGAGAATTCCTCGTATATATTCTATATTTAGATGGTTTTGAGATAATCACCTTAAGTCCAACCAAGCACTTGAATCTTTTCTCATATACTTGAGGAGGATGCATTTTAACCCCTAAAGGACCGTTGTCCCTTTGGGGGACAAATGCATTTTTGTGCAGGTACCTACGGGCTGAAATTTTTTTTTGATTTTTTAAACCTTTTTTTGAAGATAGAAAAACTGATAAGCTTTGTGGGAATATAATTTTTTTCACAATCAGTGCCCGTTAACAAAAGTTATGACCAAATAAGCTCAAAACAAGGGATGGGGGGCAGCCCGGGCAGCAAAAAAAAAATAGACAAAAATTTTTATTTTTATTTTTAATATTTTTTTCTTATAGATTATATTTTTGTCTATCTGGAAAGCTTTGATTCATTTCATTTGGATTTGTTATGAAAAAGTTATGGACATTCTTGTTTGTTGGGTAGTTAGAGCATCTCCTTGAAAAAAATAACCTATAGGATTCATTTCTGTATGCAATTTTTCAAATTTTTCAATTTTTTTTTGCATGGTTTAGTTTATTTGCTAGAAAAATCTCACCATTGAAATTAGTACATTTTAATTCCATCTAAAATATATGAATATTTTAGATTTTCCTTCTACCTTGTACCTACTTCTACTTAACAATTTTTTTAAGAATGATAATTAAGTTTTTTTGAATTTTTTTTTCGTAGACTCTCAACTCAATTCTCCACTATAAAGATTTAAAGCTCAAAACTCTATAGTGCAAAAATTTTAAGTTAAAAATGTTCGAAGTCAAAGAATCTAGTCCTGCAATGTGTTGAAAAACTTATTTTTTTCACTTTAAATGTAGATATCTTGCAATCTGTGCGGTCAAAAATTCTGAATTTTTTTTCACACACTTTCATACTAGTTAGGTGTAAGATCCTATGGTTAGATGTGAAGAAAAAAAAAAATTCAATTTTTTTACTTTTTGCTATAGAAATGGCAGTTTTGAGTGATTTTTGGCAGAAAAAAGGCCTTGCTCCTTTAGGGGTTAAAATGTGTTTGATTTATCATGTGAGTGAATAAATAAAAGGTTAGAAATGATTACTTCTATATCTATAGGTGTTAAAAATTAATCATCTAGGTAGTAAAATACATCAAGAGAGAGGAGAACCTCATGCCGTTGTTTTCTAATAGTGATAATAGAGTTGTCACAATTTATAGTTTCAGCCAAGAATTTTGAACTTGTTTCTAAATCTAGTTTACTACAATTGTGAATTCAAATTTGCTATTTGTAAGTTCTAATTTACTTGTAGAATCTTGAAATCACATTGTCCAAATCTTTTTTTTTCTTAAATCTTTCCCAATAGCTCTTGGAAGTCTCTAAAAGTAGCAGCAATTAATTCCAAAGTAGAATTCCCTTTTTAAATTTGGATATTATGGAGTCAATTTGATATGATTGATCCATTGGTAGTATAAGAGTCTTATTGGCTATGTTGGTGGCCATTTGTAGGGCATGGTAGAGGCAATGGTAGAAGCAACAACAACAAGAATACAAAAGTGGAAAAACATCGTTACCAAAGGTGGTGGTTCAGCGGAAATTGATGTGGAGCCTGACATTCATAAAATTTCAGTAAGAATCATATCATTGACAGCATTTGGTGGTGATTGTGACAAAGGGGAGCAAATCTGTGAATTGCAAAGAGAGATTGCAATGCAAGTCTTCAAAAGTTTTCGCAATCCATTGGCTTGGCTCATTCCAAACTATAGGTAATGTCAATTGTAAAAAGTGACATTGTTTTGGACTAAGTAAGGCCAATCAAGAAATCTTTTAAACGCAAGTAAAAAAGGTTAAAATTATGAGTTATAATTATCTTACTTGCAACCTTGGAAACTTTGCCACATCAGCTTACAAAATTATCCAATATTCAATTCAAGATAGAATCATTTATAAACTAGCAGATTTCACTAACAATCATGATTTTGTAAGATTGCCTCTTTTTCAAACATAAACAAGTTGTGGCTATTTGCAAGTGAAGTCCAAGAATGGCATTTAAATATCCTTTGCAATGGCTATGCAAAAGCTAATTTCAATTAATAGATTTTCAATACCAACAATTGGTCTAGTTTCAATGTCTTAGTATTGAATAACGTTATCCAAAGAATACCTAAATTAAATCTAGATTCCTTATGCCACATACAATATTAGATACAATGCTTTGATTTATCTTAGCACATCGTTGATCTCTTACCACCATAACATTTGTTGAACTTTAGACAAAAGATCTTTTTGCATCTTTTGCATTCCATTTTTCTTTAATTTATCATCGAAACTCTAGGAAACCTATTGAATTGAACATTCTCAATCTTACAATATTGTAGAAAGGGCACTCAAGCCTTCATATTCGAGAATGTTACGAATTTTACATTCTAATATCTTTTCACCATGGAGCAGAAAAATTCTAACAAAAATAAATAGGTACATGTTTAAGTGCAAGGCTAAGATCGATGCACTCTTGCATGAAGCCCTCGATGGACGAAGAGATGCTATGCTCACAGGAAAAGCGAGCTCTTACGGGGAGGATTTACTTGGGCACATGCTGACTGCAGCGACAGATGGATGGGATGAGCAAACACAAGCATTCAATATGGCGTCAGTGTTCAACAATTGCAAGCTCTTCTATTTTGCGGGCCAAGACACAGTGGCCAACACTATTGTATTTTCTATGTTATTGCTAGCCAACCATCCCCAGTGGCAAGATCGTGCCCGCCAAGAAGTCTTGGAGGTGCTTGGTGATGGAGGGGAGTGCAATGTTGGTGTGTTCACACGGCTTAAAGTGGTAATTCTTTCCTACTCGCCCATTTTGTAATTTCAATCATGGCTCTTAATATTGAATTCAATGGCAACTGTTCTACAATTTTGAATTTAAACATTGTGGTAATCACCTCTCTTGTAGTTGTGAATATGTTTTGGAAGAATTTTGATATAATTAGCCACATTTGAAACCACTAACTATGCTATACAATGTCGATATAGGATAATGTGACACAATTTGAGTCATTGATTTAATGGAGTATTAGAACCCCCAATGTCAAATGCACAATCCATTATAGATTTTGATGAAGAAGATAGACAACAAATGAGATCCGAATGTACAAACTTACTAACATAGGTTAAATTGCAATGCTAAAATTTGTTTTGAAACACCCTTGAGTGTTATGACCCTTTAGTATACTTAGAAACAACTAAAAAAATTTAAAATAGAATAAATATGACATAATCTTCATGATTCCATAGTTCAATATTTGTGAAATAATTAGAAACAACAAATGAATTTTGTAACCTTGGATCAAACCTTGATTGTATCCCTAAATCCTAATTGCATTGGCCTTATGCATAGTAATGGAAACCAAGACCACGTGTACCGCAACTAATTTACAAGTTTTTGCAACTAATTTTTAGTTAACACCCTTCAAATTGATACAACCAACACTACCTTGGGATTAATGTTAGATAATCATGTCCTTTGTTGCCTTATGAAGTCCATCTTACATTGAATGAATTGTGCATGTAGCAGTCAAGGATTGATCATGAAAATGACAATTTCATTGATTTTAACAATTCTTAACATATTATTTATGAGCATATTATTGTGCTATATTAACCCCTAAAGGACCGAAGCCGTTTTTCTGCCAAAAAACACTGAAAACTGCCATTTCTGTAGCAAAGAGTTAAAAAAAAATTTAATTGTTTTTTTTTCACATCTAACCGTAGGATCTTACATCTAACTAGTATAAAAAAGTGTGGAAAAAATTTCAGAATTTTTGACCACATAGATTGCAAGATATCTGTGTTTAAAGTGGAAAAAACAAGTTTTTCAGCACATTGCGGGGCTGGATTTTTTGAGTTTGAACATTTTTAACTTAAAATTTTTTCACTACAGAGTTTTGAGCTTTTAATGCTTGTAGTGGAGAATTGAGTTGAGAGTCTAGGAAAAAAAAAAATTCAAAAAAAACTTAATTATCATTCTTAAAAAAATTGTGAAGTAGATGTAGGTACGAGATAGAAGGAAAATCTAAAATATTCATATATTTTAGATGGAATTAAAATGCACTAATCCTAATGGTGGGATTGTTCTAACAAGTAAATCAGACCATGCAAAAAAAAAAAATTTGAAAAATTTGAAAAATTGCATTCAGAAATGAATCCTAAAGTTATTTTTTTCAAGAAGATGCTCTAATTGCCCGAAAAACAAGAATGTCCATAACTTCCTCATAACAAAGTCAAATGAAATGAATCAAAGCTTTCCAGATAGCCAAAAATATAACCTATGAGAAAAAAAAAATTAAAAAAAAAAATTAAAATTTTTTTCCATTTTTTTTTGCTGCCCGAGCTGCCCCCTGTAGCCTGTTTTGAGCTTATATGGTCATAACTTTTTTTCCCGGGCACCGATTGTGAAAAAAATTATATTCCCTTGAAGCTAATCAATTTTTCTACCTCCAAAAAAAGTTTCAAAAAATCAGGAGAAAATTTCAGCCCGCAGGTACCTGCCCGAAAACGCATTTGTCCCCCGTAGGGACAATGGTCCTTTAGGGGTTAATTCAATTTTTCCTCATTCCTCATACAAAGTAGTAACAAAAAAACTCAATCATTCTACCAAGGTTGAATGTGTTGTACATATTCAATATTACAAATCTCTCAGCTTAGTTAAACTTATTGTTGTTAGATTTAAAAATGACCACATAGCCTTCTCATTTTTGTGAATATCTTTGGTCTTGGTGTATTTGGGTCTATCTTAGGTGGGAATGATCATAAACGAAACATTGCGAATCTTTCCAGTAGCACCAGGAGTGTCAAGGCAAACAATAAAAGATCTCCAACTGAAGGGATTGTTCATCCCAAAGGGTATGACAATTGAAGTGGCAATTGGGGCAATCCACCATGATAGGGAGTATTGGGGAGACGACGTTGCAGACTTCAACCCTGAGAGGTTCAGCAATGGTGTCTCTGGTGCGTGTTCGCACTCATATGCATTTTTGTCATTTGGCCTAGGTCCAAAGTCTTGCATCGGCAATAGCTTCGCCCTCATGGAAGCTAAGATCATGTTGGCCCTAATATTGCGACAATTTGAGCTTGCAGTCTCACCGAACTATCGGCATCATCCAACTTTGACTATGGTACAAAGCCCCAAGTTTGGGATGCCTCTCATTTTGAAAGCGATATAGAAATTCTAATACGGTAAGTGTTTGTTTTCCATGATCAACTAGTGGAATTGGTGGAGTGCTCCCGATAATTCAATTTATGAGTAGAAAATCAATAATAACACTAATATGCACTAGTTTTGAATTTATTTTTATTTGTGAGGCATATAATCATGGTAGTTCATAATCACTAGTAGAATCCCCTGTTTTTTTGGATGTTAGCATGAAACAAGAATTGTTTCTAGAAAACGAACAAGAAAATGGGATTTTGGCCATGGGAGGCTTAATTCAGTTGGATGTTGTAAGAAACATGTGGATGTCAGGGTCATAATAAGCTTCTGTCCTGTCCTATGTCCATGTTTCAAAGAACATCACAAAAACATAGTTGCGTTTCTCATAATGTCCCGGAAAATAGGTAACTACCACGTTGGCACGGGATTTCGGTTTGACAGCGGATAAGTTACTGAAACTTACTATGCTATGAGGTAAAACTTTGACCACATGTGAAAAACACAAAGAAGGGGAAGTTTCTTGGCATCCTTTCTCAAAAACCTTGCATGCATGGATGGAAAAACTATGGAATAACTTCATTTCCCATTATACTTCCAATATAGCACAAACTGTATTAACAAGTTCTAAAAAATTTGTATAATGCATTGTAGCATATATACTATCCGTAAATATGTGTTTCTATGCTCCCAAATACTTTAGAATAAAACATGTTTTGTTGTCAATTTCTCAAGATTCATTTTCTGAATGTGTTGCAAATAAAATAATTTTTTCACTCTAGTTATTGTTCATATCTTCTCCTAAACAACAAGGAATCAATGACTTTGCACTTGCTTTCATTGTGTGTTGCACTTATTCCATTCTCCATTGAAGGCTTCAAAATAATTGGATTGCTAATAGATTAGAAGACATTGCACTCTTCATATTATAACCATGTTCAATACTTCTAGCACAAATTCTTCTTTGCAAGTTCAGAAACAATTTTGCTATTAGCTTGGAATTCTATGAGGCAACTTTTCTTCCATAAATTGAGATTTTGTCCAATTTCATTATTTTATTAATAAAAAATTATCTTGACAGTGTAGTAAAGTGATAGTATTGTAAAGTAGGTATTCAACTTCTACTAAAATGGTGGTATTTGGTGAGACATTTTGATGACGTACCATTTTGACCACCTAGGATGGGTATAGATTTCAGAATGGGCGGTTTGGATCATTTAGAATAGGTATAGATTTCAGAACGACTGGTTTGAATTATAAAAGTACCAAAGTTCCGGGATGGTGTCATTTTAATGAAATTTGTCATGTTGATAGAACTTTGAAGTGAATGAAATCCTAAACTGTTCACTATTTTAACCCCTAAAGGACCAAGCTACGTTTTTTTGGCAACATAGCGATTTTAGATAGCTCAACACAAATGAAAATTATATTTTTTTCCTTAAAATTTTCACAAAATATGGGGACGAGGTTCTCTTTCAGGCCCAACAATTTTCATAAATAACTTTTGACTACTTTGTTAAAAAATTACTGCATAATATGTACAAATTGTTTTCCAACTTGAGCAGTCCGGATAGATTAGAAAAAATCACTTTTTTTATAAATCAAAATTTGAAATTGGTTATATATATATATATGGAAAGCTTTGAATCATTCCATTTTGATTAATGATATAAAAATTATGAGAAGTTTTAGTTTGCGGGTAGTTATAGAATCTCTATTCCAAAATAAACTTTGAAGTCCTTTATTTTATTCAATTTTCAATATTTAAAAATTAAAATAAAATCTTAGGTTGTACCTTGTTCATTACAACATTACAACCATAGTAATTGACATTTTTCAATCCCATAACTAAATTCTTAACAATTTAGTATTTTGAATCATTTTCTACTTCTTTCTACTTATTATTTTTTTCCTGTATGTTGTACAATTCCAAATGATCTAAAGTTTTTCAAAATTTGTAGCCAACTTACCTAGAAGAATGAATCCAAAGAAACACCACCATTTTGGACATTTTTTCATAGAAAAGTGAACTTGTGAAATGCAACTGCCCTGTTTTTTGCACGGCCAAAAGAATGATTTTAGTGAATTTGAACTTATATCTTGCAATCTACGCGGGTGTTGGGCAAGGGTGTGCACTGCAAATCTTCATTTTCTATTTGGTTGAGGGCTCTTTGAAATTAGTGTCAATAACAATACATCTTAGAAGGAAAATCACAATAGATATTTGTTTTCATATGATGTATAGTACATATAAAGAAAGTGAGGAAATTCTTAGAATTCATAGTTTTGCTTGGAACCTACATTTTAGATTTAATCTGAGACAAGAAGAATGATTGACAGGAAAAATACACTTCAGCAATGGCTTACGGTTTGACTTTGGGTAAGTTTCTCAAAATTATTGGGAAGTGAGGTGAAATGATGACCACATGTGAAAAAGCAAGGAAAGGGTAGCCACATGGCAGTATGGCATGCTTTTATAAAAAATGACACCTGAACATGGCATTTCAGTGATATGGCATTCGATAAGGATGAAGTGGCATGCCATGTCAGCACATTTTGATGCCATCTAAGAATTTTAACACGATTTTTGTAGACATCAATTGAAACGCCCTCTAAAACGTCTACATGTTTTTTGCGATGTCAATTGACACATCAACTAAGACGTCCAGATGTTTTCTCACAAAATACAGTCTCTAAGTTTCACATATCCCATATGCTTTGTCTTACCTCCTATCACCCCATTTATATAAATAGTTTATTTTGTCATGTCAATATACTTATAATAAGTGGCATTTCAAGCTATGCGACATAATTGCCAATACGGTGTACAATGTATAGTGTACAATGTATTGTATATGGCCTATTTTGTATTGTGTAAGGTATATTGGGTATGGTTTACAATGTATTCTATATGGCGTACTTTGTATGGCCTATTCTGTATGGTATACTATGCATGGTGTACGTCTAAGTTGATGTTTAAAAAAACGTCTCAGAAATTGTTTAGACGTTTAAGTGGATGTCACTAAAAACAATATTAAAATTCTTCTAGATGTCTACGCTGATGTCGCTGAAAGCAATATTAATCTTTTCAAACAACGTGAAGTGAGTCACAATGTCAGGTGCCACATCATTGCCGATTCAAGTGTAAAAATCCCATGTGGCACTACCCACCCATGTGGTTCTTATGTGGTTGCCACATGGCACACTTTTGGCACCTTTTTTGACCATGTTTGTTGTGATGTTGTTCTAAAAACAGGGCACGTTTTTTCAAATTTCCTCATGTTTTTGTCCTGTCAATCTTAACGGATTTTTCTAGACATCTATAGTATACATGCTTGATATTAGACTAAACATACAACCATGCTCGTGAGCTTGTTAGAAAAAACGTGGATTTCTTCTAGTGAATAGTTTAGATAGTATTAGCTTGTGCTTTTTTAGAACTATCGTCATCACCCTACTTTCACCTTAGGTCAATCAAGTGGTAAATAGACCAAGTTTGAGATACCTCTCATTTTCAAAGCTTTATAAAAATTCAGCCTTTGTTGAGGTTCTAGAATGTATATGAATTAGTGCTTACTTTCATAATCAATAGATGGAGTAGTATTTATGCAAATGCAAATGCAAATATATATATGAGCATCTAAGTGCAAAAATGAGTTATTTTCTAGCATTGGAATTTGATTGTCATTTGAGTCCATACAACAAAGATAGATTGCATGAACATCGTAGATTGCTTTAATATGTTGACTTTTGATCAACATAGGTTGCCTAAAAATTGTGAGTTTTGCAAAAATTGTGAGATTTTCAAAATAAGTGTTGTATTATTTATTTTTTGAATCTCTTGGACATGTGCAAGATGCAAGGGAGATGGTTAGGAAGTGACAATTAGACTTCATTGTTGATTGTAAGAGATCTTGGGGTCAAATCCCATTAGCTTCACTAGTTGTCACGTTCAGTTTGCCTTGATCTTGGAGGTAGTTGGTTTCAATTGACATGGCAATCGGTCTCTACTAACATGTCAATTGATTTGGCATAATCAACAAATCTATGCTAAAAGTGCTCAAATTAAGTCATCCTAATCAATCGTCTCTATCAACATAACTATATAGGCAATCTCGTTAAAATGGCGATATTTTTTTTAAATGGCATTAAAACAGTTCAGAATGGTCGTTCTGAAATCTATACGTGTCCTAGATGGTTCAGAACAGTCGTTCCAAAATCTATATTTGTCCTAGATGGTAAAAATGGCACACTGTCAAAGTGGCACTTGGAATACCGCCATTTTAACAAAATTGCCTATCTATGCAAAATCTATGACGGAATGCACATTGATTTTTCTAATAGGTGGAAATGATCCTAAACAAAATGCTATGAATCTTCTTCTCAATCTAAGTAACGGAAAGACAAACAACAAAGGATCTACAATTGAAGGAACTATTCATCTCCAAGGGCATGACCAATAAAAATAGTCCACCACGCCTGAGACTATTACTTAGAAAATGTTGTGGACTTCAATCCTAGAGTTTTAGCAATGGCGTTGTAGGCACTTATTCGCACCCACAAGGGTTTTGGCCTTGGTCCAAAGAGTTGCATCATCAACAACTTTGCCTTCATAGAAGCCAAGATTGTGTTGGCCCCAATATTGCAAAGGTTCCCACTTGCGGTTTCCTCAAACTACCAACATTGCTGAACTTTTACATTTGTGCAAAGACCCAAGTTTGGATGCCCCTCATTTAAAAATCTCTATAGTATATGTACAATGTGAATATAGTGCACTAGTTTTAGATTTATTTCATTTCGCGAGATGAATATGCATGGACATTCATAGTAGTTCAGACATAACTAGGTTGTACTTTCTCTACTAGATTAGCATCATCCAACTTTTATACTCATGCAGAGACCTAAGTTTAGAATGCCTTATACTTTTGAAAGCTCTGTAGAATTTCTACCAAACTTCATGTTTACTTTTGATAATTAATTAGTGGTTTGTTCTTTTTTTCCTGTTTGTAAGCAATATTGACACTATTACAAACTAATTTTGAAATTATTTGAATTAGTGGATTAATATGGTAGTTCATAATGTATCAGATAAACTTAGTCTGTGATTTTTGTAAACTATCCTACTTTCACCTTGGTACAGAGACTTGCAGTTGAGTTGCTTCTCAATTAGAAAGCTCTATAGACATTCTTCACTTGTCGGAGTTTGTTTCTATGATTGATCAATTGATGGAACCGGTGTAGTATTCAAGTTAATTCAATTTATGTGCAATAATAACATTGATGAACTTTGGAATTATGTAAATTTGTGAGACACATTTATTTGGTAGCTAGTTTACAGTAGTTTTGATAGAATGAGTTTATATCTTCTTGGAATACTAACATCACCTTATTTTCACCCTAGTACAAAGACACAAGTTTGGAATACCTCTCATTTTGAAAGCACTATAGGAAGCCTACTCAAGAAGAAGGTTCATGAATGTGGTATGAGTGCCTAAGTGTTTGTTTCTATAATCAATTAGTAGACTACTTATGTTAATTTGATTTTGCGCACAATAATAACATTGATACAAATTTTGGAATAATGTGAATTTGTGAGGTGCATCAATATAATGTTCCAAAATATGTTAAATAAAATCAACTTGTGCTCTCTTCAACCTAATGCCATCACTTTGGCTACTTTCACCTCAAAGAAATTAAATGGTGCAAAGACCAAGTTTGAAATGCCTCTCATTCTGAAAACTTTGTAGGAAATTCCACCCTTATATATTCAAGCTCTTGAATGTATATGAATCAAAGTCAAAGTTGCTAGCATGTGAGCCTCAGATCTAAAGCTTATAAGCCTAGGAGCCTAGGCACCTATTATAGGTGTCTATATTATTGGCACCGTTCGTGGTTATAAGATGGTTATGTTATAGGGCAATTTCCATGGTTATAGGTACCTATATTGTACATATCTATATTATAGATACCTATGTTGAAGGCACCTTCAATGGTTGTAGGGTATCTACTTACGCCTAAGCTTGCATTTCTAAGCTCACAAGCTAGTGATGTTGGAATCAAAGTTTGCTTTCATGATCAATAGATAAACAATAGTATCAGTTATACATTTGACAATGATTACATATAGAAGAACATCTAAGTGCAAATGAGTATATAACATTTATTTAGTAAAAAAATTGGGGTGTCATTTGAGTCCAAGCAACAAAGATATTTAACTTGGCCCATATTTTAACACAAATTAAAATATTGTTCAACACATAGTAATTTTTTTATTTATTTTTATTTTCTACTTGCATTAATTTATCAATGTTGGTTTCATCTTCATTCTAAAATTACTTGTTAAATTCTCAACATGCAACTAACAAATATTGGAGAACTTCTAATGCATTGAATACTATTATAAGTGAAGAGAATAACATGATGTGTAGTACCATGGTATTAGAGGCCGCTTTGAGAAAACACGGCAATGTATGGGATATGAAGACCTTCTATAAAAATCAAAAGTCAATGAAACTATATACTCAAACTAAAGACAATTTGATTAGTTTTACAAAAGGAAAATAAATCATTGCAACTACTCAAAATGTTTATATCATTGATGATTCATAGACACACTAGAAGCATAATCTGCATTGACGAAGGAAATGACTAACGAGACAAACCATATTCCATTCTTTTTACAAACCCTATTTGGTCCTTACCACAGGATTTGTGATTTCTAAGCATCTTTGAAGAGTGTCCTAAAGTGAAGATCATGGATACTTGGTCTATGGGGTCTTCAAAGCATTGCATGATGGTGTCTTATAGTATGACGGATTTCTTCAATAGTGCACACTAGCCAAGTGTGAATAAAAAGAGAGTTGTGAGAAAAAGAGGGGATAATCTATACATAACCAATCAATAAAAGTCAATGAGTGGCTTTGGTAATCCACAATCTAACAAAGAATATACAGCTCAATTATGGCTTGAAACCACTAACATACAAGTGCCTAAAAAAATAGCACTGACCTAAAACGAGTACATCTTACCACCTTCTTAGATTCCAAATTTGACATGAAAAGCTATATTAGATCATCATGTTGGCTAGGAATTGCTATAGTAATAAGAAACATAGTTCAAAAACAACCACCTCCATATATATAAACCTCTCTTTACATGAGATATGCTCACTATTGGCCAATAAAAAAAAATCACAAAAACTCTACATCAATTGAAAGGAAATGAGTAAGGTAACTAAGGTATTCACACCTAAAACAAATACATTTTTTTTCAAACAAGCAATTTTGAATACAATTCAAGAAAAATCTCATATCACAATGTTAACAAATGAAAGCAAAAGTGAATGCAATAGGTTTGAGAATTTTTAGAAAATGTGTGACCATACTATGAATTTCAAAGTTGAGGTCATAGAAACACCTACTATTAACACTAGACTACCCTTAATTGGACATCCTTGAAGTACAAAATGCTTCAAATAACTCTTCAACTTCCATTGGTTACTTTTGAAATCTAGTGTTGAATTTGAACAAATGTTTTGTCATATTTGGATCAATGAGAAGCAATGAAGAACACTATTCTAGTTGGTGGCGGGTGGATGGTATTGCAAATGGGTGAAAATACCCTACACCTAAATACATCCAAATAAACAATTCATCTTGATTTCCATTATTATATCAATTTTTTTGTTGTGGGGTCTTCTTGGTAGTCAAAAGGGAATTCTAAATTCTTACAATGCATATTTTGGACACCATATAAAGCAATTGCAATATGAATTTTCAAAGTACTGAAAATAAGTGTACCGAAAGCAACCCTAGGGGCTCATGAATAGAGGTTGTATTATACAATATCCAAAAGCAATGATATGAAAATCCCATTTTGCCATTCAAATTTTTTTCACATAATTTAAAATAAAATTGATATTTTCTTGTCTTGCATGATAAACAATCAATTCTTGCACAATTCCAATCAAGCATACCAAATTTGGGTTTCAAAAAAGAAAAACTTCATTTTGGATGAATTGTTTAGTACAAAAATTCATGATTTTACATAATAATTGGTTGAAAAACATTGGTGATGAATTTTTTTAAATCAATTGCATAGACATGTAAGACACATACATATGCACATCTTTCATATTGAAAAACACCCCATGAAGTAACAAAATTATGATCTATGAAGAATTCAATCTATAGTAAGGTATGACCAAACTTTGTAAAATAGATATCTCTTTAAATTCACTAGATTTTTTCTATTTGATCCTCATACTATAACTACTTTTATACATTTAAGCATGGTGGTACAATTACTTTGCAAAAATCTAGTTAATTTAAACAGATATCTATTTTACAAAGTTTGATCATACCTTACTACAGATTGAATTCTTCATAGATCATAATTTTGTTACTTCATGGGGTGTTTTTTAATATGAAAGATGTGCATATGAATGATTCTTACGTATCTATGTAATTGATTTTAAAAAAAAAATCACCAATGTTTTTCAATCAATTATTATGTAAAACTATGAATTTTTAAATGAAACAATTTACCAAAAATGGATTTTTGCTTTTTTAAAACCCAAATTTGGTGTGCTTGATTGGAATTGCGCAAGAGCAAGAATTGAATGTTTATTATGAAAGACAAAAAATGCAAATTATAATTTATATTATGAAGAGTTCCTTTGAATGGCAAAATTGGATATCTGTATCATTGCTTCCGGGTACTATACAGTACTACATAGTTTAGGTCAGAATGTGCAGGGTCAGTTATAGAAAGGGGTCACAAATTAGGAGCAGTCACCCTCCAATGGTGACTACTAAGGTAGTATGGCCTAAAAGCGACCATTTAAGGGCTGATCTGCCTTTTTCACAGGTTTCCTTGAACAAAAATATTTTTGGATCATTTTTCAAAGAAAGGAAAATGAATTCGGAATGTTACACAAGTGGTTTCATATTTTTTGAATTGTTTTTGAATTACTTATGAATTTAAAAAAAAAATTGTTGTAGGCACCTATTTGTGACCCTAGGTTTTCCAAAATCTGACCACTTGCAACTTCTAAAGTGATTTGAGTAAAT
Source organism: Pseudisothecium myosuroides (assembly GCA_951799445.1). Classification (NCBI taxonomy): domain Eukaryota; kingdom Viridiplantae; phylum Streptophyta; class Bryopsida; order Hypnales; family Lembophyllaceae; genus Pseudisothecium; species Pseudisothecium myosuroides. The sequence goes on along the minus strand of OX637289.1, from coordinate 6,755,302 downwards.
GAGGGTCAATGATTGGCTCTTGCAATAAATAAAGCTTTTCTCTCGATTCTCTCAATGGCTTGAGAGGTTCTTTTAAGAACCACCTAATGTCCATTTCAGACCTAAATATAGGGTCGATTTGAAGAGGCTGCTCGCTTTTAGAGCACACTACCTTACTCCAGACAAATCTCGACAGCCCAAAACATCTGCAACATCGGCTCCTCACGTCATTATCAAATTGAAGATACAGAACAAGCTGCACAAATCAGTCAGGCTCTTCCATTGAGAGAAAATCTGCTTTTACTTCAAGGGTTGTGATGGGCATTCGCAAAGGCCCCTTTTCCAAAAGGCAGGAGCACATTACCGCCAAGTGCTGTGGAGAGCATCCCAAACCCAAGATGCAAGCAACGAAGTAACCAACACAACCTCCCATCACCCTTCATTGACAAACCCCCTTCTCTGAGAACCCTTCTAAAGTATTGAGCTACACTACGTGGTGTTCAAGAATGCAAGTAAATGTTTCTGCCTCCTTCAGATTGATGTACACCGTACCTACAAATTGTGTGTATCGCCATATGACGTTGTGATCTGTCTAAAGTTGAGAAGGTGTTTCAGCCTGCCTCAGCACCGTGATCTGGTTCGTCATCAGAGTACTCACTCTCCCCATTATCTGACAAGGGACTACTTCCCCGGATCGCAGTGGCAACCTCATTTAAATCAAGCAATTGTCTTCGTCTTCCATCACCTTTACTGTTGTCAACTTCGTGGCCAGTGCTATCCTCTTCATCGAAATCTACAGAACCTGCTTCTTGTTGATCCTCTTCAGAACCTGACCGAACTGAGTGTTGTACCGACTGTTCCTGAGAATGATCAATAGACTGGGCATCGTCTTCGATTGGAAATGCATGAATATTCTTCCTCTTTGCTGGAGTACCTCTCCCATTTCGCATCTCTTCAGAACTGTAGCCACTTGCTTCATGGCTGTCACTTGCTTCCTCAAACCCTACCTCAGCGATCTCTGCGCGATCTAGAGCTTGGGCACTGCTTTCGGCCCTAGCTCCTCCAAGCCTCCGCGACCGCCGTTGCGAATCTCGCGCAAATTGGCCATCGAAGTCACTACCCTCGCCGTCGCTCACTCTAGTCATATCGAAAACAGGTCTGGCGTTTCTGCGTGCACCTTCTCGAGAAATGTCATTTACTAGCCGTACCTTAGGACCTCGCCTTGGCTGTTTCCTCACTCGCTCTTCGCTCCCGCCACCATCACTGTCGCCTCCACGAAAATCACCGTAGTCATCACTATCTTCAGAAACTTTCTCGCCATCTCCATCCCCATCAAAATCAGCGTCGTCCTGATCGTCTCCTCTGAAGCTCTCACCTCCCTCTGAAGAGAGGCTTTCTCTACGTTGCCTGGCAGCAAGGTAATCATCATCATACACAGCCTCCCCTTCGATCTCTTCATCACTGAACCCTAATTCAGCTTCAACAAGATGCGGCGCCAAACCTGCAACACCAGGCTCACCCTCCTCCCCAAACTCGGCTCCGGGGTACAATTGAGAGTTGCGGGATGACCTTCTGACAGCACCACCCCCGTTCGCATACCCATAAGCAGCATTCCCATTCCGGAGGTGACCCAGCTCGTCCACACCGTTGGCAGATCCAGGGTCGCGTCTCAAAGAAATCTCAGAGACGTTCTTCTTAGTGAACTTGATTGCCTCGCTGATGGAACGATCAAACTCATCAAATGTGTAGGTTACGGGTTTTCTTTCTCTGCGTGACCTTCCTGCTGCAAGCCCATTCCCTTGTAACATGTTATCCAGAAGCACAGCTTCTCGTTGTTGTTTCTTAACCATGCGATCTTTCTTCTTCTGAATCTCTTCCAGCTGCGGTATAAGACTGAGCGTAAGTTTCTTACCAATTGCCGCTTCCAACCGATTCCGACTTTCCAACAACCTAGAAGAAACCTCCTGGAACTCCTCGAAATTAGTAGCAACAGTCTCCCAATTGCCTGGAATTGGAGGAGGCACATTTCGACTCCTGCCCCAGCCCCTGCCCTTATTTTTCGATGGTGGTGGTGGCATGGTTGGCTGCCATTCCCGGTACAGTCTCTGTCCCATTACAGGGTCCTCCTCTAGCCAGAAGGTAGTTCCTTCAGCTCCACAACCAGACCTATCCTTCCGCACTACAGAATCTAACTGATTTCGTTTCATGGAATCCTCAACGTAAAACCGAGCATCATCTTGATTGACGCGCATCTCACATAGTGCCAGCAACACTCGGACGCGTGTCGGCGGATCGAATTCCAAGTATGCAGCCAGCTCTGCGCCTTGACAAGGTATCAGAGGACACGGAACTTCAGCAACCCTCCACCACCAATCTTTAAACTTCTTGCTTAGAACAGTGGGCCAGGTATCACCGCGAAGCGGAACTCGGGCTGCAGGCGGTACACCCTTCAACAAAACCACGTGAATGGTATCCAACAGAGAATTAGGGTTGAGGAAGGCAGACTCTAGTTCGTCCATCGTAAACTCTGGTAAATTGTTGATGAGATGTCGAAACACAAGAAAAAAGTTCATCACGGCGGCCATCTCCCACAGACTTCGAAGCTCCAAACGATCCGCAGGTACCGAAGAAGGAAGAGCAAGCGAGACAGCCCTAACACCTGTGCGGCTTGCACTGGGCCGGGATGATGGCGGTCGTTCAGCCGAAACAGTACGCTCACTCGACCATGTCCTTGGCAGGGGGGGAGTGGCAGGCGAAACAAAAGGGCCATCATCCGAAAAGCGTCGCCGCGAAGAGCAAGCCCTCGAAGGCCGCTTTGCAGGGGGGTCCACAACTGGAGATAATGGTGGCTTCGCCATCCTGTTAATGTCTCCCAGTGGACGTTTCCTCTCCGTTCTCTCCTTCCGGTTCCTCACTTCGTTCATTTTGAGAGACACGGAGACTACTTGATTCGTATCGAACAATCAGGGCAAACAGCAGCCCTTCGTAAACTTCCACTCAAACCTGGTTGCCAGCGCGAGAACGAACTGATGATAGGGGTCATAAGGTACCAGTGACGTTTTCGCGGCTTCACAACCTAGGTGGATCCGCTACTCGCCTTGACTGAACACAAAAGCAAGCCAACTAAAGATATATAAGCCGCCGCAGAAGTCGAATGGAATGATTCACCAGTCAGACCTAATTCACTCCAAAGCGTAATGCTCATCTGACATTGCCGACGTAAAAGCAAGTCCGCGATTCGATGAAAACCTAGATGGCTCCATAATCTGTTCCGATCACCACATCACCATACCGGACTTCCAACTAGTCATTTCTAACTCATCCAAAGCGTAAGACAAACCTCCCGAGGCACCAAACCTACATCCCATGGGTGTCTAAAAGTCCGCGCCGCACCTCAGCCTCGATTATCCGGTTAAATTTAAAACACAACCACATCTCCGATTCCTGAAATCACAGGAACCTAGAATCTCGCCATCCTCGTTCAAATTCTCGCCACAACACCCCCGCCACTTAATTCCTGCCCGATAACTGATAACCCTACCTCGCCGACCAGCCGTCTGCTCTCAACAAGAAATCTCCTCCCTGGGTAGCGCCATAAGTGCGCCGCTCGTGTCTCCGAGAAGCGTACGCACAGTAGCCCGCACAGTCGCCCTCAGACTACGTCACGTGCCGCAAACGCGTTCTTCCCCTTAAACACGCCAGAGAAGCCGCTTCTAGGTTCGAAAAAAAGAGAAGAAAAAACTAGAGATGGAGAGGACGGAGTGATGCAAGAGTTGTGGATGATGCCTTGAGGCGATGAGTGGCGGAGAAGCTGTGGAGAAGACTACCGGGGCTGTGGAGACGCCATAGCCAGACCTTGAACATGAACACGCGGGAGAAGGTCTTTGTCCCTTCCTCTCTCTGTCCTCACGGTCGGTACTCGATGGATGGATGAATGATAAATTCAGAAAAGTGGATGAATTCGTGTCTGTTCGTTCGCTAATTTGAAATAGGAGCGTTGCCGGCCCTTACATTTCCGTAGTTGAAGGGCAGGTTCAGCAAATAGATTCTAAAACAAATGTCAAAGTTTGGAGATGTCTTTCAAAAAAAGATAAGAAAGAAGTTTTTAGATAATATTTGAATATTAATCATTTTTTCAACAAATTTTTGTTCTAAAAATTAAATATTTGGTCTTATCCTTCACTTGTGGCATCTTTGTTGAACATTTCCACTTTCAATTATTTGGATGTTGAATCCTCTTAAGTGCACGCTTGTCACAAAGTGTTAATTTTTTTGTATTATTTCTTTGAAAATCATGTAGATTGCTAGTATGGATGCACGTTTAATCATTTGGACGTAAGATCCATTTACGGCTGTCTGTCCATGTCAGCCACCATTTTTGTGTACGTGCCTTGTGAAGGGTTTGTCTTTTTGTGTCATTTCATTGACAATGACATAGGTCTCTTGCATGGGTGCACATTCAATCATTTGGATGTAAGATCCAATTGTGACTGTTCATGTCAGCCACTTTTTATGTACATGGTTTTAGCAATGCTTATCTTTTTCTATGTCATTTTATTGACAATGATGTCGGTATCTTTTACGGGTGCATGTTCAATCACTACAAGAGAAAGGGGTGTTTGAAGTGAGTTTTTAAGTATAGTCCTAGACATAAGCCTATAAGTAATGACCTTTGAGGAGATTTTTAGTAAAATTTTACTAAAAAACACGCGTATTTGTATACTGACCAAATATGAGATATATGACATAAAGCGATGGAATTTTGAGGTGCCACTACAAAAGTGTCACAACTAAAGACACAATTACTTTGAAATTTTGAGGTGCTAGGATTAAAGCACCATTATTTTGAGGCAACACAATTAAAGTGTCGTAAGTAGTTACAACTATTTACAACCATTCTTGTCTATCATTTCAACCACATTTTGGCCTTAAATACCATTAGAAGAATAATGTTGTAGTGACATGATGTCAAATATAATCGGATGGTCTTTTATTTTATACTACAAAAAACCATCACGAGTTTTCAAGAGCAACTAATGAGAGATAAAGAGTGATTGGAAGCACAAATTCATTTACAAAATTATAATGAAAAATTGAAACATTACAATTCATTAATAACTAAAAAAAATTGAAAACAAGAAAACAATCTTTTTAATAAATTTGCAAATCCACTTATAATTTTTTATTAATAATTAGCACTCCATTGTTCTTTGTGCTACTAGTGACAATCAAATGGAAGTTTGGAACTTTGATGGATTTGGAGATGAAAATTTTCAACACAGTGCCATACAAAAATTGAAGTTCAAAAATGATCATTATCAAAATTAGTTTTGGAAAATTTAAATTTTTTTTTGTCTTGAAGTAATGCAATTGGACTTTGGATAGCTTTAAAAATTAATAAAAAAATTGATTTAAATAAATGTATGCCTTTTATAGTATATACCAATATCTATGAGGAGAGTTTTCATTCACTCATTCAGGATTGAATAATAATGTCAACAATATGAAGATTGTTGTTATATTAGTTAATTATGGTAACTCGTACAAAAATAAAATATATGATATTAATATGCTATTTAATCCAATTTTTAGAATCTCTAGAAACAAACAAGTGAACCTAGTTTAGAGTCAGTGTTTGCAATAAATTGTTAACGATTAGAATTGGGATTTTTTAATTCTATATTTAAATTATAACTTCAAAGTTTTATAAAACTCTGTAATTTAGTTATTTATTTCATTCCAATTTAACTCATAACTCCTCCCAAATAAATGTTTTTCAAAGGACAAAAATAATAAATTTTGGTTCTTAGAGGAAGGATCTTCTCAAATTTACAATTCAAGCTTATAACATAATGTTAAAAAAATTAAGTCCTTATAGTATAATTTTTTTAAGCCAATAGCATTCAAAGTCTACTGATTATGTTTGACAGTTTACGAAAATATCTCTTCTCTTCAATTCAAATGCTAATCTTGCAATTTATATTGTCAATGTAATAAAAAAATTTGCTACACATTTCTCTGAAATTGTTGGACAACATTCTGGGTTGGATTTCAAAGTTACCTTTCTATTACTCAATTTTGCTCTTTACAGTAGATATGGCAATTTTAAAGTTTTTTTTTATGAAACATGGTCATGAACCTTTACAGATCAATAAAGACCCTTCCACACAAAAAAAATCTCATCATATGTGTTCAAAGTTCTAAAATTTTATATACGAAATTGACATTTTTACAAAGAAAAAACTTGGACCCTTTGTAATTTTTATTTATAAAGCATAACACACAATCATTTATAGGAATCCAGCAACAATCTTCAGTATTTAAATATAAGAACCCCCATTTGTGCTTCAATCCAAAGGCTATACTATTTGTGACACTATATATCAATAGTATACATTTCAAAAATTTAGATGTACTTTATAGATACATAGTGGCTATAATTGAGTAGCAGATAGTCAATTGTTACAAATTAGATTCTTACCATAATTCCTTTGAACATTCAACAAAGTCCATCAACATCTTCTATAAAGCATATTCTTTGATGAAAAATGATGCCAACTAGAGAATGAATTAGAATCTAATAGTAAAAGGTTGAAAGAATTAACACTACACAACTCCATTTACTCATAATCATGCACTTTGGTGATCTAAAGCATGATTGTGAGGATATCTAACTAGCGATGTAGTAGCAACTTAATGGTAGTAAAAGTTTAGCTTAAACCCAATCAATGATTGAACAAGATTTCAATGACAAGCATCTTCAAAACTAATCTTGTTCTCCAAAGCATGCATTAATAAATCTAAATAATAAAGAGAAACTTGTTGCACAATGTTCAACAAATAGAAGAACATTGAAACCAGAGTACAAATTTAAAAAATCTACCCAATTGAACTTTGACCTCTTATATGATTCCGCTAAAAGCCCAATTTGTTGATTTGGAGGTTTTATTGGCCAAATTGTGAAGCAGAATTAGCAAGAGGAGAGGTGCTTCCAATTCTGTCACCAAATCCATTCCCTTGGCCACTTATGCATTTCTCAAGGGAAAATGCCCAACTCTTAATGCTAGGGAATAGGTTGCATGATGGAGATCAACGGGTTTTTTTTTGTGATTTGGCGGCCATATGCACCAAAGTAATGAGCCTTGCACCATGCCCTTGGAACAAGTAAAGGGTGACAAATTGCCAAAATACGTCAAATTAAAAAAAAATCTAACTTGGATGAAATCACTAAATTGTGGATGAAAACCAAATTATGAATATGTGATATGTGCCATCAGGAAAAAGCCCCCCTCCGCTGCAGTACTGTTGCAATGGCAATGCAGTATAATACCAAAAACTTACTGTTGCAGTACTGCAACAATACTCTTTCACTTAGAGAACTGAAAGAGTATTGTTGCAGTACTACCTGTAGTACTGCAACAGTAATTTTTTAGTATTATACTGCGTAGCCATTGAAACAGTAGTGCAATAGTATTGAAGCAATAGGGGGGTACTTCCCTGATGACTGCTAATGTGATATTTTCTATCCAATATGTGGATGAATGTTGAAATTTGGAGCATTACTACAACATTTAATATCGCCACTTTGCCACTGCATAAAAAATGAAAAAAAAACAAAAAAACTGATGCAGATTCTACAATAGCAAGCAACCGGCTGGGCAAGACCTATACTCAAAAACACGAGAGTGACGTCACTTACAATCAAAAACCAATCCACCTCCAAGAATCAGACCTCTCAAACAGACCATCACGACTATTCTACCACGCAATTTTACTCAAATCAGAGTCATGCAGCGGTTTTCAGTGATCCGGCCTCAGCTGTCTTCAGGAGCCAAAACTCCACACCAACTGACGAGAGATTCCAAAGAGAGAGGCCAGTACAAAACAGTACTATACATACAAATGGTAAGTTAGCAGCAGAATACGAAGAATTAGCAAGAGCGTGACGCCAGGCCTTAAGCAGCCGCCATCACAATTCCACTGCAGAGTTCTCTGTGCAGCTGAGGATACGCACTGCGCATGTTAGCCTTCCTGGAAAGATGGCTCGCACCTTCCTCCAGCCAACGCAAACCTAAACCCACCCTCACAGGGTCTCCGCAAACCTACAGTAAACCCTAAACTGCTCGCAAGTTCCCAAGTCCACATCTTTACGAAACTCTACCCTGCTAGCAAGTTCCGAATTCAACATCTTTACAAATCTCAACGCCCCCCAGAATTCAGAGAGTTGGGATGCAGAGTTCAGGCTGTGCTAAGATTCATGAACGCAACAGCAGCAACCAGCAGCAGCCAGCGGGCAGTTTGTGTTACAGCATTTGCTCATGATTCCCGAGCCATAGTTTTCGATTCGTGTGGTCGCCGTAATAGCTCAAGTACCACTTGACGAACTTCTTGAGTCCCGTGTCGAGGTTGGTAACCGGGCGGTAGTGCAGCTGCGCCTGCGCGGCGGAGACGTTGGCGTGGGTGAACGGGACGTCGCCGTTGCGCGGCATCTTCAGGATCTCCCGCTTGGCCTTCACGTTCAAATACTTCTCCAGGATGTCCACCAGCGTGGGCACCGTGACCGGGGAGGTGTTGCCCAGGTTGAAGACGCGCAGCATGGCGGGCTTCCGCTTCTTGCCCCCGCTGCCCGTGCTCCGCCCTGCAGTGTCGAGGGAAGCCACGCAACCCTTCACGATGTCGTCGATGAACGTGAAGTCGCGGGCCAGGTCCTTCCCGCCGGGGCCGGAGTAAATGGTGATGGGCTTGCCCTTCAGAATGTCGCGCGTGAAGGAGAAGTAGGCCATGTCGGGGCGGCCCCAGGGACCGTAGACGGTGAAGAAACGGAGACCCGTGATGGAGAGACCGTAGATGTGGTTGTAGGTGTGAGCGATCTCCTCGCCCGCTTTCTTCGTCGCTGCGTACAAGCTCGCGGGTTGATCCGTCCGGTCTGATTCCGAAAACGGCACCTGCAAATATTCGAGAAAGCAATCAAATTCGATTGATAGGCAAATTTCTTGCTGATAGAATTGAGCCTAGATAAACACACCATGATTCTTTTACTATCCAATTCATGAAAATAACAGAGAAATCGTCATATTCGTTAAGAATAATATTCAGGGTGTATTTCTAATCGCCAAAACAGCGACATTCAATTATAGTCATATTCGATGAAATTGAGTGTTTCAGAGCGCCGAAAACGTGGCATTCAATTGTGGACATATTAGTTTAAATTGTGGGTTTCAAAGCGCCATAACTGAGTCATTCAAGTGCACATACACAGGTGCTGCATGTGTTGGTTGCTAGAAATTTTGACGTTTTCACAACTGTTACGGCCATTAAAAGTGACGTGATCCAGTGGCCTCGCAGAAAGTCAGAAATGCGAGTGTATTTTTGGATTAGGGTTCGCACCTTGGTGTTCAATCCATACACGGAGCTGGAGGACGCCCACACAATAGCCGGTTGCGGATTGGCCGCCTTGCACACCTCAAAGATATTCACCAGCCCGGCCACATTACTATGTATGTACGACTGCGGGTTCTGCATGGCGTAGCGCACGCCGGCCTGCGCCGCGAGGTGCATGACGTGTGTGAACTGCACTACCTCAAACATGCTCTCCAACAGAAACTTATCATTGATATCCCCTTCCATCACAAACACGCCATGTTTCTCCAGAAGCTCCTGGCGCGCGCGTTTCAGGGAGACTTCGTAATAGTCGTTGAAGTTGTCGAGCCCCACAACGCCGTCGCCGCGCTTCTTGAGCGCCAGGGAGACGTGCGTCCCGACGAACCCGCCGGCGCCGGTGACCAGCACGATCAAGGCGTTCTCGTCTTTCCGTGGCGTGCACGACTGGCGCACCCGCTTCTCCCACGCGTGGCTGCGCTGGAACACCTGCTGGCGCTGGCTTGTAGAATAGGTCTGCTCCGGGGAAGAGCTTGACATCCACAGGAACACCGAGATCGTGAGCGCCAACAGCAGCGACGTGCAGCATAACAGCTTCGCGGAAGCGCTGGAATGCCACCGGGAGGCCACACGCCCGAAGTAGCTGCTTCTCTCCATCTTCACCTGCACGGGGAAATTTTCACAACACACAGTCACACGCACACTCACTCACTCACTACCCAGCCACCACAAGCTTCCACGTTCACAGATGCTTGCACATAATCAGATTGATTCCATAAATGCATGCTACCGAATGCTCCCCGAGTCGGCCACGCTACCGACTTCTCCTGATGAGACGCAGCCGACCTACAGTACCGCAAATGGCGCCCAATAATGCACGTTGTGGGGTCCAGAAATTTTGGGAAATGGTGGCATATTCGAGCGAGTGCAATCCAGATCCATGAAATTTTGACAGTGATCTAAAGAAGGCTACAGAATTGAAAATTCTACACGCCAATGCCACACAGCCTTGGGATTTAACAGACTGCCAAACCGTCGGACGTAAAATGTGGGAACTGGCCAGACAAAAACACTGTTGCCACACTATTGGCATTGATTCTCCACTTTGTCTTCGGCAATGATTCTCCAGATAGGAACTCATAGGCTACAGGGGCACGACCATGACTACAATAGCGCTTCAGAATCTAACAGCTACTACCGTCATATTCGTTTCAAATGGCAAACTTTCCAAAAAATTGGCACTTTTCCGGACACCTCGGCGCCGAGAATCTCAAATTATCTCTCCCAATTCAACTCCTAGTTCCAGAGCTCCATGCACCATTGACACTATTACAAGCTAATTCAAAGAGCATTAACATTGAAGTTTGGAAAACTCAAAATCAAATACCAGAATTCAAGAGCCCATACTCCGCGCAAACAGATCTACACAGGGAGATTATCTCTGGTACCCGGATTGCCATTCCTTGTTTACAGTGTTGCCAACAAGGAAAATTTGTGACACTGATTTTCCCTATTCGCAGCTAATCCCTGATTCCCCCGTTCCTCCAGCAAAATCCTCTGAAAAACATCGGATACTTCCTCAAGGGAAACAACGATAATCTCCCTGTGAGACTAGATCTCGTGTCCTCTATACAGAAATGGTCTGCACGTCTGCAAGTCCGCTTCCCGTGGCCTACAGTAAGAGAAAAGACATTTGATGGTATTGACTGGAAGCGCGAGTCAAGGAGAGACTGACCTTGCCGGGGGTGGACGGAAAGTCTTGGTCGTGGACGCACGGCGGCATCTTGAGGAGAGTCTGGTTTTGGAGCGCAGAAGGATTCACGGCGACGTCGACGTTGGCGTTGGGGTTGGGGTTCATGGAGAGCCCCCAGGCGGCGCCACTGGCACGCTTCTCACACCCAGCGTGAGCTGGAGCCCTCACCACCCAACAGTGCACCTCGTAGCGGTCCTCCAGGACTCTCTCTATCTCTCCCGCCCTGAGAGAAAAATCAGTGTTAGGATCACCACTCACAACACCCAGTCAATAATTAACTTACCCAATGCATGATCCCATTGCAACTCATGCCAATGAATCCCGAAGCGACAGTCTTCAGATCGGCTTGACCTTCCTTTTGGAAAGATCACGTGGCGGGATTCGAGAAAAAGGCAGCCCAAAGGGAGAGCCAGGGCGTAAAGGCAGAGTGCTCGAAACGCCAGCTCGTCAGGTGCACTTTCCTCACGACACATGATTTCTGTGCCTGCGAATTCGGGAGGCAGATGTTTCTCTAAACCTAATTGCATCCATACTCGCTTCGTTGAGATGGAGATTATGCGCCTGGTTAATTGAGGGTTTGCGGTTGCGCAATCCTGAGATCAATCTACTTCGGGTGCACGTATCCCATCCTTGTCTAGCGCTATGGATTCTGTCTCTCTCGTAAGGGAACCAAACTCAATTGTGATAAGGCGCTCATGTTTAATTTTCGAGCTCAGTCAGAAGACGGTAACCGAATGTTGTAGCGGTGGCGAGATAAAACCAGGAATTTGGAACTGCAACATTCTGAACGTAGCCAGGCATCATGTATCTGATCCATCTTTCCTCGGTAAACACCTTGCACGGGATTCGCAAACCCTCATATTCGTTAAAAGTGGCGCACTGAAATTCGCACAGATTAAGTCGCCCAACTGGAACCTCAGATCTACGCCAGGTCGTAGTTTCTAGTCTTCTGGGCACTTGAACGTCACCTGCAATTTCGGCACTCTAAAACCCGCCATTGTAACAAATATGACCATGTAACTGAGACTAACCTGTCTTCGAAATCTCGATACACGCGGAGACTAGAACCTCTTCGTTCCAAAGCAGCGTGATCAAAGCGACAACAAGGCAACAGGAGCAAACGCACTCCTAATCATGCCAGGCCCAACCAAGCTCCGAAACTGTACAGAGGCCACTCCCGAATGAGAGCTAATTTCCTTTGCTATTTTCTAGCAAGCGTCGCTTCTCAAGCTTTGGAACGGAGATTCAATAAATACAAGGAACGAGCAGTCCGGGTACGTTCCGAAAATCAGAAAACAAAGGTGGAGACATGGCGGCAAGCGAGAGATTCATCCAGACCGAGTTACAAGGGTGAAAGAGCGAGGAGAATCGAAACAAACCTGGGAGTCAATTCAAGCGTTGTAGCAAGCACTGAACTTACTGCAGGAGCTTCGACATCCCTCGCTCGCCAGCTCCTTGGAACGAACACCTCCGGTACACAACAGATCTGAACCTCACTAAAAAGCTTACTCCTGATAACCACCCGTTACAACAAAAACTCCTGGAACTTGTTCCAGAATCTAGAATCAACGGCATACGAGCAAGGCCGCCAGCTTCGCCCTCCGCGTGTCTATATTCAGCCTGGCCCGCTCGGTTCGGCCGCTTCCTTGTCATGTTGCGATCAATTGCCTATGGACCGAGCCAGCACTCACGCCTCCATCGCCATCATCATCCTGATCTTCAGTCAGTCGCTGCTCAAAATTACTCCTGACCTTCTTCATCGTCAAAGCAATCCCCTTGTCACTACGAAATCTTACTGCTTGTATTATTATGTTCTCCTGATTATCATTATCATTATGGTTTCCAGTGCCGGTTCAAGTATCTGACACTCAAAGCGGCTTGAACGTGTCCTTCTCACTCTGGTGGCTATTTGGTTGATTCGTGTAAATCTGCTGCTATTTCGGGGGATCTGGCGTTGTGAATAGCGAGCAATTAGAAAGTCAACTGATTAGAAATCGCATATCAATACATGCTGTTTTCTTTTTTCTATTTTCTTATTACTGTGGATGTTCCATTGGAGTAGTGATCTTCTCTTGTTTTCTTTGGTGGTAGCACGACAGGCGGGCATTTAGAATGCGAGGTAAAACAAATCAGTCAAGAGTTCATCCATTCATTACCTGTATATACTTGCATCCATAATATTCTCTAAAATTAATAAACTCCATCCAAAACTTGGCAAACTTTACATTCCTCATAGATGCTTTTGGTGGCTTCATCCACTTTTTGTTCTTTCTTTCGGATGTAAACTAAGGTAGCCAGTCCCGAAATCAGGTAAGATGTTGGCGAGAATTCACCAAGAAAAAAACCCACTGAGAGCAACCGAAGTGAGGATGTGTGCGCATTATTGGTCTTGCCGTGCTTGCCTGTGGTCTTGCAACTTATTCCTCTTGTGGGTTGGGGCTTGACCCTGGCTGCACGTTGAGCTGCCTGGCTGGGCCTTTACAGGCGTTGTGGTCCTGGAGCCTTTATTAGCGGTGGTTTGGAATTCGGCCGAAGTTTTGTGTGACCGTGTTGTGTTGCAGACTGCAGAGCTAGGGAGGAGCCTTTTCTAAAACCTCTGAAATTATTTGCGTGACCGACGGGCGGTGAGTGAGAACCGCCACTCTGGATCTGACAAGTTAAGGGAAAACTTTGCAGTGTTGCCTTTCGTGTGAATTGATGCGCCACTTCTGCACCTGGCAATTAAGTGTATCTCATCCTTACACACCAAGTGTCTTCCATAAATATTGAATTGTCTAATCGTATGTCTAATAAGGATTTGCATAGGAGGGGCTCTGGAAAAAAATTCATCCACTTCGACTATGTATCAAATCCTCCTCGTGCAAATGCTTATAGTCTTAAGTCCTGCTCAAAGGAAGTCTTTGGACTCTTGACATAAGACAACTATTAGAAAACTATTAGAAAACGTCAACACCACTTTAAAAAAATTAAGAAGGTGTGCCACTTTTCTACTTGCACTTGTACAACTCACTATACTAACGTGTATGCTACAGCAAAAAGTAAGTGATGATATGTAAAATAAATAGTATTATGAGGAGTTCTTGACTCCTCCAAAGATTGCTTATTTAGAGGCCGAGAAAGAAAAGAGAAACTGTAGTTCAAAAGTATATATCGTGTACTTGGCATCTCAAATTTGGAGATGCTGTACCTTTTTTCTTGCACTGTTACAGATGCTATGGCTCTTTTTCTTTTCAAGCAACTGAATGAGGCTTTTAGATTAGTCCCATTTTGTTTGGAAATAAACAAAGAGTGAAAATCCAATTCAACAGTGCACGACTTGGGGTGTGTGGATGGGGTGTCAGGCAGATTTGAGGAATCAGTCCACTTCCACAGAAATAATTCATCCAGATTCCTCATGCCATGTGGTTGGAACCTGTCAAAGAATGAATCCATAACGATAGCAGTAAAATCAACACACCACTCTTCAAAAAACCATGATAGCAACTGGGTGAGGTAAAATGACTTATGCTTTGGACCTTCTCGTGCATGATTGTGCTGCAAAATAGCAAAGAAAATAAACCAGCCCTCAGTCCCATCACAAGTTCCACTGATATCCAATGTCTTCTGGCAACATTTCAATTGGTTTCGATGATGCAAACTGACAGTCCAACAAGAATGGCGATTGGAGGATAAGTCTAGTAGATAGCCTACATCAATGCGGACATCAATCTTTGGGATGACAATGTCTGCAACAGCAAATGATCGATAGTGGCAGATTTCGAAGTATGATTTCAAATTGTATGGTTTCAGAGTAAGGTTAACATGCCTAGTACCAAGCAGATTTGCTGTCTAGGTAGGTATCTTGAAGAAGCTATTTGTCAACTCCCATATTTTTGAGGGATGGAGAAGTTTGAGAGAAGCCATTTGCAAGTAGAATCAAGACATTTAGACAAGAAATGAATTTCCTATAAATTTTCAAAGTTTGATGGATCCAAATTGGTAAAGTGTTAGTAGACCTCATGCTAAACCACACATTGACGTGTCCCCACCCCAAGTGCATTGTCATGATGCTAAAGGGTTGCTACCATTACTCCGTATTATAAGATAAGATCTTACTAATTTAAAGTGTGTCCATCAAAGCAACCTTTAAACAATCAACGAGATTATGAACACAGAGGCTTATTACAGAGTGTATGGACAGAGAAATAAGTGCACATATACTTGATACTATTAGCAATTGAGCACACTTGCTATTATGAAACCTATATTATTTTTATTGGATCTTATAAACAAATGAAAGAGGATTTCCATGCTTTTTAGCATGCATTATTTGGACATTACGTGAATAAGTTATAGAATTTTTTAGGGATTGACTACAAATGTACTTTTTATTGACACTAGATTCTTATAGACTCTCATTAGATTTACATTGATATAGGATTTGATTGTGTACTTGTTATGTCATCAATACCTGTATTTACGTTTTACTACCAATTTTGGGTCCAAAGATTGGCTTTCTTTTAACCCTTAAATTTTCCAAGTTATCCAAAATGGGTCAATCCATTTTTAGAAGGTCCATTTCTAAACTTAGGAATGTAAAGAGTCACTTGAACTTGGGCTCATTTTCAAGAGAACCAAGTTAGCTATCTATTGTAGTAGTGTTTTCATATTTACAAGAAAAATCACTACTGAATTTACACAAATTTTCAAAGCATGGGTGGTTTGGGGCTGTACCAAAGAATCATTGCTTTAGGAAACTTTGGCCAATAAAGTGGAGGCATGTGTTTATGGGCGGGCACAGGTAGTACCCTTCACTTTTACGTTATAATCTTTCAATCTATGATTTGGATTGAAACCAAACTTTGTAGAAATAATAAAGACTTGGCTTTCTTCAAGATCCTCCATTTAATTTTGCCTAAAAATGACTCATCATACTTTGAGCTTGAATTCTTTGTAACTTACAAAATTGAGATACAAAACACCTTCAAAATGACCGAAAAATTTAAAGGTTGAACTACAATGAGATATTTGGCACTTGAGTGGCGGAGCTGCTAATAAAGGACCCCCATTCAAAACCACTTACATTGTTGGCAAGAATCTAATTGGGACAATATTGCAAACCAATCCCAATTCCTTAGATATAATAATTATGGTTAGAATCTTGTTCATTTTGTCAAATAAAAAACTAACCTAAGAAATAAAGAGAATTTGAAGCGGCACGAGTGAGTCGGGTGGGGGATGACCGAGGCCTGCATCATTCGCTCCTGAAGCTCATGGCATCTTTTTTTTGTGCACACGAGAAACTAATGCTCCATTATTGGACCGGATTAGGTTAGGGTTTATCTTACTACTGGAGTACTGGTGGAGTGGCGGGGTTGGGCCACCATTGGCTCGAAGAAAGCGGGCAAGCGACGCAGGGCAGGGAACTTATTATTGGCGCCGACGAAGTTGCATGGGAAACCCCTCCAGGACACGTGCAACTGCCCAATTCGTCAGTGGGTGGAACAGTTACTATCTTGTGCATATTACCCTAGGTGAAGGTCAGATTCGGCAGAAATTATGTCATTTTCATAAAAAGGTGCCACATGTCATGTTGTGAATGGTGCAAGGTGATGTGGACCCTGAGAATCTGACGAGGAAACACAATTCCGGCACCTAACTGTAGAATCAGACCTTCAAGTACGGTACTACCAGAACATGCTCGATTGGTTCCCAATTGACCTGAATGAATTTCTGGGTTTATAAATAAACAAGAACACATAGCATTGTTAACCACTTGCAAACCCTATTCCGGTCAAGTCTAAAGTAGTTCAACAAGCCTCTAAGATAGAGGCCGTTTTGCCCCCCCCCCTCGTTTTACCTCTAGGAAAACATATGAACTTTTTTATTTGCAAGGCATGATAAAATTTGTAAATTATGAGTTCATATTTGCAATCAGAGGCCTAAATTAGCTGAGACAGGTCTAAATTATACGCTAGGGATGCTTCAAAGTAGAGGGTCTTTTTTTTTACATTCACCCTTGGCTTTACCTCCGCAAGAGGCTTGTCAAACTACTTTAGACTCAACCCCCTCCCCCTAACTAAAGGTATTATTCTCCCAAGATACCGGGGGGGATTATTTATAATATTAGAGAGCAAATTGGCTTGGCAAAGTTAGCAATAGTGTTACAAGGTGTAGGTGTGTCTGTGAATGATTTGAGTTAGAAGCCATATTTTGTCTTCACTTGCTGAGTTTCAATGTTAGAGCATCCCCACCAAGGGCATTCCCTATCCCTATCCGGATGAAATTCATCGGGATAGGGAAGAAAACTCCTTACCAAGGTTCTCTATCCTTAAATATTTAGGGAACTCCATGCCCAATTCCCTAAAGGAGGGAAGATTTAGGAAATTCAAAGTCACCTTTCTCTATAAGTTTGGGGTAGAGCAACACTAGTTTGGGGTAGAGCAACACTAGTGGAGAAGAGCATTCCCTATCCCTATATTTGTTCTTTCTTCATCCACATGGAGATAGGGGTTAAGTTAATTCTTTCTCCACCAATGATCCCCACAGCTGAGCCAGGTGCCGGTGGAAATGCCCCGCCAGGCATGAGAGTTGTGGCGTCCTGTATTGCGGGGGGAATCTGTCAGAAAGCCGAGTGTCGGTCACGCTGGGGTTGGTAGATGGGGGGCGGAAATGCCGGGACGGATGGCAGGGAGACTGACCCACGGGACCCACGGCATCCAGGTCCCGGCCCAGGTCCCGGTTGGGAGGGAGGGAGTTCGGTACAGTGGTTACATGCGTGGACGGAATTTGGGGGAGCTATTATCAGCTATCAGGCCATACCGGAAAGCTGCACAATTATATCTGGAGTTTCAAGGGGTTGCCATTTTCCTCCCCACAAGCCGACATATTGACGAGATGTACACTACAGTACACAAAATAATGAAATTAGGTTGCCTTGACAATAGAGGTAGTCACACCTTCTCCGGAGACAAGATTTTGTTGGAGAATGAGCAGCTGAGCAAAGAAACTTGGAGCCAATCAGGACCCAAAATTGTTGAAGAAGGTGTGACACTCCTTGTGTGTCGTTTCGAGGGTTTTGCAAAAGAATGGATTCACCTAAACTAAAAAATATGCAAGCTAGCTTGCAAAATTGCAGGTGTCGCAAGGAGCGCAGGCTAAAACAAGGAGCACGAGACAAAAGCATTCACTCGCAAAGGCCTCGCCATGCCTAATATTCACCTTCGTAGGAAAATAATGACAGATGCGAAGACTTTGCAGAAACAATACATTCCGTGAGTGGCCACCCAATCGTAATCCGCCACGCCTCCATTCTTCAGATTTTGGGCTGGTGCAAAGGAGGTGTGACTACCCCAAATAAGGTTGCCTTAGGACATCACCACCGTTTTGTATGAAATCAGACTCAACATTGGAGCTTTGTAGTGTTGACTTCATGGATTTACATCTAGTGTGAGGTTGGTCCCCCAATCTTCCACGCTATGGCACCAAGGCATCAATGCACGTGTCGTGTTGGCGGACCATGTTGACAAAAAGCTAACAAGTTTTCCTCGAGGATATCCCGGAATTGTAGCTCAGTACAACAAGAAATGGCATGGGAAGATGGCATGCCAAATCATTTTTTTCAATGGCTTGGTCTAGATTTTTCCGTCCCCAAGTCTACGATGGGAGGTGACATCACTCTCGGGCTCAATAACTATCGAGCCGGACCAATATTTTACAAAATAGTGGCAATGCTCTTACCTCAAGAAAATTACTTTACAAGCCATCAAAGTCAACAAATATTTCTACAGTTTTTTCCATTTGTGCACATGGAGGTTCATGAGTCCCAATTACAATAATACCTAATTCAAAAGTAGCGTTTTTTTTGTATAATAACGAAAAATATTTATATAGTGTTAAATGTTGAGAAATTTGTGTGGGGCAACCTAATTTCACTATTTTGCGTAGAAAGCCTTCTAAGGTGGGCACCTACAAATGTGCCACTAATCCAAACTTGCCATCATCACTTTGGGTGTATCTCCAAAATTAATACTCTGTATGTACCTATGTGGAAGAAACGATTTTAGAACCTCTACCAAAAAAACTATGACCCTTCATAGCTTTTGTATACAGTATCCAATTGTTGTGTTCCTTGGAACATTGGAACCTCTTTTCACTTGCCAACAAGAAAATCAATGAAAATTTGTCCAATATAATGATAGTAACTAGTCACAATAGCAAAAGGTGACGATTTTGGAAGTACCCATTTTATAGTGATCTCCAAGTGCAAGAATCGTATGCCCTTATGATCTGGCCTACAATGCTTTTATGAAAGCAAAATTTTCTTTGACCAAACATACAAGCAAATAACTCAACTAACATGATCATTTTACTATTGCTTGAAACACATTTGGGGGGCTAAAAATGGAGAGTTGCATGAGGGCGCTGCAACCAGCAAATCAACCACCACCTCAAATCTACAGGGAAAAGCCTTGGGAAATAGTAATGCAGGGACTATTTTTCCCAGCATTGACGGATTGAGGATGTCCTTATCCTTCAGTTTTTCAAATTTAGCTCATTTTTCAATAATATACTGCAATTAGGCTTAGATTGAAATTTTCTTGAAAATTGGACCGATTATCAACCCAAACATTCTTAATCCAACTAGTTATTTTTCCATTTCCACAAGCTTACTTGTACTAGTCATTGGATTTTCACAAATGTTGATTGGTACTACCTAAGCTTGTTCAATTAGTGCAAACTCCTTCACAATAATTTGGTGATAACTTTGGATAAATACAATCAAAATAATATGAACCTTTGGATGAATTTGAGATGAAAGTTGGATGAAAACCACATTACTTGAGATAGCATGAAATTAATGAGGACAACACCATATTAAAATGATCTAAAATATTGCAAACTACCATTCTAGTGCACCATGCAAATTTGTATAATTTTAGAATTGTTGTAAGTTAGTACTACTAGTGCAAGGTGCAATAGTTGAATTAACTTGTTTTATACTCATCTGCAAGTTCTTTTAGACAACTTTATAGAGCTCACAAAGTATAATTATTTTTGTAAGCGAGTTTGTAAGGTCAATTGCAAGATAAAAAAGATAGTGGCTTTAAGTATGATTTCAAATAATTATTAGAAGATGAAGAACTACATTTTTTTATTCAATTTTGTTAGAGATTTTTTTTTAATTTGGCCCTAACTAATGAAATGAAGTTAATAATGTGTGGTTTCTAATCTAATTGACAATTTGAGAATTTACAAAAATTTAACACTTTATGGCAATTTAAAACATGGGCATATCCTAAGAAGTAGAGACTTCCTAATTCTAGGATGACACAAATTTTCTTCTTACACCATAACATTCTTTACAATCATGTATATCTATTAAAAAAATTTGATTTTTGGAGCTTGTATTGTAATTGATATGAATTTTCATCAAGACAAGTGATTAAATCTTTAAAAAATAAAATAAAATTCTTTCATTCGCATATAATGGCAAAATAAAAAATACATTGTGAAGGATTTTGATGATTAAATGTGGGGTCATAGGATTTGTCCTTTCAAAGTCAAGGAGGCGCACTTTGGGCTTGAATTTGAAAATTGACCGTCATTTTACAAAATAGATCTATTATATGAAATGGTAGGTACATCCCTTCAAAAGAGAGGCTATTTTTTTTCAACCTTTTGTAAAAAAGGGCTATTGAAAATTGAAATATGCAATAAAAAAGTTGACCCTAAAATGAAGGGCGAGTGTAGAGGGATGTTAGATTAGTTCCCATATTCACACATTTGTATTCATATATACTTCATAAGGCCCAAGTTTACCTTAGCCTGATGTACGTGTGCAAGTCTTTGTTAGTTTGAAGATAGTCATGCCAAAATTTTGTTTAGAGCTCATATCAATCAAGAGGTCCTAGAGATCACTTTTGACAGCCACAAATATCACAATGGTAGTATGATATTAGCAAAATGCACTCGTCTTTACTTTAAGAAAACAGGCATAAGGAAGTGATATATATTGTCTATTTGCCTAGACTTTTGACTAATCGCATAACTCCAAATGTCTGAATTGAAAATTGTTGTCTCAAGATACTATCTCTTTTGGCTAGAGTTTTGTTAAAGGAAATCCTAGCACCTTAAACTTTTAGCTATCGCAATTACTTCTACTTTGTTGGTGTCTATTAAAAATATTTGACTTTATATAAATTAGCCGATTAGGATATTACATGGAAGGTAGTTGAAGCTTAGAGTTATGACAAATAAAAGATAAACTTATTGAATTTGTTGAGACATTGTAGAGAGATATTTTCAATTCAATATACCAAAAATCAAAACATTCTCAAATTTACTCAATGCCATTAGATCATATCTCTAATTCATATATATGAATCACGAGTGGAAAAACATCAACAGAAATGACTTTATGATTGAAAGCATGTCCCAAAGCATGTAAAGAAACAAAGTAGAAATCAAAGTTCTTTTGGTCCCTTTTCTAATTAAATTATAATCCTTGATGTATATTCTTGCTCTTTAAATACTATTTTTGTTGCCCAGTCTTGATTTTAAACAAATAAACATGTTGATTTTTGTCTCACATGTCATAATTTCATAAAATTTGATTTTCCTTTAGATGTTGCTTTATTAGAATTTTCCTAAGAAATTCAAAGAAGATATGGAAAACTCCACATGCACAAAGCTAGAAAATTTTGGCCTCTTGGAATTAAAAGGGTTGAAGGAAATTGAACTGCATAATGATAGTGGAATTTAAAGTATTGTTTAGATTTATTACTATTGAATTTATTTATTTTTTGAAACAAATACCATTAATGTAATTATTGGGTGATTATTTCCATAGAAAGAAAATCAAACACATTCAAATTAAAAGTGTCATCATGCTAGAGATATGTTAATTTTAAATTATTTTCAAATTCACATAGACGTAGTATAAGGTATATACATCACTTTAGATCCTCATATCTTTTTTTTACACCTCAAAAATGATCCAACAAAGAATTGTACATCAACATCATGATGATTTGTACATGTAGGAGAAAATCCACAATTTTTAAAGCACTTTTGAGTATTATGATTTCAACATATGTACAAAGTACCGCCAAACCGAGTATCTTTCATCAATCTTGTCAACGGTGGCATTTTCTCAAAAATTGTGCAATTTTGTCAATTGATCTTTTTTCCATAGGAAAGCTATATAAGTCTTCTTTCATTTCAATGGTGTTGATCATCAAAATTACCCCACGTGAATGAGGAATTATGCTTACTACAAGAGCTAGTCAAAAAACAAGTGCTATGCTCAAATCGCCCTTGTCCTTTACCGAGATTTAACCTTGAAATGTTGCTAGAACCAATAAGTGGTTGATGAATGGTCAAATTCAATTCAATTTATTGTTATTAGAAAATAGACCAAAAGTTATATGGACAGTTATATAGTGCTTGTTGGTGGAAAGCCCATTGTGAAGGAACTATAGGATTTTCTACATAAGAAGATATGAACCCCATGGATATGAAAAGATGATTATTTAATATATTTGAGAACTTCTATCCCCTAAATTTTGATCTAAAATTTAGCTGTAAAAAATATCTTTTTAAATTTTGATCCCAACTAATAAATTGAAGCTAACAAAGTCTAAATTATTTCTACTCCAATATTAAAAGTTTGGAAAATTCACAAAATTGAATGTTTTTAATTGCCATTTGAACTTTGGGCCTATAACCATGGTCTATTGCATTTCTAAATATAGAATGGTATTGGAATTTGGTTTACTCCAACATATTCTATCCCTTTATGTACACTTACAAAAAAAAATTCAGATTTTTAAAGCTAATTTTTGTATTTGATATGAATTTCTTTCATTTTTTCTTCAAAAACTCATGAGAATTTCAAATATTCACAAACAAATCTGAAATTTTTATGGTCATAAAAATATGCATTTTAGTCTTTTTTTTTCCACTTTTAGAACATACAGATTGGTTGCAAAGTGGTACACAATCGTAATCTTTGGCCTCTAAGAGTTAAAAATAGTCATATTGCATTCATTTCAAGTAGTTATTTTGGGTGCACATACCTTAGTTTGCATTGAGCAAAGCATTGGATAAAGCATAAGGAATAGAATAGGTCATCCATTAATCCCACTAAAGGGACAACAATGGGTCATTTTACTTTAGTTCAAACATTCAAACCTCACATGTTACAAATGTGCAATAAGGTAAAACAATCCAATGTCGTCAATCACCCAATTCCAACATCTACTAAGGTAGGAGGTTCTGAAATTGCACAGGCTCTAAAATTGCCCACCCTTCTCAAATGTACACCGCTTGTACATGTTGCTTTTTCATAGCCTTTAGTAATGTACAAATAACGTACATTTTAGGGGGTGGGCGATTTTAGAGCCATATGCCACTTCAACTTCAAAATTTCATAACTAATTCAAGAAAGCTCCAAAAAACATGAAATGACTTGATTTAGATGCCAATTCCTCTTGTCTTTCAAGGTTAATTTAATGAAAAATATTTTGAGACGTTTCACCTCCCCAAAATTCAGTTTCAAGCTCTTAAATGAGCAATTTATGGACCTCCTACCTTAAACCTTCCCATTCGTGTTGTCACCCACCCATTACCACAATCTTAGCAACCCTTTAGCATCTTGACAATGCACTTGGGGTGTGAACACTTTAGAGTGCGGTTCAGTATGGGACTACCCACGCTTTACCAATTTAGTTCCAATAAACTTTGAAATATCACAAAAATCCATTTCTTGTCATAATGTTTTGATTGCATTTGCAAATGACTTCTATCAAACTTCCCAATCTCTGAAATCTCTTAAGAAAACATGTGAGTTGACAAATTGCTTCTCCAAAGTACCTAGATAGCAAATGTGCTTGGTAATAGGCATGTTTACCTTGCTCTAGTCTGTCAGCAACTGATGACAACCAGTGCAGGAGGCCTCATAGTCAGAATGGATGCAAGTATTATTTACAAACAGTAAAGTCACAAAGTACAGCACAGCCTTTACATGCCGTTATAACTTACAAGGCGTTACATTGGCCTGCACTTACAAGTGGACTTCTACAAGATTTTAGAAGCCACTGTATGATTGGCAAAATTCAGAAGAAGCTTTAGTTGCAGATTTGCAGTTATCATGCACTGACCATGATGATTGAAGCGAGGCACAGTTCACAACATTCAGTTGCTAACAATCCTAAAACGTGACTACGGTATTTCTGAAAGCAACTGACATTGAAAGGTTGGCATGAGGAGCTTGCAGGATGTCAACCGCTAAGCAACTTCTGCAGACCAAAAATGTCCTCGTATAGTGTGGAAGTTCAATTCGAAGTGGTGTAACTTTTGCATCTGATGTCCAAATTCAATAAAACTTGTTGGAAAATATGAGTTCTCTCTTCTAGTTTGTGTGGTAAAATTTTCAGATCAATCCAAGCTATTCTGATTTTTTGGAAGCCATTCAAAGTTCATGGGTTCAATTTGAGTTCACCAAATTGCATTTTGATGGCTGCAACTTTGGTGGCTTGTATCTCCTTCATCCAATCTTCATTTTTGATGCTTTTTTTGCATTAGGTTCCTCTTGAAGTTTAGTTAAAATTTTCATATCATTCTTGAATGTTTGGGAGCAATTCAAAGTTCAAAATCCGGACCATTTTGGATTACGGTGAACTTCGGCGGCATGTTTCTTATTCCTTTAGTGTCCATTTCCAATGATTTTTTTTTGAGAAAGTTGTGCATACTGTCTAGTTTGTAAGATTAAAATTTTGTATCAATCCAACAAGTTATGAGTGAATGAGAAGCATTTTAGTAGAAGGAGGTTCAGCCTTAAATGTGTTTTTTGCAACTTTTTCTTGCTATTTTTTGACATTTCAAAGCCATTACACAGACACAATGATTGAATAAGTTGAATGATATTTTCATTCACTAATGTGTTTGTACGCTAGTTTTGAAGATCTTTATAATTGAAAGGTTTTTATATTTAAGTAGGTTTAGAAACTAAATTTTACCTCCAAATGCATTGCCAGGAAATATTCAACATCCTTTTTCAACACAAAAAAGTTCATACTCATAAATGCATGAAATTTCAAAAGAAAAACTTTGGAACACACCATTCCATCATGGCTATACCTTTGTTACTATCCAAGTTCTATGATTTGCACATGTAATACCCGTTTATGCTATGAAATGCTCTCCCTTTGTACAACACCTTTTCAAAAGACCCCTTATCCTATTACAACAATACAAAATTCAATTCATTGAATTTACATATTGTAAAGACAAGTTTTTCCCAAATTTTATAGCACATAAGTTTAATAAATACTGAATACCATTCACTCATTACCTATAGTTAGAACCTAACAGGTTGGAATACACAACCGTGTACTAATGGTAATTACTGTGTGACCCTGTGGCACAGCTCAAATACCATCCATACAATCACTTCACCAACATTTTGAAATTCCCATTTTGACTATAAAACAAATAAACTTTCAAACATTAATAATAATGCCATTAAATATACCACTTACATACTACTATACAAACAAAAGTTAGAAAACAATCAAACACTTTGTGATATATACAAATTATCCTAAAGCGAATAATGTTTTTTACACCACTTCTATTTCCTAGCCATACCCTCATTGTATTCCTTACAATTTAAAACTAATTACCCAACTTTTAGCCTACTCCCCCTTCCTTCCCAAATGAAATTAGTTAGTATAGAGTTTCCTTTCTTACGAAGGTATGTGGTCCAGTGTTACTTGGACTAGCTTTTCAAAGGCCAACATGGGAGTCTTAAACAAATAGATTCATGATGTATACCAACTACTTAGAGTGGTTTGGAATTATTTCTTCTTCTTGAATGAAGTAAAAGTTATAAAGTATCAAATCTATAAATATGGAGATTTTGCTACTAATCAACAATATCATTGTCTTAAGGGTAAAATCCGTGGTGAATCAATTCTAACCTATTTGTCAAGAGAGAATCTCTTTGAAAATGGTATTTTGGAAATTTCCATTTTTTTCACACAAAATATGCAAATTTTATAAAAAATTGAAAGATGCAATAAGACAATTCTAGACATTTTGAAATTTTAATTTTTTCAAAAATTTAATTACTTAATTACTTTTTAATTCTTATTCAAATCATAGGGCATTCAGAGAAATTCCTCCATTTCTTACAAGCAAGACAATTTTGATTTACAAATCCAACATACTAGGATGAAAAAAACTGAAGATTTTACATTTATATTTTCAATTAACCATAAAATAAGAATGAAAAGAATAATTAAGGAATGAAAAATATCAAGTACATTTTCTATCTAAAATCTTAGATCTTATTAGTTTTTGAATATTTAATGCAAAAAATACCGATAACTTAGTTCTAAGCGTAAATTTATATTTTGAATTCATCCAACTATTGAACGAATTTCTAATTCCCTAGCAACAAATTGTCCAAAAGTAGTGCCAAAAAGTACTAACGTAACAATATTACTCACTAATGTGTTTGTATACTAATTTTGAAGCGCTTTACAGTTTAGAAGTTTCACATTTGAATAGGTTTAGAAACTGAATTTTACCTCAAAATGTGTTGTTAGGAAAAATTCCAAATTCCTTTTTTAACACGAAAATGTTGATACTTGAAATGCACGAAATTTCAAAAAAAGAAGGAACCCACCATTCCATCATGGCTATATCCTTGTCACTATCCTAAATCTATAAATTGCACATGTAATACCCGCTTATGCCACAATACGCTCTCCCTTTGAACAACACCTTTTCAAAAGATCCCCCTATCCTATTACAACAACACAAAATTCAATTCATCGAGCTCTCCCTTTGAACAATACCTTTTCAAAAGACCCCCCTATCCTATTACAACAACACAAAATTCAATTCATTGAATTCACGTAATGCAAGGAGAAATATTTCTCAAACTCTGTAGTACATAAGCTTAATAAACACATCACGCGAAATCTTAATTTGAAATTGCAATCAATCATAGTTAAAGAATTAAGTGATACTTAGCTCAATGTGAAATTCAACAAGAAATATAATATTCATAACGTTTCCAAAATTTTAGTATCCAACAGCCTTGCTTTTTGAACTACTGGTAATAATTTCTAATTATGTCTTTGGGCACTTAGATCTCACAAATGGTGAAAAATTTAAGTGTAAATCTTTTGGTAGACATTCTACATTAATGTAGGATTTAACATCCTGTGGTTACAATTTTCATTAGTGCATTTTTTTCCATCCAAAAAAATCAAACCCAAAAGACCGTTTTTCGCAATTCACAGGACTTAAATGCGAAGGAATTTTGCGGGTTAGCAACTTGTATCAAAAAATATTACTCCGTAGTATACCGAGCTAGCTCTTCTGAGGGGTGCTGCTAACTTACGACTGAAAGACAAGAGAAAGGAGTTATTCCCATTCTGAGGGCTTGTGGTTGCACTACCCTGAGCAATCACCGACGCGGTTTGAGCTAAAAACATTACACGAATAGGTATGGTCAATTCTGTCCAATACCGGTAAACATACCGCCAACCTACCGCTCTGTTATACAGTACAGTACTTAACATGGTGGAGAATTCAAATTCCATCAGGCCACGGTAACCCTGATCTGTTGATTCTGCCGAATGAGCAGCGCCAACAAAGAGATGTTTTATGCAAATAAATCTTGAACTAAATTCCAAGGATACAGATAAATGGAAAGGGAGTACCAAAAGTGAGCAAAAGTTCATGAAAACACGGTCTCATTCATTTGACATTATAGCAATGTCACAGCTGCTTCAAATGCACCAGCATCTTGGGCAATGTAATACTGCACTGGTCCATTTTGATGCAAACCAGAGAAAATAACCTGAGTAAATTCGGTTTGCACAGAAAAAACTCGATAAGAAATGAGGTATGCACATCGAAGAACGTAGAAATGGAAGAATGATGAGCCCTTCAGGTTCTTAAAATTGAGCAGAGCGTTGCTGTACACGTGCTTTTTCACTGTCGATAATTGAACAAAGGCGAGAGACCGTGCGCTCAAGCTGGCCATCTGCATTTACAACCACGTAGTCAAATTCCGTTATGTGCTTCACCTCCTCTCGTGCTGTTGTCACTCTGACCAATAGATTCTCGACGCTTTCGGTTCTCCGTTCCACAAGTCGCTCAACCAAGGCAAGTTCGCTCTCGGCCACCATAAAAATGAAGACTGCCTCTTGCCCAAGTAGCTTTCGAACTGTTGCAGCCCCTTGAATGTCAACTCGCAGTACTACATCATGACCTGCGCTCATGTACTCCCTCACCTGGCAACGCAAAGTGTTACAATGATTATTATGTGCAAAAGACGTGCAAAAGATCAACAATCCATGGTCGACCGACTGCTGATAATCGACTCAAAAGGGACGCCTTCAAGTAAGGTAACGATGTCCCCTGCCTTAGACTACAGCAGAAACGATTTGTTGGACGTACCTGCTTCTTGGGAACCCCCTTATAGTCACCATATACCAAAGCATGCTCAATAAGCTCGTTTCGGGCAATCAAGTCAAGAAACTCGGGCTTGCTCACAAAATAATAGTCCACCCCGTCTACTTCACCTGGCCTTTTTTGCCGTGTGGTTGCGGTGACCACAAAGTGAATCTCACTTCGAATCTCTTGCAACCTCTGCACAGTATAATCATAATCAGCCAAATTTTCCAAGGTCTAATAATCAAGCCAGGCAAAGTACCAACTAAAGTTGAGCAGCAATGACAACCCAAGAGAAAATCTCCACGGAAAATACAAGAATCCAACCGAGATGACAAAATACTTGAACTATTTTGATAAACTGATCAGATTCACGAGCATAAACTAGAGGAATAGCGCATAGGGAATTAGTAGTTCTGTTACCTTGATGACTGCGTCCTTGCCAACGCCGCTGGGACCACTAATAACTATCACAAGGGGCTTCGAAGGAGGAGCTTGGGATTGGGTGTCCAACGGCGATCCTAATGCTTGTTCCAACTCCTTTAAAACCTGAACCTGGTGTAATGAAATATGAGTACACATCAGATACATTTAACCCTGGAGATGTATCCAACCCTCACATTCAATAACCGCTAGTAAGGAATAAAATAGCATCCCAGCCCAACCGTGTGAGCAACAAGGAAAACCCTAATAATTGGCCTCATAAATGTCCATTACATTGTAGGATAGAGAAGAAGGCTGACCTTAGAAGACGAAATAGTTGCATTCATCGCATCAGCAGATGACGAAGCATAAGATCTTGTCTGAGTTCTGCTCGCCAACCAATCCAAAATCTCTATACTTCGGCCAGAGGTTTCAGCACACAACGTACTTGCACTGCTCGAATGTGATGCAGAGCAGGCTTGCAGAGAGAGCGATTGAAAGCGGGAGCGAGCAAAAGACGCTTGAACTGCATCAAGAGAATCTGGAAGATTGTGTCGTCGGTGTACACCTAATTTAAGCCCTATAAGTGCTCCTCGGAGAAAGGGCAAGACTGTCGTTAAACCTGTCATTGACAACATGTGAATTTCTCCACCTACAAAAGAAGAAGACGAAACGATTCTAATACTTGCGGAACCGTTGAAGCCACATCAAATTTGGCGACAGCCAGAAGCTCCCCAATGTAAAGCGCAGTGGGATGTCCCGACAGTCTGCGTAATAACAGAATATTGAAAAACCTTAGGACATCAACTTAAACCCTAATGATGAATTTGATTCTTCTAAAATATTCCGATTCTCAGAAGAAAAGAAGCAGAAAAAATTCTCTTACAATCTAACCAAAGAAGCCACCCCAAAATTTCGTTAAACCCTAAGCCGCGTATCTACAAAATTCAGAATTCCACGACCAAAGACCGAAAATCCTCACGAAAACTTGACAGCTCACCACAAATTGAAACATTCAAACATAACTACCAAAAACTTCTGCACAAAAACCCTTGCAACGCGTACTCACAATACACAACAACGGAATCCAAATGGCGCAGACCAACCTTCAAAGGAAACCAAGATCGCCCATAATTGTGTGCAATTCCTGCCTCGGGAAAATGATCTCACGCATTCCACGAAAACTCAAGCGCCAAATTGGGAGTACGCGCCCAAAATGCACACAACATGATGAAAATTCTGCACGTAACAAGAATCAGCAAACGTGAGCGGAGACGACACCGGCACTACTGTAAGTGAGTCTCAATGCGGTCCCGGGCCTTGAAAGGGGATTGGCCTGTAGGAGATGCTGGCCGCCCGATCTTGTCAAGCCAACACCGTAGATTCAAGTGGAGAACCAGCCACGTTCCCCACGTCCCCCTTGCACGTTACAAACGAAGGCAGGACGTCACTTAAACCCGGCCCACGAAGTGGGAGGATTTACCCCGGTGGAAAACGCAGGATTTTTTATTTATTTTTATTTTTTGCCACATATGAAAAAATTTGCAAATTCTGAATTCATATTTACAATCAGAGACTCCAAACTAGCTGCATAACATTGCTAACTCAGATCATGCGTTCCCCCTTGACAGAGGGATAATTCCTCCTTGGATACGAGGGAGGAAGTTTAGTTTAATTTAAAAGGACACCATTGGCCAGCGAGTTCTGCTTTTGCCCGGACGTGTCAGAGTCCTGACAATTCAACAACAACCTAATTGGTGAGCAGAAAGTGCTTGCAATTATGCACCTGCAACTTAATTGGCTCATTGCACTACTGGGGGGATCCGTGTTTCCAGGGAGCAAAAGGGACCCCCCAGCATTGCTTAACAATGTTATGTGTGTAGTCAGCAATAGACCTTAGATATGGCACAAAATATGGGGCTTTTTTTTAAACTTTAATCCCAAAATTCACACTACACTAAATAGGGTATTTAGTGTTGGCAACACTATTTGCGAACCATGACACTAAATATCATTAAGCCTACTAAAGTAAGTAACATTAAATGTAATTTCTAACATTAAATGTAATTTCTAACATTAAATGTAATTTCTAACATTAAATGTAATTTCTAACATTAAATATACTCTATGGTAAATCTGAAATCTGAAAATGTTTACATTTAGTGTTAGAACTTATTAAAGGAAGGTAGAAGGGAAGAGAAGACAAAGGCGGCGCATTGAAGTTTAGCACTACACTAATCGTCCTAAAATTGACATTTAGTGTAGGGTCAAGTAGGGTGGTAATTACACTAAATGTAATCCAACACTAAATACCCTATTTAGTGTATTGGTCCTACTTTGTGGGCCGGATTTAATGTCCTAAGACTAGGAGACTGAAGACAGATGTAGTTTTGAGATTTTTGGGGACAAAATAAATTATGATTTCAGTAGAATCTAGACATCAAATCTTCATTTGTGCAAGTTTTTTTTTCTTCCCTCAGGTCCTACCCTTTTATTTTTCCTTCCCTTCTCTTCTTTATTGAGAACCTTGCATTATAATCATAAAGCACCAAGTGATCACGCTAATTGCATCATTGAAACATAGACAAAAATTGATTTTTTAACACACTTGAATGTACTTCATTCAATTCTTGTAGATTTGGCATTAAGCTCTTAGAAACATTCATAATTCACGTTGTGGATGTTAGCTCTTTTAGGAATTAATGTATGTATTTCCATAATCAACACTATTCAAAATGCAACACCTATAATAGGACCAAAAATCATTACAAAAACCTAGATGTTGATTACAAGATGTAGACAATCAAAAAATGAGAGTTTAAAAGAGTCTAGTATTGATTTTTGGTACACCTTGGATACTATATTTTAAAAACTCATAACTTATTCATACAATGTGCAGACAATATTTGCTAAAGTGAGTTAAAATCCTCTTTCACTTGCCAATGAGATTCAATAATATTAATTTATATCTAATAATAGTAATTGTGTCCAGTTGCAATTAGTGATGATTATAGGTGCACATGTTATAATACAAAATTTAAGTTTGAATTTAGAAATATAGAAGTTGAATTTGCTATTTACAGTTGTTTAAGCCTTAAATTGTTAAGCATTTGATGTCTTAGAATTAAATAATTGAACAAAAAGTAGATTTTATGAACTTGATTGAATTTGAAAAAAATAAAGCTAGCCCTTGAAGTCAAAACTGGTTTTGACCAACAATGATCAATGACCTCATAGGTTTTTGTATTCTAAGGATTATTATTAGCATTTTTCAATCACATTCATCATTTGTTCATTTAATTTTTGCTAATTCATTTGGTTGAAGAACTTATACATCCATTAGGCCTAATAGATTGTCTTTTAAATTTTATTTAGTTTAGTTTTGTGCTTTAAAGATATCCTATCATTAGAGGTTAATGGCTAATGTCAAATCAAGTTTTTAAATATTTAAATATTGAAAATTTGTAGAATATCATTGAAGTCTTAGAAAAAAAAGGAGGCCAATTGTGATGTAATTTTCTTCTACATACTAATATTTTAATCTTTTTTTTTCATTCTCATATATTATCTTTTTTTGGTCTTTACTGGTGAATTGAAACGAATATTACTTTTAAAATTTATAAAGCAAAGGATAATTTAAAACTCATTTTCATTATGATGCCAATCTAGATGTTGAAATTTTGCATATGTGAGAACACATAACATTTGTAGTTTAAACCTACTTATTGTTTAAAATGTAGCTTACATATTTTATTCATATTTCACTAAGGATTAAAAAAACACTATAGACTAACTAAATATTGTATAATGCAATGTACTAGTAATTTAAGCTAATCAAATAAGTATTGACAAAATAAAAGCCCTTTCAACACTTCTATTGTTTGGAAGATGAATTTAGAGGATTTTAATACCAATTACAAGCCAAAACTTTTAGTACATGATAAAAGCATAATCATTTATACTATTTATTGCATTAGAGGATAATACTAGGATCCTAAGAGTACCATGAGCTTTTGGAAAAATATTAAAATTATAAAAAAAAATTTAAACCAATGAAATATAAAAAATATATTTTTTTCCATAGATTTAGGTCTTAAAATTTATTTGTCTAAAAGTTATACACAAACAAGCTTATGGAAGATTTTAGAAAAATAAATACTTTTATATAGAAATTAAAAAGATCAATCTTAATAACTTGATGAAAATAAAATTCCACTAAAGAAATGATGGAAGAGTGTTTCAACTTGAATTCCTTGTAAGCATTGATACAAATTTTTAGAAAGATTCTAAACCTCATACCATTTTTTAAGTAAATTTTCCTTGATAGATGATAAGAAATCACATCTAATACATTTTTACTCATAGATTTTGAACTGTTAATCCTTAAAGGTTGCGGATTTTTTCAAGAATTTATCATTTTTAATTTTTATTATAAAATAGCCCTTAAAAGATAAATTTAATAACAAAATTTGAATAAAATTTGTCAATCAACAACCATAGATTTCGTTTAAATGGTTAGATATGCCCAAATTATCACCAATAATTTTATATAATACAAATAAACAAAAAATGATGGATATTCCAAAAAATATTATATTCAAATTTTTTATTTTTGTAAATTATTTTTTTGTAGCAAGATTGAAATATAAAACTCTAACTATAATAAATTTGAATTTTGAATTATACAATAAAAAATCTTGCTTATAATATTTTTAAAGCAAAAAAATCATACAATACTTCAATTCTAAAATTCATAGAATATTTATACAAATGAATTTTTCAACTTATGTAGTTAAAATGTTGGAAAATTAACATACTTTATATTAAAAATTTGAATGGATGAAATAACTAAACTTCATGTAGTTGAAAGCACCTTTTTTTCCCATCATCTTCTTTAGAATCATTTTGATCTTTAGGGATCAATGAATTAGCTATGAATTTTTGATGCTAGATTTATAGGATTGCTCCAAAGTTATCCCTATCTTAAAATGTTCATTGTGGATACATTGAAACTTCCATTACGTACCTTTGTATTAAAGATTGCTTTTAGAGTATGGAAAGTTTTAGCACACTCCACCTTAAAATATTGATACATAATAAAAGCACAAAATTTGAAGAACAATTGTAATATCAACGCTCAATTAGATCCAATGTGTGATATATTTGTTAATGAAAATTATGGAGTATTTATTTTGAGCGGTTTAAGAATGCTCCCAATTTAAATAATGAAAACACATGAAGCCTCTAAATTTTTGCTACTTAAGGATTGAAGATGGCTACATGAATGCAAAAAATGTGAATAATAATAATAAAATATTGAGGATGAAAGAAAAAAGCGCAAATTCCTATCGGCATTCCTAAATTCTTTTGAAGGCTTAAATGAAACAATTTAGATGGTTTTCTAAAATTATCAAATAAAATTAAAATTAAAAACAATAAATTGATAGTAGTTTAAAATTTTTGCATTATGAATTAATCTTTTCAATTTTTTTTATTTTCAATTTCTTTTATTTCTTTTATATAAAATAGTATATAAATTTTACAACTCTTTGATTTTATGTAGAATGGACTATAAAAGCATTTTCCATTTGTTTGAAGAAATTGCTGTAATAGGGAGTACAAAAAATTGTGTTTGTAAAATAAACATTACCAATGCTTGTAGGTAATGTTAGTAGAATATTAAACTTGTAAAATAAGGTCAATTAAAAAAATGTTTCTAATATAAAATATAATATTGAAGCATTATTCAAGATTTTTATAATGTAGGTGAAAATCTCATTTATAAATTTAAAAAATCATTAAAAATAAGCTTCTAGAAATAATAAATGTTTGGCTTAGAAGGATTGACATTTTGCTAAATCTATTGGACATTCAAATAACAAGGTAATTATACCTACTTTTATATAGTAAAATAAATATGCCTAATTTAAACTACACCAATTTGTCTTAATAGTGCATGTTATAAATGAATTTACATATGCTTCTAACTTTTTATGAGGAAGAAATATTTTTATCAATGATGCTTGTAATCATTCTTCAACATGGATAGCATGGCTAATACATATGCAATAGATTAAAATATTCCTCTTTTGGAAAAGATTACAACCATGTATAAATTCATTTTATAAAACGCACTCATAGGACAAATCAATGTAGTACCTTCAGTAATAAACATCACCACGATCTCTAATGACGTGTACGTAATGAATTTGATAACATGTAATGTGCACAACCTTAACACCAATTTGAATAAGTTCCCCAAACTTTTGAAATCCTTACAAATTTTTGTACAATACTTACATAAAACATGGTAGATTGCATAAAAAAATTCTTTGTAATTACTAACAGCAATTAATAATATGAAAAGCATCACTTTTGATACTAAAAGATATATTTTATGCTTACAATGTGTGGAATTAGGTGAAGTTATCTCATAGAGACAATTATTATAAGGCAAAATCAATTACTGCCTTATCTTAGTTTGAATTTTAACATTCTAATAAATAAACTAGGGCTTCAAATTGCTACTTACAACTATAGACGATGTATTATAGAATGAAAGATGTCACTATAGATACTACTCATAAAATAGGTACCCCAAATGTACCAATAACCCAAAATTGCCATCATCACTTTGAGTACATCTTCAAAATCAATATATACCTATCTGGAAGAAATGATTTTAGAAAATAGTTCACTCCAAAAAACTTTGATCCTTTACAACTTTTGCATAGGATATCCAAATGTCGCGTTCTTTGGAGCTTAGGAACTTCCTTTCACTTGCCAACAATAAAATACAAAAATTTGACCAGTCTAATAATAGTAAATAGGAAGAGTAGCAAAAAAGTGTCGGTTTGGGGGTGCCCACCTTGAATCTTCAATGCACAACTCCAAATTTTCCATTCTAACTTTCTAGCAAATCAAATTTTCATTTTCAACTTGAAGGAGCCTTTTGGCGCCTCGCTCTCTCTAAAGCCCGTTCCATAGGTCGTGGCCTAGAATCTACCAAATACTGGAAATGAAACATCTTCGAAACAGGGATGATATGAAGTCTGTATGCGTAGATTTGGAAGGGAGGAAGTTAGGGTATTGCGACGAAGGGGTTTCAGGCTATGGAGCTTGCTCATCAAGCCTTGGACGTTGGCAACCCGGTGGAGCTCGACGTCGGACGCTGCGTTCCTGCTCCTTCATTGCCTCGATTTCGAGCGTCTTTGCCATTGCCGGTACGCAGGTTGTTATAGAATTCTTTTTCCGGGGACAAACTCTCTTTTTTCGTCTTTTTTTCGTCTTTTTTGACGATTAGTCCGATGTAATTGGATTTGAAGAGGAAATTTGTCGGGCGCGATGGCTTCGTGCATAGCGTCTGAGTGTACCATCGCGATGAAACCACTGTTTCTGGCAATCGTTTCATTGGCGCTACTGTAGGTTTTCTCGTACGGCAATTGTGAAAATAGCGACTGGGAGTTTTTGTTGGAGCGCATTGACGAGGGTTTAGTTGCGTGTTTGATTTCAGTCTTCTGCAATGAGGAGTGGCTTATGACATGTTTGATGATCCAATTCTGCAAGCGATAGACACCTGTATGCAGAGGGCTTAGGTGCATACCTTTTCAGTTGATTTGCCTTTTGTGGATATGTTTGAGTGCTTGGGAAGCTTTGTAGGACGCGGCATGTTCGTGCTGCTTAGGATGGCGCAGTATCTCCTAAAAGTTGACCGTTTGTGATTTTAGTCTCATTCTAGTATTTGCGGTGCTGGTTAGTCGCTTTTGAGCGAATGTCGGAGCGTTTGTTGATGCGTGGGAGTGAAGGCAAGGTTTAGCGGCTGCTCGCGACACAACTTTCATCTTAGCTCTAGTTTCCTGTGTACTCGTGGATTATCACAATTTGAAATAGGAGTATTTTGGTGTACACTTTCTTTCGAGGATGTTGCAAATGACCTCGCCTGGGCTTACTTCATGCATAGCATGGCATAATTCTTCCAACCACTGCTCCTTAAAATCTGAGACAATCCTCGAAATTTTCTATGGGGCATGTTGGAATTAGATTTTTTTTTTTGTTGAGGTCTTATGCTTTGTGGCATTGCAAAGTTTCATGGTAATCGAGATTTGTAATTTTGAGAGTCACCTTCACGGTTTAAGCGGCACTGTAGTTTTCACCTTTTATCTGTTCACATTGTGGTCCAATTGATTTTGACAGGTAACCTGCGTGCACTTACCTCGCCCTCTTGTCTGCTGATCTCTATTTTCCTTTTTTCTTTTGCAGGCCTATCCCTTACTCGTGATCCTGGGCTTTCGCCAAGCGAAGGACCTAATCCGTGGTTGATCGAGGAGCCGCTTTGAATTTTTGCCGAACGGATGGAATTATTCGTATTCCCGTCTGCTCATCACGGATGGTTTCAAAGTTTCACTCAGTGATTTGGGAAGCAAGGCGTTGTCCTAATTTGCAATGTTCTAATTTCGTTTGTCGTTCCGTGGAGCGTTTTTGGAGGTGAAAGTGGCCAATTGAGCTGTGAGGCCGAGGCCGGTTCATGCTGTGATTGCCAGGGTGAGCGAATTCATGCATTTTGGATGCAACTCACAGAAATTCAATGAATCGCTAGGAACCCAGAATATCCCGTGTCTAAGGAATTGGAAAACCTGAGGGACACAAATGCTAGGTTGAAAGACATGACGAGGAATGTATCGAAGCGTCGAAGGCGGGAAAATTCAGTTCAATATTCTTCAGACTCCACTCATGATTCTCTCCCGGGTGGAAATGAATACTACCTCAAAGCAAAGGGGAAAAGGAAAATTAGAGAAGATGCTGATCAAGGTGAGCAAGAGGAGGACAAAGAAGTGGAGCCCTCCTCTATTAACCAGGAGAAAGTTGTACAAGTATGTGGTATCTGCTTGACAGAGGAGGAGGTTGAAAGAGGGAAGCTTGATTGTTGCGATCACTATTTTTGTTTTGGATGTATTATGGAATGGTCAAAAGTGGAGTCGCGATGCCCAACCTGTAAGCAAAGATTCGTGACAGTCGTAAGGCCCCCGGTGCCTGATATGCCTCGCAGCCGGCCACGCACTTTTCGTATTCCTCATAGGAATCAGGTACTCGGATCTTATTATAGTTCTTCAGCGCATTAGACTTTGTTTTTTACTTGCCATTAAGAGTTTAATATAACTACCCTCAACAATATGTTCTCATTTTTGGTGAGAGGTTTGTACACCTTCTGGTGCCGATCAATCTATTTGGGTCACAGCTACGTGGTGCATCTTTTTTCGGTGTGGATTTGCAAAACTCAGCCATCTGGCACCGTTTTTTCCATTATACTATTTATTTTTATATTGATGTGTTCTTCAAAATGGTCACTAATGCCGTGTTTAATTTCAATGGCAGGTTTACGAGCCGTCAGAAGAAGAAATTCGCCTATTTACAGATCCGTATCTACATGTGGTCTGTGCTGAGTGCCAAGAGGCTGGAGATGAACGGCTTCTTCTTTTATGTGATGGATGTGATGCAGCAGCACACACCTATTGTGTTGGCCTTGGCCGGTCTGTTCCTCGTGGAGACTGGTTCTGCGAGATGTGTTCTATTCAGGTTCATGGGTTCAACAGTGATGAGCAAGAACATGATGACGAATACAACGAAGAACAAGAGGCCGAAATTAACACCGGTACACGGATTTCCATGCTCGTAGCTGATGTGACACGGATTCAGCAAATGATTACCCCACGGCGAGTGGCAGCCCCCCGTCTGAATCGTGCTGGTGGCAGGTAGAGTCCAATTTGTTTGAGTGTTTTCTTGGGATTTTTGTACTACGTTATTGTCATTTGGTCTAATGTTATGAATCGAATTTTTGTTTTGACTTATAATTACTTTTCAGAGTCTAATCTTCTGGTAGATTTTTTTATGGTCAAGAGTTTCACCGACGTTCAGGAACGAAATCATCCTTCTTGGTCAAGTCCATCAGTCGTACTTCGTCATGAATCCAGATTTCATTACAAATGCATCGAATTGCAGGCTGCTCTTAGATATTCGAATGCTAGTCGCCTGTCTTTGATATTTGTCGCTAGCATATCAAACAAGGTGTCCGGTAATTGTAGCATAAATGTTTGTTATATGTATTTTGACTGCATGTGGGTTAACAGGCACACTCGACTCCACCCAGCGCCTACAATGTCTCAGGAAGCACAGGCTCTGGTATCTTCAAATCCAGAAGCAAGTCATTCAAGTTCAATTAGCAGTGATATGGACTCCACCCCAGGAGCAGCCCGCACCTTGTCGTCGCAGCGTTTGATACGACAACGGGTCAACGATATCCGCAATAATTGGGACCAATTACGAAGAGGAGAGCTGCAGTTTGGCTCTATTACGCATTCTCCTCCAAGGACACGGGCATCTCAAGCTGCGCATAGTCAAGTTAACGGCAGACCGTTGCCAAATTCGTCAAATGCAGTTCCTGAAGTTGCGCCGGGGGATGACATTTCTCAGGCGTGGTCCATGATGGAACAAGCTCGTGCTTTGAGAGGAGATAGGGTGGTTCCAGATCCTGCACCGAGAACTATGGCTGGCGGAAACAGGGGTACGTCACGTGGAAGGGTACCTACAAGCGGGGAAGGGATTACTGTCCTTCCCCCAAGGTCTACTCAAAATCAAGAGCAGAATGTTAGGACAGGAAGTGCAAGAAATGGCAATCAAATGGTAGAAAATAGATCCAGAGTTCCCAGGGATCAATCTCAAGAGCAAACTTTGAGAAGAGCGAATGCCAGAGAGGTCAATCATTTGGCAGGAAGTAGATTAAGAAGTCATAGGGATGCAGCCGAAGAACAGAGTGTAAGGAGAGAGGGCAGTAACTTGATCGAAACTAGATCAAGAGATCAGAGAGACCAAAGTCAAGAACGGGATCTAAGGGGAGAGGGTGTAAGAGAGAGCAATCGCTTGGTAGAGAGTAGGTCAAGTGGTGGTCGTAACAGTGGGCGACGGGACAATGATTCTGTCCGCGATGTACAGGCAAGCAGTATGCGGGAATTGAGAATAGATAGGGATGGAAATGAAGGAAATGTTGAAGTACGAAGTGTACCTCGCAGTTCCGCAGTGGATGAGAGGCAGCGTGTTCCAGACAGGAATGGAAGGAGAGCACAATCTGAGGATGGGGAAGCTCATAGACCCCTCACCAGGAGAACTTCCAGGGACAGGAATGAAAATAGAGCACAACCTGAAGATGGGGAAGCTCACAGACCCCTCACCAGGAGAACTTCCAGGGACACGAAAGAAATGAAGGAGCAAGTCGCTCATTATGTGAAAGCCGAGCTCAAGCCTCTTTATCGTTTGGGGCATATTGGTAGGCATCTAACCGTTTCCTCAATTGCTGAAAACTTATTCTCGAGCTAGTATAGTTCATGCTTCTGCTGGTGAATGCCTCCCATACGTCCTTTTCATCTCGGTAAGAGCTTGCACTTGATAGTTTTCTCACAAACTCAACTTGGTAATCGTTTTGTGATGTAGATAAGGAACAACATCGCAGTATCGCAAGGCTGGCAACACAGGAGTTACTAACAGTTTTTGGAAAAGAGCGCTCGGGCCCTGAGACACGTGGGTCTGGTAGTGTCAGCTCTGCTTGTACCCATGGATCTTCGCCAAGCACTTCTTCATTATGGCCCAACTATTGCAAGCAATGTGTGCGGCATAACGTAAGGAAAGTGGTCGGTGAACTGGTGGAAAGAGCTGTCGGTATTGGCCTTTTGTAGTGTATTATTTAGTTCCGCAAAACGAGGTATACTTCTAGCGGTTGTTACTGCAGTTGTTTTCTAATCGGCTTTAACAGACAACTAGAAGTGGTCATTTTGACTTTTTTTTTAAACACTTCAGATCTTGCTGTCTGGCAAGATCAACGGCATCCAAATGGAAATATTGACAGTATCTGTACAGTTTCGTACCACCGTCTCCTTTGAATATCTATCATGTTTTTCATGCATATTTAAATTGGTTGGAATTATAACATTACCTCGCTTCGTAATATTCTTGTGCTACACCGATTAAGCCTGATTGTGCGCATCGTTGTACAATATGAGCTCACATGCATTTCCCAAAAGTTTGAAGCCCCAAAGCTTCAAGTTGTTGGCCAGCAGCGTTATATTAGTACGAAGTGCCTGAAACTGAGCCTGAAGCTGTGTTGTTGCTTGACATCAAACTGACTTGAGGATAGTAATCTTTGGGCAGAGCTATCGTTGCAACTGCTGCCTCCATTACTCGTAGCATCGCAAGTGTGGCAACTTGCATAAGGGATGCTCGGAGTACTACAAGGTACCTATGAAGCCAAGTCCTTTAGATTAGCTGCAACATCTTTATGGAAGAAATCTGTACTTTGTCTAGCAAGCCTCTGTCGGTTGCTGGGGAAGGCCGTCAAGTGAGAACACATTCAAGACGGAGCTAGAGAAAGCACTGGCGAATTCTCGTTAAGCACTAACTTAGAAGAGGTGAGAGAAGTGGAGGTGCACTTAATTGTGCCACAAGGCACATGGCTTTCATTTCTGAATATAAATCTGAAAATGTCATTCTTTTGTTATCCATGTTGTACAAATCACGTGAGGGAAGTTCAAGTGTGTTGGATGTAAGTTAGTTTCTGAAATGAAGAGAAAATATATTGTGATGCATTTCGGTGCATTTGATGCTTAACGGAAAGGGCCAATTTGTAGTTTTTTTGGCCCTCTCGATCAGCATCTTTGACACATAACATTTAGTAGCCTTCAGAGAGGCTGCCTTTTCCTCTCCGAAGTCCTCATCCACGACTTCCATCCCCACTTAATTTATGTAAGTTTCGGTACCGGGATAGTGACAGTACATTATGCTATGTTTCATTTTCTTTTCTTAATTTTAGGACTAGACATATAAATCATCAAATATTGTAGTGAAAGATGTTAGCAAAGAATCCAATGAGTAATACACTAATGCCTTGTTAATATTTGCATTCATAAACTTATTGTGGGTGTCGAAGTGAAAGATAACTCTTTATATACACATGGGGTGGTAGGAGGTAGAGCAATCCATGTGGGATAAATAAATTAAAATTTGTAGGTTCTCATGCACTCATAGTTAAGTCAAAAACAAAGAATTGTGTTAAAAGTGGAATTTCAGACCTCGTTTAGGCATAGTAAAATAACTTTTTTCAAAAAACTTTAAACTAAAAAAAGTTGTTAAATGAAGATAAGTTTCACCTCCAAAAATCCGTTTGGGATTTTGAATCTCCAATCAAAAGTTATGAATAAATTTCGGAGAGGGGTTGGAATGGATTTTTAAATGACTTTGTAGAAAATGTCCATTAAAAATCCTCTCCAAAATTTATTCATAACTTTTGATTGGAGATTCAAAATCCCAAACTGATTTTTGGAGGTGAAACTTGTCTTCATTTAACAACTTTTTTTATTTCAAAGTTTTTTGAAAAAAATTATTTTACTATGCCTAAACGAGGTCTGAAATTCCACTTTTAACACAATTATTTGTTTTTGACTTAACTATGAGTGCATGAGAACCTACAAATTCTATTTTATTTATCCCACATGGATTGCTCTACCTCCTACCACTCCATGTGCATATAAAGAGTTGTCTTCTATCTATTCAAGCACAATGCATAAATGGGTTCCAATTCGAAGTGAGGTAATTCTATAATAACATAGAAATCAATACTCTCAATAAATCCATTAGCATTTTGTTTAAAGTTCCTATTGTTTTGTATTCAGTTTTATTTGGAAATTTTTTATTTTCCACTAAGGTAGTTTGCTCTAAAAGCGAACATGATACAGAGGTACATTTTGCTTTCTTTAATGTACCAACTGTGTACATTTCAGGAGGTGGTCGGTTTTAGTGATCACTGCGTTTCAACTTCAAAAATTTGTAACTAATTCCACAAAGGTCTAAAAAATATGAAACGACTTGGGTTAGATGCCAATTCCATTTTTCTTCCTCCAAAAATTAAATAAAAATTGTTTCAAGGAGCTTAGCTTCCCCGAAAAGGCAAACAACTCTTAAATGGTCGCTTTAAGAGCAGACTACCTTACTTCAGTGTACAGTCGCAGCGTGGGCTCGAAGTTCGGTTCTAACAAATATTGACAATTGTTTGCGTGAAATCAGTAGTTACTGATATGGTGCAGAATATACCGCACCATTTCATCCCGCGGATGAAATGGTGTGGTATATTCCACACCATTTCGTTCAGGGGAGGGTAGAGCCAGTGACTGCTACTGAATGTTATGCAGGTTCAATGTTGAAGAGAGAAATATTTTCCATTTTTGTTGTAGGGTTTAACAAACTTGCGGGCCACAAGGTAGGACATATTGATGGTCACATGGCAACAATTGCTAATCTGCTATTGAATTTAAACCATAGTTGAGATTGTAGTCTCCTCTTTGTAACCTTCGCCATTTGCCGTTCAGAAGACTCTTTAAAATCTGTCAGAAATATTTATATGCAATCCAATTATAAAATTGCTCAGAATTAGCATGTGGCGTGTCCACTGTCGAATGTGAAGCCATTAAATTCATTGTAACTAGTAAGACCTGTCTTAGTGCATAGAGTCGGGACTTATGCACTAAGAGAGGTTTATGCAGTAAGAGAGGTTCTGTCAAAACTTTGGCTAACGTGGCCACTCACTATGGGGCCTCCAACCACTGTTCACAAATATCATGACCTCTCTTAGTGCATATTACGCACTAACACAGTATGCATTAAGAGAGGTTCTACTGTAACTGGTAAGCTTGAGAAGGCAAGCCTGAATGGTGTAATGCTACTGTGCACAAGAATTATTTTTGGTATAGTTTCTAATAATGTCTAATTTTTCAAACATTGGAGGTATAGAATAAGAGACTTGTAGATTTGAATGTCATGAGCTCAAAAGTTTCATTCTAAATCAAATGAATAAATGTGATATGCCCTTGAGCATAGTGACAAGCTTGAGGAGTGAATCAAATTGTGTCATATCACCTCGTCTTGGGATTTATGATTCTAGGTGCCTAATGTATCTTCACCCTATTTGCAACATTAGCCATTTGTCACTAGAGAGATTAGAGTTCTTCACAAACATTGATCGTAATATAACAAAGCATTTGCTTAAACTCAACACTATTCAAAAGGAATCAATGGAAGTTGAAGAGTTACTTGAAGCAACTAATGAGAGTTGAAGCAATTTGTATTTCAAGGATGTCCGATTCAAGGTAGTCTAGTTGTAATAATAGGTGCTCTTACAACCTCCAAATTTTGAAAATTCATAATAATTTTATACAACCTCTCATTAGAACATTTTTGAGGTCTCTATAAGGCCTTTTAAGCCTCTGAGCGGGCAGCATGTTACACTAGAATTTCAGGGCAGGCATCAATACTAGAAGCTTGATTAGAACCGTGGGCAAGACCATAGAGTTTACCACCACCAAAATCAAGAGT
This sequence comes from Pseudisothecium myosuroides, assembly GCA_951799445.1. Classification (NCBI taxonomy): domain Eukaryota; kingdom Viridiplantae; phylum Streptophyta; class Bryopsida; order Hypnales; family Lembophyllaceae; genus Pseudisothecium; species Pseudisothecium myosuroides. The sequence continues at coordinate 6,710,907 of OX637289.1, read as the reverse complement.
TGCTGAAGTGTCTAGCATGAATCCAAAATTTGTGTTAATGAAATGATTGTGATGCACTCATCCAAGTCCTTTGTAGCTGAATTGTTTGTTCAAGTTCTAGTCATATGTCTCATTTCATCATACGTGGCACTGCTCCCACCATTGCCTTTTGCCATCTGCAGGGCCTTGGTAGAGATTATTTTCATATCATAATGAATCCTCAATTAAATTCATTATAATCTATTCTTTCTCTGGTACAAAGATCACAATCAGGTACATGCATCAAGGTAATTTCCTAGATGGTCCAATGAAACCATCTCTGTAATTAACATCAACTCAAACATTGTGATCGGGCTAACTTTAGAAAATCTGACTAAGCAGTGCTATGTGGCACTAATGGTAGTGACATGGTTTCTTCATCATTCTGGGCCTCCTTGTACTTACGAACTGCCCTCAAAGGGCCTAAAGACCCCAAAATTGTTCTAATGATAAATTTTCATACCAATTGCATCCACTTTTGATTTCATTTGCTAACACCTTGATACCAATTGTGTAGAAAAAAGTGTTTACATGTCACTCAATTGGATCCCAAAAAAACTCTTGCATATCCAAAATGTGATATGCAAAAATTGTACAATTAAATGTGTACATTTTGGGACAAATTCTAAAAAAAATTGGAATGTGATTGAAGTACGATAACAAGGATATTTGAGTATACAAGATGAAAATTTTCTTGACATTTTAAAAACATTTGAGAGTTTTTCTTCACATGGCAATTGTTGTAGTTATGTATAAGGTAAGTACATAGCCAATTTAATGAAATTCAAATATTTAATATATTTGTACAAAGATGTAAGCAAAAATTCAAAAAATGATTTAGGTATTAAAGAGGAAGTTCACTTGGCAACTACAAATTGTGACATACTAGCCTAAACTAATATGATGATTTTAGTATCTTCTTCACTATTTTCTCCAAACCAACATGATGTTTTTGATAACTATTTCAGTATTTTTTTCATCATTCAATTGACTTTGTGTAAAACCTATATATGACTTCCTTCTACTCAATTGAACTTCCCTCCAAAATCAAAACCCCACTCCATGCAATTGATCAAGTTTGTTAACATAATACAACTAGCACACACCTTCACACACAATGTACAATCTAGCCTTCAAGGACTAGACCTATTATCAAGGTGCTCAATAGAAAAAGGATCCAATTTAACCCTATAAAGACACTAAGGACATTTTGGATCCTTTGAATGGTCAATTAGGATTTTGGTTATGATGTTTACATCCTCTGTGGCCAAAGAGGGTCATAGCAATTTTTTTCAATGAGTCTATGCCTAAATGTTTTCCCCAAACAAAAGTGAACTCATGTTGTAATGCCATATATTTGTTTTAACCCCTAAAGGCCCAAGGCCTTTTTTCTGCCAAAAAACACTCAAAACTGCCATTTCTATAGCAAAGAGTAAAAGAATTTGAAAAATGTTTTTTTTTAACATCTAATCGTAGGATCTTACACCTAACTAGTATGAAAATGTATGGAAAAAATTTCAGAATTTTTGACCGCATAGATTGCAAGAAATCTGCGTTTAAAGTGAAAAAAACAAGTTTTTCAGCACATTGCGGGGCTAGATTTTTTTACTTTAAACATTTTTAACTTAAAATTTTTGCACTATAGCGTTTTGATCTTTAAATCTTTACAATAGAAAATTAAATTGAGAGTCTAGGAAAAGAAAAAATTCAAAAAAATTTAATTATCATTCTCTAAAAAATTGTTAAGTAGAAGTAGGTACAAGATAGAAGGAAAATCTAAAATATTCATATATTTTAGATGGAATTAAAATATACTAATCCCAATGGTGAGATTGTTCTAGAAAATAAATTAAACCATGCCAAAAAAAAAATTTGAAAAATTTGAAAAATGACATTCAAAAATGAATCCTACAAGTTATTTTTTTCAAGAAGATGCTCTAACTGCCCGAAAAACAAGAATATCCATAACTTTCTCATAACCAATCCAAATGAAATGAGTCAAAGCTTTCCAAATAGACAAAAGTATAATCTATTAGAAACAAAATATTAAAAAAAAAATTCAAATTTTGTCCCTTTTTTTTTGCTAACCAGGCTGCTCACCGTCCCTTATTTTGAGCTTATTTGGTCATAACTTTTTTTCTCGGGCATTGATTGTGAAAAAAATTATATTTCCACAAAGCTAATCAGCTTTTCTACCTCCAAAAAAAGTTTCAAAAAATCAGAAGAAAATTTCAGCCCATAGGTACCTGCCCGAAAACGCATTTGTCCTCCAAGTGGACAACGGTCCTATAGGGGTTAACCCCTAAATGACGATTGTACCCTTGAGGAACAAATTGGATTTTTGACAAGTACCTACAGTCTCAGTTTTTGTCATAATTTTTTGAAACTTTTTTTGAAGATAGAAAAACTAATTAGCTTCATAGGAATATATATATATTTTTCAATTGGTGCTTGGGAATTGAACAAAACTTATGTTCAAATAAGTTCAAAACATGGGAGATCGGGCAACAAAAAAATTCAAAAATTTGAATTAATTTTTTTTTCTTCATATAAATTATACTTTTGTCTACATGGAAAGCTTTGATTCATTTCAGTTGGATTTGTTATGTGAAAGTTATAGACAATCTTGTTTTTCAGGCATTTAGAGCATTTTCTTGAAAAAAATAACTTGTAGGATTCATTTCTAAATGGAATTTTTACAATTTTTCAAAAAAAGAAGTTCCACATGGCTTAGTTTTCTTGCTAGAACAATCTTACTAGTGAAATTAGTTTGTTTTAATTCCATCTTAGAGATATTTAGAATTTAGGATTTCCCTCTATTTCATACTTATTTCTACTTAACAATTTTCTTTAGAATGAAAAATTATTTTTTTTTGAATTTTTTTTTCCTAGACTCTCAACTCAATTCCCACCATAAAGAATTAAAGCTCAAAACTTTGTAGTGTAAAAATTTAAGAAATAAGGTTCAAAGTAAAAAAATCTTGTCACACAAGGTGCTAAAAAACTTGTTTTTTCACTTTAAACGCAAATATCTTGCAATTTGAGCGGTCAAAAATTTTGAATTTTTTTTCACACATTTTTTTATTAATTAGGTGTAAGATCCTACGGTCAGATGTACAAAAGAAAAATCAAAATTTTAAACTCTACCTTTCACATGTGTGTAAATTTTCAAATGAAATAAAATGGGATTGTCATCTAACCAAGTTGTGTCATATTTTTGAATCTTCATGGAATTAGTTACAAGTTTTTTGAAGTTGAAACGCAATAGTCACTAAAAGTGACCACCCCATGAAATGCACATTGTTGGTGCAATGAAGAAAGCAAAATATACCTTTGTGTCTTGATCACTTTTAGAGCATGGTCACTTTTAGAGTAGACTACCTTAATTCACTTGAACTTGAACGATACATTCTCACCACAAAAGGTACCTATCAATTTGATAACAAGTTGCCTCAAGGTGTTTTTTTTAGGCAATTAAATGCCCAATTTCCTCAAAAAAAAATATGCAGCTTCAAGCCTATAGAAAAAAAGGGGGTAAATGTGTTAAAAAATGCCAGACTATAATAATAGCTGTACACACTATTGCCACAATGCTTCCAAAACCTCATTTCATCCATAGTGTAGAGCCAGCATATACAAAAATTGCATATAAAAATTACATAATCAAAATTGCATACTCTGAATTGGCCTCCTTCAATTCAAAACCCGAGAATGAAGGAGCCACAAAACTCAGAACCTTCTTGAAAGAATGGCCACATAGCCATTTGTCCAAAAACCAAAAAAACACACCTGGGTTGCCTTGTTGGATAGGAGTTATCTCAAGAGCACGTACCTAAGTAGTATTCAATATTCACAATCCGTTCTTTCCTAGTCTGCAACAATAAATGCTACCACCATGCGTACATCTGCACTAAAGCTACAAGAAAACACACCATCTGTATACAATAGACTTGTACAAAACACACATCAATGAACATAGGTATATACACAAAGCATTCCGCATCACACTTTCAAAAGGAATAATTTGGTCAAAATACAGTTCTTCTAAGATTCATAATAAGAATCATAAGCACTGCACAAATAGCGGCCTCTGCACTACTGTTTTTCAACTGCTACCAAGTAACCTATGCTACATAGCAACCCTGTGGAAGGATGAACTTGCAGCGTACAAGTCTTCACCTCTCACAAAGACGGTCATTAGTACATAATCTACCAGAGAAAAAGGCCCCAGCCAAAGTCGAAGTCCGTGGCAACGTAATCTGATGGATACTCCTTCACAATTGCGACAGTTTCGGCAGCAATGTTCAACTTCTGCCAATTCTTAGTGGCCATGTTGAACAAACAAAACCTCCCGGCTGAACCATTTCGGAAGTCCCATGAATACACAAGCATGAAATCGCCACAAAAACTTGCCTGCATGGTAATGTCCCCAGCCTTGGTATAGAGACCATCTAGAAAACCTTTGGTGGATCGAAGCCACGAGCACAAACCTTTGGGCATGCAGTCATATACTTTCCACTTGTGCAACGTTTCATCAACCAGCTCCCAAACCTGAACGGACCAGTTCACCTCTCTGCGTCCAGATTCAAAATCACAGATAACGTCGAAAACGCGCCCATTCCATGCTCCCAACGTATCGAGGCAGTAGTACTTGGGTAGATTGGAACTCCAATCACAGGGACTGAAAAGAGAGTTCCAACTGGCTCTTTCGAAATCGTACACAAAAATCTCCCGAGTGTGTTCCGTGGTGATATAAACTCGTCCATTGCAGTTGGCACACCCGGTGGTCGCCTGCAGAGGGCCACCTGTTTCAGACTTCGGTACTCGACATGGCTTCGTCTGCCACACCCCTGATTCGTACACTTGGGTGTCAAAATCCTGGCTACCACGAACAACCTTGAACGAGCTGAAAGGGCCTTGTTTCTCAGATACGATCATACCAAGAACCATCTTTTCGTGAATGCTTGGCGGAGTGGGAGGCGGATCCAGGCGCTGGTATGTCTTGGACTGCCAGTGAAATGCACCGGCTGAGGTACCCAATGCCATGTCGTGGGCACAATAAACCACGCCTTCGCTCGCAACAAAGTCAGAGGAATGATTATGAGTCCAACTCGGCCTCCAATCCCATGACCGGGACAAGGCGTTGTAAATTAGAATTCCGTCGAGTTGGCCACCCTCACCTTTCGTGAACAAGCTGAAAAATGGCTTATGTATCGGCTCCTTCAGACCCAAACGCTTGCACGCATTAACGTACCAATCTTTGCAGACTGTGCGAAGCTGGAAGAACTCTTCAAAGGGGAGCTTGGGATATACGTTTTCCGCCAAGTCGATGTCGTGCTGCAAGGTACCCCAGAGATTCTCGTCAAGTCTGGTCGATGTGCTGGACTCGCCACGGTCACTCTGAGAGTTTTTCTTCGCTTTTGCTGATCTCGTTTTCATGATGCTGTTCACTATGAGAAGAAAAAACACTGTCTCTGCAAGAACGGAAGAGATTAACCCTGCAAGAAGGACGTGGCCCTATCAGCAAGGTATTCAGACAGAAACTATCAGATTCCAGGATGAATAGGAACATTCTTCGTTTCTACAGTTTCCTTGAAAGTCAGTCATCAGACACTATTAGTCCTCAACGTCGTTATGGGTTAAAAAGTGAGACTTCTTCAGTAATCCCTTCCAAAGTCTCGCTCGTGAAACGTAAGTTACATGGAAATTGCAAGTCTCCATAGATCGACAAAAAGAATCTGGTTCAGCAACACTCTACTAGTACGAGACTAACGAAGACAGTGAGAACGTCAGTGCGAAGGAGCGAGCGTCTGAGTGCATGCACGCTACAAGAAAAAGGCATAGCGTACCTTCAAGTCGGATACTACAAACAGCCCGCTGCTTCACAAGAAGCTACATACCCATCCATACAAGTCCCTAAAACCATTCAAGGTGTCTGCAACTCAGTACCTATTCAGCTCCCCAGTAGAATGTACATTAACCACCGGGAAATTGAGAGCACACAATCACGATCCCGTACCTCGCACATTTGCATGCATTCTCCTTTTTGACCTTCAGAATAACTCATAATGACCTAAAGAATGAACCTGTCTCTAATTAACTGAAGCACTACACGAAGGCGCTGCTCAATTATCACGACGATCATACAAGAAGCGTAAGCTACACCCTTTCGTTTCCGCGATCAAGTCTACTCAGTATCCAAAGCCTACCAACTTCTCCACACCTGACTTAGAGTTGAAGAACACTTCCATTACAACAGAACGAGAGAAATACAAATGCAACGGCACAGTACCTGCATTAATTCTGGAGGTGACCGAATGCGCGAACTCCGAAATGAAATCGGGTGTAAAGCAAGAGCAAACTACAGATTACTCCGAATTCGGAATTCAAAGATGAAGAGAACAATGCGGCATGCGAAGCAGAGTGTGAAGGAACTGAACTCGGGAGCAGCGCAAGGAGTGAAGAGCTCGAGAATGGTGTGGTGGCCATGGCTGTCGCCGCAGTTGGTCACTTGGTGTGAGTCTTCCTCCGAATTAATTTTGGCGGCTTCCAATTTGGTACAGTCGGCATTTGCTTCCAAGTGGCACACCCAGTTTGTTTTTTTAAATTTATTTTGGGGAGATGATTCATTTATCTTCACTGGAATGATGATGAAGCTATTTACAGTACATCCATAGAAATGGATGAAGCTTGCAATGTAGTTGAAAATTTATTTAGGGGAGGCAACCATTTCTGATCACTTAAGCAACTACATATATCTGCAGGGCGGGTTTCTTTGGTGGGGAAATTTTCCTATGTGCAACAATGGAGTTTGGAAGGTTTCCATAATTTTCCAGATTTTTATTTCTCAAAATATAATTACTACGAATTTTTCAGTGGAAGATTTTGTTCTTCCCATACCGGTGATATGGGGCTTGCTATTGCCGACCATGGGTTGAAACCAAAATTGACAAGGGGTGCTTACAATATTGAGAGTCTCGTGGTCAATTATTATGTGCCACAACTGCGTCGGAATTGCACCATAATTAATCACTGTTCATGGAAAGAGAACAATATACATAGCCAGAATAGAGACAATGATCAAAAATGGGTTGCAACCCCTATTTATTCAAAAGAGTGTACATTCATACAAAATAAAGTGATCTACAGTTGCAAGATTTGGTAGCAATTAAGCAATTTCATCCACTGAAAATCGAAAAATATCTCATCAAATACTCCCTCTATCCCACTAAAAACCTCCAAATCAAGCAGAATTTTTGTCCCACTAAAAAGCTCCTTTTGTGTTTTTGATTGTTTAGTGAGCGTTTGTTACATTGAACAACCTTGTGGGGGCAAGTGAGACAATCAAAAAGCATTCCTGTGGCCTTGCAAGCTTGGCCTTGGCAATGTGGGACACGTTGTACTAATTTCTTTGTCAAATAGTAGTGTTGACAGCCTATTTAGTGACTACTTTGGTGCTATTAAAATTTGATCATAAAGTGGGACAGTTTTTTTATTTTTGGATATTTAGGTTGGAGAACATGTCATTACAATCCCATTGCAGCCACCACCCTTTAAATAATCTAAAATGACAGAGCTGGCAGCAATTATAAAATATGTTCAAATATCACACTTTTGACATGAATTTTGGGTGCCTAAATGATAGTGTTTAAGATTGAAATTTTGCATAGATCTAAGGGATGGGTTATTTATTCTTGAATGAATGTATTTTTGACATTTTGATTGAAAATATAGTTAATTTCTTAACGGGAAGAGTTTGGGAGGGTTTTCGTGGGACAGAGGGAGTATTCCCTAGAAAAAATTTGCATCATTTCTTAATGAAACTGCACTAAAAAAAACAATTTGCAGGTATACCTTTGTCACATAGTCCTCCATGAAGTTGAGAAGATGTCAAGCAAGGTAGACAGATTTGTTTTGGATCAGCCTACTAAATTTGCTTTGCAGGTATTCAACTAACACTGCTGCTTTGTTCCCTTTTGCTTGGGCAAATTTCCAATCTTAGTATCTTTACTAAGTTTTGAAGCTAAAGTCAAGAATCCATTGTAGATCCTTTTCCCAATTGTGTCCCTATCTACATCTATTCAACATTTTTGCCTTGAAATTTGAAAAATATGTAGATAGGAATGCAATTGGAAACAAAGAGTCCATGAGAGTCTGTGATAAGAATGCATATATAATATGCATTCATAAATATGTAGATTATAGATGGAGAATTGATTATTCATTCAAATGTGGTGATATAATTTTTATATGAAAAAAATTAAGGAAATTGTGATGATTTTATTTATTTAAAAATAAAATATTTTGTAAAGTATTCCAATAGTTAATTTTGCGTTACAAATCATAGAAAAATTCGCATAAAAAGTCCTTAGACTTTGACACATTGTTACTTGGACTCCCATAAATCCTTCTTTCTTCCTAATGTGTGGCATGGTTGAAGGTTGTTCATCACTATAGGAGCTAGATCATGGCTATTGCAAAAGCATGATTGAGTGGTTGCAACAAAAAAACAAAAAACTGACCATATGGTTTGAGCATCTATGATTAGCATTGTATAATTTCAATTCCTAGAAAGTATCATAAATTGTAAAAGAAATGCATTGTAAAGTGTTAGTAGAGGAAGCCCTTCCAACAATTGTCATATATGTGAAAATCCACCATGTTGCTATCCACAAGGGGGTGACTCTTAAAGGAGTTTGCATATTACGCGTGACCAACGGATATTATTTATGGGGGTATTTTGATAAAGGGGACTAATTAAATAAACCATATCATTATCTAATTTTCTAATTAGTTTTAATTTTAAGTACACTTACTTTGAATTTGAAAGATAGGTCAATTTTTGTACCATTACTTTATTATAATTATAGGATCTTGAATTGGAAATATCCTATATGTAACAAAATTATACCTTATAAGTAATAAAATACCACAAAATACAGGATATCAGTAGTACCATAGAACATTGCTAAACACCTAACAAAGTGAGTTACAAATGAAGGTTGTGGACACATAGAGGTTATCATATTTAGATGCCATTGCATATAAATTTAAAATATACTCTTTAGTATCTACAATGAATGCGACTCTTGCACCCAAACAACACAAAACACCAAGATAGAACAACAAATCAATTAGAATGCAACAAAAGCACAATCTTCATTTTCACCACAACCTTCACATGACATTGATATACAATTGTTGCCCATATCTTTGTAGAAAACCTTGAAATCCTAAGCCATACAACAATGAAGGAGAAGGAACTTGCTTTCCTATTCACCTAAAACCTAAGACACAGAAACCGCAAACCCTTGAGCCAACACAACCGCAATAGAATGCACAAGGTGTTTTATGTCACTCACAACAAAGAGACGCTCTAAACGTATGACATTCAATTGATTCCACCCAACTCTAGAAGCCTACATTGCAAGTCATAAACCAAAAACAAACCAAAATCACGCGTAAGTTCAAACACAAAATTCAATGTAGCGCAAATTCAAGTTGCTACAAATAAACCTTGCTAGAATGAAAGAGATGTCCTAAGCAACATAAACCAATTTTTTTGAGATTCATCCACATTGAAAGAGACAACCCCAAAACCACGACATTCATCTATCCATATTCAGTATAGTACTTGGCAGGAATATAGACCCTACTCATAGCCCCGTCCTAGGATAATTTTACTTCATGGTATATTGGTACAATACTTAGCTGGAATACAGAACCTACTTATAGCCCCAGTCTAGAATACTTTACTTCACGGTACATCAATATAATACCCAGCAAGAATATAGACCCTGTTCATAGCCCCAACCTAGGATACTTTTACTTCATGGTACATTAGATCTAAAAAAAAATTGGCTAGATCATTTATGTCTATATATTTATTATAATCTTGATTCACCTATTTTTTCTACAATATATTATCTCAAATATTTTTCAAAAATTTAGGAGCAATGAATAAAATATACCATATCTTTGGCCACACGTAACATGCTAAATTTTTCTAAGTCACACCCACTCACCCTGGTTGCTATCTAATGTATTCTTTTTGAAATTTTGTTGCCCTTGATTTATAGGTAATACTACTATCAATTATTGATATTCTTCTAATATGAATTTTGGAAGTGACTATTTTTCTATTTTGGATACATAGGAATTAATGAAAATATTTTAGTATTGACCATGGGAAAATCAAATGATAAAAATTTGTTCATAAATCAAAATGATCCAAAGTCACCTACTTGATTGCTAAAATGCTTGTTTTTGGAGTGGGAGATATATATTTGGATGTGATTATCTTTATTTCCTCCTATTTGATTTAAATGTTAATTTTATCAACTAATAATAGCCCCATTTCAAATCTTGAGAGTTTATTTTATCTTGGGAACATTAATAACACATCCATTGTCAATAGAGACTTTATTGCCTTCTAAGTTGCAGTTCATCAACTCAAAGAAAACATTTTCATTGATTGATAGCTGTGGTTGAACTCAATTTTTTTGTTGCACTTCCAACAAAAATGGTCTTGTACAAACAAAATGATTGAAGCATTTAACCTGAAGTGCCTAATGATTGTAAATCAATACAAACTAGAGTGTACCAAACTATTCACTTGCTACATCGAAACGCATGCTCCCATCAATTTTAGAAGCATGGCAACCTTGCATCACCAAAGAGATATAGGAGATAGAGCAGGAGCAGCACAAAAAGGCTTAGAAAAGAAGAAGACCAAGGAGCATTTAATAGGGTATGTATCTATATCGATGTTGAATTTTTGAGACATATTTTATGGTTGCTGGCTCCATCCTTTTGAGATCAATTCCCAAATGAAGCTTGAATATCATTCATCAGATACCATTTATTTTCCACGGCTACAAAGGATTACAACAAAAAAATTCACTGAGTCTACGACTGGACGTTTTTCCAAAACATAAGTGAACACATGGTGTAATGACAAGTTTTTGCTTTAACGATTGAAGAGTTCACCTACTCAAACAAGGCACAATTCAAGCTTATTGGGATTGTCAATTCAAAACAAGGGTTGATTTGAGGAGAGATTTGGAATTTCGCATCTCCGTAACATTGAAAATCAAGCTTGCAATCTTGGAAGGGCCATAATATTCAGTAGCCTTCAGAGAAGCTGCCTTTTCCTCTCTGGAGTCCTCATCCACGACTTTCATCCCCACATATTTAATGTAAGCTTCGGTACCAGGATAGTGACTGTCCATTACCATATGTTCCATTTTCTTTTTATAATTTTAGGACTCGACATATAAATCAACAAATATTTGTAAGGTAGGGGGCTGTAAAAGCGACCTGTCTCTAAAAGCGATTTGGTAGATTTTGTCTCTAACATGTATCAGAAGTGTACATTTTAGGAGAGGGTCGCTTTTAGAAACCACTGTGTTTTCAGCTTCAAAAAGTCATAACTAATTCCATGAATGTCCAAAAAATATGAAACGACTTGGGTTAGATGCCAATTCCATTTTTCTTACCACGAAAATTTACTGAAAATTGTTTCAAGGAGTTTAGCTTCCCCCAAAATGCAATCAGCTCTTAAAGTGTTGCTTTTAGAGCCACCTACCTTAGTGAAAGATGTTGGCCAAAAATCCATTGAGTGATAAACTAATGTATTATTATTCTATGCAATCAATAACTTATTTTGGATTCTTAAGAGGAAAGACAACTCTATATATACACATGGGGTGGTAGGAGGTAGAGCAACCCATGTGGGATAAATAAATTAGAATTTGTAGGTTCTCATGCACTCATAGTTAAGTCAAAAACAAAGAATTGTGTTAAAAGTAGAATTTCAGACCTCATTTAGGCATATTTAAATTATTTTTCTCAAAAAACTTTGAACTAGAAAAAGTTGGTAAATGAAGATAAGTTTCACTTCCAAAAATCCGTTTGGGATTTTGAATCTCCAATCAAAAGTTATGGACAAATTTTGGAGAGGGGTTGGAATGGATTTTTAAAAGTGTTAAAAGAAAATGTCCATTAAAAATCCTCTCCAAAATTTGTCTATAACTTTTGATTGGAGATTCAAAATCTCAAATAGATTTTTGGAGGTGAAACTTAATGTCATTTACCAAATTTTTTAAGTTCAAATTTTTTTGAAAAAAGTTATTCTACTATGCCTAAATGAGGTCTAAAATTTTACTTTTAACACAATTTCTACTTTTGACTTAACTATGAGTGGTAGTTGAGAAACTACAAATTCTAATTTATATATCCCACATGGATTGTTCTACATCCTACCACTCCATGTGCATATAAAGAGTTGTTTTCTCACCTCTAAAGCACAATGCACAAATGGATTCCAATTCAAAGTGAGATAATTGTACAATAACATTGATAACAATAATCTCAATAGGGGTTGTCACGCCTTCTTCAAGAAACACAAATCTATGAAGTCGGAGAAATATGTGAGAGAAACGAGGATCCAATGGCGAGCCGTTTCATGTGAAGGAGGTGTGACACCCCTTTTTCCTGTTTGAAGCAATTCTCAGAGAATGTGTTACCTGCAAAGCTGGATGGGAGCTCCGCAAGCCACGCACAACCAATGAAACTAGCAATTCTCAGAGAAATTTTTTCTTCGAGGACGTTTCTTCACCTTCGGAGGAGGAGAATGGCACTTGCTCAACCTTAGAGGTTGAGAGCTCCGCAAGCCACGAAAACCTGCGCAAACAGCGCCATGCGTCCAATCTCCGAGAACTGTCGCAAGGTCGGAGGAGGTGTAACTACCCCTAATGAATCCATTAGCATTTTGTTTAAAGATCCTATTGTTGAGTTTTCAGTTTTACTTAGAATTTTTAATTTTCCACCAGCAGTGCATAGTCATGGCGCAGGCACAAGTAATGTTTGACAATTATTGACAACTGTCAGCATGAAATCAGTAGTTATTGATATGGTGCGGAATATACCGCACCATTCATCCCTCAAATGAGATGGTGTGGTATATTCCTCACCATTTCATTCAGGGGAGGGCAGAGCCAATGACTGCTGCTGAATGTTATGGCTATTCAAAATTGTTGTGATGAAAAATACTAACTAAGTGGCATGCTAGTCTCTGACACAAAGCTAATTTAGAGGCTACACTGACTTGACTTGTCCTGATGCGTGTTTTACTACATAAACTTTTGTGCTATGTTATATTATAAAAAATTTCAAAGAAGGATTGAACATTCTTACCAATAATATAGTGTACATTGATTCATCCACTAGCACTTACTAATAAAATGATTCTTTCCTAGCTTTGTAAAAAGTTATACTAGCTGGCAATTACGTAGAAAACATTCACTTAATTTGAACGATACATTCTAGTCACAAAAGGTACTTGTTAATTTAAAAAAATGTTGCCTTGTTGGATAGGAATTATATGAAGTCGTTGCCAAAAACACTTCTCCTTTATATTGTCCCTTTGGTCTTAGGCAATGGTTTTTTGCTCGTAACTTATGCATTGTAGGTCCATTTTCTGTGAAATTTGAATGAAGGTACATGTGGTAGTTGTAGCCACATTGAGTAATTTAAAAAAAATTAATTTAATATTTTTAAATCGCCTCCAATTGTATGTCTATCTAGGCCATTTTGGAGGGGATTAGTACTTTTTCTGACCCAAAAATGCAAATTTATAGTTTAAAATTGAGATGCAAGGACTTCTAATAAAGTTACACAAGCCTACAAAGAGATTTTCTAAAAATATTAAAGTGTCCACCTTCCATATGTGCTTAAAGTGCAGTACCTTTGTACATGTGCAAAGAACACAAATTTTTTTTTCCCCAAAGATGCAAATGGTTGAAAAGAAGCATCTTCAAGTTAGGAAAAATGGATTTTTTTAGTTTATATTTTTGAATTTTTTTACTATTTTCTAAATATCAAGTTTTGATTAGTATCTATTTTTTGCATTTTTCATCACTCTTTTTTGTACATAATTTTTAGTGATAATTTTTCTAGGCCTAAATTTTCACACATATACTATTTTGAATGCTTTACAAATTATCCATATCTTATTTTATTTAAAAAAATTTATTCCCAAAGTCATAGTACTCATAGTACTAAGCTGTTTTGAAACCCTAGGTGTTTCTTGCAACAACCCTCAAGAGCAAATACCTGAGTAGTTTTCAATATTCAAATCTATTCTTTCCTAGTCCACAATAAGAAATGTTTCTACTATATGTACATCTGCACTAAAGATACATGAAAATACTATTTGTATAGACTTGTACAAAAGACACATGAGTGACTATCTATATATCCTTGTAATGACGCTGCAGACACAAAATGTCCAATAGATGATTTAGTGATTCCAAAACGCAAACAGAAAATGATTTATTCATCCATTTTATATTGTATGGCTCTTTCAGGGGGCTTTAGAGAATTGTGCAAAGTTGAATTATGGCTCATTGAAAGCATTAGTTATTTTTAGTGGTGAAAGATTCTAAACAAGTGACAAGAAGGCATCTTCAACATAGCAGTATGGCAAAAATTTGTCAGTATAGACAAGTCCGCTTTTCAAACCTTGTGTCATTACAGCTGTACCACGGGGGGGTAGTGAACGGGTGGAGTAGCAAAATAGGTGCAAACAAATGATAGGGTATTTTAAAATCATTTGGTCAAAAAATTATAAAAGAGTTTAGAATAATATAGGGTATAGAAAATGGCTTTGGACGTCTTTAAAGTACTATAGGGTATGGAATAATAGGCGCATTAGAAAATGCAGTAGTACTAAAATAGCCCCCTTTATATTAAATTTTTTGGCCAGAAGTCTGAAAGTGCTACTTTCTCGGCTACTTTGAAAGTGGCATATTGGTGAGGATAAAAAAATTAAATTTGCTATTACTAAGAGCATAGTATTGTACTATAGGAAATATACTTTAGTTCATTTACTTCTCTCGGATTCCTACAGTAACTTAACTACTCTTACAACTAAGTTATACACTGTATACAACACAAAATTTAATGTCTAACTACTGTAAATACTTTTTCTTACAGCATACACTGCACGTCCTACTGGATTGAACTTAGGGTTAGTTGAATTGGGCAATCTGGATGCTGTATGGTTCAGGGTTTCCACAGTTCAATCTGCCTCACCTGAACCCGACTAATGCTGGAGTTCGTTGCGTGTACATCGTTGAGTTTGCTTTGGCCGAGGTGTTTAGGGTTTAGGGTTGGTTTGGTGGGGGCGTCCCAGAACAGCCTTCATTGCGGTTTGGGGCGAATCTGCGTTTTGTGTGTAGGGTTTTAGCTTTCAGGGTTTAGGCTACCTTTCTCTTGCGTATTGGATCCAGATGTGGTTTTGGGTGTAACGACAAATTCTCTGTGTTTAAGGTAGGGTTTATGATGGCGCTCAATTTCAAAATTAGGCTCTACTCAGTGCTCTAAGATTAGGTTTAATTCTGTGAGATATTAGGTGAAGCTTGACTCAAAAAACATTTTACAATAAAAGCTTTCTTCCGGCAAATTTGGTTGTAACTTGAATTGTCATTGGCCATGCTGCATTATATATTTTGAGAAATTTTTTGATACCAAACCAGCCCATTTGATGTAAGCCAAAAACTATAGTAGAATTTTTTTTCAATCTAATTTATCATATCATTTATTCATAGAAAATTGGAATTATAAATAACGCAATCCCCTTCTCTATTAACCCAAAGTAGAAAATTACATAATTATAGCATGTCCAAAAAAAAAAAAAAAGTAATACCCCCCTATAAAATAGTGGTTGGTCGCACCTATATCCTTATTTTTTTTAAGGCACTGACCCTCCCGAGAGCTGTACTAAGTATGGTGAAGTATGAAGGTCATGGTAGACAAGTCAATAAGGGGCCATTTCCTTAAAAAACAAAATCAACAGTTAGTGGCAGTAGTTGCATTAAAAGCTAAATTTATGCTCCATTATTTGAGAAGTAGTTTCCAAACATGGATTGGGATTGTTGTTTTACTTAAAATGATGGCTACACCTTCTTTGCTAAAGAACTTTAGACACAACTGCAACATACATATTTGGAAGTATCTCACAGTAAAAACTAAGTGATTGATTTCCTACACTACCAATCTCTCAATACCTTGCCACATGATAGCATACCTAAACCTTCCCCCACCTCCTTGTATACCATCATAGTGTGTGTTCCATGCCTCACACCTTCTTAGCCACTTGAAATTACACACTACATTTAGCCTTTGTACTACATGAAGAGGACTTGTTGTCTACCATCACAAAATTATTGTTGTTGCTACTAAATCCTTCTTAGTCTTTGCCGTCAAAGGTCACTATAGCTAATGCATATCCATCTTGCCACACCTTGAGAAGTTTGAAAATGATAGAAGCAAATGTGTCAGGATGGTGGAGACTTCAATAGTGATAGATTTGTAATTGAAAAATGTTTCTATTGCAAGTTGCGCTTCATTAAGGTATTCCTTACAACCCCTTGTCATTGATGCCTCTGCATTGTCAACTTTTGAATAACACAAATATTAATGAAAGACACTCTCTCTTGAGCTTGTTTACAAGAAAATATGAAGGACATGTAAAAAAAAGTGAAAGCAGAGCATGGCATCCATTGTCTTTACATATTCAAACTAAATGTTCATTGCTCCTCAGCCCCTAAAGACCCAAGGCCTGTTTTTTGACATTATAGATTTTTTGGGCAGGTCATTACTCTCATTTTTGGAGGTCTTTGGGGCTGAAATTTTGGGAGAAGGTGGGGTCGAGGAGTATCTTTCAAGGATGATAATTTTTAAGTCTAGAGGATTTAGGAAAAAAAAGTTACAATGCAAAAGGTGCTTTCTTTCCCAGGCAGGGCAGATCGGGCAGGGAGGTTTACACTATGAAGCAAAATTTCTGAAAGTGCCTAGGGAAGGCTGGGCAAAGGGCTGGGCAG
Organism: Pseudisothecium myosuroides; assembly: GCA_951799445.1. Classification (NCBI taxonomy): domain Eukaryota; kingdom Viridiplantae; phylum Streptophyta; class Bryopsida; order Hypnales; family Lembophyllaceae; genus Pseudisothecium; species Pseudisothecium myosuroides. Next base: position 6,694,003 of record OX637289.1, on the reverse strand, counting down.
ATCATTAGAACTTGTCAGGCACTATGGCCCATTGTACTCTGCCTGCTGTTCCATCCTACTTGTTAGTGGCCCAACATTGGAAGCATTTCTCAAGACGGTTATGTCAGACCCTTGGGAAGCATTCAGCTGAAATTGTGAAGAGCTTCGCTTTACCCACCAACTGCAGAGGTTGGGGATCCTAACATCCTTCTAATGCAGAAAATGGAGAGAGAAGTTTTTCCTTCCAATTTTTTTTGTTTATAGAAGTGGTACATAAATGCACGTAAGAATGATAAGGCAAATTAGATATTTCTAATTTACAAGCATAACATGAAGGTTGCTATACATTGCAACCATGAATGCAAAAATAAAGGACAGGCTTCAACTGGACTCCTGATCGTCATGACCGTCTTGAGATACTAACTCTTGCTCCATAATTCTAGTAGTTTCTGCATTCCTCTGTTACAATTCAAATCTGGAGCAATCGCTAAATGGTGGCAGCTCTAATTGCATGACTACTAAATGGCCGCCATAGACGCCCAAAACTTCAATACAACAGACAGCATCTTCAGAATTCACAAGATCAAAGTTGCAGACACTACATACACTTTGCATTCATTCTCTGAACTAGCATTCAACACAAACTCCCAATCTATTTGGTTACAAATACCTCCACCATGCATGTCACAATCACTTCCCAATTCATCCACCACATTGTAGTAGTACCTTTGCAATTGAGATCTCTATAGTTGGACCATTGTTTGGAAATATGAGTGCCTGCAATACAGAGAACACTAGCCTTAGTTCACACTTGCAGGATTCAAGCAAACAAGAAATCACAGCATACTGCATTGAAGAAGAGAGGAGGTTGGAAGTTGGCAGATCAACTTTACCGGGAGGCTCCAGCAATAGGACCAGCGTGGCCCGAGTCACTATAAGAAACCTCCGTTTTAGGTGACAAGCCTTAATTTTTTATGACGGATTTTAGGTGATGTCAATGTTGACAACCGAAAAATTTTATGTCAACAAAAATGTACAATTTTACATCAACATTGACAATCCAATGTTTTCATGTCAACATTGATGTTACGTTGGACATTTTTGTTGACATAAAAATTTTGGATTGTCAACATTGACATCACCTAAAATCCGTCATAAAAAATTAGGGCTTGTCACCTAAAACGGAGGTTTCTTATAGTGAGTGGGAGACGACAGCAGTGGGCCAAAAAATTTGCGGCGAAGGAGACAGCACCAAAAACTGCAACGTTGGAGGCGGAGGCGGCTCTGTTGGGGCCCTGCGTGAGGGCGGCATCGATGGCAGCTTGGTTGGGGCCCTGCGCAGCTCGGTGGAGAGCCTCGACTGCAACGTCGCAGAAGTTGGCAGCACGATGGAGGGGAGAAGAAGCGTCACCAACTGGGCAGTCAACACGATTGCGGCCTTGAGCAGCGATACAAGCGTGCAACAGCGCCAAGTGCCATTGGTGATCTCCGCCCGCCCATTGTCTGTGAAGGCTCCGATGTCAGCTACAAAGGCTCCTGCAACTAGGACATACAGCGGAGAGGCGGTTCCTGAAGGCTCCCCCAAAATCTCCCTGAGTGACCGATTCCTATCTCTGATCAAACAAACCGGTACAACAACTGAAGGGCAAGCCAATCGTTTGGTGTTGTTGCTGAATTTTTCACATTTGCGATCGTTGCCTGTACGCAGGGGCAGTTCAAAGTGGCCATTTGTGGTTCAACCTTCCAATATATGACATCACTTCTATCGCCAAGCTGCACACACACTTGGCTGGTGTGAAAGGAAGTAATTTCATCCGGACATATTGAGATTTATCAAGGAAAGTGTATGGCCTGACCACGCTATTGCTAGTGCTTCTACTGGATACAAGCGCAATGCCGAGACGCCCGTGGGTTCTCAAGGGAAAGTGGGTAAGTTTCTGCTACTCAACTATTACAAGCTTCTGCTTCTCACCACAAATCTCTATTCTTGCCTGCAATGAACTCCCAAAACAATCTGAAAAGTTGAAAAGCCTAACATGAATACTTACAAATAATACACCATATGCTTGCAGCTCGCCTTGGATGACACGCCCCCACGGCGCAGCGAGAGGCTCCAAGTTCTGCAGGCCTCCACTTCAAGGGCTGCGGAAACTTTGGCAGCGGCTGCAGAGGTGGGCGAAGCAGATCAAAGCAATACAGACACGTCCAGTAGCAAAGACGACCTTGGAGGAAATGAAGAGCGACAACAAGAAGCAGCCTTGGGAAACAACAACAACTCAAACGAAATGGAAATCCCGGAACCTGACGAGGATTTCCTAGACAGCCAGGAATTGCACGGCGGCTTTGCAGGTGACTACAACTACGACAGTGCATTTGAATCGGAAGACTCTGATCAGGAGGAGGAAGACAACATTGACCTCACACAATCCGGACACCAATGGCCGCTCGAGCTTCTGCACTAGCCTGATTTTTTGACAAGGCCTACTAGCAGCCGACCGCGGAGGAGGCGTCGACTACAGCTAGCAAGTGGGAGAGAGCAGGAGGGAGGAGTCGACGCGCCCGAAACGGAGGAGCGGGAGAATTCAACTTGGCGAGGCGACGGGTCCACCAACGACTGGCTGCTGGGCGGGATTGCTGGGGCCAATGAAGCGGCCGTTGGAGATCGCGGCAGGCGGCTAGGCCAATGGGGGAGCTTTGACGGTGATGGGGGTAGCCCCCCATGGCCGTGGGGGGAGGATGGGGCTCACAATGCCGTTGGACAGGGCAGGCCCAGCTCTCCCAGAGCTGGAGTTCAACAACAACCAGCCCCTGAGGTACGGGCTGCTGGAGATTTTCCTGAGTTTTTAGATGGGGGAGATGAGCTGTTGGAAAGTGAGGACAATGATAAAGTGCCTATAGATTTTTTTTAAAATGTGGGAGGAAATGATGAAGAGGATAGTGGAGATGATGGGGACCCGGGGAATCCCAATGGTGTGAAACACTTGTACCGGGGCTCTACTTGGTCCCGGACAAATTTCACATTCTCCCCGGAGCACAAAAAATTTGTAAGTAGCACGGGTCCAGCGGGAGATTTCCGCACATTTCCCACTTTCATGCAATTATTCTTGTTATTTTGTCCGTACACCTTGTTGCGCAAAATAGTGATAGAAACAAACCGCTATGCAACGGCTCCGCGATGGAATGGGAAAACAAAGGGAGGGGATGTGTGGTTGCCTTTGACAGTACCAGGGTTGAAAGCCTATCTAGTCGCACGAATTTACATGGGTTTGAAAAAACAACCCAACATGAAGACATATTGGAATGCTAAGGGTTCGTTCTTCCATTGCCCTAGAATATCTAGAATTTTCTCACGTAATAGGTTTCAAGCTATTACAAGATGTCTTCATGTCACCAATCCTGCTTCGTATGTTAGGGAGAAAGAATTGCCGGGATATGACAAGATGGGCCAAGTAAGGTGGTTGGTAAATGATATTAGAGATAGTTTCACACGCCAATGGAACTTGGCAAAATTTCTCACGGTGGATGAAATGATGATCCGTTACAAAGGGACGTATTGTCTGGCGCGGCAATACATGCCCAAGAAACCCCAGAAATGGGGCATCAAGGTGTGGTGCTTAGCGGAGTCATTGTCCAAGTTTGTTTACAATTTCGACATCTACTGTGGAGCGGTCCAGAACGTGGGAGGAGAGTTACAACCGGTGGTTTGTGGAGAGGGAACTAGAGCACATAGCGTGGTTATGAGATTATTGGTCGGCTTGGAGGACAAGGGTCATGTAGTGGTTACGGATAATTTTTTCTCAAGTGTTGGCTTGTTCAAAGAGTTGGCAACACTTGGGATATACGCGACGGGCACAGTGCGGTGCAACCGTGTGGGATTGCCGGCGGACTTGAAAGAGGTACGTACTTGGACCAAGGCACCTCAAGGTACGGTGCAATGGAAAATGCATGATACACGTGGCATTGTTTGCGTGATGTGGAAGGATAGACGTCCCGTTTTACTCATTTCCACTCATGCATTGCCTTTTGTATTTCCGTGTGTTCCGGTGCCCACCGTCCCTCGTAGGAATGGCGCTATTAGTAATGACATCCCGACATCCCCCGTGCATTTAGAGTACACCACACACATGAGGGGGGTGGATGTGGCCGATCAATTGAGGGCATCTTACTCTAGCCAAACTAGATCTCATAAGTGGTGGCATCGGGTTTTTTTTATTTTTTATTGGACACCACGGCGGTAAACATGTACATTATGTACCTTGCACTCATGCGACGGCAGCGGCAAGGGAAGAAGCCAATTACACACTTGCAGTTCAAGTCTCAGTTGTGTGATGCCCTCACACAAGATTGGCACGGCTTAGGCAACGATGTGGACGAGGAAGACGAAGATCTACATCCCCACATGCCTACATGGAGTCGATTGACACGTCCGTATGTAGCATGTGGACATCCTACATGTAGACATTATTGTCGTGCACACAACAAGATGTTTTTGTGCCAAAATCGAGGTTGCTTTGAGGAGTTCCACTATGGGGTTGGACAAGGCCGAAATTGTAATAGAAGAAGGTATTTTTTTCAATTTCCTTCTTTCCACCTTTTTTTGCCCATTCAACATGTAGTTCTTCATTTTATTTTCCTACATGTTCTATATTTTCTTCTCATGGAGTACTTTTGCCAATAAATTTTTTTGCATCCTATTTTTTTTGTGGAGTGGGCTTCTTTCTACCTTTTTTGGCAAATTCTAGTTTCATCTTCTTCTAAACTATATCTCACAAGTAATAAAATTTTGTGCAACCTATTTTTTGGGGGGAGTGGGCTTCTTTCTACTTCTTTTGCAAATTCTAGTTTCATCTTCTTCTAAACTATATCTCACAAGTACCGTACCCGGAGGTCACCTTCGGCACAAACTTGCTGAATAATTAATTAAAACCAGAATGTGGTTCGGCAGTTCATTTTTAATTTTTAAATTATTCGGCAATTATTGAATATTTTTTCTTAATTTTCGGCAGCCCTTCAAATTATTTCAGAAATTGCATAAAGATTTCTACGTGGCATACCTTTGGGTGCAATAGTCAGTAACCATCGCATGGAAGTAGAAGTTATGTAAGATATGTACAAACAATCTCTTTATACAAGTGGGATAGTAGTAGGTAAGACAACCCATGTGGGATATGTAAATTAGGATTAGTAGAAGCTCAACTACTCACACTTAGTTAAGTTAAAAGCAGAAATCGTGTTAAATGTAGAATTTTAGACCTTGTTTTGGCATAGTAGAATAATTTTTTTCAAAAAACTTTGAATTGAAAAAAGTTGGTAATCTAGTCTAAATTTCATCTACAGAAATCCGTTTGAGATTTAGAGTCTCCAATCAAAAGTTATGGATAAAATTTAGAGAGGGGTTGGGAGGGACATTTCTTTGACATTTTCAAACATCCTCTTTGATTTTTGTCCATAACTTTTTTTTAAAGGCTCAAAATTACAAAAGGATTTTTGGAGATGAAATTTAGCTTAATTTTCTTACTTTTCTTAGTTCAAAGTTTTTTGAAATTTTTTATTATACTATGACAAAAAGAGGTCTAAAGTTACATTTAACACAATTCCTGCGTTTTGACAATGAGTGGTCTCATGTTCAAATTGTCCCATATCTTTTGAGACTTCATGATGGATAATGGACTTCATTATAAAAACGACCTCTCCACCCAAAGTTTTGAGGACATGTATTGGCATCAAGTTGAAATGGTATATTTTCTAATATTTCGGCTTTCTTAACAATTAATTTTCTTTAAATTCGGCATAATGGCTTACTAATTTTCAAAATTATTCGGCTTAAAAATTTTTAATTATTTTTCGCCGAAGGTGACCTCTGGCTACGGTAATAAAATTTTGTGCAACCTATTTGGGGGGGGGGGGGCGTGGGCTTCTTTCTACTTCTTTTGCAAATTCTAGTTTCATCTTCTTCTAAACTATATCTCACAAGTAATAAAAAATTTTGCAACCTATTTTTGGGGGGGGAGTGGGCTTCTTTCTACTTCTTTTGCAAATTCTAGTTTCATCTTCTTCTAAACTATATCTCACAAGTAATAAAATTTTGTGCAACCTATTTTTTTGGGGGGAGTGGGCTTCTTTCTACTTCTTTTGCAAATTCTAGTTTCATCTTCTTCTAAACTATATTCTCAACTAATTTATGAAGCAAAACAATGTACTTGTTTTGACGAATTTTTTTTTATTGTCGTCTCAGGTGATGGGTGCTGGACTCCATCAGGAGAGAGAACTTCTAGCTTGCAGGAACGAGGGTGGGGGGTTGCACTTCGTTGCCAGGTGGCGTGGGCCTAGGTGCCGCAGGCGACCTCACAGGAGGAGGCAGGTGGCGGGGAGCAGTGGCCTACAGCCGGGGGGAGCAGCCCATCTCTGCCAGCCTGCCTTCTGCCCGCTGGCTGCAGGGGGGTCAGACCGGTTGTAGATGGCTGGCGACTTGCCCCCCGGACTTGGGCAGTCTGACAACGGGGGCTGGGTGGGTGGGTCCGAGCATTGTAAAGAGCTCCACCCAGCATGGGCAGCAAGCCCAAACCTCTAGGCTTATCCACAAAGGTTGTGGCCTTTTTTTTTTCCTCAAAGATACATTTTTTGCACATGTGGAGTGCAATTCTTTTTTTGCAAAGAACATGTTCAAAGTGATGACTCCACCGTTCAATTTTTGAAATGGACAAGAATTATATGGAATGGAATTGAAGGAAAGTTTAGCCTTTGTATTGAGATTTCTATAGACCTTTGTGTCTAATTATTCCATTTTGGATATGCCATAGACCTTCATTTCATTTGAAACTTTCTGAGAATGTACCCAACTTCTATTAGAATCAGAATTTGAGGTGGCACAAAGGTTTTGAAATATTCTTCATGGATTTATACCCTCCGCAATGTTAGCTGCCCAGGATTTGGAGGGTTGAAAAAATTATTTCTTCCACCTTTGGCTACGTTGATCTCTCAAAATATTATGAATTTTGTGCTGAAATTTGGTGAGTGAAAGCCTACTGAAGGTAACTTCAAGATCCAACGGTTGAAACCCCCTCCTAAACTAGTAAAACTTTCCCCAAAAAATAATTTCTACACTTGATCCAAATTTCACTAGTTTCACTAGTTTCACTCTCAAAACCTTTAGGGGTTAAACTATTTAATCTCAAACTATCGTGTTTTTATTGCCATGATGAAAAGGTGAAAAGAGGGCATGAGCCACATTTTTTTTATTTTTCATAATCCAAAGCAAAATCTAGAAAATCTAGAAACAAGCAAACATGCCAAAGTCAATTGGAAGTAGACATACTCAACTATTTGGATTCATTAAAATAAATCTACTCAAGGCACAAAGTAAACTTATAGTATATTGTCAAATAAAAACATCTATCACTTCTGTAGAAGTACCTCACATCTCTAAAGAATGACAAGCCTAATGCAAACTCTAGAATTACCAGTTCTAGAAAATTAAAAAAATTAATGTAGAGTTGAATCATTCGCTTCTTAGGAATTCATGCTCATTTAATAATTGCACAAAGAGTTCAATTAAGGTAGAGCTACCCATTCCCGACCATTGACCCATACCGAACCTATAGGTGTAGTTATTTCCGCCTAATGTTGTACCAAATTTTTTGAAGTTTAGAATTTTTTTTCCTTTTCAAGGTTGGAACTAATAAGTTCATGACACATGTCCCAAGTTATAAGAAAGAAAGTAGGAAATAATGAGTAGGAAAAAAGTTCTTGAATGATCGGGATTGGAAGAGTCTATACATTGGCCACGGGTCCGGAGCACTTTTTGCCTTTCAAAATTCATAGTAATTTCAGTTCAAGAGATGAAATTACCAAAAAAATTGCAATCACCGTCATTTCTATTGATGCACCTCTAAAAATATTTGTTTTATCTTGCACTACTCCAGATCATGTTGGAATTGCTTATTCGGTTGGTTATGAGTGGCTCTACCTTACTCCTTCAGTTTTATATAATTCAATGTGTAAGTTCTTGTCGTTGCTTTTCAAAGCTTGAAATTTAAGAAAGAAAAACAAGCTGATGGAGCGTCTTCAGTAACGAGACTCTTGTTTGTGTCTGCATTTAGTTGCCTTGCTGCTTTTAGAAATTTGCAATTCATCAGAATTAGTAAGGTAGTCTGCTCTAAAAGCGAGCGGGCTCTAAAAGTGAACATGACACAGAGGTACATTTTACTTTCTTCAATGTACCAGCTGGAAACATTTCAGGAGGTGGTCAGTTTTAGTGACCACTGCATTTCAACTTCAAAAATTTGTAACTAATTCCACAAAGGTCCAAAAAATATGAAACGACTTGGGTTAGATGCCAATTCCATTTTTCTTCCTCCAAAAAATAATTGAAAATTGTTTCAAGGAGTTTAGTTTTGCCCAAAAGACAAACAACTCTTAAATGGTTGCTTTTAGAGCAGACTACCTTATTAGGTTTACAAATGGCCAGTTTTTCCTTCAATCCTGTTTACAAATTCAAATATCAGAAACTAGAGAAGTATCAAAGTTTTGACAAACGGTGAAGAAAAAGGAAAGAAAATAATTGAAAAAGAGCTCAAAAACAGAAGCTCACATGTCAGGGTCGCCCCACAAGTATGTTCCAAGTTCCTCAAGCCGCCTGAGGTCAATCTCCCCGCGGTTTTGAACTAAAGTTTTTTGTTGATGCCTACAGCTAGTCACAAGCAAGTGAGCTATGGTTTTGTAATAACATCGAGTTCCTAGTTGTCAATTACAAGTTTTTTTGCAAATTTATCAATTACAAGCTCTTTGCAATGCTTATAAGTTAGTGTAGTAATTTCAAAAGATGAGACTATGAGATACTTGAAGTCATTGCAAAATAGGACAAGATCAAGGGGGGTTTTGAGGCAAAATTTTGCCAGTTTTGACAAAAAGGAAGAATACCTTGACATCCCTCCAAATTAATCCAATGGCATGTTGCTAGGAATACAAGAGCTATAGTAAAAAAAAAGGCGTTGGACGAGATTTTTCTTTTGTTGACGGTTTCTAATTAGGTGATTCATTGCTTTTGCTATTCCATTGAGCAAGGCTTGATAGGTGACGTAAAAAGGAGTTGTTTGAGTGACAATTGTGAACAATGATAAAGAGATTTTGACAAGCGTTTTCCTAAATGATTTTAATGCTTTTCCTATTTAATATCACTACCGTATTTGGATAGCAAGTTTGGCACTTTAGTGCTGAATATTTAATTTAAGTCCAAAATAAACTTCAGTATTAAAAAAAATCATTTTTTGAAAAATTTGACATTCACAAAAAAAAAAAATTTAATATTCAACAACCACCTTAATAGATTCAAAAGTCAGTTATTGTGAGCGTATTCAAATGAAAGGACAAACTCTATATACAAATGGGGTAGTAGTAGGTAAAACAACCTATATGGGATATATAAATTAGGATTAGTAGGAATTCAACTGCTCATACCTAGTTAAGTGAAAAGTAGGAATTGTATTCAAAGTAGGAATTCATACCTCATTTTGGCATAGAAGAATTGCTTATTCCAAGAACATTTGAACTAAAAAAATTTGTGAAATCAAATTAAATTTTATTTCCAAAAATCCATTTGAGATTTTAAACCTCGAATCAAAAGTTAAGGACAAAATTCAGAAAGGGTTGGAAGGGACGTTTTCTTTGACATTTTCAAACATCCTCTTTGAATTTTGTCCTTAACTTTTTTTTAAGGCTCAAAATCGCAAACGGATTTTGGGATATGAATTTTTTCTTAATTTATCAACTTTTCTACTTGAAAGTTTATGAAAAAAATCTTGATACTTGATACTTGATTCAATGGATTTTTATTGGATTCTTTGGATTTTCCACAAACCATATTTACATTTATTTGTAGATTTGTCTATTTGGTTCTAAAATTAGCAAAAAAAATTGACACTTTAAAAAAAATTAATTTGAGCCGAACCTGCTATCTGAATAGAGTATTCTCTAGTCTACATTACATTCCATGATGACAATTGACTAAATGTTTTGCTTATAAAAAAGACGCCAGGTCATGAAATTGACAATCACATGTAGAAGTGCAAATTCTTCAATCTATTTAAAAAACAAACAAAGCAAACAAAGACAACGCTCTCTCTTTTTGCAACAATAGAAGAAGACCGTCTAAACAAGTTCAATACCTTTAAAAACCTCAAGCTTGGAAATTTGCCTCCACATTTGGTATATCTCGCATTCTCCTCCTACTTAGAAGTTACCAACAACTATGTTTTTCAGGAATGATGATGCTCAATAATAGGAGGATGTAGGTCATCCTCTTCTTGATGACAACATCATTCGTTTTAACAAAAGTGTTTGATAATGATTCTTTCTCCTTATGTTCATTTGTGACATGTCTAGCAACCTTCTAAATTGGCAGTAGGACTACATTTCGATGTTAGTACTTAATTTGGCAATTTGGTTGCTTGCCATTACTATGCCTATTTTCGAGGCCCTCTCGTGTATTGAAAAGAAAATGATAGACAACCAACTCTGCACTCCTATCGACGACGCTACACAACCCAAACAGAATGGGCAACGTTCGCTGCTGATGGAATGGACAACACTTCTACGGTTGCTAGCTTTGTAAGGACTCCTAGCTCCAAATCTTGTCATTCATGTAAGCCTCATGTCCCTCCTAGTATCCCCACATTAGAACAAGTCATCCAAATCCAAAGGGCTTTGGTCAAGCAGAAAGGCAACAACACAAAACTGAAGAACATTGACAAATGGTAGTAGTTCAACTGATTTAGGAATACATAGATGAAATGTCCAGTGAGCAAAGAGTGGTCTTACAACTTTCTTGACGTATGCGCTAGAGTGATTTACTTTGTACATAGGGAGAAGTGTACACAACAAAAGAAAGTGGTGGACAACAATTGTGAAGACCCCAATTGCCCATGTCCTTCCTTTAAACGCAATGACAACAATGCAGCCTTGAACTGAATCAACTGCAATGAAAATGTGTCTTCATGTGACAACCTAACTTTTGATGAAGAGAAAGACATGAAGAACTCTACAAATGAAAACAATGACCATAGTTTCAACATATTCAACAATCATGCTTCTCAAAACACTTTGCTCAAGAAGTGCTCATTGAAAGAAGGCAATAGAGGCTATCAACGCAGTGCAGGCCTCATATACCCCTGGAAGAATTAACCCTAAACCTAATCCCCTCCACTTTCATTGGGAACCATCTTAGAGCACGATCCTTCCTAGTAGCTAGCCTAAGGTGCTGTCTTGGAATAGGCATGCCTCAGATTTGTCCACATTGAATCCAAACGGCTCTAGTCAAGCAGATTTGAAATTGAGATCTATAAAAAAGCCAGGATTTGTATTCATTCAGAAAAGTCATAGAAGAAAGTTGTTCAGGTCATAAACCACACAATGGAAGAGTAATCCATGGTACACTCATGCAAAGATGCAAGCACAAAAGAAAAAGGAAATCAACCTCTAAAGTTCCTTGATTATGTTTTCACCAAAAACGCTCCAAAACTGCCATTTTTAGTACAAGTACCAAATTTTAGAAAAAAACCACTTTTGGACACATCTAATTGTAGGATCTTATAGTATGCTAGTTTAAAAAGATGTGGAAAAAAATTCAGAAATTTCCACCACGTGGATTGGAAGATATTAGCATTCGAATTGGCAAAATCCATTTTTTGTCCTTGTGAAAAATCGGGTAGCTGCACTTCACAAGGTCACATTTGTATGAAAAAATGTCCAAAATGGTGGTGCTTCTTTGAATTCCTTTTTCTTAACAAGTTGACTACATACTTAACAAGTTGACTACATACTTAACAAGTTGACTACATACTTAAAAAATTTCAAATCATTTGGAATTGTACAACATATAGGAAACAAATAGTAAATTGAAAGAAGTAGAGAATGATTCAAAACACTAAATTGTTAAGAATTTACTTATGGAATTGAAAAATGTCAATCCCAATGGTTGTAATGTTGTTATAAACAATCTACATCCTATGATTTTATTTTTTTCAAGAAAAATTGAAAATTGAGTGAAATAAACAACTTCAAAGTTTATTTTAGAATAGAAAGTCCATAACTACCCGCAAACTAAAACTCATAACTTTTGACTCATTGACTGAAATAGAATAATTCAAAGCTTTCCACGTAGATTTAAATCTAGAAAATCAAAGAATAAGGAGACAAAGGAAACCTTGGAAGGCCTTGAATGGACACCAATTGGGTATCATGAATTCAAAGCATTTTTCTCAATTGTTTTGTACGTAAGGATTAAGAAATTTCCAAACATATGCTGTTACTAGACCATTCACGAGCCTCTATATCACTGTCCTATTATTTTACAATTCCTTATAAAAGACCTTTTTGAGGCAATATCTCAATGTTTGCATATCACCAATACAAGAGTTATTTTGGAGGCAAGTCCAAGAAATAAAAGGAGGATGAAAGAATAAAAGTATTGAGACTTGTTGATGCCATCGATGGAAAATGGGAAAGGATGTGACAAAATGTGAAAGTTGAAACAACAAATAAACGTTGATGAGTCCATGGTCAAGTATAAAGGTAGGTTTTGCCCAATAAGACAATATCTCCCTAATAAGCTGGTGCAGTTTGGGATTGAAGTGTAGGCCTTGGCAGATGCGATGGGAAAATATCCATATATATATATATATATATATATATATATATATATATATATATATATATATATATATATATATATATATATATATATATATATATATATATATATATATATATATATATATATATATATATATATATATATATATATATATATATATATATATATATATATATATATACATTTAGTGTGTATTACGGCAAAGAATGGGCACCAAATCAAGAACAACCAAAAAGGGCTACCAATGAATTAGGGATTCAAAGGGTCACATGTAGAAAGGGTTCTAAAATGAAAGATATGGAGGTGGTGAAGGAATTCACAACAAATTTGCAAAGTCAGGACTATATAGTGACTAGGGATGATTTTTTCACTTTGGTTCCACTATTCATGCACCTTCTAGAGTGTAGTATGATAGCCATCAATTGGTACACTAAAATTGTTCTACAAGTATATTTGCCGAGAAATGTGGAATTCAGACATTAGAAAGAAGGAGATGGATTGGCGAATGCACATTTCCGGCAAAATATGTTGCATAGTGTAGAAGGACAAAACAATGGTATTGATATGATGTTTGACTGTTTGTACAAAAGTGTGCAACAAGGGCTTTCAAAGCCTGCTGGATCATGTGCTCAGCATGAAATACAAGTCACATTTCTGCAATGGATGACATACTTGTTCTTCATTTAGGTCTCACACTGAGAAGTACGTGCTAAGAGACCGAATTGGATGGTCGAAGTGGTTTGGAGTATAGTTTTCTGTTCAAGTCACCTACTGTTGCAGACTCAAGTTAGATCTGCAATGGGATGAGGACCTTCATGAAGTTCAACTTACGTTACAAACACAAGCTTCACCATTAATTACTGTATTTTTCACTCTCACTCAGGGTTGTTTTTTTGGGCAATTAAATTCCCAATTTCCTAAAAAAAAAATGAGTAGCTTCAAGCCTATAGGAAAAAAAAAGGTAAATGTATTAAAAAATGCCAAACTATATTCATGGCTCTCCATTCCATTGCCACAATGTTTCTAAAACCTCATTTCATGTGTCGTGCAAAGCCAACACATACAAAAATTACATACTCAAAATTGCATACTCAAAATTGGCCTCATTCAATTCAAGCCTCCAAAACGAAGGAGCCACAAAACTCATAACCTTCTGGAAAGAAAGGCCACATAACCATTGGTCCGAAAACCAAAAAAAAAGACACTGCTCTCAGTATACATAGTTCACTGTGGAGAAATTAGTTCTGTGTCCTAGACCAACGGGTTTTTTTTTAGCAATTTTTTGTTCAAAAGCGATAAAAAAATAATTTCAAGGAATCTTTAGCAAAATATTCTTGCTTTTGAGTGGATGAAATCGTGTGTTTGTTGCCAACTCTTGGGATGGGATTGCTCAAATTTGGATGAGTGTACATCATTTTGGATGAATAAATGAAATTTCATCCACATTTCAAATTTCATCCATTTCTAAGGATGTAATTAGCTTCATCCTTCCACAGATAATCGCTTCGTGTACTGCTTAAATTAAATGAAAAAAAAAAACCTGCCCTAGACATGTCGAAGAACAAATAATTTGTCTTCTAATGACCTCATGAACAATGGCAGGCATTTGGGAATTAGTTAGCAGCCTTCGTAAAAAAGTTGAGCAAATACAATGGAGAGGAAAATCGATTGATGTGGATACAGACATTGTTGAATCAGTGAACAATATCAACCATACCCGGGCTGGCCACAAACTTCCCCACATCTTTTCTTCCAGGAATTGCAAAGCCTCCAATTCCATAGTCACGCCTTGCTTTGATACCCCATGTTCAATTTTTATTTCATTTCCATTTCCTCATGCTTTCTAAGATTCACAGGGATCCGTGTCATGCTGTGTTTGCTTCGAGTGATCAATTTCCGAACTTAGCCCAGAGGTCCTGCACAGGAGGTGTTCTTGATTGAATTCAAGCTGCCAAAAAAGATGCTGACCAATTCGCAAAAACATTGCATTCTACTGCTCAATACTTGATCGCGTACCCCATGGACCAAATCCATGGACGTGCATCTAGAGCTCTAAACTCCAGGAATACGAAGATAGACACCCCTGCCGAATCTTCCTTACAAGGATATACACAAAGCATTCCGCATCACACTCTCAACAGGAATAAATTGGTCAAAAAACAGCTCTTCTAAGATTCATAGATATACAAATCTCTGAAGTACCTGGGAGAGACTTGGAAGGTATCAAGGCACATCATTGTATTTACAAAATGGAATTCCTCTGTTGAAATCCCCAAAAGTCAAACATCAGCTATAACCTGCAACCTATATCCTCAGCCACTTGGTCATCCATGAAAATAAGCACTAAGAAAATAGCGGCCTTTGCGTCGGTGTTTTTCATCCTCAACCAAGTAGGCTATGCTACGTAGCAACCCTGTGGAGGGATGAACTTCTAGCGTGCAAGTCTTCACCTCTCACTAGTACGTAATCTACAAGAGAAAAAAGTCATAGCCAGAGTCGGAGTCCGTGTCATCGTCATCTATTACCATCATGTACTCGTCCTAAAGACGATTCATTAGCACTGGCATAAGATCAAAGGAATCATCGGAATAGAGATCTGATTAACGCTTCCTAGTGATCGCGACAGTTCCAGCGGCAATGTTCAACTTCTGCCAATTCTTAGTGGCCATGTTGAACAAACAAAACCTCCCGGCCGAACCATTTTGGAAGTTCCATGAATACACAAGCATGAAATCGCCACAAAAACTTGCCTGCATGGTAATGTTCCCAGCCTTGGTATAGAAAGGAAGAAAGCCTCTGATGGATTGAAGCCACGAGCACAAACCTTCGGGCATGCAGTCATATACTTTCCACTTGTGCAACGTTTCATCAACCAGCTCCCACACCTGAAGGGACCAGATCTTCTTTCTACATCCAGATACAAAATCATAGATAACGTCAAAAACGCGCCCATTCCATGCTCCCAACGTATCGAGGCAGTAGTGCTGTGGTAGCTTGGAGGCCCTATCACCGGGACTGAAAAGAGAGCTCCAACTGGCTCTTTCGAAATCGTACACGAAAATCTCCCGAGTGCGCTCTGTGGCGATATAAACTCGTCCATTGCAGTCGGCACACCCGGTGCTCGCCTGCAGAGGGCCACCCATTTCAGACTTCGGAACCCGACATGGCTTCGTCTGCCATACCCCGGATTCGTACACTTGGGTGTCAAAATCATGGCTACCACGAACAACCTTGAACGAGCTGAAAGGGTCTGGTTTCTCAGAGACGATCATCCCAAGAATCATCTTTTCGTAAATGCTTGGCGGAGTGGGAGGCGGATCCAGGCGCTGGTATGTCTTGGACTGCCAGTGAAATGCACTGGCATAGTTACGCAATGACATGTCGTGGGCGGAATAAACCACGCCTTCGCTCGCAACAAAGTCAAAGGAATGATTATGGGTCCAACCCGAGCACCAATCCCAAGACCGGGACAAGGCGTTGTAAATTAGAATTCCGTCGAGTTGGCCATCTTCACCTATCGTGAACAAGCTGAAAAATGGCTTACGCATCGGCTTCTTGAGACCCAAACGCTTGCACGCAATAACGTACCAGTCTTTGCAGACTGTGCGAAGCTGGAAGAATTCATCAAAGGGAAGCTTGGAATACACATTTTCCGCCAAGTCGATGTGGTGCTGTAAGGTACCCCAGAGATTCTCGTCAAGGCTGGTCGATGTGCTTGAGTCGCCACGGTCACTCTGAACGTTTTCCTTCGCTTTTGCTGATCTCGTTTTCATGATGTTGTTCTCTATCAGAAGAAAAAAATCTGTCTCTGCAAGAACGGAAGAGATTAACCCTGCAAGAGGGATGTGACCCTATCAGCAAGGTAATCAGACAAAAACTATAAGATTCCAGAATGAATAGGTACATTCTCCGTATCCCTGAAAGTCAGTCATCGGACACTTTTAGTCCTCAGCGACGTTATGGGTTAGAATGTGAGACTTCTTCAATAATCCCTTTCAAAGTCTCGCTAGTGAAACGTAAGTTATATAGAAATTGCAGGTCTCCACAGATCGACAAAAAGAATCTGGTTCAGCAACGCTCTACTAGTACTAGACTAACGAAGACAGTGAGAACGTCAGTGCGAAGGACCGAGCGTCTGAGTGCATGCACGCTAAAAGAAAAAGGCGTAGTGTACCTTCAAGCCGGATACTACAAACAGACCCGCTACTTCACAAGAAGCTACAGACCCATCCATACAAGTCCCTAAAACCATTCAAGATGTCTGCAACTTAGTACCTACATCAGCTCCCAAGTAGAAAGTACATTGACCACCGGGAAATTGAGAGCACACAATCTTGATCCCGCATCTCGCACATTTGCAATGCATTGTACTCTCGGACCGTCGTTTAGAATAACTTTACAACGACCTAAAAAGTAAATCTGTCTCTAATTAGCTAAATTACTAAACGAAGGCGCTGATCAATTATAATAACGGTCATACAATCAAAGAAAAAAAGTAAGACACACTCTGAACACTTCAAATACACTCAATACAAACTCCAAATACAGACTAAACTTAACAAGAAGTATCAATTTTGCATACAAAACGACCTATCATACGTTGTCCATCCCCTGCACAACGAAGTCATCAAAGAGAGAACGCCGTCGCCAATCTCAACCACAGCTGCAAGCATCTAACGTTCGATTTTGAAATCCAAACCCTCTCCTCGCGTCTAAACACTCTGCACCATAAAACTTGAACGCATCCACGCACAGACAAATCAAGAAGCGTGAGGTACACTCTTCCGTTTCCGCAATCAAGTCCACGCAATATCCAAAGACTACCAAATTTTCCATGCCTGACTTCGAGTTGAAGAACACTTCCATAACAACAAAACGAGAGAAATACAAAGGCAACGGCAGAGTACCTGCATTAATTCTGAAGGTGACCGAATGCACAAACTCCGAAATGAAATCGGGTGTAAAGAAGGAGCGAACTACAGATTCCTCCAAATTAGGAATTCAAAGATGAAGAGAACAATGCGGCATGCGAAGCAGAGTGTGAAGGAACTGAACTCGGGAGCGCGCAAGAAGTGAAGAGCTCGAGAATGGTATTGTGACCATGGCTGTTGCTGCACTTGGTGTGAGTCAGCAAGCCTTAAACTGGCTAAAATTAGCTGAGTTTCTACCAAAAAATCAACGTGGAGGAAGTTGCAAAGTGACTATCAAATTCTATTGTTTACTGCAGGTTTGGCTAAAATGTCTCCATTAATGGCCCTTTTTTACAATGTACTAGTAGCATCTATTTAGTCAGTTTTGTGTCATGATACTCCCAATAATCCTTCAGAACTTGCAAAATCCTTTTTTCTTTTCTTTTTCTTTGATACTAAGGTAGGAGGCTCATAAACCAACCATCTAAGGGCTAGTCCGCCTTTTTCATGTATTTCCTTGGACGGGAATATTTTTAGCTCATTTTTCAGACATAGAGAAGTTGATGAGGAATCTAACCCAAGTCGTTTCGTATTTTTCTGAGCATTTTTGAATTACTTATGAATTTTCAAACAAGTTGGGTCATAGGTCCCTATTTGTGACCCTAGGTCTTTCATAAATGGTTCACTTGCAATTCTAAATAAAAATGGGGAAAGCAAAGAGAGTGATTTGCTCTTGCAATTAATAAGTCATTTTTCCTTGGTTCATTCAATGACTATAGTAGTCAATTTCAGAACCAACTCATTTCCATTTCACAACCATTTATAGGGTCCATTCTTAATGCCCGAACTGTTCTCGAGCCTTCTACCTTACTCACTCTCAAGGTAGCAAAAGTTGATGCCCGTCTGTCTTTAAAGTAGCATATTGCACTAAATTCTATAAACTAGTTTTGGGATCACTTGGTGTGAGTCTTCCTCCACATTAATGTTTTTGGCGGCTTCCAATTAGGTACAGTCGGCATATGCTTGCAAGTGGCATATCCTTGTCACGTAGTCCTCCACTATCTTCGGGAAGAATTGGCGGCTAGGTCAAAGTTAGCCGATGGAATTGGGATAAAAACTGGTTGCAATGTGAAAATTTCAGCAGAAATTGATGAATAAATCTATGAAATTTCTATTTTGAGTATACAATGAAAAAATTACTAGACTCATACTTGAGAAATGGGTTCAATTTGGGAAATGAAAGAAAATAGGAGGTGAAATTCAAAAAACTTTTTAAACATTGGTATTCCATTAAATTGAGAAGATGTTGAGTAGTGCAAACAAATTTGTTTTAGGTCAACCCACTAAGTTTTTGCATTGTAGGCATTCAAACATTGCCACTCCATTGCGTTTTGGGAAGTAGAATGACTTGCTTTTCAATCTTAGTATCTTCATTGAGTTTTGAAGCTAAGGTAAGCAAACCATTAGATCTTTCTTCCTACTTGTAACCCTTTCTCCATCTATTTTCCATTTTTCCCTTGAAATGTTAAAAATATGTAGATAGAGATGCAATTGGGAGAAAGAGTCTATGAAAGTTCACGATAGGAATGCCAACCTTATATACATTCATAAATATGTGGTTATAGCTGAAGCATCAATTATTCATTCAAATGTGATGATATCATTCTTGGCTATAAAAATAATTAAAGGAATTGTGATGTTTTCATCTATTCAATAATAAAAAGATATTTTATAAAACATTCCAATAGTTTTTTAGCATTATACTTCATAGAAAAATCTACATATAAAATCTTTAGACTTTGACACATCATTACTTAGACTCCCATGAATCCTTCCTTTTTCTTTATGTCAGCAAGGTGGATGGTTGTTCATCACCATAGGAACAAAAGCATAATTTGGTGGATGCAACAAAATAAAAAATAAATGACCATAAGTTATGAGCATCTATGATCAAATATTGTCTAAGTTCAACTCCTAAAAACTTCATGATTGGTTAAGGAATGCATCATAAAGTGTCAATAAAAGAAGCCATTGAGAGAAGTCATCATTCAACAATTGTCATTATCTGACTCTACCATGTTGTTATTCATTAACTCTTTCCAAAATAATGTTGTGTTTGATTTATAAATGACACTACTATCAATTATTGTTACTAGCCTTGAACTTTAGAAGTTACTAATTTTTTATTTTGGGCACATGGGAATTAACCCCTATATTTTTATGATTATGTTTTCACTGAAAACGCTTTTGAAATGTCATTTTTAGTGCAAGTACCAAATTTTTGAATTTTTTCCACTGCATGGATTGCAAGATATAAGCATTCAAATTTATTAAAATCGTTTTTTTGGCCCTGTAAAAGACAAGGCAGTTGCACTTCACAAGCTCATTTTTCTATGAAAAATTGTCCAAAATGGTGGTGCTTCTTTGGATCCATTCTTCAAGGCAAGTTGGCTACTTGCTTAAAAAATTTGAGATCCTTTAGAATTGTACAATATATAGGAAAAAATAGTAAGTAGAAAGAAGTAGAGATTGATTCAAAATACTAAATTGTTAAGAATTTAGTTATGGAATTGAAAAATGCCATTGCATTGTTGTAATAAACAATCTACATCCTATGATTTTATTTTTTTCAAAAAATATCGAAAATTGAGCAAGATAAAGGACTTCAAAGTTTATTTTAGAGTAGAGAATCCATAACTGCCTTCAAACAAGAACTCCTTATAACTTTTGATTGATTGATCAAAATGGAATGATTCAAAGCTTTCCACATATATATTTCTAGAAAACCAATTTCAAATTTTTGTTTTTGAAAAAATTGATTTTTTAATTTGCTTGAACTACCCCACCAGGGAAAAAAGTAACATATTAGGTCATAACTTTTGACTCATATTTCCAAATGTCAATAAATTTAGTGCATATAAAAGATATTCCTCGTTCCTAACTTCTATTAAAATTTTAGCCTAAAATATGCAAATCTCTAGTCAGAACATGTACCTGCCTAAAATTTCTATATTGCCAAAATATGCATGTTGGTCCTTTAGGGGTTAATATAAACATTGTAGTGATGGCCAAAAGATCATCAAATGATAAAAAATGTATCTATAAATCAATTCATGCCAAAATGATGTGGTTATCCTTATTTTCTTCAGTTTGATTTGAATGTTAATTTTATCAACCAATAATAGCTACATTGCAAATCTTGAGAGTTTATTTTCTCTTGGAAAAATTAAGGCATCCAGTGTCAATAGAGATTTAGTTGCCCTTTAGTTGAGCAGATCAAAGAAAATATTTTCTCTGAGTAGTTGTGGTTATTTTCATTTTCTTCATTGCACTTCAAACAAAAATAGCCCGTCTAAACAAAATGATTGAAGCGTTTATCCTAAAGTACTTAGTGGTTGAACCTGACGTACTTAACCCCTAAAGGACTGAGGCCTTTTTTTTGCCAAAAAACACTGAAAATTGCCATTTCTGTAGCAAAGAGTAAAAAAAAATTTAATTGTTTTATTTTCACATCTAACCATAGGATCTTACACCTGACTAGTATAAAAAAGTGTGAAAAAAATTTCAGAATTTTTGACCGCATAGATTGCAAGATATTTGCGTTTAAAGTGGAAAAAAACAAGTGTTTTAGCACATTGCAGGATTAGATTTTTTGACTTTGAAAATTTTGAACTTAAAATTTTTGCACTAGATAGATCTGAGCTTTAAATCTTTACAGTAGAGAATTAAGTTGAGAGTCTAGGGGAAAAAAAAATTAAAAAAACCTTAATTTTCATTCTTAAAAATATTGTTAAGTAGAAGGAGGTATGAGATAGAAGGAAAATCTAAAAAATTAATATCTTTTAGATGGAAATAAAATGCACTAATCCAAATGGTGAGATTGTTCTAGCAAGTAAACTAAACCATGAAATTTTATTTATTTTTTAAATTGCAAAAGTTGCATTCAGAATTGAATCCTACAAGTTATTTTTTTCAAGCAGATGCTCTAATTGCCCCAAAAACAAGAATGTCCATAACTTTCTCATAACAAATTCAAATGAAATGAATAAAAGCTTTCCAAATAGAAAAAAATATAATCTATGAGGTAAAAAAATTCAAAAAAAAAATTCAAATTTTTCCAAATTTTTTTTTGCTTCCCCCCGTCCCTTGTTTTGAGCTTATTTGGCCATAACTTTTGTTCCCGGGCACCGATTGAAAAAAAATTATATTCCCATGAAACTAATCAGCTTTTCTATCTTCAAAAAAAGTTTTAAAAAATCAGGACAAAATTTCAGCCTGTAGGTACCTGCCCGAAATTGAATTCGTCCCCCGAAGGAACAATGGTCCTTTACGGGGTTAATGTAGTGGTTTAACCCGAAGTACTTAGTGGTTTAACATGAATACTTAGTGATTTAACCTGAGGTACAAATACTGGAAGCGATTAATCTGCAGTATTTAACCTGAACCCATGCTCCCATCAATTCTAGTGGCACAGCAGCCCTGCATCAACTGAAGAGAAAGACCAGGAGCAACACAAGGAGACTCAGGTCAGAAAACAGGAAAAGGACCAAGGAGCATTCAATCGGGTGGATATTGTATGGATGTTGAATTTCTGGGCTACAGTGCAAGCTATGGACTGTAGACTGGAAACATTTAGAAAGCTATGCATTCCATCTTCACAATGTGTTGTCAGTTTCGTTATCAACATCACCACTTTGCAGATGATCACATGGAAAATCACGAAAATGAAATCAACCATCCAAACATCTGCACGAACAAAGACGAGCACACAATTACTGAACAGAAACCTCTCACATCAGCACCATGTATTTGGCAGCATGAAGGTGTACAAAATTACTAATCTGGCTGATATGCAGCGTTATGCATCAACACAGCATACTGGTAGAACAGCAAAGCCTAATCGTAATAAATGGGTTCCTATTACCATTGGACTCTACATACACACATATCTACAGGAATCTACACTTCGCATTGCATTTGTTGTCGCACACTGCAACTTAATTACCACTTCTTTTTTTTTTTTTGGGAAAGAACAGTGGCCATTAAAAAACCCAAAAGGTACACTAGTCTGGCTCACGCGGACGTCTTAACCTGGGAGGCAGGTTAACCCCTCATCGCCTGAAGTCCAAACGAGGTCAAAAACAGCGTTGCTTTTGAAGTGTTGTAAATTTAGATGTTGCTAAGTTATAGAAATCTTAACCGTACAATATTGTAGTGAACATGTTGTAGATGACACAGAAAAAATCTGAAGCCATTTGACCGCAGGGATTGAAAGATTATAATGTTTTAGTGTTAAAAAAAGATGCTGAAATTTTCCAAAAAGCACATTTGGAGGTGAAATTCGACTTCTAAACCTACTCAAATGAAAAAACTTGAGACTACAAAGTGATTCAAAATCAACATACAAACACATTGGTGAAAAAAAATATCATTCAATTGACTCAATGTGTCTGCAAAATAGATTTGAAATGTAAAAAAAAAGCATGAAAAGTTGCAAAAAACACCATGTAAGGCTAAACCTCCTCCACTAAAAAGCATCTCAGTCATTCATTACTTTTTGGATTCAAGTGAAATTTTAGCCACACAAACTAGACTAGTATGCGCAACTTTCAAAAAAGAAATTATTGAAAATAGACATTGTATGAAGAAGTTACAAGCCGCCAAATTTCACTGTAATCCGAAAATGGCTGGATTTTAAATTTTGAATTGCTCCCAAACATTCAAAGAAGCTTGTATTGACATGAAAATTTTACCACAATAACTAGACTGAAAGGGGAACACAAGCCAACAAATTTTATTGAAAACGAACATTGTATAAAGGGTATACCCCCCCCCCCCGAAGTTTCAGCCATCAAATGCAGTTTGGTGAATTCAAATTGAACCTGTGAACTTTGATTGGCTCCCATTTAATTTGTAAATCTTGGATTGATCTGAAAATTTTACCACACAAACTAGAAGAGAGAGCGCAACTTCACCAATAAGTTTTATTGAATTCGAATATCGGATGCAAAAGTTACAGCACTTTGAATCATACATGAGGACACTTTTCGTCCCCTCAGGCGATGAGGGGTTAAGAGATAAGTGCCATTCGGGCTTGTGGAGCGAACCAGAGCAAAAAACATTGTTTTTGCACCAAGTGTCTTTGAAGCTCTCACAGAGGAAGCTACGTCTATCTTCGCCACATCGACTATAGAAAGTAAGAATATGGTTTTTGTGGGCCATCCCTGCCTAGATGGTATCCTGCCAAGCTAAAATGCAAATGCTAGTGGTGTTGATGGCTTCGCCATCAGAAATAAGCCTGTTCCGGGCACACCAAATTCTCCAAAGAGTTGCAGCTCGCAGGATGTCGCCAGCCATATTGACTTGATGCGCAGCAGGAATATAATTTCCTTCCGAGTTGTGCGTTCCCGGGAGAATACCTGTGAGAGTCTCCTTCCATGAAGGCAGATCGTGGAGGCCGAGGGCGCGATGAGTTGGTTGGAGTTTCCTCCATACCTTGCGTGCTATTCGGCAAGAGTGAAAGAGGTGTTCAATGGTTTCCCTCGAATCCTGATTGCAGCTCCTGCATGTGGGTGGGAAGCCCATAAGTTCACTCCAGCTGGCGGTGGGGAGTCCACCCGAGTTGGCAAGCCAGAGAAAGAATTGATGTTTGGCTAGGCTTCTCTTGTCCCAAATTTGGTGAATCGCATTCTTGATCTCTAGCTCGGTCAGGTTGAGCTGGTTCAGCTTTGTGATGAGCCGAGTTGGCGCTGTTTTCTTCTGCAGTCCGATTTTGTAGCCGATCCGAGTAGAATAATTGAAGAAGGCTGTTGGTTGTCCTATATTTAGCTTCCACTGCCATTCGCCTGGATCGAGAACTAGGTCTTGGACGATTTCTTGCAGCCAAATTATACATGAATATGTCTGATCCGGGTTGATGGTCGTGTCGTGGAGATCCCCTCTTGGCGTGATAACCTTGGCTTGTCGTAATTCTTTGCCTATGAGATCACTCAGCGCCTCTTCATCCTGCGAGCAATAAAAATTGGAAGTGGTGTGGTAGAATCTCTTACCATAGTGAGCCCCTTGCATTTGAAAAAGGTTAAAACCTGATTGGGTTGGATATTCAACTATCCATTTCTGTGTCTTCATGGGTGAAGATTGGGACAAATTCCATGTGCTCGGAAGTGCGTTGGTGACCTCCATTCTCCTGGTTGGGTTGTAGCTTCGTCCAATAGTAGCTGCCAATATTGTGGCACTTTTCCAGTTACAGGTGTTGTTATCCTATAAGTCCTGTATGGTTGTGATCCCTTTCCGCATCCATGTGCTTCCATAGGCGTAGGCTGAGTCACCAAACATGTTGTTGTCTCCATTTTGAATTTCACTATTCCAGAAAATTAGTTGACGACCAGTGGCTTCCTTACCGTCTGGTTGTATAAATGATAGGCCTTTTCTAATCTGACACCATGCTCTCCAAACAGCCCACCAAATGTCAGAGCCGTTACCGTTGACTCTTGTGGCTTGGAGAATAAAGTGGGGACTTGGTGGCCATTTGCCTCCCCTCTTTGGTTTGATAGAGTTCATTCTATACTGAATTATTGTTCTCCACGGGGCCTTATTCGGTATGAGTCCTCTAATCATTAGTTTGGCTAGAAGGGCTTGTATTTGGAGTGAGGGATCAATTAGCTTGATTCCTCCTAGGTTATATGATTGGATGTGAGAATCCCATTCAACTTTGGCCCTACAACGTCTTTCTCCGTTTTCACCTGACCAGATGTAGTTCCTTATAAGGCTCTTGATCTTGTTTAATGTGTCTAAGTGTGGGGCCCAACAAGATGCAAGATACCAAATCGATGCTAGGAGGACTTGGTTTGCTATGAGGATTCTACTAGCTAATGAGAGTTTGGTTGTACACTAGTAAGCTAGTTTTTGTTTAAGATGTTGTAGTGCTAGGGTGAATCTTTGTTCCGTTGGGATTCTGAATCCCACATGGAACCCTAGATATCTAGTGGTTTCTCCTAGGAAGAGCCAGTGTAGTTGCACATCTGTACCCCAGTCAAAGGGTTTTGGTTGGTTACTAATCCAAATCGCATTAGATTCGTGCCAATTAATTTTGGAACCTGATGCTAAGGCGAATAGATCAAGGGCTGATTTGGCCCTATTAAGGTTTTCTATGGTCCCAGCTAGATAAAGGTTGGTGTCATCTGTAAATTCTTGGTCGGTTACACTTTCCTCTGAATCTGGAAGATGGAGGCCCTTGACCCCGTAGTTCTCTAGGAGGTATCCTAGGCTATCTGCAATGAAGAGATAAAGGAAGGGGGCTAGGGGACAACCTTGTCTAATGGATCTCGTGAGTTGGAAGGGAGTGCTTAAGGTTTTGTTGATTCCTACCGCACACCATGAGTCTGCATATAGGGCTCCTGTCCATTGGATCCACTTGTTATTGAATCCGATTTGGGATAGAGTTCCCTCAAGGAAGCTCCATTCTACTCTTTCGTAGGCTTTTTCAAAGTCTAAAAGGAGCA
Source organism: Pseudisothecium myosuroides (assembly GCA_951799445.1). NCBI lineage: Eukaryota > Viridiplantae > Streptophyta > Bryopsida > Hypnales > Lembophyllaceae > Pseudisothecium > Pseudisothecium myosuroides. The sequence goes on along the minus strand of OX637289.1, from coordinate 6,667,964 downwards.
TGACCATATCTTGAGATGACTCTAAGGCCCAATCCATCGATTCAAAAGCTAGAAAGACGTTATCAATTATACTCCTTCCTTTAATAAATTCTGTTTGATTTGGTCTAATTATGGTGTTTAGTAATGGTTGGAGTCTTTTTGCTAAGGTCTTTGCTAATATTTTATAGATAGTTCCCAACAGAGTAATGGGTCTCCAGTTTTTTAGTTCAGTTTTTGGTCCGCCTTTAGGAATTAGACATAGCATACCCGTGTTCAGTTGGGGATGGAGCTTACCTGTTTGTAAAGCTTCCTAGCTTGCTTGGAATATATCGTCCCCAATGGCCTCCCACATCTCTGTGAAAAATTCCGCCGGTAGACCGTCCTCTCCTGGAGCTCGCCCTGTGGGTAGGGTTTCCAACACTTGATGTAATTCCTCCTTGGTCAGATCTATTGTTAGCTCTGAGTTCATTTTCGTGGTGACTTTCCTTGGGATGGCGCTCCAGCAACGATCGCAAGCTTCGAGGCAGTCCTGTGTTTCACCCTCGGTGGAGAAAAGTTCCTAATAATAGTTAGTTGCATACTGCAAAATTTCAGAATTGGTGGAGTATTCCTTACCGTTCTTGTCCCTGAAAAGTTGAATCAGAGGGTTGGCGTGAGTTTGCTGAACGCTGAGAAAAAAGTCCTTCTTCATCCTGCCGTCGAGCTGGAACCATCTCGCTGAGGAACAGATTGCCTCTTGTTATGCTTTTTGGACCTCCTTCTCGGTGAGTTCTTGGAGGGCTCTGTTCTGGGCAGTCTTTATGAATTGATCTTCGGGGTTTTGCTGGAAGAGCCTCTCTGCCGACGCAAGTGTCGATCTTAGTTGTTTGGCTCGATTTCGTCAATCTTGGGCCTTGGATGCGCCTTCGTTCTAGCAAAATTGTCTGACTCTTCCAATTGCTTCGGCTACCCAGAGCATCCAGCCCTCTATTCCCGATCTTGGGCGTGGGGATTCGTTCCAGGCGTTGGCTATTTGTTGCTTGGTGGTTTTGTCTTCGAGTAGGGATAGGTTTAGCCTAAATGTTTTGTCTTGCTCTTCGTGATTATTACGTTTTCTTACCAAGAGCAGGAGAGGGAGGTGGTCGGAGAGAGTACCAAAACCTTCCAAAATTTGTGCTTTCCCTCCCCTATTCTTGAACTAGTCCCCTACGTGTGCCCTGTCTAGTCTCGCGAATAGCAATTCACTTTTACGTTTATTAGACCATGAGTACTTTAGTGAGTTGTTAGAGTCAAAATCGTCACTGAGATTGGCATCCTCGAGGCCGTGTTGGAAGATTAGATTATCCCATGAAGTTCTTTCTTTTCCTCTAATGAGTTTACGGTTGCATGTTTGGTCAGTTGTGTTTTCGACCATATTGAAATCCTCGATTATGGCCCATGAAGAAGCATTCGGTAGTTGCAGACTAATTTGTTCCCAAAATTTTGCCCTTTCCCTCCCTCGATTTGGTGCATAGATGTTGAGGAAACCTATCTCTTGGTTATCTAGCTTGCAGATTATAAATTGGGCTTTACCTTCACAAATTACTCCAACATGTGTGATCGTGTGGAATAGGCTCTGGGAAACTATGATTCCAGTGCCTCCCCTGTATCTATTGGTTTTGGGGTTGAGGACTGCTCCGTTCCAAAATGCTTTACCTCTGTTAATTCCTAAGGCTCCTATTTTCTTGCAAAATTCTTGTTGCATTTTGTGTTCTTGCAGAAATATTATATTGGATTTAGGTGTGATATCATTAACTTGTGCTCTAAATCTACGTCTCTTTAGTAGTCCCTAGATTTTGCAGGAGAAGCCACGGACGTTCCAGGATAGAATGTTAATAGGGTTGTCACTCATTGATAGGAATGAGGGGGGGTTCTATCTGCTCCCAGCTAGGTGAGAGGGTTTTAATATTCTTTAGTAAGTGTGGAGCATAAAATTTCAGCTCTTGTTTCCATTTGTTAGCCTGCATTGTGAGGTTTTGTGGTATAAGGATTACTATTGTGAAGATGTTTCCTTGTTTTGTTTGTTTTCGTATATCTATGTTGTTCATTTTTAGGGTTGGTGTTTTTCCTTTACCATCCTTAGAAATTAGCCAAGTTGATACCTCTTGGAAGATTAGGTTTTTAAGTAGGGAGGGATCGTACCAGGTTGCTGTTGGTGTCTCCAAGCTTGGCCAAGTGATGGAGTCTCCACTTCTCTGGATCAGGACGCACTCTGAGGTCTGTTGCGGGGCAGCTCTGAGAACGATATTGATTCGGATCAGTTCACTTGTCTGGCTCTCTTCGTTGGATCGATTCTGGATTTGCTGTGGGATCGTTCCTGGTGGTTGCTCCTGGCTACGATGAACAACTACTACTATTGTTGGGTCAATTTCTGGCAAATTCTGGGGAGTCTCCGGTTCCTGAAGGGCTCTTTTCTTCATGGCCGGTCGGTTAGGGGAACCTTCTTTGCTGGTTGTGTCCTCCTCTTGTGGTGCGTTTGTGATCTGCATAGCATTCTCGTTGTTTTCCACTAATACATGCCAATAGTTAGCAAGCATCTGCAGGGAAAACCTTGCATCGAGGTCCATTTCCCAGTCCGGGCTAGTCCAGATTTTCAAGTCATCAGCGACAGTCCATTGGTGTGTAGATTCCTCGATGAAGAACTGATCGTCATCAGAGGTGTGTTCTAGCAAGACTATAATGTGACAAGTGTGGGAACCATCTTCGAGGAGTTGCCAACTACTGATCCATTCTATGGTATCCCATTGCCTAGAGGCTAAGCATCGACAACCGGGGCCAGTGTTTTTTTCCAAGTCGATTTGCATTTGGCTCCAGAAGCTTGAGCGCAAGGATTCATTGGTCTGTTCCTTTCCAGTAGGTAAGGATATTCTAGTTCCCTGCAGCTCTCCGCTCAACTGGCTAAGGTATCTTTTGATGCCTCCATACTCTGTGTATATCATGGGCCAGAGTTGGAGACATTTTTCACCAGGAGGAGTGTCTGGAAACTTCAGTAGATCCCAGACAGGGGTTTCTAGTATGCTCGTAGTGATTGTTCGTTTTTTGTTCCTAGCAGATTTGGGGGGTGATGGGGTCGGTATGACTATCCCTCTAGGACCTACCGTTTGCCAATCAATTGGTCCTTGTGTATTTCCCATGTTATTATCCATGAAATCTATTATCTCGTTCTCGAGATCGTTGGTGGCCATTGGGCTGGTTAAGTTTTGGGTTCCCTGATTGCTTACCTCACTGGCTTGGATCAGCTGGTGGGGAAGGGTGTTTCTGTTTGGATGTTCGTTCTGTTCGATTCTAGTCTCGGGCCCTAGGTTTTGAAGATCTAGTGTGGTTTGCTTTTCTGAAGGCGTCAGCTGACTATTTGGATTTGTCGGTTGGGGTGTTACTGCTATCGGCCGAGTTGTGACTTGGTCGGTGTTTGCAGCAGTCTGTTGGGAAGTGTCTTGATTTTTCAGACCACATTTGGATTTTTGAAGTTCCTTGTGTTTGGCTTGTTTGGATTTGGGGCAGCTATCCTCCGCATGGCCGATCTCGAGAGAGCCTTGACATTGGGAAGGTATGCCCTCGTATTCCAAGAAAATTTCTACTTCCCCTGTGCCTCGGGGTATTGGCAGAATGACTGATGACGGGAGGTTTTTAGTGTTCTCAATGAGGACACAAACTCGCGGGGTTGATGATTTTTTTAAATAAGCATCTTCCTTCCCGCTCCACACTACTTTCCCTATTGCAGCACAAATTTCCTTGAGTGCTTTATAATAGACGTCATCCAGTAGTGGAAAACGTACCCAAAGTGGAATTTTGATTCCTTTTGGGATTTTGGGATTGAACTGGGGTTGCCAGGGATGTAGGTACAATAGGTGTGTTCCGAAGTTTAACAGGCTCTGTTGTAGAGCTATGGTGGCATCTTCTGCTTTTTTGAAGGTGAGGACAAAGTAACCGTGTTGGAGCATCCTAATACGTTTTACTGACATATTTGGCTCTACAAGGTTGATGTTTATCCATTCCTGTAATTCTATGCATGATGGGTGTTTGGTAGGTGCAAAGCCTATCAATGCAACTCGGGATAGGGAAGTGCCTCTTGTTCGAGTAACGTGATGGTGGTTGGGGAAAGACTAGGTCTCAGTTGGTGCCCAAACGGATAACGCACGGCGCGGATAGTTCTTGGGGTCTTGCCCTAAGCAGCTGGTCACACTGGTGCGGTAGTCTCCTCCAGGCTACTCTGATACTAGTCTATTGGTAAGCGAGCATCACGTGGTTACTTAGGATAGGACGACATCGGACTCTGAGGTGCTAGCTGGCTGTAGACGTATTAGGTATCTATAGTGCTTTACAGGACAACACCGAACAAAACGACAAGGACAAAAGACAAAAACAGGAGTTTGAGTTTTCCGTGTTATCATTTTGTCGTTCCTTTTGTTTTTGACTGCCTACCCGTGCAAGCTTCCCACGTTTCTTCACGTCGCTCCTGCTTGTCGCGTACTTAGCGCCGAGGGGAGCCTGGGACAGGCCCCCCCAAGACGCCGTCTTCCGTGACTTGCGGCGCGCTCCTCTCTCACTCAAGCCCTAACGGTCCGTCATCACTCTCCCATTGATCACTACTAAGGCAATTTCCCCACCACACCATCTTGGAAACCTACTTAATTACTACTTCTTATGTTTGAAACTGGAGGTCTTCACAACAATGAGAACTCATTGAGGTGCATACTGGTATGTTCATACCCTCCACAACGTTGTTCTGTAGCATCAAATATCCAAAATGTGGAAACTTGCATAAGGGGTGCTCGGAGTACTACAAGATACCTACAAAACCGAGTCCTTTAGATTAGCTGCAACATCTCATGGAAGAAATCTGTACTTTGTCGTAAGCCTCTGCTGGTTGCTTGGGAAGGCCCGTGAAGTGTGAATACATTCAAGATGGAGCTAGAGAATGCACTGGCAAATTCTCGTTAAGCACTAGAAGAGGTGAGAGAAGTGGAGGTTCACTTAATTGTGCCACAAGGCACATGGTTTTCATTTCTGAATATAAATCTGAAAATGTCATTCTTTTGTTATCCATGTTGTACAAATCTTGTGAGGGAAGTTCAAGTGTGTTAGATGTAAGTTAGTTTCTGAAATGAAGAGAAAATATATTGTGATGCATTTCGATGCATTTGATGCTTAACAGAGAGGGTCAATTTGTAGATTTTTTTGGCCCTCTTGATCAGCTTCTTTGACAGGTTCGATGTTGAAGAGAGAAATATTTTCCATTTTTGTTGTAGGTTTGAACAAACCTGCGGGCCACAAGGTAGGGCATATATGGTTACATGGCAGCAATTGCTAATCTACTATTGAATTTATACTGCAGTTGAGATTGTAGTCTTTTCTCTGTAACCTTTGCCGTTTGCCGTTTAGAAGACTCTGTAGAATCCGTCAGAAATATTTATATGCAATCCAATTATAAAATTGCTCAAAATTAGCATGTGGTGTGTCCACTATCGAATGTGAAGCCATTAAATTCATTGTAACTGGTAAGGTTGAGAAGGCAAGCCTGAATGGTGTAATGCTATTGTGCACAAGAATTATTTTGGGTATAGTTCCTAATAATGTCTAGTTTTTCAAACATTGGAGGTATAGAATAAGAGACTCGTAGATTTGAATGTCATGAGCTCAAAAGTTTCATTCTAAATCAAATGAACAAATGTGATATGCCCTTGAGCATAGTGACAAGCTTGAGGAGTGAATCAAATTGTGTCATATCACCTCGTCTTGGGATTTATGATTCTAGGCGTCTAATGTATCTTCATCCTATTTGCAACACTAGCCATTTGTAACTAGAGAGATTAGAGTTCTTCACAAACATTGATCGTAATATAACAAAGCATTTGCTTAAACTCAACACTACTATTCAAAAGGAATCAATGGATGTTGAAGAGTTACTTGAAGCAACTAACGAGAGTTGAAGCAATTTGTATTTCAAGGATGTCCGATTCAAGGTAGTCTAGTTGTAATAATAGGTGCTCTTACAATCTCCAAATTTTGAAAATTCATAATAATTTTATACAACCTCTCATTAGAACATTTTTGAGGGGTCTATAAGGCCTTTTAAGCTTCTAAGCGTGCAGCATGTTACACTAGAATTTCAGGGCGGACATCAATACTACAAGCCTGATTGGAACCCTGGGCAAGACCATAGAGTTCACCACCACCAAAATCAAGAGTTGCTGATGTGTCTAGCATGAATCCAAAATTCGTGTTAACCCCTAAAGGACCGGCATGCGTTTTTTGGCTGTATAGAAATTTTGGGCAAGTACGTGTGACTAGAGATTTCTATATTTAAGCTGAAATTTTAATAGAAGGTGGGTACAAGGAATATCTTTCATATGCACTAAATTTTAGGACATTTGGAAATAGGAGTCAAAAGTTATGGCCAAATATGTTACTTTTTTTCATAACTGGGCAGTCCGGGCAGCAAAAGAAATTTGGTAAAAATTTGATTTTTTTTTTTAATAATTCTCTCTTTGTAGATTATATTTTTTTCTATCTGGAAAGCTTTGATTCATTTCATTTGGATTTGTTATGAGAAAGTTATGGACATTCTTGTTTTTCGGGCAGTTAGAGCATCTTCTTGAAAAAAATAACTTGTAGGATTCATTTCTAAATGCTATTTCTGCAATTTTTCAAAAAAAAAAAATTCTCATGGTTTAGTTTACTTGCTAGAACAATCTCACCATTGGGATTAGTGCATTTTAATTCCATCTAAAATATATTAATATTTTAGATTTTCCTTCTATCTCGTACCTACTTCTACTTAATAAATTTTTTAGGAATGATAATTAAGTTTTTTTTGAATATTTTTTTTCCTCTATACTCTCAACTCAATTCTCCACTATTGAGATTTAAAGCTCAAAACTCTGTAGTGCAAAAATTTTAAGTTAAAAATGTTTAAAGTCAAAAAATCTAGTCCCGCAATGTGCTGAAATACTTGTTTTTTCCACTTTAAACGTAGATATCTTGCAATCTGAGCGGTCAAAAATTCTGAAATTTTTTCCACACATTCTCATACTAGTTAGGTGTAAGATCCTATGATTAGATGTGCAAAAAAAAAATTTTCAATTTTTTTACTCGCTATTGAAATGGTAGTTTTGAGTGTTTTTTGGCTGAAAAAAGGCCTTGGGCCTTTAGGGGTAAATGAAATGATTGTGATGCACTCATCCAAGTCCTTTGTAGCTAAATTGTTTATTCAAGTTCTAGTCATATGTCTCACTTCATCATACGTGGCACTGCTCCCACCATTGCCTGTTGCCATCTGCAGGGCCTTGGTAGAGAATATTTTCATATCATAATGAATCCTCAATTAAATTCATTATAATCTATTCTTTCTCTGATACAAAGATCACAATTAGGTACATGCATCAAGGTAATTCCCTAGATGGTCCAGTGAAACCATCTCTGTAATTAACATCAACTCAAACATTGTAATTGGGCTAATTTTAGAAAATCTAACTAAACAGTGCTATGTGGCACTAATGGTAGTGACATGGTTTCTTCATCATTCTAGGCCTCCTTGTACTTACGAACTGCCCTTAAAGGGCTTGAAGACCCCAAAATTATTCTAATGATAAATTTTCATACTAATTGCATCCACTTTTGATTTCATTTGCTAACACCTTGATACCAATTGTGTAGAAAAAAGTGTTTACATGTCACTCAATTGGATCCCAAAAAAACTCTTGCATATCCAAAATGTGATATGCAAAAATTGTACAATTAAATGTGTACATTTTGGGACAAATTCTAAAAAAAATTGGAATGTGATTGAAGTATGATAACAAGGATATTTGAGTATACAAGATGAAAATTTTCTTGACATTTTAAAAACATTTGAGAGTTTTTCTTCACATGGCAATTGTTGTAGTTATGTATAAGGTAAGTACATAACCAATTTAATGAAATTCAAATATTTAATATATTTGTACAAAGATGTAAACAAAAATTCAAAAAATGATTTAGGTATTAAAGAGGAAGTTCACTTGGCAACTACAAATTGTGACATACTAGCCTAAACTAATATGATGATTTTAGTATCTTCTTCACTATTTTCTCCAAACCAACATGATGTTTTTGGTAACTATTTCAGTATTTTTTTCATCATTCAATTGACTTTGTGTAAAACCTACATATGACTTCCTCTACTCAATTGAACTTCCCTCCAAAATCAAAATCCCACTCCATGCAATTGATCAAGTTTGTTAACATAATACAACTAGCACACACCTTCACACACAATGTACAATCTAGCCTTCAAGGACTAGACCTATTATCAAGGTGCTCAATGGAAAAAGGATCTGATTGAACCCTATAAAGACACAGAGGACATGTTGGATCCTTTGAATGGTCAATTAGGATTTTGGTTATAATGTTTACATCCTCCGCGGCCAAAGAGGGTCATAGCAATTTTTTTCAATGAGTCTAAGCCTAAATGTTTTTCCCAAACAAAAGTGAACTCATGTTGTAATGCCATATATTTGTTTTAACCCCTAAAGGTCCAAGGCCTTTTTTCTGCCAAAAAACACTCAAAACTGCCATTTCTATAGCAAAGAGTAAAAAAATTTGAAAAATGTTTTTTTTTAACATCTAACCATAGGATCTTACACCTAACTAGTATGAAAATGTATGGAAAAAATTTCAGAATTTTTGACCGCACAAATCGCAAGAAATCTGCATTTAAACTGGAAAAAAAAAAATTTTCAGCACATTGCGGGGCTAGATTTTTTGACTTTAAACATTTTTAACTTAAAATTTTTGCACTATAGCGTTTTGATCTTTAAATCTTTACAATAGAAAATTAAATTGAGAGTCTAGGAAAAGAAAAAATTCAAAAAAATTTAATTATCATTCTCTAAAAAATTGTTAAGTAGAAGTAGGTACAAGATAGAAGGAAAATCTAAAATATTCATATATTTTAGATGGAATTAAAATATACTAATCCCAATGGTGAGATTGTTCTAGCAAATAAATTAAACTATGCAAAAAAAAAAAATTTGAAAAATTTGAAAAATTGCATTAAAAAATGAATCCTACAAGTTATTTTCTTCAAGAAGATGCTCTAACTGCGTAAAAAACAAGAATATCCATAACTTTCTCATAACAAATCCAAATGAAATGAGTCAAATCTTTCCAGATAGACAAAAATATAATCTATCAGAAACAAAATATAAAAAAAAAAAATTCAAATTCTTGTCCATTTTTTTTTGGCTGACCGGGCTGCCCGCCATCCCCTGTTTTGAGCTTATTTGGTCATAACTCTTTTTCTCGGGCATCGATTGTGAAAAAAATTATATTCCCACAAAGCTAATTAGCTTTTCTACCTCCAAAAAAAGTTTCAAAAAATCAAAAGAAAATTTCAGCCCATAGGTACCTGCCCAAAAACGCATTTGTCCTCCAAGCGGACAACGGTCCTTTGGAGGTTAACCCCTAAAGGACAATTGTACCCTTGAGGAACAAATTGGATTTTTGACAGGTACCTACAGTCTCAATTTTTTTCATAATTTTTTGAAACCTTTTTTGAAGATAGAATAACTAATTAGCTTCATAGGAATATATATATTTTTCAATTGGTGCTCGAGAATTGAACAAAACTTATGTTCAAATAAGTTCGAAACATGGGAGATCGGGCAACAAAAAAATTCAAAAATTTGAATTAATTTTTTTTTCTTCATATACATTATATTTTTGTCTACATAGGAAGCTTTGATTCATTTCAGTTGGATTTGTTATGTGAAAGTTATGGACAATCTTGTTTTTCAGGCATTTAGAGCATCTTCTTGAAAAAATAACTTGTAGGATTCATTTATGATTGGAATTTTTACAATTTAAAAAAAAATGAAGTTCCACATGGCTTAGTTTTCTTGCTAGAACAATCTTACTAGTGAAATTAGTTTGTTTTAATTTCATCTTAGAGATCTTTAGAATTTAGGATTTCCCTCTATTTCATACTTACTTCTACTTAACAATTTTCTTTAGAATGAAAAATTAATGTTTTTTGAATTTTTTTTTCCTAGACTCAACTCAATTCCCCACAGTAAGATTTAAAGCTCAAAACTTTGTAGTGTAAAAATTTAAGATAATAAGGTTCAAAGTAAAAAAATCTTGTCACACAAGGTGTTGAAAAACTTGTTTTTTTCACTTTAAACGCAAATATCTTGCAATCTGAGTGGTCAAATATTTTGAATTTTTTTTCACACATTTTTATATTAATTAGGTATAAGATCCTATAGTCAGATGTACAAAAAAAAATCAAGATTTTAAACTCTTTGTGATAGAAATGACAATGTTGATTGTTTTTGGCAAAATAAAGGCCTCACTCCCCCTTTAGGGATTAAGGTACTCTACTCTTAAAGCAAACATTAAAGAGCTAATTGCCTTTTGGGAGAAACTAATTTCCTTGAAAAAAATTCAGTAAATTTTCAAACAAAGTAAAATGGGATTGTCATCTAACCAAGTTGTGTCATATTTTTGAATCTTCATGGAATTAGTTACAAGTTTTTTGAAGTTGAAACGCAATAGTCACTAAAAGTGACCACCCCATGAAATGCACATTGTTGGTGCAATGAAGAAAGCAAAATATACCTTTGTGTCTTGATCCTTTTTGGAGCACGGTCACTTTTAGAGTAGACTACCTTAATCCACTTGAACTTGAACGATACATTCTCACCACAAAAGGTACCTGTCAATTTGATAACAGGTTGCCTTGTTGGATAGGAGTTATCTCAAGAGCACGTACCTAAGTACTATTCAATATTCACAATCCGTTCTTTCCTAGTCTGCAACAACAAATGCTACCACCATGCGTACATCTGCACTAAAGCTACAAGAAAACACACCATCTGTATACAATAGACTTGTACAAAACACACATCAATGAACATAGGTATATACACAAAGCATTCCGCATCACACTTTCAAAAGGAATAATTTGGTCAAAATACAGTTCTTCTAAGATTCATAATAAGAATCATAAGCACTGCACAAATAGCGGCCTCTGCACTACTGTTTTTCAACTGCTACCAAGTAACCTATGCTACATAGCAACCCTGTGGAAGGATGAACTTGCAGCGTACAAGTCTTCACCTCTCACAAAGACGGTCATTAGTACATAATCTACCAGAGAAAAAGGCCCCAGCCAAAGTCGAAGTCCGTGGCAACGTAATCTGATGGATACTCCTTCACAATTGCGGCAGTTTCGGCAGCAATGTTCAACTTCTGCCAATTCTTAGTGGCCATGTTGAACAAACAAAACCTCCCGGCTGAACCATTTCGGAAGTCCCATGAATACACAAGCATGAAATCGCCACAAAAACTTGCCTGCATGGTAATGTCCCCAGCCTTGGTATAGAGACCATCTAGAAAACCTTTGGTGGATCGAAGCCACGAGCACAAACCTTTGGGCATGCAGTCATATACTTTCCACTTGTGCAACGTTTCATCAACCAGCTCCCAAACCTGAACGGACCAGTTCACCTCTCTGCGTCCAGATTCAAAATCACAGATAACGTCGAAAACGCGCCCATTCCATGCTCCCAACGTATCGAGGCAGTAGTACTTGGGTAGATTGGAACTCCAATCACAGGGACTGAAAAGAGAGCTCCAACTGGCTCTTTCGAAATCGTACACAAAAATCTCCCGAGTGTGTTCCGTGGTGATATAAACTCGTCCATTGCAGTTGGCACACCCGGTGGTCGCCTGCAGAGGGCCACCTGTTTCAGACTTCGGTACTCGACATGGCTTCGTCTGCCACACCCCTGATTCGTACACTTGGGTGTCAAAATCCTGGCTACCACGAACAACCTTGAACGAGCTGAAAGGGCCTTGTTTCTCAGATACGATCATACCAAGAACCATCTTTTCGTGAATGCTTGGCGGAGTGGGAGGCGGATCCAGGCGCTGGTATGTCTTGGACTGCCAGTGAAATGCACCGGCTGAGGTACCCAATGCCATGTCGTGGGCACAATAAACCACGCCTTCGCTCGCAACAAAGTCAGAGGAATGATTATGAGTCCAACTCGGCCTCCAATCCCATGACCGGGACAAGGCGTTGTAAATTAGAATTCCGTCGAGTTGGCCACCCTCACCTTTCGTGAACAAGCTGAAAAATGGCTTATGTATCGGCTCCTTCAGACCCAAACGCTTGCACGCATTAACGTACCAATCTTTGCAGACTGTGCGAAGCTGGAAGAACTCTTCAAAGGGGAGCTTGGGATATACGTTTTCCGCCAAGTCGATGTCGTGCTGCAAGGTACCCCAGAGATTCTCGTCAAGTCTGGTCGATGTGCTGGACTCGCCACGGTCACTCTGAGAGTTTTTCTTCGCTTTTGCTGATCTCGTTTTCATGATGCTGTTCACTATGAGAAGAAAAAACACTGTCTCTGCAAGAACGGAAGAGATTAACCCTGCAAGAAGGACGTGGCCCTATCAGCAAGGTATTCAGACAGAAACTATCAGATTCCAGGATGAATAGGAACATTCTTCGTTTCTACAGTTTCCTTGAAAGTCAGTCATCAGACACTATTAGTCCTCAACGTCGTTATGGGTTAAAAAGTGAGACTTCTTCAGTAATCCCTTCCAAAGTCTCGCTCGTGAAACGTAAGTTACATGGAAATTGCAAGTCTCCATAGATCGACAAAAAGAATCTGGTTCAGCAACACTCTACTAGTACGAGACTAACGAAGACAGTGAGAACGTCAGTGCGAAGGAGCGAGCGTCTGAGTGCATGCACGCTACAAGAAAAAGGCATAGCGTACCTTCAAGTCGGATACTACAAACAGCCCGCTGCTTCACAAGAAGCTACATACCCATCCATACAAGTCCCTAAAACCATTCAAGGTGTCTGCAACTCAATACCTATTCAGCTCCCCAGTAGAATGTACATTAACCACCGGGAAATTGAGAGCACACAATCACGATCCCGTACCTCGCACGTTTGCATGCATTCTCCCTTTTGATCTTTAGAATAACTCATAATGACCTAAAGAATGAACCTGTCTCTAATTAACTGAAGCACTACACGAAGGCGGTGCTCAATTATCACGACGGTCATACAATCAGAAAAAAAGAAGTAAGAAACTTTCAGAACACTTCAAATGCACTCAATAACAACTCCAAACACAGATTAAACTTAACTAGAAGTTCCAATTTTGCATACAAAACGATCTATCATACTTTGTCCATCCCTTGCACAACAAAGTCATCTAAGAAAGAATGCCATCGCCAATCTCAACCACAGCTGCAAGCATCTAACGTTAGAATTTGAAGTCCAAACCCTCTCCTCGCGTCTAAACACTCTGCTGCATAAAACTTGAACGCATTCCGAGACAAATCAAGAAGCGTAAGCTACACTCTTCCGTTTCCGCGATCAAGTCTACGCAGTATCCAAAGCCTCCCAAATTTTCCACACCTGACTTCGAGTTGAAGAACACTTCCATTACAACAAAACGAGAGAAATACAAATGCAACGGCACAGGTACCTGCATTAATTCTGGAGTTGACCGAATGCGCAAGCTCCGAAATGAAATCGGGTGCGAAGAAAGAGCAAAGTACAGATTACTACGAATTAGGAATTTTGAAGAGAAGTAAGGTTTGCGGCATGCGATGCAGAGAGAAGGAATTGAACTCAGGAGCGCGCAAGAAGTGAAGAGCTCGTGAATTGTGTGGTGACCATGGCTGTTGCCGCAGTTGGTCAATTGGTGTGAGTCTTCCTCCAAATTAAAAGTTTTGGCGGCTTCCAATTTGGTACAGTCGGCATTTGCTTCCAAGTGGCATACCCAGGGTTTTTTTTTCATTTATTTTTCGGAGATGATTCATTTATCTTCACTGGAATGAGTGATGATGAAGCTATTTACAGTACATCCACAGAAATGGATGAAGCTTGCAATGTAGTTGAAAATTTATTTATTGGAGGCAACCCATTTCTGATCACTTAAGCAATACATATATCTGCAGGGCGGGTTTCTTTGGTGGGGAAATTTACTTATGTGCAAAAATAGAGTTTGGAAGGTTTCCATAATTTTTCAGATTTTTATTTCTCAAAATAAAATTATTGTGAATTTTTCAGTGGAAGATTTTGTTCTTCCCATATCGGTGATATGGGGCTTGCTATTTCCGACCATGGGTTGAAAACAAAATTGACAAGGGGTGGTTACAGTATTGAGAGTCTCGTGGCCAATTACTATGTGCCACAACTACGTCGGGAACCGCGCCATAATTAATCACTGTTCACGAAAAGAGAATAGTATGCATATGCAGAATAGAGACGCTGATCAAGAATGGGTTGCCTCCCCTATTCACTCAACAGAGTGTACAGTAGAATATGTCTTAGTGCATAGTGTTGGGACTATGCACTAAGACAGGTTTTATACAGTTGTATAGTTGTAGTAATGGCACTTGACTAATGTGGCATCTAACTAGACTACTCTCCAAATTAAATACTTGAAATTGGCCTTACCCACAATCCTCTCTTACTACATATTATGCACTAAAAGAGTATGCAGTAAGAAAGGTTCTATTGTACATTCATACAAAATAGAGTGATCTACTGTCTTAAGATTTGGTAGCAATTTAGCAATTTCATCCAGTGAAAAAAAAAATATTTCATCAAATATTCCCTAGAATTTTTTTTCATCATTTCTTAGTGAAATTGCACTCAAAAAAACAATTCCCAGGTACACCTTCATCACATAGTCCTCCATGAAGTTGAGAAGATGTCAGGTAAGGCAGACAGATTTGTTTTGGGTCAGCCTACTAAATTCGCTTTGCAAGTATTCAACTCATTTAGCTGCTTTGTTTCCTTTTGCTTGGGCAAATTTTCAATCTTAGTATCTTCAATAAGTTTTGAAGCTAAAGTCAACAATCCATTGTAGATCCTTTTTCCAATTGCGTCCCTATCTACATTTATTCAATATTTTTGCCCTGAAATGTGAGAAATATGTAGATAGGAATGCAATTGGAAACGGAGAGTCCATGAAAGTCCGTGATAAGAATGCATACCTAATATACATTCATAAATATGTAGATTATAGATGAAGCATTGATTATTCATTCAAATGTGGTGATATAATTTTTATATGAAAAAAGTTAAGGAAATTGTGATGATTTTATTTATTTAAAAATAAATATTTTGTGAAGTATTCCAATAGTTAATTTCGCGTTGCAAATCATAGAAAAATTCACATATTAAGTCCTTAGACTTTGACACATTGTTACTTGGACTCCCATGAATCCTTCTTTTTTCCTAATGTTGGTATAGTTGAAGGTTGTTCATCAATATAGGAGCTAGATCTTGGCTATTGCATTCTTGCAAAAGCATGATTGGGTGGTTGCAACAAAAGAAACAAAGAAAAATGACCATATGGTTTGAGCATCCATGATGAGCATTGTGTAATTTCAATTCCTAGAAAGTATCATAAATTGTGAAAGAAATGCACTGTAAAGTGTTAGTAGAAGAAGCCCTTCCAACAATTGTCATATATGTGAAAATCCACCATGTTGCTATCCACAAGAGGGTGATTCTTGAAGGGGTTTGCATATCACGCATGACCAAGGGATATTATTTATGGGGGTATTTTGATAAAGGGGACTAATTAAATAAACTATATCATTACCTAATTTTCTAATTGTTTTAATTTTAAGTACACTTACTTTGAATTTGAAAGATAGGCCAATTTTTCGTACCATTATTTTATAATAATTAAAGGATCTTGAATTGGAAATACCCTATATGTAACAAAATTATACCTTATAAGTAATAAAATACCACAAAATACATGATATCAGTGGTACCATAGAACATTGCTAAACACCTAACAAAGTGAGTTACAAATGAAGGTTGTGGACACATAGAGGTTATCATATTTAGATGCCATTGCATATAAATTTAAAATATACTCTTTAGTATCTACAATGAATGCGACTCTTGCACCCAAACAACACAAAACACCAAGATAGAACAACAAATCAACTAGAATGCAACAAAAGCACAACCTTCATTTTCACCACAACCTTCACATGACATTGATATACAATTGTTGCCCATATCTTTGTAGAAAACCTTGAAATCCTAAACCATACAACAATGAAGCAAAAAGAACTTGCTTTCCTGTTCACCTAAACCCTAAGACACAAAAACCGCAAACCCTTGAGCCAACACAACCGCAACAGAATGCACAAGGTGTTCTATGTCACTCGCAACAAAGAGACGCTCTAATTGTATGATATTCAATTGATTCCATCCAACTGTAGAAGCCTAAATTGCAAGTCATAAACCAAAAACAAACCAAAATCACGCGTAAGTTCAAATACAAAATCAATGTAGTGCAAACTCAACCTGCTACAAAATAAACCCTACTAGAATGAAAGAGTATTACAGAAAAATCTGGGCCTTCAAAGGGCTGCCAAAACGAGGTTCCCCAAAGGAGGTGACTTTGGGAACTTTGAAGTTGGGTGGCCCCAGCTGGCCACTAAGGCTTGATTAAAAAACATTAAAAAACATTAAAAAACATTAATTAAATATTTAAAATATTTAAAAATTCATATTTTATAATATAAAATATAATAAATAAATAATTTTTAATAAAATAATAAATAATATTATTATTTAAATAATAAATTAAAAAAAGATTCTGACTTGGCCGTGGTCTGTCCAGGTCAGACTTCAAGTTTCTGTAATTTCAAAAAATAAAAAATAAAAAATAAAAAATAAAAAATAAAAAAATTAATGATTGTTATATTTCAGCTTTTCAGCTTTTCAGCATGTTTGCTACGTAGTTCCTGCACAGTTAGTGGCCTGAGAGCATTCCGGTGAATTTTTTAATTATTTTTTTTCTTAATTTAATTTTTTTTTCCTCCCTTCTAACTACACTAAAAAGGGTATTTAGTGTTGGCAACACTATTTGCGAACCATGACACTAAATATCATTAAGCCTACTAAAGTAAGTAACATTAAATGTAATTTCTAACATTAAATATACTCTATGGTAAATCTGAAATCTGAAAATGTTTACATTTAGTGTTAGAACTTATTAAAGGAAGGTAGAAGGGAAGAGAAGGCGAAGGCGGCGCATTGAAGTTTAGCACTACACTAATCGTCCTAAAATTGACATTTAGTGTAAGGTCAAGTAGGGTGGTAATTACACTAAATGTAATCCAACACTAAATACCCTTTTTAGTGTAGTGGGGAATGCTGGCCGGGAACTCACAGCCCTCTTGAGGCCCGGTTCTTCTTCTAATGTGGATGTCCTAAGCAAAACAAACCAATTTTTTTGAGATTCATCCACATTGAAACAGATAACCCCAAAACCACCACATTCATCTATCTGTGTTTAGTATAGTACTTGGCAGGAATACAGACCCTACTTATAGCCCCAATCTAGAATACTTTACTTCATGGTACATCAATATAATATCCAGTGGGAATATAGATCCTACTCATAGCCCCAGACTAGGATACTTTTACTTCATGGTACATTAAATCTAAAAAAAAAAATGGTTAGATTATTTATGTCTATATATTTATTATAATCTTGATTCACCTATTTTTTCTACAATATATTATCTCAAATATTTTTCAAAAATTTAGGAGCAATGAATAAAATGTACCATATCTTTGGCCACACGTAACATGCTAAATTTTTCTAAGTGACACCCACCCACCCTGGTTGCTATCTAATGTACTCTTTTTGAAATGTTGTTGCACTTGATTTATAGGTAATACTACTATCAATTATTGGTACTCTTCTAATATGAACTTTGGAAGTGATTATTTTTCTATTTTGGGTACATAGGAATTAATGAAAATATTTTAGTATTGACCACGGGAAAATCAAATGATAAAAATGTGTTTATAAATCAAAATGATCCAAAGTCACCTACTTGATTGCTAAAATGCTTGTTTTTGGAGTAGGAGATATATATACGGATGTGATTATCTTTATTTCCTCCTATTTGATTTAAATGTTAATTTTATCAACCAATAATAGCCACATTTCAAATCTTGAGAGTTTGTTTTATCTTGGGAACATTAATAACGCATCCATTGTCAATAGAGACTTTATTGCCTTCTAAGTTGCAGTTTAGCAACTCAAAGAAAACATTTTCATAGAATAGTTGTGGTTGAATTCAATTTTTTTGTTGCACTTCCAACAAAATTGGTCATGTACAAACAAAATGATTGAAGCATTTAACCGGAAGTACCTAATGATTGTAAATCAATACAAACTAGAGTGTACCAAACTGTTCACTTGCCACATCAAAAAACATGCTCCCACCAATTCTAGAAGCATGGCAACCTTGCATCACCAAAGAGACATAGGAGATAGACCAGGAGCAATATAAGAAGTCTTAGAAAAGAAGAGGACCAAGAAGCATTTGATAGGGTAAGTATCCATATCCATGTTGAATTTCTGAGACATATTTTATGATTATAGGCTCCATCCTTCTAGGATTAATTTCCAAATGAAGCTTAAATAACATTCATTAGACACCTTTTATTCTCCGCAGCTATAAAGAATAACAACAATTTTTCTTACTTAGTCTACGGCTGAACGTTTTCCCAAAACAAAAGTGAACACATGGGATAATGACAGGTTTTTGTTTTAATGATCAAAGTGCTCAACCTACTCAAACAAGACGCAATTCAAGCTTCTTGGAATTGTCGATTCAAAACAAGGGTTGATTTGATAAGAGATTGGGAGTTTCAAATCTCCATAACATTGAGAATCGAGTGTGCATGACATTTAGTAGCCTTCAAAGAGGCTGCCTTCTTCTCTGTTGAATCCTCATCCATGAAATTCATCCTCACATCATTAACATTAGAGGAGATTTGAGGGGTCTAAGAGATTGCGAGTTCCCGGGCTGTAGAAACTGTGGGAACGTCTTGGGAACTCTAATCTGATGTGGCCGAGAGACTGCCACGTCAGATATTAATAATTAATTAATTTAAAAAAATTGGATTTAAAAATAATAATAATAATAAAATTTTAATTTTAATTTTTTTAATTTTAATTTAATTTTTACTCTGACTACAAGGAATTCGTTCCAGCAACGGGAACAACTCTGAAACAGTCTTCCAAAAGCTCAAATCTCCTCTAATGTATAAGCTTTGGTACCAAGATAATGGCAATACATTTATGAAGTGCTCCATTTTCTTTTGCTAATTCAGATGTACAAAACAACAAATAATTGTAGAAAAAGATGGTTGGCCAAAAATCCAAAGAGTAATACACCAATGCGATTTAACCAGCCGTCATTATAAACTAATTTTGATGGTAAAGTGAAGGAATTGCATCATTAACATTTGTAGGAATGGAGGGTGGAGACATCATTTTTATATTAAAATCCATTGTCCATCATGAGTCCTCAAAGCGTATGGGATAATTTGAAGATGAGAGCTTGTCCGCTCATTGTCAAAACAAAAAATTATGTTTGGAGTAGAATTTTAGACTGCATTTAGGCATAGTAGAATAATTTTTCTCAAAAAATTTTGAACTAAATTTTTTTGGTAAACCAAGCTAACTTTCATCTCTAGAAATCCATTTGAGATTTCAAGCCTCCAATAAAAAGTTATAGACAAAATGCAAAGAAAATGTTTGAAAATGTCAAAAAAAATGTCCCTTCCAACCCCTCTAAAATTTGTCCATAACCTTGATTGGAGGCTCAAAATCTCATTAAAAAATTTTAGAGATGAAATTTAACTTGACTTGACAACTTTTTTCAATTCAAAGTTTTTTGAGAAATTTTATTCTGCTATGCCTAAATGAGGTCTAAAATTTTACTTCAAACACAATTCCTACTTTTGACTTAATTATAAGTGGTTAAGTTTCTACTCGTTCTAATTTACATTAGGAGAAAATTGAACTCCAAAAGAGGCCACTTCATGATGTAAAAAGTTGGGTGGGAACAACCTTCTCAACTCACTAGTTGGACCAAGAATTGCATGATGAATTCAAAAAGTTATCATCATTACACAATCCATCTCTACAATCTCATATATTTTGGGGGGAAGAGCCTTATGAACTCACTAATTAAGCCAAGAATTACATATTGAACTCAAAAATTCGTCATCATTATCCAATCTATCTTCATGATCTCATACATCTTATGATGGTTTCATCATGAAGGATAGAGCACACGCCATGTAGTGGTTGTAATGAGGATATGGCCGCCCTCACATCCATTTAATTAGTATTAAAATTAGTAAAAAAACTCAAAGCCTCTTTGTGGGTTCAAATTTCTTATAATGCATAATCCACATGGGTTGTTTTACCTCCTACCCCCCCCAAAAAAAAAAAAATATATATATATATATATATATAGCTTTTCTTCTTACTAAAAAATTCAAAACATAATTGGCTTTTGTATCTATGCAAGCTACTTGTGCGGTTTTCAATTAATATAGAATGTTGATTTTCCTTATTGTAATGTATTGGAACTGACTTAAATAATGTACACTATACAATTGCAATTGAGCAAATTTACTTCAATTCTCTAATAAGTATTGATGCATGTATGTATAATTACTAATAAAAGTGTGGAATAGACCACATCATTCCATCCCTTGGATGAAATGATGTAGAATATTTTGCAACATTCCATTTTGGGGAAGGCATTAGCACTAACTACTACTGAACGTTATGTGCAATCTTGAAAGGGTTATTCAAAATTGTTGTGATGAAAAACACTAAATGGCATGCTTACCTAGTCTCTGACAAAAAGCTAATTTGAAGGCTATGTAAGGCCATATTTGTTATATTGAGACTTTTCACAGTCTCATTTTTACCTCTGACTAAAAAATAAACCGCTTTATCTCTTTATTAGTATTTTTTTATTAATAAATAACAATATAACTTTTAGAATTTTATTTTAGAATCACTATTTTAGAATTATTTATTTTTGGTTTCAATTAATATTTTTCAAAATGAATTTACAATAACTAGCATTCTGTCTCAAAATCTGCAAAAAGTCTTAATATAATAAATATGGTCATTATTGATTTGTCTTAGTAGTGCATGTTACTACATAATCTTTTGTGCCATATATTATAAATTCTTTCAAAGAAGGATTGAATATTCTTACTAATGATATAGTATGCATGGAATCTTCCATTGGCACTAATAAAATGATTCTTCCTTGGACTCATAAAATGTCATACTCGCTAGCATTCAGATTTATGTAGAAAGCATTCGCTTTGAATGATATATTCTAGTCACAAAAAGTACTTATTAATTTGATAACAGGGTGCCTTGTTAGGTAGAAGTTATCTAAAGAGTCGTTGCTAGAAACGCTTCTTCTTTAATTATTTTGGCCCTTGGGCCTTGGGCAAGTGGTTTTTTGTTCATAACTTTTGTATTGTATGTTTGTTTTCTATTAAATTTGAATGAAGGTACATGTGGTAGTTGTAAACATTGAGTAATTTTTTTCGAAATTTTCAAATTAATTTAATATTTCTAAACTGCCCCCAATTGGATGTCTACCTTGGCCATTTTGGAAGGGTTTAGTATTGTTTCCAACCCAAGAATGCAAATTTGAAGTTCAAAATTGGGATAAAAGGGCTTCTAATAAGGTTACACAAGCCTACAAAAAGACTTAAAAAACATTAAAGTGTCCACCTTCCACATGTGCTTAAAATGCACTACCTTTGTGCACGTGCAGAGAACACAATTTCTTTCTCCTAAAGTGATGCAAATGGTTGAAAAGAAGCATCTTAAAGTTAGGAAAAATGGATTTTTAGTTTATATTTTTGATTTTTTTACTATTTTCAAAAAATCAAATTCCAAAGTATCTATTTTCTTGCATTTTCCATCATTCTTTTTTTGTGCATAATTTTTACGCATATACTATTTTGAATGCTTTACAAACTATCTATACTTTGTTATTTCAATAAACTAATCCTAAAGTCATAATACTCATAGTACTAAGCCGTTTTTAGAAACCCTAGGTGTTTCTTGCAACGACCCTCAAGAGCAGGTACCTGAGTAGTTTTCAATATTCAAAATCCATTCTTTCCTAGTTTGCAACAAGAAATGTTACTACCATGTGTACATGCATCTACACTAAAGAAACATGAAAATACTATTTGTATAGACTTGTACAAAAGACACATGAGCTCGCACATGAGTGAATATCTATATATCCTTGTAACAATGTTGTAGACACAAAGTGTCCGATGAATGATTTTGTGACTCCAAAACAGAAACAAAAAATTATTTATTCATCCATTTTATATTGTATGTCTCTTTGGGGGAGGAGGCTAGCTTTAGGGCATTGTGCAAAGTTAAATTATAGCTCATTCATTTGAAGGCGTTAGTTTTTTTAGTGATGAAAGAATCCAAAAAAGTGACAAGAAGGCATCTCCAATACAACAATAGGTCAAATATGCCTAGTTAGAAATTTGTCAGCATGAGCAAGTCCATTTTTCAAAACTTTTGTCATTACAACCATGCTAAATATGGTGAAAGATTAGGATCATGGTGGATAAGTCAATAAGGGGCCATTTCCTTAAAAGAGGAAATCAACAAGGTTAGTTAGTGACAATAGTTGCTTAAGGCCAAATTTAAGCTCCACCATTTGAGAAGTAGCTGCCAAATTTGGTTTAGGATTGTTGCTTTACTTGAAATGATGGCTACAACAATAGACACGTTCTTTACCAAAGAACTTTAGACACAACTACAACATACATAATCTTGGAAGTATATCACATTAGAAACTAAGTGATTGATTTCCTAAATTGCCAGTCTCCTAATGTCTTGCTCCAAAAAAACATACCTAAACCTAGATTCCTCCACCTCCTCATATACCATCATGGTATGTGTTCCATGCTTCACACCTTCTTAGCCACTTGAAATTCACACACTATGAGCCTTAATAGATTGACTACATCTGTGGATGCTTGATGGAGAATTATCTTGTCAATTTGCCTAGGCTTAAGGATGACAAGGGTGACCCTCTTGACAAAAGCTTTGAGAGATTGAGATGGCTTTTCTATAGTTGGATTGCAATTTTTTGGAATGGACAGAGCAAATGCTATAAGGTCATAAGAATGGATTTTCAAAGTAGTTCCACCATTTGGTTAGGGAAGTAGTGTACTTGTTCCTCAAGATTTGAAAGAGACGATGAGTTTGTACTATATGAGGAAGACTTGTTGCCTACCATCATAGAGTTATTGTTGTTGCCACTAAATCATTCTTAGTCTTTTGCCATTAGAAGACACTATAGCTATTGCAAATCCATCTTGCCACACCTTGAGAAGTTTGAAAATGATAGAAGCAAATGTACTGGGATGATGGAGACTTCCATAGTGATGGGTATACAATCTAAAAATGTTTCCACAATAAGTTGCGCTTCATTAACCCCTAAGCGCCCAACCTGTGAAAATCTGAAGAAGACCTTAGATGACCTACTATCATTTGAACTATCACTAGAGTCTTGAAATTGAGATCCACGGAAGTTGACCGTATAGAAGGCAAGTAAATCCACGTGAAGCTCTCATACACTTATTTCCTCAATACAAGCCCATCTGGCGACTAGAGTTTTTTTTTAAAATTTCGGGCGATAGGGTCCTATTGTTGGGCTAAGGTATTCCTCAAAACCCCTTGTTTTATGCCTCTGCATTGTCAGATTCTGAATAACACAAATATCACTGAAAGACACTTACTCTTGAGCTTGTTTACAAGGAAACATGGAAGACATATAATAAAAAATGAAAGCACAGCACGGCATCTACCGTCTTTACATATTCAAACTAAATATTCATTGCTCCTTAAACTATTATATCTCAAACCATTGCGTTATCATTGTCATGATGAGAAAGTGAAAAGAGGGTATGAGCCACATTTTTTTCATTTTGCATAATCCAAAAGCAAAATCTAGAAAATCCAAAAACAAGCAAATAAGCCAAAGTCAATTGGAAGTAGGCATACTCAATTATTTGGATCCATTAAAATTGATCTATCAAGGCACAAAGTGGACTTCTAGTATATTGTCAAATAAAAACATCCATCACTTTTGCAAAAGTACCTCACATTTCTAAAGGATGATGAGCCTCATGTAAACTCTAGAATTACCAACTCTAAAAAATTAAGAAATTAATGTAGAATTGGATCTCTTCTAAAGAATTCATGCTCATTTAATAATTGTACAAAGAATTTAATTACTCCAACTTCACTTTCACATAATTTCAATGTGTAAGTTTGTCTCATTGCTTTTCAAAGCTTCAAATTTACAAAAGGAAAACAAGCTTCATTTTTTTACCTCCCCCCCGTGAGTGCTTATTTCCCCACCCTTGGTAAATAAACGAGCACAACTAGGCTCTTGGTAAATAACCGTTTGATTCAACCTATGGGTGTCTAGCGCCAATCCATTGTGCCTTTCAAGCAATGGATCTTTTCTATGTTCCTAATGTTTGCTAACTCGTATACGGAAAACAACACCCTAATTGGAATTACTACAACTGCTTTGGCTGAGTCAAAGCTTGAGAGGGGGCGAGGTTTTTAGGAAAGGAAGATCTCAGTCTAAACTTATTTATTCTAAGTGGAAGAGTACCTCATGTCATTTCTAAAAGTGTAAAGTTTGTCTAGTTTGGACACTCGTAGAGAAAGTTATGGACGGATGAAGTTTTAGCCCTAACGGGTGCTCCTAAACTTCATCCATTCTTTCCTGTGAGTTCCTAATTCCAATTTGACTTGGAACTTGGGCTATGAGCCTAACTCCCTGAGGTTAACCTAATTATCAAGACCTGACTCAAATGGATGAAATCCTCTAGGGTTCATCTATTACTTATTCCGGACTTCATCCTTGCCTAACGGTTATGTTTTTAGGTCTTTTCTTGAATTTGTTTTGGGTTTTGGTTTAGCTTACGCTTATTCTATGAGATTCTAAATCTATAATTGACCTAAACTTAATCCTAAAAGCTCCTAACCTACCTTCTAATCTTACCTAAGGGGTTGAATTATAGATAATAATTTACTATTTTTTAGAAAATTAAGAGTTGTTCCTTGTAGGCCTTCATTTCACCTCTCTAATGTGATTAGTCACCCTAGGTTTGGTCTTTCCTAGCAAAAGTTATCCATGGATGAAGTTTAACCGCTAATCGGTGTTTAAAACTTCATCCGCAAATTACGGTTAATCTTAATTTCAAAACTAATTTCTAATTTCTTTTTTGGGTTCCTAATTTATTCTTTCTTTTTAGATTCTATTCTTTGTTCCTCTTGGATGAAAGTTGCTAAGTTTAATCCAACATGACTCCCTAAAAGGTCATATTCATTAAAATGAGGGAAACTGGTCATTTTTAGACCTTAAGTCCCATCATTCAAAGATAAATTTTTAAAGTCAAAGATAAATATAGGCAACACTAAAATAAGACGATTAAGAGATTAGACATTATAAGTACAAAGCAAGATGGAAGCATGTTACATTTCCAAAACGCTACATGATTCTTAGCCAAAAAGTATGTGACATTATTAAAAGCGGGCCACTTTACATTGACGGACATGAATTTACTTGAGAACCCATGTACATATGAAACAGTTTATCTCACGTATCTACGTAATTCACTTCAATCATAGGAAGCAACATCTACTTAATTCTAAATGACCTGGTGAGAAAATAGTAGAGGCTATGTGCACATGAGGCGCTCTACCTTGTTAAAAATGGTCATTTTTTGTACGGCAATGGCTATTCTATTAATAGTAATGATTGTTATCATGAGAAGTTCCACTGTGAAGAAGAACGACTCTGCTAAACATGCTTGTTCTCGCTGGAAGAGCTGGTCTTGGTTGCCTCCAGCGCTTCCTTCTCCACCTCTAGCGCTTTTTGCTTAGCATACCCTCTAAGAATATCCTCGCGCCGGGAAGGCATCGCGTATTCAGTTGCACTCCGGAAGGGGCTACAATTGCCCAGCTTCAGTATGTCTTTGACTTGTCTCCGCCGCTTGCGTTCGATTCGAGAATAAATATCATCGCTGGAAAGAGTTCTAGAACTTTGAGGAGGCGGACCTGGTGGCAACCTATGGACAGTGTTTATGTACGGATCTGCAGAAGCAGTTGAACGTGAGACATTTAATCGCTGATGCTTTTTAAGAACTGGTTTGCTGAAAATAGGTACAGGGGAAGGCACGGAACCGCTCCCCCTGGATTTGTGGCGGAGGAACTCAACGATGCCTCTACGTTGCAATCTCCGACCTCCACTGCATTCACCGGAAAGCAACTTCATTTTTAGATCCCCAACGAGGAGAGAGTCATGCCCAACTTTGACCGGCGACAGCCCTGCATCGTCGAGGCGAAGGTGTTCAGCATGTCCATCGTTGCCCGCATACAATTTCCTGTGCGGAGCGTTCGGGGTCTGGGGAGTTGGCGACTGCGAATGCAGCCGACTAGGTGTCGAGTCTTTCCACTTCATCGGCGACGGCGAGCAGATCGGGGTCCCGATCGGTCCTTGACTGGGCGGGCTATCGACGACGCCTTCCTCCACATTTCCCTTGGAGAAGTCTATCGCTGCCGAAGCCGCGTCCGTGGCGGAGCCGAACACGAAAGGCCTCGAATACGAAGACGCCAAGAAGCTCCCCCCTTCCGAGCCGGACCTCCTTGAGAGCGACGCCTCCGATCCAGACAAGAGGCTCCTCGTCATAGGCTGATTCCGTTTGAGCATACGCATATCGGATCCTCCGAACTGAAGCCACCCCCGATTGCATAGAAACCCCAAACATTTATCTTCGGCCCACGGATAAACAAAGACATCACATGCAGTGCAGAACATCACACCAATCCAAGAATACAAAACAGCACCCCCGAGACAAAGAGAGAGGCCACAAGTGGGAATGAACTCTCAAAACTTTAATGATACAGTTGAATTACAAACACAAAACAATCCACATTTACAAAATGTACAATCCATCCTAGAGTCTACGGCGACATGGGGAAGTCTAGTCCTTTCTGTCGCTCTCGGGCTCGGACTCCGGCTCTATCACTAAATTCATCCCGGGCAGATCGAATTGCGTCCCCAAGTATCTGGCGCACATCCTCAATCCGTGCAGGAGATTGCTAGCACCATACGAGGTTCGCGACAGAGGGCTTTCGCCAATCCGGTTGGAGTTCACGAACCCCCGAAGACTACCCGATAGACAGTCCTCGTGGAGTTGCTTTAGCCATGGCAACAATGTTCCCATTAGAACCTTGTCCCTCCGCTGGTATTGATTCCAGCTCTCGAGGAATATGGCGTTCCCGTTCTCATTGAGGACACTCTTTAAGGGGGAATCGTCAATGAGAATAGTGTTGTCGCTGTTAAAAGCCGTAGGATCGTTCAGATCTAGGAAGAAGTGATCTTCCAGCACTTTGAGGAAAAGGCTCTTGAAGGGATCGTTATCGTGTCTAAGGAATTGGTTCTTAGAGGTTTCCACCATCCGGCACTTTTCCTGTCCTAGGATGTCGAAGGGTTCCGACTTACTATAGAACTGGAACAGGAATCCTGCTATGGGCTCCACGTTCTTTGTCGCAGTGCAAATTTTTGGTTTTTTGTAAGTTATCTAAATCTTGGAACGAAAACCGTGATCTGGTCTCCGGATTCAAGCAAGAGGTAACATTAAACCGGAAATTAACTACGGAACGGAATAGGTGACAATCCGGATTCGATCTGAATCTAAACCGAATTAGAGTTGGAGCGGATCTGAGTTGGATCGGATTGGGTCAGGAACGGATTTGGTCAGACTATATATAGGCTGACCAATCCAGTGGCCACTCTTTTTCAATCTTCGTTTGCGGAAATCTCGCTCCAGCTTGTATTTAGCTTCTCTTCCCAGCGCTCTGCTTTCTTGTTTTGTGTTTGTGTTTGTGGGTGCGCGTTAGTGTGTTAGGGCGCGCAGCGCTTTAGTTTGTGTTGCAGGTTTAGAGGTATTCCGGTTGAGATCGGAAGAGCGAAGGTGAGAAACGGGACGTGCGGCTAGGAGAGGGAAAGGTAGCCTCAATGAGAATCCGGTTTAGCACAGCCCGTGTCCATGCCTCAGCTCCGCAAGAGTAGAGCAGGGCCGTCCAGTTCCTCCGCAGTAGAAGTGAAACTCCGGAAGGTGTGTCCGATTATTCCAGTAGAAGAGAAGGAAAAGGACAACCTGATAGAGGATCTTGCCAAGATGGATTGCGGAGGGCTGATCGATAAACCCTGGGGGTTTAGGGAGGAGCGGATGATTCGAGAGTTGTTGGGCAAACTCTCAAATCAGTTCGACAAGACCATCCGCAGAATTCCGAGCAGTTGGACGGAAGAAATGTGGAAGGCCGTGTACGGATTCCGGTCCGGAGGTCGAGGGATGGCATCCTCGAAAGAGGGTTACACTCGGGGGAAGTTCCGGAGCGACGTAGACTCCAAGGATGGGCATGCGGTCGCGGATTGCCTGGACGACCGGCATCGGAACCTTCTCCAGTTCTTGGTTCCGATCATCCACCCAGATAAGCCGACGAGGGTGACCATCGCCATCGGGAACCTCATTTTCGGAGCCCTGAGCGGGGAACGGAAAGTAGACTAGGCCAAGATCCTTTTCGATCTGGTCAACCGTCTAATTCCAAAGATCGGAGGAAGTAGACCGACTCCGTTGAGTCCCTACCTTGTCCATCTGTACAAGCACAATCAACTCCTCACGGATACGGAAGAGAAGGAGTGGAAGATGCAGGAGTCGCTCTTGAAGTATGGGGAATCGGAAGAAGAAGAAGAAGAACAGGAAGAAGTATCCGGTTCCGAGGAGGAAGAAGAAGAAGAGGAGGAGCAACTCCGGCCGCAGCACAAGCGGCAGAAGACGACGCCTCCACACCGGAGAGGAACCCCAACCCCTCCGGCTGAGACCTCCAACCCAGGAAGAAACCGGTTTCTGAAGAACCGGGTCCTTCCGGATCGGATCCGACGGATCCGTTCAACTAGCTGATCAACATCCTGAGCAATGTGCGAGCAGACTGGACAATGAAGAAGCTAGTTCTGAATCAGATAAGCGAGCTGGTGGGAGCACCAGTAGACAGCAACCTGGCGGGAGTGGTTGCAGATTTCATCTCCAGCCCGGATGAGATCCGGAAGCAAGAAGCAGAGATACGGCGACTCCAAGAGGAGAACAAGTCGTTGAAGACGGAAATGTTGCTCCTCAAGGAGGACATGGCTACCACCCGGGAGATGGCAGAGGCTACCCGGAAAGTAGCGGAGGACGTGAAGGCCACATTCGGAGCAACCGGAGAGGCCGTCACCAAGTCAAAGCTGTTTGACGAGGGAGTCCTCAAGGAGCAGAAAATATCCGGGACCAGGTTGGTCCGGATTTTGACGGACTACTCCGAGAAGGTGGAGTTAGTCATGATGGAAGCGCGGGAGGCTGCAAACCGGATGGAGGAGAGCAACAGGAAGCTGAACGGAGTGACGTTGTCACGGTCGTTCCATCTGTCCGACCTTTCAATGCCCGGGTCTTTTCCGAACGTGGGCATTCCGACGGAAGGAAAGGATCGGACTCCCCAGTCAAAGAAAAGTGGGAGGAAGCTCGCGCACACCATCAACTTGGATTCGTCACCGGATCTCCCAGAACGTGAAACAGGGGAGCGGAACCGGAACTTGACGGACGTCTTCGAGCAGCTTGGAACGGACCTACCCAGAAGTCCCACATTGAACCCGGGGAAAGATCAAAGTATGGATCTAACCCCAGATCAGGGTGAGGATCAAGATCAGAGCGTGGACCAAGGCAAAGACGAAGTCATGGACGAAGGAACGGATCAAGGAGTAGATCCGGTTATGATAGGATAGTTAGGATTTTAGTTGTAAATATTTGTTAGTTAGGACCGGACCGGATTTGATCCGGATGTGTCTGGTCTGGATCGGATGTTTTCCGGTCTGGCCGGCTCGACGGGGACCAAAAGTTCCGCGCGGACTTTCCGGGCCACTTTGTGTTGACTTTTTGAGTTTTAAAATGTATATAGTCAGTCTCTGCGAAGGAGACTGCGAGTCTTTTCCCTTGAGTTTTTGTGCGTTTTCTATTGATTTCTTGTTGTACGTCTCTCCCGCGCGTGGCAGAGCTGTTTTGGTGAGGAGTTAGGAAAATGTGTGCAGATTCTAGAGAGATTTCTCCCCTTAGTGTGTTTGTTTTGCTCTTATGTGCATGTGAGTGGGTATTCTAAGTGTTGGGAGCGGGTTTCAGTTCCTCAGCGCCTCTACAGTTCACGATTCCGGGTGAGAAAACCGTTGTTAGGCTAGGCGGATAGGGAAGGAGTCCTTAGTCGCGCTAGAACTCCTGGATAGGAAATCCGGTGGAGTGTCCGATCTCCCGTGAGGTCTCGCTGCCCTAGTTGGTAAACGGAAGGACTTTAGTTGATGTTGGAACGGACGAGTTTGCTTGTAACCACCTAATTTCGCACGGAGGGAACTTGGCATCAAGGTCGTTGTAGTATGAGAGGATCGTACGGGGGGTCTTTGTGTGACCTGCCAACCGGATCGCTGTCCGGGTGGCTGTGAGAGATCAAACCGGATCCGCGCTAGTGTAGGAAGTAGTGGATTAAACATTATATTCATTAAAATGGGAGGGTGGGACCCTCCCAAATTAATATTAGGCCTTCAAAGGCTCGATGAGTGAATCAAAATGGGCTTCACTTTAGCTCTATAGTCACATATTATAATGAATTCAAAGTAGCAATTTCCATTAAAATGAGAGTCTTTCAAGCAATATGTGTCTTGAACTAAATATTGCATCATTTTTGGTCAAAAATTCCATATACTCCACAACGAAGCAAACATTAAATGTAATACCAAATACATTAATACGGTCTACATATTGCATTGCAATATGGAGTTTGCAAATACATCAAGAAAATATGTATTCTCCACTAGATATATATAACTCTAGTTGTACCTATAGAAATCATTACTAAAACATTGATAACCCTAAAACAACAACCTCTCATCTATATGAGAAAACAAAATATAATGCTTCCTTTACAATCATGTGAAAGCATATTGTAGACATATAAAAACCAAATAGCACTCTATAACATATAGCTAACAACGTACTTCGACTCTCATAAAACCACCGGTCTACCGCTGCGTTGAAGACGAAGCCTCGTTTGCCAAACTCTGCTTGATGACTTCAATTTGAGCAACAGGAATCAAAATTGTGCACTCTTCCGTAGTTTTTTGGGTACGAGACTTCCACGCTGTCATAATAGCATCAGTGTGTTGCCAAATTGCCGGTTCATTAGCATCAATTTCCCAAAACAAACCTCCTTCGTTGTCCCATCCAGTGTAGAAGTCTTGAACATCCTGATTTCTTACTGTTGGACGAAAGTATTGAATGAGCACGCAATTCGGATTCTGCGGATCCACGAAAGGATCAGACAACGCCCTTGCAATCCAAACTGGATGCAAGTCATTGTCTGCAGGAAAAAGCGCAACAAAATAGTCTTTGAAGAGATCTCGACCCACCCTAAACGATGGTGGTGGGCGACCCCGTAATGGCCCGACATATGCATCATCTTGTCCAAACTCCTCACGATCATCGCCATGTTCATTAAACTGATCGGCTTCAGTCGCTTGAACTCGAGTAGTCGGCCAGAAACCATCCTTCAGAACACTAGTTTCAGGCAGTGGTTCCTGCAAAGCCATCTTCACATCACGCCAGTAGTGCACCACATGCTCGTAGCGCCGTCGGCATTCTCCAGTGACGTCCGCATTGCACAAGTTCTCCCAGTACTTCATAAAAGCAAACAAACCTTTCACAATGTCTTGCTCGCCTTTCATCGCCCTTTGCCGAACTGGCAAGGGTACACCACGCGGCCACAAACTTCGTCCTTCAGCATCTTCTTTCCACAACTTAAGGCCTCTACCATTTGCCCCTGACCAGTCTACATCAGTGCATTTCAATTTGTACTTCATGACTGGACACCCCGTTGAATCTAGGTAGAACTTCACTTGTTGTGGTATTGTATGTCCAACGAGGGTGTCTGCACCGTCCACTAACACATCTTCAATGAAACCCTTGAAATCGGGCACCTCTTCTATAAGGTGAGGGATAGTGGGGATGGATTCGACATCCATGAATGACTTCATAAGTTCAGGAACAGTAGAGAAATTCTCTTTCTTCAACTGCATGCTCCATCTCCCGAATAATGCATCAATGTCGTCGTGTGTATGACCCACAATCATGAAGTTCACATACACTTCACGGAAGATCTTATTTGCAACAAGTAGAGACCAGAAACAAAAAACAAATCTATTCTTGTTGTCCCCGGTGGCATTGTCCATCTGCACATTCAGAATGGCCCGGGTACGCAACTCCCATATTATATGGCCTTGATTATAATCACTTATAATGCATTTTAGTCCAATTTTGAGGGATACAATTTGTTTTAATGTAGAAAATTCTTGTAGCCCTTTTAACAAGGAATCCAAAAACGTAATTATATATATGAAATGATATTTCTTTGGGGACAATAATAGCATTAAAAAACTAATTATATGAGTTTTTTTAATACATGTATCATGGGATAAGCTACCCAACTTTTTGGACTTTTTAATAAAATTTTAATTTTAATTCGAGGGAACCTTTTGTAAAAAAATTTAAAACTATGCACAGGTGTTTCAATTCTTCATATATATTGTGAGTTTTTTTTCATATGTACGCAATTCAACATATTCTACATTTAATTTTCTTTTAATTTGGTCCTTACCCAACTTTTTGGTCTTTTTAATTTGATATAATTTTTACAAAAGCCATCCTCTGAGCCATTTTAATGCCGATGACCCCTATGTATAATACATGAGTTGCGTACCCGGGCAGAATGGGCGGCAATAGTGTTGCTGGAACTAAAGTAATTGGCGGTGGAGGAAGCGATGCTTCGCACATCTCCGCACCCTTCAACACAGCCTTAAACAAATTTGTCGACCTCGACCCCACAAACAACTCCCGAGAAGACGACTTCGGTGGCAATTCTAAATCCCGAAGTAACTTCGCCATCGAACCAATGGTATAGTTCGAATCATGGGGAAATAGATCCAAACCATAATGTGCATACCTCACATCAGCGTGCCCATGTGCAATCATGCCAATGACAGTCACTGGCAACTTTGTCAAGCCATCAGTGTCTTTACTCTTGTGGGAAAAAACTGGACAAGCGGTTTTGGAATGATCCATCTTGTTGTGCATGATTGTAAGGCACTCGTGTGGAAACGTATGCGACCGATAACGGTTTGCATAGTATAACTCCCGATGAGCACGAGCAACAGCCAAATGTTTGTCCAATCGCCGTGAATACATTAGAGCAGTTTCAGAGCCAGCAAGAGCACCCTTCCTCAACTCTTGCAATCTGTCACATTTTGCGCAACGAGCAAAGTTGTCTCCAGGTTTCTTCACCTCGTACTCTGAAAACCTAGAAGATCTGATTTTGCTTAAGTTCGAAGTTGACACTGCAGCCAATCCGAAGGCAGCATTGGCATCATTGATTTCCTTCATTCTTCCCTTCCATTGAAAGGTAGGGGGCAAACACATGGACACAACCTTCTCTCCAGACTTCATGGTCCGCGTACGATGTGGCATGTGATCGGCCTCCTTGTCAAGGATGCACTTCAACGTAGCAGTAGCTTGTTGAGTGTGTTTCCTTGGCTTCAGCAATCCCGTATTCCCGTGATGCATCGCTTCTCGACGATCCTTCATGTGTCCTTGATAGCGGAAGAATGTGGACTCCGGGACCCCGGAAATATACATCCACGCTTGCATGCACACAGGTATTTCTTCAACCATCACCATCCTTCTCCCGCATACATCACGATGGACCTGCCTGTGCACTTCAGTCTTCATGAAGGCTCTATGCTTGAACGTCGAATTCCGGTACATACGTTCGCAAAATGCACGAATCTTCTCCCTCGGAAATGGCTGAATGCAATTTTGGGTGCAGCAGACTTTGCTGGACACCGCATTGATGGAGTCCTGAGTAAGAAGATCCTTCGTTTTGACAGAAGTTTGTCGAGGAGGATTCCGAACGGTACTTGTATACGGTCGAGAAGATGTCATAGATGGCGGGTTCAGGAGAGCCGCTTGATGAATGTTGAACTTGTCACGGGCCTCATGGTCACGAAGGCTTGCACCACGGCAATGGACTAGATGAATAGGCCAGGCTAGTAAGGAGCACACCCTCTCCTGCGGCATATGCTCAACGGAATGTGTCTTCGAAATGTGGACAGCTACATGAGTGTCTCCCAGAGGACCGTTGGCACCAAGCACCAAGTCACAGTTAACGCTATGGCAAGTACCTTCACCAACAAGTACTCCCGCCTCATTATAAAGAGTGACAACCATTGTATTCCAGAGGCGACGCGGAAGTCCCTCACACTCTGGAACATCAACATTCAATCCCTCAGGATTCTGGACCTCATCGTCGGATGCACCCATAATCTCGTCAAGTATGGCGGAGAGATCCATCGTACCTGTGAACATTCGCAACACCACCTAAGGTAAGGAAAAGGGAAAAGAATGATGACAACTTGCCGGTAAAATTAGAGTTCCTGAATATCAGATCGGCTCGACCTAAATGCAGAACAGTGAGCATAATGTGTACCAGTTGCATTTCTAGATTTATCTCCGCCAAGAAACATCATCTGTACTCATCTCTCATCGCCTCTCCAACATAAAAAATGTCAATCTTTCATTTAGGTCGAATCGACCTGAAACATAGAGGTTCATCGTTCATTACATGAACACTCTTCGTTCTTTACATAGAAAGACATTGGGTACAGGAATGTGCCAGTCCGGAATGAACGCATCTATGGCGATGGATTTCGGAGATTGTGCCCACTTGTAAATAGTTACGAAACTACTCACGACCTAAGATGACGAAGCACACCATTCAGATCGACTCGACCTGAATGGATACTCTCAGAGAAAAATACATTAAATTCAGCACTTTCATTCAGACAATGAAAAGTCATCCTGTAGATGAATAAGACTCTTACTCTGAAACACGACGGGTTGATTACGATACAGGTGGACCCAACCTAAAACATGTTCTTTTTCCCGCTAGAATATCCGTGTCCTTCAATCATGTTCCTCGGATTTGGTCACTATCATCTAACGTGTTTAGGTCGACTCGACCTGAATGGATACAATGGATGACAATATCTTGTCTCTTCCAATCAATGATATTATCATCTTATATTGTGATTCTCATATTCAGGTCGAACCGACCTGAATTATTTATAGAATAACCAGTCCCATTTACTAATACTAGATAGTGTCCTCTTATTATCAGACGGATTGTTATTAGATTCAGGTCGACCCGACCTGAAACGACAATCCTCCAGGTCGGTCAGACTCGTTCCGGGATTTACGGGACTCTCATTACATACATTGGAATGAACTGTGTTCCGGTTTTTACGGCGGTAAATTAGGAAACTATTTCTGCATTCACAGGCACACACGTAAGAAAACAAAGAATTGAACTGAACCATCGCATGCATGATTCAACACTCACAATTCTAATAGGAAATATCATTCACTTTCAGCCCACAGCAGTTCCTGCAATTGTTCTCCACCTAAAGAACTTCCGTGTAGTACAACAAGAGAATGAATACTGAATACAGGGAAATATCATGGAAGACACTAAAGAATCGTGCGTTACATACTCACAGCGGCAAGCGCCTTCACCAGGAAATCTTCTGCAACAGTCTAGCACGGCGTTCACTCAAAGCGTCCTTAACAAAATGCAACAATCTAAGCCAGGGCATGAAATGGACAGCACGCATACGGAGGTGCACACAACGATCCGAGAATCAGAGAAAGAATGACCTCAACCGGACGACGATGGAAGTGGAGGACTTCTTCGCGGGAAGGCAGAAGGCGGGAAGGTCAAAAGAGAATTTCAAAAGTTCTGAACATCATGCGGGCTATAGTAGCCGGATGCTAAGTTCGGGTTTCCGCCGCCTTTTTTAAGTATTAATCAAACGGCACTTATACAGCTGTTCACTTTACATCACCCGTGTCCTCAGAATGGGGTCAAAAGTACTCTGTACATTCCCCCTTCAATCAAAAATAAACGTGAAGTCTAAATTTTTATTTATTTATTTATTTATTTTTAGGAAATACTCTGCACTCTCTGAAAGTTCTGGGTTTTTTCACAATTTCCGGCGAACAATATCTGACAATATTCTCTGTGTATTTTAAAGGCACTCCAAAGTCAACACTTTACTTAAAAAGTGCAGTGCATCCTAAATTTCAGTAATTACTGCAGAATCTTAGAATATCTTAGGATATCTTCATTAAAATTAGCATTAAAATTTTGCATGCTTGGTAAGGAGATAACTAAAATAATTTAGGGTATCCAATGCTAATTCTCCAGTGACAAGCGTTTCAAGGGCTTAGGGTTTAGGGTTTAGGATTTAGGGTTTAGAATTTTTTATTTCAAAAATTTGGGTTTATAGGGTTCACAGTTTGCAAACTCTACACCCTATTACCACATCCAAAGACTTTGACATAACACTTCCACTTATGATTTTCAACACATTAATGGTTTTAATTCATTTAAACAGACGGTGGTTGTGAAATTAAAGATTACGTTTTGATTTTTGATTTTTTTAAAACTACTATAAATTTGAACACATACAATTAGTGCCCCATTGTTTAACATATACAACGAGAAAGGAAAACAAAACATCGGCCATGCCCTATAGACTGTGGTCCCGGGTACGCAACTCATATATTATACACAAGGGTCATCGGCATTAAAACGGCTCAGAGAACGGCTTTTGTAAAAATTATATCAAATTAAAAAGACCAAAAAGTTGGGTGAAGACCAAATTAAAAAAAATTAAATGTAAAAAATGTTCAATTGCATACATATGAGAAAAAAACTAATAATATATATGAAGAATTGAAACACCTATGCATAGTTTTAAAAATTCTTTACAAAAAGTTCCCTCCAATTAAAATTAAAATTTTATTAAAAAGCCCAAAAATTTGGGTAGCTTGTCCCATGATACATGTATTAAAAAAACTCATATAATTACTTTTTTAATGCTATTATTGTCCCCAAAGAAATATCATTTCATATATATAATTACGTTTTTGGATTTCTTGTTAAAAGGGCTACAAGAGTTTTCTACATTAAAACAAATTGTATCCCTTGAAAATAGACTAAAATGCATTATAAGTGATTATAATCAGGGCCATATAATATGGGAGTTGCGTACCCGGGACTGTGGTTCAAAGAACTAAAATCTCAAATGTCATGAAATTGGCATCCAAAACAAGGAACAAAAAAATGTACAAGTTGTAAATACTCCAAGGACTAATAATTCATGAGAGCACTAAATTTAGTGCCCCAGTTTGTAACATTTACTACGCGAAAGAAGAAAATTTGAATTAGCCATGCCTTGTAGTTTATTGAACTAAAATATCAAATGTCATGGAATTGGTATCTAAAAGAAGGCCCAAGAAAATGTACAAGTTGTAAATACTCCAAGGACTAATAATTCATGAGTGTTCTAAATTTAGTGCCCCATTCTCTTATTTGTACGACGAGAAAGAAAAAAAAAGAATTAGCCACGCCCTGTAGTTTATTGAACTAAAATCTCAAATGTCATGGAATTGGTATCCAAAAGAAGGCCAAAAAAAATATACAAGTTGTAAATGCTCCAAGGAATAATAATTCATGGGTGCACTAAATGAACTTCCCCATTCTCTTATTTGTACGACGAGAAAGAAAAAAAAAGAATTAGCCATGCCCTGTAGTTTATTGAACTAAAATATTAAATGTCATGGAATTGGTATCTAAAAGAAGGCCCAAGAAAATGTACAAGTTGTAAATACTCCAAGGACTAATAATTCATGCGTGTTCTAAATTTAGTGCCCCATCCTCTTATTTGTACGACGAGAAAGAAAAAAAAATGAATTAGCCATGCCTTGTAGTTTATTGAACTAAAATCTCAAATGTCATGGAATTGGAATCCAAAAGAAGGCCCAAAAAAATGTACAAGTTGTAAATACTCCAAGGAATACTAATTCATGGGTGCACTAAATGTAGTGCCCCATTCTCTTATTTGTACGACGAGAAAGAAAAAAATAGGATTAGCCATGCCCTGTAGTTTATTGAACTAAAATCTCAAATGTCATGGAATTGGTATCTAAAAGAAGGCCCAAGAAAATGTACAAGTTGTAAATACTCCAAGGACTAATAATTCATGCGTGTTCTAAATTTAGTGCCCCATTCTCTTATTTGTACGACGAGAAAGAAAAAAAAATGAATTAGCCATGCCCTGTAGTTTATTGAACTAAAATATCAAATGTCATGGAATTAGAATCCAAAAGAAGGCCCAAAAAAATGTACAAGTTGTAAATACTCCAAGGAATGATAATTCATAGGTGCACTAAATTTAGTGCCCCATTCTCTTGTTTGTACGACGAGAAAGAAAAAAGAAAGAATTAGCCATGCCCTGTAGTTTATTGAACTAAAATCTCAAATGTCATGGAATTGGTATCCAAAAGAAGGCCAAAAAAAATATACAAGTTGTAAATGCTCCAAGGAATAATAATTCATGGGTGCACTAAATGAAGTTCCCCATTCTCTTATTTGTACGACGAGAAAGAAAAAAAAAGAATTAGCCATGCTTTGTAGTTTATTGAACTAAAATCTCAAATGTCATGGAATTGGTATCCAAAAGAAGGCCAAAAAAAATATACAAGTTGTAAATACTCCAAGGAATAATAATTCATGGGTGCACTAAATGAAGTTCTCCATTCTCTTATTTGTACGACGAGAAAGAAAAAAATAGGATTAGCCATGCCCTGTAGTTTATTGAACTAAAATCTCAAATGTCATGGAATTGGTATCTAAAAGAAGGCCCAAGAAAATGTAGAAGTTGTAAGTACTCCAAGGACTAATAATTCATGCGTGTTCTAAATTTAGTGCCCCATTCTCTTATTTGTACGACGAGAAAGAAAAAAAAATGAATTAGCCAGGCCCTGTAGTTTATTGAACTAAAATCTCAAATGTCATGGAATTGGAATCCAAAAGAAGGCCCAAAAAAATGTACAAGTTGTAAATACTCCAAGGAATACTAATTCATGGGTGCACTAAATGTAGTGCCCCATTCTCTTATTTGTACGACGAGAAAGAAAAAAATAGGATTAGCCATGCCCTGTAGTTTATTGAACTAAAATCTCAAATGTCATGGAATTGGTATCTAAAAGAAGGCCCAAGAAAATGTGCAAGTTGTAAATACTCCAAGGAATGATAATTCATGGGTGCACTAAATTTAGTGCCCCATTCTCTTGTTTGTACGACGAGAAAGAAAAAAAAATGAATTAGCCATGCCCTGTAGTTTATTGAACTAAAATCTCAAATGTCATGGAATTAAGTTAAATTTTTAAATATTTTCTTCAGTTAGTCATGACATTCTCTTTTCAATTGAAAATATGTTGTGTTCCTACCACTAACCAAAAAATAGAATACATGTCATTACAACATGATTTGAATGTTATTGAAGTATTTATAAAATGTTCACCACATATGTTTGGACATTTTACTACTTTCTATTAATATTGAGTCCATGATTTTTTTTAATGATTGGATTGCTTTTAAGTTCACGAAATGAATGCTTTTTCTTTTATGAATATTTTAAATTGGTTAATTTGTTGCATGAGCTAAATTCTATGAGCTGAATTGCATGACGTAAACTCTAATCATTATCTTTTTATGGATTCTTTTGCATAGCTTAAAATAAAAAATGGAAAACATGTCTAGGAGAAATGTTCAATTCTACCAACAAATTTTTTTGGAAGGCTGGTACGCTTTGCTTTATAAAGCACTTTAAAAAATAGGGATGAAGTGAAAAGGCTTCACTTCCTCCCATGCTCCATTGAAAGAAATACAACTAAGAGTGTTTGAAGAAACGAAGGACAAAAAAAGTGAGGGTAATAGAGTAACAACCATATTGTTAACGGTTTGATTTCTAGTGTTTTCAATTTCCTTCCTAAATCCTCTATTTTATCATTCATTTTGTGCATTCAAATTCTATTGAATTCTATAATTATGTGCTCATAGGAAGATAATCTTTGACATGTTAATTTCCTGCATTTTCTTGGGAGGCAAACTAAAAAAGCAAGTCACTCTCTGAATGTTGGAATTCCTAATTGTACTTGTATTATGCAGAATATTGTGAAGTAGCTTAACTCCTTAAATAAGGAATATGTTGACTGTGGATTTTGAACGATGATTTTTTCATCTATCTATTTTGTTTTAAAATTCTTATACTATTTTGTTGCAATTTGTATAATTTAGATTATGCACACTATGGTTTGCAAATATTTTGTAATTCAATAGATATTGGGAGGTCTAGCCTCAAAAAGTAACGTGTTCAATTCAAAAATAGCATTTCAAAAACAACTTGAATCAAAAAAATAATAATAAAAAAAAAAATATATAATTATAACTCAGCATTTTCAATTTATAGAAAAAAAACTTGTGTAAATCATAAAATAATAGTCAATCTACAATTGATTGTAGAATAATTTTTCAATTTCTGGTTTCAAATTCTATTGTAAAATATTAATTTGTGTATTTCTTGATCTAAACATATGGATGTGATCTATAAATTATATGTTACAACTGTTGTTCGAGAGTTAGCATTAAACTATTGTTTAAAGTTGCATTTTTTAATAAATCTACACAATTTTGAATATCTGAATCCTCCCTAGTCCTTCTAGGATAAAATGCAATGAATATATTTTGCAAGGAAAAAAGAAATATATATATGTTATAGTATGTACTTGTTGAATTTTCTTTCTTCTACCAATAACGAAGTTCTTAAAATTGAATTTATCAATACTGTATAGTATAGTCGACTATAAAAAGTAGTGAAATTAGGTTCCTTTAATAATAAAAGTATCTATATCAAGCAAACAACTTTACAAGCCATTAAGCCACTAAATATTTATGAAAATATTCCATTTATACGTATGGAGGTTTAGGATTTTCAATTACAGTAATCCATAATCCAAAAATAGTACCTTCTCGTACAACAATATATGTATCACGTGGCATATGTCTAGAAATTAGTGTGAGACTATTTAATTTCACTATTTTGTGTAGGCATTATGTACACACGCTTGTAGGGTACAAGTCCACGGCTTTGGGTTTAGGCGCACGGTTATAGGGCTTAGGCGCACGGCTATAGGTTCACGAGCACGGTTATAGGGTTCAGGCGCGCGGGTATAGGGTCGTCTCTCTCGCTTTTCCCTCGGCGCCCTTGTTTTCTGCCCTTCTGTTGTCTGTCTGTGCGATTTTGTTTAGGGTGTGTGCGTTTGTGTTTTGTGTGTGCACGTTTAGGTTTCTTGTTTTCCGGCTTTTCTGTCGCGTTGAGGCGTACTAGGGTTGAGGCGTACTAGGGTTGAGGCGTACTAGGATTTTGCTTGGGCGCGCGCTCTTCTCCTTGTCTTCTGTGTTTGCGCGTCTTATCGTAGGGTTCGGAGTTCACGCAGTTCTGGGTGCTCAGTGTTCGTATCATTTCCTCAGTTCTTTAGCGAGGTTTAGGGTACAGTAGCATTCAGTAGCATTCAAGAAGGGCATTGTTAGGGTTGCCAGCGGAGATTTGGGGCTTTGGGGCGGGTTTTAGTTTTTTTTGAGAATTTTTTTTAGGGTTTACGGTTCTGCTTTTGGAAGAGCTGTGGACTGGTGGCTTCACATCGATGAATGTGAGATTGTTTTCGCTGCGACGTGAGATTTGCGAGCGTTTTAGGGTTTAGGATTTTCCGGTGGTGGTGAGGTCTCCGTTCCGGGTGTGTTGGTGAAGAGCTGGTGAAAGCTATGGAGTAGCTGCGGATCTCTTCGAAGGTTTGGACGAGTTGTAGATTCCTTCAGGGCTGGGGACGAGCATCTCCACCGTTCTCTTCATTTCACGGTGAGTCTTTTTACTCTTGTATTGTGCAATTTTTTTCGTTTTCTCCATCATTGATTTTGTAGAAAGCTCTGTATTCTTTTGTTTGCGCATGGTTGTTCACGTATAGCTTGAAGGTGGTCCAATGTGTGTAACCTGCATGTCACCGTCAATGAAGTTTGGAACCAGTCAGAACTTGAAATGCTAAGTCCTAGGAAGCTCTTCACAAGAAGATTTAGAAACTTGCAGGAAGAAGCTTGCAGTAATTAGGGTGCAGGGTTTAGAAACTTCACTGTCTAGCAACGATGAAGTAGGGTTCAATTATGCTTGACTGCACTTCAAAATCCGTCTGCTACTGCTCGATTTTTAGAGTTACTATTGTTGCTTGAATGTAATTCATACCCTGAAGATTACTTCAAATAGTTTGACTAGTAGTTTGGAGCTCAGTTGTGTTGGCTGTTATTCTTGTTGCTTGTGCTGTTGGGGTTTAGGGTAAGACGTTTGGCTCATGGCGTTGTTGAATGTTTGAAATTTGGGTGATCTTTGGACTGGGGTGTTCAATTTAGTTCGCTTCACGTGTGAGGTTTTGGTATGGGCGGGGTTTAAGATCCATGTTCTTCTATAGGTGGTATTTTCGATGTACACAAGTTTCTTGTATTCCTTAGATTAGGGTGCTCAGAGCAATGTCAAAGGAAGGAGAGGTCGGTTGGGAATCGCTGAATGCTGGTGAATCTGATAAATGCTGTTGAATCTTTGAATGCTGGTGAATCTGTGAATGTAATGTTTCATGGTAGATGCTGCTTCAAGCATTTCTGTTGTTTGACATCCCTTTCTTTTGCATTGTGCAGGTGCACGTTGTGGTCAGAGCATCCTGTCTTCTGCAAAATAAGTACCGAAGACCAGGTTCGCGTTCTTCTCCCGTCCCGAATTAGCAGAACAGGTCGATGAAACCTAAGAGCAACGACACTTCAGGTCGATGCCGTTGTAAAAGAACAGTAGAGTAGGTTTAGGTCGATGTTAGATTAGGTCGATGTCAATTTAGGTCAATTAAAGAATCACGCCGAGCATTTTTTAGATATTGTGCAATTCAGGTCGACTCTCGTTTTCAGCACGAACAAGACTGCCTCATTTCAGGTCGATCCGATCTGAAATGACATCGTTCAAATCAATGCAAACTACTATCCTGCAGAAGTGTAGGTCAATAAGCAGTAGTTTAGGTCGAAACACCCTAGTCTTCGACTAATATAATAGACAACAAACAAATAAATCCCCGACACTCATAAAACTACAAAATTATTCGTGGTGAAGTGATTCAGGTCGAGCCGACCTAAACTAATATAACCTCCACCAAGTAAGAAGCTAATCTAGTCAACCCATACATACGCTAACCCCATCCAGGTGATTAAGGTCGAATCGACCTAAACAACCAAAGCCTGCAACCAAATCAAAAAATGAAATCG
The DNA here is from genome assembly GCA_951799445.1 of Pseudisothecium myosuroides. NCBI lineage: Eukaryota > Viridiplantae > Streptophyta > Bryopsida > Hypnales > Lembophyllaceae > Pseudisothecium > Pseudisothecium myosuroides. The sequence continues at coordinate 6,624,630 of OX637289.1, read as the reverse complement.
CTAAAATTCACTTAGTAAACCTGATTTAGGTCGACTCGACCTAAACGGCAGCAAGGTGTAAATGATACCCGTGAGAGTGTCATCACATAATAGACCATCTAGATAACCAGAACCAGCAGACTGTAATTAGGTCGACCCGACCTGAATTGGAAAGGTCTTCCAACCGAGTCTAGGAGGATGACTAACAGACAATACACATAACTCTAAGAAACCGAGGCACGGTAATACTAAATACGTAACAAAACAAGAAACCTCTAATACCATATTAGGTCGAACCGACCTAAATCAGGAAACATAGTAAAGGGGTCTCAAATAATATAGCAAAAGAGCATAGTAACCTTGCAAGTAAACAAAGGACTATAATTAAAGACTTCAGCAGCACTTCAGGTCGAATCGACCTAACCTGCTAATGTCATTGTCTGTAAACAGGATGGAAGCTCAGGTTCCAAAACTCGAGGCCTTCTACAAGCGTGTAGAGAGATCAGAGAGTGAAGAAGATGGCGACGACTGTGACACTGACGGAGAGTACTGGACGTTCCAAAACCCCGAGGGGAAACTGGAGTTTAAGAATGATACCATTTCGGAACCTCATTTGCTTCTCAGCAAAATTTACGGACAGTACCATCTACTACTCGGTTTCGTTCGATGAGAAAATAAAGGACATTGTGCACGACGGTGGATCCATGATAAAAATCCATTGTGTCACCGCTCAAATTGGAGTTGAGGACAAAGATCAATACCACTTCACATTCATCTTAGATTCCTCGAAAGTGCCATTCAACATCTCCCCATTCTTGGAGTCCCTCGAACCAACGGACTACAGAATTGAAATCCCAAACCTGGAGAAGAAGGTTGACGAAAACTTCTTCAAGAATTCCTCCGGGACACCCATCACCGGAAGGAATTTGTGCAAGCGCCTGAGAACGATCTTCGTCGAGTTCGCAGTCTTGGGGGCAAAGTTGGATATCAAAAGAAAAGGGATGGCCGCCCGATCAGTATCCCTAGACAGCCCTAGTCTTGGAGAAGGGCAAGGGTCACAAGGTACTCCGGGGACCCAGAACAGTCAAGGGAACAGAAAAGCCAAAAAAGCACAGACTCCTCCCACAGGAACGAAGAAGAGTAACTTGGCGGCGTCCCCGGCGAAGCAAGCTCCAAGTAAGGCACCGGACGCCTCCGCAGTCGGTGAGCCAAGTTTCGCGTCAGCTGTCACCCAGGTGCCGGAGGCTCACGACCCAAACAAAGAGCATGACTACAAGCTCTCCGCTGAAGCGTACAAGAATTATTGGGCAACCTGCGATGATGCGTACGTCTTCAAAATAGACGAAAAGAAGACAATCTCAATTGACCAATTAATTAAGCCACCGGCGCAACTGAACATGCGCAGCCACGAGACGCGGCTGGTCAAAGACTTGATGCACTACTATTGGCACATGCCGGACAAGTCCACCAAGCAAACACTATGTGTCATGCCGGTCGGTCTGGAGGAGAAGCCCAGGAAAGAAGACTGGGACTCAATAAAAACGGGTAACTTCTACCTAATCAACGGGCAGCACAGCGTGTCGGCTAGCCACATGATGGTGGAGAAAGGCTTAGACGAAGAGATTCTGAAGCACTTCCGGCAATGGGACTGTTATGTCGTCTGGACGAAAGATGACGAGAAGCTGAGGACGATCTCTGCTTACTACAACAGAGTAAATCACTTCCAGGCAATGAAGCCGTCGTGGTCTACTAATATATTGGGCGCAAGGACAGTCTGGGAGAATATGGGGAGCCCAAAAAATCCGAAGGATCTCCCTCCAGTCGGGACTACGTCAAACGCACGGAGAAACGCGGAGAACAAAAGAAACAAGAAGAGATACAAGGTGAGCAGTTAAGGTCGAGTCGACCTAAATATTCATGTGTCCTGTCATCTTGAATTCATTAAGGTTCATGCGATAATCAGGTCGGATCGACCTGAATCCTAGCTGATGCACTTGTCGAATTTCTCGTGATGATTTTCAGGAATTTGTGACGGCAATGAACAACCGTTTCGCCATGTTGGACGTTGTGAAGGCCCAAAAGGCAGGTAAAGCAAAAGGCGCGGAGGAGAAGCTCAATATTAGAAACGAGCTCAAGATAATCACTGCTCCCCCCGAAGTCTACAAGATATGGAGCGAGGTGATAACCAGATCCGCACACGGGGAACTTCTTGACCCTGATACGTTGATGAAATTTAACGAGAAGTCCAGCTGGAAGTCAGAGAATGGCAACCTGACGCACAAATTCTTCAAGTGGCTAGGGAATCTCACTTACGATGATCTCACCAAACTCGCCAAGCACCTTCTCCATGAAGACACGAAGCCAATAAACGAGAATTACCCTAAGGTGACAATCAAGGCTGTCACCTCCGTTCTCGAGAGTTGCTACACTCACAAGGAGTAGGTCGAACGCCGGAAGCGCAAGTACCTTGTCAAAAGGGAACTGCATTTGATTGAACCAGAGCTCGGGCTATTGAATGGCTTTGACGAAATCAATCATGAGAAGTGGAGAGAGTTCAAACGCAGTCGGAAGATTACAAGTGCGACAATGAACGTCTTGTTGGAGCAGCCGGGAGTTGACTACTGGATGGAGGCCAAGAACACCAGGGCCAAAAACAAGTCGGCCGAGGAGATGTCGCCGTACGCTGCGGAATTCTTCAGAGTGTTCATGGCACGGCGGTCTAACTTCGTTCCCACAACGTCTACCGCGCACTATCGGCCATACAACATCGTGAATGAGAAGCACGCAGACTGGCCAAAAGGGGTGTGGACGGAGACCACTGCGAGCAACATAAGATTCGCAGTGCTGGACTTCCGGTACATGCCCCTTGTGGCCAACAAGGGTAAGGCCACGCTAACGATGCCATATTTCTTCGGCGTGATGAAATCCTTCCAAGAGAAGAAGCAGCCGAGGCTAGAAGAAATCAACGCGTGGCTGTTGATCTGCTCAGACTTGACTGAGCAGGCACAGGCTCTACACTACGTGCAGAGCAATGAGATTCTGAAGGGCTTCAAACTCGATTATTCCGAGTACTATCCGGCAAAGGCTGAGAGAATGGGGGACTATTCCGCTAACAACAGCAAGGCAACGGAGAAAGTCTACCTTGCATTCCTGCAGAACCCCAGAAACACAAACCTCGTAATACCAAAGCCCGCGTACTACGCACCCGACACCGAAGTGTTCAACAGTCCTCGGGCATACAATGAAGTGGAGTACAGAATCCACAACACGGAGCTGCGGATGGAGTTCTTCTTAGGCTTATTGAGAAGATTCTGCATCGTGAGGAGTAGTGTGCTGTCAGTGTTTGCAGGATCAAAATTTACGTGCGCTGCCATGGTAAGCTTCATTTAGATCGGGTCGACCTAACTTGTACGGGCCTGACGACGTATGAAATAATCACTGCTGTATGCCTCTTTAGGTCGGGTCGACCTAATTGTACATCCGTGACTCGTCGGTTGAAACCAGTGTACTTTGTGTTTAGGTCGAGCCGACCTGAGTAGTCACTTCTGCATGTCTCGTGTACTTACTTGTCTTGCACTTCTGCAGATGAGTGGACTCGACGTCTTTGTCGTGGGATTAGCTGAGGAGTCGGACCAGTGGACGTCTATCGCCCAGACGGCCAAGAACCTCGACAAGAATGACTTCCTGGCAGCTGGGTATTTCGTGGACGAGGAAAAATACAGCAGAAGACCTACTGGGTCCGCGACACCGTCCTCCAGGAGAAGGCGCAAGTCCGCTTGGGACAAGTCCAACACATTGTCAAAGAAAAAACAGGCGTTGCAGAACGACAGTGATGACGATGACGACGAATCCGAGGAGGAGGAGTTGGATTATGGGCCCGACGACATCCCGGACGAACAGTTCACTCCTGTGAATTTGTCTCAGAGTGTTCGGGGGTCAGCATCGGATTCGTCGGCCCATCCAATTTCGACGCAACCGTCTTGCACGCCGACGCCTACAACCCGACGTGGGAAGAGGAAGAGGAGAGGGACGGTGTATGATGATCGGGAGGACGAAATTGCTCAACTTAGAGCAGATCGGGTAAACGATCAACTCGATTCATTGAAAATGTACACGGAGACAAACAAGAGAATGGATGATATTTCCGACCTGCTGCTGAGTTCGACGGCGAAGAGTGAAAACCAATTCACGGCGCTCATGAACCAGCTTGCAGGTGTTCTGCCTATCAACTCAGCAATGCCGGCTCAAGAGAATCGGCAGCTGGCGATCTAGGCTCCTTTGACCGCACCAATATATGGAGAGGGGTCATCTTCGCAGGGACGATTCAGTGTGCCTGTTTTTCCAGTTCTTCCAGTACTGCCTGCTCTGCCCCGTCCTACTCCTGGTCCTCCTGATTCTGCTCCTCGTACGGCGGCTCCCGGAATTGTTACACCTCCTCCTCCAGCTCTTCCGAATGAAGTCTGCCCAAACACCCCTCCGCCGCCACCGGAGACTGACGTTGTAGCTGGTGTAGAAACTGCAGTAGTCCCTCCGTCTACAACAGCCACCGCACTGACGGCTGCAGACGACGCGTCTGCATTGCCTTCTCGGGAAGATCAACAGAATTCTCTGTTGCCTGGCCCAGACATGCCTGCAGGTTTTCACAAATAATCACTCGATGGCATCTGTGTAGTATTAGGTCGACTCGAGCTGATTTGTAACATAGTGTGTATATAGTTGTAGACTTTCAGTGACCGAAATCTAATGTTTTTATTCAGATCTGATTTTGGACAGAACTGTAAAGCTCTACATTTTGACCATGATTTTGTAATCGAAAAGCTTTACTTCAGGAATTAATAAACTCAGTCCTTACATAATTCGTTCTTGCATATTCTTTCATCGCAGGCTCAATCGAAATTGTAAATCTGCCAGCATCTGCCACTTTGGAAACTCCACGAAGCCCTCTTCCGCAATCTCCCATCAATATTTCAGAGGATGACAGTCCTGTTGCAGTGGTTCATGCCGCGGGCCCACTTCATGGTTTGCATCCGCAAAGTAAACTGCCGGATGAGTCGGCCATTCCGGACGCCGTGCTCATGGAGGTGCTGATTCCAAAACCCGACGTAGTCGTACCTAAAGTTTCCGTCGACCCGGCTGCTTCTTCTAGGGGACAGGTAATTCACATTCTCATTGGCATCTGACTTCATTACATTTTTGTTTTTTTCTTTCTCTTTGTTTCGATTAAGCCAACAGGTTAATTTTCGTTCCTTTGGCGTGAAATCCGAAATGTGTCAGTGCAGCATAGTAACTGGCTGCACATTTGTCCCTTTGATAGCAGGGATCGAGTCCTCCTTGTCTTCGTGGAGGAACGTCGAGGGAAGTCAGACTTCCATTGACGTCCAGGGTGACAGAAAAGTGGCTCAACGTTGTCCTGGACCTGAATGGAATTCTTTGCATCTACGAAGATGCAAAGTCCAAAGGGTTATTCAAGCCCATTGGTGAGGCTAGGCAGCCGCACTCTGCCACGATTCCTGCGATTGTCGGACCTAAGGCAGTGTTCGTACGGCCAGGGTGCGCACAGTTCCTTCGAGAGTTAGGACAGATAGCATTCGTGTCGGTCTGGAGCTCCATGAAGAAGTCCACCACCGAAGAAGTCAGTTTGTACCTCTTCGAGGATCAGGAGAAGCCTTTTCTTGTTTTAGGACAAGACGCCTGCACAACGTTGAAGTGCAGGGACGGTTCTGGTCACGTAACGACATACAAGGAGCCAGGCACAAACAAGGAACTTTTCCTAAAAAAACTTAGTTACTTGTTCAGCGGCTTGCGGGGTAACTTCTCGGCGGAAAATACCATTGTAGTAGACGACAGCCCAGTTAAGCACATAATGAACAGGACGGAGAACGTAATTCTCCCTGACACTTGGAGTCAAAGAGGAAACGATCCGAAGGACACGTTCCTCCTCGACGTACTCCTGCCCTGGTTTCGCCGGATACACGGCGCTCGAGATGGAGGGTTGAAATCGTTTCGGGAAAACAGTAAGGGAAAGATGGGGCGGCGAATGCTCTGCGACGAACGTAACCGTCGAGAGTACAATAGACTTATGGAGGTCGTTAGAATGTCCTCTAGTTTAAAATAGATAACGTTTTAAGGTTCCGGGGTTGAGGTCCAACCAAGCTTGGGGGCAATTAGATCGCGGCCTTTTTTTACGCTTTTGCAGTTTAGATCGCATCGACCTCATCTGTACATAATTCTGATGCGTGATCTTTTTTCATTTTGTAGACACCATTTGTGCAATAAATTCAACGGGAAAGCTTTATCACTACAGAAATGGCTATGTTGGTTTAGGTTGGGTCGACCTAATGTGCTGAGCTGGTTTGTCAAACTGATTTCGTTACATGGTTGTGGATTGTTCTTCTTTGTGTGAATCTCTCTCCCTGCCTCAATTGAATGTGTTCTAAGTAACATTTGCTTCCAGAGTTTTCGCACTGCAACCTCTCCACTGCAAGAAGCGAGTCTTACCTGCGAAGCGTCAGCGGACTCCTTCCTCGACTATGGCCAGAACGCTATTTTCAGTACAGGGAACTTCCTCTGCTCCGCTGCTACTGCCAACTCAACAATGGACTTCTCAATAAAGCCCATAGAAGACGGTGTGGTCGACAGTCCTCCAAATGGAGCGCCCCCTCTTCCGAAGTCCTGCTCTCCGTCTCCTCTTAGGTTCCGAGATCCTAGTAGTTCGCAAATGTCGCCTTCGGCCTCGGAGAGAGTCACGCAACGAAGACTTTACGAGGTTGCCGAAACTCCAGTCTCCATGACTAGGGTGATGTCAGAGCCCCCATCAAGTGATGGACTCACTAGAGGCCCCTCTATGCCTCCGCCAGTCCCTCGTAACCGTGTCCGATCTCTAGGTGTGCGGAAGACCAAAACACACGAAAAAAATCCGCTGAGACCTTGTCCTCCTTCTGTTCACGATATGTGGGACCGAAAGTTCCTAGAATTGCAGAGGCTCCAGTGGTTTTGAGAATGCAAAGGGAGAAATAATACTGGGTATAGTCGTGGACCGGAGATGCTGAGGGCAAGGGAGTTGCAGAAGAGTAAATCGCACATATAGTGTCTATTCATATTGTAGATTCAGAGTCTATACATACATGATAGCATTGTGCAGGGATTAAATAGAGCTCAAAGCTAGAGTGAATCACACTCACGGCAGTTATTTACATTTTCATGGTCTTTTTGTGAATCGAAGTGCAAATATGTATACCCATTGTATGAAACATTCATACTTCATTATAAATACAACAATTTTTAGGATGTATTTCAATTTGGTTGATGCATCTTAGATGATGTCTTGCAATTTTAGTTTTATATGCTTATGTTGTGTTCAACTAATACGGGTTGTGGGTGCTTTGGGATGAAACTTGGGCCAAAATGAAGACCTCGGCGACTCCCAATTCGGTGGAAAACTCTCATTTTAATGAATATAACGTTATTAGAGAAGTGGGTCTTCAGCCACTATAAATCACGGAAGGAGTGGCGGGCCTGCCACTCTCAAAAGCAAGCGGCGAACCCTCTGATGGTGAAACAGAGGCAAAACTAAACAGTAGTGGAATGAGAATACGTGTGAGAGGACCGGATCGGATTGGTCCAAGGGAGTGCCAGGATCAGAAGTTGTAGGATCCTGGGTTGTGGTAGGATTACCGGACCGAATAGCTTGACAGACCGGAAGAAATAGAGAGAGGTCTGGTCGTTGTTTTCGGTGTGTTGTTGTTTCGGTTTTAGATCTAGGACCGAAAAGTAGAAATTGGATACTGGCTGAGCTTAAGTTGGGAATAGAGCTAGACACTTCACAGAATCTCGTGGGTTCGATCTTTAGAGTCATTTTGTTATGCTTTAAAGTGGTTTTTGGGAGTATAACAGGGAATTCACTTACTCTGTGCTGCGACATTCTTCTTCACCATGGAGCTCCAGACTACGACGCGATTAGCAATATTGGATACCTCGTCTAGAAATTCCCTCAAGTCTGGACAAACGAATACGGCCTTATGGCCAATAATGGTGGGGTGCTTATCGCTGAAGACCCTATCGTCGACCGTGTATTTTGTTTTACCCGTGTACTTCGACTGATTAATGCACTCGGCAAGCACCCCGTTCAAGTCAAACACGATGTTCAACCACTTCTGTCGCGGTGCGACCACTACCGAGGACACTCTCCGCGGCAAATTCTCTCCGCGTCCAGCCTGTACTACCTAAAGCAAGCATAACACAAGAGAGTTGCGGTTACCTGTTGAAATGCAGATTCATGAGAGCCATAAAACGGCGACAAGCAGAGATTCCCACTAAGCGACTTCAGAAACCCTCCGTTAAATGATTGCCTCATTGCCAACGGACGGTGCACACTTCTAAATTTTTCGGGCTGGGCACAAACATTGACAAAATCAATTCATTAGACACGAGTCCATTGAATAAGTGTCGCGTATATTTATTTCAAAATATTTTAGGATACATCCGGAAGAAAGCGTGCTAGTCTCTTACTATTAGATTATGTACAAGTGCCAACTACCGTTTGTTCCTAACTCTACAATATGCTACAAGAGGCAATCAAATGTGGATCATTTGTCGATGCCACACAATCAAAGACTGTCCACTCCCCCCCGAAAGTCAGATTCAACGGACATAAGTGCCTCTGACTGGGAAACGAAGGCAAGATGGAATCCACATCAAACATCCAGCAGATGGCAATCGAGTCACTCATGAATAATTGTAAGGGTCTGAAGATTGAGGAGAGGGTACCTGATCTGTTTCCATGGCCTCAGCGTCCTGAAGGTAATCCCCATAGTCCACGGTCTCGTCGTCGTCGTCGTCTGGGGGTTTCTCCATTTTCCATGGCCCAGGCGGAATTCCTGACGGTACCAAAAGGAAAACTGGTTCAATATTCACTACCCCCTCCTACGTCTCCAGGATGGACTCTGACTGTGACTCGATGCCAGCGGGATGCTGCGAGTTATCCTCGCCTTGAAGATAACTCTCATCTGCTGGGGTCCCCTGCGGGGCCGTATCATGGCACGACATCTCAACGGGGACAGAGGGCTCCAACAAATCTATGGGAAGGGAGGGTACAGACGACTCCACGGGAGCCGACGCCTCCACGGGAACAAAGGAGTCTGGTTTTCGAGCTTGGAGGGGCTGAGGAAGAACTGCATCTTGACCAAGAGGCGGAAGTGGAATCGGGTTATCTTTGGCTCGAAGATTATCTTGGGATCTTCCTCCATGCACGGAGACTTGCGACAACCCGCCCAAGCCCTGGACATCGCTGCCTCCAGGTTGTGATCCTGAAGGGCCCTGCGATGAAGCCCGCAATTGTTCCCTAAACTGCTTAATTTCTTCCTCTTGCCGTCGATTCCTGTCCTCCACCTCCTTCACCCGTTCTCTCTCAAGCCTCTTGGCTTCTTCCTTCTCAGCCTTAGCATGGGTCCTCGCAGCCCAGAACTCCGTGTTCTCAGTCTTCATGGGCAGAAGTGCTAACTTTGCAGTTGCGGGTGATCCCCTTGATTCTTGATCCGCTCCAGTTTGCGGATCACCCCCTGGAGCATCCGCAGACTTGTCGACCCCAGACGGCCCAGCATCATCAATCTGAGCCTCGAGGTATTCAAAGTCTTCCATGTCCGAGTACGTGTCAATCCTGTCGTACTCCAAGTCGAATGCATCCTCCGGGGCCTTCCCTTTCTCTTTCTAGCTGATCTCTGCGCCAGACTGCTGTGACCCTCCTCCGCCTCCCCGGTTCCGCACTTCAAAGCTCCCGGCCAAGACCACCAGCTCCTCCTCTCCAAGAGCATCTTCATTTGGCCCGAACTCATTGATCCCGAGTTCGGTTTCCTGCTCGCCACCTGCGTCTACCCTCTCAGCCCCTTCTTTGTCCTCATTCCCTTCCTCATTTTCACTTCCTTCTGGAGAATCTATGGACTCTGAGTTCGATTTCGGGGTCCCAAGGAGTCGCGGCCGCACGTAGTTTGCGAGGTAGGGCTAGTTGTCGTGAAGGAAATCGTTTGAATCTGTCCCCCCCCGTGCTTCGCGACCATCGCGCGATAATCGTGTGTCTCCTGCCTCCCTTCAATTGCGTAGCAGAAGAGTCCATACATCTGCACAAGGTAACTGAAGCGTTAGCAATTTTATTTTATATTCATGGAGCAGCAGAGATGGTATCTCGTTGACATTATCCTCGACTCGAGGATAGCAGACTTTGGAATATGGAGAAATCAGTCAACAAAATAATCAATACAAACTGCATTTGGTAAATGAAAACAACTTTATCTTCAACTCGAGGATAACCAAGAAGAAAAGCTTGTCCAAGAGTCCCCCCCACTATTGGACAGGCCGATTTATCTTCGACACAAGGATAAACAAGGGCTGGTCCGGGATGACTACCTTAGCCACTATCATGAACTTCGATCCACAGTAGATGCCGAGCACATTCTCTCCTTTCACGGCAAAACTCTAGAGAATGTCTATGTAAAACTCCATCCTAAGTTCGCTCTTGTGCACTCTCAGCTTGGCCTTGAGGTGCTTCCAGAAGTCATGGTTGTACGGTTTTGTCGACGTCCTGTACTCCTTCTGCATTGCGTCAATGCCTTTAGGCGCACCGTCGTCTCCTTTCTTAAAGAAGAACAGGAGCGTAAATGGAGCAACAACCACCCGGTTGCTCTGGCCGTCCAGCCGCTTGGCCTTGCATGGAACGTACGTGGATCGTTTCATGACAAAGAGCTTCATGTTCTCCTTTGCAAACAAAACATCCGTACATCGTACTCGTTCCTGACAACCCATATCCATACATCCGGGCACAACATAGTAGGCCTCAGGTGATTCAGCAGGAAGTCCAGGAGAGTCTTCACCGGTGGAGGATCATCGGATCCTGGAGCTGGCCTCGGAACCTGCCAGAAGTCTATCACTGCAATGGGGACTGCCCAACTGTGGTACGTCCAGACGTGGCTCGTGCAGAACGCCTGGGTATAAAATTCGTGTCCACGGACTTGGACATCCCCCTCTGGTTTTTCCACGCGTTTCTTCATCTTCACAAAACACTGGAACATGGGATAGATCGTCGGAAAGGGCTTTTCTTTGTAGTCGATCGCCCTCCTCAACTTCCCCTCGTTCGTGAGCCTTCACAAAGAAGTTATTTGGCAGTGCGTTGAGAAGGAAGTTCCACGACGCGGACGTGAAGAGATGTTTTCGTTTCCAATCCCTCCAAGCCCTATCGATCACGTCCCCATTCTTGTCCTTGTACTTCAAGGTCGGATCTACTGCCATCAGCTCCTCTGTGATGACCTTCTTGCGCTTTCTGCGCTCCACCCAGTCTGGTCCGCTCAAACAGTCCTTTATCAAGTGAGGAACTCTGTAGACGGTGAGCTTCTGGTATGGCAGAGTTCGCCCGGGTGTCAGGCCAAGCAAGTGGACGACATAATCTTTGAAGTCCCTATCTGTGAAGTGACCCAGGTGCCTGAAGAACTCCTTCTTCAGCGTGTAGTTCCTTAGCTTAAATGTTTTTGACAGGCAGTGTGGCTTCATTGTGAGAGGGTCGATCAATAAACCCGCCATGTGTTTGGATATGAACTGGTCCCACATCCTGTAGGTGGAGTCTGCCAACGTGATCATTTGGATTTCGTGGCTCACGTCTGACTCTTTCTTCACCAGACTTCCATCTTTCTCCGGGTTTATGCTCTGGTAGCGGATTATTACGGCGTCAACAAATTTCTGCAAAGCAATGAAAACAAAATAAGGAGGCTTAGTGCAGGGATTTATCCTCGACCCGAAGATAATAAAGGCTTCATTAAGTTTGGATTGATGAAATGAAGAACTTAAACAGATCAAGCAGACAAAGACTGTAAATGTTATCCTCGACCCGAAGATAAGGAAGCCTTCGTTGTTTTACCTTGTAGGCCACCAGGCACACCTCGGCTAAGTTCCCTCTTGTATCCCGATCGGTAGCCTTCTCCGCCGGTCTCCCGTAGGAGAGCCGGATCTCTCTGCAAGCTGAGATCTGGTTCCCCCAGGTGGGCTAGCTATGGGTGATATGGTTTGCTGCGTTGTACCACTTCGATATCTCTGTGAGCTTCGCTGGATCTCTGCTTCAGACGATTTTTGCTTGCCATGTCTGCAGCTCCACCATTCTCGCCGCGTCGATTCCGCCTTTTTGCAACACTTTGGCGGCTGTGATGCTGTGCTGGCCGTTTATGATGAAAAAATTTCCGGCTTGAATTGACTTCCAGTCCTTCGGACGGTCCTTCAGCAATTTGCGATCTTTGTCCATCGGAGTCAAGCATATTGTCTGCCGGTCTTTCATGTCCGGGAGGTTGATCAGCTCTTGCGTCTTGTTGTCCACGAGTGTTGGTTCCAACTTTCGGATGACGTATTTAGGTTGCGGCAGCCAACACTGGTTTATGTGGACCACGAATGCTTGTTCTTCGAAAAGAAAACAATTGTTGTTATTCTCTCGGAAGTTTTTCTGGTACGCAGCCACCTTCTCAAAATGGGCAATTGGCTGCAATTCGCCCGGCAGACCTGGTTGAACATTAGTGAGGGCGGATCCGGAACTCCCAGCCATTGTGGGCCGTTGCTCTGTGAGTGCTTTTCGATGTTTGCCGCTTGATTCACCGGCTACGGCTTCGGTCGACTTTCTCTTCTGGGACTCTGCGTGCGCACTTCCCCTACCGCTGCCTTTGCTACCACCTTGACTGGTACCTCTGCTACCACCCCGGTTCCCACCTCGACCGCCACGACGGGACCCAAACCTCCCACGACCAGTGGACGCTGAAAGGGGTTCAACAGGTGGGGTGACTGTTTGTGGAGCTCCTGCTCAATGTTTACGAGCTGCTCACTGGACGTGTTTCTCCAGCCCCCGGAATATGAAGTTAATTGTTCGTGCCGCTGCCTTGGCGGCCTGCTTTTTCCATGGACTGAACATCTTGTGCAGCTCGTCTGCCAGCTTCTCATTATTGGCGGCGTTCAGCTCTGCCACAAGGCTGTCCAGGTCGAAGACTCCGCAGTCATCATCCTCGTGCATAACGATAGAGTGACTGTGCGGAATCTCTTCACCCTTATCGTCCAGTGCAAGCAATGTCAAGACAATGTACTTCGACTGGTGGTGCTCGACAAGTGAAACCTTCTCGTTCAGGTTCCAGTTCACGTACATTTCTGTTCCCTTCACACGGTACCAGAGGTAGATGTAGTCCTTCGATTGATTTACACCGAAGGTCCAGGACTCGACGACGGGCTTGAACTGCCACAGCTTGCCGTAGATGGGAGCAAAATGGTTGAAGAATGGCCCGTCCCCTAGCCATTTGTTGAAGGGCTCCAGGAACGGAAGCGTGGCGGAGTAGTTATACTCCGGCTCTTCTTCCATTCTGTTATCTTTCTGCATGCGGGAATCGGAATCGTAAGTGTTTGTACATTGCAGTCTATCTTCGACTCGAGGATACTGAAGTAGTTTGTTTTAGAAGCTTAAGTCTGGAAGCTCTCTACGAGCACCGTTTATTTGTATATTTGAGGTCCACTGCTTTATCTTAGTTACAAGAATAACTGCACAAGTTGACAATTCTAAAGTCTTTTCTGTGAGTGATTGTTTTCTACTCGTATTTATTTTTACGCTCGTTTGTGTTTTATCTTCGGGTCGAAGATAAACGGATACACGACTAATGTCTTCTGTATGTCGTTTTCGTATATTGTACTTCTGTCTGAACGCATTAGCACTCAATAAATTCGTCCAGTTTTATCGTATTTGTCGGGGATTTAGTTTGGTTAGCGTTGTCATCTTTGGGTCGAGGGTAATTATCCTCGACTCAAGGATAAATGTTTTGGTTTAGAGTTCATAAGTTAGTCCGTTAATGTTATATATTACAGTAGATGCAGCATTTGTCTTTGGTGTTTTGTTTGTTTGCTGAGCTTCTTTGCAATTTTTGCTATCCTCTGTAGTTGCTATCGTATCGGGACCAATTTTGCTATATTTTATCTTCGTGTCGAAGATAACTTAGTTTGCTACCATTATAAGTTCAGTGCTTCTTTTGTGTTTTCTATTTCTTGCGTGTACGGAGGACTGGCCTCTGGTATTTATCAGAGTTCTGGTGGTTTAGCTTTATATTATTTCTTGGGCTACATATCTATGCGTGATGGCCTACTGAGATATTTTTATTTCCTCTGTATTCGTTTGTCATCATGATACTTGCTTTGATTTTACACGGTGCTGTGAGGTTCTCGTGATTTCTTTTTGTTTTTTTATGTTGGGATCTCTGTGACCTTATTTGTGGTCATATTGTTAATTGTAGTCCGTTTGTGTCTCGTATGTTTCATGGATATTTCCTCTTAATCGTCTCTTCTGTGTTCATAGTTATCTTTGACTCGAAGATAATTGTTCTTTTCTCGGCAATAATCATGGATGGAGAGCTCAACATTTTAACGGAAGTTAGACCTCGTAGCAGTTTTTATCTTTGGGCCGAAGATAATTAACTTCGATCCGAAGATAATTACGGACTGAGGACCTGTCATCTTTAGTGTATGTGTACCACAGTTTGCGATTTATCTTCGGGTCGAAGATAATTTTTTTCGACTTGGTTGTTGTTATGGGTGAGGATTTTGAGTACTTCGCTGGAATAATAACTTAACACATTTGTTATCCTCGGGATAATTATATTCTTAGAGCTAGGCATCTGTACATTAAGTGGATCCGAAACCCTAATCTATCGTCGGGTCGAGGATAATTATCTTCGACCTGAGGATTGTTATCGACTTTGAACCCACTGTTTGCTTGTAAATTAAATCCTAAATCCTAATTTACAAGCATAGCACCTACACACATAGTCTGAGTACAAAAATCTACCGTGAATTTTAGAATTATGGGTCTATAACGTCATGCAAATTTTGAAGAATGACAAATCTGGTATGAACAGCTACTGTGCTCTGCAGCTGTGGCCCTCCAATATCAAAATCCAATCACAGAAAACTGCAAAAAAACAAATTTACTGCTTATGAAACACTGAGATTTCCTTTTACAACTCAAATGCATAAACACATGAAAGTAACAGCAAAATATAAATCCCAACAAATTGAACTCTGTAAACAAGCACATGAAATCCCAGCAACAAAACATAACCCCAGCAAATTGAACTCTATAAACAAGCACAACAACATCCACCTACAAGCAAGCTGAACCGTAAACCCTAGCAGCAGAACCTGAATCCTACCAAATTAAACTCACAAAATAAGTTGAAAAGGATCCCTGTACAAGCTCCATGGACAGAAAGCCAGCATTGTCAACAAGTGGAGCAAAATATTGCAACAAGTTCTTCAATTCAAAACACATGAAATTGAAAGAGAAAGGACTTGCTGCTTACTGATAAAAAAAATCAGCTCCTCGAATTTTGTCGCTGTCCGAAGTCGCGTTGCCAACTCCTGCTGTCGTAAATAAATGAAGCACTCCTACAAACACCAAATCTCAACTCTCCCTACCCAAAACAAGCAGCAGACTTCAACTCTGGAAATGTGGCAAGCGGTTTAGGGTGGCACATTCAGAAGACCGCGAATGGGGGAGCGGCAGCGTGGAAGTTTGTTTGCCGCGATTTTGTTTATCACTCACGCAGACAAGTTCGCTCACGGAAAAAAAGCTCGGAAACAAGTTTGCTCACACAAAACAAGCTTGAAAACACGTTCGTGATTGTCCCAATCACTCAAAACAAAAAAAAACGCTCGGCGAGGAGACACAAAACCGGAACGCGGATGAGGAACAGGAAAATGGCAGCGCGGCGCAGGGAGGGAGACAACTCACCGATCCCATCCCGAGCCGCCAAATGCAAGGCAGGGTCGGTGCCGAACCTGCGGATCGGTGCCGAACCTCCGGGTGGGTCCCAAACCTCCACGTTCGGTACCAAGCCCATGCTTTAGGTCCGGTACGCATACCTTAAGACAAGTTGTTTGTTTTGATTTCTTTGTTTGTCACGTTCAGATCTCACGGACCGTGCGTCCCTTGGTGGCGTGCTTGCTACCGTCAAAAAGCCCTCGGTCGGGAGAGGTGCACAAGCTTGGTTTCGTGGCATTTGGATGTACGGTGGAAAAGTTATCAATTCTTCAGTTATTTTTTGTTTTGAAAATGACTTTCACTTTTGTTTTGAGTGTGGCAATGGCACAGGGCTACACTAGTCTTCTAAGTGTGCATGGTATATTCTTTGTTTATTTTGTTTTAATAATTTGTTTGTTTTATTTGTCACATTCAGATCTCCCAGACAGCACGTATTCCCACACGGCGTGCTTGGTACTATCGAAAAGCCGTCGGTGGAAAAGGGTGCACGGCCTTGGTTTCATGGAATTGGGACCGACAGTGCCTGGGGAAATTATCGATTCTTCAGTTATTTTTTTTCTTAAAAATTACTAAATCACGTTAAATTATGTATCTTCTGAACTGTGTCTTGAATTCTCACGTTCTTGGTACTATTCGAAAGCTCTCGGTGAGGACAAATGCACGGGCTTGGTTTTGTAGCATGTGGACCTATAATGGGAAAGTTATGGATTATTGGATTTTTTTTGGTTTTCCAAATGGCATTTTTTTTATTTTGGGTGTGGCAACGGCACAGGCCTACATTAATCCATAATTACCTTAAGTTCGGGTATTTGTTTTATTTTTTTTGTCACGTTCAAATCTCTTGGACTGTGCGTCCCCTGGTGGCATATTTGTCACTATTGGAAAGCACTCGGCGAAGAGGGATGCATAGGCTTCATTTCGTGGCGTTTCGATCTACAGTGGGTAAATTAAGAATTTTTGAGTTATTTATTGATCTTCAAAATTACTAAATCATGATAAATTATATATCTTTTAAATCGTGTGTCAATAATTGACCATGTTCTTGATACCATTTGAAAGCCCTAAACAAGGAGGGTGCACAAGCTTGGTTTTGTGGTGTTTGTTCTTGTGTTTCTTGCTACGGTGGAAAAATTCTAGGGTTAGAATTATTTCTGCTTTTAAAACTCACTTTGACTTTTGTTTTGGCTGTGGCAACGACACAGGGCTTTAGTAGTTGGTACTTTAAATTGTCGTATTTGTCTTATTTTCTTATAGTTTGGTACCTTCGCTTAGACTTTCTAAATTGTTTGGTTTTTGTTTTGTTCTCTTATGGTTTTGTACCTCAACTTAGACTATTTATTTTATTTTGTTTTGTTTTGTTTAATCTTGGTTCACAAATTGCGTTCTTTATCCCTTGAAGCAGTAACTAGTGATTTATAAGTCACCTCTTTCATTATATGGTATTCATAAATAATTCCCCCCTATAAATTGCACAAGCACTTAGAAAAAGCCTTAATACCGTAGAAGACCTTTCCTATTTAGAGACAAATCATTTTTCATAGTGAAATCATTTTTCAATTTGGCACTTCTGTCCTATCGTACGCTCAAATCAAGTCCATTAAAAATAAATTTGAAATATAATGGCATAGAATGAAACATTCAAAACTTATAACATGCTTTAAATTAGTCACCTATTGAAGGTTGTAATCAATTTAATATAAAACATAGAAATGAATCCTTTTAACTATAATTATCCATACCAAATTTTTTTTAATTTTCAAAAACAAAAGTAAAAATAGGAAAAAATGATTGGACTATGACAATCCTTCTTGGATCACCCTAGCTTGCAATTGCCCTTAGAGGTGTGTTATTTAGTAAATATGGATTTGTTCTGAAAATTAAATTTTCTTTTATACATTTTTAGAACTTACTTAGGGACTTACCAAAATTATAGAGCAATGGCCACATAAATGTAGTCAAATTATTTTTCATTCTGGATTTAGATAATCATAATTTTGCTGTTACGTGAAAATTAAATTAAAATTAAATTTTCTATTCTAGAGTGGGTTACTTATAAAACGTTAGCAAACAACATGCAACAAAATGTAGTAAGGGACTGAAGTGTTAGTTCATAGTGTCTAAAACTTTGAAATTACTAAGAGCTTCCCTAGTAATATACAATGTAGTAAATCATGTGTACTCTTTTATCTCTCTTCAAAACTTCAACATTTTTTTTTGGCCCTTTGTCTCTTGGTTACCAATTCCATGACATTTGAGATTTTGGTTCTTTAAACTACAGGGCATGGCCGATTCATTTTTTATTCTTTCTCGTAGTGTACGTTAGAAAATGGGACACTAAATTTAGTGCACTCACGAACTATTAATCTTTGGAGTAGTTACGACTTGTACATTTTTTTGAACCTTCTTTTGGATACCAATTCCATGACATTTGAGATTTTGGTTCTTTAAACTACAGGGCATGGCCGATTCATTTTTTTTTTCTTTCTCGTAGTGTACGTTAGAAAATGGGACACTAAATTTAGTGCACTCACGAATTATGAATCCTTGGAGTATTTACAACTTGTACAGTTTTTAGTACAAATATATAATTAGTTTAATTTGTACAAATTAATGTAGAATGTCATGGACATTTGTACGTAAATGATTTTACAAGAATTGAACCATTTTGTAGGATTCACAGAAGTTCAAATTCAAACATTTTTGCAAATTATACCATTTTATAGTCCATCTCGACATGCATTAAAAACAACAAGGAATAGATTTAGGCTATATATTTTAATGTCCACAAAATTCAAAGGACTTGGACATTTGATTGAGAATGATTGATAAAAAAGAATTGGACAAAGTTGCAAATATTTTTAGGATTCAAAATTCACGATAATTATCTACAATTAGATGTAATCATTGAAAAATCCATCTCTTTGGGCCCTAAACAGAAATTCTAATGAACGAAGGTCCTATATATTATGAATCCATGAATATCTGATTTCAAAGATTGTCTTTTGTACGTGAACGATTTTAAAAACAATTGAGCACGTTATAATTATTTACTGAAGTTCACAAAACATGGGTACATAATACAAGAGTCCGCTGAATTAAGGGTCCCGGTTCCTTCGACTTCACAATACGAGAAAGAAAAAACAAACAATTGGCCACATACAGAAGTTTAAAGAACCAAAATCTCAAATGTCATGAAATTGGTATCCAAAAGAAGGCCCAAAAAAAATGTACAAGTCGTAACTACTCCAAAGATTAATAATTCTTGAGTGCACTAAATTTAGTGTCCCATTTTCTAACGTACACTACAAGAAAGAAAAAAAAAAGGAATCGGCAATGCCCTGTAGTTTAAAGAACCAAAATCTCAAATGTCATGGAATTGGTATCCAAAAGAAGGTTCAAAAAAATGTACAAGTTGTAAATACTCCAAGGATTCATAATTCGTGAGTGCACTAAATTCAGTGTCCCATTTTCTAACGTACACTACAAGAAAGGAAAAAAAAATGAATCGGCAATGCCCTGTAGTTTAAAGAACCAAAATCTCAAATGTCATGCAATTGGTATCCAAAAGAAGGTTCAAAAAAATGTACAAGTTGTAAATACTCCAAGGATTCATAATTCGTGAGTGCACTAAATTTAGTGTCCCATTTTCTAACGTACACTACAAGAAAGAAAAAAAAAATCCAATCAACCATGCCCTGTAGTTTAAAGAACCAAAATCTCAAATGTCATGCAATTGGTATCCAAAAGAAGGCCCAAGAACATGTACAAGTTGTAAATACTCCAAGGATTCATAATTCGTAAGTGGACTAAATTTAGTGTCCCATTTCCTAACGTACACTACGAGAAAAAAAAAAAAAGGATTGGCCATGCCCTGTAGTTTAAAGAACCAAAATCTCAAATGTCATGCAATTAATATCCAAAAGCAGGTTCAAAAAAATGTACAAGTTGTAAATACTCCAAGGATTCATAATTTGGGAGTGCACTAAATTTAGTGTTCCGTTTTCTAACGTACACTACAAGAAAGAATAAAAAAATCCAATCAGCCATGCCCTGTAGTTTAAAGAACCAAAATCTCAAATGTCATGGAATTGGTATCCAAAGGAAGGTTCAAGAAAATGTACAAGTTGTAACTACTCCAAGGATTCATAATTCGTGAGTGCACTAAATTTAGTGCCCCGTTTTCTAACGTACACTACAAGAAAGAGAAAAAAATCCCATCAGCCATGCCCTGTAGTTTAATGAACCAAAATCTCAAATGTCATGGAATTGGTATCCAAAAGAAGGTTCAAAAAAATGTACAAGTCGTAACTACTCCAAAGATTAATAGTTCGTGAGTGCACTAAATTTAGTGTTCCATTTTCTAACGTACACTACGAGAAAGAAAAAAAAAATGAATCGGCCATGCCCTGTAATTTAAAGAACCAAAATCTCAAATGTCATGGAATTGGTATCCAAAAGAAGGCCCAAGAAAATGTACAAGTTGTAAACCCGGGTACGCAACTCATATATTATACACAGGGGTCATCGGCATTAAAACGGCTCAGAGAACGGCTTTTGTAAAAATTATATCAAATTAAAAAGACCAAAAAGTTGGGTGAAGACCAAATTAAAAAAAATTAAATGTAAAAAATGTTCAATTGCATACATATGAGAAAAAAACTAATAATATATATGAAGAATTGAAACACCTATGCATAGTTTTAAAAATTCTTTACAAAAAGTTCCCTCCAATTAAAATTAAAATTTTATTAAAAAGCCCAAAAAGTTGGGTAGCTTGTCCCATGATACATGTATTAAAAAAACTCATATAATTACTTTTTTAATGCTATTATTGTCCCCAAAGAAATATCATTTCATATATATAATTATGTTTTTGGATTTCTTGTTAAAAGGGCTACAAGAGTTTTCTACATTAAAACAAATTGTATCCCTTGAAAATAGACTAAAATGCATTATAAGTGATTATAATCAGGGCCATATAATATGGGAGTTGCGTACTCGGGGTTGTAAATACTCCAAGGATTCATAATTCGTGAGTGCATTAAATTTAGTGTCCCATTTTCTAACGTACACTACGAGAAAGAGAAAAAAATCCAATCAGCCATGCCCTTTAGTTTAAAGAACCAAAATCTCAAATGTCATGGAATTGGTATCCAAAAGAAGGTTCAAAAAAATATACAAGTTGTAAATACTCCAAGGATTCATAAATCAAGAGTGAACTAAATTTAGTGCCCCATTTTCTAACGTACAATACAAGAAAGAAAAAAAAATGAATCGGCCATGCCGTGTAGTTTAAAGAACCAAAATCTCAAATGTCATGGAATTGGTATCCAAAACAAGGTTTAAAAAAATGTACAAGTTGTAAATACTCCAAGGATTCATAATTCGTGAGTGCACTAAATTTAGTGTCCCATTTTCTAACGTACACTACGAGAAAGAAAAAAAAAAGGAATTGGCAATGCCCTGTAGTTTAAAGAACCAAAATCTCAAATGTCATGGAAATGGTATCCAAAAGAAGGTTCAAAAAAATTTACAAGTTGTAAATACTCCAAGGATTCATAATTCGTGAGTGCACTAAATTTAGTGCCCCATTTTCTAACGTACACTACGAGAAAGAAAAAAAAAATGAATCGGCCATGCCCTGTGGTTTAGAGAACCAAAATCTCAAATGTCATGGAATTGGTATCCAAAAGAAGGCCCAAGAAAATGTACAAGTTGTAACTACTCTAAGGATTCATAATTCGTGAGTGCACTAAATTTAGTGCCCCGTTTTCTAACGTACACTACGAGAAAGAAAAAAAAATCCCATCCGCCATGCCCTGTAGTTTAAAGATCCAAAATCTCAAATGTCATGGAATTGGTATCCAAAAGAAGGTTCCAAAAAATGTACAAGTAGTAACTACTCCAAGGATTCATAATTCGTGAGTGCACTAAATTTAGTTTCCCATTTTCTAACGTACTCTACGAGAAAGAAAAAAAAAATGAATCAAACATGCCCTTTAGTTTAAAGAACCAAAATTTCAAATATCATGGAATTGGAATCCAAAAGAAGGTTCCAAAAAATGTACAAGTTGTAACTACTCCAAGGATTCATAATTCGTGAGTGCACTAAATTTAGTGCCCCATTTTCTAACGTACACTACGAGAAAAAAAAAAAAAAAAGAATCGGCCATGCCCTGTAGTTTAAAGAACCAAAATCTCAAATGTCATGGAATTGGTATCCAAAACAAGGTTCAAAAAAATGTACAAGTTGTAACTACTCCAAGGATTCATAATTCGTGAGTGGACTAAATTTAGTGTCCCATTTTCTAACGTACACTACAAGAAAAAAAAAAAAAAGAGTCGGCCATGCCCTGTAGTTTAAAGAATCAAAATCTCAAATGTCATGGAATTGGTATCCAAAAGAAGGTTCAAAAAAATGTACAAGTCGTAACTACTCTTAAGATTAATAATTCGTGAGTTCACTAATCTTAGTGCCCCATTTTCTAACGTACACTACGAGAAAGAGAAAAAAAGAATCGGCCATGCCTTGTAGTTTAAAGAACCAAAATCTCAAATGTCATGGAATTGGTATCCAAAAGAAGGCCCAAGAAAATGTACAAGTTCTAAATACTCCAAAGATTAATAATTCGTGAGTGCACTAAATTTAGTGCCCCATTTTCTAACGTACACTACAAGAAAGAATTAAAAAATCCAATCAGCCATGCCTTGTAGTTTAAAGAACCAAACTCTCAAATGTCATGGAAATGGTATCCAAAAGAAGGTTCAAAAAAATGTACAAGTTGTAAATACTCCAAGGATTCATAATTCGTGAGTGCACTAAATTTAGTGTCCCATTTTCTAACGTACACTACAAGAAAGAAAAAAAAAATGAATCGGCCATGCCCTGTAATTTAAAGAACCAAAATCTCAAATGTCACGGAATTGGTATCCAAAAGAAGGTTCAAAAAAATGTACAAGTCGTAACTACTCCAAGGATTAATAATTTGTGAGTGCACTAAATTTAGTGTCCCATTTTCAAACGTACACTACGAGAAAGAAAAAAAAAAAAGAATCGGCCATGCCCTGTAGTTTAGAGAACCAAAATCTCAAATGTCATGGAATTGGTATCCAAAAGAAGGCCCAAGAAAATGTACAAGTTGTAACTACTCTAAGGATTCATAATTCGTGAGTGCACTAAATTTAGTGCCCCATTTTCTAACGTACACTACAAGAAAGAATTAAAAAATCCAATCAGCCATGCCTTGTAGTTTAAAGAACCAAACTCTCAAATGTCATGGAAATGGTATCCAAAAGAAGGTTCAAAAAAATGTACAAGTTGTAAATACTCCAAGGATTCATAATTCGTGAGTGCACTAAATTTAGTTTCCCATTTTCTAACGTACACTACAAGAAAAAAAAAAAAAGAAGAATCGGCCATGCCCTGTAGTTTAAAGAACCAAAATCTCAAATGTCATGGAATTGGTATCCAAAAGAAGGTCCAAGAAAATGTAAAAGTTGTAACTACTCCAAGGATTCATAATTCGTGAGTGTACTAAATTTAGTGCCCCATTTTCTAACGTACACTACAAGAAAGAGAAAAAAATCCCATCAGCCATGCCCTGTAGTTTAAAGAACCAAAATCTCAAATGTCATGGAATTGGTATCCAAAAGAAGGTTCCAAAAAATGTACAAGTTGTAACTACTCCAAGGATTCATAATTCGTGAGTGCACTAAATTTAGTTTCCCATTTCTAACGTATACTACGAGAAAGAAAAAAAAAAAGAATCGGCCATGCCCTGCAGTTTAAAGAACCAAAATCTCAAATGTCATGCAATTGGTATCCAAAAGAAGGCCCAAGAAAATGTACAAGTTGTAACTACTCCAAGGATTCATAATTTGTGAGTGCACTAAATTTAGTGCCCCGTTTTCTAACGTACACTACAAGAAAGAGAAAAAAATCCCATCAGCCATGCTCTGTAGTTTAAAGAACCAAAATTTCAAATGTCATGGAATTGGTATCCAAAAGAAGGTTCAAGAAAATGTAAAAGTTGTAAATACTCCAAGGATTCATAATTCGTGAGTGCACTAAATTTAGTGCCCCTTTTCTAACGTACACTACGAGAAAGAAAAAATAATCCAATCAGCCATGCCCTTTAGTTTAAAGAACCAAAATCTCAAATGTCATGGAATTGGTATCCAAAAGAAGGTTCAAAAAATTGTACAAGTTGTAAATACTCCAAGGATTCATAATTCGTGAGTGCACTAAATTTAGTGTTTCATTTTCTAACGTATACTACAAGAAAGAATTAAAAAATACATCAGCCATGCCTTGTAGTTTAAAGAACCAAAATTTCAAATGTCATGGAATTGGTATCTAAAAGAAGGTTCAAAAAAATGTACAAGTTGTAAATACTCCAAGGATTCATAATTCGTGAGTGCACTAAATTTAGTGTCCCATTTTCTAACGTACACTACGAGAAAGAAAAAAAAAATGAATCGGCCATGCCCTGTAGTTTAAAGAACCAAAATCTCAAATGTCATGGAATTGGTATCCAAAAGAAGGTTCAAAAAAATGTACAAGTCGTAACTACTCCAAGGATTAATAGTTTGTGAGTGCACTAAATTTAGTGTTCCATTTTCTAACGTACACTACGAGAAAGAGAAAAAAATGAATCGAACATGCCCTTTAGTTTAAAGAACCAAAATCTCAAATGTCATGGAATTGGTATCCAAAAGAAGGTTCAAAAAAATGTACAAGTTGTAAATACTCCAAGGATTTATAATTCGTGAGTGCACTAAATTTAGTGCCTTATTTTCTAACTTACACTACGTCAAGAATGAAAAAAGAAAGAAATTGGCCATGCCCTGTAGTTTAAAGAACCAAAATCTCAGATGTCATGGAATAGGTATCCAAAAGAAGGCCAAAATAAGATTGGAGGAAGTTAAAAGTATGTATAGGATTCAGAATCCTTTAATTATTCTATTTAATATATCCATGTCACATTCATGTCTACTTGAATTAATAAAATTGGAAATGAATGCTTGGCTTGTATTTTAATGTCCAAGAATATCAATTGGATATTTGTATGGGAATGATTTAAGAAGATTTTCAGCATGCTGTAAACATTCTTACATTTTAGTATAAAAGAAATAGGCCTTTTATTTATGATATCGTGCCTCATCATTGTACCTAGTCATATTCTTTTTCTAATGAATGATGTACCTAGTCATATTTTGCATACTACTTCCTTTTAAGTAGATTAATTACATATACTCTAGCCACTTCCAAATTTCATATAATTTTGAATTCATTGAAATTGTAGTATTTTAGAACGACTAAATTGAATTTTTTACTTTTAGCCAGGCATCGTAAATCAACCGAAGTTGAATGAAGAAAAGAATTCCATTAATTCTAGCTTTGTAGTTTTTGTGTAGGCAAATCATTACATGTCTAATTATGAATTAGTGGCAACATTGCGGTTAGCGTAAAATGTCAACATAATTTTTGAAAATCCATTAGACAAAATAGTTGGGATGGAGACCACAGCAACCGTGAACTAAATCAAAACCTTCATTTAACTCCTAAGTGCCTGAGGCACCAAATTTTGGTGTCAACAAAACTTTGAAGTTAAATGAACCGTAACCAAGTTGCTGTTTTTAGTAATTTATATTTTTGAAAAATTCTTTTTGAAGTCTACTTTTAGTGTTAGAAAGCCAATTTTTAAAAATGATTGATTATGATTTTTGTATTCAAGATTTGGTGCAAGGGTAACTATCCATTGCAATCTTGACTTTCCACAGTGTTGAGGGCTCTTGGAAATGCGCCTCAAATACACTAGACCTTGGAGGAAAAATCACATTAGAAATTCATTATTAAAAAAAATTGTAGAGTAGGTTTCCAGAAGCTGTAAATTGATTGGGGTTATGCATGTTAGATACTTTATCTTCATTTTTTTTGTGACCAATTTTCCACATTTAACATGCAAAAAGAAGGCTAAAAGATTTTTATAGTTTTAACACCTTCATGATAAAACATTATAATCTTTCAATACTTAAATGATATTGTTGTGTTTTCTTTTCCTATGTGATCTCTAACATGTATAGTTTGAATTTGTACGGTTACAATTCCCAAAAAATTGATTCAATTTATCAAAATGTTGGTTTTTTGTTCAGTTTAGAGCAAAATCCAAGAAGCTCAAAACACGCCTTCGGGATTTAGGGGTTAAATTATACCGTACTCTGGAATTTTTAAATACTATGCGTGAACCCTAGACCCTAAACCCTAGAGCCTAAAAGGAAGACTAAACCCTAAAATCCTAAACCCTACAGGAAGCCTAAACCCAGAACCTTGAACCCTAAAGCAAGTCTTAATCCTGAACCCTGGACCCTGAACCCTGAATCCTAAAGGGAGCCTAAAGCTCTAAATCCTAAACCCTAAAACCCACCCTACAAAATAGATTAGATATGAGTACCCCATTCTCTGTGTCCGCTGCGCATTAGCCGCATGATTTTGAGTAATTTGTGCTGGCATTTGTCGCAAACACCCTGTAGCCCAACCTTAAAAAAGAGAATATTTCATGTGAATGGTCCAAGGCAAGGTGCCACGACAAACTCCTGAATTGGACAAATGCCAAATCTAAGAGTAATCCACATTCCGGAATGGAATGTGGCTAGCAAAGTAGTGGCAAAGTTAAATTCCCTCTCTCTCTCTCTCTATATATATATCTGCAGAAGATGGAAGATGCCCTTTAAGTATAAAAAAGTACATTTGTCAGTCCCGCCACTTACCTTTTTATGGATGATTACAATGTCAACGCACCCTGAACCGAGGAAGTACTTCCCCCCTAAGCCTGGAAAGTTTTCAACGGTTCAAATTCCAGAACTTCCCGCCTAGATTGTCCCGCTCTCCAGGCATCGTCTCTCTCCCCGCGAGCCCCACATTTACTCAACCAAGTTCTTCTCCATTTTTCTCTTTCATCACTGTTGCAAACATCGCTGCGGCGCAGACTTTGAATTTATGCTACACGATTTTCTTCTAGTGTTTCCGGAACGAGTACAATCTACGGGCCTAAGTTTTGCTCTCATTCTCGTAAGCTTATTGTTTTGTTTGTTGTTCATTTCCGTCGGTTTCATACTAAGTACTTCTGAGTACAAATGCTGTGACTACGTAGTGTTGTAGTTGGATCCGACAATTTCGTCGTCGTGCTTGATATGGATCGGGTTGTCTTCTGTGTTGATCATTCAGAGGAAATTCTTGACTTCTATGTTGATTTCAGTATGCATATTGAGGACCGCATTATACGCCGTAAATAGTGGAAGCAATGATTTTTCCATCCACGACGTGGAGTACAGGTTATCTTCGGATCGAGGATATTGAAAATTCTCAAATGATATTATAGTTATCTTCAACTCGAACATAAACGTGATGCCATGAATGTTTAAACCACTCGAAGTTTGAGTTCAATATTGTTCTCTCCGGTATTTTTATACTACATGCTAACCTATGATGAAGGATTTATATGACACATACATGAAATCAAGTTTATCTTCGACTCGAGGATAAATGTTTGTCTGTTAAGAAATATGACAGTACCTCAGTGTCTACAAATCAGTACCTCATGGATTTACCAAATAATCCGTCTAGGAAATACGTACATTATCTTCAATTTGAAGATAATCTACAGAGCTGAACCGAGATATCTTCAGTAGTTTATCTTCGACTCGAAGATGAACTAGTGAAATTATCTCAGTTCAGCTCTGTAGATTATCTTCAAGTCGAAGATAAAAATATTGAGTATGCAAGAAAATATGGGTGTCTTTATCTTTGAGTCCAGGATAAAATATTCATTGTTTAGGATATTTCACCGTTGGTTTCCCTTCGAGTCTAAGAGAAAATAGTGGGAGTGATAGAATACATATACATTTCTATCTTCGAGTCGAAGATACAATAGCGGGATCCCAAAACATTTTACTACTGTTTTATCTTTCAGTTTATGATAAACTGTCAAAGTGAAAAAAAATTCACCTCTTCATCTTCGAGATGAAGATACAATAGTCACAGTCCAAAATAATATACCATTGTTGTATCTTTGTGTTTATGATAACATAGTAAGTGTGAGAAATATATCTACATCTTTATCTTCTAGACGAAGATAGGATAGTGACGGTCCCAAATTTTTCACAGTTGCTTTATCTTCAAGAGTAAGATAATATAGTGAGAGTATGAGGAATATGCCTATATTTTATCTTCGAGCTGAAGATAGTGTAGTAAGAGTCTAGAATATATCACTGTTATTTTATCTTCGAGTCTAAGATAAAATTGTCGGAGTGTGAGAAACATTTCTACCTCTTGATCTTCGAATAGAAGATAGAATAGCTGGGGTCCAGAACATTGTAGCGTTGGTTTATCTTCGAGTCTAAGATAAAATCGTCAGAATGTGAGAAACATTTCCACCTCTTCTATCTTCGGGTCGAAGATAGAATAGTGAGGGTCAAAATATTTTTTGCTGTTTTATCTTCGAGTCTAAGATAAATTAGTGACAGTGTGAGAAATAATTTCACTTATCTCGGGGGGGGCACCTAGTATTTTACTACAAACCACGTGCGAACAAGTGGTTTCTAATGAACTATAATTTCAACTTAAAATTTTGAGGGTTGCTTAATAATGACTATAGGTTTCTATTGCCAAAATTTCAAACTAAAATAATAGTTGAAATGATTTGTACAAGAGGTTGAAAATGGCCTAAAACGGCATGTTTTTCAACTCAAATATTTATAGAGATCACATTTAGATGACCATTGCATCAATACTCAACTCAAAATGAACTTTCAATAGAGAGCTATTTTTAGGAATTTTTTGTTCATTTTTTAAACAATTTTTTAGGGTATAATATAGGGGTGTGAAAGTTATTTTTCAGTTGTACAATGTATCTAATTACTTCAAAAATTTGTAACTAATTATCATTAACAAATAAAAATATCAATAATTCAAAACATAAACTTTTGAAGTAGGAAAATCTAGTCATATTTTTTTTTATTTCATTTTATTTAAATTTTAGGATATAATATAGGGGGTCCAAAGTTTTGTTTGCACGTGTTTTCTAATGGACACTCTAAGTGACCCCCCCGAGTCACTTATTCATCTTCGACTCGAAGGTAATCTAGTCATAGAGTATTGAATATTTCCACAGGTTTATCTTCCAATCTGTGATGAATTATGTATGTTAATTCTAGTGGTTATATCTGATTTTATGATAATTTCGTCAGAGTATATGTTCGAGTTGAAGGTAATGTGGTCATATTGTTAGGGGTTTTTGCTCTGATTTATTTTCTACTGTGATGTAGAATAGTTTGACTGTAATTGTAGTGTCAGTAGAGCGGAATCTAATTAAGGTGAGTGAGCAATTCATTCAGATCTAAGGGCATCACTCAAAACTACATAAACAGTTCAAGTTTTTCACGTAATGTCTTAGAGTATTCATTGAATTCATTGTATACAGGTGCTCATGGAATTGATACGGTGTTCTTTGAATTTTAATAATGTACTGCTTGTCTAATGTCTTCGCTTCTTGTCCTTTAACTTATTTTGATTTTACTTGCTGCAAAATGGACAATCCTTTCGCAAACGGGTTTGTAGATCCTTTGCCAACTTTGCCGGCGGGTGTGGCACCCTGTGAGGGCATCCCTCGTGCCTCATGGTATACCAAGTGCGTGACACTGACAAATGAAGCTGGGACGGAGGTGGCAAATGGAATTTGCCACAGCGTTGATGCAGACCTTGTCATTGATATGGACGGGAAACCGCTTGGGGACGACTGGGTCACAATTCAAATTGTGGAGTCCCTTTGTGAGGTCGATGTTCCGTCGCAGTGGATGTGGTCAATGCACTTTTGGCCGATATCGAGGACCTATCTCAATGGTGCCAGTCTTTATGACCATGATCAGACTTCTATATACAAGGCCGCAGTCATTGTATCTATTCGGCGCGTTCGAAGTGGAGTTCGTTCTTATGAGAGTTCTCGGGAGAGGAAAGAACCAAACAACACTCCGAAGAGAGAAGCTCTCCTCACCCCCCATGCAATCATTGAAGTGTCTACCAAGAATTGTTGCTCAAAGAACTATTTGCAGCCGTTTCCGTGTGGGCAAATTCAAGCCATTCGGTCCGTTCTTCATGTAGACAGCGGAGTGAAATTACGTAAATCGCGTCTCCTTGACGTGCACAAGCAAATCCACTCTAATGCCAATGGGAGGGACATGATCACTTTGTCACATCATGAAGTTTGCCCCACTGCCTGGTGCACCATTCATGGGATATCGAAAGCTACCTTTTATAGGTACAAGGGCATGGCGAAACTTGATAAGCCGCCATTGCACCATGGCTTGAAGAAGAAGCCTTGGCTTGAAGAAGCCACGGACTCAAACCGTACAAGCGACGGCCACACTTCGATTGATTCTTGAGAGGAAAGCGGACCTGATGCCTCACAAATCAAGGACGCTTCAGTCCGGGGAGAAAGTTCCATCCATGGTCTTGCCTTCATTATTTCAATGGAAGGACCATTTGCCGGAGATCAACAACGTCAATTCGACCTTTCAGTTGCCACATATTTCAGCAAGTGGGTTGAGCAGCATCCGTCGGGCTTCATATCCGGAATACTCTCCAAAAGCTCGTGGAGACAATTTTGCTCGTTGTGCCGAGTGCGATAGATTCATGCAACTCAGGAGCGCTTGTACTCCATGTTCACGGGCACAAGAGTTTTGGACTATACAGTTGAAAGTTCACCTCAATAGACAGCAAGCTCATAGGGAGCTGTATTATGCAAACCGTGCGGTGTCCGAGAAGTATCCGGAGAAGGTTATTACCATAATTCATGACAAGATGGATCACTCAAAGACGGCTTCTCCCCATTATTCTCACAAGAACAAGGGCACCGATTCATTGATGAAGTTGCCTCTCGCTATTACGGGCATGATAGTCCATGGGCATGGAGATGTGAGATATGCGCACTATGGCTTAGACATCTTTGCATCGGACTCTAATCACACCGTGGGCTCTATTGCGAAGCTGTTGCGAGATCTTGAGGCTGAACCAAAATTTTCCTCGCGCCACTTGTTTCCCGTGGATGTGATTAATCCATTGTCAAAAGCCTTGTTGGAAGGCTCAGAAATATGTGTGGAATCTCTCCCCCCTCGTTTTGAGGATGTGGTTGAACCCCAACGTCTTCCTCCAACATTGAATCTTCAACTTGACAATTGTGCAGGTGACAACAAAAACCGGTGGGTTTTTGCATTCTGTTCTCTGCTTGTATACAGAGCCGTTTTTCGTGAGGTCTACGTGATTTTCCTCATTGTTGGACACACTCACGAGGACATTGATGCTCTATTCGGTCGTTGGAGCAGCATGTTGAAGACTAATGACTATCTCACAGTTTCGAGGTTGATGAAGTCCTTCATGGATTGCGAAACGCAACCCGTAATTCTTCATCTCATTGAAGAGGTTCCTGATTTCAAAAAGTTTGTAGAGGTGTACTTGCATACAAGGGATGAATCTCTAATGGGTCATTCACAGGCCCAACAATTCAAGTTCTTTAAAAATTTGAATGGGTTGCCCCTGATGCAGTACAAAATTCAATGTACAAACATTGATTGGTAGCCAAAGGTAGGTGGGGGGATTCGCTTGTGGAAGGAGACAATTGATGGGCGTCCTAAATTGCCAAGAGGCAACCCTCTTCCTTTGTCACCTAAAGTGATGAAGGGCTTTGATGAGGTTTGTAAGGGTGTAGACGGGTACATTGCTGTGTGGTCTGGAATGGCCAATCAAGACTTGTCTGGGGAGTTCCGAAGGAAGAATGAGCCAGTGATGAAGTACTGGGAAGGTGTGAGAAGCGCTTTGCATGAACCACTTGTGGCATATTGCGGGATGAATTTTGGCCGAATTCAATAGTCACCAATGAAGAGGAAGACCAATACCTGAACCAATTCCTACAGGACGGCAGTGTGCGTGAAGAATTTGCAGAGGATGCACCCTTTGTTGGAAAGAAGCGTGACCGTCCACGTGCTTCGTTCCGTATTGGTCGTGATGTGTTTGCCGGTTATTTTCTCGCAGTATGTCCCGTGAAGGGTGACCTTAAACCATTTTGGCTTGCTCGAGCTTTGTCAAATTCTAGTCCGGATCCAGGGCATATCAATTTCATTCACTTGCAGTATTGGATGCCAATGTCATTTGAGCACGTTGACGAGGATACATATCTTGGGTGGGACACTAAAAAAGGGAATATATGGTGTGAAGACACAGAGGTCTCCTTGAGTTGGAATCATACGGATACCCTAATGACAGCTTGGAAGCCTCGCGTGAGAGCAGAAACGGTAGATCCAGAATTCAAAATCCCGAAAACGCAAATTTGCATCATCAAAGAGTCCGTGGAGGTCAACATTGTTGCTGAAAGGAAGAAAGCATCCTCGGCACGAAGATGAATAGCTTATAGGCATAGGAAGTCATTATTTAGGAGTATTAGTTGTTTGTCGTTTAGGTATTTTAAAAATAAAAATAAATAAAAATAAAAATGAAGGAAACAAATATGAAGGACAAAAAAAAATAGGTATGAAAGAGTTTGTGTGGAATTTTCAAAGTTGATAGGTTATTTTTTTACCATTTTATGTCCAAAAGAAAATGGAAAAAAAAATAGGGAGGAAGAAGAAGTAGTAAGATTTCGTTTGCAATTTCCTTTAGTACATTGTGCTGATTTTTATTTGATTATACTGGAAATGGATGTTCTGTATTTTTTTTAATATAAAAAAATTGAATTTATTGTTATTTTCTATATTATATGGAGTATTTTTCTCCTTATTACTTGTATTTCAAATGTCCATGTTTGTATGTTTAGAAGGGCACATGCACTTTTATCATTTATAATGAATATTTTTGAATTTCTATATCTGTAATTATGCAGAATGTTTTTGTAGCCAATCTAATAATTATTTATTTGTTATGAATGATCTTAGTTTGAATGTCATTGAATTCTTTGGAACACCTTTCCTTGCAAAAGTGCGAAGCGAGTCTACTTGAAGAGACAAAAAGAGCACGTGAATTTAGCAATGGATCCATATATCGACATAAAATATGGAATTGTAGTGTGCAGAATGACATGTGTTGATGTTGTTTCTCATACGTACCTAAATTTGTAGTTCTCTTGGCATATTACAGTCTCAATTTATCAAATTGTCACAAATTACTGAACTCTTTTTCATACTAAATATAGTCTCAAAATTAAAATGAGACGTCACCTTCTTTCATTTTAATGAATATGACCTTCTAACTTCATCCACCTATAACTTCTTTGTTTTAGCTCGGATTTTGTCGTATTTTAGGTTTTTGGAGACCTCTGGACTTCTACTCTAGGATTCTCTATTCAATTTTGACCTGACTCTTAGTCCTATTGGCCTGAATCCTCCCTAGGCCTCGGCCCCAATTTAGAATTTACTAACTGCAAGTTTTAAAGCAACCGGAGAGAGTTTTAGGAACCCACCTCATATTGGAGATCACAAATCAAGTCGCTGAGGTTCCCTTCTTGCGCCATCTTGTTTATCCCGTGAATTCTTGGGAGAATTGCCCAGTTGTATTATAGAAGTTTTGTTTTGAATGGTCTATCTATTTCCCTTTCTTTCTCCTTCTATCTTTTCTTTCTTCACTATTCCTATGTGCCCTCTTTGATGTCTCCCAACTACCCCTAAATGATTTGCATGACACACTCTCCTTTTTCTCTTATGCTAGGCTCAACCGATGGCCCACAACGCTTCGTAGGATTTCTTAAATCCTTTCCCTATTCCTCTCTCTCCTATTAAACCTCCCTCTTGGATGTTTCCTTCATGCCTTGCTTTGGCTTTTGATGTGGAGAGTTTGGTGTAAGCTTTGTAGTGAGTGTGCTTGAGTGGTGGGTGTGCAGGTGGCGTCTTGACGTTAATTCACACCACTTCTTTCTCTTAACCTTCCCTAATTGAACTCCTTTTTGACTTAGCCTTCCTATCCTCTATTGTATCTACGCTTTCCCCTTTTAGTTCTACTGCCCTAATCTACTTTCTTCGAACCTTGACCTTCCCCTAGTCTTAATCTTTTAACACTTCCCTTTTAATTCCTATTTCTCCCCCTTTTTTAGTCTTAATGTAACCAAAAAAAAGGAGAAAAAATGCCCAAACTTGGCCTGCAGGCTGGCCAGGGCTTGCCTGCCAGGTCTTGTTGGGGCTGGCCTTGCGGACTGGCTTGCGATATTTTTCTTGAGCTGTTGGTCTTGCGGGCTGGCCTCAGGCTTGAATACCTCCCGAAGGGTTTCCCGTCAAAAGAACTTCCACCGAATAATTGGGGATTTTTTCTTGTCAAGAACTATTTTAACCTTGAACTAACAATGTTCCATCTAATCTTTTCAAGGCAACATGCACGCTTCCTATCGACTAGGGTGCTCTACCTACAACTTAGCCACTCTATACTATGGTCACGTTCCTAATTTTGGATACTAAACTTCGGTAGTTTCCAAACTCCTTTTGGAAACTAAACTTTGGGTTTTTAAACCCAAGGGGGTTCACAGCTTTGCCGTTCAATGGGGTGGGGGTATCTGGCTACTTGCAGGGGGTCCAAAGCTTCGCCGTTTGGTGACAAAACTAGAGAATCTCGCTCCAAAGAGGTGCAAAGCTCCGTCGTTTGGTGACAAAAACTAGAGGAACAAAGTAAACAAGGACCATAAATCACCACATTAGTACTACGTGACTCACGTTAAGACACTAGAGGCCCTCCTAAGCAGCATCGCCAAGGTACGGAGGGGGGTTTCTCTAGGATTAGTATACCAAATAAACCAATGCAACGAGTACCAATGATGATCTCAAGACTTGTATATGTATCTCTATCTTCAATGGACAAGAAAAAGATGATCTCTTGAAAGTTTGAATAACAACAACAATGGAGCAAAAAAGCCTTAAAAACACTGCTAGGATTTTTGGCTAAAAATGTCAAAATATCCAACACTACATGCACCCAATGGACCCCAAAACAAGCATGGGGGGTGGTTTAAGAGAAAAATGGGGGACTTTTTATAGTCTTCCAAGGCCCTCCCCTCCCCACTTTTTAGCCTAGGTAATCCTATCTTTCCAGATTTTCATCCTTATCTTTTAGGATTTTCACCTAGTTTGGGGTTTACGCTAATCCAAAACTCTAACTATTAGAGATCAACTCCAAATCAAAAATCGATTGACTAATTGGCTTCAGAAGGCCATATTTAGTTTAGAGGTTCCCCTATCCCCTACCCCCTATTCCAACACCAAAATCCCATCGTAAACTAGCGCCAACCAGAGTCAGTAAAAAGGGTAAAAATCTACTTCTTGGAGGTTACCTTTTCTGACCAAGGTGACTAGCCATGATGGTCTGGAAGGTCTTAGGGAGTAAGAAAAGACCCTTCGTTGGCTTCGATGCTAAAACTAGACTTCTAAAAGAATTTTACAAAAATATAAACTACTAAAAATAGCAAATTGGTTAGATTTTATTTAACTTCAAAGTATTGTCGACACCAAAATTTGGTGCCTTAGGCATTTAGGGGTTAACAAATGGAGTGGTAGGAGGTAAAACAACCCATGTGGGATTTATAAATTAGAATTAGTAGGGGTTCAACCACTTAGACATACCTAGTTAAGTGAAAAGTAGAAATTGGTTTCAAAATAGAATTTCATACCTCATTTTGCCATAGAAGAATAGCTTTTTTCAAAAACACTTGAACTGAGAAAATTTGGAAAATCTAGCTAAATTTCATCTCCAAAATCCTTTTGATATTTAGAGCCTTCAATCAAAAGTTATAGACAAAATTCAAAGAGAGGTTGGAAGGTACCTTTTCTTTGACATTTTCAAACATCCTCTCTGAATTTTGTCTATAAATTTTTTGTAGAGGCTTTAAAATCACAAAAAGAAAATTTAGATGAAATTCATTATCGTTTAACAACTTTTTTTAGTTGAAAATTCTTGGAAAAGAATAATCAACTATGCCAAAATGAGGTCAAAAGTTCTACATTGAACACAATTCCTGTGTTTTGACAATGAGTGATCAAGCCCTCATCTTCAAATTGTCCCATACCCTTTAAGAATTCATGATGGACAATGGATTTCACTATAAAAATGACTTCTTTACCCTCCATTCACATTTAATGTCAATGAACATATTCTTTCAATTCACCACCAAATTGTTTTGAAGGTAGACGATCAAATGACAAATGATACTTGATTCAATGGATTTTTATTGGATTCTATGGATTCTCGGCAAAATATATTTACATTTATTTGTAGATTTTTCTATCTAGTCCTAGAATTACTAGAAAAATTTGGCACTTTTAAAAATAAATTATTATAAGCCAATCCCGCTACTGTATTTTCTAGTGTACATTGCATTCCATGATGACAAACCAACATCATTAGTTTTAACAAAAGTCATTTAACCCCTAAAGGACCGGCATGCAATTTTTGGTCGCATAGAAATTTTGGGCAGGTCCGTGTGACTAGAGATTTTTACATATTAAGCTAAAATTTTAATAGAAGGTGGGCGCAAGGAATATCTTTCATATGCACTAAATTTCAGCACATTTGGAAATAGGAGTCAAAAGTTATGGCCAAATATGTTATTTTTTTTCGTAACTGGGCAGTCCGGGCAGCAAGAAAAATTTGGCAAAAATTTGATTTTTATTTTTTAATATTTTTTTCCTTGTAGATTATATTTTTGTCTATCTAGAAAGCTTTGATTCATTTCATTTAGATTTGTTATGAGAAAGTTATGGACATTCTTGTTTTTCGGGCAGTTAGAGCATCTTCTTGAAAAAATTAACTTGTAGGATTCATTTCTAAATGCTATTTTTGCAATTTAAAAAAAAAAAATTCTCATGATTTCGTTTACTTGCTAGAACAATCTCACCATTGGGATTAGTGTATTTTAATTCCATCTAAAATATATTAATGTTTTAGATTTTCCTTCTATCTCGTACGTACTTTTATTTAATAAATTTTTTATGAATGATAATTAAGTTTTTTTTAATATATTTTTTTTTCCTAGACTCTCAACTCAATTCTCAACTATAAAGATTTGAAGCACAAAACTCTGAAGTGCAAAAATTTTAAGTGAAAATTGTTTAAAGTCAAAAAATCTAGTCCCACAATGTACTGAAATACCTGTTTTTTCCACTTTAAACGCAGATATCTTGCAATCTAAGTGGTCAAAAATTTTGAAATTTTTTCCACACATTCTTATACTAGTTAGGTGTAAGATCCTACGGTTAGATGTGCAAAAAAAACATTTTTCATTTTTTTTTACTCCTTGCTATAGAAATGGCAATTTTGATGGTTTTTTGGCAGAAAAAAAGCCTTGGGCCTTTAGGGGTTAAAAGAAATAGAGTTGATAATGATTCTTTCACCTTGTGTTCATTTGTGACACATCTCGCAGGCTTCTACATTGGCGGCAAGACTGCATTTTCATGTTAGTGCTTAATTCCACAATTTGGTTGCTTGCTATTGTTATGCCCACAATCAAGGCCCTCCCATGTACTTAAAAGAGCATAGTGACAACCAACTTTGGACTACTCTTGACAATGCTACACAATTGGAATCGAATGGGCAATGTGCATCTCGGACCTCTCGCTGTTGATGGAATAGACAACACCTTTGTAGTTGCTAGCTGAATAAGAGTTCCTAGATCTAAACTTTGTCATCCATGTAAGCCTCACATCTCCTTCATTAGAATACGTTGTCCAAATTCAAAAGGCTCTAGTCAAGCAGATGAAGGCAACAACACAAAACTGAAGAATATTGACAAATGGTACTAGCTCATCTCATTCGGGAATAAGTAGACAAAATGTCAAGCGAGCAAAGAGTGGTCTTACAATTTGCTAGATACATGCAATAGAATAGTTCACTTTGTGTATAAAAAGAAGTTTATGTGACAAAAAAAATGGTAGACGACGATTATAAAGACTCTAATTATCTATGTCCTTCCTTTGAATGCGATGACAACAATGCGACCTTGAACCAAATCAACCACAATGAAAACATGTCTTCACATTGTTAGATAGAGAAGAGCGCGCTTAGGGAACACACATGGTGTCTGGTTGCAAGTTGATGAGTGTAGATGAAGAATCTCAAAACTTGAATCTCAAAACTCGAATCTTCACTCGGTCTTCAAAGTTTTCAAACTCGAATCTTCACCTGATCTCCAACCATCCTATCATGTGGTGGCTCTATAGGGCCAAAGATAAAGGTGTGTAATAAGAAACAAGGCCTCGGATGGGTAAAACGGGACGGCCAAACCACTAGCTGACCGTCCGAAAGATGGCTCCTAAACTTCAAACCCACGGTGACCAAGAAGCGCCTTTCACTAGTGGGAACAACATAGAAGATCGACCATGTGGGTGATCAATCTCATTTCGTCGCCACAAACATAAAACGGGGCTATTACTGGATACCCACATAGCCCGCAACAATGTTTACAGTGCAAAAAAAATGAGAACAACAAGTCTTCAAAATCAGCTAGGAATAACAAGCCACAAGCCACAACACACGAGTCTTCAATCTTATTATCTTCAAGTCTTGGTTTCTTCAAATCTCTTCAAAACTCCTCCAACCCCAATCCCTTCTCCTTGACCAAACTTTGGTGTGATGCCACGGCTACTCTACAAATTCAAATGAGATGTATAATAGTTTTTTAGAAAGCTTACACAAATCTCTACTTCTCCTCTAAAACTCAACTCAAACTAATACTCTGTCCATATTTTATGACCACTCAAAGTTTAAAGGCAGTAGACCCTCTTTCACTTCCACAATCATAAATCACTCATATATGCTTCAAATACAATAAATGATAGCTTTATAGAAAGCTAACAAAAATCTCCACATCCTCTCTAAATTTCAACTCAAACTAACACTCTGTCCATCTATTATAGTCTTTCGAAGTTTCGGTTTTAAGAATTGAAGGCAGCAGATCCTCCTTCACTTCCACACTCATAAATTACTCATACATGCTTCAAATAAAACGAATGTTAGCTTTTTAGAAAGCTAACAAAATTTACTACATCCTCTTTAAATTTTATTGCAAACTAAAGACCTGTCCGTCTTTTATGGTTGGTCGAAGTCTCTGCCCTTTCAATTGAGAGGCAGCAGACCTTCCTCCACTCAAACTAGCACAAATTTCAACTCACAACTTCAATTCAAGCAAGAGAGGATTTTTTTGAAAGACAACAACATGATATCAAAACCCATCAATTTTCATTTCAAAATTTGTAAAACTCCACACACAATAGCCCTCCAAACATTCGAGTCTTGTCAATTACAACAAAAGAGAAGATGAATAGTGTCTACGTTTTTCCCCACTTTATCAACAACTCCATACCTTTTTAAGCAAGTGACAATCAGCCCTTAACTTGTTCTTAAGGCTAACTTTCAACCATTGACCTTCCTATTTGGCCCTACAACTATATCTTTATCTTTAACTTAGAAGAAAAATCACTTCAAAGTTCACCTAAAAGGCAAACATTTCTATCATTTCCTTCTACAACTATAACCATATAAAATCATTTCTATAAAATACTCCAAACATGAATATAAGCACTAACATCAAACCAATGCCTATTAGAGTTAAAAATTAAAATTTCAAGATAAACTTCACTCCATCTGCAAGAACTTGAGAATGTGCTTGATAGTCGCAACGGCATATTTAGCACAATCCGCCTTCGTTAAGGGACTGACCGGCTTCTCTAACCATTGTTGGTGGTCACGACTCCCCTTAATCAGCTTGACCATACAATAGTATTGGTTGTCGTTTGGACCCTCAAAACTCCCTTCAAATGTCACTTCACGGTTATCCGGTTCAACATGTCCAACTTATAACAAAATTATCAACGCACAAGCATCCTGCTGAACGTTCCCGTGCCACCATTGCTCAATACGAGGCTACTTTGGCAGTCAAGAAGGCCCAGCTTCATCTCTTGGATGTACAAATGACGATGGCAATTCCCGTGGCAGAAGCAGCTCATCCAGCAGTTGCGACAATGAAAGTTCAAATTCAGCCTCCAATTGAGGCTCTCCATCTTGAGACTCAGAAAAAACCCTCCAATTCGACATTTTAAATCTAAAGTAGGAAACAAAACCACTACTGGAATTCAATGAAGTTCTAAGGCAAAATCGTCCTCTTATATAAGTGTCATATACCTCTCGGAACGGCGTCACCTTGAAGCTACTCAATAAAACATATTATAATATGTTTTTACACTGTGTACAAATCCACAATAGGACAACGTGACAACCTAACTTTTGATGAAGAAAAAGATATGAAGAATTCTACAAATGAGAACAATGACTATAGTTTTAACATCTTCAATACTCATGCTTCTCAAAACACTTTGCTAAAGAAGTGCTCATTGAAAGAAGGCGATGGAGGCTGTCAATAGAGTGCTATGCCTCACATTCCCTTGAAAGAGTTAACCTTAAATCTAATCCCCTCTACTTCTATTGTGAACTAACTTAGAGCATAGATGCACAGTCTTTCCTAGTAGCTAGCCTAAATTGTTGTCTTGGAACATGCATGCCAAATTTGTCCACATTGAATCCAAAAGGGTTTTATCAACTAGAGTTGAAATTGAGATTCATAAAAATGCTAGGACTTGTTTTCATTCAGAAGGGTCATATTTAGAAGAAAGAAAGTTGTTCTAGATTCACAAACCACACATAATGCAAGAATAATCTATGGCACATTTGTATAGAGACCCAAGCATAAAAGAAAAAGAAAATTGATCCCCTCTTAGAGAAATTTGCACCTTCCATATGGGAATCAAAGCCTACCTCTTCATGTAGTGAGCTCATGGCTTTTATAGATCCACAAGTAGGTTATACTTTTTTTATGGGAAATTACCATCCTGCATTAGTATGTTTGAAAAATTCTAGACTCTTGGAACAATGGTCAAGATAATGAAGGAGACCAACCAATATGTTTCTATGGTAAAGAATAAAAAGACAAAGGAAACCTATGGAGGCCTTGAATGGACACCAATTAAATATCATAAATTTAGAGCATTTTTTTCAATTGCTTTGTATATAAGGATTGAGAAACTTCCAAAACATATGGTGTTACGTGTTAGATCATTCATGAGCCTCTGTATTACTGTCTTATTATTTTACAACTCCTTACGAGAGACCATTTTGAAGCTATTTCCCGATGTTTGCATGTCACCAACACAAGAATTTATATAGGGGCAAGTCCAAGACAAAAAAGGAAGGACAAAATATTAAAAGCATTGTGGCTTGTTGATGCCATCAATAGAAAATGTGAAATTGGATGTGAAATGATATGAAAGTAAAAGTTGAATCACCAAATAACCGTTGATGAGTCCATGGTCAAATATAAAGGTATAAAGGTTTTGTCCAATAAAACAATATCTCCCTAATACGCTAGTGTAGTTTGGGATTGGAATGTTGGCCTTGGTAGATGCAATGGTGTTATATATATATATATATATATATATATATATATATATATATATATATATATATATATATATATATATATATATATGCATGAACATTTAGTATGTATTATGACAAAGAATGGGCATCAAATGAAGAACAACTAGAAGGGGCTATTGATGAATTAGAAATTCAATTTCACTAGTAGAAAATTCAATTTTTCTGTTGTTTTGGTCGCGTTGTTTTGGACAAAATTTGACAAACATCTGTTGATTTCAACAGATGTTTGTCAAATTTTGCCCAAAACAACGCGACCAAAACAACAGAAAAATTGAATTTTCTACTAGTACAAAGAGTCACATATAGAAACGACTTTAGAATGAAAGGCATAGAGGTGGTGAAAGAATTCACAACAAATTTGCAAAGGCAAGGCCACAAAGTGACTACAAATACTTTTTTCACTTTAGTTCTACTATTCATACACCTTCTAGAGTGTACTATGATGGCCATTAATTGGTACATTAAAATCATCCTACAAGTATGCTTGACAAGAAATGTGGAATTCAGATATTACAAAGAAGAAGAAGATGGGTTGGTGTGATTGGCACATGCACATTTCTGGCAAAATGTGTTGCCTAGTGTGGAAGGACAAAACAATGGTATTGCTTTTGTCTACTCATGCTAGTCCAATGCCACCTAGGAGAGAAAAACAAACAGTATTGCAAACACTAGACAATAGGCAATTTCTAGTGAAGTCAAGATCTAATGACCTATGCATATTCAACATCAAAAGAATACACGAGTTGAGAGTGCAGAGAAGTTGGGACACATATTCAACATTGACACGCAACCATAAATGGTGGCATTGCTTATTTCACAGTCTACTTAATACATGTATTGTCAATGTGTGGATTGTGCATTGTGATTGGAGTTTTCAATTTTTCCAAGATCCTATATCTCAGTCCACTTTCTACAAATAGTTGGTGAAGAATTGGGCATCCAAGCGAAACATGAGAAAAAAAATGCTACTCTACATTTTTGCCAAATGTTTGCGGCTTATATGGCTCATGGCCTATGGGAAAGTCTCAAAGGATGAGCAAATTATGCCATCAAAAATGTTCGCACATAGTCTTGATTGTGGAGGATTTTACATGTGCAAGTTCCCTTGCTATTGGAATTGTTATTAGATATAGAGTTTTAAAATTGAACTTATGCTTTATGCTATCTATGTTTAGTACATAAATTGGACTATTATGTTCAGTGTGAAGGGAGTTGTATATGTTGGTTGCAAAAAAGAAAATCACAAATAAGGTCTTGTTTGGAGTAATAGCACTGCCATTATAGCTTTTTTTTCTTTTTCCCCAAAAAGAAGTGCAAATTATTCTAGTGTCTATATTAGTTTTTTTTATGTTGGGTGTCCAAGAACATCAATGGTTTTTCCTTACCAATAGAAGAGATGACTGTTTTCACTACAAGGTGTCTATGCTCCTATGAGCTGGAAGGGTTTGCACCAAATTTTCCTAGTGATCATAGCTCTTGGTTGATG
Organism: Pseudisothecium myosuroides; assembly: GCA_951799445.1. Classification (NCBI taxonomy): domain Eukaryota; kingdom Viridiplantae; phylum Streptophyta; class Bryopsida; order Hypnales; family Lembophyllaceae; genus Pseudisothecium; species Pseudisothecium myosuroides. Next base: position 6,581,844 of record OX637289.1, on the reverse strand, counting down.
GACAACAAGCCAAAAAATTGTACTAGGTGTGCCCTAGGGTTTGCTCGCATATATGTCCAAGATGTTCTAGCTTTTACATTTGCAAAAGCACTTGCTATTGAAAAGTTCATTGGTAAGCTTCACTATTTTTGTTTGTAGTCATAGTCATGATATGATGTTGAGTGCTTGTGCAGAAGTGTGTAACAAGGGCTTTCAAAGCCTCCTGGGTAGTGCGCTCAGCATGAAATACAAGTCACAATTCTGCAATGGATGACATACTTGTTCTTATTTAAACCTCACACTAAGAAGTACGGAGTACATGATATGAGACCGAATTGGATGGTCGAAGTGGTTTTCTGTTCAAGTCACCTACTGTTGCAGACTCAAATTAGATCTGCAATGGGATGAGGACCTTCATGAAGTTCAACTCACGTTACGAGCACAAGCTTCACCATTACTTACAGTATTTTTCACTCTCAGTATAGCTACAGTAGTTCAACGTGGAGAAATGAGGTCTGTGCCCTAGACATGTCAAAGAACAAAGAATTTGTCTTCTAATGACCTCATGAACAATGGCAGGCATTTGGGAATTAGTTAGCAGCCTTCGTCGGACACTTGAGCAAATACAATGGTAGGACAAGCTGCTCGATTGATGTGGATACAGACATTGCTGAATCAGTGAACAATATCAACCATACCCGGGCTGGCCACAAACTTCCCCTCGTCTTTTCTTTCAGGAATTGCAAAGCCTCCAATTCCATAGCCACGCCTTGCTTTGATACCCCATGTTCAATTTTTATTTCATTTCCATTTCCTCATGCTTTCTAAGATTCTCAGGGATCCGTGTCATGCTGTGTTTGCTTCGAGTGATCAATTTCCGAACTTGGCCCAGAGGTCCTGCACAGGGGTGTTCTTGATTGTATTCAAGCAGCCAAAAATGAAGCTGACCAATTCGCAAAAACATTGCATTCTACTGCTCATTACTTAATCGCGTACCCCATGGACCAAATCCATGACCATTTCGACCTGACATGTGCATCTAAGGCTCTAACTCCAGGAATACGAAGATAGGCACCCCTGCCGAATCTTCCCACAGACAAAAGGCCCGTCGTTACAAGGATATACACAGAGCATTCCGCATCAAACTTTCAAAAGGAATAATTTGGCCAAAATACAGTTCTTCTAAGATTCATAAATATGCAAATCTCTGAAGCACCTGGGAGAGACTTGGAAGGTATCAAGGCACATCATTGTATTTACAAAATGGAATTCCTCTGTTGAAATCCCCAAACGTCAAACATCAGTTATAACCTGCAACGTATATCCTCAGCCACTTGGTCATCCATGAAAATAAGCTACACTACGAAAATAGCAGCCTTTGTGTTGGTGTTTTTCATCCACAACCAAGTAGGCTATGCTATGTAGCAACCCTGTACGAGGATGAACTTGCAACGTGCAAGTCTTCACCTCTCACAGAGACAGCCATTAGTACGTAATCTACAAGTAAAAAAAGTCATAGCCAGAGTCGGAGTCCGTGTCATCATCATCTGTTACCATCATGTACTCGTCCAAAGACGATTCATTAGCATTGGCATACAGATCAAATGAATCATCGGAGTAAAGATCTGATGGACACTCCTCATTGATCGCGACAGTTCCGGCGGCAATGTTCAACTTCTGCCAATTCTTAGTGGCCATGTTGAACAAACAAAACCTCCCAGCCACACAACTTTGAAAGTCCCATGAATACACAAGCATGAAATCGCCACAAAAACTTGCCTGCATGGTAGTGTTCCCAGCCTTGGTATAGAGACCATCTAAAAAGCCTTTGGTGGATCGAAGCCACGAGCACAAACCTTTGGGCATGCAGTCGTATACTTCCCACTTGTGCAACGTTTCATCAACCAGCTCCCACACCTGAAGGGACCAGATCTTCTTTCTGCGTCCAGATTCAAAATCACAGGTGACGTCAAAAACGCGCCCATTCCATGCTCCCAACGTATCGAGGCAGTAGTGCTGTGGTCGCTTGGAACCCCAATCACCGGGACTGAAAAGAGAGCTCCAACTGGCTTTCTCGAAATCGTACACGAAAATCTCCCGAGTGCGCTCTGTGGCGATATAAACTCGTCCATTGCAGTCGACACACCCGGAGCTCGCCTGAAGAGGGCCACCCATTTCAGACTTCGGAATTCGACATGGCTTCGTCTGCCACACCCCTGATTCGTACACTTGGGTGTCAAAATCATGGCTACCACGAACAACCTTGAACGAGCTGAAAGGGTCTTGTTTCTCAGAGACGATCATCCCAAGAATCATCTTCTCGTAAATGCTTGGCGGAGTGGGAGGCGGATCCAGGCGCTGGTACATCTGGGATTGCCAGTGAAATGCACTGGCATAGTTACCCAATGACATGTCGTGGGCGGAATACACCACGCCTTCACTCGCAGCAAAGTCAAAGGAATGATTATGAGTCCAACCCGGTCTCCAATCCCAAGACCGGGACAAGGCGTTGTAAATTAGAATTCCGTCGAGTTGGCCATCCTCACCTTTCGTGAACAAGCTGAAAAATGGCTTACGCATCGGCTCCTTGAGACCCAAACGCTTGCACGCAATAACGTACCAGTCTTTGCACACTGTGCGAAGCTGGAAGAACTCTTCAAAGGGAAGCTTGGAATACACATTTTCCGCCAAGTCGATGTGGTGCTGCAAGGTACCCCAGAGATTCTCGTCAAGGCTGGTCGATGTGCTTGAGTCGCCACGGTCACTCTGAACGTTTTTCTTCGGTTTTGCTGATCTCGTTTTGGTTGATGTGCTTGAGTCGCCACGGCCATTCTGAACGTTTTTCTTCGCTTTTACTGATCTCGTTTTCATGATGTTGTTCTCTATCGGAAAAAAAAGAGCTGTCTCTGCAAGAACGGAAGAGATTAACCCTGCAAGAGGGATGTGACCCTATCAGCAAGGTATTCAGACAAAAATGATAAGATTCCAGAATGAATAGGTACATTCTCCGTATCCCTGAAAGTCAGTCATCGGACAATTGTAGTCCTCAGCGTCGTTATGGGTTAGAATGTGAGACTTCTTCAATAATCCCTTTCAAAGTCTCGCTCGTGAAACGTAAGTTATACATAAAAATTGCAAATCTCCATAGATAGACAAAAAGAATCTGGTTCAGCAACACTCTACTAGTACGAGACTAACGAAGACAGTGAGAACGTCAGTGCGAAGGACCGAGCGTCTGAGTGCATGCACGCTAAAAGAAAAAGCCATAGTGTACCTTCAAGCCGGATATTACAAACAGACCTGCTGCTTCACAAGAAGCTACAGCGCCATCCATACAAGTCCCTAAAAACCACTCAAGGTGTCTGCAACTCAGTATCTATTCAGCTCCCCAGTAGAAAGTACATTGACCACCGGGAAATTGAGAGCACACAATCTTGATCCCGCATCTCGCACATTTGCATGCATTGTACTCTCTGACCGTAGTTTAGAATAACTCTACAACGACCTAAAAAGCAAACCTGTCTCTAATTAGCTGAATCACTGCACGAAGGCGCTCCTCAATTATCATGACGGTCATACAAGCGAAGGTCGCCAATCTCAACCACAGCTGCAAGCATCTAATGTTCAATTTTGAAGTCCAAACCCTCTCCTTGCGTCTAAACACTCTGCACCATAAAACTTGAATGCATCCACGCACAGACAAATCAAGAAAGCGTGAGTTACACTCTTCCGTTTCCACGATCAAGTCTATGCAGTATCCAAAGCCTACCAACTTCTCCACACCTGACTTCGAGTTGAAGAACACTTCCATAATAACAAAACGAGAGAAACACAAATGCAACGGCACAGTACCTGCATTAATTCTGGAGGTGACCGAATGCGCGAACTCTGAAATGAAATTGGGTGTAAAGCAAGAGCAACCTACAGATTACTCCGAATTAGGAATTCAAAGATGAAGAGAACGATGCGGCATGAGAAGCAGAGTGAAGGAACTGAACTCGGGAGCAGCGCAAGAAGTGAAGAGCTCGAGCATTGTGTTATGGCCATGGCTGTTGCCGCACTTGGTGTGAGTCTTCCTCCACATTAATGTTTTTGGCGGCTTGGGTTTTCGTACAATCGGCATTTGCTTGCAAGTGGCATACCCTCGTCACGCAGTCCTCCACTATGTTCGGGAATCGGGAAGAACTGGCGGCTAGGTCAAAGTTGGGAAAAAAAACTGGTTGCAATGGAAAAGCATCAAGAAAAAAAAATTGGTGAAAAATTCTATTCCCTCCGGCCCCAAAATGATCTTCTTGATAGACGTAATGTTCCCGATGAAGGTGAAAAATAATTTTTTTCCAAAAAAATTTGGAGTTGTACGTAGGGTTTGATGTACTCCTAATGTTTTTAAAAGTTGAGTTTCAAATTAACTTTGGAAGTGTGATTTTGAAGCATTTAAAAATTGGATTTTGGGGACTTTTTTAACAAGCACCACTAGCCCATCGTTCTGTCATTCTGTGAGTCTCTTCCCTCTATGATTCCCGCCTAGACACTATCCACGTCGAAATCCCAAGTCTTGCCAAAGAATTGCTTAGCCCTGCAGCACTTTCAAGATTTTCAGGTGGAATCGTGAGTTGAACAATCTCAAGCCGAGACTTTGATGATGTAAAAGCCCCCCCCTCCCCCCCGTTTGGAAGGAGAGACGTAAGAGCCTCCCAATTTGGAGGGAGTGACATAAAAGCCCCCCAATTTGGAAGGAATGAGACTTGATCTCATCAATTTGGGAGGATTTCTTTAAAAAAAGTTGTCTATAATCAATTTTTATCCCAACAAGCATTGATGGGCACAGGAAAAGTTTGGAGTGAAGGATCCACTAGTTTTATATCCTTATTGCAAAAAATAAGTATTGGTGTTTTGGTATACCATTGTGCTTATGCAAATGGCCTTCATTCTACAGGACCTTCGTCCATGTCATACAAGAAGATCATTTTGGGACAAAATTTTAAGCCCAATAAGAAGATCATTTTGAAACGGAGGGAATATAAAATTTCTAGTTTGAGTACAAATTAGAAAAATAACTAGACTCTGAACTTGAGAAATGGATTTAATTTATGAATTGATAGAAAATAGTTGGTAAAATTCAAAAAACTTCCTAAACAATGGTCTTCCGTACAGTTGATAAGATGTCGAGCAATGCAGACAAATTTGTTTTGAGTCATTTCGCTAAGTTTGCTTTGCGGGCATTTGAATAAATCTACCACTTTGTTCCCTTTGGAAGGGGCAGGGTAACTTTATTTTCAATCTTAGTTTCTTCTTAAATTTTGAAGCTAAGATAAGCAAACAATAGGGGCCTTCTTCTAATTGCATGTATTCTACATTTCTGCCTTGAAATGTAAAAATATGTAGATAGAGATGCAATGAGAAAGAAATCTATAGAGTCTATGAGAGTCAATGATAGGAATGCCTACCTTAGATGTATTCATAAATATGTAGATTATAGATGAAGCATCAATTTTTCATTCAAATGTGGTGATATCATTCTTTTATAAAAAAAATTAAGGAAATTGTGATGATTTGATCCATTTTAAAATAAAGAATATTTCATAAAATAGTCCAATAGTTTTTTTTAGCATTGTAAGGCATAAAAAAATGTACATATAAAAACCTTAGACTTTGACACATCTTTATTTAAACTCCTATAAATCCTTCCTTCATACTAATGCTGGCAAGGTAGAGGGTTGTTCATCACTATAGGAATAAAAGAATGATTTGGTGGTTGCAACAAAATAAAAAATAATATGACCATAAGAAAAGAACATCCATGATCAACATTGTCTAATTCAATTCCGAAAAAACATTATGAATGGTTAACCCCTAAAGGCCCAAGGCCTTTTTTCTGCCAAAAAACCATCAAAACTGCCATTTCTATAGCAAGGAGTAAAAAAAAATGAAAAATGTTTTTTTTCACATCTAACCATAGGATCTTACACCTAACTAGTATGAGAATGTGTGGAAAAAATTTCAGAATTTTTGACCGCTCAGACTGCAAGATATCTGCATTTAAAGTGGAAAAAACAAGTATTTCAGCACATTGCGGGACTAGATTTTTTGACAATAAACATTTTTCACTTAAAATTTTTGCACTATAGAGTTTTTTGCTTCAAATCTTTATAGTGGAGAATTGAGTTGAGAGTCTAGGGGAAAAAAAATATTCAAAAAAACTTAATTATCATTCCTAAAAAATTTATTAAGTAGAAGTAGGTATGATATAGAAGGAAAATCTAAAACATTAATATATTTTAGATGGAATTAAAATACACTAATCCCAATGGTGAGATTGTTATAGCAAGTAAACTAAACCATGAAATTTTTTTATTTTTTTTTAAATTGCAAAAATAGCATTTAGAAATGAATCCTACAAGTTATTTTTTTCGAGAAGATGTTCTAATTGCCCGAAAAACAAGAATGTCCATAACTTTCTCATAACAAATCCAAATGAAATGAATCAAAGCTTTCCAGATAGACAAAAATATAATCTACAAGAAAAAAATATTAAGAAAAAAAAATCAAATTTTTGCCAAATTTTTCTTGCTGCCCGGACTGCCCAGTTACAAAAAAAAGTAACATATTTGGCCATAACTTTTGACTCCTATTTCCAAATGTCCTGAAATTTAGTGCATATGAAAGATATTCCTCGCGCCCACCTTCTATTAAAATTTCAGCTTAAAATATGTAAATCTCTAGTCACATGGACCTGCCCAAAATTTCTATACGGCCAAAAAACGCATGCTGGTCCTTTAGGGGTTAAGGAATGCATCGTAAAGTGTCAGTAAAAGGAAGCCATTAAGAGGAGTCCTTCAATAATTGTCATTATGTGAATCTACCATATTGCTATTTATTATACTCTTTTCAAAATGTTGTTGCATTATAGGTGACACTTCTATCAATTATTAGTATTCTTCTAACATGAACTTTGGAAGTGACTATTTTTCTATTTTGGACACATGAGGACTAGTAAAACATTTTAGTGATGACCAAGAGATCATAAAATGATAAAAATATATCTATAAATCAATTCATGCTAAAATGACCCATAGCCACCAACTTGAAACACTAGAATAGCCACATTGCAAATCTTAAGAGTTTATTTTTTGCTGAGAAAACTATGGCATCCATTGTCAATAGAGAATAGTTGTCCTCTGAGTTGTGGTTGAACAACTCAAAGAAAATATTTTCTTTGAATAGCTGTGGTTAATTTCATTTTCTTTGTTGCACTTCAAACAAAACATAACATTGTTAACATTTCCTTGGGGACTCCCTTTTGCTTCCCCTAAAAGCGAGAGCTTCCCAACATCACACAATATTGACTTTCAAAACTCAAAGGATTGGGATTGGGCCACCTCGTGATTTGTATCCTGTTCATCTAACAACCTCAACAAAAGTGCATTGTCAACACCAATCACAAACCTAGGATTATAACTGAAGTTCCCACCCAAGCATCCAAGAGGGAATTGTCCTTGCTTGTTAAAACAAAATGATTGAAGCATTTAACCTAGAGTACTTAGTGGTTTAACCTGAAGTACAAAATACTTGAAGCATTTAACATGAAGTACTTAGTGTACATTCGCACTTGGTGTTAGAGGTGTTGTTTGGAATGTGAATCAGGTGCAAAAGTGCGTCAAAATCATTCCTGTTAGTGGTTTAACCTGAAGTACAAAATGCTTGAAGCGATTAATCTGAAGTACTTAACCTGAACCCATGCTCCAATCAATTCTAGTGGCACGGCAACCCTGCATCAACTGAAGAGAAAGACCAGGAGCAACACAGGGAGACTCGGCTCAGAAAACAGGAAAAGGACCAAGGAGCATTCCATCGAGTGGAGATTGTATCGATGTTGAATTTCTGGGCTACAATGCAAGCTATGCACTGTAGACTGGAAACATTTAGAAAGCTATGCATTCCATCTTCACAATATGTTGTCAGTTTCGTTATCAACATCACCACTTTGCAGATTATCACATAGAAATCACGAAAATGAAATCAACCGTCAAAACATCCACACGAACAAAGACGAGCACACAATTACTGAACAGAAACCTCTCACATCAGCACCATGTATTTGGCAGCATGAAGGTGTACAAAATTACTAATCTGACTGATATGCAGCGTTATGCATCAGCGCAGCATACTGGCAGAACAGCATAGCCTAATCATAATAAACGGGTTCCTAATACCATTAGACTCTACATACACACATATCTACAGGAATCTACACTTCGCATCGCATTTGATGCCACACTGTAATTTAATCACTTCTTATGTTTGAAACTGGAGGTCTTCACAGCAATGAAAACTCATTGAGGTGCATACCGGTACGTTCATACCCTCCACAACGCAGTTCTGTAGCATCAAAGATCTGCGTAACATACTTTCAATGTAATCAAGATGACAGCACGTTAAAAAAAAACTGCCATGAACTCTAATGCAGTAAAACACAAAAGGGTTGCTTTAACAAGTCTTTTATCAACCTTCAAATAACTGCTCCATTGAATTACACCTCATGCATTACCTACAAGCAAGAACATGTCATGGATCACATGAACTGAAAAATAGACCACATCAACAAACATCTCAACTAATTAGTACTGATCAATTGAAATTCTTAAGGAAAACTCCCACTAATCACAACTCAACCATAACAAATGAAAGAAGCTGGCGTTCAGTGAGAAAAGTGCCCTTAGTCAAGGTGATCGGAGATCATTCCAAGTATACACAAATGTTGAATGAGAAATTTGATTGATATCACACTAGTACTTCCCTCTTCAAATTCAATAGGTGAATCTGAAAAGATCTGCAAGTAACAAAAACCAAAGCAAAGAAATTCTAGTCAATTCAAACAGTGGATTGCTATTTCACAAATGAAACGTTATCACTTGAACCAACAGCGCTAGTCACTGAACACGGGAGCCTAAGTATTGATTAGCGATACTGTTCTCAGAAGACGAGTAAAACCAGGATTGAAGAAGTTTCTCATTTGATCGCATACAGAATACATTGGGATTGGGGCTCAAAACAAGATTTCTCAGAAAGAATAGGAGACCTGCTTGAGCTGCAAGCACAAGCACAAGCAGCTACACCCTAAATTTTTCCCACAAGATCCGCATCCATATCCAGACCTACCTTCTTTGATCATAACGCATACTCAGACCGAAGTGCTTCAGTCTATGGTGAAGATACTGTCCATTTGGAGAACTCCAGTCTGAGCTCCTATGTTATCGTATATGTTGATCATTTACAAGGTATGCTCTGCAAAAAACGTATCTTCAGAAGGTAAGTAAGTTCTTGTATCTACATGGATTTACTCTAGTATTCTGGATTACACACGTATGTAGTAGACATAGAAGATATATAGTAGACACACAGAGGGTAACATGTGAAAGAAACAATGTTAACCACAGACCATCCTTGTCTATTTATCACAGGCTCTACCATTATGGGCCGCAACTTAGATGAACATTTTCAATTCCGGCCTGCTGTAGATGTTCTCCGATTCGTCTTCCAAAACCGGGTATGCCGCTACTAAACCATCTTGGGCACCGATATAAAGCGAATTATAGATCTTCCAATAGACTTCTCGAACTTTTCTGGCAGGGTGAAATAGCCCTTGCAAGCAATAATTCAACAAGATGGTAGGTCCCAAGGCCACCCGCATGCCTTCAATGGCCTCCATAACTGCATTAATGACATGGGGAGATGTCTCGAAAATGTTGGGCCATAAAAAGTTCAGCAAGTGAATTAAAGCGTCCTCACACCCAAGTCCTGCAACTCCCAAAGCCATATGCTTCACAGCTGAAGCAGCTGTTTGCCGATGAACGAGATCCCGATCCATCAATGCATCTTCCAACAGTGGGGTCACTGCATAGATGTAATCTTTTCCCATTTCCCCAATGTACTCGAACAAGAAGGAGAGTGACTTCAGAACGCCGTTCTGAACGTTCAACTCCGGGACCCGATACTCATTCATCAGTGCCGGGAGCACAGTGAAAGGAGAACAAGTTTCAGCCACAATGGCAATAGCCACAGTTGTACACACACGATTTTGCCTTTCCTGTACCTTCAAGTTGTTGAGCAACGTGGCCAATACGTCCTGGGGCCCAATGGCCTTAGCAATGTATCCGAAGGTATTCACAGTTGCACGCCGAATTCCTTTCTTATGAGCCTTGAGCATCTCCAGTAGTTCAAAGCAGATTCTCATCCATTCACGTGCAGGTACGAACTCAGCTCCTCTGTCAGCAATTCGACCCACCAAATCGATGCAGTTTTCTTGCACCTTCTCGTGCCTGTTCTTAAGAATAGGGGTTAATCGAGGCAACAAATCTTTGATTGGCGGAGTCATTTTCGTCATACCAATAACGTTCACAATTGCTTTCAACGCCCCTAGAATAGAACCAAGCACTTCTGGATATTCTTCACCCAAGTATTCGTACAAGACCACCCCAAGATGCCCCATCAACTGTTCTTCGTGGCATTGCTTCATTACAACTGCAATACGAGAAATAAGATCAGCCGCCTGCTGCCGCACTTTAGCGCTCTTATTGTTGAGCCGCCACTTGATGGTTCCACAAATTTGTGGCAAGTAGGGTTTAACTCTCTGTCCAAGGGCATTAACAACTGTGCCGAAACCATTGAGCATCACATTCGCATCGTCGCTCGTTTGCTCCTGGAAAGCATACAAAATGCCATCGATTAATAGCTCCTCGAGTCGAGCATCAATATCTGAAGCTCCCAGATTGGCAACCACTTTCTCAATGGTTTCCATAACCATTCGACGATATGGTTCACTCTCATCCTTCAGATCCTCCACCACTCTCCCAACGATATCCGCAACACCCACTTTGACGGCGATCTCAACGGTAGTATCGACCAGCTGCCTGTAGTTTCTGCGATCAAGAGCCATTCTTCGGACCCAGAAGTTGCGGAAAAACTCAGGAAGAATCTCCTGTCTAATATAATTTGCTTCCACTCCCTCTGTACTCACACACTGTTTGACGACCTTCAACACAATCTTCTTCATTTCTTCGTCAGGAGACTGAAACTCCCTAATCAAAATAACCATCACTTCCTTGGTGTAGTAGCTGGCGTACATTGCATCCATGAGCGGAATGATGAATCCGATTGCTTTCAAAAACGCTGCCAACACCTTCCCCCTGTGAGACCGAATTCCTTTCCAAAGTGGCTTCAACACGGAATCGAAGCTCTCAATACCGTAAGGAGCTGCTGCTTCGGCAAGAGCAGCAAGAGACAATGCAGTGATGGTCCGAACCTTTTGGTTCTCATCACTCAAACCATGCTCGATAATTTCCACCAGTGACTTCAAATGAGGAAGCACGGCACACCCCATAAGAATAGCGATCTGCTGCACGATTTTTATACCTGTGTGTCGGGCCTGCCAAGACTTCTTACTCTGACACACAGCTTTCAAAAAAGGCAGCAGCGCAGGAATTCCCAGCGCAGAAGCCACCACACTGAAAGCCCTCGCGGTGGTGTTTCTCACATACTCATCGATATTATCAATGTCAGGCCTCATTGCGGCGATCATGGTGGCTAATCCAGCGGCTTTACTCAAATTAGAAATAATCTCCCGACCTTCCACACGAGCATAATAGTCTTCATCAATAAGAAGTGGCTCAATAACCACAAGGATCTTGTGCACGAAAGGTCTCACCAACTCGTCCAATTTGTATAGCACTCTGTCAATAACCTTCACAAGCAGATGTCGCTCCTGATCCTCAAGAGTAGGAGACATAAGCAAAGGTAGAATCTGGTTGAACAAAGGCCCAGCACCAAACTCTCTTGCTTTATCAGTCAGCTGCCGCAATGACGTTTTCCTCTGAGGCGGGGTCCCGTTCTTCACCTTCAGCAAAAGCTTCATAATTTTCCGCTCCTTGCTTTCCTCTGCGCTCATCTCCTCTTCCTCTTTCTCACTCAACAAGGCTCCAAAGTACTGATAGTCCTCGGGTTTCAAGAACGGCAATCCTCCAGCAGCCTCTTTCGGAACATCATACTGTTGCGTTCGGTCCTCCTCGGGGATTGCGTACAGCGGAGTGCCCCCCATAGGAGTTGGCGTAGCCAGGAGCTTCCGCGCGGGAGTTCGAATGGGTACATAAGAGGCAGGGGGCTCTAGAATCTTGTAGCCTTCCATAGGAAACATCGCTTCCAACTCCTCATCCATCAAAGGCCTATTCCTCTCCTCAATGTCCTTCTCCCAACGCAACATGTTGTACTGCTCAGGCGTCATAGGCCCCCGAAGCGCAATTTGACCTGGTGTTGGAGTGGCGAGCTCGACACCACCCATTGGTGTCACACCAGGAGTGAACATCGATGGTGTGGCCCCTGGCAGAGGCGTAGCACTCCCCATCGTTGCAGGCGTCTCGTCCCATCGAGATCGCTGCTTCTTCGGAGTAGGAGTAGCCATACCTGCGAGCTTAGGAGTTGCATCCCAAGTCATACCTGCTGGTGTCGCGCCTGGCGTCGCGCCTGCGCCCGGCGTTGCATCTGCATCAGATGCTCGCCCTGGTGTCGGCGTTTCGTCCCATCGATTTCGCCTAGAAGCCGCCATGGGAGTAGCATCCAGACTCGCGCGCCCTGGAGTCGGTGTGGCATCCCATCGACTAGGGCCGGGCGTGGCATCAGGGCCATCCCACTCCGAAGAAGTTTTTGGCTTCTTCGGCTCCTCCTGCTCTTGATTTTGATCCCACCGATTCCTTCTCTTAGCACCTGTAGTCGGTGCAGGTGCTGGTACAGCAGGTGCCGGTGGAGCTTTAATTGATGCCTGCTGAGCTTTCGTAGGTGCCATTGATTCCTCATGAGTACGCCTCTCCGCCTCCTCCTCCTTCTTCTTCTTGATTGCCTTCAAAGTCTCCTCTCTGGCTCTCCTCGAATGCTCCTCCTTCATAACATCCGCATACGTCCGGACCCGCTCGTCCGGCGTCACGTCCCCCATAGCGAATGCATCGTTCCGTTCGGGTGAAATTATTCGATTCAGTCGCTGCCGCCGATAATCATCCTCCCTGTCAATAATCCGCGACGGCTTCTTGAAACCAATCCCATCATCAACTACTTCACCACGGGGAATATCATTCATGATATTTTTCGGCGCCGTGTAGGAAGAAAGCTTCTTCGATAATTCTCTATCCGTCGCATCCTGCGGCTCGTCATCGTCCTCATTCAGCGCAATAGAGCGCTCATAACCTTCAAACCTGTTCGACGCCCCATACAAATCTCTATCAAAGCTCAGCGCCGTCACTTGCGCTAGCTCCGCTTCATGCTTCCGCCGCTCCTCCTGCACCTTAGCGATCTCCCGGTCCGTCGCCTCGACATCCATCTTCGCTCCCAAACCCTACGCCCCTCAAACCCTAAAATTCACTCCAAGTCGTAACAACGAACTCCCTAGCAACAAAATCTCCAGCCCCGCGATTTCGATTCACAAAACATGTTACTCTTCCAAGCCGCGCCGCACCTCAAATCGAAACGCAAACCCTAGTTGCTCTTCAACCCTGCAAACGCAAACTCCCCCCGTTTTCTCTCAAAATTGTCCCCCTAAAACAGTGAAAAATATTTCAATCAACAGCAGCGGGGCAACTCCCTCCCTCTGCAACGGCAACAAGGCTCCCAAATCAAAACGGAGCTGCAACGATGTCTTGATTTTCCTTCGCAGGCGCTAAGCTTGCGGCACAAGACAACTTCCTCGACAACGGCCCCTCCACCCTAGCCCTTTGCCCACCTTGGCGGTTCATGTACATAAGAAGTAGATGCAGCAAAGAAGGAGAACGTTCTAATGTTGGAGAACGTTCGAAAGAGTTCTCAAAGAACTTGGTGAATACGTTTGATTTTGGAATATTAAAATAATTGATTGTAATATAACCTATCAAATAAACATTTCAAATCAATGTATATAAATTAGTACCTGAAAGTTATTGCGCAAAATTTTTAATTTAAAAAATATAAATAAATAAATAATAAATAATACTATATATATATATATATATATATATATATATATATTTATTTATTTATTTATTTATTTTTATTTTTATTTTTTTTATTTTTATTTTTTTTATTTTATATTTATGTCTAGATAAAAAAAATTATTATTCTAAAAATGATCTTTAGGCCAAAATTGATTGAATTGATATTAGGTGTAATTAAGCTTACCTTTAGTAGTAGATGAAATTGGCTTTACCATCTTCGGATGGTAATAGTGTTTTAGCATGTAAAGTTGGGCCACCTATTCTTGACCAAGGATCCATATCCAACCTGTAGGATGCAACCATTTCCAACCACTATTGGAATACATTTCCACCTGAAGTTTGGTATATGTTTTTGTTTATCTTTTCTAAGGTTGGAACTATTAAGATTATGACACATATCCCAAAGTGTATGGGAAACAGTAAGCAAGAAAGTAGGAAATAATAATTGAGAAAATAGTTCTTAAATGATTGGAATCGGAAGAGTTTGGACATTGGCTATGGATTCTGAGTACTCTTTGACTCCCAAAATCTATAGTACATTTGATAGGTCTCGGAGACCCCGCCAGACTAGTCTGATAGATTGGTTTACGGAGGTTTATTTGCTTATAGACAACTTAGACGACTTAGGGAGGTTCTATTGTAATTTCAATTTTGAGAATAAAATTACAAAAAATTTGCAATCCCCATAAGGTAACCGGCTCAGAAAGCGTGCATCTAAGCCCACCTACTTCATCTATGACAATAGTAGATTTTTCAGAGAATATGTCACCCTTTCCTAGATATGGCACACATTTAGAACTCGCACCATTTAACCCCTAAAGGACCAAGCCATTTTCTGGCTCCAAAACCACTGAAAACTGCCATTTCTGCTGCGATCACTCCCTAAACCAAAAAAAAACTTTTTTTTTACAATCTAACCGTAGGATCTTGAACTTCACTTGTCTCAGATTATGTGGTAAAAATTTCAAGACATTTGACCGTTCCGATTGGAAGATATTAGCATTCAAAGTTGGAAAAAAAAAATTTGAACTGTTTCCTGCAATTTCAGATGACTTTGACGGCCATTTGTGGATTTTTTTGCACTACACAACAAAAAGTTGTAATTTTTTATGTTGAACATTTGAGTTGAGAGTCGGGGAAAAAAATTTCAGAATGTCAAACCTTGATTTTCACATATAAAAAAATTGGTAAATAGAAGTAGGTCCAAAATTGAACGAAACACTAAATTGTTGATAGCTCTTAGGTGGAATTAAAACAACATAATCCCAATAGTGGGATTGTTCTTGCAAACAAACTTGACCTTGTAAAAAAAAAAATTGAAAAAAATTGAAAATTGCATTCAAAAATGAATTCTATAAGTTGGTTTTTTTGAAGATGCTTAAATTGCCCGAAAAACAAGATTGTCCATAACTTTCTCATTATTAGTCCAAATAGAATGAATCAAAGCTTCAGATGTAGACAAAAACATGATCTTTGAGGAATAAAAATAAAAAAAATTTTTTTTTTTTTTTTTTTTTTTTTTTGCCCGACGAATTGCTTTTTTGCTTTAGGATGGCATAACTTTTGCTCCCGGGCACTGATTGAAAAAAAAACTATATTTTTAGAGAGCTATTGTGATTCCCTATCTTCAAAAAAAGTTTCAAAAAATCAGATCAAAATTTGAGGTCACACGGGCCTGCCTGAAATCCCAAGTGTCCCCCGAGGGGACTTTGGTCCTTTAGGGGTTAAGGACCTCTTACCTTATTTCCTATCTTTCTACATAGTAAAATTTTGCATTGTCTCCTAAGTTAGAGCATCGCCACCCATTCACGGCCAAGCTCTCGGTCGGGGGTTTGGACAGGGCCGGGAGGAAAAAATGAGCCACCCATTCACAGGAAAGCTCCAAAAAGAGACCGGTCACGGGAAATTTCCCTCTCCAAACAATAGGAGAGCGTCCCCGCCACCCGACCTGCCTTGCATTGACTTTGCAATAACTTTGCAATATCTTGTCGAATTTCTCGATTTTGGGGCTATTTCTTATACTTTTTTAATAAACCCACATGTTGATTGGTTCTTTACAATGACAAAGCATTAATGTTTGTAGTTGACTCCCTTTGGCATGTCTTCTTTCCCGTGAATGGTCCGACAGCTCAAGCGTTCCAACAGCTCAAGCGTTCCCTTCTTGTGTTCCCCTTCGCTCCCATCTGTCGTTCCCGACGAAACTTCAGTGGCGGGTGCCGTACGCACTTGGAATCAACCAAATACAAAACAATATCTCTAATCAAACTATTTATTATTATTATCCTAGAAGTACACCTTAGAATCTACCCCACAACTACATACCGACACTTCCACCCCTCCTGAAGATCTTCACCGCACCGCACCGCATCGTCTCTCACTAGTCGCATTCCAACACTTCTCAAGCTCACAATCCTGCATGCGAAATTTCTTCAATCCATTGATCGGCCTTCCTTCCCAAAATTCAATTCGCAGTTGTCCCAAATTTGCATTTGGTTTTGCGAAATTCGCAGTTGCAGCCGTGAATTCATTCATTCATGTCGTGAGAGAACAAGAATGGGAACAATGGCGATGGCGATGGCGGTGATGGTGATGGCGGTGGTTTGGGCGATCATGGTGGTCGGTGGGGATGCAGGAAGCTCTGAAGCTGAAGCCGGGGGGTCCATTGGCTTTGCCTCGTTGAGCCGACTGAGCTTCGGCTTCGATGTGTACACTGTGGATCTGAAGCGGATGAAGGAGACGCGCGTGACGTTGGGCGAGTCGGTGAGCTACGATGCGCAGCTGGTGCAGGCCGACAAGGGGTCCGCGTTGCGGAAGAGGTGGAAAGAACAAGTGGGAGATGATAAGGCGGTGGGAGTTGGAGATGAGGGGGATGAGTTTCTTGTTTATGTTTCGGAAGTGGAAGGCATGGCGCAGCTGTACCTTGATTTGCCATTGCAAGGTAAGTTAGGCGCCTCGTCCGCTCAATTTCATAACTCATGTTCGAAATTTCAGTGAAGTCGCGGTTCAATTTCAAACTGCGCGGTTCAATTTTAGAATTTCAGTCAATTCACGGTGCAACGTCGAACTACACGGTTCAATTTCAAAACCCCAGCCACTGCAACGGTTTAATTTCAAACTTCACGGTCCTATTTCAAGTTCTGATGTCGTTGTTCAGGGTTCAATTGCGTTCAATTTCGATTTCTATTGATCTTTTCTTCTGTTTTGGGGCTGGCAGGCTCTGAGGCAAATGACGTATTGAAAAGAAGCCGGAGGCGTATTGCGTTACGCGATGAGCATGCTCCCCCGAAGGCGTATTTGAACGACCGACCGTCGATGAACGGAGACATAGTGGTGTTTGTTTCGACGGAAGAGGACATTGGAAAGCCGCTTCAAGGCTGGAACGCCGTCTTCTCCTTGAACTTCAAAACCTCTGTCACCAGGCGCTTGACTCCACCAGGGGTTACTGACTACAGCCCTGCTCTCTCTCCTTCTGGTGAGGTTTTAACACACAGGCCCCTGCAGACTGGTTTTACAAACAGTTTTTAAAAAAAGTTTTCATGAGTTTCGCTGAATGTCGAATTACATGTGAGAGTGCGTTTGGAAGACTATTTGTCTGCCTGATGAGTGTGCAACATATTTCTTTTTCCTGGAAGCGCTAACCTACTCCCCTGGAATGTGATTCTGAAATTTGCATTCTTATTTGGAGTGATGCTGATTGTTAGAATCCGACTTTAGTACCATCACTCGCAGGGTTCCGATCTAGATTCATACGTCCATTTACATTCAGACCTCGTGAATATCGTCTTCTCTTATGTCACATCCTTTGTACGAGTATGCTGTTTTTTAATCTGACAGAGGTTGGGTATACAGGTGAATGGATTGCTGTGGCTTCCAACGAAGGACGCGGCTGGGAACGAGAGATTGAAGGGTTGCATTTGGACCTTCATGTTTTCAAAGCAGAGGATGGCTCTCACAGACGAATGATTGTCAAGAATGCCGGTTGGCCTACCTGGGCGGATGACAGCACGGTGTATTTTCACCGCGAGGCAGAGGATGGATGGTGGAGCATATTCAGGATCAATGTGTCAGATTCAAATGCTGAGAAAGGTCTGTCCTCCATTCATTGCTGCTTCTTGCATAGACCTGCATCGTCTGCTGCTCACTTGGTTATTGGTCAGTCTTATTCAAGAGCAGATTATTGTTTCCCCAGCCATTCATTCGATCTACAGTGTAGCAGTTCTCTGAAATCGTTGATTAGCTTACGGTCATAAACTTGCTTTCCTTGTATATGAAAATAGTAAACCATCCTAACAGGATCTGAAGCTTTTAGATCCGTGCACAACGGTTCGATCACTGTTTGCGACACTTTAAGCATTTTGTCATTTTCAAGCGTGGTTGTTGGGCGATGTAGAGAGATTTTTGGGTACGAGAGCCAAATCCGTTGAGATCAAAGTTTCATCACGATGAATGAATGCCTTAAGCAATTCAAAGCGGGAGATTGTAGACCACTATAACTGACTGTAGACGAACTCACTTCCATTCAAAGATGACTATAGTTCTTTAGCCAAGTCATTCCAACAATACTTGCTAATAAGTGTATGAAGAGATGAGTTGTTGGTAGCAGGGGTCAGTGTAGGACACGAGATCAGGCCCTCACGTTTCTAGTATCTTCTACCAAAGTCGCCTGTGTTGTGAAACCGATTGTGTTAGCGTTGAAGTTTATGGTTTTCCCTTTCGAGTTCGACACTCAGCAGCTTGTCCTGTCTTTCTGAAAATTGCAGAAGCGGAACGGATAACTCCTCCAGGGGTGCATGCATTCACCCCCGCAGCTTCAAGGTCAGGAAAGTGGATTGCAGTTGCCACCCGGCGAACCTCTATTCGACACATCGAAATCTTTGATTTGCAAGAAAAGAAATTCCTCCCCTTAACAGCTCTCATCAACCCAATGATTCACCACTATAGCCCCTTTGTGTCTCCAAGCTCAAACAAAATTGGATACCACAGATGCAGAGGAGTTGACCAAGATTCTCGGAAACTAGAGCCCCGAGTTGAGTATGTTAAGTCACCACTTTCAGGTGTTTCTTTGGTTCGAATACGGGGAAGTTTTGGTGTGATTTCGCCGGACGGGTCCTTGATTGCTTACGTTAACAGTTGCAAAGTCACGATGAGTTGCTTGGCCGTGATGAAATTGGATGGCTCAGGAAGACGTGTGGCTTACAAGGGTAATCTCTTTAGTACTGCCTGGGATCCCACGGGGAAGGGGACAATGTATGTTGCACAGGGGAAAGGTTTCTCTTCTGATACAACCAGTGTGCACATTATAGCGATAGCAAATGCTGATACTGCTGATGTGGAGGCTGATGAGGCAAGCTCCTCATGGAAACACTTGACGAAGGAGGGCACGGGGAACAACGCATTTCCATCGCCTTCACATGATGGCAAGTATGTCGTCTTTCGTTCGAGTCGGTCTGGCCATAAAAATCTGTACATCATGGATGCTGCTGATGGGGAAGAGAAATACTTGCGGCGACTGACCGAAGGACCTTGGATTGATACTATGCCCAATTGGTCACCTGACAATGAATGGATTGCATTTTCGTCGAATCGATTGCACCCAACTGGTACGTGGCAAAGTCAACTTGTTACTTTTAGATGAATTTGCTTGTCTCTTTTTGAGGAATACCAAAGTCTATGGAAGAAGACGTTATGTTCACGACTGGTTAATGAATTTTCCAACAAGTTTTCTACAATATTGTTCTCAACATGCATAAACATTCTTGAGGAGAACACCCTTGGAATCAATGAACAGTGAGCCAAAGAAAAGGAATCCAGATTTCTTTTGTGCACAATCTTCAGCTCATGGTATGTTTGCAAAGGCAGGTACTGCTCACGTTAAAATTAATTACTTCCTTCATTTAGCGTTGGTTGCCATGTTTGAATCATCTGATAGTGATGGCATGCTTGGTAATGAAAAAATTTACCCCAGAATGTGCCAGTTCGTCAATATTTTAGTGCTCATGATTCTTTCTGTATTACAGTGAAGCTGTATACTACTCTGGAATGTTATGTTGAGTTCGAGTCCTTGTAGTAATTCAAAAACTTCAAGTCGTCTAATCTACATTGGTGGAGAGGCAAAAATAATTTCTGTTCATATCTGTAATGGCGGTAGGGGAGTTGACTACTAATCAATCACAATTATGGTGCAGGTGACAGATCATTTTCGCTGTTTCTCATTCGTCCGAACGGAACAGACCTTCACGTGCTTCTGGACACTGGATATGGGGGACTTGCCATGCACGCCGTTTTCAGTCCGGATGGGAAAAGAATAGCCTTCACAAGTGACTATGCGGGAGTGTCGGCTGAGCCCATTGCCTGGCCACATGCCTACCAACCTTACGGTGAAATCTTTGTCATCGATGTTGATGGCTCTGGGTTAACGAGGATGACCCACAATGCTTATGAAGATGGAACACCCACTTGGGGCCCGCTCCGTTCCTCAAAATCAGCTGTATCTTTGGAAGGCGAGTATCCTGCTTGTGATTTTGATGATGTGTGGTTCCTTGACGAGCCAGCTAAGCCTGCTTATGGTCAATGTCATCGACGATGGGACCCCGTTATGCCAGCTGCTGCTCAAGTGACAAGCACCTATTTGTAGATGATAGGCGTTTTTAAACCTACGGTATGCGTGTACTTTTCTACTTTTTCTAGCGTGAGTAGTTGCAAATATGACTAGACTTTTAATCAGTGGAATAGATACAATAGAAACCAGCGTGATCAATGAGTTAGATCACCTTGGCCACACATGACTCTTACAGTCTAGAAACGCCACTGCGGAAACTTAATTTTGTAGCTTTGATTGCAAGACTGCTGTGAATGATGTACGAAGTTCCGACAAATCACACAAGAGGTGTACAATAAGCTCATATAGACAGGAGCTTTCAATAATATTGTAAATATTCTATCTGTTAATATCATGCAGATGAATTTGTGCAATCACAACTTCGCAGGCTCTTTGTTCTCAATGGAAGAACAGAAAAAAAGCATAGTAAATTACATGGAAGCTTGCTCATCATCTACTAATGTATCACCAGATCATTCCCGGTTTGAAGAGAAAACTACATCAAAAAGTCATCAAGAAATATTTTCGTGGATGACGAAAAAAGCTTCCACATTATCAGATTCAATCTGGCAGCTATGAATACAATATTGGTCGTCAGGGCTAGCCCCCAGAAGAATCACATTTCATAAGTCTACAATGTGAGTAGTATTTTGAGGACAGAATAATCCCACTAGCTAACAAGCTTGCAATGGAATTGCAAGTTTCTCACCCCCCGAATAGAAACAGATTAGAGCTGGCTCACAGAAGAAGGCGATTTCAAAATCGCGTTTCAATACTACTATACGAGAAGGCCAGCACTTTGAGGAAGGAAAGAAATGATCAGATTTCGTAACAGACCGGCAAATCGTGGAGCAGGAAGCACTAAGTCTCCTACTCCTAATTACAGGTATCCTATGTCGTGGAATATCATCTATCAACAAAACCAAGAAACTGATCTATGGCACTGACCACGTCAAGTGGGTTTCCGGGACTGTAAGGCACAAGAGACTGAAGCTCCAAAATTCGAAGAGTTTGAACCAAAGTGGCAGGACTAGTGGCATAGACAAGATGCTTCATGGCAGAAAGCTTTTCTGCGAGCTCGCACTGGTGGTTGTCCATCAAAAGGTCGTTCACCACTACCACTAGAGGCTTCTTCGCTCGTAAAGTCTCAAAGATGCTGCCAGCGCCTGTCAACGGAATGCAAGCAATGAACAGAATTAGGGTTAGTCTTCAGCCATGAAAAATAAGGAAAAGGATACGTTATGCACCTGATCCCATCACCTATACTGAGCCACAGATACTCATCTCTCAATGCGCTTGGTTGGACTTATTGGCCAGTGGTGCAAGAAAAACTTGGCTAAATGTCTATGGCCACCACTCTTTGAATGAAAGAGTTTGTCCACTGTCACATATAGTGGTCTAAAACCACTAAGCACGAATCATGCCTAGGGATAAAAATTCTAAGTACGAATTTGCATAATGCTTAGAGATAAAAAATTTGATCCCAAATAG
Source organism: Pseudisothecium myosuroides (assembly GCA_951799445.1). Taxonomy (NCBI): domain Eukaryota; kingdom Viridiplantae; phylum Streptophyta; class Bryopsida; order Hypnales; family Lembophyllaceae; genus Pseudisothecium; species Pseudisothecium myosuroides. The sequence goes on along the minus strand of OX637289.1, from coordinate 6,559,767 downwards.
ATTTGGCTCTTGTACCCAGAGCTCTATGGTTATCTCCCAGACATCACACTCCTATATATGTTAGAATGTTTAACAGAACGCAAATGGTATCCTCTACCTTACACCCGCATTTTACATTCTAACTGCACAAGACGATTCAATGAAATGAATGTGTATATATATATATATATATATATATTCTCGCTTGGGTAATCACAATACCATACCCGCATGGCTGATGACTAGGGCAGACGAATCTATGTAATCCTTCAAACTCGGTGTGAAATCAAAATACGACACTTTCAAGCCTCCATCTTTGCCATCAGACTGCAAACAGAGAAAGATATGTTAGATTGATGGGAGCGTTCTTTCATCAAGTTGCCTGACAAAAAGTAGCCTCAAACCCCAAACCCCTAAGGCCCCACTGAAGCAATAGCGGCATATATCTAATTCCAAAACCAATGCAACGAATCTGGAGGCGAAAATTGCATCAATTACACATGGACAAATTGCACGAAACAATAAGTAGCTTCAAACCCTAAACCCTACGGCCACAAAATCACCGAACAAACAGCGGCATATTTCTATTTCAAAAATCTGTGCAATCAATTTTTTTAGGCAAGAAAGCTTGCATCAATTGACCCAGTGAAACGATCTTCACCTCGACAGGCGTGAAAGAGCCCTTTCCACGTTGAATAACGAGAGAAGAGTAGCCGAGATCAGCAAGAGCCTGTCGACATGACTGCGACGACGCTTCCTCGACCAAAGCGTCGAACAGCGTGGTTCCCACCGTGACCAGCACCTGCCCTCCTTTGCCCTGCTCGCCGGCCATCTCTTCTCTTTCTTGCAAAATTGCTAAGTAGATTACAAGGCGTATATCAATTGCATTGAAGAAAACTAATTCTTCTGAAAAGATCATATACGAAATAGACTTAAATTCACACCGACTTCCACTTCGAAAGTAAATAGCATTACGTTCAAGAAAACAGCTCTTCTGGAAAGATCATATACAAATCAACTCTAATTCTCCACTTCGAAAGTAAAAGGCATTACATTGAAAAAAACAGTTTCTTTTGAAAATATCATACAACAAAATAGACTCAAATTCACCCCGAATTCCACCTTGGAAGTAAAAGGCAACACAAACCCCAAACCCTAATTCTGGCGAGATATTGCCTCCCGCACCAGTTTCGAACCTTCATGAAATTTCACCAGCTACTATGTCCTAAACCCTAAACCCTAATCCGAAGCTCACCCGAAACAAGAAGAAGTCTTTCTGCAACCAGTTTGGGACAAGAGTCCGTTTCTCAAGACTTCACACCAAAGTTCATCACGCCGAAGATTCAATCTACCCTTTCAACCATCTTGTATCACAATTGCTAAATACTACAGAATGTGAACATCGGAGAGAAAAGAATAGATGTGTTCTTGCGAATCACTGAACACTTGAAGAAAACATTTCAGAACTCCGGGTGATAAACATCATGTACTCTCAAGAGTATAGTTGCATTGGTGGCACTAATGGCAAGCTGCAAGTCTCCTTTTTATATGTTCACTCGTAACATTCTTGAGGAGCTGCATGAAAAATCGATGAACGATGAGCAAAAGCAAAGCTAAGAATCTAGATTCTTTTGTGCACAATCTTCAGCTCTTGTTGCGGTATGTTTGCAAGACTGTAGTGGGTGTGGCTCGAGGTATCCATACCTTAACCCGTAGAAGGACCTGGGTGTTTGAGCATAGTTCTTGTTTTTGTGATTAGCTTTTGTAACAAGGCACAGTTCCTCATTTGTGTGGAATAATTTTGAAGATTGTCACCGTTGAAATGAAAGAAGACTTATTTAGCTTTCGTATAAAAAAAGCATCAACAAAGTTGCACAATTTTTGAAAAAATGTCACCGTTGACAAGATTGATGGAAGATGTTCGCATTAGATGACATTTCGGGGTTGTAAAGGGCTGCGAGTTCCCTTGAGTTCTCGGATTGTGGGAATTGCGCCACATCAGTAGCAAAACTATTAACACGTTAGATAATAATATTTAAATTTTTTAAATTATTATTTTTTGGATTATTATTTTTTAAATTTTCTTTTAAATTCTAGCCAACAATGGCTAGTTTATAGCATGGAGAATAGCCTTGAAATGACCCTTTATCCCCCCCCCCCAAATGTCATCTAATGGTTAGGCGGTACTTTGTATGTACACTAAAATCAAAATGTTGAAATTGTAATGCTCAAAAGTGCTCCAAAAAATCTGATTTTTTCCCACAAGTACATATCATCATAATATTAATGTGTAATTTTTTTCAAGTCTTTTTGAAGTGCAGAAAAAAAGATATGAGAATGTGAAGTGATGGCCCACATCGCCTTTTCTATTCTCAAAAAATTCATCAAAAATTGTACACTTGATCATTTTTTAATTAGATTGCACCAACAAATTCAATAGAGGAAATTATCTAGGATTTCTTTGTTGTTCACGTATTGTTAGTGAGGTTCACATATCGAATTTTCTACAAATGTAGTTGTAGAAGCCACGTGGTGTCCTTATGGTCCTTTAGGAGTTAAGTTCCTTGACTATATTTTCCCCCATAACACTCAAAAATTGTCATTTTGAGCACAAGTACCAAATTTTGAGAAAAAAAAATTTGGACACATATAACCATAGGATCTTGTAGTATCTTGGTTTGAGAAGATGTGGAAAAAATTTAGAATTTTCTGCAGTGCAAATTTGAAAGATATTAGTATTTGAATTGACAAAAATTCTAATTTTTGGCCCTGCAAAAAATCGGGCAGCTGCACTTCACAAGGTTACATTTGTATGAAAAAATATCCAAAATGGTGGTTACTCTTTGGATTCATTTTTTAGAGCAAGTTGGCTACATGCTTGAAAAATTTCAAATCATTTGGAATTGTACAACATATAAGAAAAAAATAGTAAGTAGAAAGAAGTAGCAAATGATTCAAAATACTAAATTGTTAAAAGTTTAATTATGGAATAGAAGAATGCCAATCCCAATGATCTTTAAGGAGATTTTTAGTAAAAATTTACTAAAAATACATGTATTTTTAGTAAAAATTTATTGAAAATCTCCTAGAAAGTCATTACTTATAATCTTATTGTTAGGACTACTTAAAATTCACTTAAAACACCCCATTTTGTGGTAGTGGTACCTTAGCCTTGCATGGATGGGGAAGTTGAGTGAACCTACAGTTGACTAACTTTTGCCTACTTTTCTTTCATTTCTACGTTCTTTTCTTTATGCACAACTTTGAATTTGAATGTCAATTAAATGCAATCATTTGAAGGCAGAAATGTAGAGATAGGGCCTATAGTAGAAGGGGACCAACTCATCAAGCAATCTCATTTCATAGAGCCTGCTATGCCTTGTTTTCCATGGGGATTTTATCCCCCCGGCCCCCCCCCCCAATGGTGACAGTGCTCTTAGACAATGTCTGGCATTGGAACAAGTTGTTTAAAAAATGAGCCAATTTCTTCAATAATTTAGTGCATTCTTTTTATATTGCATTCTAAAGTTGAACTTCCATATGAGATGGAACAAGCCAAAAATTTGAAGGGCATCCATGAAGTTCAATCCAAAAAGTTGCCCTTCAAAATGACACTTTAGCTTAGACGTACTTTGCATATTTCAAGGTAAAAGGCATCAATAATTTTTGTCCTTCCCATTATTTACAAAATAAAAAATTTCCAATAAAAAATTCACATGTAAAAAACAAAATAATAAACTACCACATAGAAGGTTGTGTCATTGTATCAAATTGTCAATAGATTTGACTCTTCATAGAGTCATAGTCAATTTCAAAGTAGTCTAATGGGACATTCATACCTAGAGTTAGTTGAATATGTAAATGAATTTCAAGTCTCAAACTTATGTAAGGGTTCAAACCACTTCAATATTTCACCCCATCTAAACCTACCAATCCCAACCACTCACACAAAAAATCAAGTCACACTAACAATTCTTTAAAATCTTTTATGGACTTATGTCAAAGTATGCTCTTTTACAAAAGACCTTGTATAAAAGTCCCATAACTCCAATACCTTTCCAAAACATTTGAATAGAAACTACTCAAAGTCATGTAAAACTCCAAAATCTAATTGAATTATGGTTATTGGTAGTTTAACCCATAAGAGCTTTGAAGTCCATAATTTCTATTGGAGTTGTGCATTTATTGTAAGTGTGGAGCACTGAATGTTCAACTACGATGATTAACAGTTATTTAAGGTCATTGACGCCTTAAACCTAAGAACTCCAAAGTCTACATAATAGATGATGAATAGAAAACTTCAAGGTTACATTGTCCCAATAACTCTCATTCCTCTGATGAAGGTAATAATGAAATCTTTAGAAGAACTTTGGATTTGAGATGACCCTAAACTACCTGTGATGGTTGTGAGGTATCCAAACCGAATGGTATGGTTGCGTGTTCAATACCTGGTGGTGACAAGTTCGTTACCTTGTGTAAAATCAGCCTCTCAGCCTGACAGAAACCTTTGCAGTGTGTTTCATTAACACGCTTGTGTCCAAAAAAAAATCTTTAGAAAAAATTTCCTTTACAACCAATTTAATGAAATTGAGATAAAGAATATAATTGTACCATGAAGATGTAAGTAAAAATGTGCTAAAATTCAATCAAGCATTAACCCCTAGGCATCATCTTTTGGCTTAGTGGGCAATCCAAGGGAGAATAAAAAATCTCCTTGAAGTGGGGCATGGGTCTTGTTCTTTGCCTAAAGCTTGTGCGGTTAGAGCATATAAAATTGAACAATGAAGAGAGCTTTGACTTTGCAACCTAAATGCAAGCCTTATTCACTTTAGAAGAGGGTTTAGTAGGTTGAAACATTCTAGGAAAAATCGTAGAGTCACTTTTTGTCAAAGATTCACTTGAAACCAAGCCCAAAGAGTTTGGCCTACAGAAGTGGGTTAAGAAAATTAACTCAAGCCTCTCCCTTTTAAATTTGTTGAGTTTGATCAAACAGCTAGATATTAGATGGGTATCAATTGCAATGTGGAACAATATATGAAATTTGATGACCACCCCAATATATTGAAATAAGGCATGCATCCTCATCGTTGACCCTCAACCCAATTGCATCCCTATCTACATTTGCAAATTTTGAACAATTGGGTCGAGCAGGGTTGACAATCGGGATGCATGCCTTATTCAAATTTTTCAGTGTGAAGTTTTCAAACGAGCATTCAGAATTAATCGTAATTTATTTCATGGGGAATCAACTTAATTTCTTCCCACCCTTAGTTTTATTCAAGAGTGAGATAGCTCAAGGGGTGGGTGAGTGAGTGATCGAGTGGCTCTTCTTGGTAAGAAACAAGCAACCTGATAAATTTTCTCCTAGAAGCACTGCCAATGACACATGAACTTAGAAGAGCTTTGCAAGCCACACAACAGAGTCTATACAACAGCCAACCTCGGAGATCATGGGATCATGAGATTTGCAGATCCATGAGGTGGTTCCCATCATCACCGTCCAAGTTTCGCAGTGAATGTCAGTGAAAATAAAATCACGTCGAAGCACTAATGACTTTGGCCTAGACTTGAGACAGAAAGTGAGAATACACAAAGCACCGTCGATCATGAGATTCACACGGTGTGGTTACTCATGCATTCACCTGAACCAACAGTATCTTTGTCCAAGTCAAATTGCTTCAGAAGAAAACAAGTAAACATGAATTGTCTAAAACTAATGCCGGTATGACCAAGATTCTCCTGTCACACAAAAAATCACCAAGCTCAAGGGTTGCGACTGGCAAGGCTAATTTCGGAAACCTGTGCTAATCAGGCTCCCTTTTTAAAACCTCGTTACTTTGTGATCACCATCACTGACTCCCTTATTGCAAGACTCTCTCTACCTTGGCACACTCTGCACCCCCTTCCCGCTTGATGAAACCGTCAACCACGTGGCTTGCAGGCTTCAACAATCCGTAGGAGGAAGACCCTTCTCGCCGCTTCATCGACTTCCCTGCTGTCTCGGACTCCGTGGCAGATATCAAGACCCAACCGACCAACCATGACAGTTGCGTCTCATTTTCAAAGTAGCCTTCCCCGTGGCACTGCACAAACTGGTCGTGAAGCTTCACCTTGATCTCCCGAAGAAGTTTGATACATCGCATGTGCAGACTGACGTAATCGAACCGGATCATGTGCTGCTCCGCAACCAGTGCCGCCCTAAGCGCCGCCAAGAACTGCAGTGGTGTCATCTTATGGCTCTTCGCCCATTGCTGTTGCAATTTGGTTTGGGGCTGAGAAAGTTCCAGCGAACCAGGATCCACTCCGACATCCGCCAAGAGCTCTTCCATCGCCTCCGCTGTCAACGTCACTCCTCCGCCAACAATACTGTCCCGGAACATGGCTGACACAGGAGAGTTTTCCTTCAAGAACGACGGACCCTTCGGTGAATGCCTTCGAGAATTGTGCCTCCTCCCAGTAACAGCAAAATGAGAGGTCGATGCCCCCGCCATCAAATTGAGGCTCTTGAACGACTCCAGCACTGTCTGCGGCACTCGTCCTCTGAACATCCTTTCTTTTTCATGCACCTTCATGACCCACTCCATGTCCTTCCATGAGTCAACGCCCAAAAAACCTGCGTGTTTGCCTGCCTCATACAAATGGCTGACAAACAGAATGGTCCCCCAGGCAGTCGCTAGCGCCAATCCTGTCTGCTGAAACATGAGATGCAGACGGAATTGCACCATGCCGCATAAGAATGGGTGGCGAGTGAGGAGGAAATACGCTTCGGTAGGCACACCAGGCAGCAAACGAGAGACCACAGGTTGCTTGATAGCGCCAAGATGATCTTTCAGGATCCACTCCTTGGTGAAAGTGTGCAGGCTATCCACCAGCGACTCATTCGAAGCACACCAATTTTCGAAATTCACTTTGGGAGAGTTTTGCTTGTAGCTTCGCAAGCTCATGTCCACCATGATTCCGGCGGAGCGCAGGTCTGCAAATCCACGGTTGACTTGCTCTCGCAAGACATGGTGTATGTCCAAATAGACTTGGATAGCAAACACGAGAAGCAGTGAGATTTCTTTCTTACGCACCATTTTTTGGAGCTCCTTGGTGAGTTCGTCTTCTACCGGTTGTCGCTCGCCTTGGAGCCGAGCAAGGCATATGAAATCAGGCAACATCTCAGACAAGATGATGCAATCCTCGTGTCTTTGATCAGCAATGGACAACGCGTCTCTAGGCTGGCGCGGATCATAAGTGCCGAAATGGCCAGGCTTGTACACCGGAAGATGATTGGGCTGAATCACATCGCGCAAGGACAGGAGCAGTGAGTAGATCGGGACATAAACGAATTCTTCAACGTCGATCGTGCGATGATTCCGAATGTCACCCAACACCATTTTCGTAGGATCTCCTCCGCGGCTGATGCATGCTGCCATGCAGAGAACAGTGGCGACTTTCTCGTAATTATCCAAGTCGGGGTGAAGGGCTAAAAGCTCCTCCTCCGCGCTACGAATGATGTTGAACGCCATGTTTGTTGTGACGGAGGCCGTGATGAGATCGATTTTCCTATCTCTGTAATCTGACCATGTCGCACGCAGAGAAACTCGAATGTCATTCAAGTCTTCGAAGAAGCAGAAAAGGGCGAACCAGGTGTCACTGTCGTCATCGTCTACCAGTGTAGACCACCATTTGATCAGGCGGCGAGGTGCTGGGGGCGACCACAGGCGCTAACGTCTCACAAAGCTCCTCACCGTCCTTGCTTTCTTCAATGTCGAGAAGAGAAAACGGGTTAACAAGGGCTGCTGCTGTTGCTTTGGAAGGGCGGGTTTCAACGGTTGCAGATTTGGTGGAGTCATCTCGCTCACAGAGTGGGTCCAAAATCTGCAACACTTGCTCCAAGACGGTGATGAAGTGCCAATGTGTGCTGACACTGGTGTCTCCTTCCGGAATTGTTCGACGTTGAAACCACTGGGCACAACGCTTTCGGACGGCGATGGCCCTCCGTGCGAGATTCAGCACAAAACTTGGAACCTTGACGCGAGGATAGCTGTCTGCAATGAAGCGTGCGATTTTGGTAAACTCTTTGACGAAGATTCTTCTGTAATCTGCGACTGAAGAAGCTGCAGCTGGAGTATGGTGGGCTCGAGCTTGCTTTCTTGCTTTCCCTTTGAGCCTCCCTGTGGGACCAGCTCGTGGTGCTTCAGACGACGGCTCCAACACATAGCCAAGGCCTTTGGCTGTTTCAACCAGCCACGACGTCAACTGATTCGTGTCCACCTTGTATCGCTTGTGACTGTCGAAAATAAACTCCGGCAGCTTTGTCATGGTTAACAAGAGCTCGTTTCACCTGCAGGCTGACCTTGGTATCTGGGAATGCAAGAAACATCCAAATTTCACACCCTGAGAAGAATAGCTGATGATCCTCAACAAATCCCAAGCAATTCCAGTGCCTTTCTCTTGAGACTAGTCCCCACAAGAGAAACACCGACACCATTTGATCTCCCTGGTCGCTCTAACAAAGAAAATAACTATTCAGAAGGGCTTCAAAGATGAACACAATCTACATTCGAAGAACTCTAAAGAATCCACTGATCATATAGCCATTCCTTGCATACTTTCAAGTCGATAATAAGTTAGTCTTAGCAAACGGAGGGAGTACATTGTCAACCTTCCACAGCATGCGATCCTCCTGGCGAAGAAGCCGTTACTGCGAAGACGCTGCACCAGGTTTAAGGCTCAGAGTTTAGGGTTTAATGACGGCCAGGTTATAGGATTCATATGCTCTCATTGTCAATTTCGGCTTCACTAGGTTCAAGACAAGTAGAGCTTATCTACAAGAGCAATGCAGGACTCACAATTCAAGATTCGTACACCAGTTTTCAACACACCTTTTTTCGCAAGGAAGTTTATCACACCAAAGACCGATGTCGCCGAGATATTTCACAGCCGGAGTCACGAAATATGAAGTCACAGGAATGCTGTCATATTCTCCACAAACTTCAGTAAAGGCACGACTGGAAAACAAACCACCCCGAGTCGAATTGCACAATATCAGTAAGAAGATCTCCTCGAAGAAAACTCCAAGCAATTGTCTCATAAAACTTGCAATGCTCTGAACTGAATTACTCAAAATGAATCAATCCCTCGGCAAATTTCATTAGGTTAAGGCCGAGGCTCTTACTTGGTCTCGCATTGAAGCAACTCATCGCGTTCTCGGTCTGTATCTGTTGTATCATCGAATGAATTCTCCTGCCAATTTTGGAATCGAATGGGCGGTTTCTAATTCATGGCTTACTAAGTTACCGCCGCCAGCTGCATCACCGGAATTGCAACACCCGTACATTCACAGTGTCACCGACTCTCAAATGAATTGCGTGAGACGATTGAATGGCGACGCTCGTTAAACCCAAAACCGTATAAGTGCACAGGAATACTAAAGGAATTCGAAGCAAATTGAAGTCTGTACAATACGTCTCTCCCACAAAAGTGAAGGCGAGAAGAACCCTAAGTGCCCAAGAAAAAGCTTCACTAAATAGTGAAATTAGGCTGCCTCACACTAATTTCTCCACATTTGACACTATATTAAGTGGACGTTAAATCCTTCCCACAAAGTGGAATGAGCAGGGTGGATTTTCCCAAGGGAAAAATGCAAGAATTTTTTATTTGTTGCACATGATAAAATTTGCAAATTCATATTTGCAATCAGAGGCCCCAAATTAGCTAGAGAAATCATGAACATACCCTAAACATGGCTCAAAATTCACCTCGTTGGTTCTACTTCATGGGACGGGTTTAACGTCCTACCTATGTAAATATTTATTATTATTGTATAAGAATGCACTACTTTTGAATTAGGTGTTTTTATAATTGGAATTCTATGGGTACAAATGGAAATATTTGTAGATATATCTACATAATATATGACGTTGATGACTTGTAAAGTAACTTTGGGGAGATAAAACAACCTAATTTTACAATTTAGTGTAGAAAATTAGATTTGAATGAGATAATACGGTAGATGATCAAGATGGGCTTAGACGTTGGGTGGACGGGCATTGGACAGAAATGCCACTACAATCCAAACCAACAACTGATCCACTAGCATGTAAGCATACCCTAGCTTGCTACTCAAAGAGCATTATATACCAATCAATTGGTAAAATTAGTTTTTGCAAAAAAAAGAACAGTTGTTGCAATAAATTCTTTTCATTGGACATATAGTGACTTTGAATATCGTATTTAGAGTAGAAAGTCAATTAAAATTGTCTAAGAGAGCTTTTGGAAATTCCCTTCTATGACACTAGTGCTCATCCAAGGCCCTCATATAAAAATGCAAATTGTTTGGTTGGCTGGTTCTTTCATTTTTAGGTCTAGGCAAAGTGCAACAATGAATTTGTCCACCTACCTAGTATGTAAGGAGGCTCTTAGAGCATCTTCACTATTGAAAATAGTAAATTGACTTAGCAATAGTAACAAGAGTTAGAAAAAAAAATGTGCCCCAATACAACCTTTATCAAACTTGTCACTTTCTAGGACACATTAGATTTTGGCTCTTATACAATAGTTTTTGCTTTTATACAAAGTGCCGCAAGCAAACAAACTATTAGCTATGGCCAAAGGGATTCAGAGTGACGACCATAAAATGTTAAACTTTGTCAACCAATCATCCATCTTTGTTTCTAATACTAACAATGTAAATAGTGTCCACAAACAAGACGTTAGATGCTTCAGGGTTCCGGATGGGTAAAGTAAAAAGGTATGACTAAGAAATCCCTAAGATATTCTATTACAATGCTTCTAAATTGGGCCAGGAATGAGGACGAGCTCTTATATATGGTAATTCCCAAAACATATTTGTGTATTGTTTAAAAATTGAATGTAGGTCATGATTTCTTCTTTCTACTGGTTTGATTGTTTTTTTAATGGATTGATGTAGTAAAAATGACATAAATAGGAGTCTTCATCTTCCACTTAATATCTGCAGTCTATTTAGTGACCTCTTAAAGGTTTTTGAAAAGTTATAAATACTATACCATATTTGACTCTTCAAATGCAAATTATACTTTAAAATGTGATAAGACAATTCAACATTTAATAATTCAGTTATTAGCATCTTTCATTTGGATGTCACTTTAACATTTAAACCTTAATACATTCAAATACAACACCATGAAAGTAGAGTATATGCACATTTTGTAACTTCTCAAACATGTAAGAAGTACAATAATTAGGAGTGCCATGTGCCATTGGATTGGGCACAACCTGAGGATTGTCTTTTTCCAATACTCCGTTGAACTTAATTCAATTGATACGAGGATGCTAGCATGTGAGCCTGTGAGCCTGTGAGCCTATGAGCCTCCACTTTTTTGTTCCATTTAGGGTTTGTAAATTTGTCAACGACCTATGACCGTGGAATTAGATGTAAGGATCTTTGGTCCAAATGAACAACAAATGAATATGCCACTATGCAATTTGTACCAAAAAATTGAACTAATATATTTCCAAAAATTAAGATATAGTCAAAATAGATAATGTTTGTAAGCACATGGTGAAAATAAATGTAGTCGTTTAGGATGTCTCACTATAAAGCACGTACATGTAAAATTGCAATACATCATAACACCATCATAGGGGTGACATTTATGAGGTCTAAAAGAGAGGGAGCAACAAACATGGGCCGTAGAAGCTAAATATAATCTAGCAAGTGGCAACAAGCAAAGGCTCTAAACATTATAAGCACTAGATTATGAACAATGCTTTTGAATGATTAAGTGATAAATATAGTCTTCATCAATGGCCTTTATGCAAAATTAAAGGATGAAAATGGTCCACCTATTATATTTTATTTTTATAACTATGCTTTAAAATTTTAAAAATATATATTTTGGACTTAAAATATTTAAAATAAACATAGTAGTCATATCTTATACACCAAATAAATGTATTAACCCCAAATGATCTAAACAACAATTTTTCTAGTCAATGCCCTTTTTTTTTTACTGTCTTTTTTCACAATTTTTAAAAATAAAAATAAAAATGATTTTAAGAAAATAGAATACATAATGAATCCAATGGTAGTAGTTTTATAGAATTCCAAGTTAAACTCCGCTTTGTGGAATTTTATAAAGTTTAGTGGTGAAGTGCGATTCAAGGCTCATGATTTACAAAAGATGCAATATCCCACAACAATATGCACATTGTCTTCACATAATAAAAAATAAGGATAAAGGATCCATACCATCTGAAAGATAGTTAATAGACATGCCTAGATCAGCCACTGTAGTATCAAAAAGCTTTTCTATCTTACTAACCAACTGCCATATACTCCACATTTCTTGCCACTTCATCTTCATAGACGTGTCTATTGCTGAAGTTGCCAACATCTGAAGCTTTTCTTCAATCATCTCTAAATTTTCAACATGAATTTCATAGTAATGAGTTTCATAGTTTCATATGATTTTTCTTCACTTGCTTCAAGAAAGGTGTCGCATGCTTAGAATCTACAATGGGGAGCTAATTCTATAGTTCTGAATGAAAATCTACCTTCACCTTCTCAACAACTTTAGAGACCCATTCATCAAGTATTCAAATGTACTTGCAATCCAATCTACTGGATTGGATACTTCTCATAAATTTTCTGTGAGCCGCAACAGCAACGTCCCCCAACTCTGCTTGTTCAAAGTAAATGATGTATAAGAATAAGCAAAATTGCACATAATGACAAATATTACATATAGTAGACCAACATAATACTAATTCAAATTAACAACAAGAACAAATTAAAAAATGATAATGAAATATAAGGAATCACCAATTGACTTCATATAATGTTGCCAACATAATTGCAATGTCCTCATTGACCTCCAAAACAATACTTTCAATAGCCTAATGCCACATGAAGTTGTCCGCATGATTGCGATTGATAATAGGCAACCATGCTTGCAAATGGTGATTACCATTCCACTCCAAAAGCATCTTGCTAGAAAAAACTTTGAGATCTTCATCATTTTTGAATTTTTTCTCAAATGTAGCATTTGCCCACACCTAGTAGACACTCCACAATTTAATAATATCATTCGTGACATTTACTATCTTACCCTTATTGTTTTCCAAGGCCACATAGAAAACTCCATTTCCTTCCATGTAACCACAAGTAACAAAGTGTGAAGCAAGTCCTAACAACTGTCCAAAAAATCATACATAAAAAAAGAATATTGATTTTTGATTTTGCCCTTGGTACCTTAAAATTGATTTTACCCTTGATTCCTTAACCTCTCGAGACGAGAAGAAGTGTTTACAATCTTCATCTTTAGAAAGTTATGCAATTGTAATTCCAACTGATCTTTAGAAAGAAGCTAATGTACAACAATTAATCTCCATGCTTGTGGATCTTTTTGTATCAACATCTTTGAAATTAATGTTTAAATCAAGATTTAAAAAATTGTAGTTAATGTATATGTATTGTACAATATATAATTCAATATAACAACTATTAATAGCTATGCACTAAAAAAGCCCAATTTTTTTTGCATTTGATCAAATTGTAGCATAAGTTGCAAGTAAATTTGAATCCCAAAAACTTTGGCCGTTAACAATTGTGCATTAGAAAGGCAAATTTTTTTTAGCATTTGACCAAATTGTAGCATATGTCACAAGCAAATTTGAACCCCCAAAATCATGGCCATTAACAATTGTGCATTAAAAAGGCAATTTTTTTTTAGCATTTGACCAATTGTAGCACATGTTGCAAACAAATTTGAACCCCAAAAACCATGGCCATTAACAGCTGTGCATTAGAAAGGCCTTAAATTTTTTAGCATTTGACCAAATTGTAGCATATGTTGCAAGCAAATTGAACCTCAAAAACCGTAGCCGTTAACGGTTGTGCATTAGGAAGGCCTTAAATTTTTAGCATTTGACCAAATTGCAGCATATGTTGCAAGCAAATTTGAACCCCATAAACCCTTGCCATTAACGGTTGTACATTAGAAAGTCCCAAAAAAATTTAGCATTTGACCAAATTGTATTAAATATTGCAAGCAAATTTGAACCCCAAAAACCGTAGCCGTTAATGGCCGGGGTTTAAGAAGGCAAAAAAAAATTTAGCATGTGACCAAATTGTATTGAATAATGCAACAAATTTCATCCCCCAAAACCATAGCCATTAACGGCTGGGGTTTAAGAAGGCAAATTTTTTTTCAACATTTGACTAAATTGTATTAAATAATGCAACAAATTTCATCCCCCAAAACCGTAGCCGTTAACGGCTGGGGTTTAAGAAAGCAAAAAAATTTCAACATTTGAACCCCCAAAACCGTAGCCGTTAATGGCTGGGGTTTAAGAAGGCAAAAAAATTTCAACATTTGAACCCCAAAAATTGTAGCTGATAACGGCTGGGATTTAGGAGGGCAAAAAAATTTCAACATTTGAACCCCAAAAATCGTAGCCGTTAACGGTTGGGGTTTAAGAAAGCAAAAAAAATTTAACATTTGAACCCCCAAAACCGTAGCCGTTAACGCCTTAACGGCTGGGTTTAAGAAGGCAAAAAAAATTTCAGCATTTGACTAAATTATATTGAATAATGCAACAAATTTCATCCCCCCAAACCGTAGTCATTAAAGGCTAGGGTTTAAGAAGGCAAAATAAATTTCATCATTTAACCAAATTTTAGCATATGTTGCAAGCAATTTGACAAAATCTAATCAAACTCATGTTGATTTGGAAGCCACTAATTATGAGTGCATCTACAAGAGAAGACAAGCTCTTTATACAAGTGGGGTGGTAGGAGGTAAGACAACCCATGTGGGATATGTAAATTAGGATTACAATGAGCTGAACTACTCATACCTAGTTAAGTCAAAAGCAGGAATTGTATTCAATGTACGACTTTGGACCTCATTTTGGCATAATAGAATAAATTTTTTAAGAAAATTTTGAACTGAAAAAAGTTAGTAAATGAAGTTAAATTTTATTTCTAAAAATCCGTTTGAAATTTCAAGTCTTAAATCAAAAGTTATGATCAAAATTGGAAGGGGCCGGAAGGGACATTTTTTTTTACATTTTCAAACATCCTCTTTGAGTTTTGTCCATAACTTTCTTTTGGAGGCTCAAAATTACAAACAAATTTTTGGAGATGGAAGTGATCTTGATTTACCAACTTTTCTGTGTTCAAAGGATTTTGAAAAAAATTATTCTACTATGCCAAAATGAGGTCTGAACTTCTACATTGAACACAATTCCTGCGTTTTGACAATGAGTGGTCAAGCTCTCATTTTTGAATCGTCTTATTTTCTTTGAGGATTCATGATAGACAATGAATTTCATTATAAAAACAACCTTTCAACCATTCAATCTCACTAGATGTCAATGAAGTAATTCCTTCATTCAACCATCAAAAAAAATTGATGATAGATGGTCAAATGATAGTTAATATATGGTTTAATGAACTGTTATTGGATTCTTTGGATTTTTGGCAATCCATCTTCACATTTATATGTAAATTTGTTTATTTGGTCCTAGATTTAGCAAAAAAAATTGGCACTTTTTTTAGCTAATTTAAGCCAAGCTTACTATTGGAGTACGGCATTTGTTCAAAATGATTGTGGATGGACTTGGAAGTGGAGTTGATCTCGTAAAACAGATGCAATCAAGTGACAACTTTGGAAACTAATTTATCATGTTTGATCACGTGAAGAGGGTGAAATCATAGACAACTATTGCTTGTCACATCTATAACTTTATTTATTGCAAAATCATGACCATTGTTGTTTGTGATACACAGACTGAAGGCACCAAAGGCTTGCTTATTTTTGGCATTGTCCAAATAGGTCATGGTAGAAAATGAGGTGTCGGATCCAACCTTCCAAGGATTCATATGTGATAGTGCTCAAGCCATCTTCAATGCAGTTTGCATTGTGTATGGGTCATGGGTTCCATTTGTTCCAATGGTAGACCGTAAAAGGACTTGCTTGTTCCACTGGGCAATAAACATGTACAAGTATACAAAGAAGCTAATCACCAGATAATTATAGAACTAGCATATCCAAATCTACAAATAGTACAAGGATGCAACATCAATATCTAAAGTAGACAAGATGTTTCTAGAAATCAAAGCTTGTTGGTACTTCTCTAGAGTTGCATTAGAACTAGAAATTTGTAAACTGAAGGATTGGATCACACTTTGGTACTATTGATACCATCAGTGGGGTGGATCTATGGAAACGGTATTATCTTTAACCTCATTTTTTTTCTATTTTTTATCCTAAATTCTAAATTGGAATCCGTTTGAATAATGACTTCATTCATCATCTTTGCAAAAATTGAAAAAAGAGGAACTAATAGATGTCCCAATGTGCAACCTTGAAGAAACAGTGCACTACAAACAAATACAAGCTTCTGGAAAATGTGGGTCTAACATGTTAATTGCCACATATAATGACTAGATTTGAGCCTTCATGTAGATGACCAATTATAGGATTTACTCTATGGGGACCCTCTTGGAAAATGCGAGGGAAAAAGCCCGTCTAAAAAGGATTTAAAATTAAAGAGAGCTATGGCATTTGGAAAGGGAAAGAAAATTGCAAATGCATTCAACAAGATGCTTGAAGCAAAATACTTATGCATTCAAATTCCACACTTGGAGGGAAAAGAGGTTTTCGGATCCAGTAAAGGAAATTGGATCTTCTGATCAATTTTGAAGGTGATATTCATCATTCCAACAAGGTTAACTTCTCTCATCCTCGGATTCAAATTAGATCGTCCATTGCTAGAATGCAACTTGGGACTGTACAATTGAGGAATTTAAAGCAATTATGCCCTACACCTAATCTGTAGTGGAAACGGATTGCGATACATTAGATCACATAGCAAAATTTCATACAAGTCAAGGAAACAATGTTCCCTACATACAAAGGATAGAAGAGTGAGTATAAGGGTACGGTAGTTCAAATCAAGAATTTTTGGTTTTATACGGACCAAATTGCATGATATGCCATATTCTTAGCCGAGCAGAGATCCCCGAGGTCTAGCTTGTTCTTACTGATACCAATTTTACTTGTACCAAAATCATTGAGCTTGAATAAGCTAATTTCGCCTAAAGTCTACCAAATCAATGTCACCTCAACATCTTTTCACCTCGCCTAAGATATTTGAGCATGTGCTGTGGATTTATCTTTGACCAGCACATGCTGAAAGAATCTCTTCCATTCAGAATGGCAAGCAAATTTGTCAAAGTAGTAATTAAAATCATAGCAATATGTGGGAAAGTGTAAGGAATTTTACTGCAAGTATGATTAGGGTGAACTTCCTTTCTTGCCGTGGACTTAGTGCTATTTCTTATGCTTTCGTTCAGGACTGAACCTGACCAATAGGTTTATAACATCACACTTTTCAATTTTCCATCTTGTACATGTTCCCATTATGGAAGCATGAATGGAAGTCTCATTCGAAGCGTGGCATGTACTTAAATTGCAAACACCTTTTGTTACTTCTACAAACTAGATTATAAGATAGATACGTTCATCCACGTTCCTAACCTTAGCTTAGATGAAGTTAAGCAAACGATTGTTATTGCCAAAATCATCAAGACGTACAAGTAAGTTAGTAGACAAATATTAGCATTATATGAAGTAGATATGCAGCAATGATATTCTATCTTCAAAATCTCCAAATTCAAGTAGCAAAAAATTACATTCATATTCCAATATATATTCCTTGCTGCAATGAAAGAACATTTTATTATGTACACAATGTTCTACATCCTATGATATTTTAATTGAATTTGTCTTCTTCTCATCCTTAAATTTGCCTCTAAATTATTTGTACTCTCACTTGATCAAACCACTTTGGAATGGCCTCTCAAAACATGATATAAATTCCAAAACATGCAAAAGCTTCAACTTTCCATGATTCTAGATCTAAAATCCACGGTCATGGGTCCCACGGTAATAGGTTTTATTTTTCTAAATATAACAAATTTTATTGAAAAACATCAATCTTTTAACTTTTTAACCAAAAAATTTAGAAATTACATCATGTTCTAAATTTCTAGGCTCTAGGCTCACACAATCCCCACTCACCGCTCTTAGGCTCACTCTCACATGCTCACATGCTAGCGTCGTTGCAATTGATATACCTTCACCATCATATTTAGTAGCAGACAAGATGTTGCCCTTTTCTTGATGGAATCATTTCACATCATTTCATCCCCCCATTAGTTGTTGTAGGTACACTTGGCAAGAAGCTTGAGAATGATGAGAGTCTGTTTATGAAAAGTCTTAAATAAAAAATCAACAAAAGAGTAGTAATCAAAGTAGTTAATAAAAAATACAATAATTAATAATAGTATGTAGTACTGGATGAACTTTGTGGAGAAGGCAACAATAGTGAAGGCTATTGAATGTTATAATGCTTGCACTTTCTTAAATTGAAACATGGTAATATGACAGAAGATATTTTTTAGATTCTCAAGATTGGTCAAGGGAGGATTTCTAAGAGATTCTCACATGACTATGGGCTCATGTTATTTTTCTTATTATTTGTTTATTTGCTTATTACTTTAAGTGATCAAAGGATGACAAATGCCGTGAGTTTGTATCAAAATTTTCTAAGAAACAAAATACAAGTGGGTGAGCAATATCATAATGTAGGCCATTTATTATTTAAAATAGACATTTATTCAATGAGTTCAACTTTACTAATAGTTGTTGTTTAGATGGAGTTAATATTATTGATGTTTTAAATCAAGTGTAGTAGTAGGTGTTGTTTAGATGGTGTTAGTGTATCCATGTTCTAGTTGATTACGTGGATGTGAACTGGTAGTTAGTTGGATGAATGAGTTGGTAGGTAAGATTAGTGAGAAGTTAGAGTTAGGCAATGGGTAGCCACCGAAAATTAGGGTTCTTTAAGGCTACTTAGAGGCAAAGATTGGCCCTTGTCTCTCTCTTGGACCTTAAAAAGATGTGGGAGAAGTTTGATGAGTAGTGAGGGTGAGGATGGCGGCATTTTGTGCAAACTATTATAAGTGACTTTCATTATTTATGAAAAAGAAAATATTTGATATTGGCTTTTCTAGCTATTACGTACTATTGGTATTTCCATTTGAATTGATATTTTAAGGGTTAATTTTGAATAAGATAAATTATTGGCACAAGAAATTTGGAAGCATTATCCTTTATGGATTAGTAGTTACAAAGCATTGAAATGAAGGATGTCTAATATCTATTGTATCTATGGAAATAATGTTTGAAGGAACATACCTCAAAGTTTTTTCATTACATAACCATGAAATTTGATGTGCACATTGACTACCTTTTTATTAGCATTTTGTAAGAATTTTATGAGATTTGAACTTAATCTCAATTAGTTATGGGCAAAATAGAAATTAGGAGAGAAGTTGTGAAACAGGAGCATTAGTTTATAAGCCAGTAGTAGAAAAATGTCCACCAAATTGGTCAATATCTTAAATTAGGATGAAAACTGATATTTGAGTAGTTGGGTAGTTGAACCACGTTATGGAGAAGTTTCAAATCAATTGAAGAGACTTTACATCTTTTATGTTAAATCAAAGCTAGGTATGACAGTTTTAGGTTATGGTGGAAAATATTAGAGATTTACTAGCAGGGAAATGTCCACCAAAGTTGTACAATATTTTAGATTTTAATAATAAAAAATTGGTATATAAGTAGTTAAGTAGTTGATCTAGATTGAAGTAAACTTTCAAGTCATTTGAAGAGATTGTCCATCTTTTATGCTAAATCAAAGCTAGCTGTAGCAATTTCTAGTTCATTGTGAGAATCAAGATTTGAGAAATCCTTTTTGGGGGGAATAGGTTGAATTATTTTTGGGAATTAACCCTTCAAGGACTAAAACGACACAATGTGTTCTCTTCAA
The DNA here is from genome assembly GCA_951799445.1 of Pseudisothecium myosuroides. NCBI lineage: Eukaryota > Viridiplantae > Streptophyta > Bryopsida > Hypnales > Lembophyllaceae > Pseudisothecium > Pseudisothecium myosuroides. The sequence goes on along the minus strand of OX637289.1, from coordinate 6,539,916 downwards.
ATTTTTAATGGCAAATTCTCGGTAGGATGAAACAAATCTTAATATATTATAAATTAGGAATTTATAGAATAGCAAACGGATATACTTGTTGCCTTTTCTGATTCTTAAAATTTTAATGTGAGAAATATTTAAAAATTTATTTAGAAAATTTAGTCTAATAGAAATAGAGAGCAAACATAATTTTCTTACAATGAAAGGAATAGTAGGGATGGAAAAAAACATTTTCATGGACATTTCTAGTCTTTACTATGCAAAAACAAATTAGGTCTAAAGAAATTTTTATCAAGTTTGTATTTTTAGCAATTTTAAAAATAAGGTTCAATTTGGTGGGATTAAGAATCCAAAAATGATTAGAATAATTCCAAATTTTTTGAAGATGTTCCAAACAATATGCTAATAATATTTGTTTTTAAATTTCAAAAATTGATGCATATATTAAAATTTTAAATTTTTGTAGTATTTGATTTGGTCAGTTTTAGCTTTCTACTTCTTTTGTTTGAAAATGTGTACATTATTGAGAGAGTTTTTTGTTTCTCATTTTTTAATTTCAAAAATACTAAATTTGCCTTAAATTCTAATACAATTTTTTTAAGGGGGTAAAAAAGTATTATTCATCTTCTTATAATTTTTTTCCTTCAAAAGCTGCATTTTTTGCCTATAAAGTTAATCATGGAAAACTGTTATAATCTAAAAATTCAACGATCAATATTTTCCACAATTAATTCCATGCATACTAAACAAAGTATTCTTTACTTTAGTATAAGTAAATTAAACATTGCAAGCACATCCATGTGCAAAAAAATATCAAAGTAGGACAATTCATTAAAAACCTCCTTTGTTAAAAAGTTGTTAAGCCTTGAAGGATTAAGGGTACTAAGAGATTTTATACAAAGCATTTCTATAGCAAAGGCCCCATGCTATTCTAGATTTATTTGCAAACATTAGATGTTTTTCAGGGGCATTGGAGGGCCGTTTCATCCCTGTTCCCATAGCTGTAATGAACAATGCCGCAATCTCTCTTTCTCTCTCTCTCTATATATAATTATCTTACATGGCACAACGTGGCAGTTGTTGTGCCACGTCAGACTGCTACTGCGACAAAGTTCCCACAGTCCAGGAACTCCGGGGAACTCACAGCCTTGTTTAGTAGGTGAATCTCATCTAATGTCTTTGTGACAATGGAGAATGCAATTTTCTCAAGGTTAGAAGCAACACACACCAATTGCTTGAGGTTGTCTTCAATGGGTGCATACTATGTAGGTGTGCATGCATTGTAAGTGGTTATAGAAACTTCAAGGTCTATATAGTCTATAATAGGGATATCAATTGCACTATATACACAACTAAGCAGTGTGCACCTGTACCTGCATCCTCTCAATTGCTTAGGTCATACTTATGGATGCAAAAGTTCTTTCATTAGATTAAGCTACAAGTACCTTAGATGTTGAGAGCAAGTAAGATAGAATAACCCAAAGCTGTCAATTACCCAATTCCGTCATCTATTGGACCTTCCCATTTATATTAGTCACCTACCTATTGCTACAATGTGTACAATCCTTTAGCATCTTGACAATGCACTTGAGGAGGGGACATGTCAAAATGTGCTTTGGCATAGGTCTATCTATTCTTTACCAATTTAGTCCAAATAAACTTTGTCGGAACTTGTCATTATTCTACTTGCAACTCTCTTTTTCAACTTTTCAATCTCTTAAAAATATGTAAGTTGACAAATAGCTTCTCCAAGGTACCTAGATAATAAATTTTCTTGGTAATAGGGTGATCTATTTTACTTGGTTTAGGTAAATGGTGCATCTTATCATATCTCTCTTTTTCATTTGATTTTCCAAAGTTGTGCATTCAAATCTATTCTAATGGCATTCTTTGTAATTGAACATTCTATAAGTCCTTGACCAGAATGTGTCATGCCATATACAGACTTGATTGGACAACTCCCACATGTCAAGTTCTAATCATAGGTGTGAATTTTAAAATCCATTTGTTGTAAGATTGTGTAAGTAGAGGGCTTCATTTACAATCAACCCTCTCTAATAACACACATCATGTACATACATGATTGAACCAACTCCCACATGTCATGTTGTGATTACATGTATATGCATTTAAAAGTCTATTTGAAATGAGACAATATCAGTAAAGTGCTCAATGTACAATCAACCCTCTCTACCAACACCACTTCAAGGGACAAATGGCCTTCGATTTGCACTATAATCTTTACATAATTAGTTGAATACAACACATAGAGTGGATTTTCAAAATAAATTCAAAATTCAAATGGAAATTCTTTGATCAAGATTGATCATCAAATATATGAATCTCTCAATTCAATGTAATTCTCATATCATTAGATGTTTTTTGGAAGCATTGGAGGGCCGTTTCAACCCTATTCCCCTTGCTATAATGAATAGTGCCACTGTCAGAATATTTAAATAATTAAAAATAAAAAAATGTTAAAATATTAAAAAAAAATATATGTATATTTTTTCAAAAAATATTAAAAAATAATTAAATATTATTATTTGACGTTGTAGTCGCTCTGCAAGGTCAGATTGCTGCTACAGCCGAGTTCCCACAATCCGGGAACTCGAGGGAACTCGGGGGAACTCAAGGCCTTGTTTAGTAGGTGAATCTCTTCTAACTATGGAGCGCCGCGGACGCCAATCTGTGGCGTTCAAATGACAATACTGTGACATAGGAAGAGTTCAAAAGCATTTTTCATCCACATTTGTTTTGTTGACCTTTCATGTTGGGTTATAAAGAATATCCAATTGAGTTTTTAGTCTTCCAAGTGTTTGTCTTCACGTAAATGAAATTTATTACAAAAACGGATCACAAAATATGCCTATTTTAGAGTATTTTGGAAAGTTGTTGCTCTTTGCTCTAAATCTGAAATTTCTCTACAAAAATGATATTTTTTTGAGTTTGAACCCAACTAACAAAATGAAGGTCATGTACTCTAGTTTCAACTCCAATTTGAATTTTAAAAAAATCTTAATATTGAATATTTTATTGCAATTTGAACTTTGGGTGAATTTTCAATGTCTATTCTTTTTTAATTATAGAATGACACAAAAATTGAGTTTCCACCATAATGTTTGTCATTGTTTTATATAAACATGGTGAAATTTTCAGATTTTTTGAAATAATTTCTATTTTATATGATTTTTCTTCATTTTTTCTTCAAAAATTCTCAAAAAAATCAATTTTTCACAAAAATCTAATACATTTGTGAAATAAAGAAGACATGTAATTTCATTTCTGAAAAATAAATATAATTTTTTTCATAAATATATAATTGCAAAATGGTAGCAAATTGAGTGATGGACAGTGATGTTTGAAATCAATGGTTTGTCATTTAGGAGCTAATGATTGGAATCTTCATTTCAAATGTATCATATGTGGGATTAGAAATTTGTACTTGTTTGCATTTGTGCATAAACGGATATATACTAGCACTTTGCATTGCAATTGCACATCAATGGTATACTCATAGGAATGCTTGTCAGGCTCTAGGTTTTCATTGTGAATATTAGATGAAGTAAATAATTGAATGATATTTCTCCAAATGAAAACGTGGTGGATTTTGTAACAAGGATCATGACACTATGTAGGGGAGGTAACCCATTCTTGATCACCCCCCCATTATTGCAATGCGGGGTGATCTATTTCCGTGTATGTCCAGAGGAATAAATGATCAATTCTGACGGTCATTGATTGGTCAACAATTAACCATCACACAAATGAAGCATTGTCCATTTTGTATCCGGCGCTTGGTCAGAATTGGAGAAACCATCTCACCAAAGAACCTGGTCTATTGCTAAAAAATTCATAGTAATTTCATTTTGTGATACAAAAATTTGAAAAATTATGGAAAGCTTCTCTGTCTATTTCTGCACACTGATAAATTGACCCACTAAAGAACCGCGCCTTCCAGACACGCGGAATGCTTATTTGATCGGAAATGGGTTGCCTCCCCTACTTCATATTATAGATAGTCCATACTCATACATTGAAAGAGGTTAATGTTTTTTTTCACTTGATTTTTCTCCCTTATTTCTAGGAGTGAATGTGTGCTGCTAATTTTGGTTACATAACTTAGAAATCACCCATAGCAACATGCTCATTGTTCAAGCAACACGCTGAAGCAATCAATGGAGGACATTCCTCTATCATAAAAGATCAATCGTACATAATCTTTAGAGGTTAGTTGTGGCGTGCCGCTATTATAGGGCTGCTCTTAGTGTGGAAGTCACCCTATCAGATGTGAACAGGTTCTACAAATATAGAACGTGTCATTAACTTAGAGAGGGTTGAGTGTACTGAAGCAGGCGAAGAGGCTGACTGCCAAAGTGTCCGTTTTTCTCTAGTCGACTGCTCTTGTCAGAATGCTCCATAACAACCTAAGTACGTGCTCATGCATCTCGTTTGTGCTTTGGAGGATGCATGGAATTGTAAACTAAAACTTATGGACTCTCTAAGTTAGACACAAGGTTGCTTAACCTCATTTTTCAGGGTCACGCAACAGAGCAGAAAAGCAGTTTAGTTGAAATTTAAGATGTTATTACTTTCCTGACTTGCCACGACTAAAGCCACTTATCTCCAGGTAGCTTATCCTTGAAGCTGCAAAGAGCTTTTGGGTTTATACTAATTCTACTGATTGCTCCATTCTACTGATTTCAGGCCATTATTTTGTTGAAGGAAACCCATAACTTGCTATAACTTAACATAAAACAGACTCTCTCTCTCTCTCTCTCTCTCACTCACTACTAGAGGACTGTCTGTCATCTTATTGTTTCTTAATGACCACCACATTGTTTGAATGTTGAATGCTGAATGCATCCATTTTGTGAGAGTCCAAAGCCTCACACTCAGGACGGAGCATTGTGTGTTTTCTCACAGCTAAAACCATATTCAATTGTCTCATAACTAAAACCATATTCAATTGAATGGCGTATGAATGTTGAATGCAACTCCTCTGAGAGTGTCTGTTGCGAAACGAGCCAAAACCCTAATTCACGGGCGCCCTTAAAGCACGCGGCACCAGCCATTGCTCGCTCGCTGCAGACAGGGCAGGGCGTCAGAGAAGCTGCAGACAGAGCGGCTCTCCCAGGAAGGAATCGTCGTCAACAGTCGGAATCTGCTGGGAAGGGGTGGTCCACCACTGGGCGGCCAGCTGCGCTGCGTGGGACTACTGATGGATGGAGGGCCACAGTCGTAGTGGTGGTACGTGAGGGTTTGATAATGAAAGTAAATAAGGCGGACGGAGCCCCAAAATTGGCTTCACAAGTCGTCTTCTTCGTCTCCCGGGACTAATTCTCGTTCGGAGTTTGATGAACACCGACCGCCATAGCCAGGGAGCGCCTTGCCTTGAGCTTCTTCCTCACGGAGCTTCGAACCGGTGTCCTCTTCCTTTGTGGTGGTGTTTTTGGTTTGGATGATCGGAATTGAGGAGCGGATTGACGGGATGCGAGTGGCGCTGGAGATTGTGTGATTCGGATGATTGTTGGTGAGTGGTTTGGTTTTTGTGACGGTGAGGGCGGTGGCGGTGGTGGTGCCGTTGAGGCCTTGAGGGTTGATGAGACGGCTTAGTTAGGGCTCGTGTTTTCAGGTTTCGGAGAGAGGTCGTTTTGGCGGTATTTCGGCAGAGGCGAGTGGTGTGACTGTGCATTGGTTGTAACCCTACTGGCGTGAAAGCTTGTGGGTTAGGCTTTCTTTTCAGAGATTATTTGCGGTGTCGATTTTTGGCGATCGTGGGAGGGGTTGGGAGTCGTCGTGCAGGTCGTGCGTGCTCGGGCTATTGCGATGACACCGCTGAAATTGTTCTACAACGACTAGTTGATTGTTTTTCTTTTGATCGAATTCGGCCAGGGTTTGGCTTGTGAGGAGGAGAGGGAGTTGACGGTTGTCTCAGTCAATGAGCGAGGTTGAGGGCGTGTTCGAAGCTGTCTCTGCTTCCCTAGAATTAGTGTTGGCTACCGACGATGTCTTACTGGCGAGAGAAGGCCTGAGCATATGGGGGATTTCGGCACCGTGAATCCCTGGTTCCTTGTCTTGTGCAGGCTTTTAGAGATTGACACAATTCTGGAAGGGGAGGCATCAACATAGAAAAGAGAGAATTGAGGGATTGCTTTTACTCTAGAGTATGCGATTCGACTTTTGAAGCATCGTGAGGTTCGAGTTTTAAAGGCAGAAATTCCGGGACTGCACTTCGACCTTAGTGTAGTAAAAAAATTCATTACCGGTGCAATACAGGCTTAGATTCCACTTTGGTTTCCTAATTTTTTTCCGCTGCGATCAACTCTGCTGGCGACGCCTTTCGCCGCATTTGAAGGAGGACACTGTAGCAACTTCATCAGCTGTTGAGTAATTTGTAACTAAATTATGGAAGTATTGTGTGACGTTTATGTCGCCAGAGGTATTGGATTAGCTCCGTGTTTTTGACTAGCACTCGGAAGAATTCCCCCGCAGACTGAGCAAATTCGTTCTGCTCTATTGCAGGTTGTAAGTTGTGCTGAAGTTTATACCCACTGAGACCTGGAGAGAACCAATGACGAAATCCAGGAAGTGCCGGGTGGTGCTGTGAAGATGCTGACAGTGGTAGAAAACCATGGAGGATGACGAAAGTGGTGGGTCATCTTTCAATTCAAGTGATGGAGGATCTGGGAGCTGGTTGCCGAGCCCATCTCATAAGAATATTAATCAGCTTATGCCGAACAGGGAAGGTCTGCACTTCCTTCCCTTAGAATCTTGGTCCAGTGGTAAGGCCCTTTCCTACCTTGTTAACTGTGTAGCGACCAGTACTTCATTAAGAACTTGAATACAATGTTTTTTTTAACGGAGCAGTTATTTACATAAACTTCTATCTATTGCAAAATATCCCTTGCCTCTCGAGTATAGTGAAATATTGTGATGTCTCCAAGAGCTATGATCATTTTTCTTTGGAAACCCAGGAGCATTTAGGCCTAACTAGGATTCCAAGTGTCTGGTGTTTTCGTGGTTTGAAGCTTGAGATAGTTTTTTATACTTAAGTTTTTCTTAGACAACAGCATTGACAGGCGAATTCTGGTGTCGCAGGAGACTATGTTAGAATGGATTCAAAACAGCTTTTAAGCAATGACTTCTACACTCGACAGTTTTCTCGGGCACAACCAGAGCAGTCAGATGAGGATTTTGATGAGGAGTCAGATGAAGAGGGTGATGAGCAACGGCAAGGACATGCAGGAGAAGAGGATGGCTCAGACAGTGATTACGATAGAGTTTACGAAGAAACACAGCTGCTTCAGCACTATAATGCTGCTCACTACAGTAAAGTTGATCATGAGGAGAGACGTAGAGGCAGAGGACTTTTCGATTCGCCGCTCACCACTGAGAATAACAGACACAAACTGGGAGGGACGCAAGTCTATCAGGAAACTCAGTTGCTTGATACTTATGATTTAGGCTGCTATGGCAACGTGCAACAGGAGATGGGCAAGTTGACGCACCTTCCTCGTGGAGGTCACTTAAAAGGTATGACCTGTATCTGAGCCCATGGTTTCTGAGTTGAAGTCCCGCTCCTCATTAGCAGCATTGCGTTTGTTTGAGGAATATGCCATTTCTTTTGGAAACTTTGTAGTTGCCAAAACTATTTTGAGCTCTCGACAGGATCGAAGTTAACCACTCAGGTGCCCGAGTGGCCAAGTTTGTTCGCTTCCATATCTGTAGGAGTTGATATAAATCGATCAGGGAGCTTCAAGGAAAGTAATAAAATGTACCAATAGAAAAAATGAAACCTTTACACTTTCGAACAATAGAAACATGTTTTGAAAATTACTATTGTCGACTATTGTCGACTATTAGCTTCCAAATTTCACTTCCAATTTGTACATTGGGCACTTGGGGGCTCAGGTTTTGCCATCACCTCTGTGAGAGCGACTTCTTTTGACGTCTGGAAGGTTTGAAAGCTCTAGGATAGTAGTTCTTCATCCTGATTCTTAACTCACTAGCCCGTGTAACTGAATGTGCAGACCTGGGAATGTTGCAGCATAAGAGAGTTAAATCAGATGCAGAGACTGCGGATGAGGCAGAACGAACGGAGGTTTTAGATTCAGACTCGGACACAGAGGATGAAGCCACCACCTCGAGGCAAGGTGAGTTACTGAAAGTCACGGAGGCTGATTGCGTGATCACCTCCCAAGCATAAAGAGACATACGAGAAAATCCACCGAACTTCGTCTTATATCTTACTTAAATGTCTACACTATTCAGAATACTTGAGAGATTCACCTGTATCTTGGTGCTTCGGCATAGTGAGACTCTTGGCTCATGGCTTGCTCCGTTTCATGAGCTAAACCACTGCACCAATTACAAGTTCAGGCAATGGTGCGCTGTGCGTGTATTAAAATCATGGCTTTATATTTTTCCTTGAACTCGCGTCTTTCATGAAATGCAAACCAATTTTTTTAGAACTTATGTTTTAAACAGCTTCAAGATGGTTTAATTTGTGTTTATTCAGTGTTTATTTCTGCTATTAAAGAAGGGAGATCCAGATGCGTCAAATCAAAAGTTTACAAGAGGACAGTGGCATCTGCCTTCTTTTGAAACAGGAAAAAAACACTGGAACTTTGTATTCTGCAATAGTTTGATGGCACAAATTCTGTGACCCTATCTGGCCTGTCTTATATATGATATCATAGGTTTGACTTTTAATGGTATTGGAGAGCTGAATTTTTTTTCCATTTCTTCTTATATGGGAGTAATAAAAGAAGAGTAGGGGATGTTGGAGTTTTAAACATTCGTCATTTGAACGTATGTGCGACGTACTTTTTAACATCTCCTTGGCAATAGTTGCCTTGCTGCAGAGGACTATTCGTCCAGGCCTGTTCGTTTTCAGTAAGGTAGAGAATGTGAATGCCATAATTAGATGTAATAATAGCCACATTTACGAGGGTTTTGTACTGTTCGCAAATTTACTGTATCACGCTCACTTTACCCTCTGCTTTATCTTGTTAGACCAGCAGGAAGTGCTTTGGAAGGGAAAACCAAATTCAGAGTTTCGTCAGGAACGGATGTGTGAATTTGATATGGATCTCAACGTCAGCCTTGAGGAAGAGATGGATTGCGAGTTTTATGGTGAACCGAGGAATCAGGATACGCAGGTGGTCTCAACTCCTGAGACACAGTTGATCACAACTCCTACGACACCGTTGGTCACAACTCCTGCGACACAGTTGTTCGCAACTCCTGCGACACAGTTGGTCACAACTCCTGCGACACAGTTGGTCAATCAATATCACGGCTGGCACGGTGATACGCAATTAATCTCGAACCCTGGGAAGGAGTTTCTTGGCATCGTTTCTAGCAGTCATCCCAAGGCGGTGGCTACAGATGCGAAGGCGATGCCCTGCGAAACTAGGGGTGATGTTGACTCCAACAAGTCTGGAGGCAGTGTAATGCTACATGGTGGAACTAAACCATCATCTTCCTCTGGTCTGGATTTACCAAGTCTCACTACTGAGAGTAAGTTATTAGCAATTCCGTCAGCTTCTGAGGCTTCAGAAGGGTCACCTTTTCAGATCAGTGTCGGCACGGTTCATGCTGAGTCCATAAGGTTAGCAGCCATGCAGCCTTTAACGTGGATTCCCAAAGTGAAACTTGACGATCATATCTCTCAAAGCCCCACTCAATTTGGAAATAGAAGGGATACTGGAAAGAGTGTTTACAGGCCTGAACTCCCTCCAACTGAGCCAGAGTGGATGCGCGATTATGGATCTAAAGGGGACAGTCAAGGGAAAAAGAATCAGGAGGAAAGAATTGGCGCTCCAGTTTCAAGCACTGTGCAAGAGTTCTCATTTCCGAAGGATAGTAACCAGGGTCCTAGGATACTCAACAGTGGGCAAACAGAGGTGGTTGAACAGGGTGCCATTAGCCCCCAGGCCTCTATTTCTGGGGTGAGGTCTCTGTTTGGAACTTCCTATACGCCGGGTCCTCCTTATAATGGCACTTCAGGAACGCCAGGAGGTGAGACGAGGTTTTCGCAAATGAAAACGGCATTGCCAGCTCGAAGCTCATTTGGGCCAAGGTTGCCATCTCCAACGAGTAGCATGAACTATTTAGATTCATTGGTACTTCTCATGCCTACTCTGCTAATCAATTTCTACTTACACTGAAAGTGCTTTTTTCCTCAGTATTTCATTCAATGTGTTTGGATGTCGCTACACCTAGTCCAAGAGTTTGCGACTTTCAAGTGAGTTCTTGGAAACACTTACATTCAATAGTCTCGTTGTGTGGCTACTCATCTACTTTTCAATTGCAGGAACCAGGTGAAGAGGTACAAGCTCAAGCACTGGACATGGTAGACAAGCTAGTGTGGCTGAACACTGCTGATGTTACCCCCACATCACCTCCAAGAAAATATAGGAAGTCTTTCCCTGGATTACCCCCAGCTACCCCAGTCCTTACGAATCCAGCTTTGCAAGTATTTGAATTTGAAGACACCCCTTTAGTAAAGACTCCACAAGCGAATAGTTCTTTGAGCCTCATCAAAGAAATCCAAGCAGGGTGGAAAAAGAAAGCAGAGCAGAATCATCATGCACAAACGGCGAGTAAAGTCAAAGACAAGGGCATAGCTTTGTTACCTGAAGGTGAAAGGTTGAGTAAGCTTCTAACTGAGAACGATCTCAACAAAATATGTGAGCCAAAATTGCCACTTGATATGGCAAGCACTAAGCGTCTATCAGCAAAGCTACAGGGCAAGGGTGAAGCTTGCAGTGATAATGCAGCCACAATGAGCTCTGCATTGGAATCCGTTGTGGCCCAGGAACATGTAACTGGTTTTAAACGTGACAATGTTGCCAATGAGACGAAGAGGCTGAGAGGGAATTTAGCGGAACCTGCGGAGGTGGCTGACGACGATCTTCTCAATGTCGTGAGGCCTGGGTTGCGAAGACTTTCTAGTTCGAGAGGGTTAAAGCCAGAAGATTTGATGGAACATAGCAGAGCCCAAGGAGAAAGAGAGGGAAAAGTGCCTGATGGAACACAAATTCTGACCAGGAGGAGGTCGCAGGGTACCAGAAACAGGCGCGAGAATATTCGTGTTCCAGGTTGGTGGAGGATGCTATATTGCCCAATCTATCTCATATTCCAGTTTTCTTCCTCGTGTCAACGTGATTTGAGGTTTGCATGACTTTTTGCTAAGTAACACTGCCTGATGGTCATTTGTGAGTTCTACAGAAGGTACTGGGAATTGAAAGACATATATTTTGAGAGAGTAATTGATTCGAACTCATTCTTCAATCACTTTATGTTTTATGACATCTGACTTGTAACTTCAGGGTATGTTGATATGTGCTACTTCTATATGCGAATGTTAATGCAGAATTTTTTGCTAAAACATGCAAATAGAAATCTCATTATCTTTCTTTAGTTTTATAAGCTTGAGTGTCTTCGTATCGCAGATGCAGTGCTTCTTCCAGGAAATAATTCCTCACCTGAGGGGACAATGCATATGGAGATTGAGGTGGAAAAGAACACATCGACTTCTCGGAAAAGGAGGAGTCTTACTATTATGCTGCGAGATCGAAGCGCCAAGAAAGCAAGGTCAACGGCTGAAGAAGACGTTGAGGATCAAAATGAAACTCATGAAGATCAGAATGAAGCACATGAGGATCAGAATGAAGCGCACGAGGACGCGGATATTCTTTCAAGTCCTACAAGCAGTGGCGCTGATCCTATGGTGAGGCAATATTCGTTGTGTACGTGGTTGATATATTGTGTATCTGTGCTGAAATTAATGTTTACAACTGATTGGGTGTTGGATTTCCTTGCAGTTCATTGTTCCTGCAAAGGCCTTTAGTAAACGGCGCAAAATAATTACTGACAACACAGACAAGGATGACGGAAAGGCAGTTATGGACACAGAAATGCCTGCAAAGGGGAAGAAAAGAATGAGGCTCTCCGAAGCCGAGAAGCTCTTAGGGGCTGATGTCATAGGCAATATGCGTAGTGAGGATGGGGTCAAAACCCGAAGTTTGAGACAATTGCGCAGAAGCTGCAACGATGACAGTCGCACGGAGTTTGGACCAACCATTCCGCAAGTGGTCCAGAAGAGGTCACGAAGTGTTAGAAGAGGCCCTGGAGTAGTCCAAGGAGCTCCTAAAGTCTCGATGGTTGATGACGAGTGTGATTTTCAGAATGAAATTGAACAGGATGCCAGGACAAGTACGTCGTCTGCAACCTTTCAAGGTGATAGTGACAATGACGGGATGGAGGTGAACGACGTCAGTAGCCCGGATCAATCAGAAAATGAAAATGAGGAAACCTCGGATCAGAGAGGTAGTCATATTGACCCACCAGTTGAGGATAGTCGTTTGAGGATGACGCGGACCCGAAGCATCGCAGATGTGTCTAGTCCCTCTACACCTGTGCTGCAACCAGCACCCTCGCCTTTCGTTACTGGAAAAAGAGGACGGGGTGCAAGTGTGAAACCTGAAGCCATTGAGGAGGCTAATGTACAGTTTCCATGTCCATCGTTTGCGGTACCTCCGGCAGGTAAGGGGATGCGCATGAGGACTGTACGCAGGAGAAGAGATCCTCAAATTGTGGGTTTACCCTCGGAGAATAATGCTATGGAGTTTAATCCAGAGGGAAGTGCTTCTGTGAGCACAGAAGGGAGTTTACGAACTCGACGAGGAACAAACGTTTCTGTTCTGTTTAGTCATGGCTTGTCAGAAGACACTGTGAAGAAGCAACGGAAGGTTTGGACCATTTTTACCCATAAATTACTGTAGTTTCCTGTTTAGATATTTTAATTTTCAAATTCTGGATACCTATCTTGTTATTTGTAGTGCATTTAGATAACGATGAGTGGACTCTTTCGGGGTACAGATTGTTGAAAGGCTGGATGGAAAAGTGACGAGAAAGGCTTCTGATTGCACTCACTTTGTAGCTGAGAAGTTTGTGAGAACTGGAAATATGCTCGAAGCCATGGCAGCAGGGAAGTTTGTAGTCACATTTGCATGGCTCGAAAGCTGTCATTCAGCGAACTGTTTCATTGAGGAGAGAAACTTCCTTCTGCAAGATGATAAGAAGGAGAGAGAATTGGGATTCTCAATGCGTTCCACAATTTTGGCAGCCCAGCAGAAACCTTTGTTGCAGGGAATTAGGGTGTTGTTGACCCCGAATATCAGCCCAAAGCCTCAGGCGATAGCTGCCATAGTCCTCGCAGCTGGTGGCCAGGTATGAAGTTGCCTTTCGTACATTCCATATTGTTGTTATGCTTTAGAATGTTCTGAGATTTTACTTCAGATATGCTGAACAAATGTAGCCAATGTTTTGCGCATAGGGAGAAAGGTTTGAGAAGGTACGTATAGCAGACGTTACCATTTGCCCTCCCCGATCAATTTTACTAAATTCTATTCATCAGTTTGTTTGACTGAGCAGATAAAGCCAAAGATATTGTTCGAAAATCAAACCAGCGTGGATTGGTGTGAGAATGGGAGATAATTCACAATCACTCTCGTTTCCACCTTTTGCAGGTAGTGGAGGAGTATGAGGGTCCAGCGCCAGATGCTCAGAATGAAGATTTCTGTATTGTGATAGCAAATGAGGACGACCTTGAAGTTTGTGTCTCATATCTGGATCAAGGTTACACCTCCACCCTAGAAAAGAAACTTCAAATTTCTGTGTCGAGTTTTGCTGTAGTTGGAACAAGGACATTGGAAAGTTTTACTGTTTATAGAAAAGATACCTTCTTGCCAAGTAGCGTGTAGTATGATCCTTGGTTTGATGGTTCTTTCATAACTTGGCCAACGGCAACTACGTCTTAGTTCCTGTGCTTCCTCTAATATTCTAGCTTCAATGCTGTGTTGATTCAGTGTACAGTACAACATAGTGATAAAAATCTTTCTGGACCTTACAATTCGGTCTATTTGTTTTTGCAGGAGCCCAGGTCTACAGATCAGAACTTATTCTTAGCGGAATTATCTCTCATCATTTGGATTTTTCAAAGTATCCTCTCTTTGATAGTCTTTCCGCTTTCGGAAGCTAGCTTGCATTGCATCTTTTCCAGCTTTGATTCCGTTGAGTTTTTATTAACCCGTAAATGCACAAGCTAAAATAATAAGTCCCCCGTGGAAGTTATTAGTCCATTATGGTGTCTTTGAAAAATATTTCTACCGTTGAAGAACGTGGGGAATGTTTTTTCTTTGCCTTTTGGGTCATCTTTCTTACCTGCCTTGACACTTCATAAATGATTTGCTTAAACTCCTATAGATGGGGAAGCCGCCACTTTGGGGGACTGAGTTTAAAAGGCAGTGGTTTTGTTTCTAAAGTTGGGTTTGATATGTATATACCTATTTATGCTTTGACAGAGTGGTAATTTTTAGCTTTGTCATGTCCCAGTGGCTGCACAGTATGCTCCATCTGAAATCTCCACTTATCATCTATAGACAATTCCACTTACATTGGTATTGTAGCTAGTGTGAAGTAATTCTTTTGCCTTGTTATCATCACATGTATTATAGTTCCGTCTTACTATGAAGTCTTGTTTCCAAATGTGTTCCTTGACAACAGTTAGACATGAGCTTTTTGACAATTATCGAGTTGGAAGACGTGCATTGAGACCGAGATGAAGCCGGAAGCGTTCCATGTTCGACCTTGTATTATTGACGTTGGCTAAGCCAGGCCGCTACGGTTGAGTTTCCCCAAATTATTCACTCCAAACCTTTCATGATTTTTAGGTCCACTTGAAGGACTGTATTATATTCCCATTTTGCTGCCAGATAGTAGTTGGTTTCTTTTCGATCAAGCCCATCAGCTCGTGAGTAGGAAACTTGTACAAGAGTTCGTTGTTAAGCAAGATTTAATGGACGGTTTGGGTTGGGCATCACAGCCATGCAATGCAATTTCTGAGTTGGACTTCAGATGTTAGCAGTGAAGGTTCTATCGACTTGTTCGGGAGTGGTACTGCGGTGGGTCTCCCGGTCTTGGACCGTTTTCAGTATCTTGGGGGAAGTGAGTTGAATACCGGTAATTACAGTTTATGTTCATGATTGCATAGGTTTCATATGATATATTATGGATACATGATGAGTGCATATATCATTTGACAGTTCCATTGTGTTATGCTCAAGGAAACTATGCCTAAAATGGTCTGAGCTTGGTTACTTCTATTAAGTTGTTTTGGTTTTGGTTAAGTCTTGTTGGGAGTCCAATGGAGATTCTGGATTCTCTTATAATGCATTATTTTGAACCCTGAAAAATTCAAAGTGTTGGAAATAAGTTTATTCTCAATTGACCTTGGGCTTGCACGAATTTAGAAACAATCAGACAATGGATCTTATCCCTAGGATTGAAGTGTGGATATTCATTGCATCTAGATTAGAGATTCATGTTGTGTTTTTCCTTTTGACCTCTTGTAATTAATAATCAATGGAATGCATTCTACCTTTTAGACTATTTGCACCCTAATAGATTCAATTAGGTAATCAATTTAAACAATAGAGGTATAAAATGAAGTTGGAAGTTGTTCTTTGCACTTCCATCAACAAGTCCATTATGAGATCACCAACTTTTCCAAAGGGTCCAACTATGTACTATACATTGAAAGGGAGAAGATAAGATTGGTTGTAGTTTGATCTTTCACCTCCATCAATAAGTCCACTTCAGAATTGGTGACAACTTTTTTAAAGGGTCTCTATTTCCCCTTCCCCACGTACATTGAGATATCTCAATCATATTTGAAAGGAAGTTTGGTACGTAGAAGATAAGATCCGCTTTATTCCACCACAAGATCACAAACTAGTTTTCCAAAGGTCACAATCTTCAATAATTTTTATTATTTGGCTTAAAGTGTCACAACGCTCTCAACCCATCAAAATCTCTAATTATAAGTTTATCCAACTTTGAAAATTGCATGGGAATAAAGTGGAATATGTCCCATTAAATCAGTTTCAACATTACAAATTCAAATGAACATTCAATTTCAAAGTCTTCTTAAGGATTTGGAGCCTTTACTATTTTATTTACTACAAGACAAAGATCATACAAAAATAATATATAAAATTCAATACATCTTCATTAGATTTGAGTCTCAATGACCTTGTAATGTTGGGACCAAAAAAAGAATTTGTTGAGTGTACACTTAACACAAGAGTGTACATTTGCTAAAGATTAAAAAACAAAGGAACTTGAACAACTGCTACATTTTCAAGTCCGAGTAAAAATTTTAGTCATTGCAACTTCATTGCATTAGTTTTTTCCTAATACATCTTCATTGGATTTGAGTCTCAATAACCTTATAACGTTAAGACTACAAAAAAAGGATTTGCTTGTGTATACATTAACACAACAGTGTATATTTGCTAAGGATTTAAAAACAAGGAACTTGAACAATTGCTACATTTTCAAATCTAGTAAAAATTTCAGTCATTGAGACTTCATTGCATTAGTTTTTTCCTAATAAAATGATGACATCTAATTTCAATCATATTTTAAAAATTGATTCCTCTGGATTCTAGCCTAAAACATGATTTCAACATCAAAAGTGAAGCAAGAAAAAAAAAACTAAGATTGTATATGCTTGGAATATGTTGAATTCAATTGTCGTTCAAAATTTGAATGTTTAGTCCTTAAGAGGTTTAATTTCTAGACTGTATTTTTTTTTAGTTTTTAGTTTTTGCTTAATTGATAATAATTTTAAAATTCTTAAAATTTAAAAAAAATTTAAAAAAAATTGTGCCTTAAATTTTTTTTCTCCATAATTCTCATTTGAGTTATTCTTGAAAACTTATGGCAACTTAATACTAGTGTAGTTGACTACAATACCCCAAAGTCACCTTTGGTGCATTTTTGCCGAATAATTCATTAAAGTCCAAAAAGGACTTCAGCACTTTCTGCAACCACCTCATGTAGGTTCCAATGTTACTTTTGGTTGTGCATGAATGAAGTTGTACAAATAATCTCTTTATAGAGTGGGGTGGTAGGAGGTAAAACATTCCATATAGGATATGTAAATGAGGATTAGTAAAAGCTCAACTTGCTCATATCTAGTTAAGTCAAAAGTACTAATTGTGTTCAATATACTGTGCATCTTCAAATCGTCCCATACTCTTTGAGGAGTCATGATGGACAGTGGATTTCATTATAAAAACGACCTCTCCTCCCTTTATTCTAATGACATGTCTTGGCATCTAGTTGTATTGGTATCTTTCCAATATGTTGACTTTATTTACAATTAATTTTAATACCGCACTTTAAGGGCTTGGGATTGGAAGAAGGCCAGTCTGCACTTTGCAGTTGATTTCAAACAAAAGATAGAAGATTGGGATCATTTATATATAAAGTGCTTTGGAGAGCATTTAGTCACTCAATAAGGTAGTAGGCTCTTAATGCGACCCTCTCCTTCAAACCGTCCCTATATTTAGCTGTAGAATGGATTGGAGGTGATCCTTAAATGGACCTCTTTTGCTATTGAATGAATCAAGGAAAATTTGTTTTTTTATTGCGAGAGCCAATCATTGGCCTTGGTTTCCTCAAATCACTTTCAAAGTTGCAAGGGGATAGATTTTGGGAGACCTAGTGTCACAAATAGGTACCTACTACTGAAATCTTTGAAAATTCATAACTAATTCAAAATGCTTCAAAAAATATGAAACCACTTGTGTTACGTTCTGCATCTATTTTTCTTTCTCTGAAAAATGAGCTAAAAATATTTTGGTTCATGCACACCTGTGAAAAAGGCGGACTAGCCCATAAAGGTCGCTTTTTGAGCCTACTACCTTACATGGTATGATACAAGCAAAGTATTTAATCAATCAATAAGTTAATCTAAAACTAATCTTCTTCCATTTCTATTAAGAATCCAAATTCACAATGTAACTGGTGGTTTGGCAGCACGTGTTAGATACACACTTTATTTTCACAAAGGCATGGAGAATAGCCATCATGCTGCAAAAACTGCATATCAACGTCACAACATTCTGGAGGGAAGGTGAAAAAGAGTCCTCTTGTACAAACATTTCAGCATTGGCATAGAATCATCGGTCATTGATTTAGAAATAAAGAAACTGCTGTGAATGTATCTGAATTTGACACTGGAAGCAGAAGCAGCTATCTCAGCACGAGGGGAGGCATCCTTGCGATCAAGCGCTGTAGCTCACAGTTCCATTTGGCAAGCAAAATGCACCCGTGTTGGCTCCAAGTGGGTGCCAAATCAGAATCAAAATGAAGAACCATGGCTTACATTTAAACAAGATTGTACCATGATTGTAAGAGTGTCCGGTGCTGAGACTATTTTGCATCTGGATTTTGAACGACGTGGGAATGAGAGAATTGAAGCAGACAATCGCGAGAATTATCAACTTCATCTGTACGTGGCTATCGTGAGTGTCTACTTCATCTGTGACTTGTCGTCTTGTTGTATTCTCAAAGTCGATCGATCTCCAAGTCAGGCCGCCGTTCGAGTTTGAGGACCTATACAACTTCTGCCACTACGTCTTCAGCCTGTACACACAGTAGTGAAGTTGAAAGGTCAGTCAGTGAGAATCACGTCGTTTTGAAAGGAACTCATTGTCGTACATTCGGGATATGAAGATATTTCACGCAAGGAGAAGGAGAAATTAAAGAGTCGCAAATCTTTTAAGGTTGAGTATATATGTGAAGTTTCCCCTCAACCTCAGCCATTAAGAAGTTACAAATCCTTCTTGTTAGTGAAATTCCACCTCCCTCAGTTCGTTCTAGCACTTGAGAGTATAACTCAGCCTTCACACTGGTCAGCACCTCGCATGTTTCAGTTCTGCGTCATCAGCCTGGAAGATTAACGGCATTCTATAAAAAGAATATTATACAAGCATGTTAAGTGTAAACTTATGTTGAGACAGAGGACATATTATTTTGATTCATGAATCTGTAGACGATCCGATTGGTAATTGTATACATAATTGATGTAAATGAATGCAGTCTCACCTAGAACCTAAACTCTCATTTTCAATATTTGCTATATACCTGGAAAATAATTCATGGAGTTTTTGAACCTGAATGGCCTGCTTTGAGACCTGTGGGGCTGGAAACTTCGGTTGCCTGCGTTAAGTGCGTTTGACAATGGAGGACCAACCATTCACACTCGTCCAATTGTGTACAAGACCCAAAATGGAACCGCATGGCGGCGTTGCTCTGGTCCAATGCCTTGTACCCAAATCATATATTTTGATTGTGAGACCACCTCATCTGTAGCCTGCGGCAACCACCTTATAACATTTTGTATCAAAATCCACTTTGATTTGCACCATTGCAGGCAAGGCAAAGTACAGATAGTGCAGAGGCGGGAGTTCATGCTGAACTCATGTCACAAGATTCACCACAACAATGCACAACGGACTGTGCTTGGTGGGTTTGCGCAGCAAGATGAAGCATACCAATCCGCCATCACACGCATCCATTGGGGTCCATGCAGGACACCTCAGATCCGAACCCGAATCATCATTCGAGGGACTTTGCAGATGGAGATGATAGGTATATTGCCATGTACATTCTGTGAAATGATGAATCGTTACAAAAAATGCTAATGCAGAACGTGCAGATGAATATGAAAGAAGTGCGACCATGGTGGGACTGGCTTCATGACATGCTTGGTTGATTTCCGAGTTCACAGTAGCCATGTCTTTCCTCCACTCCCTCGAGAGACAGCACAAGCGATTGATATCAGGCAAGGGCAGACGTGCCAAAACCAGAAGCAGCAACTCCTTCGGAAGAGTTCTCCAAAGAACAGGATTCAACATCTTTGGATTCATGCACAGAAACGATGTTGAGTGAAGCTTTATAACCCTACTCCTGGAAACTCTCCCTTATCACCGTCCACAAGGTCGTTCAGCTTCTCTCACAAGAGCCATGCCACTTGAAGACAATCCGTTGTTGACAACCATCGTCCAGACCGCCACTTGTTCCGTCGTGGTCTATCGTCACCATCTCTCCCACCTCCACGGCATGGTTACGAGAAACGGTAGAATATTTCTGATTCGAGTTTTTGGGACAGCTTTTGTCCTTACCAGCGGTGCGCTTCTTTCTGCTCCTTGTCAACATCTTGTTTGACCTCTTGTACCGTCACCTCTCAGATATGCTTGAGAATCGTTGGAAACTTGTTCACGCTGTGGCTGAGCTCGGAAGCGAGAACTTTCTCAAACTCCGTTCTGCAGCCTAGGCTCTCTGTTTTCATTTCCAGTTCTGATATTAATTACATACCAACAATAAGACTGGGATTTGAATGCATACTGATAAAAACACGTCAAGAACATGGGGCGTTCAATCAAATGAAAGTACCTGAACAAAGTAGTTGGGAGTTTTGATTTGTAACTTATTAGGAACCACAAAAGAAAATTTACTTTTACATAATGAAGGTAAGTTAGAGTCCCTGTTTGTGCCATCGGCTATTGATACTTACTTAAGTTATGTTTGCACTTGGCATTTGGAATGTGAATCCGGTCCAGCAGTAGGTCTAAATTTGTTCCTAAGACCCTCAGTAACACCAGTCTTTAACACCAAGTGCAAACGCACCTTTAGTGGCATAAAAAAGAAAGGGGGCTCACTTTAACATAATTAAGGTAAAGTTAGAGTCCCTGTTTGTGAAAAAGGCCTTGGGAGGTACCACCAGGGGGAGGTAATGCCGAGGGGCCTCTGTGCACTTTTGCAGCTTCAACTAACAGTTGATGTTTCATGTGTTACAGCGTCTCCTAATGCGTGTTGCTTCATTAACCTTGGAACACGGGGCATCGTTGGGACGAGTACGTGCTGCGTTTCTGTTGAATGCGAATGTTTTGGAGGCTTTCAGGTCTGCTATATAAACGTATGTTCGTATATTTATCAGTAGAATTTCTGGAATCATGAACCTGGTTGTTTGCGAAACGGTCTTCTATCTTCTTAGCTTCAGTTTTTGTAGCAGATGATTTTCCTCTCTGAATTGAAGTTCTTAACCTAGCTAGCTATGGGGATGACTGCATGCATGCGTCTCTATATCAATCCTGCTTGGTATAGAATGTTTAGTACGCATGCCAACGCCTAAGGTTTGCTAGAAATATCTTGGTCGAAGTGATAATTGGTTGCCTTCACGTTGAGATTGAAACTAAGTTGGTTTGGACGGGATGGAATTGGAGCAACCCAGAACGGTGGTAGAGCTAGCTGCTTCTTGACTTGAGTGAGGACATCGCGTGGTGCTCACTGGACTTTGCAGAGCAACCGACTACTTTGTTCAGGTCCTTTCATTTGATTTAAAGCCCCATGTTCTCGATGTGTTGTTATCAATATGCATTCAAATCCCAGTCTTATTGTTAACATGTAATTAATATCAGAACTGGAAATGAAAACAGAGAGCCTAGGCTGCAGAACGGAGTTTGAGAAAGTTCTCGCTTCCGAGCTCAGCCACAGCGTGAACAAGGTTCTCAAGCGATTCTCAAGCACACCGAAGAGGTGACAGTACAAGAGGTCACACAAGATGTTGACAAGGTGCAGAAAGAAGCTCAACGCTGGTAAGGACAAAAGCTGTCCCAAAAACTCGAATCAGAAGTATTCTACCGTTCCTAGTAACGATGTCGTGGAGGTGGGAGACATGGTGACGATGGACCACGGTGGAACCAGTGGCGGCTTGGACGATGATTGTCAGCGAACGGATAATTATCAAGTGGCATGACTCTTGCGAGAGAAGCTGAACGACCTTGTGGACGTTGATAAGGGAGAGTTTCCAGGAGTAGGGTTACGAAGTTTGCTCGACATGGCTGCTTCACGCAACATCGTTTCAGTGGACTCGAAGATGTTGAATCCTGTTCTTTGGAGAACTCTTCCGAAGGAGTTGCTGCATCTCGTTTTGGCACGTCTGCCCTTGCCTTATATCAATCGCTTGTGCTGTCTCTCAAGGGAGTGGAGGAAAAACATGGCAACTGCAAACTCAGATATCAACCAAGCATGTCGGGAAGCCAGTCCCACCATGATCGCACTTGTTTCACATTCATATTCAGGTCCTCCATTTGAGTTTTTTGTAACAATACATGATTTCACAACATGCAGATGGCAATATACCTATCACCTCCATCTGCAAAGACCCTGGAATGACGATTTGGATTTGGATCCTGCATGGACCCCAATGGATGCGTGTGATGGCGGATTGGTATGCTTCATCTTGCTGCGCAAACCCACCAAGATTAATCCATTGTGCATTGTTGTGGTGAATCTAGTGACACGAGTTCAGCATGAACTCCCACCTTTGCACTATCAGTACTTTGCCTTGCCTGCAATGGTGCAAATCAAAGTGGATTTTGATACAAAATGTTATAAGGTGGTTGTCGCAGGCTACATAAGAAGTGGTCGTCTCACAATCGAAATATATGATTCGGGTACAAGGCATTGGACCAGAGCAACGCCACCATGTGGTTCCATTTTCGGTCCGGTACACAATTTGAGTGTGAAAAGTTGGCATCTTAGGTTGTCAAGGACAACTCCAGGTGCCTATAACTTCGCTGAAGGGAAACTGGAGCTTTACAATAGAATCAACCCTTGTAGAGGAGAGTCCGTGATGGACTCGGTGCTTAAGAGGGACCGTATGTTCGTGTTGCTGGAACAGAAGCAAATGGACGCATCTCATGGTGGAATGGAGCATCAGGTTTTTTGTATCACGGAGTATCATGTTGATAACAAGACGAAGGGTTGGATGCAATGGAGATCATATGAATGCCCATTTTTGAAGGAGCTAAGGTGGTAGGAAGCTCCTGACATACGTCTTAATGCATGTGATGGTTTTCTAATGATAATTGTACGCCTTTGGGGGAGAAGTCCGTATTTTTGGGTTTTGGATTTATCCACAAGTAAGTAGACGAACCTCCCAGAAGCTTCCACGGGGATGTTTTTGACTGGGTCTATGATGTGCCGGTGCCGGGCGCTCTGGAATATTAATCCATAGTTGATCTTCAGTAAGTCGAATGCACAGGTTCAGTTGGTGCTACTAACTCCAACCAATTTAATCTGAGTTGATCAATCGAAACATATGTAGAGACTCCAGATATGGTGAGTGTGCAAAGTCTTGTTAATTTTGTAAGTTGTAAGTAGAGAATGTAAATTTAGGATTGAATGTTATGTTCTTTTCTTCCATCACATCAGCTGGTGAGTGTGCAAAGTCTTGTTAATTTTGTAAGTTGTAAGTAGAGAATGTAAATTTAGGATTGAATGTTATGTTCTTTTCTTCCATCACATCGGCTCTGTAGTTCAGTTTGAACATCCGTGACTTTTCAGTTGCACATGTATCCCACAACGTTCCATATGTGATTCGTAGATGTGGCCTCCTTGAGAGACTTCTTCAGCTACATGGCGTCTTGACTCCCAAGTGGTAAAGTTTGATCTCTTACATACTGCAGTGGCTGCTACTATTAGTGCTACTTCAGTTGTGAACACTAATGGTGACATTCTTTCGCTTTATGCTCTCTCAGAGCTGAAAATTCTTTTGCATTATGCTGTGAAAATTGCTATAGAATTGGGGCTGGTACTGCTGAGCTTTTAGCAAATATTACCATACTTCAATGTTTATCAATGAGTTTGAGTGATGTGTCTTTCAATCCATTCTTACTTGTTTTTTATTTGTCACGTTTAGTGTTTGGAAGGTAAGGTAGATCTTTACGTCTAAAATCGTCTAAATAACAAATTTTTGCCTGTCTCTATGATTTTGTGTAAGTTTTTTGAGGGTTTGGTTTCCGAGACGGTTCACT
This sequence comes from Pseudisothecium myosuroides, assembly GCA_951799445.1. Lineage (NCBI taxonomy): Eukaryota > Viridiplantae > Streptophyta > Bryopsida > Hypnales > Lembophyllaceae > Pseudisothecium > Pseudisothecium myosuroides. The sequence goes on along the minus strand of OX637289.1, from coordinate 6,516,181 downwards.
ATGAGGTGCAGTTACTTTCCATGTTTGCCATCTCGTGAGTATCAAAGCTCTCAAAGTCAATTGTGTCAAATTGAGACCACTAAATTGCCCAAGCCCGGGTCTCATTAGTGATCTTAAGTCCGTGGTTGCTAGTGTGGCAACACATGTTTTCAGCATTGGGTCAAACAGAGTGACAATCAAGTTTCCAAATTCCACATGCAATCTTGTACTCTTGCTAGTAACTCTATGAAACTCTAATTGAGACTCATTTTCAAACACTTTCAATGGCTCGGCCTAAGCACCCTTGGGAGTTGGGACTTGCGGATTTCACTATTAATAATTGGAGTGGAAGTTTATAGTTTTGCATTATTGCAGATTTGGTGGTGTGCACATTTGCGTTGTTACACAAATTTGTTGCAAGGTGGAGGACATAAGTAACCTCTTTTCAGATATTTGATTTTTTTGTATTAATATTTCTAGACAATTCATCGTGTCTCTTAGTAAATTAAAAACTTTTGATGATTTTGGTTTTTGGATACATGTGGTTCAAAGTTCAAACCTCTAGGTAAATTTTTTAATAAAAATTCAAAAAAAGGGATCAAATTTGGGATTTTTTAAACCTCAAAGTATTCTCATTGTTTGGTCAAAATTCTACACCTTCAAGCTAATTTGTTTTGGCAAATTTAAAACTCAATCATCTACTTTTTTTATACATAATTCTAAAACTGGGTCCTTTGAATAATGCAATGCTAACCATTTTTTATAATGGTTTGAAAATCAAAATGTTGCCTAAATCAACAAAAATGACTGCCCAAGAGTGCACAAAGATTTTGTTTAGGAACCAGTGGACCGGTAACTTGTAACCACTTACCTCACCAAAATAAAGAATGATCGAAGGACCAGTAACTTGTAACCACTTACCTCACCAAAACAAAGAATGATTGAAGGAAGGATCAATACTTTCACTGATCACATGAACATCAATTTGATGAGCTTGAATTAAAGTACTTTATAGCAAAATACTGATTATTGAAGTACATAAATTCTTATTTGATGAGCTAGAATTAAAGTATTTTACAGCAAAAAACTGATGATTGAAACACATAAATTCCAGCTTTGAATGTAGAAAACTAATATACCCAAACTATAGTCCATTCTTTTTTCCAATTAACATAAAAGGCATAAGTTTGGGCAAGAATATATCTCATTTGGTCTTTTGATCTCTTTAGAAAACTAATATACCCAAAATATAGTCCATTCATTTTCCCAATTAACATCAAAGATGGGCAATTTGTTAAAATGGCGATATTTTTTTTCAAATGGAATGAAAACAGTTTAGAAAACCGCCCTGCAATCTATACCAGTCCTAGATGGTGAAAATGGCACATCGTCAAAGTGGCATTTGGAATACCGCCATTTTAACAAAATTGCCCATAAAGGCATAAATTTGGAAAAGAATATATCTCATGTGGTCTTTAGATCTCTCTCTATTAGTGACTACTCTATTATCTTTCTTAGAATATAGAACTTCTTTATTTTTCCCTTTAGGACCATCCTTTTAGGACCAAGTGTTCAAATTCCAAAAAATGGATGAATACAAATACATCCCAAGCACACAAAACTATATTTTTTCATCTATTTTTTTTTTCAGATTCTTATATTAGTTCTTCAACATTTTTATAGCATAGATTATAAAGATTTTGTTTTGCAAATAGTCTATAATTCTAAGGAGACTCAAAAAGTAACTTTTCAATCCAAAAATGATCCTTTAAAAATGACTTGAACAAAAAAATAAAAATAAAATCTTCAAAAATCACTATGATTAGAAATTAATATTTGATTTTTTTTTAAATTCTTGTAAAAATCGCAATTATTCAATCTACAATCAATTATACAAAGAATTTCCAATTTTTGGTTCAAATTTTGTTGAAAAACATTGGTTTGGTGATTATGTTGCAAAGAAGAGATATCAATTTATATTTTTTATAAAATTTTGTTGGCCCCAACAAAAAAACGAATCATTGCAAACATACAAACACACCCAAATTATTCATTTATTTGTTTGTTTAAATTACTTAAATATTTTTATTTTACTTTAACTTTTTCCAATGACAACACCAACCAAAGTTTCACATTTCAATCTACGTAAGCCCTCTCTTGATATAAATATCATTGATAAAAGTAATATAAATAAATGTGACCTTTGAGAGTTGAAGAGCTATTTTGAGGGACAAGTTACTTTATAAGTTGTTTTATGTACTCAAATGATTTGTATGCATCAAGTATGCATCTTCATTCACAATTGTAATTTTAAACTATTTTATATTTTAATAAAATAAACTAGGACTTTACTACTCTCCACGCTACAAATGACGTCCAATTGAAGGTTTTAACTTACAACCCAAAATGTTATGGTGTGAAAATTATTGTATTATTAGTGTTGTAAATATTCAACATTTTTTGTGATATTACAAATATTTCAGCTTTAGAAAGAAATTTTCCATATCCTTAACCCCTATAGTCCAAAGGTCAATTTTTTGTCAAAAAACACTCAAAACTATTATTATTTCCAATGCAAAGAGAGAAATTTTCTTAACAAACATTTGATTTTTTGAATATCCAATTATAGGATCTTCTACTAGATTTGCATAAAAATGTGTAGAAGAAAATTTGGAAAAGATTGACTCAATAGATTGCAAGATATTTGCATTTAATCCCTAAATGCTCGAGGCACCAAATTTTGGTGTTAGTAATACTTTGAAGTTAAATAAAACCTAATCAAGTTGTTATTTTTAATCATTTATATTTTTGAAAAATTCTTTTTGAAGTCTACTTTTAGCGTCAAAAATTTGATTATGAAAATAATTGATTATGATTTTTTATTTGAAATTTTGTACAATTGCAATCTTGACTTTCTGTAGTGTTGAGGGCTTTTGGAAATGAACCTCAAATGCACTACACAAAATAGTGAAATTAGGTTGCCTTACAATTTGAAAGTTACTTTACAAGCCATTACAGTCAACAAATCTTTCTAAAAATAGTTTCATTTGTACACATGGAGGTTCATGAGTCTCAATTACAACAATATCTAATTCAAAAATAGTTAATTCTTGTACAATAACTAAAAATATTTATTTAGTGTCAAATGTCGAGAAATTAGTGTGGGGCAACCTAATTTCACTATTTTGTGTAGATCTTGGAGAAAAAATCACATTTGAAATTCATAAAAAAAATTTGTAGAATAGATTTTGAAAAGCCATAAATTGATTGGGTTATGCATATTCGGTCCTTTAACCTCATATTTTTTTGTTGGCCAACTTTCTAGTTTTGGCATATGAAAAGAGGATCAATAAAAGACTTCAAGTCACTTTCACAATTTTAACACCCTCATATTCAATCATTATAATCTTTCAATTTACAAATGATATTGTTGTGTTTTCTTTTCCTATGTGATCTCTAACATGTCTAGTTTGAACTTGTATGGTAACAATTCAAAACAAATTGATACAACTTATCAAAATGTTTTTTTTTTGTTCAATTTAGAGCAAATTCCTAGAAGTTCAAAAAAGGTCTTGGGCATTTAGGGGTTAAAGTAAAGATAACAAGTTCTTTTGCACTAGTAGATGGCCGAAACAAAGACTCTAATTTTACCTTAATTATCTTAAAGTGTGCCCCCTTTCTTTCTTATGCCACTAAAGGTATGTTCGCACTTGGTGTTAAAGACTGTTGTTACTAAGGGTCTTAGGAACAAATTTAGACCTACATTTAACACTCCAAATATCACCCCTAACACCAAGAGTGCAAACATACCTTAAGTATAAATAGCCGTTGGCACAAATAGGGACTCTAAGTTTACCTTAATTATGTAAATTAAAGTAAAATTTCTTTTGTGGTTCCACAAATAAAAACTCCCGCATCCTGCTTGATCACCAAGGGTCTACTGAAGCTCGCTCTTGTTGTAGTGTTGGAAGAGTTAAGCTCACTGTGCACTTTCGCAGCTTCTACTAACAGTTGATGTTTCATGTATTACAGCGTCTCCCAATGCCTTGCTTCACCTTGGAATTGAAACAAGGAGCCCGGCGCTCTATGAGCATCGGTGGGACGAGTACGTGCTGCGTTTTTGTTGAATATGAATGTTTTGGAGGATTTCAGGTACGTCTGCTATATATAAACATACGTCAGTATATCAGTAGAATTTCTCAAATCATGAACCTGGTTGTTTGCGAAACTGTCTTCAATCTTCTTAGCTTCAGTTTCTGGAGCAGATGATTTTCCTCTCTGATTTGAAGTTCTTAACCTGGCTAGCTAGTGGGGATGACTGCATGCATGCGTCTCTATATCAATCCTACCTGGAATAGAATGTTTACTACGCATGCCAACGTCTGAGGTTTGGTGCAAAGATCTTGGTCGAAGTGGTATTTGGTTGCCTTCACGTGAGATTGAAACTAAGTTGGTGTGGACGGGATGGGATTGGGGCAACCCAGAACGGTGACTGAGCGTAGCTGCTTCTTGACTTGAATGAGGACACGGCGTGGTGCTCACTGCTGGACTTTGCAGAGCACGCAACCGACTACTTTGTTCAGGTACATAGATTTAAAACCCCATGTTTTTTATGTGTTTTTATTAATATGCATTCAAAGCCCAATCTTATCAATCGTTGTTTTGTAAAATCAGAACTGGAAATGAGCACGGACCCTAGGCTGCAGAACGGAGTGTGAGAAAGTTCTCGCTTTCTAGCTCAGCAACAGCGTGAACAAGTTTCCAGCGATTCTCAAGCATAGCTGAGAGGTGACAGTACAAGAGGTCACACAAGATGTTGACAAGGAGCAGAAAGAAGCGCACGGCTGGTAAGGTGGGAGAGATGGTGACGATGGACCACGGCGGAACAAGTGGCGGCTTGGACGATGATTGTCGTCGAACGGATTATCTTCAAATGGCCTGGCTCTTGCGAGAGAAGCTGAACGACCTTGTGGACGATGATAAGGGAGAGTTTCCAGGGTTAAGGTTACGAAGCTTACTCGACATGGCTGCTTCACTCAACATTGTTACCGTGGACTTGAAGATGTTGAATCCTGTTCTTTGGAGAACTCTACCGAAAGAGTTGCTGCTTCTTGTTTTGGCACGTCTGCCCTTGCCTGATATCAATCGCTTGCGCTGTCTCTCAAGGGAGTGGAGGAAAAACATGGCAACTGCAAACTCGGAAATCAACCAAGCATGTCGGGAAGCCAGTCCCACCATGGTCGCACTTCTTTCATATTCATATTCAGGTCCTCCATTTTCGTTTTTTGTAACAATACATGATTTCACAAATTGCAGATGGCAATATGCCTATCACCTCCATCTGCGAAATCCCCTGAATGATGATTCGGAGCGGAGGCATCCTGCATGGACCCCAGTGGATGCGTGTGATGGTGGATTGGTGTGCTTCATCTCGCTATGGAAACCCACCAAGAGCAATCTGTTGTGCATTGTTGTGGTGAATCTGATGACACGAGTTCAGCATGAACTCCCGCCTCTGCACTATCTGTACTTTGCCTTGCCTGCAATGGTGCAAATCAAAGTGGATTTTGATACAAAATGTTATAAGGTGGTTGTCGCAGGCTACAGAAGAGGTGGTCGTCTCACAATTGAAATATATGATTCTGGTACAAGGCATTGGACCAGAGCAACGCCGCCATGTGGTTCCATTTTTGGTCATGTACACAACTGGACTAAGTGGAACAGTTCATATTACAGGTTTTCAAGGACAACTCCAGGTGCATATGACTTTGCTGAAGGAAAACTGGAGCTTTATAATAAAAACGACCCTTGTGCAGGATGGTCCGTGATTGTGTCAGTGCTTGAGAGGGACCGTATATTTGTGTTGCAGGAAGAAACGCAAATGGAAATGGATGCATCCCAAGCTGGAATGGTGCATCATGATTTTTGTATCACAGAGTATCAGGTTGATATTGAGACGAAGGGTTGGATGCGACGGAGATCATATGAATGCCCATTTCTGAAGGAGCTAATGGTGGAGGAAGTTTCCGATATACGTCTTAATGCATGTGATGGTTTTCTAATGATAATTGTATGCCATTGGGGTAGAAGTCAAGATGAATATTTTTGGGTTTTGGATTTATCCACAAGTGAGTGGAGTAACCTCCCGAAATCTTCCAAGGGGATTCATATGATTGAGTCTTTGCTATGTCGAGTAGTTTGGAATGTTATTCCATAAGGTAACTTCATCTAAAATTGCACAGATAAGCAATTTAGCATGGTTCCTATTGTTATATTAAAAAAAATTTGTGGGGTCTTGTTGGTAGTCAAAAAATGATTCTAGATTCTCTTAGAATGCATTTCTTGGACACCATGTGAATAAACTACGAATTTTCAAAGTTCTAAAAATAGGATTTAGGGCAACCAACCATAGACTCTCACAAATAGTGGAAGTACATTTTAGGCAAGAATCTAGATTGTATGGTTTTAGAAAGCGATTGAAATTAGGTGCACAGTTACCTTAGTTGATCTTATAAGTCAAATGCAACCAGTCTTATGTGACTTGATCAATCTATACATATGTAGAAACTCCGGATATGGCAAGTGTGCCAGAACTTGCTAATTTTGTAAGTTGTAAGTAGAGAATGTAAACTTAGGCATGTTGAGGATTGGATGTTCCTGTTCTTTTCTTCCAACACATGTCGAGCTCTATAGTTGAGTTTGAACCTCTGACTCTTCAATTGCACATGGATTCCACAATGTTCCATGTGTGATTCATAGATGTGGTCTCCTTGAGAGACTTCTTCAACTGCATGGTGTCCTAAGTTGTGAAGTTTGATCTTTTAGAGTACATATTGCAGTGGCTGCTGCTATTAGTGCTACTTCAGTTGTGAACACTAATAATGACATTCTTTAATTATGCTATCTTGGAGCTATGCAAATTGCTATAGAATTGGGGTTGATACTATTGAGCTTTTAGCAAATATTACTATACTTCAATGTTTATCAATGAGCCTGAATGATTTGTCTTTCAATCCATTTTTATTTGCTTTTGTTTTTATTTGTCACGTTTAGTGTTTGGAAGTAAGGTAGATCTTTACACCTAAAATTGTCTAAATAACAATTTTTGGTCTATTTGTAAGATTTTGTATAAGTTTTTTTTTAGGGTTTGATTTTAGAAATGGGTCACTATGAGGTGCAGTTACTTTACATGTTTGCCATCTTGTGAGTATCAAAGCTCTCAAGGGCAAATGTGGTAGATTGAGACCACTAAATTGTCCAAGCCCAGGTCTCATTAGTGCTCTTAAGTCCACGATTGTTTGTTAGTGTGGCAACACATGTTTTCAGCACTTGGTCAAACAGAGTGACAGTCAAGTTTCCAAATTCCGCATGTACTAGCTCTTGCTAGTAATTCGTTGTTATGTGAAATTGTAATTGAGATTCATTTTCAAAAGCTTTCAATGGCTCAACTTAAGCAACCTTGGGAGTTGGGACTTGCGGATTTCACTATTAATAATTGGAGTGGAGGTTTACAGTTTTGCATTATTGCACGAATCTATTGTAAGGTGGAGGACACTAAGTAACTTCTTTTTAGATATTTGATTTTTGTGTATTACTATATTTGGATGATTCATCATCTGTCTTAGTAAGTTAAAAACTTTTGATGATTTTGGTTTTTGAAAACGTGTGGTTCAGAATTCAAATCTCTAGGTGAATTTTTTAATGAAAATTAAAATATAAAATTAAAACTGGGATTTTTTAAACCTCAAAGTATTGTCATTGTTTGGTCAAAATTAATTCTATATCTTCAAGATACATTATTTTGGAAAATTTAAAATTCAATCATCTATTTATTTATACATAATTTTAAAACTTGGTCCTTTGATTTTTGTAATAATGCAATGTTAAACATTTTCAAAATGTTTTGAAAATCAAAATTTTGTCAAAATTGACAAGAGTGAGTGTTAAATGTCCAGAGAGTGCACAAAAAACTTGACTAGGAACTAGTGAACTGTAACTTGCAACCACTTATTACCTTGGAAAGACGAAGAAAGTTTGAATAAAGAATCATCAATTTGATTGATTGCATGAACATCAATTTGATGAACATGGATTAAATACTTTATAGCAAAAATTTGATTATTGAAACACATAAACTCCAGCTTTGAATGTTGAAAATTATTATACCTAAAATATAGTCCGTTTAATTTTTCAATTAACAATAAAAGGCATAAATTTGGTCAAAAATATATCTCATTTGGTCTTTAGATTTCTCTACTAGTGATTGTATATACTATTATTTTTTTCAAAATATAGAAATTGTCATCAATCCCTTTAGGACCAAGCATTCAAATTCCAAACAATAGATGAATACAAATACATCCCAAACACACAAAAATGTGTTTTGTCATCTTTTCTTTTTGCAAGTTCTTATAGTAGTTCCTTAACATTTTTACGATATAGAATCTAAAGACTTTGTTTTGAAAATATTCTATTAATAATCTAATGGAGATTCAATCTTTTTTTAAATCCAAAAAATGACTTGAATAAAAAAATAAAATACAAATCTTCAAAAATTACTGTGATTAGAAATTAACATTTGAACTTTAAGAAAAAAATTCTTGAAAAAAACACAAATACTCATTCTACAATCCATTGTAGAAGGAAAATCTCAATTTTTGGCTTCAAATTTTATTGAAAAATATTGGTTTAATAATTGTATTGCAAAGAAGAGATATCAATTTCAACAAAGGAAGAATCACTGCAAACATACAAATACATCCAAAAGTATTTATTTATCTATTTAAATTTTTTATTTTTATTTTTATTTTTTCCAATTATGACACGTACCAAAGTTTTATATTTCAATCTATATAAACCTTCTATGATATAAATATTATTGACGGATTTTTTTCCAATGATGCTAATACCAACCAAAGTTTCATATTTCAATCTAGGTAAATCCTCTTTTGATATAAGTATTATTGAAAAAATTAATTTAAATAAGTGAAACTTTTGAGAAGTGAAGAGCTATTTTGGGGGGCAAATTCCTCTATAATTTGTTTTATGTACAATAAGCTTGCCAATCTCCGCAAAGACAAAACTTAAACCCTTCTCCACATAAATATATAGACTTTCATATTTTGGAATTGGCATGATTATTAAACACTGTGTTAAAATTCACCTTCAAAAAATAGAATGCAAAAAAAATTCTTTTTACAAATTTTATTGCAATTTAAAGGCAATGAAGCTAAAATCTACACGAAATAGTAAAATTAGGTTGCCTTAACAATTGAGTTGCCTTACTCCAAGAAAGGTACTTTACAAGCCATCAAAGTCAACAAATACTTCTACAAATATTTCTATATGTACACATGGAGGTTCAAGAGTTTCATTTAAAGCAATATCTAATTCAAAAGTTTTGCATTCTTGTACACTAACAATAAATAGTTATATAGAGTCAAATGTTGAGAAATTAGTATGGGGCAACCTAATTTCACTATTTTGTATAGTTAAAAATTCCTAGCAATCCTTCACAGCAATCATTGGATGGTGATACAAAATTTTGTTTCCATTGCAACTGAATTGGTAGTTGAGCCATGCAGTTATGCTAATAAATGGCAATAGTTGTTGTTTGACTTTGGATCTGTGTGGTCATTGGCAAGTTTATACTACTCAAATAATTGCAATGTTTTAATTATTTTATATTTTAATAAAATAATCTAGGGCTTTGCTACTCTCCACACTACAAGTGACATCCAATTGAAAGTTTTAACTTACAACCAAAAATGTTATGGTGTAAAAATTACCATATAATGTCACAAATACTCAACATTTTGGGTGATGTTTAGAAAAATTCAACCTTATATTAATTTTAGAAAGAAATTTTTCTACGTCCTGAACCACTAAAGTCCAAAGTTCATTTTCTAATAAAAAAAAACTATTCAAAACTATCATTTCCAATACAAAGAAGCAAAAAAATTTAATGTTTGATTTTTTGAATATCCAACAATAGGATCTTCTATTAGATGTGTATAAAAATGTCAAGAAGAAATTTTGGAAAATTTGACCAAGTAGATTGCAAGATATTTACACTTAAAGTGAAAAAACAAGTATTTTTGCACTTTGCTACATTAGATTATAAGACTTTGAATCCTCTTAACTTAAAATTTTGCACTAACATAGTTATAGGGCATTAGAGTTAATCGTAAAGTGTGTACAAGGCGAGACTAGTAGCCGGAGTTTGGAAAAAACACAGGACCAAACTCCTTGGAGCACCCAAACTCAAGTCTCATTGAGTTTAGTGCCGTATTTGTTTGTTTTATTCTTAGTTAAACCTTCCTCTGACAGAGGTTCACAAACACAAGACAACTTTACGATTAACTCTAATATTGGTGGAAAATGATTTAAAAAATAGATGCCAAATTTTCAAGGCAATTATTTTTTCAAAAAACAAATTTTTTGTTTGCTAGATGCTACATAATTTTAACAATACAAATCCAAATGAAATGAATCAATCTTTCTATGTATAGTGGGGTACCATTCAAAATGGCGTTTTTGAAATCGCAGGGAAGGAAATTTCACACCTGCCAACTTTGACAGCCTCTTGAGGGCTCAAAAATTGATCTTTGACCATGAAATATTTACCACAATACCATCTTTAAGTTAATTATATATGTGACAAATTTCAAGGCCAAAATATTTACACAAAAAAAGATATTCAAAATCTACCAACATGTGTAGTCGTTAGAAAAATTTCACTACTGCTAATTTTGACACCCTCCCAAGGACTGAAGTTTTTTCTTTTCCTATAAATTTTTTGGCATAGGACCATGTTTATGTTGATTACATGTGTGAAAAATTTCAAGTCCAAAAGACCCCCACATAAATAGATATTAAAAATCTACCAACATGTGTAGTTGTGAGAAACAATTTTACTACTACCAACTTTGACACTATTCCAAGGGTTGAATTTTTTTTATTTACCATGAAATTTGTATGATGAAATCAGCTCTATGTTAAGAACATGTGTGCCAAATTTAAAGTTCAAAAAATTCACACAAAAAAAGATATGCTAGTTCTACCAATGAGTATAGCTCTGAGAAAAATTTCATTGCTACCAACTTTGACACTATTCCAAGGGCTGAAAAAAAAACATTTTAACATAAATTTTTTGGCATGAGATCATCTCAATGTTGATAAAATTTATGCCAAATTTCAAGGTCAAAAGATTTACCAAAAAAAGGATATTCAATTCTTCCAACATGTGTAGTTGTGAGAGTGACTTTCTACATCCGTGTGAAATTTTACCCAAAAAATGGCACTATCCCAAGGGCTGGCAAAATCATTCTCATAACTACACATGTTGGTTGAGTTAACATATCTTTTTTTGTGTGAATCTTTTGAACTTGAAATTTGGCACACATGTTATTAACATAGAACTGATTTCATCACACAAATTTCATGGTAAATAAACAATTTTTCAACCCTTGGAATAGTGTCAAAGTTGGTAGTAGTGAAATTGTTTCTCACAACTACACATGTTGGTAGATTTTTAATATCTATTTATGTGGGGGTCTTTTGGACTTGAAATTTTTCACACATATAATCAACATATACATAGTTCTATGCCAAAAATTTCATAAGAAAAGAAAAAAAATTCAGTCCTTGGAAGGGTGCCAAAGTTGGCAATAGTGAAAATTTTCTTATGGCTACTCATGTTGGTAGATTTTGAATATCTTTTTTTGGGTAAATTTTTTGGCCTTGAAATTTGTCACACATATAATTAACTTAAATATGGTATTGTGGTAAACATTTCATGATCAAAAATCAATTTTGAGCCCTCCGAAGGCTGTCAAAGTTGGCATATGTGAAATTTCCTTCCCTGCAATTTCAAAAACGCCATTTTGAATGGTATCCCACTATACAGACAAAAATAATCTATAAAAATTTGAAAAATTAAATTTTATTTCAAGATTTTGTGATTTTTTTTTGCTGCTTGAGTTTGACTATTTTGTATAGCATAAATTTTGCTCCCACACATTGATTTAAATAAAAATTATACTCCTTGCAAGCTAATCTTTTTTATTATCCTTAAAAAAATTCAAAAAATCATGCCAAAAATTGAGATTATAAGAACCAAACCAAATCCACAATTGTTTCTTAAAGGAATACTTAGGACTTCACAAGTTATAGAGTTAATCGAAATAAAATGAATCAAAGGTTTTTGAACAAAGATCAATCCATCCAATAAAATAAAATAAATTAGTGAAAATTTTAGAATAAATTTACTAAGATGTGTGCATTTGAGATCAAAATTGAAAGAAAGATATTGTAACTTTTGCAATAATTACCTTTTAAATGATTTTGTTGAAAAAACAAAATTTAACCTTCAACAATGATCACTTCCAATGAAAGCTACTTTTTCTATTTGTACATATAATCTTTTCACCTATATAACCACTATGACTTTTACTTTGTGCTTTATTTGGGTTCATTGTTCAATTGCATGCTTGTCTCTACAAGAAGGGCACCTATTCCAACGACCATTCATTGAATATTTGTAACATTGCACAATAATTTTTTCACCATAACATTTTCAACTGTAAATTTAAACCTTGGGCATCACTAGTTGAGCGGAGCAGCTTAGCAAAGACATGGTAAATGAAATATATGAATTTTCAAAGTGAACATGTTGAAATACTGTGTTGATGTACTGATGTTGTGTTGAAAATAGGTGTATTCAAATACAACCTATGCTCTTATGATTAGCCTTACTATAATATTCTTACCATTGGCAATAATATAAATAAAATATACAAAAAAAAATTATAAAGAAAATTGCACCTTAAATAACTCTTCAATTTTCAAAGATCAATTTTTTTATTAAAATAATGCAATTGTGGGTGAAAAGACATACATATTATTTAAAGCAATATTTGTGGCTTCACTTTCATGGCTTCATTTCATAGCTATAGTCTAATTTAATGTATAGACCAGTGTACCTTGTGCCGTTGCCACAACAAAGATTAAAGTAAAAATAATTTTCTTGATTTTCTTAATTCATGGACACTTTGAAATTGGATACCTTATACATCATAGTGTGAGAGGTTGCATTCTTGATATGAACGGAAAGCTCTATGCACAAAAGAATGCACAGCTTTGTTTTATGGCGTTTGGATATGTGGTGTGAAAATTATGTTTTTTCCAAAATAAAAGATAATTTAATTCAATTTTTTAATATATAAAAATCTATAACTTTCATACCGTAGGTCCAAACGCCACAAAATTAGCACAAATAGAAAATCCTATGCATGAAAGAATGCAAGGGCTTTGTTTTGTGGCATTTGGACATCCCATGTGAAAGTTACCAATTTTCTAAATTAAAAGATAATTTAATTCAATTTCCAAATTCATAAAAACTTTGAAATTCAATAACTTTCACATTTTATGTCCAAACGCCACGAAACAAAGTATGTACAGTCTTCGTTGCCAAGAGCTTTTGAGTAGTTCTAAGGATGCCCCTACACACCGCACGGTTTGTTAGATCTTAGCATATCAAACAAAACAAACAAAATAAAACAAACAACCTAATTTAAGATATAGACTAGTGTGCATTGTGCCGTTGCCACAACCAAAATTTAATTAATTTATATATTTATTTTTTAATTCATTAAAACTTTAAAATTCAATAACTTTGACACCGTAGTGTGAAAGGTTGCATTGTTGGTACGAATAGAAAGTTCTATGCACAAAGGAGTGCAAGGGTTTTGGATATGCCACGTGAAAGTTATGTTTTTTTTCAAAATAAAAGAAAATTTAATTCTATTTTCAATTTTAAAATTCCATAATTTTCACACCGTAGGTCTACATGCCACAAAATTAGCACAAATAAAAAGCTCTATGCATGAAGGAGTGCAAGGACTTTGTTTTGTGGCGTTTGGACACCCAATGTGAAAGTTACAAATTTTCTAAAATAAAAGATAATTTAATTCAATTCATAAAAACTTTGAAACTCAATAACTTTTACACCGTAGGTCCAAACACCACAAAACAAAGTCTGTGCACCCTTCCTTATCAAGAGATTTTGAGCTGTGCGAAGAGCACAAATGGACGTGTCACAGTTTGTTACATCTCAACGTATCAAACAAAACTAACTAACTAACTAACTAACTAACTAACTAACTAACTAACTAACTAATTAAGTAAGTAACTTACTAACTAACTAATTAACTAACTAACTAAAGGTATTAGTTGTATGAAAAAAATGACTCTTTTTATTCTTAGGCATCTACCAAATCACATTTGCCACCTTTAATTTATTCTTTAGTAGAAAATGTTGAACTTGACCACTAGGTATAGAATACCCATTTTTAAAATTTTCTACTCAACAAGTGAAAAAATTAATAGCCACCCAAATTCGCAAAAAGTCTAAGTGGATCCTCATTAATTTTAGGGATTTAAAACCTTCTTGGGGTCTTTCATAACTAGTATAAAATTGCTTTTGGCTAGACGCTAAATGAGAATTAAATTACAAATAAATAGGAAAAATGCATTAAAAGGTTAATTTTCTTTATAACCATTCCTTACATTATTAGATTACTTTTAAATCCAATTGTTTTAAGAATCTAAATATAGACTACAATAGTCAAAGACTTTTGTTTGTAATTTTTGTCACGTGGCTTTAAAATTCTATGACCAAGTCTTATATACTTGTTTCTTTACACCTAGTGCACCTTATATTTGTCAATACAAAAATTTACTAGTATCATCAAATATCACCAAAACCAAAAAATTGACCTAAAATTTGTCATTGGACTAAATATGTGAATAAGATAGATTAAATTTAAAGTTTTACGTAGATGCCCCAATTGAGATGGAAATTGAATATTACACTCTAATTTTCCATTTGATATTGGACCAAAGTTAAACATCCAATAGTAAAACATATTGATGATAAAATATAAAATAACTTTTAGCAATTTAAAAAAATTTCAAATAGCTAGACTTTATAGGACTCACATCACTTCTTTGTCTTTGTGTCAGTTTTCTTCTATAGGAAATTTAAAAAATATCACAAGCTAGTTTTAGAATGCTTTAAATATTGAAAGTCTTAGCCACAATATTTCATTGTATAATAGTATACTTTGAAAAATCCATTTTAGACCATAATTTTGTTGGAAATTTTGTATGAAATCTAAAGTAGAACTAACACAATTGTCTTTAAAATAATACAAATTTAACACAAAACCATAGTTTGAACTCCAAAATGGTTTCTTCAACATATATTTGTATTAATGATAGCATAGTTTTATTAAAGTTTTAGGATTTAGTGGGTTCAACATTATTTGATGGGAGGCTATATTATTATCCAATTGCTTGCATTCCTATAGATTGTTGCAAGTCACAGTTGCAATAAGTAAACATGGCAATTGAAAATGGGATGCCTAAGAATCAATTTGCCTTTATAAAGTCTCCTGCTTTTGGTGAATATTTCTATGCCATATAAACTTAATACCCCTCTCAAAACATCTCTATCAAATGCTCATATTTGCTAGTAATTTTTGGATGCTTCTTTTTTGCAATTTGGTCCCTAGGATCTACATTACTAATGACAACCCATTAGAAGTTTCATTTTAATACTAGAAATATTAAAATTATAGTTCAAAGTAATTTTTTTTAAATTCACTAATTTCTCTATTTTATAAGATAGATTGATGTTTTTTCAAAATTGTTTGTTTCATTCTATTTTAATTAATCCTTAAAGACCATGGATTGTTCTTTCTAAAATTCATTATAAATTGAATAAATGTAATTTTCACATGATTTTTTTTCCTTCAAGTTTAAAATGTTAAAGTATTAAGTTGTTCTTTGGGGACTCTAATATCCATGTAAAATTTCCATCACCAAAGTCTCTACAACCCAAAACATACCCTAAATGTACCCTATATTTGTCAGTACATAAAAAAAAATTAAAAATTATCTTCATCACTTTGTATCATATTTTTAATTATCAAATATAAACCTTAGGTAGACGTCATTGGTTTTGCAAAGAGTAGAGGAGGCTTAGTTTTTTATTAAAAATTTTTTTAATAAGTTTATTTTATAAGTATATTTGAAGATTTATTAAATTTTTTTTTTCAATTGTTAATGAGATTTTCATTTCTTAATTTTTCTTTATTAATTTGCATGTGAATTTGTGCTTCCAAAACCTCTTCAACTCTCATAGATTTCCTTAAAAACTTGTGGCGGTTCTTAGTCGGGTGAATTACCACCCAATTATTTTTCACATTTTGTCACTACAACTGTAGGTGTAAAATAATATTCTTTTTTTAATAGTATAGAAGGCCAAAATGTGGATGAAATGATAGACAAAAATGGTTGTAAATAGTTGTGGCTTCACTTACAACCCTCTAGTTGTATTGCCTTGAAATGATAACATTGTAATTGTAGCGTCTCAAAATTCCAAAATAATCATGTCATGGTTTTAGTTATAAAACTTTTGTCATGGTGCTTGAAAATTCCATGGTTTTTATATCTTGGTCTTCTATATTTGTCAATATAGAAAAAGTATTTGTCTACATGAAAATTATAACAAATAAACAAGTGATTGGATGTCATTAAAATAATTTTGCAATAAAGAATAATGATACCAACTTTAAATAGTTGGGTGATTGCACGAAACACTTGTACTATTTTTTGTCACACGTTGCATGCTGATTAGTTTTTTAGCCATAAATTTTGCATTTTAACTCCAAATGACTCAAAATCCATACACAAGGTACTGAAGACTATAATACACCTTGTGGAATTTTTTGAAAATTTTCAAAAATGTTTTACTATTTAATAATAGCCCCCAATATTTTGTCACAAATGCCAATTTGGGGGTTTTGAGTACTATTTAGTACCCATAAAAACGAATTTGGAGCTGAAATTTGGTAGAGATGGTCTTCTAGTAGACTTGTAGCAACTGTCCAAAGGAATTCTAAAAATACTTAATTTTATGTGGTGTAGAAGTCCACAAAGTGAGCCTCTTTCTACTTGCATTTTGAAATATTTAAAAAATTATTTTGGTGGTTTTTTTGGTGAATGACCATCTTCATAGAGTTGCTACAAATGGCTAATTTTTTTATTTTTTTATTTAAGCTTTTTCCTATTTTCTACTAATTAAAACATCAAAGTATGTATTTTCTAGTGATTTGGCACTTTTCTAGTTCTCCTACTTAGAGAATTTTTTAATAAATTTCCTTTGGTGGTTACCTTCATCTTAAAGGTATATACATTTGCCATATTTTTTAAAATTTTTTAAAATTAATTTTCTAATTTTAAAGTGCTCTAGAAAAAATCATGAGTACTATTGCAAAACGCAACAAATAGTACAGGTGTTTTGTGCAATCACCCAGTTATACCTATCCATTTTAGATTCAGAGGATTGGATACACACATCATTGTCAGTGAAATGATGCAAAAAATACAAGCACTATAAAAATAGTATATACAAAAGGAGGTTGACTTAAGCAATAATAAATGAATCCTACATCCAAATGATTAATTGAATGTGTACTTGTACAAAAAGCCTATGTTATTGTTGATGAGTTGCCACAAAATGGACAAGCACCAAGAGAAGCATGTACATAAAATGTGAGTGACTTGAACAGTTGTAAATGGATCCTACGTCCAAAAGATTGAAAGTGCACTTGCATGAAAAGTTACATTATTATTGATGAAAAACTAGAAAAAAGACAAGCACTAAAAATAGCATGCACGCAAAATGGAGGTGACTTGAATAATCATAAACAGATTCTCAATCAAAAAGATTGAACATGCACCCATGCTCAAAGTCCAAATGCAAAAAAATATAACAAAGGTGCCGTAATGAAGGACAAGGCCAATATATCCCTACTAAGTATTTAATTTTTATTAGAAAATAAGTTCAACAAAATGATTAAAATATGATTATTTTCTAAGACACTTCTTTCTTTGTGATTTTTTTGGAAAGAGATCTCCAAAATTGGACATTTATTTTAGAATCTATTTGTTGAGCCTGCCCTACAAACTAAAGTAAAACAATCCATTATAGACAGAAGAGCCATTGTGGACATCTACAAATGACCAGGGCTTTTTTTTTGGACCCGTGTTCCTCCCTCTAGCTTCACTGCATAGGTCAGTTTTTGGAGGGACTGCAGCACAGTGGTCAGATTTGGCAGAATCTGGCGAAATTTCGCTAGAAAAAAAAGCCCTGCAAATGACCCCATTATGGTTTTCTTCCAGTGAATGAGATTTGAGCCACAATCTGTCTTAGCTAACCAGAATGGAGTGATTAGTGACCACAATAGGAACTTTCAGCTTTTTAGTACTAATGCATTGTAGGAAGTGATTGTTTTAGGGCTTCCATGTTAGAAAATATTGTGATTGCTGTAGTAAGATGACCGTTATGGATAGAGTTTTTGTTGGTTTTGGGGTAGTCTAGAGACTCTTTTAGGCCACAATGGGCTGCACCTTCAAATTTTTTTAACAAATTCACACTTTGTCGAAAAAAATATAATTTCAATTGCTCTCGCCATTTCTATCGCTTGTCTTTATGTGGAAAAAAATTAAAAAAATTCAGCAATGATAGGAGGGCAAACTCCCCGGGTGAGCTTATAGTTGTGCAACGAGCCTATTGCGGAGGTAAAGCCAGGGGTCAATGTAAAAAAATCTACCCCCTATTTTGTGCCGTCTTTAGGGTATGTTGATGACCTCTCCTAGCTAATTTGGGGCCTCTAATTGCAAATATGAACTCAGAATTTGCAAATTTGATCATGCCTCGCAAATACAAATTTCTTGCGTTTTCCCCAGGGATAAAACGGGGGGGCAAAACGGCCTCCGCAGGAGGCTCGTTGCACAACTATAAGGTCGACCAAACTCCCCATTCTGTCTGTAATGGGCTATTTTACCTTAACCCTCCATCGCCTAAGGTCCAAACATGCTTAAAAGCATCCTGCCTTTGCAAATGTTAAAAATCTAAATTTCAGTAAGGTATGAAAATCTCAACCGTACAATCTTGTTGTGTGCATGTTGTAGATGGTGTGGAACAAATTTGGGGTCACTTGACCGTATAGATTGAAAGATTATAATGTTTTAGTGTTGGAAAAAGGTGCTGAAATTTTCTTAAAAACACATTTGGAGGTGAAATTCGATTTCTAAACCTACTCAAATGAAAAAACATCAAACTGCCAAGTGATTCAAAAACAAAATGTAGACTCTTTGGTGAAAAAAAATATCATTCAAATGACTCATAGTGTTTGCAAAATGGATTTGAAATGCTAGAAAACAGTGAAAAAAGTAGCAAAAAATCACATCTATAGCTGAACCTCCTTCTACTAAAATGATTCTCAGTCACTCATAAATTCTTGGATCAATATGAAATTTTAACCACAAAAACTAGACTAGTATGCGCAACTTTTACAACAAAAATTATTGAAAATGGACCATGTATGAAGGAGTTATGAGCCGCCGAAGTTCACTATAATACAAAAATGTCTGAATTTTGAACTTCGAATTGCTCTCAAACATTCAAAATAGCTTGAATTGACATGAGAATTTTACTTCAATAACTAGACCTTAAGGGGAACAAAATCCAACAAATTTTATTGAATATGAACATTTGATGAAAAAGATACAATCCCCTAAAGTTGCAGCCATGACAATGCAGTGTGCTGAACTCAAATTGAACCTGTGAACTTCGAATGGCTTTCACAAACTCAATTTGTCTTGGATTGGTCTGAAAATTTTACCACACAAACTAGACTAATATGCGCAAGTTTTACAACAAGTTTTTTTAAATTTGAACATCAGATGCAAAAGTTAGAACACTTCAAATTGGACTGTTACAGTGTGTGAGGACACTTTTTGTCCCCTTAGGCGATGGAGGGTTAAGCTTACTCGGAGCCGAGGCAATGCTCCGAATTTAAATTTCCTATTTCCAATCAGACAACGAACAGAATCCGGTTCATCCACTTTCCTGAATTTATCATTCATCCAGAGTACCGACTCCGAGAGGCAGACGAAGACCTTCTTCGTTTTCAGGTCTGGCCATGGCGTCTCCACACCCCCGGTAGTCGTCTCCACAGCAACTCCGACTCTGCCACTCATCGCCTCGAGGCATCATCCCCAGCTCTTGCAACACTCCGTGCTCTCCACCTCTAGTTTTTTCCTCTCTATTTTTCGAACCTAGAATCGGCTTCTCTGGCGTTTTTGCGGGGAAGAACGCGTTTGCGGCACGTGACGTAGTCTGAGGGCGACTGTGCGGGCTACTGTGCGTACGCTTCTCGGAGACACGAGCGGCGCACTTGTGGCACTGACCAGGGAGGAGATTTCTTTGTTGAAAGCAGACGGCTGGTTGGCGAGGGTAGGGTTATCTGTCATCGGGGCAGGAATTAAGTGGTCGGGTTGTGCCGAGAATTTGGAAGAGTTAGAAATGCCTAGTTGAAAGTCCGGTATGGTGATGTGGTGATCGGAACAGATTATGGAGTCATCTAGGTTTTCTTCGAATCGCGGACTTGCTTTTACATTGGCAATGCAAGATTGATTACGATGCAAGATTAAGATGCAAGATTGGCAATGCAAGATGAGCATTCAAGGGCTGGCTATGGCGTCTCCACAGCCCCGGTAGTCGTCTCCACAGCTTCTCCGACTCTGTCACTCATCGCCGCAAGGCATCATTCCCAGCTCTTGCAGCACTCCGTGCTCTCCACCTCTGGTTTTTTCCTCTCGTTTTTTTCTGGCTCAACAGGTGGATCGGTGAATCGACTGTTATGGCGACTCCTCCTCTGCCTCACCATCCTCCGTTTGGCAAGAATTCCGGGGCGCGGCTAATAGTCGCTAGTATGTTTCTCTTACACTTTTAATTTTGATTAAAGCAAGTTTTTGCACTCCATCGCTAGTGTTCAATAACTTAGGTTTAATGTCACTTTCATAATTTTCTGCGGTTGTTACCGAAAATGTCTTGTTGATTGGAACAACCAATGTTCTTGTGGAAAGGTTCTTAAATTCAATTGCTCCTGCGATGCCACCGGGTTTAATAAAGTATTTCTCATATTTTGATCGTCCAAGCCTTCATCCTCGACTGAGTATTGGTCTTAGAATTGACTGTCTCAAGGTTGTGAGCAGTGATTGAGAATCAATGTATTGAAGTGTAAACTTGTCTCTGCACGCTGTCCCGGTTTAGTTTTTCTCCCCTGGATGATTAGGCTTATAACCGTCTTCAGTAATTTAGTCATTATGGAGGACAGGAACTCGGTAACGACGTGTTAAATCTTTGACTTCTTGTTTGAATGCCGGTCTAGTATAGGGATTCATCAACTACTCTAAATCTTTCTACCTAGATCAGCACAAGCACGTTATCTGAATCTTCCGGTTGACTTGGGTAGTTTAAAAATATTTCATTGTCACTTTTCGAGGATCCAAATGAGCTTGTAGATGAAGTTTGACTGCATTGAGAGGCTCAAGTTGCCATCTCGACAAGTGACAGTATTTCTTCTCTATCAGTATTTAGTGAATTTACATCTTCAATTATTTTAGACATTTTCACCAGCTATGATACCATTTTGGTATTAAGGAAGCCTGTGATTTTTCAGGTTGGTCTGGTTTTGGGGTCGACTGATGTCTAAAATGAGTGAGTGGTCTTTCTATGTGCAGTCGAGGATGTGAATGACTTGTGGGAGGCTGTCAGAGGAAATCTTGAGGCTCGTGTGCCGTTCAAGAAGGCAAGCTTGAACAATAAAGCTCGGAACCTTGTGTTGGTCGACAGATTACACGTGGAATTTGTCCAAACCACCGACGCTCGCCTGCGTAGGGGTTTGCCTGGGGAGCAGTCATCTTTACCTTTCGGATTCCAGAGACCCTACGCTTGGGTCATATTTGTGACATGTGATGTGAGCCTCCTTTCCTTCATGCATTTCCGAAGATGTGACTGAAGAAATGCGCCTTCGTGCTGTCCATCTTGAACTGTGGATTGTGATGAGCTGTAGAGTTTGTCGAAGTCTTTATATTGACTTTGTTGGGGAAAAAATTAACGCACCTCTTTCTGCAGGACCTTGATGAATACAAAAACTTGTTAAAGCCGCGCCTTAAAACCATTGTGCAAGCTGAGGATCATGAGTGGTTCATTGTGTATGTTTCCAAAGCGACGGCTGATAACGCCGTCAAGCTTAGCAAGAGAGTGTACGGCAGGATCGAAGGTGACTTTAGCTCCAAGAAGAGGGAGAGGTATTTTAAGGACCAACCTTCTGAATTAGATGTTTGTTACTGCGATTCTTTGCTCCCAAGTTCAGTGCTTTAGTTATGAACTATTCCTCTCACAGTCATTTAACTTGTATCATAGTCATTTGTTATAGTTCTTCGTTATCATTGTTTTTAATCCTCAGTCGCGTGTTCTGCATTCTTGCGGATCAGATGTTGCAAGGTTGACCTTCATGGGGCCGATACATCTGTATGGGAGGAGATCGAACTGAAGATTGTGGAGTGTATCCGCCACACACTGGACCGCCGGGTACAGTACTATGAGGAGGAGGTCCGCAAGCTGAATGAAAACAGATATATGCCTGCTTGGAATTTTTGCAATTTTTTCACAGTTAAGGTGAGAAACACTTGTTGCAAATTTTCATGTGGCTGTCACTGTTTCTCTTCATTATTGTGAGGGCATCACACTGTATCGTTAACTCTCTGCTTTGTTCTTGCAAGCCTACCAGCTTTTCGTTTCTGCTTGACTTTTAAGATTGCTACATCAGTAGCTACAGATGCGGATGTTGAATCGACTCGTCATGGCAATTTGTGTCTGAACTTGATAATATCTTTGATCCTGCAATTAAGAGCCATCGTTTGTCTTTGTGGATTTATTGCCTGCAGGAAAGCTTGGCCTTCATGTTTGAGATGGCAAATTTGCGAGAAGATGCTCTTCGTGAGTATGATGAATTAGAGCAAATTTACTCAGAGAGTGGTAAGGCTTGAATATTCGATAATCCGTCGTATATCCCTCCTGCATTGTAAATGAATTGTCTATGACTGATGCTTTTCTCTTATGTTCTTGTTCTGTACTTTGTATCATACCGTAATATCTATATCTGCCCTCTTGGGTTCATCACAATTTAATTGTTTGTTTTGTATTCTTTAGTCATTGCATTTCAATTCTTTTCTTGCTCATTGCCGCTAAGTTGTTGTGCAATTATTTTCTGTCTACCAGAAATTTTCTTTGACTCGGACAGCCACGTGAAGGTCAGGGGGTTCCTATGCTACTTTCAGATGAAGCTGTGCTCTACTTTGGTCTTCATGCTTTTGATTTTCTGAAATTTTGGAAGCTTTTGCTCCAGTGAATGCACCACATTCGAATACATCAGCATTTGGAGGATTAGATGCTGGTGATGACTGCGCAGCTCTTCTAGATGTGACTCGCAAGCCAGTGAATCAATTTGCAGCCGATGGTACAGTTCGAGAGTTTGACTTTCGACAGTATCTCTTCTCCCGTCAAGCATCGGTACTAGTTATTCTGTCAACTTTATTTTTCAGAAGTCGCTGTCTCTTAATCATAGTAAAGCTCTCTTAAGTATTTTCATGCGGTGCATTAACATTCAAGTGTTACCCATTTTCTAATGGATGTATCTGTTGCACTAACTTACTTCAACTGTTGAAATTTTCTGAACATTTTTCTGAAGCGTTTTCATGCTAGGGCTGGCCACTATTGCTTAAAAGTATGTTCTCAGGCATGAAACCATAAGTGTGATGTGTGACTTACAGTTAATGATTATAACCTCGAAACTCAATTTACAAACTAAATGACGGTGAGTCACCGTCGGTTTACACTTTGTCCGTATGAGCCTATGCATACGGACAGACGTCTCTAAATTATTTTTTACATAACTCAAAATATCAAAACTCGTACATCTAGGCATTACAAGAGTGTCTTGCACCTAATTTGTACATCGTGGTGCACTGGATCTGCAGCTGCTCTTCAATCTCCAACGCCCAGCGGAGGTCTGTGGCCGAGGGCACTCCTTTATCATCATCTTTGCCAAGATCCTTACACAACATGAGGTAATTACTCGAGAGCGTCACAAAGCGTTTTCCAGCTGCTTCTATGCTGCGCTGTCTGCTGCTTTCATATCAACTTAGATGGACTCTAGCTTTCAGTGTTGAAAACCTTGTTACTTTTCTCTCATAATTACAGCTGGCACTGAAGGCAAGCGTCCGTGTGGTTTTGAGAAAGGATATAAACGCTTATCACCTGGATGCGTTTTGATATTTGAGTTACCTGCGCTTAATTACCCCTTTCGAAACATTCATATTTTGATTGATAAGAATGTGTCTTGTGTTGTGGGTGGTTAGAAGCTTCGTCTAACTGTCAACTTTGATAGATTAGATTTCATTTTTGAACTATTCTCTTAGTATTTATGTTAGTTGTTATTAGCACTTGTTGTGTAAAAGAATTTCGCTCATTTGGTACCGGTCATCTGTGTCTACAGAAGGATTTGCCATTCTGTATGCGGGAAGTCTGGGTTATTACTGCTTGTCTCGCGCTCGTGAAAGCGGCTAGTCTACGCTTTTCTGCTGCGATAGTATCGCAAGATACTGTGAAGGATTTTTATCGACTTCAGGGTGATTTATATTCATATGCAAGAACAAAGGTGTCCTCATCACATTTTGTTTTTGTCCAGATTTTAATTTTCTCTTTTGTAGAGGAATTATCAAAAAAAAATTTGTGACCCAAGTAACTTTTTAAATTGGACTTGGTGACCCAAGCAACTTTCTAAGTTGTGTAATAAACAAGCAGTACTTTGATATCATTTCTTTGCTAGCATTCAGTCTAATCCTGGATTGACTTGGTTTTGCGTTATGAACAAAGACAGCGTGCAGAGAGTTACACTAGATAAGTCTCTATATGTAGAGCCTACTGACACAAAAAATTTGAATTCCTGCTGCAGCTTATGCGTCTCGCAGACTTGATTGGTTATGGCCACAACATTGAGACAAGTCCTTGCAACAGGTATTCAGTTCATTTACTTGGGACTATATCCCACTGGACTTTTCATTTGGGAAATTATTCAGTTTAAGTTGTGCATAATTGTCTGTCTTTTTCGCTCTGGTGCATCCTGTTATGCGGACGTAGTATCTGATTGTCCAATAAGCAACTAAATCTTTCGAAAGTTTATCAGTCTCTCCATATTTGTCAACACAATATGCAGAGCAGGTTTTGATGTTTATAAATTGAGTGCAATGTTAATGAATTTCTACTTTTACCGTGTCATTTACATTTGGAGTATGGTCGTCTGAGCAGTGCAGCGTTGAGCATGTTGCCATGGCCAAGGCCTGCTGTTTGGCCTGCTGTTCCTCCTGATATTTCTCGCGTGCAAGCTAAAGAACAGGTAACTGCTGTTTTCTGATCACACTCCTGAGAGGATTAATTTCTAAGTGTAGTTTTTCTCTTTGAGTGTTCGTACACAAATGAAACGCTCATAGACTTCACCTACTAACGTTGCAGAATGTGAAAACATGTAGATATCACCACCAAAATTGTCAGAAGGTTTTGGAAAGCTCAGAAAGCAACTCTCTCTCTCACCAACTGTTCTTCTCCGTGAAGCCAACCGTCGGAGAGCATCTCTTTCAGTTGGTAGTCTGGCTGAGATGCTTGATTTGAGCCGACTTTCTCTGAAGGAAAGGTGAGAAGGATGGTTGTTACTTCTCCCAACTGAATTTCTGTATAGTCTCTTCCTTTTGTCTGGTATTGATTATTATTTTCTGTTTCAAAGAATGAATTGATACCCGGGACTGTTGAATTTAAATTTGTTTCCCACAAAGTCCAATTCTATGATTCCTTCTTTCTTGCGTCTGTAAGATCTGCAATCTTTTCCACGAGATATATATTTTTTTAATACAGGTTTGACTGAATATCTGAGTTGTCCTCTTTGTTATGACCCAAGGATATGTTTTAGTATCCTGACTCTGGTGTCTAATATGTAAAACAATGGCAGCCCAGCTGCAGATGCTGCTGATGCTGCTGTTGCTGCAGTTGCCGCTGCTCCAGTACCTCCTTCAGCACTTCCTCAGGAGTCTATCTCTGGAGCAGATTCTTCAAGCCACGGAACCCTGCAGAAACACAATAGTATTGAGCCCCCAATGAAGCTGCCTGAAGTTCAAGCAGCGGCAGAGCATGCATTGTTGACCAGCATTAGTGATGAAACCCTACGCACGGCTTTATCATCCGTTGAGGGGTTTGAAGTACGTGTTTGCATCTTTCATTGACCTGAGTCATAACGGTCTCTTTGTGATCTTGGTGTCGAATTATTCATCTCGTATTATTTATCATTTTGCGAAATATGTCAGGTGCATCTGATTTTGTTGCTTTCTGTTCCTGTCTTGCACTTTTGAGAGGAGTTCTCCATAGTTCCAAACCACGCCCTGGATTCTGAGATGTTACAGTCCAAATCTTATAATTCCCGTTGTATAAAGCTTCTGTTTTTGTTGACCGTGTTTAGATTTTCTCCCTGTTCATGGTGGTTTGGTCATTTTGCTATTGAATTGTCATAGGAATTGTTTTTGAACCTGACGCGAGCTGCTGCTGACAATTTCCATCGATCTTGGCGTAAAAGACATGGCGTGGTCTTGGATGGTGAAGTTGCAGCTGTACATTATCGACGTGGAGCACTGGATGCTGCTGCTAAACTTTATGAGAAGGTACAGTTGAACTTTATCTAGATAACATCTAAGGGGCAATCGAAATGTTCATTGCAATTTCTGAAATTTATCGTCATGGTTTCTGATCTTTGGGCTCGTTCCAGGTTCCTGCCATTTTTAACTGATGATTGCAATTTTGGTTTACAGCATCGGTATTTCATGTTGCTTGGGCCTAATGAGACCTTTCTCTCCTGTGAAGACATTTCTATTAGATATTATATATTTTGACCTGTTGAATTGATTGAGGATGTAATGTGTGTTACTCTAATAAACAGGTCTGTGCTCTTTATGGGAGTGAAGGGTGGCATGCTTTATTAGTGCAAGTTCTTCCACGACTGTCTGAATGTCAAAAGAAACTATCAGATTGGGCTGGCTACCTCTCCTCCTGCATCAAGCTTTTGTCCTTAGATCCTGGGCCTATATCTGTTGAGGATCGAATCTCTATTCAAGCGGAAATCGTGAAATTAGCCCATGGTGGTTTGCCTGTACCGGTATCGTTGGACGTGTCTACACTTATCACATTTGCTGCAAGGGGGGGTCCACCACTTGAACTGTGCGAGGGGGATCCTGGCACGTTGATGGTAACTGTGTGGAGCGGGTTTCCGGACGACATTACTTTGGATTCGTTGAGCTTGACACTGGTTACCACTTTTACTGCTGACGAGGGAACGAAGGTAATAAGTCTCGTATTTAGGCTGAAATCGCTAAAATGTTTGTCGTTTCATGTTACATCAGATGACTTGAGTTTCGTGATTATGATTTGGCTTCTGAGGATGGTGCTCCGTACCTGCACAATTACCATATATTTCTCAACTAGCCTAACAATAATTCTCTGCAGTTCGTGAAGAGTGTGGATGCTCCAGTACTCAAGCCTGGAAAGAATCGCGTCTTAATGACGTTGCCACCACAAAAACCCGGGTCCTATGTACTGGGAGTACTAACCGGCCATATTGGGCAAATTAAACTGCGTTCGCATACATACTGTACTACGAGTGCCGCAAGTTCAAAGGGTGGGCCTCCAGATAGCGATGATTATTTAAGCAACGAGAAGCCTCTTCGGACAGTACTGGAGGTTATTATTGCTTACTCTCAACTTTCCTGGACTATAGTTGGTATTTTTTTGTCACACTAGATGTGTATGCGTCGTAGGATTAATGGCCTGCTTTGGACTTGGCATGATTCTCACAGGTCCCAATGGCCCTTTCTGGCCACGTATTTTTGTTTTTGAATATCTTTTCTGTATATTGATGCTATCGGGTCTGACTACATTATCTTATTTAAGTACACCTTCATACCATCGGATGCAGTGTCCATGAATACAGGGTCGTGACGGTTTTTTTAGGACTTATACGGTATATACACATGCAGTGCTGGGGATTTTATGGAACTTGATACACATACAGTACTGGAGACTTTTAAGGGTTAACTTAAGATCTTTGCTAAAGTTTGCGATCTGATCCTTTCGTCATGGCTTGTGTTCTCTTGAGAAAGTATGAGCAGTTTCTTGCATTCTTGGTCATTCATTTTGAGTTCTGAAATGTGGATTCTGATCATGGAATGCCGCGGATACAGGTTGCTAAACCTCGAGCATTGGTAGAAATCAAGCCAGTAATCACAAAGGGACTTCTGTTTGGTGAGGCACAGTGGGTAGGTTTGATTATCAGGCCTCTCAATTACTCCCTCGAAGGTGCTCGTGTTCGCATTTCAACTGGACCAAATTTACAGTTCTTGAGCGATCAAACTGCTCTGCTGGAGGTTAGCAAAATTCCCCAAGCTGAAGCAAATGCACAATTTGTCACTGAATTGGATGCTGTGAAACCCGATGTTCAATCTTCTCACGACATTCTCGAGATCGGCGATTCTCTCGGCAAGGACGATCATGTAGGTGCCGAAATTGGTTTTGATGCGGATATGCCTCAGCATTTACAAATGAAGGATGGTTGCGTTGAGCTTCCCGATTGGTCTAGCATGGTGGCTTCTATTCTGTGGGTTCAAGTGAAGGCAGATTCAGATGGTAATGTGTGCTCACACTTCACTGGAGACTCACATCTGTTTTCTCCTCCTTCCCCAAAGAAAGTTCCCTTAGTGACTCCTGATTTACAAATGCAAGACTTAACTACAACCTCAGTTGCAAACGGACCTCCTGCAGCTTCAGATCTTATTTCTGAAAGTCCGAAAATCAGCAATATTGGACAAGGACATGTGCTCTCAAATGGGAATCTTGTTTCTAGATTTGGCATGAAGACTTTGAAAGTGAAGATGGAGTTTGGAGTGTCTCGAAGCCGCTTGTATGAAAGGTAGGGGCTACTTAAAGCAAGAACAGAGTTCGAAACCTATGTATGTGGTTCAGAACCTCATGTAAATGCACAATTCGCTGTTTGAGCCCCTGTAAAACTTCACAACTATGCGTTGACTGTTGACACCGCTAACACGTATTCTCTATGTTCCGCAGAACCATCGCATTGCAGTTTACCCATCCATTTCGCATTTCTACTCGCATAGTCAGCAGGGGAAACGATGGGAGATTACTCTTGCAGGTAATTTTCCACACACAGAACTTCTTGTGTGTTCTGCGGGCTGCTGGATGTATACTGAAGCTCGTGAATTCGAGCGCCTGCTTTTTGATCACATACAGCGATATCACTCCGTGGCCGCTGTACTCTATCTTTGTTTATTATGTTTGTTAAAGATATCCGGTAAGGAAGTGTTTCTTGATCTCCTGAGGTTATCGTTTGTGGTCTTGCAGAACACTCCTTCAGAGTACTAACTGGGGTGTCTATTCTACAGATCACCTTGACCTCACAATTAGCAGCGGCTGTGACAATTAAGAGTGCAAGCTTGGTACTACAGCCAGGTTTTGCTCATGTCAATAACAACGAGGGGCAGCCCACTCCTGCATGGCTTCTGCCTTTATCGGTCTCAGCCTTGGCCGAGTGTGCCCTTCTCTTTGCAATTCGTTCAGAGCCAGTCACTGCAAAGGACGGTGAGTACGAAGTAGCTTATCATATTGTTTAAGGGAGTCATAAAAGCAGGAGCGTAGTAATGGCAAAAATGTTCTACTTAACATATCATTAAGGTTTAAAGACATCTTCATGTGCAAACTTCGTAATTATGGATCTGAATTGGTATGAGTACCTAAATATGTCAGTGTATAAGATGTCGCCAATCCTTGATGCTGCCGTTTAACTTCACCACTCTCATCTAATTGGCAGGTGATAGCAACACTAGGAGCGGATCTGGCTCAGGGCTTCTAAAACAAGTAAGTTGTCTAAATATTCAATATAAGGTTTCAGGAAATCATGAAGCTGGACTGGAAGCCCCTGTGACAGCTGGTGTCGCAAATAGTGAGAGCTACTTAAAGTTTTCAAGCAGTTTCCACCTTAAAATGCCAGTTCTGGAGCAACTGGTGGCCGTCGGTATGCTCCCTGTACCTTCACAATGTCCCCGTGTTGGACAGCAAGTTGTGTTCCAGTGGCGAGTTGAGAGGCTCAAGGAGGGTTGGGCTGCATCTCAACAACAGGATTCCAAAGGAAAATTGTTCTTGCCCAGAGCACACAATGATCAGGTATGTGTGCAATCATCTTAGTTCTGGTCCTTCGTGCATGCAGCAAGAGAAGTATTGTGGTTTTCCAGCAAAGAACATGACTGTTAAGTAGTGGAGATATTTTATGGGTGAGTCCTGCTGATGTGGAAGAACGCATGGATGTAATAGCATTAGTCATGTTTAGATTATCCGAAATGTGGTGCTTTCTATATAGCATTGAATGTGGCCTATTTGATTTTAGTACATAGAACATGCATTTCGGCTGCTTTTAGTCTTGAATTTGATAATTGTGTCAACGGGTTGCTAGTTTTCGTGCGTGTAATAGCCAACATATTAGCCGAGGCTCACTTGGTGTGTCTTGTTCTGAAATTGCATTTCACACCCGTCATGAATGGGTCCTTAAGCTCCATAGCACGTGGTATGAACTTGCAGGAATCAGAAGACTTGTATTATGAGCTCAAAGCAAACGAAGATTATTGGATGATTGCAGGAAGACGCAAGGGTTTTATTTGTCTTCCTCCAAGTGTAGGCTCCCGCATTGTCCTTTCCATGGCTTGTGTGCCTTTGGTAGCGGGTCATGTTCATCCGCCTGCCTTGCGATTGGTGAACATAGGTCGTGCTCATGTCAGCCGGAGTCCTGCTGGTCCTCATTTGGTTTGTATTTTACCCCCTGCACCTTGTACTGCTCTGTGTATGAGAAAAGGCATATGATTTTCGTGTTCATGCTTCTGCTGTGAAGCTCATTTCACCCGTTTTCCTTGAATTTGTCCGCATATGCTGGCCGTCAGTCTACATTAACCTGATTTTTTAAACAAGGATTTCGGCTATTTTAGATTCCTGTCCTTGTGAACTCTTGTTGTATGTATGAGGTCATCAATGAAGTTCACTATTTCCATCTCCATGATTTGAAATCCTTGTTTGGTTTGAACCTGGAGTCTACCTGTGTGGTTTCTCCTGAACTGCTTTTGTAGGTTTTTTTCTTATGTTCGAATTCTCCTAAGCTTATTGCCCTGAATTGCCGAAGGTGGAATCAAGTAGTACATTCTCTTTGGACCGGATCCGTGATGCCTCTCCTGGTTCGTTTCCCTTGGAAATGTCCTTATCACATGTCAGCTTGCTATTGCTCTGATTCTAAATCGGGAAATAAGATATGAGACTTGGAGTTGATGTAATGTCTGTAATGTAATGTCTTGATGTCGTGAAAGCACTTGAAAATTTCTAACCGCGCAGATCCAAATCTTGGGGAAATTTCAAATGTACACATTCTTTTATGAGTTTTCTATGGAATCGGAAAACAAAAACTCCTTAGTTTGATAGTTAAGGTAGGAGGTCCTTAAATTAACCTTGCTCTAAAAGAGTAAAAGTATCCTCTATTAGGTTTATTTTTATTTTTTCAATGTACCAATTGCATTTGTCAATGTACCAACAATGAGCATATCATGAGGTGGAGCCATTCAAAATTCATAACTAATTCCAAGATGGTCCAAAAAATATGAAATGACTTGGGTTAAATGCCAATTTCATATTTCTTGTCTATGATATAAAAAAAATACAAAATATAATGTCTAAACATAGTCACAAAGAGAATAAGATAAAATTGAGACTTTTAGAATTATGAACACATTGTGGTGATATTGTCATATTGAAAAAAAAACAGATTCAAATAAATATATTGCATGAAGAAATATGAGCATTATACAAAAAAACAATTGAATTTTAGATATATAAAATTTTATATTAAAAATGCCTCTACATGTAGTATTTTTTGTAAACTGCAAACACTACATTAGGAGCAAATAGATAGAACAATTTCATAAAATTCTACAAAATTTTGATTGTATGCAAAATTCTCTTGTACAAAGATCGAAACACCATATTTCTTTCGGAAAATCAAGACACCATATTCTTCTGCTATAGTCAAAAGGCCAAATTAACAACCTTTTGTCATTAATTTCCCAATTCTCTTCAACTTATTCTATTAGGTGCACACGCTCAAATATATATGGTTTTTACATCTTGCATCTTTTGCACTTCTTTGAATATACACTAAATTCTTTGACATAGTTATATTTCCTAAATAAAATTTCTATAACTTTTACATATATTTGTATTTTTTTATATTTTATTTTTGCAAATGATGTTCAATTAAAAAAAATAGGAACCTCCTTCCCAATTAGCTTCTAAATTCTCTTCAAAATTTTATTTATTTTTGCATTATATTTAGATTTTGTAAAACCTTAAAAATTAATCATGTAATGATGTGGAGGGTGATTGTAGATATAGAGGTAGAAGATACTTTATAATCGTGTTTTTTGAACCTTCAACTCACATGGCAAAGAAAAAAATCAATAAATACTTCAAGCGCTGGAGCATCAAATCAAAAGGTCTGAAAATTCAATTGATAGTTCGTTAAAACAGTCCAACAGATAGTTCCTGTAGGCAAAAGAAGAAATTTAGACCACCCAGTTTGAACCTTATAATTGATAATATTAGTTAGAGAGACAAAAAACAGTATAGGATTTACTTGTGTAGGCTCAAAAAAATGTCATAAGCTTACAACCACTATGGAATACAAGCAAGCGTTCCAATGGTCTTCTAGTTACAAGTAACGTTAAATAGTGTCACTTCATATCGTGCAGTCTAAATTGTAATGGCATGTGTTACAGATTTATGCACAATTTCATGCATGTCCACTTTAGACCCCGCCGTTTGATTTGCAAAAGTTCTTGTGAATAGTGACATGGAATCTTTCTTGGAGACCAAGTCGCCCCTCATGAGATACTTGAGAAGAATCACGCTAAACCGGATTCACAAGTCATAAAAATAGTACATTCAAGAAAAAATTCCGCTAGAATTCAAGGTGTCCAACTCTTTGTGGACAATCGAAATGACTTGACTCCATGACTAGCCTGTGTTTAGTTCAAAATTAGGATTCACGAAGAAGGAAGACCTGAGATGAAAATCGTTTAGAACTTTAATAGTCATTAACGTTACTGTTATGCGAGAGGCAATCTTCATAGACATAATGAATTTGATTAACAATGCTATGGGAGTCATCTTCATTTAAGTAGAAGATCGGATGACGTTTTGCAGTGATCCCTTAGTAAAGAATTATGACCGAGTTCCCCACAAATTTCAATCCCTCATACTAAACATTCAAAATAGATGCCAAGCCCATGCTACCAATTTCAAGAAAACCGCAAAAACAGTTACGTACCTCAAGAATGCAACCAATCTTCACGCAAAGAAACTAAAACAGGAATGTGCGTCATGGAAAAAAGAATTGAAGAAAATGGATGTTCCAGGGAAGATCACGAAGAAGGCTAAGGAGACTCGAGAATTGCCACTCGTTCCAGGCCCCCACCAGCGTAGGCCTTTACTAAAGCGGCTGCAAATCCTATGCATCAGCTACTACCAACTTGTGTAGCGCAGGTAGCAGCGTCCGCTCCCGCTGTACCACTACAAATGACAACAGCAATCCAAAACGCAGCAATACAAGGCGCGACTAAAAATCAAGATCAAAAAGTGGAAGGTCTCCTAAAATGTTGTAGGCCCTTCATTAGCCTCTCAAGACGAAGGAGCGAAAAGCTGAACCAAGCGACAAAGGGTCAACTTGCTCAAGGCTGAGGAATTCGAAGGGGCTCCAAGCTCATTGACCAAAAGAGCATTTTGTGAGTACCCCAAGGCTTCCAAAGAGGAGGCTCAAATCATGGCCCTGAAGAAGTAGAACGGCTGCTAGGAAAAAACCCGCTCATCTTGGTATTCAATCCTGCTGAGGTTCCAGAGAAGCTTTTGGAGCCGATAAACTTCAAGCTAGATTTGAAGCGTAGCGTGGAATCCAAAATGCAGAGGTGCTTGAAGGTTGAGGCTCAAGCCAACAAGAAGTTTAAGGAGAATTTGACGTACATGTACATCTTCAGTCGGAGAAACTATTTTGAGTTGAATCTCAAGGACATGGTGAATGTCAGTTCGAAGACAAAAATAATCTATAGGCTGTTGGAAGATGCAAGTATCACAACCGTCCTCAACCAGATCGGGTGAAGTTCAACTTCACTAAGCAAATCCTCACCGTCATGCCAAATATGCCATAGAGGCCATCATATTGAAACGACTGCGTGCAGGTCGAAAAAATTAAGAATATCAATGGCCAGCACACATAGAAGGCCGCAAACTAGATGATTTTGGGGGAGGTCACCGTCAAAGACATGGCCAATACATTGCAAAAATGAATGTGCAAGGTAGTGTGGTCCAACAACAAGGATCATTTTCACACATTATTGTCAATGTACAACAATGGTAACACAAAGAACTTTTACTTGACCTCACTAGCGGCCATGATCATCCATTTTTTACATCTTTGAGGGAACGTCATCACAAAGTTTAGACCCTACGATTTGGCAACAATTATCGTGCGGTTATCGTTGTTTCATGGGTTCGTACCATAATCGCACTGACTCAGTGTATTTTTACGCACTGAATCAGTGCGAAAACAATGAGTATCAATAGCGTATGATTTATGTACTTTAACTATACAATTGTTGTGTCAAAACTGCACAGCACTCATATAGTTAAAGTACATAAACCGTACACTATTGATACTCATTGTTTTTGTACTAATTCAGTGCGTAAAAATACACTAAGTCAATGCGATTATGGTACGAACCCATGAAACAACGATAACCGCATGATAATTGTTGCCAAATCGTAGGGTCTAAACTTTGTGATGGTGGACAAACCGGCTATACACCAAAGGAACGCAAAGCCTGGGGACCAAGTTGAAAACTTCAAGAGATTTCAGTATGTTGTCGGATCAATGCTTCAGACCGCCTAATCTAAAATGTTTTAATGGAGTATTGTTCATTAAATAGGTACTTACAATCTTAAAGACTAAAATAAAAATTGCAATACTATTCTTCTTATGTATGTTTGTGATAGGTGTTTGATATGTTGTGACAATTTAAATTGGTCGCTCTAAAGATAATATGTGCTTACAGGCTTAAAGTGCCATTAGAGTTTTCCATCTTAGATAGGATCAGAGCGGTCGTCTTAAACTATTTATTGCATCAGAACAAATATTGCAATTATTTGCTACCTAGTAAAAGGAGCGTAGTATATTGTGACAGTTAAAACCAACCATTTTAAAAATAAAATCATGCTTTTAGGATTAGTACAAAATGACGAAGCACCTTTCTATCCAAGATGAATTCAGAGCGACTACTTTATTGTGTATATTGTTTTGAAGTCTGTCTGAAAATGTTTTCCATCCATGTGCAAGATTTCAGAGAAAATGTTGTGCAGAGTTTCAATACAACCTTCATTCCAAAGAAGTCGACTGCGGACAAAAAGATCGTTGAATTCAAGAAGATGGGGGAACAGAAGCTCTTCATAACTTCTAATGACACTTGGGTCATTTGGCAAAAGGTCTTCAAGGTACACAAGTCAAACGCGATGTAGATATCGATAACAACTGTGCCTTTAAGGATAGAATGAATAACGAGGGGAACGCCAAGACGTACGAGTACATGTTCATGTCCTAGAACTATTTGAAGGCACTGGCCAGCTTGGACGATGGCGCAATGGGTGGACTGGGCCACAAAATCCTGGACTCACCGCCCAAGGCGTATGGTAAGAAACCAACTTGCTGGACTATGTCAATTTTCATCGGCTTGTGGTGCACCAAGCCAACAACAAGAAGCATAAGAATATGCTAGCAAAAAGGGTTTGTAGAAAAAGCAAGTATTTGAACTTTGCAGAAGCCAACGGTGTCTTTAACAAAGACTCGAGAGACTTCATCCCTGAGAAATGACAGAATCTGAAGGAGGCCATGTGCATTAACTGCTTCCACATGTGGGTCTTGACAAAGATCAGTGACAATTTGCTCAAGTTGAAATGCAAGTAAAGGGCGAAGCATGAACCCTTCCCAATGACCTTATTGCGACCATGAACCGAGTCATGTGCAACGACTAAAGGTTCTTCAATGTGAGAAACTTCTGAATCATCTATTGCGGAAGATTCCGCAATCGAGTGCACTACAACTTAGACTTACGAAATTGACATATGTCGTGAGTTATTGTATTGTATGTCGATGTTGATTATGATTGGATTTGCATGTTTTATGGCTATATTGTGGATGTATTTTTTTCCATTCAATTTGTACACTATGTGATTTCATTCATAATTGATAAAATTTGGTTGTTGCAAAGAACATTTCAAAAAATTATCCAAAAGTGCCTCAAATTTGAAAAAAATAACCTCACATTTTTTGAAATGTATAACACCTTAAATCCACGGTCATAGGTCCCTCATCTATTTTTACTTCAAAAAATGTTTCTCGCTCATAAACTTACCTGCTAGTAACTCTATTAGTTTAACCATTTTCTTTTACTTTTTGAATTTATCTAAAATTAAAAGTAGGAAGTTAAAATTTAACCCTCAGTTTAGAATATTATAATTTAATTTAGAATTTAGAATACAGTAGGTAATTTTTAGAGGATTCTAAAAACATCTTACATTTAAAAAACAACCAAAAAATAAGAAAGTTAAGAATGAATGAACTTTAGTAGTAAAATTGGATGAGAATTTTATTAGTAATTTCATCCAAAAAAGTCTAAAGAGAATCTAAGAAGGAATTTAAGAATCCAAATAAAATTTAGAATTTTTAGGTTAAGGTAGAAATTACTTTGCCCATTTAGATTAAAAATAATTTGTGCATGAAGTTTTAAATTATCAATTAAAGATAAAACTTCATCCATTAATAATTTTTCACGTAGGAAGTTAGTATTTTTGTGTTTACCTTGTTGGAAAGATAATTTCTTAAATATTCAATAATCCCAAAAATAATAATTTTAGAATAGAAGCTCCGGATTAGAAAATAATTAAGAATTTTTTTTTGGAAAATATTCTAAAATTAGGTCATCTTCTAAAGATTCTAAAATCAATTTACACTTAAAAACTAACTCATTTTCTAAAGAAAATAAAGGTGAATAAAGTTTAAACTTTAGTTTGGATGAAATTTTTTATCTTTGACTAAAAATAGGTTAAGTTTTAGATTTAACAAGTAGAATTAATTAGAAGTCA
The DNA here is from genome assembly GCA_951799445.1 of Pseudisothecium myosuroides. Classification (NCBI taxonomy): domain Eukaryota; kingdom Viridiplantae; phylum Streptophyta; class Bryopsida; order Hypnales; family Lembophyllaceae; genus Pseudisothecium; species Pseudisothecium myosuroides. The sequence continues at coordinate 6,478,896 of OX637289.1, read as the reverse complement.
AACACTAAAATTTGGAATGATTTTGAGTTAATTTACTATTAGAATTTGATGGATGAAGTTCTCTAGGTTAGTTTAGAATTAGAACTGCATCTTTTGATATCTTTTGTTAGGAAAGTTTGAATTTAGTTTATTTTATCATTTTAGGAAAGGGCAAAATAGGCCCTACAAGTTAGGCTAGTTTAGTTTTTAGTTCAAATTAAGCTTTCTTTTCAAATCTAGTGCTTGACCTTGTTAGCCAAAGCTAACTGGAAATTTAACTATTAGTGTGTATTCTTAATGTTTGCAACTTGTTTTAGGTATTAGGACATTAGATTAAAAAGAGTATATTGCTTGGAAGGCGTGATTTGGACTAGACTTAGACACCCTTAAGATAAATTAGTCCAAAAAGCCACTAGAACCCGTGTGTAAATTTTTTAACTCAAAAATGGAGTTAGAAACAGTCACAGCATACTCCAATTTTTCATTCACCTTGCTATTTTGCAAGGCCTCCTTAGCCGCCTTTCAACCTTTGTGCTCACAGGGTGTTTTTTTGTAACCTCGTTGTCTAAAACCTCAACATTAGTGTAAGTTTCGAACTCTTGACTATATAACTGTGATGTCTTCTTACTTGGCATTGAAGGATTTCATTGTGCTCCAATCTGTGGCCCACTTTGGAAAATCCTTCATAAGAAACTAGCAATGTTCATAAATAAACTCCAAGTTCATGGGCCATACAAAGTAGGTCCGCTAGAGAAGTTTCACTCAGGTTCAACGACACAGCCTAATGGTATACGGAACAAAAGTGAGTGACATTATGTTTCACTAATCCCCACTTATTCTCCAATGACCTAATTGATATGCAATTTCCTAGCCTTCTTTCATTGTAATATACATGTTCATAAATTCATTACCAAAACGCACCCTCTCTTTATTGATTTTCATTCATTGGATCTTGACTAATGGCCAAAACACTAGGTGTCAATTGCCGCTCTTTCTCATGGTTGAAATTTTTTTTGCTATTACTTTTTTTTCCCTCCACACGCCCCCTAAACCCTAAACTTTGTTGTTTATCTTAGCAGATCTCCCTCTCAGACGTCATCCGCTCTTGTGACAACATTCTTGCAGTCTAAGATTCCACCTTGAATCCTAAAAACAACGAGCCCACTTTAAAACCATAGGGCAGCACGCGGAATTCCTACGACCCCATAGCAACAATCATAGAATCAACCCCACCCACTTATTGAGGAAATCCATCCATAGATGCTAGAAATCACCCGTCTATTGCCAAAATTTCTCTATGTGCTGCCGAAAATTGCTCACCTACCACCAAAAATCGCCCTCTTGCAATGCCGGATACTCTTTTCACTCCTCCTACCTGATCGTCCCCGACCACATCACCACATGGCACCATCAAAAACTATATGCAAATGTCAGTAGCGCATGATAAAGTGAATTGTGCCCAATATTGCAAGTTGGAATGTTGCAATAGATTTTTCTTGGGTCGTACATTAACAAAAAGAAAAATTTGCAACTGGTAGGATGTCTCTAAAATTTAAGGGCATGCCAAACCATTTGTCGAGGCAGGGTGGCGTGCTCGGAGGATGCAGTAAGCGTTCAAAGTAGAAATATAGGTGCAAACAAATGTAGGGTACTTAAAAAATTAGGGGCCTAAAAATTATATAATGATTATTTATACGAAAGTGTATGTAAAATGTCATTGAATGTATTCTAAATACTATAGGGTGTTGAATAATGGATTGCAGTAGGAAAAAAATTAGACTTAGGATACCTCCTTTATATTCATTAAATCCCCTAAAGTTCTTTTATTATGTTTCACCCAAAAACACTCAAAATGGGCCATATTAATAGCAAAGGGCCACAAAAATGAAATCGTGTTGCATCTAACCATACGATCTAGTGTAAACTACTTCATTATGTTGTATTAAAAATTGGGAGGTTTTGACCGCAAAGATTGTAAGGTTATAGTGTTTGAAGTTGAAAAATATGATTGGAGGGGCATCCAAATTAAGGGCAGTTCTAATTTGGGGAGGCTTTTGCACAAATGAATTTCACTTTTTTTCTTGAATTTTTTTTTTTTGCTTTTTGCAATAAAGTTGGTCACACAATCAAAAAAATTCATAACATTTCAAATTGGAGAAGATATACCAAAAAATTCCAATAGGGAACTAGCTTCAAGAAAAGTCTCATACAAAGCCATTTTTTCAACTATTTATAGCTTGCACGTACAGTAATTTTTTCAAAATATGAACAGTGGAGTTCTAAGTTTCAATTAGCTCTAGAAGAAGAAAAAATAAAAATAAAAATCATCCAAACTATCAAAGTTTGGCAAGCTTGATCAATTTGTGTCCAAGCTGAAGTGAAAATCAGTTAGACATAATAGGCCTGGCATGGAAGGACGCTATGTCAGGATTAGCAAAGCTCGATTCTTCTCAAATCACTAATATTGGATTACATTCTCTTTGATTTTGAAGATGTTCCTTACTCCATAAACTATAATTTTAGAATATTCAATATTAAATTTCAATGGTATTACAATATAGGGCAACATTCTCCTATAGCTTGTAAAGTCACATGCATTGTGTGTTCTAAAGTTGAAAAGAGAAGATCTTTATACAAATAGGGTGGTAGGAGGTAAAACAACCCATGTGAGATATGTAAATTAGAATTAGTAGGAGCTCAACCACTCATAGTTAAGTGAAAAGTAGGAATTGTCTTCAAATTAGAATTTTAGGTTTCATTTTGGCATAGTAGAAAAAAAATCCTAAAAAATTTGAACTTGAAAAAGTTGGTAAATCAAGCTAACTTTCATCTCCAAAAATCCATTTGAGATTGAAAGTCTCCAATCAAAAGTGTTGGACAAATTTCAAAGAAGGGTAGAAACGGACATTTTCATTTTTTTCAAACATCTTCTTTAAATTTTTTCTATAACTTTTTTTAGGGGCTCAAAATTACAAACGAGTTTTTAGAGATGAAAGTTGCAACAGACATACAAAATATAAGACAAGACAAGATGAGTTCTGAATAACAAGATTAGAGTTCAAGAAGTACAAGGCTAGAATTAGAAGCAAGAGTTGGGATTAACAGAGGTGTTGTCGAGATTAAGGACTACGTGAGCCTCGACTCTTATATATACTACCAACTAGGAGGTTCTTCTAGAAGCTTCTACTACTTCAAAAGATTCTCAAGAAGCTTGCCTCTAGCTTGGACATCGTCCTTCCAGAAGCTTTCACTACTTGGAAAGCTTCTCAAAACCTTTTTTCTAACTTGGACGTCCTTTTAGAAACTTCTAGAAACTTCTTCTGCTTGAAAAGCTTCTCAAGAAGCTTTCTCCAACTACAAGCTTCTTGAAGAAGTTTCTAAACTATGTCCGTGACAAAAGTTTGCTTAATTTTTCAACTTTTCTTAGTTCAAAGTTTTTTAAAATAAATTATTCTACTATGCCCAAATGAAGCCTAAAATTTTACCTTGAACATAAGTTCTTTGTTTTGATAATGAGTGGATACTCTCATCTCCAAATTTTTCCATATCCTTTGAGGATTCATGACAAACAATAAATCTAATTATAAAAAGACCTCTCCATCCTTCATTCCTACAAGTGTCAAAGAAGCAATTGTTTCTATTAACCACCAATTTTTTTTGGATGGTACTTTGTCAAATGAAAAATTGGTAATTGAATCAATGGATTTTTTGGACTTTTTTTCAAATATAGTAATTAGGAATAATCTCCCTGTTAGGCCAAATGAAGCCACTAAACAACTGACTCCCTGCCACATTGTCTCTGTACATAGTGTCAAATTTAATAGTGTAGAAAAATGTCAGAGAAGTATCCCAGCCTCAACCTCGTCCAAAAGTCTGCCCAAAGCCTTGCCTAAGTGCCTTTGGGGCACTTCAATGTAATTTTTGTTGAAGTGTAAATATCTCTGCCCGTGTTGCCTCCATCCGTGAAAAATAGCATATCTCCCTATAATTCCTAAATCCTAAATCCAATTGTAATTTTTTTTGGTAAAGCGGCAAGGTACTCCTTGTCCTTACCTCCAAAAAAAAATTCAAAAAATATAATGAATTTTTTTGTTTGTAGTGACTAGTGAGTTGTCCAAATTTGCTATGTTGCCAAAAAGCATAGCTTGGTCCTTTAGGGGTTAATGGATCAAAAATCTTAATTTGTGGTTTAGGGGTGGCAATTGGGTTCTTAATTTTGGCATTAGGGTTGGTAGTTGGCATCTGATTTGGTGTCTCGGAGACGTTGACCCGCAGTTTAGATCTTAGCCATCAGATGGACGTTTTGCAATTGGCGGTTTAGGGTCGATAGGGTTTGGCATGCAGATGTTCATAGCGTTTAGTTTGATGGGCTATATAGAATTGTGTTGGCCGTGCTTGTGTTATTTACAATTTTGATTTATGTATTAGGCTTTAAAGGTCTGGCTTACAGTTTATTAGGGCAATTTAAGACTTACAAGATGAGTTTGAATTTGAAGATAAATTTGTACACGCTTGTAGATGAGAGCGCGCAATCGGAGCTTGTAAGTCCATTATTTTGCCAAAATGATGATACTTTTGTAAATTTATTAGTTTTTAATTTATTTTTTTTGCCTTTGGCAAGGAGTTCTCACTAGTGCGTTGTTGCCTAAGGTTGTTGCTAGCTAATGTGCTTCAATTTCTTTCCATCTAGTTGTAGATCAGTTTGAACAATTTTGCATTTTTTTTCATGGTCAAAAGTGGTTGCTTACTTTAGTTTTTGTTGTTTGTTTTTAGCGCTTCTTTATAAAGTGCGTGCTGCTTGTTTTTTCCGCAAATAGCTGCTGCATTTTTCATTTTTATTGCCCCTAATCCACCTCTTGTCATTGTTTTTTCTTGTGATTGTGGTATGGTAGGCCTTTGAATGCCAAAGTACTCAGTAGTGTTGATCAAATTTTCATAGTCGCATCAGATGTGCTCTCTCTTGGCTCATGGTGCGATACAACAGTGTCCAACCTCGGGGGGTCACTTAAATTATTTTGGCAAACAACTTGCAGCATAATATAGGGAAGTATTAATTCTCAGTGTCCAAAAATTAGAAAAAAGTTTGAGGTAATATATGGTATACAAATTATTGTACATTCACTTAGAAGTAAAATACCTAGGTCAATAATACCTCATATTTATAAAAAATTAGATCTAAGATACCCTCTAAGAAATGGATCCTAGATATTTATAGTTTGTAGGATCAATTATGAGTCTATTGGACCACTATTTTGGATGAAATTTTTTTAATCACCATCAAGAAAGTACCCTCTATTGCAACAATACTACATCAATACTAATGCAGTTGTACTACTATTCAATATTGATGCAATATTGAAATTGTACTTATATAATATTGAAATGATTTGTATTCTTGCAGTACTGCAGCATTTGCCTTAGTTGCAGTACTAAAACAACAACTAACATGATTATAACAACTGTAGTGCTACAATATTATTAATTGAAAAATGTACAATTTATAATAAGTATTTTGTATTGAAACAATACTGCATAACTATTGCAAGAATATTGATTTTAACTCCTAAAGGTTCTTCCAACCAAAAAGTTGGCATCCGCCTTTGTTAAAGTCTAATTTATTCTTGAATATATTAATGTTTTTTGTTCAACTTCAATTAACAAAATGAAGCTTATCAACTACACTTCTTCAACATCCATTTTAAAAATTTTAAAAATTCTATATATTGAGTAAATTGTTGCAATTGTAAATTGTACATTTCAGAATCCAATTTTGCAACATTTCAAATTTTGCTTTTTCCAAATTTCTACTTCCAATTTTTTTTTAAATTTCAATTTTTAAATAATTGTTCCTCATTTCCCATCTATGGTTTGGATGGAAAGGTCACATTAATTTTTGTTATAAAGTTTGTGAATGATATATTTTGTAGTACACATTATACATTTAAAAATAACAATAATTTTGTTTCTTCACTTATAAACATGAATAAATTAACAATCACAATAAGACCTTATGTATTAAAAATACCAAAATTAATGATGCCTTGAAGCACTCTATCCATCATCCAAATATGAACTTTGAAGCTCTTGCAAATTAATGTTTGTGTTTTCAAATGTACAAGCTTGACAATCCAAATACAAAATTGTCATCATTAACTCGCAACCTTTGGAAATGACTGCAAAATTATAGAAGTTTCAATAAAATTCAACAATTTGTACCATCATGGCAGGGCAAGCTTAGTGGAAAAGTTTCAAACTAATGGTTACCCAAAATCATATGGATTGAATGTGGGGACTTGTTGCACGTATTGAAAATTGCCTTCTCAACACATACCCCATTTTTTTAGCTACACCTTGTTGTGATTTGGCTGTTGCACGTGCATGGGTGTCTACACCTCCTATTTTTTTGGCTACACCTTGATGACGTTGTGGCTATTTTGCATGTTTCCTATTTCTTTTGTTGAAGCCTGTTGATCTTTTGGCTGTAGTAAATGAATGATTTTATATGTTTCTTATATTTTTTGGCTTATTCATGCTGTGATTTTGTTTGTTATGTATACAAGGTTCTCTTTACGTGTTTTAGTCTTAAGGTGGAAGACGTTTTGTCTTTAATCTTTGTGTTTGGCCCTTTTTTCATTACTTTTTTTTTATTGTAACAATCAGGAGGGGAATCCAAAATTGCCTACCCTTTCCAATTATAAGCAATTATATAGGGGGATAAAATATTTCCAATTAGAAAACTAGTTAATAATAGGGACCACTTAAATACTTGAAGTTATCAAAATACCCCTTTGCCACATGTGGTATTCTAAACCCCCTATGGAGGGCCCCCCCGAGACCTACCTTGTTTTTTGCAGGGCCAAAAAAATGATTTCAATAAATTTGAATGCTTATATCTTGTAATCCATGCTGTAGAAAAATCTGAAATTTTTACCACGTGTTTTCAAGTCAGCACACTATTGTCTCTATAAGATCCTATGGTTACATGTGTCAAAAAAAAAAAAAATGGTACTTTTGAGCATTTTTGGTGAAAACATAGTCATCGAACTTTAGAGGTTAAAACATTCTCACCACTGGCAATAATATGAAATTCAAAACAGGAATTTTTTAAAAAAATTGCACCTTAAAACCTAAAGGACTGATGGCCAAAAAACATTCAAAAGTCAAAACTACCAAGAGTAAAAAAAATTGAAAATTGTTTTTTTTTCACATCTAATTGTAGGTTCTTACACCTTACCATTATGAAAATGTATGGAAAAAATTTCAGAAATTTTGACCAAACAAATTGCAAGATATCTCCGTTTAAAGTAGAAAAAACAAGTTTTTCAACATATTGCGGGACTAGATTATTTGACTTTGAACCTTCTTAACTTTAATTTTTGCACTATAGAGTTTTAAGCTTTAAAATTTTATTGAGTTGAGAGTCTAGGGGAAAAAAATTCAAAATAACTTAATTTTTATTCTTTAAAAAATTGTTAAGTAGAAGTAGGTACAAGAGAGAAGGAAAATCTAAATTATTAATATCTCTAAGATGGATTTAAAATGCACAAAATTCAATGGTGAAATTTTTCTAGCAAAAAAACTAAACCATGTAAGTCTTTTTTTTTGAAAAATTATAAAAATTGCATTCAGAAATGAATCCTACAAGTTATTTTTTCTTAAAAATGCTCTAATTGCCCCCAAAACAAGATTGTCCATAACTTTCTCATAACAAATCTAAGTGGAATGAATCAAACCTCTCTATGTAGACAAAAATACAATTTGTGAGGAAAAAAATTTAAAATATAAATTTTTGAATTTTTTTTTTGTTGACCCCTCTCCCTTGTTTTGAGCTTATTTCGGCATAACTTTTGTTCTCGAACAGTAATGGAAAAAAATTATATTCCGACAAAGCTAATCAATTTTCTATCTTCAAAAAAAGTTTTAAAAAATCAAGACAAAAATTGAGACTGTAGGTACCTGCTCGAAATCCCATTTGTCCCCTAAAGGAACAAGGGATTAAAGGATGGGCTGGTTGCCTGGTAACTATGGAAATTATCCCTCTAGTTACCGTGTGAATCATTGGCTTAGAAATATGCAAAAGCACTCATTAAAAGTCATACTACTATAAAAGTCTTCTTCTTTTTGCAATAAAATTTCAAGGATGAACAGTTGCAATTTTGAGTCCTACCAGAAGAATTTTCTATCACCCATTGGATAAAAAAAAGTCCAAGTCGGGGTTTAAGGGTTAAACAATTCTTTAATTCTAAAAGGTCAAATTTTTTTATATTAAAATAATGCAATTGTGGGTGAAGGGGCACACATATTATTCAAGCACCAGTTGTGGTTCACTCGCATAGCTTTGTTTCATGGTTGAAGTCACGTGACCTCAAAGTTCCATTGCCAACTTTTGTCTACATGTTTCTTTAAACCTAGTGCACCTTATATATTAGTTAATATAGAAATATATTAGTATCACCAAATATCGGCAAAACTAATCTTGACCTAAAAGCCGTTACGAGAATAAATATATGAATAAATAGTTTAAATTTAAAATTTACATAAATGCCCCAATTGATATGGAAATTGAATTTAATCCTCCAATATTCTACTCTTATAGGCCCAAAGTTCAAAACCTAGTAATAAAACATATTAATGATTAAGTGTGGAATAACTTCTATTAATTTTTGAAAATTTCAAATTGGAATAAAGACTAGACTTTACTAGATTTACGTCACTTTCTGGTGCCAATTTTCTTCTACAAAAAAGCCAAATAATATCACAAGCTAGTTTTGACATGCTTAAAGACTATCATAGTAGAAGTCTTAGCTACAATATTTTATTGCAGTATACAATAAAAATAATGAACCATATATTAATACAAATGCACTCTAAAAAAAACATTTTGGACCATGAATTTGTGTTAAATCTAAAGTAAAACCAACAAAATTGTGTTTAAAATAATACAAATATAACACAAAACCATAGTTTGAACTCTGAAATGGTTTTTTCAACATAGATTTGTGCTAGTGATAGCATAGTTTTGTTGACGGTTTGTGATTCAACATTATTTGATGAAAGGCTACATTATTAATATCCAATTGCTTGCGTTGGCATGGATTGTTGCAAGCCGAAGTTGCAATAATTAGATATGGTGGTTGAATGGAATGCCTAAGACTCAAATTGTCTTCATAAAGTCAACTACTTTTGTTGAATATTTTAGCAATATGAATTTGCAGAGTGCCACAGCATCTCCACCAGAAGCTCATGTTTGTTGATAATTTTTGGATGCTTCTTTTTTCAGAATTTGGTTTCTAGCTCGGTTTCTAGGACCTTGCTATTCTCCATGCTACTAGTGGAGGTTTCAATTTATTACTAGAAATATTAAAAATTATAGTGCAAAGCAATTTTTCTTAAGAAAATTCACTAATTTTCTGTTCTATACGATAGATTGATGTTTTTTCAAAATCCTTTATTTCATTCTATTTTGATTAATCCTTAAAGACTATGGGTTATTCTTTCTAAAATTGTTTATAGGTTGAATAATTATTTGTTATTTTTACATAAAAAATTCTTTAAGTTAAAATGTTAAAATGTTCATTTTTCCTTCTTTGGAGGCTTTGATCTCCATGTAAAATTTTGTGTCACCAAAGTCTCCACAATTTGATGAAGAATCCTCCCTATTTTTGAGGAGGGACAACCAATAAATGTGGAATTTGGATTTTATTCTACTTGCACCCTATATAATCAATACAAAAAAGAAATTTAAAACTATGATCACTTTGAACCATATTTTTAATTACTAAATATAAACCTCTTGGCAGATGTCATTGGTAGTATAAAGAGCAAAGGAACTTTTGTTTTTTTTAATTTTATAATAATTTCTTGTATTTTTTAAATATTTTAATAACTTTATATTTAAAGCAGATTTGCAAATTATTAGAAAAATGCATTTTTTGTTCTCAATTGTTAACAAATTGTAATTAATTTTATTTTTTTGTGAATTTGTACTTCCAAAGCCTCTTCAACTTTTAGTAATTGCCTTTAAAAACTTGTGGCGTTTTTTGGCAAAGTGAATCACCACCCATTTCTTTTGACATTTTACCACTACAATAGTACATGTAAAGCAATATTCTTTTTCTAATGGTACTAAAGGCCAAAATGTGGATGAAATGATAGACAAAAATGGTTGTAAATAGTCGTGGCTTCATTTACAATGCTTTAGTTGTATTGCCTTGAAATGATAAAGCTTTAGTTGCAACGTCTCAAAATTCCCAAGTTATTGTGGCTTGAGTTGTGAATTTTTTGTCATTGTGCCTAAATATTCCATAGTTGTACGTCTTATTTACCGAAATTTGTCACAAGATTTATTAATATAGGAAAAATATTTGTCAATATAAAAATTATACCAACTAAACAAGTGATCTGACATCATTGGAATAATATCACAATAAAAAAAGATCCTATGTAATGGTACCAACTTCAAACAGTTGCATTTCAAGATTTAGAGGACTAGATACGTATGTCATTGTCAATGAAATGATACAAAAAGACAAACACTCTAAAAAGTGTGTAAATAAAAAAAGGCTAATTTGAGCAATCATAAATGAATTCTACATCCAAATGATTAAAAGTGCACCCATAATATAGACCTTAGTCATTGACAATGAAACAACACAGAAAAAGAAAAGCACTACACAAACCGTGCACACAAAAAGCAAATTATTAGAACAACCATAACTGAATTCTACATCCAAATGATTGAAAGTGCACTTGTATAAAAACCTAAATTATTGCGATGAAATGCCATAAATTAGAACAAGTACTAAAAAAATGCATACAAAATGCAAGTGACTTGAACAGTCGTAAACCGATCCTACATCCAAAAGATTGAACGTGCACCCATGTTCAAAGTCCACATGCAAGAAATATACGACAAATGTGCCTTAATGAAGGATAAGGCCAATACATTCCTCCCAAATCTTTAATTTTTATTAGAAAATATGTTGAACCAAAATGATTGAAATCCAAACCTTAAGTATGTTGTTTGTTTTGTTTGTTACGTTGAGATCTCGTGAACCATGCGTCCCCCGGTTGTGCTCTTGGTACTGTCAGGAAGCCCTCAACGAGGAGGGATGCACAAGCTTTGTTTCATGGCATTCAAACCTACGGTGTGAAAGTAGTTGAATTCCAAAGTTTTTATTATGAATTAAAAAATTAAAAAAAATACTTTTACATTTATTTTGATTCGATGTCAACGGCACAGGGCACACTACGGTAGTATTCTCCAAGACCACCAAAAATTGACATCTTATTAAGAATCTATTTGCTGAACCTGCCTTACAACTACGGAAATGTCACAAAAGCTGACAATGCTTCAAATAAAGAGTTTTTAAATTTCCTATTTCCAATCATACAACGAACAGACACCAATTCATCCACTTTCCTGAATTTATCATTCATCCATCGAGTACCGACTCGGAGGACAGAGAGAGGAAGCGACGAAGACCTTCTCCCGCGTGTTCATTTTCAGGTCTGGCTATGGCGTCTCCACAGCCCCGGTAGTCGTCTCCACAGCTTCTCCGGCTCCGCCACTCATCGCCTCAAGGCATCATCTTCAACTCTTGCATCACTCGGTCCTCTCCACCTCTAGTTTTTTCCGCTCGTTTTTTCGAACTTAGAATCGGCTTCTCTGGCGTTTTTGCGAGGAAGAACGCGTTTGCGGCACGTGACGTAGTCTGAGGGCGACTGTGCGGGCTACTGTGCGTACGCTTCTCGGAGGCACGAGCGGCGCACTTGTGGCGCTGTCCAGGGAGGAGATTTCTTTGTTGGAAGCAGACGGCTGGTTGGCGAGGGTAGGGTTATCGGTTATCGGGGCAGGAATGAAGTGGTCGGGGTGTTGTGGCGAGAATTTGGAATGAGGATGGCGAGATTCTAGGTTGCTGTGATTTCAGGAATGGAAGATGAGGTTACGTTTTGAATTTCACCGGATAATCGAGGCTGAGGTGCGGCGCGGACTTTTATGCACCCATGGGATGTAGGTTTGGTGCCTCGGGAGGTTTGTCTTGCGCTTTGGATGAGTTAGAAATGACTAGTTGAAAGTCCGGTATGGTGATGTGATGATCGGAACAGATTATGGAGTCATCTAGGTTTTCTTCGAATCGCGGACTTGCTTTTACATTGGCAATGCAAGATGAGCATTAAGCTTTGGAGTGAATTAGGTTTGACTGGTGGATCATTCCATTCGACTTCTGCGGTGGCTCATATATCTTTAGTTGGAAGCTTGCTTCTGTGTTAGACAAGGCGAGTAGCGGATCCACCTAGGTTGTGAAGCCGCGAGAGGGTCATTGGTACCTTATGACCCCTTTCATCAGTTCGTTTGCGCAGGCAACCAGGTTTGAGTGGAAGTTTACGAAGGGCTGCTGTTTGCCCTGATTGTTCGATACGAATCAAGTAGTCTCCGTGTCTCTCAAAATGAACGAAGTGAGGAACCGGAAGGAGAGAACGGAGAGGAAACGTCCACTGGGAGACATTAACAGGATGGCGAAGCCACCATTATCTCCAGTTGTGGAACCCCCTGCAAAGCGGCCTTCTAGGGCTTGCTCTTCGCGGCGACGCTTTCCGGATGATGGCCCTTTTGTTTCGCCGGCGACTCCCCCCCTGCCAAGGACATGGTCGAGTGAGCGTACTGTTTCAGCTGAACGACCGCCATCATCCCGGCCCAGTGCAAGCCGCACAGGCATAAGGGCTGTCTCGCTTGCTCTTCCTTCTTCGGTACCTGCGGATCGTTTGGAGCTTCGAAGTATGTGGGAGATGGCCGCCGTGATGAACTTTTTTCTTGTGTTTCGACATCTCATCAACAATTTACCAGAGTTTACGATGGACGAACTAGAGTCTGCCTTCCTCAACCCTAATTCTCTGTTGGATACCATTCACGTGGTTTTGTTGAAGGGTGTACCGCCTGCAGCCCGAGTTCCGCTTCGCGGTGATACCTGGCCCACTGTTCTAAGCAAGAAGTTTAAAGATTGGTGGTGGAGGGTTGCTGAAGTTCCGTGTCCTTTGATACCTTGTCAAGGCGCAGAGCTGGCTGCATACTTGGAATTCGATCCGCCGACACGCGTCCGAGTGTTGCTGGCACTATGTGAGATGCGCGTCAATCAAGATGATGCTCGGTTTTACGTTGAGGATTCCATGAAACGAAATCAGTTAGATGCTGTAGTGCGGAAGGATAGGTCTGGTTGTGGAGCTGAAGGAACTACCTTCTGGCTAGAGGAGGACCCTGTAATGGGACAGAGACTGTACAGGGAGTGGCAGCCAACCATGCCACCACCACCATCGAAAAATAAGGGCAGGGGCTGGGGCAGGAGTCGAAATGTGCCTCCTCCAATTCCAGGCAATTGGGAGACTGTTGCTACTAATTTCGAGGAGTTCCAGGAGGTTTCTTCTAGGTTGTTGGAAAGTCGGAATCGGTTGGAAGCGGCAATTGGTAAGAAACTTACGCTCAGTCTTATACCGCAGCTGGAAGAGATTCAGAAGAAGAAAGATCGCATGGTTAAGAAACAACAGCGAGAAGCTGTGCTTCTGGATAACATGTTACAAGGGAATGGGCTTGCAGCAGGAAGGTCACGCAGAGAAAGAAAACCCGTAACCTACACATTTGATGAGTTCGATCGTTCCATCAGCGAGGCAATCAAGTTCACTAAGAAGAACGTCTCTGAGATTTCTTTGAGACGCGACCCTGGATCTGCCAACGGTGTCGACGAGCTGGGTCACCTCCGGAATGGGAATGCTGCTTATGGGTACGCGAACGGGGGTGGTGCTGTCAGAAGGTCATCCCGCAACTCTCAATTATACCCCGGAGCCGAGTTTGGGGAGGAGGGTGAGCCTGGTGTTGCAGGTTTGGCGCCGCATCTTGTTGAAGCTGAATTAGGGTTCAGTGATGAAGAGATCGAAGGGGAGGCCGTGTATGATGATGATTACCTTGCTGCCAGGCAACTTAGAGAAAGCCTCTCTTCAGAGGGAGGTGAGAGCTTCAGAGGAGACGATCAGGACGACGCTGATTTTGATGGGGATGGAGATGGCGAGAAAGTTTCTGAAGATAGTGATGACTACGGTGATTTTCGTGGAGGCGACAGTGATGGTGGCGGGAGCGAAGAGCGAGTGAGGAAACAGCCAAGGCGAGGTCCTAAGGTACGACTAGTAAATGACATTTCTCGAGAAGGTGCACGCAGAAACGCCAGACCTGTTTTCGATATGAGTAGAGTGAGCGACGGCGAGGGTAGTGACTTCGATGGCCAATTTGCGCGAGATTCGCAACGGCGGTCGCGGAGGCTTGGAGGAGCTAGGGCCGAAAGCAGTGCTCAAGCTCTAGATCGCACAGAGATCGCTGACGTAGGGTTTGAGGAAGCAAGTGACAGCCATGAAGCAAGTGGCTACAGTTCTGAAATGCGGAATGGGAGAGGTACTCTAGCAAAGAGGAAGAATATTCACGCATATCCTATCGAAGACGATGCTCAGTCTATTGATCATTCTGAGGAACTGTCGGTACAACATTCGGCACGGTCAGGTTCTGAGGAGTATCAACAAGCAGCAGGTTCTGTCGATTTCGATGAAGAGGATAGCACTGGCCACGAAGTTGACAACGGTAAAGGTGATGGAAGACGAAGACAATTGCTTGATTTAAATGAGGTTGCCACTGTGGTCCGGGGAAGTAGTCCCTTGTCAGATAATGGGGAGAGTGAGTACTCTGATGACGAACCAACCCACGGTGCTGAGGCAGGTTGAAACACCTTCTCGACTTTACACATCACGACGTCATATGGCGATGCACACAATTTGTAGGTACGTTGTACATTAATCTGAAGGAGGCAGAAACATTTACTTGTATTCTTGAAAACCACGTAGCGTAGCTCAACACTTTAGAAACCTGCACACTTTTGAGCTGACCGGGTTCTCAGAGGAAGGAGGTTTGTCATTGAAGGTTTCTCCTGGAACTCCAGGAGGTGAGACTAGGTTTTTGCAAATGAAAACGGCATTGCCACCTCGAAGCTCATTCGGGCCAAGGTTGCCATCTCCAATGAGTAGCATGAACTTTTGGATTCATCGGTGCTTCTCATGCCTGCTCTGATTCTTAACGGAATTATCTCTCCTCATTTGGATTTTTCAAAGTATTCTCTCTTAGATACGGTAGTCTGTCCGCTTTGGGAAGCTAGCTTGCATTGCATCATCTCCAGCTGTGATTCCCTCGAGTTTTTATTAAACCTTGGAAGGATGCTGAGGACGTTTTTTGTCCTTTGGATGGTCAACCAGGCTTGGTGCATATTGGAAAGTATTATTTTCATCCGATTCTTTGTGTGTGCAACTTTATTGATGCTATAACCACATCATTTAGTTAAATTCAAGACATTTTAGTTGTTGTTTTATTTTATATGGGGTAGTTTATCAAAAAAGTGGTACACTATCCCTATGGATTTCAATACTTTGTGCTCTTTTTTCCTTTAAACTTGTTTTTGACATTCAAAATGATTTCTTTTGCTTTTGAGCAAAACTGACAAAATGAAGCTTCTATAGTGTAGTTTCTACTCCACTTGTAGTAGGGTTTTTTGGGGGGTTTTGGAGAAGTGCTAAAGTGGCAACATACAAGAAAATGTTGTAGCCAAATATTTTAGTATTCATCTATATTTTGGATAGAACTATCTTTTCATCCACATATTTGGATGAGTTTCATTTAAAATTGTAATTTCATCCAAATTTTAAAAAAAAATTGAAGCAATTTAGGATTATCATCCAAATTTTTTCAAGTTTTTCTTGTAGGCTTGATGCAGCCCAGTTTTTTTTGAGGCATTTGGGCCTTATATTGCCCCTCAAAAAACATTGACTTGTAGTGATATTTTAGGGTAAGCTTAGTCATGTCCCATTGACTGCACAATATGTTCCTTCTAAAATCTTTGAAGAAAGTCCTCTAATTATTAATCGAAGATAAGTGTAACTAATTTTGTCTACCACCCAATGGTGTTGCCTACAAGATATTCTCATTACAATACTTTTAGCAACCTTTTGGCATCATGGCAATGCACTTGAGGAGGGGACACATCACCATGTGGTTTAGCATGGGTCTATTTACACTTTACCAATTTAGTCCTAGTAAATTTTGCAAAATCACAAAAAAATTCATTTCTTGTCCAAATGTCTTGATTCTAATGCAAATTACTTCTCTGAAACTTCTCAATCTTTGAAAAATATATAAGTTGACAAATAGCTTTTCCAAGGTACCTAGATAGAAAAATTTCTTGGTAATAGGCATGTTTACTTTATAAACAACCCCACTTACATTGGTATTGTAGATAAGTGTGAATTATTTCTTTCAACCTTGTATTATTGAATTTGGCTAAGTCAGGTTGCTATGGTTCAATTTCTCTAAATTATTCACTCCAAACCTTTTATGATTTTTAGATCCACTTTGGTGCCAGATAGTAGTTGGTTTCAATTCAAGCCCATCAGCTTCTGAGTAGGAAACTTGTAGTAGAGTTTGTTATTAATCCTAGAAGACATTAGAAGGGATTTGGGCCAAGAAAGGGCCGTTTCAAGCCCGTTCCCCAATCTGTCCCCATGCTGTGAATAGTGGTATGGGCTGTCCGAAAATTATATTTAAGAAAAAAAAAAAAAAAAAAAAAATTACCAAATTTCATTTTAAGAAAAAAAAAATGTGGCCAAGTCCCGGCCATGTCACCCTGCTGCGGTGGCGCAGTTTCAGCAGTCAGGAACTATTCAAAACTTGTGGAGAACTCATGGGAACTCACGGCCCTTTAGAGGGCCCAAATTCTCTCTAATGATGTAGCCTTCATGACTAGGGTAGTCACCAAAATATTCTGATTATTGAATGAGTAGGTGTATTCTTTGTTTTTATAGTTAATGGACAAGTCATTCATCATACCCTTTAGGTCAGCAGCATCCTTACAGGGTTAAGCAAGTTTTAATGGACGATTTGAGTTGGACATCATAACCATACAATGCAATTTCAGAGTTGGATTTCAAATGTTAATAGTGAAGGTTCTATCAACTTTGTTTGGGAGTAGTATTATAGTGTTATTAAATAGATATTGTGAGGATAGATGAGAGACATGTGAGAGTTTTATTCTTTAGTAATAGGCAAAAAAAAATAGTTTGCTATGTGCACTTAGTTGTTTGGGCTAAGAATTATGATGGAGACTACTAAAACTTAGGTAGATAGTTTGCAATCCGAGTAGAATGCATAGGGGGTACATAGAAAATTCATTTGTTCATGTAGCCACAACAACTCAAACATGGGACCCTAAAGATATTTGTATATTATTGAAAGTTATTCAAATCTAGGAATGAAATTAATACTCTACTTCCAATTTACAACACATAGTTTCAGTTTTGGAATTTCAAAAGTTTCATCTACTTAAAAAAATAATTTTCTATCCGTTAAACTATTTTTAATTCATATTGAAATAAAATTTTAACCATTTGAATAGTTTTTCATCCATCTTGACTAGTGGGGTCTTTTAGAAAGTGTACTTTCAAACAATCGGAAGGTATGATTTCTAAATACATTCAACGTTTTTATTCTACAATTTTTATGTCAAAATAAAGTTCGAGATAGAATTGGCTGGTATTTTCCAAGGATTAGTGAGTCCCGATTTTGGACCTCTTTTCATTATTTAGGGGAAGTAAGTTGAATACAAGTAATCATAGTTTATGTTCATGATTGCATAGGTTTCATATGATATATTATGGATACATGACCACAAGTAATGAGTGCATATCATTTGAAATTTCAGTTGTATTATGCTTGATAAAACCATAACTCAAATGGTTCAAGTTTAATTAACATTCAAGCATGGTTCTACTATTAATTTGTTTTTGTTTTTGTTTTTGTTAAGTTTTGTTGAGAGTCCAAAATGAAGATTTTAGATTCTCTTATAATGCATTTTTCAGGCCCTTAAAAATCTAAAAAATTTCAAAGTGTTGAAAATAAGTGTATATAGAATTGACTCTATTGAGGCTCAATGTACCTACTCATGCTACTAGACTCCCGCCCATAAACAATCACCCTTGAAGCAAAAGATTCTTCAACTCCCATTGAATGCCTCAAAAACCTCTTCAACTCTCATTGGTTGCTCTATCAATGGCATGTGGTGTTTTCAAGGGCATAATGGATCTTTTGCCACCCTTCTTTGCTCCTTTTAAGGGGACTTATTAGATGGCTTAAAACAAAAAGAGGTGGACTTCAGTGTTTACCCCTTAAATTGTTCTTTTAAAGTGATGTGCAAGATCATGTGTGAATTTGATAATGATCCACAATAGATAGTTTAAGGTCATATTGGCATCACTTCAAACATTAACCTTAAAGCAATGGGATGATGAGTCTATAACCACATAATTGAAGTGTAGATATCTTTTTAGTCCAACACAAAAATTCATGTATTTTTCCTTTGACCTTCTAAAAAAAATATAATTAATGAACAATAGAATACATCTTGAAATAGATTAAAACATTGAGGTACAAACAAGAGATATGGAGGTTGGAAGTTGATGGTGAGTTCATCCAACTTTGAAATTTACATGAGGAACAAAGTGAATTATATCCCATTAGAATAATTGCAACCTTGCAAGTTCAAATGAACATCTAAGATATCATATTTCACATTTTATGATTGAAAGAGGGAGATTGACCAAAAAAAAAATTGCACAATTGCTACATTTCTTAGTAGAAAATGCATTCAGTCAATGACAGTTTCCTTAATAAGATGAGTATAAATTTAATTAGAAGAGATTTGAGGCCTCCAGAGGGCCGTTTTGGATTTGTTCCCCTTCCCTATTCCCCTATTCTAAACCAGCAATAATGCTGTCAGAATTTTTTTTAAATGAAAAAATGAAAAAAATGATATTAAATTAAATTAAATTGTTTTTTTTTAAATCTGACGTGGCAACGTCTCGACCACGTCAAACTGCGCATGTGGCAAAATTCCCAAGCTGAGAACATCCTAGGAACTTGCAGTCTTCTAATGGCCTCAAATCTCTTCTAATGGATACATTGTTATTTACATACAATACTACCATAATCATTAATATACTTTGTCCTGAGAAGTACTTGGTCAATGTCTTTTTGAATAATACCACCAAATTCATAATATACTATATAGCCACAAAGGACTTTCAGGTCCTTCAAAGGTTAACCATGTAAGGATATAAACCTTGTTCACCATGAAAATCATCCTTTTTGGTACAATGTGGAACATAAAAAAAAAAAACTCATTGAAGGCCTTACTACTCTACCTGCCTTTATCGGACAGAGGTGCAAATGTACGATGTACATTTGCACCTCTGTCCGATATAGAAGGATTCTCCGTCATGCATTATACACTTGATGTCTCTCGCATCCTTCCTTCCTCCTTCTAGGGTTCGGCCTGTAAGGATGCCCTGAGCCAGAAAATGGTCACTGTAGAAATGAAGAATGCATCTATTCATCCAAATAATTATTTTGCACAAAGTACTTTGATTCAGGGTTAAAAACTTGGTAGTTATTCGTTAAATTTCCATGCGATGACTGGAGTTCTCTTTCATTTGGCAACAGAACCCAGTAAAAATCTAAAACAGTTCCATATTAAGAACCCTGCTCAATACAGTTCGGTAATTACGTTAGTGCAACACACGCTGTAGCGGATTCCAAGGTTCTTCACGGTAGCCTGGCAGGATGGACATGGTGCCAGAGGCAGACTCTCAACTAACAGGACAAAACGATATATTATACAAAACCTTCCACTGCTAAAGCAATAGTCAGAAGAAGCAAAACATTTACGTACATACATCCGTCACTGCTAATGCGCTCTGATTCTTGTTTAGAGCACTGGGACAATTAAGTAAGCTATCTCATACAGAGGGATTGTAAAGCTTCGTAGACAAAAATGAAGTGACATTACAATCACAGATCTACATATAGAAGATTGAGTCTCCACGGAAGGACTTCTATCGGGCATAAAAAGTATAAGCCACAGTCACTTCTCCTTGGATGGAATCTCCGTGCCTAGATACAGACGATGAGATGGTATCAGAACAGGTTCCAGTGGTGCTGCAATCGCACACCCCCTGAGATGCACTGCCTAAAAAATGTTGATGCTGCAGTAGTCAGTATCCCAGAGACTACTACTTTCATCCTCCTTCAGCATACTGCAAGATCCTCTGAAGTGGACAGCAAGAAACCTCCAACGAATGCACTGGTCTGCGAGTGCAGAAGCAATCATGCAAGAAATGTCGCTCTGATAATGGCGCATGTTGATGAAACGTAAGGCACGATCATCTCCATGCGAGAGCATAAGCTGCGCGCTTCGACGCTGAAATCCAATGTGCATGTGACCCTGCTCGTGTGCGCATTGTAGCAAATCTGCTATGTACAAAAATAGGGGAGGAAGTGAGCCGCGCTAGTGCTCAACACGATCAGGAGCGTCAGCGCCGAAGTATTCCTGCCACACACGAGGATCAGCGAAACCTGAAGACGGTGCCCAAGAAACATCATCCATAGATTCTCGGCATGAAAGAGAGGGCGTGAAGGGGGTTGTCGGACAAACGTCGTCCTCATTCACTTCATTGCACTTCTGCTTCTTACGAAACTTCGATTTCGCTTTCCTGAAGTTTCGGATGACGACGACAGAAGGCAGCTTGATGCAAGCAAGCGCTAAAAGATGTAGAAGAGAGAGGGGGCAGCAACACACGGCTGTACAATCAGCTGCTGCTCCAGCCATACACTTGCACATTCCTGTTTTCTTAGTGGTGAAGCTCTTGGTTTCCCATTCTTCCCCGCTCCATTGTCCCTGCTGCCAACGATCGCCCTCGCGTCTGCAGGAACAATCAAATCCTGCGACGTTCCCTTTAAGTTTGTTGGGAAACTTCGCAGGCTTCGCAGAGGCAGGAGCAGAACCTTGCGATGTCAAGCTCTTCGGCCGACTACCAGGAGTTTCTGCTATCAGATGCTTCTTGGAGTCGCTATGTTGCACTGACCGGTGCCTCACATGCGTCCTGGTCTGGTCCGTTTCTGGAGTGCTCAACGAATGTAGAAATTGCCCGGCCATCCCTTCATTCTTGAAAGATTCCTGCACATGATTCAAAAGCGCTACCAACAATAAGCGCCACCTCTGTACAATCTATTTCAAAATTAATTGCACTGTACATGAGTGAACACTTGACGGAATTATCCAGAGCATTCGCAGTGATACCAGGGAGAGAAACAACAGACAAGTTTCGGAGAATTCGTACGAACACGGTCACTTTTCATGCTTCACCACTATTGCAACACATGCGTGATAATAATGCAGTTGATAGCAACTGTCGCAAATCTGCGACTTGTGAGAGAAGCAAACTACATTTTACTTTGAACCTCCGGACCTGTGTTACAGCGTTTTCTCCGAACTCTGAAAACGCATGGTCTAACAGTCCTGAAAAATGTATGAGATGTATTTATAGAATCCTTGACTTCGCAGGGCTTGAACAATACGAAACATCAACTAAGCAATACCACTGCCGGTAGTTCTCTGGAATGACTCTTCACCGAAATCGCTAAAACTTACTGACTCCATCAAAGCACTACTGCAGAGCAATACACTGGCAAATACATGTAACAGTCCGGCACATGCGGGCTAGTCCAACCCTAACTAACAAGGACCATGACAAAAAACTGGTGAGACCACCTGAAAACTGTTTCGTGAGAACTACCAAGGACCTAACGAGACCTGCTCTCGGCCAGAACCACGATATGCCAAGGGTGATATAAGAATCCAGATAGCAAGGGACTCTCTACACCCTCAATTCCAAAAGTAGGAACAGTCTCATTTCCTTCGGAGAAAAAAACACTATTTTATATTCTACTGTAGGGAACATGCAAACCGCCAAAAAGGAAAAGGCCTTGTCCAAGAGTGACGAACTGTCGATTAACAAACACGTGTACCAAATAATCAAAAAACGAGACCTCGGTCGTTTCAAGAAGGGAGCAAAGAGAGCAAAGAAGAAAGCAATGTTTCAGCCTTTCACTCGAATTCAAACTAAGACTCACATCATTGATACCGAGTGTTACAGCAACACCAATGCCAGACGCAAGCAAACACCAAAACCTACCTCTATCCAATCCGGTCCAGGAGGAACCTCCGACGACAACACCCTCGAAATAGCCTTCACCTCCAGAAACGGATCCTCGCCACTTGACGACACCGATCCCACGTCCATGGTCATCAATCACGCAACCTCTTCCTTAATCCCCTCGGTAACAGCTCCCACACCGATCATTACAACATCCACACCACCTTCAAACGAAAAAGAATCACTCACACACTACTCTCCACAGACAAAACCTTACACCAAACAAAAAAAGAAACAATCCTCCAAGCTCCCTCACACAAACCAAAACTACAACTCCATAACCCTACGGAATCAAACGATCACAAACAACAAACAACTCTATTCAAATAACAAAAAACACGATTCGCACGCCGTCGCATGCACGCACGCACAATCAACGCGGCGAGACACAACCGACGGCACCGACGCTGCGGCAGGAGCCACTGGAGACAGAACGGAAAAATAATAAAAATCGGCGACAGCGGCCGCAACAGTAACTTAGACACTCAAGAAACGTTCGGAATGTTCGGAATGTTCCGGAGAAAGCCGCTCTCTCCCACTCGAACTGTTGATGCTCGCAAAAACTCCGCCTCGCACTGTCTGTGGCTCAGCTTTAAGCAGGGGAACAAATGAATGGATGACGGAAGGAGACGGAGCTGCGAGGAAGGTGCGAGAAAGGGCGCCGCGGGTCGGAAACATTTGCTACCTACCAAGTGGGTCCGGGGGAATCCCCCTTCTGCCGGAAAGGGACGTCGGGACAGGGGCCACAGGCGCCGGCCTGTCCCGTGCGCGCTCTCGGGAACACTTGCTCGGTGTCAGGTTTCGATTGGTTTGAGGTCGCGTTCCCATTCGTGTTCCTTGTATTTGGGAACGGTGAACTCTTGGGAACTCTTGGTTCTCCTGATTCTCGGGTCGTGTTCCATGGGGCGCTCCCTGAGTTCGCGGATTGGGTGGGTAGTTTGCCAGTTTTGGGGGGCGAGTTGATGAGTTTGATTGTTCGTCAGTTTGTCGTTTTTTTTGGAATGTGTTTTTTATTTTATTTTGGGGGGGGAGGGGGGATAACTCAAAGGAAGTTTAATTAGTTTATTAGTTTTTTTCATTTTGGGACCATTTTATTAGTAAATCATTTTCTGATCACTCAGAGGAAGTTTTATTAGTTAATTAGTTTTTTCATTTTGTGAGTTGTGACCATTTCATTTGTAAATCATTTTATGACAATTTTTTAGTAAATCATTTTGTGACCATTTTTTTAGATTTTTCATAAAGTGGCCACTTTACTAGTAAACCTAATACCGTTGAGTCTCCTTGAAGGTTATCCTTTTTGTCCCATTTAGGTTTGAGTGAGGGGGGGACATCAGACGTGGTCCCCGGGCTAGCCAATTGAAAGTTGTGGTCCACACTCCACAGCTCAGCATACTTGGTGACATTCACATTTATAGTTATTGAAGAAATGTAATTAAAGTGCAATGATAATAAACAAATCGAAATGAAAAATCTAGAGGAATCAATTGTCTAACTAACAATTATTGGTACACTAATAATAAAATTTAGTGTTACGGTACGTATAGTGTTCTTTACCTTATCATGCAACTCGATCTAAGGGCCGCTTTACACCTAGAGGTCGGGCCAATTCGTCACCAAGCCAATTGCCCAAAATTTCAGCCCATTCTTGGGCTGGAGGCCGGCCTTAACTAATCTGACATTGGCCTCCAGGCCAAGAATTGGCCTCTCATTTTTGGTGCACCCAATTCAACAAGCTCGGGCCATATTCGGGTCATGTCAGATCGTCTATTTGAGGAAAAAAATTCCGACATAACAAATTGGCCCGGCCTCTTGGTGTAAAGGGGTTGGGGTTGATTTGAGCCTTTCAACCAATCACAAGCTCGGATTGTTGGCCTCTGACACACCAAATTGGCCCGGCCTCTAGGTGTAAAGCAGCCCTAATTCCCATTTAGTTAACAATTAGTAGTGTTTATGTTGGATCTTGATTTAGTGTAGGGTGAATTCTCTTAGTCTTAATTAAGTTGACAAATGGTATTCATGGTGTCAATTAATACTGGAGTTCGTAATTAGTATTGCAAACACTAAATTTCATTATTGGTGTAGCTTCTATAGGAGGCTTTACTAATGGTACTAGTGTGTGAACCCAAGAATGCGAGCTTGTGAGCATTGAGCCTACAATATAGGTACCTATAATATAGATACCCCACACTACAGAAGGTGTGTGTATCATAAACACCTATAATGTGGGTATTTGTAACATATATATCTTATAATCATAGACGATTTCTATAGTATATACACGTATAACATAGGTGTGTAGTATTCAAGGTTCATGGGCTCACTCTCCTATACTCACATAGTACCAACCCTAAGGCTCTACCGTCTAGTTGTTGAAGGTCTAGGAATTCCAATTTTGCGTGCAACATGGTTTTTTGGGGGTGTATTCAATATAGAAGGTGAATGAGTTGAAGTATATAGTAGAAGGAAAAAAATTGTGCCATGCTATGCCAAATCCAATGATACATAGCAATGTCAATTTGGATCATTTATTATAGCAACTCTTATATGTTAAAGAAACTTCAAAGCAATCACATATTCCACTAGTATGGTGTCATATTTGAGCATGATAGTATAATATGACATTAAAATGAAAGATGCTTATTGTTAAATTGTCAATCCAATTAGATATATCTTGCCATATTTTAATACATAATTTATATTTTAGAAATTACATATTGTACCATAATTATAGTTTTCCGCATACTTTTAAAAGTTTAAATATTGTAGTTACAAAGGTGAGAGTAATAAAAGTGTACACTAAAAAGAGCTTGAAAAATGTATCATCAACTTTTGATCAATTGATGTGGAATCATAACTTACATCTAAAATCATTGTACAAGCATAAAAAATTACATAAAATAGACATAAGGAAATTTAGCTATGAAAATCTAATGAGAGAAATCAACCCTATTAGAAACAAGCTAGAAGACAAAATTATATCAATCTAGCAAAATCATGCTTAAAAACATCACCAAATGAATGCATTAAGGAAACGGTCCGGCAAATTAGATAACTTTTGAGTAATTGACATGGTATTAGAACTTGAGATCATTATCATTGAAAGTGCATCAAATAAACTCAAAAACATAGAAACAAGAAAATCTAGATTTAAACTTTGGACTACCAATATAGATCCCATAAGAGGTAGAATAGGCAAAAAGACAAAAATGCCAAGTGATCATAGCAAATTATGTTTACAAACATAAAATGATGCAAATGGCACCATACATTTGCAAGATTTCTTTTACATACATTTACTTTATGTTTTCCTTAATCCTTGCATCAGAAACACTGTTTTGTGGATTTTGTTGTAGGACTTTAAACAAATAGATTCTAAGTCTTAAAAAGATAAAGCTTGTGATTGTGCAATCAAAACTCAATTGAATCCTCCATTCTATATCGTCCATTCTTCCATTATGAATGTTTTTTATTTTTTATTTTAGAGATGAAATCAATTGTCTCGTACATGTTATAAAAAATTGTTTTTATTTGTGGATAAATTCAAGTTACTATAAATTTTTGAAGAAAAGTGAAGAAAATCTACCTAAATACAAAGATATCCTTTAAAAATCTAAATTTTCAAGAAATACATTATAGTAAAGAACATTACCATCAAAGAAATATTCATGTCACTCTATATTTAAAATGGGTTATAGGGTGTCAACTCAAATGCTCATTTTTTGGATTTTTTCAAAATTTTCAAGCGGATTGATAGAAACTAGACTTTAGTAGCTTCATTTTGTTAGGTTAACTCAAAAGCAAAAGACATCATTTGAATGTGAATAAAGGGGGAAATTTCTACATCCTGAAATACGTGATATAGATAAACCTTTTTGTATTTATAAACCATCCCATATAAAATCTATAAACAACTACGACTTAAATTACACTCAGTGATATCTAATCCAAATAATGATGGTTAATCACAAGTATCTCTACCCAAATAAATATGTGTTACCTTTTGTTCATCTCTTTCCTTGTGAACTTATATTCAATCCTTTATTTGATTTTTACCTATAGGACAATCTTAGAATGCTATTTCTCCTAAACATCCACATGTCACTACTAGCTATACAAAATAAACTCTTAGGAATGATGGGGCCCATCATACCTCTATTGTTTTTAACACATGTTTCACTTTCATTTGCCTACATAACTTTTGAATTTTTCAACCATTGTACACCATTGTTATATCTCCCCCTATGAATAGAGATAATTATGATGCACTCAAAAAAGTCAAGTGAAAATTATCCGTTCTTCAATAGGGATTTGTGGCACCTTTTTCTTCCCATTCCCTTGAATCTTCAAAGAATGTAGACGTTTGGTGGCACTCTCTCCTTGAATTATAGGGGTTCCATTCTCTGAAGATTGAGAAGTCTTTTTTCTTATCCTCTAGAAGTAAAGAATGGGCATGAAGAAGTTTTTGCGCGTGAAGTTCTTAGCGCTTCGCTTCTCGCTTTCACTTTGCCTGCCAATTTCACCTTTGTTATTGCTCCGTTCTCAATTCTACACAAGACACAAAAGGGGGGTCACACCTTCTTCATGAAGAACGGCTTATGTTGACTCCTCTTTTCACTCCATACCTAAGCCTTCTCATTCTTTATAGAAGTTCCATTCCTGGAGAAGATGCAACAACCCCTAATATTAATGACAAAAGACTATTTGACTAGCCAAAGGATCAGACATTTTTTTCATGTCTAGCATCTTCACAAGGTCCGTATCCATCCAAGACGAATTGGAGTTCTTTCTCTCTCTCTTCCTTTTTCGAGTTGGATACAATTGTTTGTTCCCTGCCTTTTCTTTTAGCTTGCTTCTTTTGACCCTCTCTCTTTCTTTGTCCAGCCTTGTCGCTTGGCTGCCGTTCGTAACAGACCTTTGCTTTTGCAATGGATTCCATTTGTTTAAAAAATTAAAAATAATTTTTTTGGTGTTGGTTGCACAAGACTAGAATGATGACGTCAACAACCTCCGCCTTCCACTTTGTGTGAACTAGACATCAACCTATTGAATGCTATTTTGGGATTTAGTGGAACAAAAGGAAGTCGGTCACATGGCTTCGGCGGAGGCTCAGTGAGTCCAGTTGAAAGCTATCCCCGCCAGTATCCCACTGATTCCATCCACTCACTTGTCGTCGCTGAAGTTAAGCTTATGGATTCCTCATTCCTCCTTCGACAGCGAAAAGTCTCTCCAATGACAAGTCTTCCAATGACAAGTCTCTGAATGGGATCTCCGCAACGGTGGAACAGATCAACTTTGGTGAAGCCGTGAGTTGAGGTACTGAGGTGACTGCGGGATTAGAGGAGATCCGCCGCTTTGGAGATTGACAGGCAGCGGAATCAAGGCTGGCTTCAGTTGCAGTTCAGTTCGGTGCAGTGAAACCAAAAGGATTTTGGAAGACTGATGAGGTGCAGGTTCAAGTTGAGTTTTGAACCCTCAGCCCGGTAGTAACGTCGGTGCAGGGGTGGGCTTACATGTGAAGTGGGGTGGGCAAAAAAAAATTACTAAAACACTACAACAGTTTCATCAATTATGAGTGAGCGTGGAAGTAGGAAAATGAGTTCCGCCAATATCAGTGCATTCCACACTGTAGAAGAAAACATAAAATGTGCTTTCTATATTCCAGTATTGGTGAATGTGCCCACCTACCGCTATAAGTAAGGAAGCTTTAACTGTCCAGTGGATGACAAAAAATCGTTCTATATACTGAAGTGAAGATAGAAGTGCAGATGTTCATCCTTAGAATTTTGTGCCTGATAGTAAGTCTAGCATGATAATAGTTTGACCTCCAATGAGTGCTCTTGAGGTTTTTGTAAACAAATGATTGACATAGTCAATAGCAAAAGTGATGTGATCTACGGTGACCATCTTAGTGTCACAAGGTTAAAATGATAGACCCAATCCAAAGGGTTGGATTTCTAAAAAAATCTTCATGAAATCTCCTCCAATACTCAACTACATGTCTAGTCTACATCTACAAATACAGATGAAACATGCGAAATATGGAAGAAACTTAAATTATTCTTAGAAAAGATGTGCATTCATCCCAAGAAGAATGATATTATTCTAATAGTTTATAACAATTCATTGGTTTTATCCACTGAGAAAGGAATAATGTATTGCCAAATATTCCCTCAATTTTTTTAAATCGCTTTTTTGATCGCTCTAAAACACACACCGGGTACTGTCCAAGCAGGGGGCAGTCTGAAGGACAAATTTGATGAGTGCTCAAGTGTTCATGCTTCTGTTGCACATCTGGAGCTGATTGTCCTTCACACTTTCTCATTAAACATCACTCTCTCGGTACTGCCGTGTACTCCAATGAGGATTCTAGCTAAATTCATCTCAACTAAGGTACGAGGCTCTTAAAAGGTATAATGGACCTCTGTAGGAAAATCAATAGAGTGTAACATTTTGCACCTATTTTTGGTAGAATGAGAAAAGAGAAACAATTCACTGGCAATTTAAATCATAATTTTCTGACTTAGAATGAAATAACTATGAATTTTCAAAGTGAAAGGTGCGTAGGTAGCTATTGGTGCTCATAGACTAGACCAATCTTGACTAAAATCAGCCTTTGAATGGAGCACTTCAAACTTAGGAAGTTTCTATAATTTTGGCTCTCAGAGAATGATCCACATCATGCTTTCATTTATTTTAACCTTACATGAATGTATATTTTACTCAGAGAGATTTAAGAACACAATTATAAAGCAAAAATTGCATTGAAGGAATTGTGATCCATTTTTGAAACTCTACACACTATTCATGACAGTTCTACTAGGTGATTGTAATTGCCCGCTTGCAATTTGAGCCTCCTACCTTAAATGGTAAGGTAGGCACCTTTTTCCTATAACAAATCCAAGATATTTTAATAGGAAGTTTTTGAGCTTTACCGGCTATTTTCCTTCAATTTCCATATTGAACCGTTTTTTCAAGTATGGAGTCCGGTTATTTTCATGAATGCTAGATCCACAATACATGTAGCAAACCTACCATTTATTGGACAGACTTAATAATCGAACAGCAAACCATACAAACCGCACAACACACAACTTTTGGGAACAATCTTTTTGCAAATGAATGAAACCCAGTGGAATCAAAATTTGCACAGTGACCACACACTATATGGTAAATGGCTGTGCAGAAATTTTAATTAGATTTGAGCCTCAATAAATTGCATTTAAATTGCAATAAAATTTGCAGGAAAAAACCTTTTCGCATTTTCTTTTTTGGAGGTGAATCTTAACATGACATTTGATGATCGTGCCAAATTTCAGAGCATTCAAGTCTCTATTTTATTGTCAAGAAGTATTTGAATTTTACTTATGTGGATTGGCAAGTTTACTCTATCCCACGTGGGTTGTTTTACCTCCTACTATCCCACTTATATAAACAACTTGTCTCCTCATTTTTGTACATACATTAAGTGGCTTTTGAAGCCATGTAAGAGACTCATGCATGAGGTAAGTAGTTGTATTTGGATAGAAAATATAGGTTAAGTAAACAACAATGGGGCTTATTTAGATGGATTCCAAAATATCCATTTGTGTGGAATGTAAATATATTATAGGTTAGTCGCTGAACATATAAATATGTAATTATATGCCAAATTTTTGAAAATTATATTTTAAAGTGCCAAAGCTTATTTTTAGACTTAAATTGAATATTTAACACCAAAGTGCCAAACTTGCTATCTAAGTATAATAATTCAATGACATCAAGCAATGGAAATTGATGGTAGGAGCCATGTGCCCTAAACTTAGCAAGGGGAGAAGATTCCAAGTCACAACATATGAATACAACATAACATTGTATATTGACTCCAGAGGTTTACCAACCAGAAGGTATAACTTTACACAGATACCTTCTTTTGCTGCAACTTTGATTAAATTCTGAATTCTGGATTGGCTATTGTCTTCTACTGTACAGTGTTGTCAGGTACTCGCCCAACCGGAATGCTACAGCAATCCCTGAAATGGAGGGAGCAAAAGGAGATCCTATTGCATTGCTTAATAATGTTATGAAGTCCTTGATAGTTAAACATCACAAGAACATACTCAGAACCTATCGAGAACATTTAGAGACACTTTGTAGGAAGGTTGTCCAATATTCACTGTCTTTGACTTTGGAGAGTTTACATTCACCATTAGGAGCTTGTAGAAATTTGAGATTTTGTTTTTATCCAATTTTTATTTTTTTGACTTCTCAAACATAAATATATCATGAATCCACCATTGGGATTACTAGATTCTCAAAGTATGTTGTGGGAATATTGATTCAAAATTAGTGAAGTATATTGTCAATTCTCAAGACATTATTGCATTGTAGGATTTTATTTGATGTGTTTCGTGTCTTACATTGCCTTGAAAAGTGGTACAAATATGACTAACATGGTTTTGAACATATTAAAATTTTTAATATCAAAGCCCATAGTGGAAAAAAAAATCCACAAATGGCAATCAAAGTCATTTGAAACTCTTGGATAGGGTCAACAAGAAAACTACACTTTGAATGCAAATATCTTTTAATCTATATGGTCAAACTTTCCAAAAATTTTACCACATCATTTTGTAAAAGTGTAGTACAAGATCCTATAATTAGATTCTAAAAAATTCATCTCGTAAGTTTATTGAAACAACACAACAGAAATGGTATTTTTGAAGGGATTTTGAGGAAGAAAATACCTTGGAATTTTAAGGGTTAAACTTGACAATTTTACATTTATGCCCTTGATTTATGACTTAGGTATTTTATTTCAATTTTCCAAGGTAGAATAGCTTGAGATTTTTGTGATATCATTCCATTTTTTATTTTTTTGGGATGATTCCAAGTTATTTCATCCATCAGAGAATAATTTGCAAAGCCCTCCAATTTTTTTCTTCCAGAATCAACACTTTGCAATTAATTGCCACAAACAAAACACTGGTCTTCAAGTATACCCTCAACATTAAGATATCCTGGTCCGAAACGACCCTAAACTACCCTAGGTGATGGGGCAAGCGGTAGAGACTCCTCTGGGTTTATCCTGAGGTTGTCGTTTCAATTCCACGTGCTGATTTTGCTCACGTGGTGGTCTTGTTCGTGTTCCTCGTCTTGTGTTCTGATAGGGGTACCCATGGAGTTGTAATTCCAGTTAAAAAATATTTTCCAGTTGCCCGGTGGATGTGTTGTATCAATCCTGACTGCGATCTTGAAGGTCGTATGTTTCAAAAACAAAAAAACACATTAAAATATCCCTTTTGCTGACTTGGTGTGAATGCACCCAGAGCCCACTTCTATGAAAAGACAAATTGAACTTCCAAGCTTTCATTGCTGAAGACTGTGTAAACTGTAACCTGTGAAGAGTTTTGAAGAGACCGTACCAGCCAACAAATGGATTAATTTAACTGAAGGAACGGTAGGCGGACATTGACAGGTGGCAAAACCAGTTCAAAATTTAAAAACTTCGTCAGTTGACCACAGAGATTGAAGTCGGTCTTTTCTCTTAAAAAAAAAAAAGTGTCACAGAATCACAAGGTGGGTACCCCCAGACCGCCACTTTTTTGGCTACTGTGCCCCAGTTACTGTTATTAGACTCGTCAAAATGTCGTTGATTTTCTTGTTGGCAAGTGAAAGGAGGTTTCAATGCACCAAAGAAGGCGACATTTTTAACCGTATGCAAAAGTTAGGAATTACCTCTATTTTGTGGTTGCCAAGTGTCTTGTGTTCTTCATCACTCCTACTATGTTTTGCACCACTCCTAGCTAATTTGGGGCCTCTGATTCCAAATTTGCATTCCAAATTTCCAAATTTTATCATAAGTAAAAAATTTCAGTCTTTTCTCCAGGAGTAAAACCATAGACATCAACAAACAAACAAACAAAACAAACAAACAAACAAACAAAAAAAGACAAAAAAAAACCATAGACATCAAATGACCGGCACTTTAGTTAACCCCTAAAGTCCCAAGGTCATTTTTCCATCAAAAACCACTCAAAACTGCCATTTCTATAGCAAAGAGCAAAAAAAAAAAGTTTAATGTTTTTTTTGCATATTTAACCTTAGGATCTTGTACTAGACTAGTATAAGAATGTGTGGAAGAAATTTCAGAAACTTTGACCATGTAGATTGCAAGATATTTGCATTTAACCCCTAAAGGTCCAAGGCTTTTTTTCTGCCAAAAAACACTCAAAACTGCCATTTCTATAGCAAGGAGTAAAAAAAAATGAAAAATGTTTTTTTTGCAAATCTAACCATAGGATCTTACACCTAACTAGTATGAGAATGTGTGGAAAAAATTTCAGAATTTTTGACCTCTCAGATTGCAAGATATCTGCGTTTAAAGTTGAAAAAACAAGTATTTCAGCACATTGCGGGACTAGATTTTTTGACTTTAAACATTTTTCACTCAAAATTTTTGCACTACAGAGTTTTGTGCTTCGTAAATTTATAGTGGAGAATTGAGTTGAGAGTCTATAGAAAAAAAAGATATTCAAAAAAACTTAATTATCATTCCTAAAAAATTTATTAAGTAGAAGTAGGTACGAGATAGAAGGAAAATCTAAAACATTAATATATTTTAGATGGAATTAAAATACACTAATCCCAATGGTGAGATTGTTCTAGCAAGTAAACTAAACCATGAGAAATTTTTTTTTATGAAAAATTGCAAAAATAGCATTCAGAAATGAATCCTACAAGTTATTTTTTTCAAGAAGATGCTCTAATTGCCCAAAAAACAAGAATGTCCATAACTTTCTCATAACAAATCCAAATGAAATGAATCAAAGCTTTCCACATAGACAAAAATATAATCTACAAGAAAAAAAATATTAAAAAAAAAAATATCAAATTTTTGCCAAATTTTTTTTGCTGCCCAGACTGCCCAGTTACGAAAAAAAGTAACATATTTGGCCATAACTTTTGACTACTATTTCCAAATGTCTTGAAATTTAGTGCATATGAAAGATATTCCTCGCTCCCACCTTCTATTAAAATTTCAGCTTAAAATATGGAAATCTCTAGTCACAGGGACCTGCCCAAAATTTCTATACGGCCAAAAAACGCATGCCGGTCCTTTAGGGGTTAAAGTGAAGGAATCAAGTTTTTTTGCACCTTGTTCAACTACATTTTTTGGCTTTGAACCTTCTTAACTTAAAATTTTTGCCCTAATGATTTTGAATTTCTAATTTTATATGATGAAGAATTGAGTTGAGAATCTAGGAAAAAAAATTCAAAAAAGAAACACTTAGTTTTCTCTCATTAAAAAACTGTTAAGTAGAAGTAGGTTCAAGATTGAAGGAAAAATTAAATCATTAATAGCTCTAAGATAAAGTTGAAATATACTAATTTCAACGGTGAGATTGTTCTAGCAAAAAATCTTAACCTTGTGAAACTTTTTTTTTTGAAAAATTGTCAAAATTGGGTTCAGAAATGAATCCTACAAGTTATTTTTTCAAGAAGATGCTGTAGATAAAAATAAAATCTATATGAAACAAATTTTTAAAAATTTTAATCTAAAGTTTTTGTGAGGTTTTTTTTCTGCCCGCCGAACTAAAATTTGGGGGTTTTGTACCATAACTTTTGCTCCCGGGCACCGATTGAAATAAAAATTACATTTTTGGAAAACTAATGTGATTCTCTATCTTCACAAAAAAAATTCAGAAAATTATGACAAATATTGAGACCGAAAGAGCCTGCCCGAAATCCCTTTTGTCCCCCGAGGGGACAACGGGACTTTAGGGGTTAACGCCCTGCATCATATTGTAGCACATTGAAAGGATCAAAATCATTGGTTGGCAAATTCAGAGTTGAACCATTCTTGAAGAAGACTAAAGTTAAGTTATTGAATCCTCTTGAAGGCGCAACACTCCGTCGTCAATTTCAAAGCCGTTTTTAATTTATTAATCTAGAGGGGAAACGGCTTTTGGACTGGACGGAGGAGGACCAGTTGCCCACGTGTCAATAAGTTCTTCTCAACACGCACGCCCCGACACCTCACCTGACCTGCACTATTATAAATTTATAATGGATGCGTTTACACCATGAGTCACCTTGAATGCACAAGGGGTTTGAAAGTTTTTGCATTTGTTTTGCACAGCCCACAACGGCTTTCAGTCTCAGTGTGAAAAAGACACTAAATTATAGTGTGAAAACAATATAATTCAGATGGCGGGGGTCAAACTTTAAGGTAGAAGCACCTAAATGTGACACTTATTCAAGATCTGCAGGGGTAGCTACAGAACAAAATGATAGGAGATGGTTAGGAAATGATTTGGGAAACCAACAAAATTAGTTTTGTATTTTCCCGAGCTTGTTATGAATATAATATGAATTTTTGAAAACAATTCCATAGATGCATCTACTGTAGACACTAGACTATTACCAAAATGGACACGGAAACAACCCAAAAGTGACACATTGTAAGCTTACATCCTGCACAAGTTATTGGCCAACGCAAGAATCTCCTCACAACAATGACAACTTCTCGGAATTGCATGTGTCTACTTTGGGTCCCCACCTCTCTACTTTGGATTCACTTGCATGTGGATTTAGGTCCTTTTGTAGATGTCCATAAACGAATCCTGTCTAATTTGGGTGCTTCTACCTTATGCGACTAGAAACAGAGAAGAACAATATGTGTGATGGTAAAAAATAAATAAGATTCAACAAAAGAAAGTCTCTCTAGTTAAACCAACCTATGACAGCTACACAAATAGTGAAATTAGGTTGCCCCACACTAATGTCTCGATAGCCCACACTATATAAATATTCACTGCT
This sequence comes from Pseudisothecium myosuroides, assembly GCA_951799445.1. Taxonomy (NCBI): domain Eukaryota; kingdom Viridiplantae; phylum Streptophyta; class Bryopsida; order Hypnales; family Lembophyllaceae; genus Pseudisothecium; species Pseudisothecium myosuroides. Next base: position 6,443,988 of record OX637289.1, on the reverse strand, counting down.
ACTCTACAATTATGCATTCAATCCAGAGCCATATGTATGGCATAGATTAGTGTACCAATTCAAGGCCCGATTCAGAGAGTTACATGCGATTTTGTGTGACAAGCATTGAATCATGAGGTAATTTATTTGAGGTAAGGCAACTTAATTTCACTATTTTGTATAGAAGATCCATCATAGACACTTAGAAATGAGTCATTAACCTAGAAAGACGGGCCCATGACCACTAATTTTAAACTTCACTTGTCTATTACTTTGTTTGTTGCCATTCTGCAACTAGATATGAGAATGACCCATTAATCCTAGAAGGCAGGGCCCAAGAGCATTGATTTAAAACTTCACTGTCCAATACTTTGTTTGGTGCCATTTTTCCAAATTAAAAGAAATGAAATTATTGTTGATTTCTTAAGAAAAAACTGAAGAAAATTCATATTTAATATAGAATATATTTTAAAAATTTAAACTTTTTACCACAGATGTATATTGTAGTGTATAATATCATGGTGCAAACCAAAGTGATTATATTGCCCTAAAATTAGAAAATCAACAAACCATGGTTATAGGTTCAAAGTTCATATTGCTATAAAATATTGAAATTTATGAATTTTCAAAATTTACAATTGGAGCAGAAACTAAACCTACTTGATAAGTCCCATTTCATTAGTTGGAGTCAAATTGCATAAACATCATTTATATAGCTAAAATTCAAATAAAACGTAAATAGTAAAAAATGGCAAAAATACATTACAAAGTGATCCATTAACCCCTAAAAGACTATTGTCCGTTCAGGGGACAAATGCGTTTTTGGGCAGGTACCTACGGGCTGAAATTTTGTGGTGATTTTTTGAAACTTTCTTTGGAGATAGAAAAATTGATAAGCTTTGTGGGAATGTAATTTTTGTCACAATCGGTGCCCAGGAAAAAAAGTTATGACCAAATAAGCTCAAAACAGGGGACGGTGGGTAGCTCGGGCAACAAAAAAAAATGGACAAAAATTTGAATTTTCTTAAATCTTTTTTTTCATAGATTATATTTTTGTCTATCTAGAAAGCTTTAATTCATTTCATTTGGATATGTTATGAGAAAGTTATGGACATTCTTGTTTTTTGGGCAGTTAGAGCATCTTTTTGAAAAAATAACTTGTAGGATTCATTTCTGAAAGCAATTTTTCAAATTTTTCAATTTTTTTTTGCATGGTTTAGTTTACTTGTTAGAACAATCTCACCATTGGGATTAGTGAATTTTAATTCCATCTAAAATATATGAATATTTTAGATTTTCCTTCTATCTCGTACCTACTTCTACTTAACAATTTATTTAAGAATGATAATTAAGTTTTTTTGAATTTTTTTTTCCCCTAGACTCTCAATTCAATTCTCCACTGTAAAGATTTAAAGCTCAAAACTCTGTAGTGCAAAAGTTTGAAGTTAAAAATGTTCAAAGTCAAAAAATCTGGTCCTACAATGTGCTGAAAAACTTGTTTTTTTCACTTTAAACGCAGATATCTTGCAATCTGTGCGGTCAAAAATTCTGAAATTTTTTCCACACACTTTCATACTAGATAGGTGTAAGATCCTACGGTTAGATATGAATAAAAAACAAATTTCAATTTTTTTTACTCTTTGCTATAGATATGGCAGTTTTGAGTGTTTTTTGGCAGAAAAAAGGCCTTGGTCCTTTAGGGGTTAATTAAACATCTTTTTCTTTAGAAAATTCAATAATATTGTAGTGAGGGAAATAATACTATAATAATACTATTCACAAAAAATGTACTCAAGCCCCTTAAAAACAAATTAGATGAAAAATCTTAAGTGAAGTCATCCAAACAAACACTTCATGTCCACAACAACGTTACAAGGTTAAAATCTTGCATCAACCCATGACAAACTTTTTTCAATAATTGAAATTTAGTCTAACTTACATCGAGATGAGTTAGTGGCTACAATCAATGTTAGCCTTGAATGATGGTGATGGAGTGATTAGTGACTACAATAGAAACTTCCACTTTTTGAGTATAAATTCATTACAAGTGACTCTTTTAGGCTTTCATGTTATGGCCATGTCAGGAAATATTGTGATTGCTTTAGGTGAGTAAAATGACCATTATGGATACACTTTTTATTGGTTGCAGGGTAGTAGACTCTTTTGGGCCAATTAGGCAACACATTTCAAAAATTCATAACAAACTCATACTTTGTCAAAAACATAAAATTTCAATTGCTCTCCCCATTTCTCACATCTGCCGTTGTATGGAATTTTTTTTTACAAGTGTTCAACGATGCCAATAGGGCAAGGGCAAACCAGTCATTCTGCCTGTCATGGGCTGGTTTTCTTTGCTCAAACCTGCTAAAAAAATGAGGCCCAATCGGTCTTCACCTGTTTGGAGTGGAAGCAGTCTCCTGAGGTAAAATGCTGAATGCAGATTAAAATTGGAGTAGAATTAGGGTTCAGGGTTTAGGGTCTAAACCCTAAATCGACTTGTATGGGTGAGCTTTGTTTCCCCATAAGTCTGCCTGGAATTTTCTACTTGGAAGCATTCCATGGGCACCACCACTTTCAAAGAAGTGTCGTCGAATCCAATAGTCTAGAGTAGTCTAGAGTGTAAGAATATAAAACATTGGCAGTGCAGAAATCTCTAGAAACAGGTATAGCAAGAGGACGTTTCAGGGGATTGCATCTAATGGCACTGCCTCATACTTTGTTTTGGTCACCTCTTCCACTAGTTCGCTGTCTCTGGGTTTCTCCACCTTGACGAAGAATATGGAAACAAGGGTGATAAGCGATCCCACAAGTCCTATCTCAGTGAACGTTTCGTTTCTCAACAAGTACCTGCCACGCATTCAGTTTCAGTGTCAAAATACAGAATTCTCACAATCAACTTAAAACGAAACCAGGAAAAAATCCTCAGAATCGGAAAGCATTTAGAGACCTAAGCAATCCAATATTAAAGTAAGACGACCACTTACTGAAGAAGAAAAATTTACTTAAGAAGAAACCAAAAATTGCTGTCAAGGTCACAAGAATGGTTGGTATTGGTGCATTGCACATGCTCACCCAAACATTGTAGCAAATACTGGTGTAAGTAACGTGAGCGCGCTGAGCTCCGTCAAACTGCCTGCATCATGGAAACATTCAACATGCCTTTTAAACTCCAAATTTGTTGCTATTATTCGATCTGGAAATTTTGAATTCGAACCTTTCAAGCTTCTAAACATAAGACACCAGCTATGATTCTGCAGAATCAGAGGTTGAAATACATATTCCCAATTATGTGTGGACTAAAGGTATGCCCTGCATATTGTTTCAAACTGTGAAGTATTATCTAGTACCCATATTCCTGCACAGTTCTCCATTACAATGCGCACTATTTCAGACAAAAAAAAAATTCACCTCTAGCACCGTCGTCTGCCAAACATTTAGGAAGAGATAAGTTGACACATCAAGTACCTCGGGTTGCATTGTAGAAGAACAAACCAGTGGCGATAGCACTACCAAATACGGAGGTGTAAAAAAGACCGGCCCAATCTTCAAGTCTCAGATCTCCCAGATGCCCACTGACTGCTGGATCGTGCTTCCAAAATGATAGAGCCATGACTGGAATACCCCCCAACACCATGTGCTGATAAAACATTGTAAGGCAAAGACATAATATGAGAACATCGCATTCTCTGAGCAAGTGATCCAGACGCAACGGAATCAAAATATAAGTCTGGGCCTCTTTCGGTAAATTATAACTGTCCAGGTCTTACGATGGCTCTCTATTCTACAAAATGCACCAAGACCGTAACATTCTTCCGTTGTATGATTGCACCCATCTTACTGTCCACCTGACAACATATATAAAAACAGGATATGATTTGGTTTCAATCCTCATGGCTGAAGCTTCATGGCGTGCAACAACATGTGCTTTTTGCTTAATCACAAGAGTCAATCCAAGAGCTATTGTTAAGGAGCTACTGAAGCGACTGATGTCAAGGAATTTTTTTTTAACGCTAAGATGTAAAAGGATATGTGTCAAAAGAAGAAAAAAAGTCGAGGGATCAGAGATTCTTGGATACCCTGATTCGTCCTTGAGTTAGCAATTGAGGCCACGGAGTTATGAGCTCTTTTCAAGAATGTTATGAAGCATTGCTGAAAGTAAAAAGATTAAGGTTAATTCGTACCCAGCCAATGACCATGAGAGGGTCAGAGAATTTGGAGACCCAACGCATCATAAGTGTGCCAACAGCCATGCTTTGAGCAGCCAGCAACATCCACCACTCCCCACTATCCCAGATACTCCAATTCTCTGTTGAATTTGGAGGAGGTGCGTCCTTGCCGCTTGGGGACTCATTCTGGAGCAGAGGTTGCAGCTTTTCAACTGGTACCTACATTCACGGTCATCTCATTGAGAGTTATGTAGCACAAAGATACAGAATGCATTGACTTCTGTATCTATGTAGAGTGGGTCCAAAATCAACTGACAAAACCCTACAAGACTTTTATATAGAATGCCACAAAGCCCTCGGCAAGAGTCTGAGAAAACCCTACATTACAAAGTGTAAATGATATGTAAAATGACCTTATCCTAAAAGCATCCAAATAAACAGTATTGAGCATGGTTTCCATTATTAAAATAGTTTAATATTTTGTTAAATCCTGGTGGCAATAGAAATAGGATTCTAAAACATGTCTTTTCTGGACACTTGAATAAGTTAAAACAAATTCGTGAACAAGTACTAAATCATAATAGATTAACAACTAATGCCATCAAGAACGAATAAGTTAAACCATCCTGTTTGAGCCAAAAGTAAGTTGTGGCCTATTTGTGTCACAAATGCACGAATAGAGCACATTTCAATGTGCACTTCCCTTAACCCAACAGTTTACATAAGGCGCTTATGAATGCATACTTATCAAAGAATATTTATGAATGCAGACTAACCTCGATCAAGAGTAGACCGAAAATGCCGAATGCCAAAGCCACGATGGACTTGGGTCCCAGAACCTCCCCGTAGAAAACCGCGGCAAGCACAGCCACCGTCAATGGCTGCGAGTCGATGATCACCTGTTCACATTCTTGCTAAGATTAGAAAATTGCAAATTCACAGAACAATCACAAATTCACAGAACGATCGCAAATTCACAGAACAATCTTTACAACTCACTGCACAAGATTCGGTGAAGAATTGAAGAAGAAACCAAAGTAGAAGGTGCAGAGGACTTACACTTCCCAGGCCAGCAGTTGTGCGCATCAGCCCTTCGACCAAGCAACCCTGGAACAGAGCGCCATTGATGAAGCTGAAAAGGGCGATCGACAACCAAGCTTGCTTCCCAGATGGAAATTTCCGCCCTCTCAAACTGCGATTCACATCACCCACAACTTCTGTCGGTAAGCAAATCCGGTGCAATCACATTGAGCATTTCTTTGAATGGGCCTTTCACGTGGAAAGATCGAAATGCAGAAGCCTGTGGATTTGCTCGGCACTGACATTGCGACGGCGAGAATCAAAGCGCCAGCAGGTATCAGACGAGTGGCCGCCATAAACATCGCTCCTGTCTTGGGCATGACCTCCTCCATCACCACCATGTTGGTGCCCCATAAGAAGAATGGAAGCCCCAGCAAGAAGGCGTTGAGGAGCTTCTCCATCACCGCCATTCTGTTCACAGACGTGAAGGTCTTGCTTACAAGCTCATTGTCAATAGAGTGCTGGCTTCGGGAATTGCACTTCAAGCAGACCAGCACACGCTTTGCCGCGTGCGCCCCGGGAAATCCGCCAGATTTGGAGATGGTGGTCGTTTTGGTCACTTTTAGAATGTCTGAGCAGAGTTCGTGTTCCGAAGTGGCAAACTTTTTTTTAGGGCTTGGGTCCTGTGGTGACTCAACCGATGGAGAATTGGTGACAAATGGTACACAAGCAAGGCAGATTAGTAACAAGAGATGCGTGTGTTTCTGCTGCTGTTACTCTGTCGAAGGGATTTAGGAAGGTTACTCAGCAGTCCAGAATGCAACAAGTTCACTGACAAGTACGTAGTAATATTTTTATTTTAATGCTGTCAGTGCTGGAAGTGCACGACAAGCATACGGCGAATTACCAACAGCATATGAAAAATAAGAACCCAGGCGGACAGGATGTCCTCCCTGTGCAGTCATGTCTCCAAGGAACAGGATTCTAAGCATTGTGAAGCGAAAGCAAATTGCAGATTTACTGGTATTTACAGCACCAGAAGCATCAGAAGCAATCAAGTTTGCGGATTCAAAGAAAGAAGAAAGGAATAGAATAGAAAACTTGATATGAAAAGGATAATCAGATGTCAGTTTCGTGGGCACAGGTTCTACCCATTTAATTCTTACTGAAAGAAGTACAGTCCTTCTATGTTACAGGGTCAATTCTGTGTTGGGTCTACATTCCAACACAAATCATTCAGGCAGCGGTATATGCAACAGTTTTTCGAGTCCTGCACTCACAGACTGATAAAATTTACAACCTGGAATTGGAATCCAAGTTCTCTGCCGTCCCTCCCATGATCTAGCTTCATCAGAGGTGACATGATCTCCTACTCTACATGGCGGCAAGCGGCGCAGAGAAATGGCAGCGCAATAGAGATTTTTCTCATGCGAGACTTTGCTGCACTTCCATGTTTCGTGCTCCCAAACGGACTGCACTAGAAGTAGTTGACAGCGCCACGACCCTCCACGCTGATCTTGGATGCCTGCATGTTCTTCCTGGTCGTCCTCAATTGCTGAAGCTTCTTGTTCATCTTCATTCGCTTCTCGTCTTGACGCTGTTGCCGTGCCCTGTTCTGAAACTCTTGGGGGTCTACCTTTGATTCGGGGCGCCGGACGAAGTCCAGAGGAAGAGCTTCGGGTCTCGAAGCGTGTTGCCTGTAGCCGGGATCGCCCCGCTTTAGTTCCTTCTGACCTTGAAGCATATCCAGATCGTCACCCCTGTCGATGTTCGCACGCTGCACGGGAGCTTTCTTGACAGGCGTTCTCCGTGGCATTGGTCGCTCCTCATCGTACGTTCGTAAATCTTCGTACCTAGTGCTCTTTTGGAAAATTGGTCTGCTCCACTTGTCCACCAGATCTCTAGCCAGTTTCTTGTTCGCAGGTGTCTCCTCCGGTAGCCGAGAAAGAAACATGACCACCTTCCCAAGCCCGCTTTTTTTCAGCTGCTCCCGCCGCTCGAATTGCTCCACGTCGATGGGGAGATCCGTGAGCAGCTTCAATAGGGTGGTGCGAATGTTCATGTTGGGCAAGGAACCATCAGGCAGAGGCTCCAGCCAATCCTTCAGCGAGGACAACACCCCGCGGTCCAGAAACTCCATTTGCAATTGCCGCTTCTGCAGCACGGTCCAAAGCTCCGGCAGCATCTTCAACTTCTCGATTGCTGGCTTGGAGTTTCGATTAAGATCCGCATCCGTTTCTGCTGCCACATCCACCTTGGCCATGAACTGCTCCACAAACATGGCAATCTCCTCCGGCGTGCGCTCCAGCTTCTTCTTCTTCTTCCCCTTCCCGAATAACCTCCCGTCCTCCTCCTCATCTTCCTCCGCCTCCTCGGCCTCCGGGTGGCGCTGATCCCGATCCGACCCCTCCCCATCGCTATACACCACACGGTCTTCCTCAGGCACCCCTTCATCGTCAATGAACCGATCGTCGTCTTCCCCAGACTCCTCGCCGTTGCCCGCCACCGAGTCCCACATCTCCTTCATTTCCTTCTCTCCTTTCCTTCCCCTGCTGCTCCCCTTCCCTCCCTTCTCTCTGTACACAGCCTTCACCCTTTCCTCCCCTCGCGCCTTCTTCGCAGTCCGCCTCCTCTCGGGCTCCTCTTCTTCTTCCTCTTCTTCCTCCTCCTCCTCCACCTCCACCTCCTGACGCCGCCCCCCGCTGGTCTCCTCCTCGTCCGACTCCTCCACCACCGCTTTCTTCACCAACCGCTTCCGCCCTCTCCCAGTCTTCAGATCCTCCCTCTCCTCGACCTCGGGCTCGGGCTCGGCTTCCACTTCCACTTCCTCCTCCTCCTCGACCTCCACCTCAGGTCGAATCATCCCTTCCTCTTCCTCAGAATCCTCCTCCACGGACCTGGGCGCCCGCGCACTGCCATTGCCCTCCCCTGCCGAATACGCTGAATCCGGCGACCCCTCCCTCGAATCACCCATCTTCACCAAACCCTAACACTCCCCACATACACCTCCCTCGCGTCCAGCAATTGTTCCAACACCGCAACGCAGCAAACCCTAAATGCCCAATCGAAGACGAGCATGGAAACAAGAAGAACAGCGACGTGCTCTTGATGTTACAAGAAGGAGAAACGTCGGTGTGGTTCCAGCAATTGCTCCAACACCGCAACGCAGCAAACCCGAAATGCCCAATCGAAGCCGTGCTCTTGAAAACAAGAAGCTAAGAACAGCGACGTGCTCTTGATGTTACAAGAAGGAGAAACGTCGGTGTGGTTCCAGCAATTGCTCCACACCGCAACGCAAATGCCCAATCGAAGACGAGCATGGAAACAAGAAGAACAGCGACGTCCTCTTGATGTTACAAGAAGGACAAACGTCGGTGCGGTTCCAGCAATTATTCCAACACCGCAACGCAGCAAACCCTGAATGCCCAATCGAAGACGAGCATGGAAACTAACAAGAAGAACAGCGACGTGCTCTTGATGTTACAGGAAGGAGAAACGTCGGTGTGGTTCCAGCAATTGTTCCAACACCGCAAGGAAGCAAACCCTAAATGCCTAATCGAAGACGAGCATGGAAACAAGAAGAACAGCGACGTGTTCTTGATGTTACAAGAAGGAGAACGTCGGTGTGGTTCCAGCAATTGCTCCAACACCGCAACGCAGCAAATCCGAAATGCCCAATCGAAGCCGAGCATGGAAACAAGAAGCTAAGAACAGCGACGTGCTCTTGATGTTACAAGAAGGAGAAACGTCTGTGCGGTTCCAGCAATTGTTCCAACATTGCAACGCAGCAAACCCGAAATGCCCAACCGAAGCCGAGCATGGAAACAAGAAGCTAAGAACAGCGACGTGCTCTTGATGTTACAAGGAGGAGAAATGTCGGTGCGGTTGCTTCTTCCGCGGAGGGAGGGTGGTCCTGCGATACCATGGTTACCTTACATTTCAGTCAAGGGTGGTGGCAATCGTTCGACAGAGGGAGCCTTGAACTGCAGTTGAGAGCTTCCATAGAAGAGGAAGTTATTAGGATTCCATCACGGACTTCCTTGCAACAGCAACGAGGCCAATTCTACGAAGAAGATGAGCGAATTCAAGGACCGAATTCAGAACAGTTCTCCAAAATTCCAAATTCGTATGTCTCTGCAATTAGAATGGGTACCTTCACAGTTCACACCGAGCGGAACATCCAAGACAAGTGTCTCGGGATTCAATTTCAGTTACAGCGGCAGAAGGCTCTTCCAGGGCTGCTCTAGGACAGAATTCGGCCCATCTCAGGGCCGCTTCACACTATGCCCAGAGGTCGAGACTCTCGTTTTTTTTAGTGGCTAAAAATCGCCAAAATTCACCCATCGTCTATGTACTTCGATTTTACTATAGGAATTAAAGGGGTAAAAATTGTATTTTTTCACCTAATTTCACCATCCACTATATTGTATTTAGCCATCTAGCCTCGTGCCAAAAGCTCACATCGCCATTGAACTCGATGAGCACCACTCTATAGTACTGTCCGCAATGCACTTGTAAGGCACCATACTAGTCTTGCATACAAATAAACTAAGAACCAAGACCTTTGTCAAGGTTGGATGTCCATTGTGACGATTTTGAAAGTTTTATTATTTTATAGCCAACATCACAATCCACCTTGAATGAAGGATTTTTTAGTTTGGATATTGAACTTTGAAATCCAAGTTTATTTGGCCCTTGTGCAAATTATAGACAATCAATTCAAGACATAGTGGAAGACTATAGGATCCAATCTCTTCTTGAATAGTTACAATCTTAATTGTAAATGATGGCCTTAGATTTGCTACTAAAATGAGAAGAAATGGTCATTGGTAGATGTTGCTATATTTTTTATTTGCACTCATTCACTAATTTGATACTCTAGCATTCTTTGTTACCTTTGCAGTTACTATTTTCCTTTACACTGTCACCAAACTTCAATAATTCAAAACATGTAGAAGTCAAAAATTAACTCGGAAATTTTCAATTCTCAACATTATACATCTACTTTGAAGACAGATATGTCGCCTCTTTGCTTTCCTCATCAAAATCTATGTATAGCCAGAATTCACTAAGTTCATTTGCTTAGCGAAATAACTTTCTCCCAAGGATGGATAGAAGTAGCCACTTCATCAAAAGCTCACCCAAAATTATCGCCACTGCTTAGAAAAAGCTAAATCGCTAAAAAAAACCCTGGTCGAGAGTTTGTTGGTTTCCTCCAATCAGATTGCAGGGAACCAAGACTTTGGACTTTGACCCTTCACACTATGTCCGAAGGTCCAAAGTTTGTCACCCTCAAAATTACCTATATGGCAAAGAAATGCCTACGTGGCGATGGACTCTCGATTAGAATTTGGGTCTCTATTTTTAATCGACCCAAACTCTAATCGAGAGTCCGTCAAATTTTTTCCACAAAAATGTCAAAAATGACAATCTCGTAGCCATTAGATTAGATTGGATTTGCAGTTTTGGCAATAGGTAGGTAGTAGTACACCCCTTTTGTTATTTTTTATTTGTTTCAAATTTTGGAGCCTATATATTGCCAATTTCTTTAGACTCTCACCAAAGTTTGGACTCTTACTTCCACGGACTCTCGACTTGGTCGGGCATAGTGTGAAGCGGCCCTCATACCGTACTTGAAGGTCTGATGCGGCACTCAGTTGCAGAAATTGAATTTCCACGGCAAATTCTTAGGGGTCTATGTGAAATTTTTTACAAAAATGACCTAATTTCTACCGAATTTGACCTTTGCGTAGGGTAAATTGTGCATGCGGGTGGTCAAAAAGGGATTCTAGATTCTTTTACAACACACTTTTTGGACACCGTATGAATAAACTACAAATTTTCAAAATATTGATTATAGATTCTCATGGATAGTGGAAATACATTTTAGGCAAAAATCTAGAGTGGTTAGTTTTAGAAAGTGGTTGAAATTAGGTGTAGTTACCTTATTGAAGGCAAGGGGTAGCATGCCTAGCGAGCATGGGAGGCTTATCTGCCTAAGAGGACAACCCTCACTTCATGTTACAATGGACGTAATTGTTGACATAAAAATATGGATTGTTACGTTGGATGTCTAATCAAATTCGTCAACTTAGACACAAGAAAATACAAAAATACACGGGCTCCTTCTAGTGCCTCTAGTAGTTGGTCACTACAATGTGAATTTGTGAGGAAGGTGTTCTATGCTACTGGAAGGCCTAAGATTCGAGAGCTATTGAAATGCTCTTTGGTGGTTGCCATTACACTTTGTAACAATGGTGATGGCTACCTTTAAACTCTTGGCAATTCAAATGTAATTCAATGTAATTTTTTTTAGCAAAATATTTCATTGCACAAGAATAGAGTGAGAGCTTCAAATGAAAACAATCTTCACTTGAGTTACGATAACAAGCAAGAAGAAAGAATGCTTCGGGGAATGCTGCCGCATGAGCGTGGAGCGTAGAGCATAGAGCATAGAGCAGGGATTTCAAGTAATTTTTTTAAAGTTTTAGAGTTTAGAAAAGTGAAGACCTATGACCGCGAGTGTCAAGGACCTAAAACCGTGCAAAAAAAAAGGTGCATCTAATCTGAGTGGATGCGAAGCCAAAATAATTCAAGTAATATAATTTGACTCTTTCAGTCTTCTCGGTCACATGTATTGTTCATATTGAACTTGTCACACAATAGAAGTATAAAAAACACCTTTGTTTGAATTAGAAATCAACAAGCATCAATCATATGAGTCTTCCTACTAAAACCTTAATAATTAAATTTATAGAAGTCATGGCCTCTATTGTGCTACCCTTTGTGAGGAATAGGTATACTTGCTATTATGATGAAGACTAAAACCTAGTAGGTGAAGACTAAAATCTATTAGATGAAGATGAAAGAGAGGAGCCCTCAAAGTTGTCAGCACTATGTGCCAATGACATGTATAGCAACAAATATTAAAATCATATCCTTAAATGAAGTTTTGTATTTTATTTAGTTAATTTATTTTGTTTGTTACAAGGAGATTTCAGGAACCGTGAGTCCCCTAGTTTGATTTTTAGTACTATGAAAAAGCTCTCTACGAAGAAAAATGCACGGATTTTATTTTGTGGCGTTATGACTCCTATTAGCTTGAAGATATTGAATTTCAAAATTTTTATAAACTAAAAAATTAGAATTCTACTTTTACTTTCGTATTATATTATGTTGTGGCAACAGCACATGGCAACACTAGTATAGTTTAAAATGGCATTTATATTATATATAGATAATTAAAATTCAACTATTAAGTTGATTATTTTTTTGAAGGTGTCCTAAGTAAGTGGCTCATTAGATTTCTTTCATTGTGATTGCATTCCTTAGTCAAAAGCTTGTTGAATTCTTAAAATTTTAGCATTTCATATGTTTTGATACAGTGCATCCTATGAATCAAGTTTATCTTTACACAATCATTCTCAATGGTTTGCATAGTAAAGAAGGACAACTCACACCAAAAGATCTTTGTCATAAACTACATCATTTATAAGAATTTTAAAATAATTATCCTAGACCCTAAGTCAAACTTCAACTTGTCAAGTTCTATCACTAAGTCTCAAGCACTAAGATAATTCAACTTAATGACTTGGTCACAATACAATTGGGTCCAATAATCTTACAAACTACCTATTGTGTCATTCATAGAATGTTGCATAATATAGAATACAATTGGCAATTTTGGTCTTGCAAAAGTAATATTTGATTTTTATGCAGTTCCTATCAAGCATACTAAGTATCAATTTCAAAAAAGCAAAACTCCATTTCTAGTGAATTGTTTGATTTGTTTCATTTAATAGTCATGGTTTTATATGATAATTGATTGAAAAACATTGGTGACGAATTTTTAAAATTTGACTGCATAGATATTTAGAAAACATCCATACTCACATCTTTTAACAAGCATCTTCATAAAAGTTTTAGAATTCCCTCTATAGAAATTTCAATGTTAGGATGATAGCCTAAATTTTGTAAATAGATATCTTTGTATTTAAGTAGATTTTGGCAAAGAAATTATACCATCATGCTCAAATATTAAAAATTGGTTATAGTGTGAGGATCAAATAGCAAAATCTAATTACAATAAAGTGATATTCATTTACAAAATTTGGGCATTGTCACTTCGACATTCAAATCTCTATAGAGAGAATTCTAAAACTTTTTTGGAAATGCTTGTTAAATAAAAGATGTGGGTATGGATGTTTTCTAAATATCTATGCAATCAAATTTAAAAAATTAATTGCCAATGTTTTCCAATCAATCATTATATAAAATCATGCATATTAAATGAAACAAATCAAACAATTTACCAAAAATAGAGTTTTATTTTTTTGAAACTAAGAATTAATATACTTGATTGGAATAGTGTAAGAATTGAATGTCACTTATGTAAGACAAAAAATGCCAATTGTATACTATATTAGGCAAAATAGGCAATTTATAAGATTATTAGACATGAGTGTACAGTTGTGCTTTTGGCAATAAAGTTCTATCTCAATTGATAGATCCATTTCTATACCATTCCAAAAATCTTTCATTAATTTAAATTGCATGGAAACATATGCAATGTTTTTAGCCTTTTAGATGTTGTCATTGGTGCTCACTACATTCCACTTTGTGCCAACAGGTATCTATAACAAGCGGTCCACCACCAAAATTCCATTCAAAACAAAAATAATAAATAATAGTAATTTCACTTTTTCTTTGCATGTTTACTATCTCAACACAATAATAATTAATAGTGTCAAGTCTCCTAAGAGATTTCAAGCACCATTGATCTAATAAAATTAACCTTTTTTATGTATAATAATGTCACACCAAAATGTACCCTTATATCATTGTAAACCTCCAACATTTTTTTACTGTAATAACCTTTTTCTCTAATTCTAATACAATTCTTTGTAAATAATTTGTCAATAAGCATCCTTGGAGCTTGCAATTCTCTAAAATATATTTCTAAAAAAAATTTACCAATATTTTTTTAAATTAAGTTTTTGAGAACAACCCTAAAGACTCAAAATGCAATTGCAATATTCCTTCTTCTTTTTCAATTCTTTGTATTATACATATGTATATATGTAAAGATTTAGTCGGCATTCACAATGTCTATATGTAGACCAGAGTGCAACTTTTCAAAAAAGAGGAATTCTAAAAAGATTTTTTTTGATAAAGTTACAATTGCACCCGAGATCCCATGGGAATAGTTTTATATACGACGAGGGCTCTAGGGATCACCAAGTAAAAATGCAACCTTCTTTCAAAAAAAATTATTTTTTATTTTTTATTTTTAAAGTTGCACCTATACTTGGAGCTCCCTAGGAATATCGTTGGTGCCAACAAGGTTTTCAAAGACCCCCAAGATCCCATGGGAATAATTTTTAATCTAAAAAGTTCTCTAGAGATCGCCGAGTAAAAATGCAAACTTCAAAAAAAAAAAAATTAAAAAATTAAAAAAAAAAAAATTGTAGCTGTACCCAAGGTCCCCTAGGAAGGCATTCGGTACCGAACACCTTCCTAGGGGACCTCAAGTACAGCTGCATCTAAAGAAAAATAAATAAATAACTTTTTTTTGAAAGCTATACTTTTACTTGGGGCTCCCTAGGAATGTTGTTGGTGCCAACGAGGTTTTCAAAGCCCTTCAAGTACAACTGCAACTTTCCAAAAGAAAAAAAAAATTTAGTCTTTGATTCAAGTTTTAGCTACACCCAAGCCCCCCATGGAATATTGTCGGTGCCTACGAGGTCTCTAAAGACCTCTAATTATAGTTGCAACTTTCAAAACAGAACAAAAATAATAATAATAACTTTTTAATTTTTTAGTTGCAGCTGTATCCAAGTCCCTCTAGGAATACCGTCGATGCTGACACTATTTCCACGGGCCTATAGGTGCAGTTGTAGTTTTCAAAAAAGTCTTTTTAAAAGTTAATTTTCAAGATTATTTAGTTGTTTTCCTAAATCCACTGCACAAATTTTGGGACCTTGAGGTGTAATTGCCATTCTTTCTTTCTATTTTTAAATAGACGGTGAAATTTTGAAGGAAAAAAATATACAACTCAGTCTGAATCTCTAGGAAAGATTATTAGATTGAAGGTAGGAAGAGAGAGTTTCCACCTAGAGGTGTCAGTGTAGAATACCTTGTTTGAACACCAAATATTGTTGAATTCAGTTTAGATGATAGCATGAGAACGAAGCTAGCATGCGAGTGTGGAGCGTGGAGCATGGAGCATAGAGCGTAGAGCGTGGAGCATAGAAACCTAAGCAGGAAACTAAGTTTTTGTTGAAAATTATTTTTACAACTAAAAAGTGGCCAATTTTTTGGAAAACTTGAAAATATTTTGAGATTTTTCTAACTTTACAAATAAATTACACCTATGACCATGGATAGCAGATGCCCTAAGACCGTAGAAAATAAGGTATTTTATAAAAATTTAATTAAAAAATTTAAACCTAGTCTTCCGTTGGTCTATGTGGCAATCATTTTTACAATGCAAATAATGAATGGAAATGAAAATTTTTAAAATTGTCACATTGAACTCCTAAACTCGTGTGGGATTTATTTTTTGATAAAAGGACAAAATTAAGTATTGCAGACATAGATTGTGCTTTTATACATACAAATTCTTTAGTCATGATATATTGGTATATTCGTTTTTTGACTGAGGTGCTCTAACTATGAATCATATTCATTTAATGCAATACAAAAAAACATTTAAGCACAAAATGGATGAAACCATAAAAGACAAGAATCAGATAGTGTCTCTTTTTGTCCAATTTGAATCAAATATTATAAATATGAGGTACAAAATGGTTAACTTCCATGTTTATCACTCACAAGAAGTTAGAATTAGGATATAATGATGAACTATTTCATTGCTTCAACAAGTTGCTTTCAAGAGTATGTTTAAACTCATTGAAGCTTATTCTAGGGACATGAGTGAAAATATCACACTACAAGAGAAAGGGGTGTTTTAAGTGAGTTTTTAAGTATAGTCCTAGACATAAGATTTTAAGTAATGACCTTTAAGTAGATTTTTAGCAAAATTTTACTTAAAACACATGTGTTTTAAATAAAATTTTGCTAAAAATCTGCTTAAAGGTCATTACTTAAAATCTTATGTTTAGGACTGTATTTAAAAACTCACTTAAAACACCCCTTTCTCTTGTAGTGTCAACTCTTGCATCAAGGCTAAATGATACCGAAAAAATATAATACAAGACTTGCAATTCGTCCATTGGCCTTTCTTTCCCAACACCTTTGTTAGCATTTGTTAGAATTAGAGACAAGAATATTTTAGAATGATTCCACAATCAATATGTATTGATTTTTTGTTTCATTTTGAATTATAAATATGTTGTTGCAATGTATTGTTGATATCATATAGCTAACTATTTCAATACATGTTTCTTGATTTTGATAGACTTTAAATGGAAGAAGATCAGATTCAAGAAGTTTGGGCAATTTATTCATGGTCTTTGGCATTTGTTTTAAGTTTCAATGCATATGGTGGATTAAAAAGATTTTAGCTAAAATGGATGAACTTGGACGGACTTTGATGTAGCTCAATGGTCTAGATGGACTTTAGTGTGGAGTTGGATATGCTTAGATTTAGATCACTTTAAACCACCTCAAACTATACAAATGGCAAATTTCATTAAAATGGTGCTATTCCACAACTTTTGCACTTTTATAATTCAGATCGGGTGGTTTGAAATCTATGCATGTTCTAGATGGTTTTAACCACGTGGTTTGAAATCTATACCTGTTCTAGATGGTTCAAACTACGCAGTTTGAAAATGGCACATTGTCTACATTCTCATCTATCCATCCAAAGGCCATGTAAATAATTAATCAATGTCAGCTTAGGTAGCAAGGTTGAGGTTGAAAGCCATAGTGATGAATTTTTTTTCATCATCCTTGCCTCTTTGAAGATGACTTTGGGGTAGTCAACATCCTCCATAAGAAAATAGACATTAACCCCTAAAGGACCGAGGCCTTTTTTTTTGCCAAAAAACACTCAAAACTGCCATTTCTATAGCAAAAAGTTAAAAAAAAAAAATTGTTTTTTTTTCCACATCTAACCGTAGGATCTTACACCTAATTGGTATGAGAATAGAGTTATTTGTAAAGTCCCCCCTACTTTGGGCATGACTTTTTTTGAAGTTGAGAAGGCAACTGTAGTTGAAGCGTTAAACTATTTTGCAAGATACTTATGTCAAACGACTTCAAAAGTGGGGACCAAAATTTTTTAGGCACCATTTTGATGGAAAAATAAGTTTCATACCCACTTTTATTTCGACTTTTTTAACTCAACCGGCTTTTTCACAAAACTCATGGGTTTAAACCCCGGTTTAGTGTACTTTACGAATAACTCAAATGTGCGGAAAAAATTTCAGAATTTTTGACTGCACAGATTGCAAGATATCTGCGTTTAAAGTGGAAAAAACAAGTTTTTCAGCACATTGCGGGACCAGATTTTTTTACTTTAAACATTTTTAACTTAAAATTTTTGCACTACAGCGTTTTGAGCTTTAAATCTTTATAGTGGAGAATTGAGTTGAGAGTCTAGGAAAAAAAATTCAAAAAAAATTAATTATCATTCTTAAAAAATTTGTAAAGTAGAAGTAGGTACAAGATAGAAGGAAAATCTAAAATATTCATATATTTTAGATGGAATTAAAATGCACTAATCCCAATGGTGAGATTGTTCTAGAAAGTAAACTAAACCATTCCAAAAAAAAGAATTGAAAAATCACAAAAATTGCATTCCGAAATGAATCCTACAAGTTATTTTTTTCAATAAGATGCTCTAACTGCCTGAAAAACAAGAATGTCCATAACTTCCTCATAACAAATCCAAATGAAATGAATCAAAGCTTTCCAAATAGACAAAAATATAATCTATGGAAAAAAATATTTAAAAAAAAAATTCAAAATTTTGCAAAATTTTTTGTTGTCCCCTGTCCCCATGCATTCCAAGAAATGGCATAACTTCTCGCTCAAAGGCCCGATTTCAAATTTTTTTTCTGCCACGTACCTCTCTCAATTCTTCATGTTTACAAAAAGTTTCAAAAAATCAGGAGAAAATTTCAGCCCATAGGTACATGCCTGAAAACGCATTTGTCCCTCGAAGGGACAACGGTCCTTTAGGGGTTAATATCATTTCCAAAAGAATAATTACTTCCATCTAATAGAAAGTAATTGTTTCATCTATTCAGTTCCAAATAAATACTTGTTGGCACCAATATGTATTTTTTGGGCCACAAAGATATCGAATTTTTATAAAACAAAAATTAAGCTCTCTAAATTAAGACTTGAAAATCACTGAAGCCTATAAATAGTATCCATTGGCATTCATAGTTGTGTTTAGGGGGATCCCTAAATATAAAAAATTTGAAACAATCACTTTTTTGACATCTTCTTCATGAATTTTTTTCTCTTTCTGGCACTTTAGAGTTTTATTTTAACTTGAATTAGAAATAAAAAAATTCATTAATATGTATTAAATAATTTAAATTTAAAATAAATTTAAAAATAAATTGCCCGTCTCCTCCCTTTCAAGAAAGGAAAAGTGCCCATATTGACAAACTACTTTGGGAGGCTACAAAGTAGAAAAAAAATTAGACTGATTTATATATAAATATGTATAATTTAGAAGATAAATGTTGTAAGCATTTGTAAGGATTCCTATTGGTACAAAAAGATTTTACAAAAAAACATGGCATTACAACACAAAAATTTCAAAAATCAATATACTTTACCTTCAAATACTAATTGCAGGAGAAGATTTTGTAAATGCCAAATAATATCCTATGAGACTTGGAACCAACAACATTTTTCAAGAATTAAAAAAAAAAAATATATATATATATATATATATACTTAATTTAAAGATAAATGGTTGTTAAATCATGAGATTCAAAAAAACTTGTCAATATTGACAAGGTCCCTACAAGGCTTGGAATCCTTTAACATTTTTTTTCAAAAAACGAAAACAAAAACATAAAAATCTTAAATTATTTAAAACTTATTGTGAGCATCTAGGATTGTGGAAAGCCTATCAATACCAACAAGGTTCCTAAAGGGCCCAAAGTCCTATAACTATTTCTGAAAAAAATCAATATCGTTAAAAAAAGTTACTTATATTTTTGAAAGTTGCAACTACAGCTTAGATCTTGTAGGATTATTGTAGCCATCATCCTTATGACTCTTTGACAACCACTACAACTGTCATAAATAGTAGTTGATTTTATATTTTTTTATTTCAAAACAATACTTATACTTTCGTAAGGGGAAACTCTCATTGACATTCCTCCTAAAAAACGTGACGATGTTGGTATGTATGCCCTGTATGCAACTTAGGATGTTCTGAGGGTTACTATCTTATATCCAATTTGGTACGTTAGATGCAAATTATTCATCATTGGTGAAACTATCAACTCTATTAGAATTTACCTCTTTGCTTGAAGTGATACAATTTATGCAACAATGTTGCAGAAAAATCACATTTTGAGCTTCATTGATGAGTGTGGTGATGACCATCATGCTAGGAAGTGAGCGGAGCAACAAGCGTTGAGCGGGAAGCATAGATCTTGGCTGGAAAATGGAAAAATAAAATGAAATTTGGAATTTTTTTAGATGAAAATCATTGAAAATTTGGATGAAAGTCACTAAAAATTGAGTGGATTTGAACAAAATTTTAGATTAAAGTATAATAAGAAAGAGATGGAAGTAGATGAAAAAAGTGGATCTAAGTAGATGAAATATTGGATGAAAGTAGATGAAGAAATGGATGAAGGTACATAAAAAATTGGATGAAGTCATATCGAATAGGAGTTTAGGCATTATTTTAAAAAATAAGAGACAACGCCATGAAAGTGGAAAAATGAGTGACAAAATTCCCTTGCCATGCACAAATAAATATTTTTACATGATGGGACCTATGACCGTGGAAATAGGATGTCCTCTGACCGCGGTTTACAATACGTGTCATTTTGCACGCACATAACAATAGAACTAAAATACACCTATTACTGTGGAAATATAAAACTGCTTTGGAAGTTCAGGGTTCAGGTTGTCTAAGGTTTTAGCTAAACTTCAAAATTAGACAACACATGACTTGTTCCATATGTTGGCTTCTAAGCTAATGATGTCAGTACAATGTCAGGGAATAAAAGAATTAAACATATTAGAAGGATGACCTCATGCAGGGAACCATTATACACAATACAATGATGCTAGAAATAATTTTGGAGAGAGTAGAAGTGGGTCTAGTAAAATGCAAGTACTAGCCCTTTTAGTCTCGGTACATTTCCATTCATTTGTTCAATAAACATAAGTATGGTCCTTGTATACAAAAAGACAAGCTAATTTGATCCCAAATGATTTAGTATCCCGTTGAGAAGTACTTATTTCATTTCATTGAAACTGAAACTCGCTGCATGAATGAAGGCCTCCGATGTAGACTGTAGGTTGCAGATGACCGTGAAAATGAAATAAAGATGCTTACAGTTTGCCCAGGTTCCTCGCTTGCCCAAGCACTTCAGCTTCATCTCCTTGAAATTCGGATACGTGCAGTCCAGATACAAGGATACAATGAGCATGTACTTTTCATGGCAAGGTTCTACACCAAAGATGAGTGACACTGTGCAACCAAATTCAGGGTGGGGAACCATTGTCACCCTTTCTATGCGTGCATTCAGTGTCAATACCGATGCACAATTGTTCTAGTACTTTACAATAGAGGCCTTTGGGTTGCGGCGGACGACCTTCCCCACTCGACTTGTGAGATGTTCATCTAGTGAAGGAGGAACATGGTAGGTACGCACAATTTGTATGTCAGCTTTTCTACCAAACAGTCTGCGGGGCGAAATGACTTGTCGTTGTAGAAATTGAAAGCTTGTAGCTTTTAAGACCAAAATCTTGGCCTTCGACAATTGGTGCACATTTTCACTAGCCAAATGGCTGGAATAGCTGATACTGATAACACTCATTTTTGTTGTGTACCTTTGACACATCATTTAATGTCGTCGTTGCAAAAGAAAAATTGCATACGATCATGCCGATTTTTCCTGTAATTCACCATCATACCTATATACGTTGGCACTGCAGTAGCAATGTTATTCTAGACTATTTGTGTTGTGCATTTCTTCTTGGTAATTGTTTGCAATGCAAAGTATGTCTTTGCTGATGTTTTTCGGCAAACGTGCTATGTTTCATTGCCCTTCATCGCAAATGGTCTCTTGAATAGCTGACACGTGAGTTGAGTTTAGAGTATTTGTTTGATCTCCAATGTCTTCATTTGACGTTGTGACTGGAGGGTCTACATCCACACTTGGAGAAATGTCCTCCAAAATTGTGTTCAAATTGGATGCACTTGTTGTGGCTTTCCAAGACCGCATTTAGATGCGTAGATGGGAGAAATTCACTTTATTTAGCCTATGCAAGTCATATTCGCACCCAAGTGGCATGTCTGCCTTCCTCTTCTGTAATTCAAATATTTCTTCACCTTCAAGGTGAGGTTCTCTATTGAAGAATTCTTCTACATCTAGAATATTTGAAATAGCTTCGGTAAGCGGCTTTGGATTGCCCGTTTATTCAGCTGAACGCTGGGCAACGCAGAGCATTAGCTCTTCTTTCCCCGGTCCCGTACCGATTTCATTTTTCCTTCAATTATTGGTAATACCTTACCATCTGTATGAAGGCTTTGACAAAATCGTCTACCGTGACAATGTAAAGTTCGTTCCCCCGATTTCCAGATTGTTGAAGCCACTTGTTATGTATTGTCTTAGTGAAGTTGCAAGATGGCATTTCTGCTAGTTCAGACTTGCTAAGATCCTGAAAGAAAATAGTATACACACTACTTTCAATTTTTCGTGTCCATTGATATACTCTGAAGTTATTCATAGGATACATGGCAATGAGGAAAAAATAACATTGGTGGTGTCCAATAGACATGCATCACTTTCAACCACAATAAATAAATATTTTAGGATAGAGCCTACAAAAGAACCCCTGTCGATACCGAAAGGATCCTTCAAGGTAGTATTGCCATGCCTCAATTGCACATTTTTCCTACTGTACACCACAATAGGGCAACAACGAAATATAAAAATTCCAAGACAAAGCCCACGTCTACATCCCTCTCGGTATCGAGAAGGGTCTTCAAAGTACCAATGCCATGCAACATTCATAAATTTGTCCCTAACGAAGCCGACAAACTTGTTCCAGAAAACAGTAAAAGTTCTAAGAGCGTGTTCATTCAATCACTTCTCTCAATATTCTTTGTAGAGTATTTTAAAATTTAAAAAAAATTTAAAAATATCGCCAACATATACACTTTTAAAATATTATATCCTAGGAAGATAAAGCATAGGAAAAATCTCTAAGTAGGTAAACTAAAAAAAGTGCTAAATCTCAAGAAAATAGATTTTTTCATGTTTTAATCTGTAAAAAATAGGAAAAAATTAAAAAAATTAAAAAATTGGCAATTTGTAACAACTTTGTGGAGATGAAAATTCACTAAAAAACCCCCCACCAAAATGATATTATTACATGTTTTGAAATGCAAGCAAAATGAAACCCACTTTATAGATTTTCGTACAACATACAATTAATTATTTTTAAAATTACTTTGAACAATAGATGATCGTCTATTGGAGGACCATCCTCTCTAATTTCTAGCTCTAAATTCATTTTGGGTTAAAAATAGTATTTAAATCTCCAAATTGACAAGTGTGATACAAATTTGGAATTTTGGGGGCTATTTCTAGATTATAAATTATTTTTTAAAAATGAAAAAAAAATTAGGCAAGGTGTATAGTAGTCATAATTATGTTATTTATGAATCTTGAATCTTTTGGAGTCATAACACAAAAGTTTATGACCAAAAAACTAATTAGCACGTAAAGTGATAGAAAATGATACAAATGTATAATACCTAGCTAAGCGCCAATTATAATTAAGCATAGGTTGCCATTAATTTGGTCAATTTAGAAAAGTAGCAAATCATAAAGTGCAATGAAATCATATATTTGAATAATAGGTACCATATTTTAAATAACCTTAGAACTCATAAATCAAATTTTACAAAAAATGTTCTCCTTGAGATTTGAGGTGGCCCACTATTGGCAAATACTTTACTTTGTTTTTGCCATTATGCTGGTTCTTAGGCAGCAACGGAGGCACTCTTCAACAAAGATTGTTGAATGCTCTTATGTAATTGCACCTTGCAGGGCCATACATATAGAATTGCTAATACATATTAATGCAAATCTATATTATTGAAGGATTTTTCTTCTTAATAATCTTGCAGGAACTCTTTGGAAAAGAAGCATTCTTATATGCCTACCACAACAGATGGCAAGTAGGCTCAACAATTACAAAAGTTTGCATTACACAAATGTGAATAATTAAATTTTTATATAGTTATATAAATCATTCAAAACCTAGAAGATAAAGCCAAATGAAAACACTATTTGAATTAAAAGTGAAGACTTAGCATTTAGTTTTAAAATGTAGTAGGTCACTAAAGCCAAGACAAAGGCTTATAGTCACACAATTATTGGTCTTATCCGAAAATATTGATTTTCATTCACTTTCCAATGTACAATTACATTTAATGATATATCTATTTCTTAGGTTTATTTTAGATGTTGGGTCTATATTGTTTCAAAAGAATATGCACTTGTGTATTATATTTAGAACTTTAAATTGTAAATTGTCAAACGTGATTTTATCATTTTGCATTGTTTTTATGTACTTCAAATCTAAACAAAATCTCGGGGGGGAGGGGGCACTTAGTGCATTTCAGAAACAATGAGTGACATAATATAAAGAGAATTTTATTCATTTAGAATAAAATTTAGAAAGGCTTTACAAATAAATTAGGGAACATGAAATACAGACAAATCCATTATAAATAATATAGGTAGCCTACAAATCTAGTCCATTACAATTTTGTACATGTAATATAGAGGCTGGAGATCTGGATCCTATGTATTGTATTTACTACAATACTTATGAATAGCAATACAAGTAGGCGGGACAGCTGCATTGAATATTGTTGTCAACCGTACATTGTGCATGTTTGTTATTTCATGCTATTTTATTTCATATTTGTTGCTTTCCAATCCTTTTTGTACAACAGTCTCCTCCTACAACAACCATTTAAGATCTGTATGCATATGTGGAGAAGGTGAAGTCCTTAAAACAATCTTCTTGTTATTTTTGAACTCAAAAAATAGAGTTGTTTAACTCTGGGTTTGAAAAAAAAAAACATATTATGGTACATCTTAAAAGCAAGCACTTTTATGATATTTTTCTTTTCAAAACCTTATTGTCTTCAAACTCATAAGCTTCTTATTTAACAAGTACCAACATTAATTATATTTATTCTAAAACTACATTTGTCTTTTTGATATGTCTATTCCATACATATGTTTCTATCAAACATATAAATATTTTAGGCTATTTTTAAAATTAAAAAAAACAAAACAAGGATGCAATGCTTAAATAGACAAGTAATTAATTTTACTGAAAAATAGAGGACTATCATAGGAGTTTACAAAGTCTTCCAGTATAAAAAAGACTATGCATATATAGGATTGTTGAAGTCTCTTGTTGTTCAAGTTTTCCTTGAGGTAGTGAGCTTCACCAGCATTCATGGTAATCAACATCAAATAGTTAGAAAACCGCATGCAAGGTGTCTTCACAATAAATAAAAAAGGAACAACATATAAGATATCATGCCATAGTACATAATAAATACTCCTAAAAAGCTAAGACAATAGCAATCACCACAAATCTTCTGAGAACCTAATTGTTTGTAATATTTTATGAAGATGAAGCCATTTCGTATCCTAAGTTTTCTAACAACTAGCTCCTTCAACTAATAATGCCCTTATAAAACAAAGTAACAACACCAAGAGAATTTGAAGCAAAAGTATGCAGTACTTTTTCAAAGTTAAAATTTTAATAGAGTTAGCTAAAGGTATATTCCCACATGGCCTAATCGTAGCAATGTTAAGGCATTAAATGAACTGTAAATTGTAGTGCATTCCCACCTGAGTGCTTTCTATCCATCAAACCTATATGGCAGTGGAGATGGCATGGACTTGACAGCACTACTACGACCATTAATCACTTCTGCTCTATTGGCCCACTACTGCGAAAGTAGTGCATAACAAGAACTTGGCAATCTTCTGGAAATGAAGATTTCAGCATGTGCCAACTACTCGTATCAAGAGGAGCTCTCAAGAGTCTATTACATAAGAATAGTGGCTACCCAAGGCAAAAATTAGTGGGACTCGACTTGAAAAAATAAAAAATATTGAAATTTTCCAGCAACCACCTCACATAAAATTGAAAGTCACTATTTAATTTTACGTATGGTGGTTGTTGGAAAATTCTCTTCATACGAGTGAGGTGATGGGAGGTAAAACAACCCATATGGGATATGTAAATTAAGACTAGTAGAAGCTCAACCGCTCACACCAAGTCAAAAGTACGAATTGTGTTCAATGTAGAACTTCAAACCTCATTTAGGCATAGTAGAATAATTTTTTTCAAGAACTTTGAACTATGAAAAGTTGAGAAATCAAGCTAACTTTTATTTCCAAAAATTCTCTTAACATTTAGAGCCTCCAGTCAAAAGTTAGGGACGAGATTCAGAGAGGGGTTGGAAAGGACATTTTTTTGACATTTTCAAACATCCTTTCTGAATTTTGTTCATAACTTTTTTTTAGAAGCTCAACATAATACCATAGTCTAATTGGGCTCTCTTAGGGTTGAGTTTGGTAACTTAGTTCATTAGACTTTTTTTTTTCACCTTCATCCAAAGGATGATACATCAATTCATAATTTGTGAATCCAACCATATCAACAAGAAATCGATGAATAATGTTGTCAATCAAGGACTCAGGGCAGTATTTTGAAGCAAAATAGTTCGCAGTTGTAGAGCTATTGCAGTACATGTTAGTTGTAGTGTACATCAATATCAGGTAATTAAGTACCTTTAATATGTAGTCCACTACCAATAAAAATGTAATTGGTGGTTATTTAGCAAAGTTAGTTACGCCTTGAGTTGATAGTAAATAAAATACCATAGAATCATATCTGTAGAATTTGGAATATTGTCTAATAGTGAAATAATGATAATCTTGAAACAAGGCAGGGAGGATTGGACACATATTAATTATGGTTATAAACCATATAGAGTATGGAGCTTCCCAACTTTTCAAATATATTTTTGAATATTGAAATTTTTCCTATATACAAGGGAAAAAATCTAGAGACAAAAAAATCTCTTTTCAAGTATTTAGAACAAGTATTATAATGAAAAAATATATAGAGATAGGAATTTTTCCTTAATACTATATAGAATAAATTTTAAATATTAATAAATTCCTATATTTTTAGAATAGTTCCTCCCAAGCAATGGTACTTGATGATGGAAGCTTAAAAAATTATTTAAAAAAATTAAAAAAAATACAATTGACAATCACGCTACATAATTACATTTTGCAAGGACCAATCATTAGATGTTTTGGAAGGTCTTTGGAAGGCCATTTTAGGGCCATTCTCTGATATGGCCCGATTCTATGAACAGCGATACGGCTGTCAGAAAATATTTATTATTATTATTATTTTTTTCAAATATCATTTTGAGCAAATTTTTTTTCTTCCAAAAATTATGTGGCAGTCGTTTTGCCACATCAGCTATCTGCTACAGTGCGTTTCCACAGTGTTCTCACAGTCTGGGAACGTAAGGGAACTCACAGCCCCCCAAGACCCCCGAATCCCCTCTAATGGTAGCAATAGTGCACATTCTAGTGACCACTACAATTTTATTTCATAAATTTGTAACTAATTCCTAGAAGGTCTAAAAATAATGAAATAATTTGGGTTAGAGCATGATCTGACTTGTAGAGCATACTACCTTATGCGAGCAAAACTAATATATGGGTGTAGAGCGGGAGTGTAGAGCGTAAACCACTTTTGGTGGTTATAGGATACCTATGTTATAGGTACATATAACAC
The DNA here is from genome assembly GCA_951799445.1 of Pseudisothecium myosuroides. Classification (NCBI taxonomy): domain Eukaryota; kingdom Viridiplantae; phylum Streptophyta; class Bryopsida; order Hypnales; family Lembophyllaceae; genus Pseudisothecium; species Pseudisothecium myosuroides. The sequence goes on along the minus strand of OX637289.1, from coordinate 6,416,785 downwards.
AATCTATAAGATGTCTTATGTTATAGGGCACCATCAATGGTTATAGGGTACCTACTTAAACCTTCCAAGGATACCTATGTTTAACCCCTAAAGGACCAAAGTCCCCTCGGGGGACACTTGGGATTTCGGGCAGGTTCGTGCGACCTGAAATTTTAACCTGATTTTTTGAAACTTCTTTAAAAGATAAGAAATCACATTAGCTTTCTAAAAATATAATTTTTTTTTCAATCGGTGCCCGGGAACAAAAGTTATGCCATTCTAAAGCAAAAAAGCAATTCGTTGGGCAGAAAGAAAAAAACAAAAAAAAATGATTTAAAAAAAAAAATTGTTTTTCCTCAAAGATCATGTTTTTTCCTACATTTGAAGCTTTGATTCATTCAATTTGGACTTAGAATGAAAAAGTTATGGACATTCTTGTTTTTCGGGCAATCTAAGCATCTTCAAAAAAAACTTCTTATAGAATTCATTTTTTAATGCAATTTTCAATTTTTTTCAATTTTTTTTTTTTGAAAAGGCTTAGTTTGTTTGCAAGAACAATCCCACCATTGGAATTATGGTGTTTTAATTCCATCTAAGAGCTATTAACGAATTCATGTTTCGTTCAATTTTGGACCTACTTCTACTTAGCAATTTTTTTATATGTAAAAATCAAGTTTTGATATGCTGAAATTTTTTTCCCTTACTCTCAACTCAAATTCTCAACATAAAAAATTTTAACTTTATGGTGTGTAGTGCAAAAAAAATCCACAAATGGCCGTCAAAGTCATCTGAAATTGCAAGAAACAGTTCAAAAAAAATTATTTTTCCAACTTTAAATGCTAATATCTTCCAATCGGAACGGTCAAGTTTCTTGAAATTTTTACCACATGATCTGAGACAAGTGAAGTACAAGATCCTATGGTTAGATTGTAAAAACAAGTTTTTTTTTTGGTTTAGGAAGTGATCGCAGCAGAAATGGCAGTTTTCAGCGATTTTGGAGCCTGAAAATGGCTTGGTCCTTTAGGGGTTAAAAGAATGACTTCTAAAATAAGCTAAGCTCTATATTCTAAGCTCCACACTCCACTCTAATATGGTAGCATTCCCCTACCTTATACATGGTCCGACTTTTGATCAAACATTGTTTGAAAACACACGACAATGAATGCATGAAAAGAATTGAATATCATGTAAGGTTTTTGAATACTTTTTTCCCAAGCACTTTCATTTTTCAATTTACTATTTTTCATTATAAAGAATATAGCCTACTAAAAAATTTCCATTGATATCGACATTACAAGTAATGATAGAGTGCCATAACATAGACCATTTTCAAAAATTAAGTAATTATAGAGACCCTTTTATTCCTACGTAGGAGATAAATAGCCCCTCCAAAAATATCCCAATGCCACACGTGGTGCACAATATTTTCATAGACTGTCCCCCCGGGAACATAATGAAGGTTCTCCAAGCTACTTAGTTTTTATTCCTCTTAAAAACTTTGAATTTTTTGAAATGAGTTATGAGTACTTTATTAAAGTTGAGAGTCTCTAACCTTGCTTCTAAATAAGGAATGGCATTGAAATTTGTTGTATACAATGACGCTTGTTACATTGTTAATGACATGAACATATTTACCTCCATTGATCCAAAAAAGTAAGGTATTAATCTTACTTGATAATTTTTGGGGTGAATAGGTTAAATTGAAAACAAATGAATGAATGCTTTGATTGGAAGGCCCAACCTGCATGTTAGGGAGAACAAAGGGACCCCCAAAGTTAGTTCAAGTTGTCAAGAACATTATATATGGTCCTACACTACTGGTACAATATATACTATTTTTTTTGTGAAATTTCAAAATTTTGAAGTGTATTTTGTATTTAGTAGGAATCTTCTTCATTTTCTATTCAAAAATTCTCAATAATTTCATACCTTCACAAATTAATCATTTAATCTTACAAAAGACATGTGATTTGGTCACTAAAAAATAAAATAAAGGAAAAAATTGCATTGATTTCATTGTAATCAAATACACAATACAAATTGAAGTTTGAAGGATTTTGAATTTTGATTCCATAGCTAGAAGCTTTGTCCTAACAAGCGGATGATATGTTTCCACTTGGTATCAATAATCACTACAAGAAAAAGAAGTATTTTAAGTATAGTCCTAGTAATATAGTTGTAAAAGTAATGACATTTTAGAAGATTTTAGTAAAATTTTACTGAACACACATGTATTTCTAGTAAATTTTTATTGAAAATTGAAAATCTTCTAAAAGGTCATTACTTATAGGACTATATTATCAGGACTATACTAAACCCTTAAAAGCCCAAGGGGTTTGGATAAAACACAAATGTGTTATAAAATATAAGTTCTATAATTTTTTTGAAGTTTGCATCAAAGAAAATAATGTGAAGCACAAAAAGTAAAAAATATCCGTAGAGTCAAAACTATTAAATTATTTTTAGATTCTCTTCAAATGAATTTTGAAGGTATAACTTCAAAGATTCTCCAAAAATATAATTTCTATCTTTAACATTTGAATTTTTTTTATTAGTCAAAATTGTGGTTTCTATTGATTTGTAAAAAAATGCATAAGATCTAGTAATAAGAATACCAAAACTTTCCCCAAATAATAAGTTTTTCAACACTAGGCAAATACTACACTCTTTGTGCTATTTCTCTTATAATTTTTGTTTGACCGTATCGATCTTAGTTTTGAATATAAACATTGAAAGACAACCCAATCTTTAAAATAAAAATAAATAAATAATTTATTTTTTTAAAATTCTGCCCGAAAAATCTGCCTGAAGTTGGGCAACGACCAATAGGGGTTAAAACGCCCCTTTCTCTTGTAGTGAATGGTAGAAGTGGAATACAATAGAACCTCTCTAAAATAATATACTCTCTTAAGTGATAACCTCTCTTAAGTAATATTGATTGTTCGGTCCTGACCTCGTCCGCATACAAACGTGATTGATGCAATGACCCTCCCTAATGTAATAACTACCGTAATGTAATATAATTAGCTCAGTCCCATCCATAATATTTGAGAGATGTTCCATTGTATTAGGAGGGAATTTAGGTGCACTTATGGACTAGATTCATTGTGCTACCATCACCTTCTAGCAGCAAATAGTGTGACCATACCTCTAAGGCTCTAAGTTGCTAAATTAGGAATGGATTGTTGCAATAAAGAATGGGACTAATTATTTGTCACAAGGGGAAGTGCCGAAGCGTTCCTTTGCAATAACTTTTGACGCACAATTCATATGAATTTAAAGTGTTTACTGAAGATGTTTGTTTTGAATACAATCATATCCCATATTTTTCAAAAAAAATTAAAAATCATTTTATATTTAATAATCATTTTAATTATTTTGTCAATTTTTCAGTTTTTCAGTTTTTTAGTAAAAAGGAGCCCAAAATTAATGGTTTAAAGCTGAAATTTTAGTCGTCTATTCCCACAATAGGTAGGCATGTTCCTCCCAAGGAGAATCTGAAAATATGTTTTTTTATATCCTCCATATTCGTACAAATAGGGCTATCTTGTGCGCACATTTTTTAACATTAAAGATGGTTTCAAGATCATTTTTTTAGTAAAATTTCTTTTCCATGATTCCATATTGTCCTCCCAAATGGCCAATTTTTAGTTTCTTTGTAAATTGCTTTTCGTATTTTTTACGAACTAAAATGTCAAAGTGTCTATTTTCTTCAAAATTTCAACTCACTCTTTTTTGTGAATAACTTTTGACTTAGATTTTTTTATGTCTAAAATTTTGGCGATATGCTATTTTTAATTTTATACTAATTATCCTTATTTTATTTTATTTTTAAAATTTTATTTTCAGAAGGTCAGAGTACTTGGACTATTAGCCAAAAACAAGCCAAAGTGGAACAAAAACAACCATTCTTTCTTGGCAACTGCCCAGATGCATTACATTGCACAAACCTCAACCATTGATGCATTTAGTACAAGAAAGTAGTTGTAGCATACCATCCACATTAGGTCTTTCTTTTCATTTTCTGTGAAGTGACAAAGTGGTAATATAAAATGTTATAGTGGTGCTCCAAATTTCAACATTAATCCACATATTAGATGGAAAACATCACATCAGTACATACTCCTTCTGTCTTCATAAAAATATTGTTTTTTTTTTTTATTCTACAAAAGAATCACCGGTATTATTTTGAAACACACGAAGCATCACATATCTATAATTATGTTTTCATCCACAGTCTTGTGATTTCATTAGAGTTTTTTTTCAGTTTGAAGTTCTTTGACAAAAAACTTCAGTGTTATGCCATTAGTTTTTAGCCAAATTTTTTTTGTGCATTGTGGCACTATTTTGCCCGTCCAAAAAAGCCCTGATGTATATTCTACAGCAAGTCTGGAGTATAAGATCATTTCGGCAAATTTGTTCCGGTCAGAATGGCTCCGATTACCACTCCTGACAAATGTATTGTAATCCATACCTTAAGTTTGGATGTTTGTTTTTGTTTGTTTATTTTGTTATGTTGAGATTTTCTGGACCGTGCGTCCCTCGGTTGCATACTTGGTACTGTTGGAAAGTCCTCAACAAGGAAGGGTGCACAGGCTTTGTTTCGTGGCGTTACTTGGTACTGTTGGAAAGTCCTCGACAAGGAGGGGTGCACAGGCTTTGTTTCGTGGCGTTCGGACCTGGGTCATTGCAAGAAAGACCGGTCCTATTTACTAATCACGGAGCTAGTGACTCTCTTGTCATCTGTTATAGCTTTTGAAGCAAAAGTCCAATGAACATGAAATCTTTATTGGAGATACCTAACTTGATGGTAATTAGATCCCTTATTTTCTAGAAATTAATAAAAATCATTTTTTAAAATTTGTTACAATGTAAAATTTAGGGTTTTTTACTATGTTAGGAGTCCCCAAATTTAATGATCTAGAGTTGAAATTTTTATGGTCTATTTGCATAGTAGAAAAGCATGTTCCTACTAATGAAAATATAAAAATATATTATTTTGTGTCTTCCTGATGAGTGCAAATAGCACTCCCATTGCGCACAATTTTTGAACAATGAAGATGGTTCTAAGATCAATATTTGGTGAAATCTCATCACTATGAACTATTCCCAAATGGCCAATTTTTCGTTGTTTTTAAATAAAAAAATTCTATTTTTTACAAATTAAAATGTGTAATTACAATGCAAGTATCCATTTTTTTGAGATTTTGCACTTTTCTAGTTCTCCTACTTAGAGAATTTTTCTATGCTTTTCTTTCCTAGGGTACTTTCTTTTAAAGTTGTATACATTAAACATATTTTTCACATTTTTTAAAATTGATTTTCTAGTTATAAAGCCTTCCCAAAAGAAAAAATGAGTATTGCACATGGAAAACGCTACGCTTTTTGAACAGTCTTTCTTGTAATGACCCACCTAGGATGTGAAAGTTATTGAATTTCAAAGTTTTTATGAGTTAAAATTTAGAAAATTACTTTTTCTTTTGTTTTGATTGTGGCAACTACACAGGCACACTAGTTGCATTTTTTATTTATTTTTATTTTTAACAAATGGGAAACCCACTGCATTAAAAAAAAACCACACTAGTAGTTGCATTTAAGTCAATCACATTCTCCAAAAGAAAAGACTAACAACAGTAATTCCTACAAACTGAGAGGAATATCGCAACATCCACGACCTTATCAGGCTCCTTTCGCCCTTTCGGTACCAGGAATTGACTGAGCCGAATCGATCACTCAGCCAACTATTTAAATTCCACGCGCATACCCAAGTGAGGTCAAGCTCAAACAAAGCTCCAACTTTAGCAACTTTGGTTTCAACAGTTCTTCAGATTTCAACAAATTCGCAGTCCCTCAGACACAAAGGCAACACGGCCTGCTCCCCTTTCAAAGCGTTCGAGGTCAACGAGGAGGTCAAAAGGTGGAGCTCCGAGTTGGCATGCCACAGGGGAACGTGACTTCGCCATGGACTCCACGCGTCGAGAGCAAGCGGATCAAATACACTCTGGTCAAAGGCACCCAATAATACTCGAGAACTGTAGAGCACCTGGGCTTCTCATCCACTATAAATGCCAACCTTGGAAGTCTAAGCTCAAGAATTCAGCTCCAGCTAGCCTTCCTGACGAGTGTTCAACATAGATCGCATCAACTAGAAATACATACTCACAGGACTACCTGAACAACCATCTAGATCCTGAAGTTTTTCATCTTTGCGAGAGCAGCTACATAGTTGTGCGAATTCCAGTCTGTACACAGATTCAAGGTTAGAGACCATCTCGACCGTACATAGCCATTGTCATCGTCCGTTCAGAACACAGTTTGAAGAACTTCGATCGGAATTCGTCTGTTACCGATCGAGTCTAGATCGGTTGAAGTCTTCGGGGATAGCAATCGATTGACCTTTGGAAGTTAGATCAGGAATTGAGGGAGTAAGCCGGCTAGCTATAATCAGCCAGATCGACATCGATCACTTCAGGGCATTAATATTTCCGAAGGTTTTAATTTAACTCGATGGCGCCACCAGCCATGATGGCGACCACCATGGACGACACCACCGATGCTCTCTACATGAAGAAGCAGAAGCTCGCGGATCAGCAGGCCTTGAACTACTGCAACGGCGCCGCACACCAGCAATCGGCACCCAAGGAAGTCTCCGCGGATCCTCTCAACTGGGCCAAGACCGCGGCCAAGCTGCAGGGCAACCACCTCGACGAGATCAAGCAGATGGTGGCCACCTACTTCGAGTCCACGGAGGTCGCCATCGAGGGCGTGAACCTCACCGTGGGCCAAGTCACTGCCGTCGCGCGCAGACCCGCCGTGAACGTGGTGCTGGACGCTGCCAACGCCAAGGCCCGTGTGGACGAGTCCTCCAACTGGGTGCTCAACAAAATCATGAATGGCGGAGACATCTACGGCGTGACCACGGGATTTGGCGCCACCTCGCACCGACGCACGCAGCAGGGCGTGGAGCTCCAGCGCGAGCTCATCCGCTTCCTCAACGCCGGCGTGCTGGTGAAGGGCCACAGCCTGCCCGCCGCCACTACGCGCGCCGCCATGCTGGTGCGCACCAACACGCTGATGCAGGGATACTCCGGCATCCGCTGGGAGATTCTCGAGGCCATGGAGAAGCTGCTGAACGCGCACGTCACGCCCAAGCTGCCGCTGCGAGGGACCGTCACGGCCTCCGGAGACTTGGTGCCTCTGTCGTACATCGCGGGTCTGCTCACGGCCCGCCCAAATTCCAGGGCGGTCACTGACGACGGACGGGAGGTGTCCGCGCTGGAGGCGCTGCGGATGGCGGGCGTGGAGAAGCCGTTCGAGCTGCAGCCCAAGGAGGGTCTGGCGCTGGTGAACGGCACCGCAGTGGGCTCGGCTTTGGCGTCCACCGTGTGCTTCGACGCCAACCTCCTGGCGCTGCTGGCGGAGGTGCTTTCGGCACTGTTCTGCGAAGTGATGCAGGGCAAGCCCGAGTTCGCCGACCCGCTGACGCACAAGCTGAAGCACCACCCGGGCCAGATGGAGGCGGCAGCCGTGATGGAGTGGCTGCTGGAGGGCAGTGACTTCATGAAGGCCGCGGCCAAGCTGAACGAGACGGACCCTCTGAAGAAGCCCAAGCAGGACCGGTATGCGTTGCGCACCTCCCCGCAATGGCTGGGCCCCCAGATCGAGGTCATCCGCACCGCCACGCACGCCATCGAGCGTGAGATCAACTCCGTGAACGACAACCCCATCATCGACGCCGCGCGGGGCATCGCACTTCACGGCGGCAACTTCCAGGGAACGCCCATCGGCGTGTCCATGGACAACATGCGCCTGGCCGTGGCCGCCATGGGTAAGCTCATGTTCGCGCAGTTCTCCGAGCTGGTCAACGATTACTACAACAACGGGCTGCCTTCCAATTTGAGCGGGGGGCCCAACCCCAGCCTGGACTATGGGATGAAGGGCGCAGAGATCGCCATGGCGTCGTACCTGTCGGAGCTCAACTACCTGGCCAACCCCGTCACTACGCACGTACAGAGCGCGGAGCAGCACAACCAGGACGTCAACTCGCTCGGCTTGGTGTCGGCTCGCAAAACCGAGGAAGCCGTGGAGATCCTGAAGCTCATGAGCTCGACCTTCCTGGTGGGGCTCTGTCAGGCCATCGACCTGCGCCATGTGGAGGAGACCATGCAGAGCGCCGTCAAGCAGGTGGTCGCGCAGGCGGCCAAGAAGACGCTGTTCATGAGCCGAGATGGCACCCTCCTTCCGTCGCGCTTCTGCGAGAAGGATCTGCTGCTGGTGGTGGAACGGCAGCCGGTGTTCAGCTACGTCGACGACGCGGCCTCCGAGACGTACCCGCTCATGGAGAAGCTGCGCGCCGTGCTGGTCGGCCACGCCCTGAAGCTTTCCAAGGAAGCGTCGAGCGCGGTGTTTCAGCAGATCCCCGCCTTCGAGGCCGAGGTGCAGGAGCGTCTGCGCGCGGTGGTGCCCGCGGTGCGCGATGCGTACGACAACAAGGGCTTGTCCGCGGTGCCCAACCGCATCCATGAGTGCAGGACGTTCCCGCTGTACCAGTTCGTCCGTGCGGAGCTGGGCACGCAGCTCCTGTCGGGCTTGCGCACGGTGTCCCCTGGCACGGAGATTCAGAAGGTGTTCGAGGCCATGTCGGAGGGGCTGCTCATCCAGCCGCTGCTGCGCTGCGTGGAAGGATGGAATGGCGCTCCAGGACCCTTCCCCCAACAGCTCTGAGGGGCTTTAGTTAGCACAGGATCGATCGACAAAATTCAAGAAATATGTCGCTCCAAGTGAGTTCAGGTTGAGTCGATGGCGTTAGCTTATTGAGGTTTCATTCAATTCCTTTCAGGCTTCTTGCTTGCACGGAAGCTTGATTGATTCTAGAGCCGTTGCAGTTTGAGATAGATGAGCAGACCCATCCATTTGTAAATAGTCGATCCCAGATCGATCAGAGCCCAGTTCAATGTGCCAGCAATGGACATCGGAGAAGGGCGAGATCGAGGATCCGCATGAGGTTTAGATTCGAGGTACCATCCACGATGAGCCAAGTCAAAGATTACTAAAGTGTAACACTATTCTTCGAACGCATTGTTCACAATTTTTATCACATCGGAGTCGTCGGGACAGTTCTATATATTGTCGTTCTTTGCAAGATCTCATTTGTCACACCATGTGTCGTCGAATTACGAATTTCAAATGAAATGAAAACCAACTGTAACTTGAAAGTAATTATACTATTACAGAATGTCATTAGAAGAAATTTGCAATGTGTCGGGATATGTCCATATCCGCCAAACGATTATCCCCTGCTGTGCGAGAAACACTAGACAGACCGTCCAGGAAATCCACCCTACAGAAGATTTATTAGGCGAGTATAAGTGTTCACAGTCGAGAATGTTACCACGACCAAGGCAGTGGTGGGAACTGGAAAATTAGGATGGCGCAGCATTAAAATGTCTGAAAAGGATGACAACAATGTTCTCCTAAATTGACTACATAACCAGGGCTGAGCTCGGAGATGGTTGTTAGACATATGGGTTGGGGCAACTTGGGTGGGAACAATCTATTTTCGTGTTTAGTCCAAAATATTCTTCTATAACTAACTATTCCTGCACACAAAGATTGGGAGTTACTTTGCCAATCTGAGTGCTGCAAAAGAAAGGTCCACAACCCCGATCAAGGGAAGCTCAATCAACAATATCATGACGTCAATCCATGCCAGCAAGTTTGGTGCTCCATCAAGAATGTAGTGGTGCAAAGTAATGCACCAAGCTTAAGCATTTACCAGTTTTAAACGGAATACATTGGAATACGAACGCTGGTACACAAATACGGGAGCCAAGGATGATGAATGTTTCCGAATTCAGGTGAATAACCAGATTTCAGCTGCTGAACTAAGTAGGAACGTCAATCCTCATCCATGCATATTTCTAACACCCAGCTATAGAACGAGACTTCATGTAAAGCGAAGAGAAATTCGTCGAGACTGAAAACTAGATACAGGTTCGCAATCCAAAGAGACTACCTTGGCTTCCCCAAAGGTTAAAGACTTACACTATTTGTGGAAAAATGACCCTCATCATACATCTGATTGCAACTCACACAGGGCCAAAGCACCCTCAATATACAGCTTGTTTCAGCAAAATACGGAACAAGCTGCAAGGATGTTTCATCTGCATTTGGCTATCCAATGGCATCTTCCAACCAACCATCCACAATCTTCACCGACTGTTATTAGCAGCACTGTTGGCAGCACTATAAGCAGCACCGAAGGCAGCCAGAAGTTTGAGAAAGTCGGTCACTGACGTGTCGACAGGCTCATCATCAGGGATCCACCCATAGCGCTCAACCGATTGTGCTGATACTCATAAGCGGCAGTCTTTGAAGTCCTCGCAGTGGACAGTACGCTCAGAAAATCAGATTGCTTGAGAGGCCGAGGATCTTTGGCTTCAGCAACGCCGTCAGCGGGCACTCTCTCTTCATCCAACAGATCTCGAATGGGCATGTAAGCCGCTTCTTTACACAATTCCGTCAAGTCCGACCCACTGTAACCCTCGGTTAAAGCAGCAAGTTGGTCGATGTCTACACCGTCTTCGTAATTCTCATCCTTGAGAATAACTCTCAAATGCTGCTGCGCTGTTTCCTGTCGCGCATGCCCACTTCAAAGGCCCTAGGAAGGCGCCTTAGAATCGCTTCATCGAGTTCCCAAGGCCTTTTCGTCGCAGCCAAACCATCACTCGGGCATTTTCTGAAAATTACATAAGCTGCGTTAAAACGATTGTGCAATTGACAGTTCTGGTCTGGTATTAAATAACGCAAGTACTTACTTCACTCGAAGAAAAAGTGATCGGCAAACTTCACAGGCTAAGTGAAGTGAGAATCTTACGATCTGTGGTAAATCCATCCCAAAGAGTCATAAACTCCGTCTTCATGTTTGTGAGGGCTTCATGCTCAGTCTGGAGACGTTGCCCTAAAAGCTGTCAACCTAGTCAATGAATATGATCGAGGGCTGCAGTTTGTAAGCTGACGTAAAAACTGCGGTAACTGCAAAGAAACAAAGTACTGTCAGTTAGGTTCTCCAGTCTAGATACCCAAACATCAAGATAGAGTTGGAACAGACACAAAATGAAATCTACGGTAGACGGCCGTGGAAGCATTAACAAAATCTTACAGCATCACCGACCCGTTCAAGAAGGTACAATTCCACATCAAGAAACGTACCTAGTTTCTGAGCATCACCAAACCACCTGCTCATCAAATTTGCAATGCGGACATTGATAAAAACTGCACCCGACTCCTTAGCAATAGCCTTCGCCAGAAGTGTTTCCTGTGCCAGGTGGACCGAATAGAAGAACACCCTTCTGTAGACGTAAAAGCTTGACGTGTGAAAAAAGGTCAGGCCGCTGCAGAGGTAGAATCACCAATTCATGAAGTGATTTCTTCACATATTCAAGCCCTCCAATGGAACTGAAAGTCACATCGATGTCTTCTGGGTTGATAACATCACATGCTATCATGTCCTGAAAATCACAATCTCACCTTGTTAAAAAAGACTTGCTTCCAAGCCAACCCAAATAAACTCTCAAGTACTCCTGTTTTCTCTTCCACAAGATACTCTTTTTAAAAGACTCGAAATTGGCTGCTAATGATGTAAACCAAACCAAAGATAAAATCCAATCACCCTCCGCCTCCAAGACGTAGAGTATATGGTTCAGCAAAGCCCTACTAAGTCCGATAGAGTCACCCAGCACAGCGCCCCTAACTTCAAGCGTTTTGAGAAACTCCTTGTGCATATTTCCAATTTTCTGTAATTTACTGACGCTAAATCTAATCAGCACAACGACCTAAGCGCAAAATACTGAGCACTAAGGCTATCATCCACGAGGAAACACCAAAACGAAAACCCACAAAAATGTCAATATCCTTCTGTAAACATGAGTAAGGTTGATAAATGGAAGTACTCAGATCAGCAGCGTTCCCAAGAAGGAACTTGCGGGTTGTCCTGCAAGAAATTGTATAATTCAACTTATGACCTCCGCTGCACACCACGAGCGTATCCCTACTTGAGCGCCAACTCCGTAGGTGAAAAGAGAATTCTTTTAAAGTGATTGCGATTAACCGAAACAGAAAGACTTCAAAACGAAGGACCTAGCCAATTAGAAACTCCAAGCAGTGCACGATACCCGCAGCTAGAATTATGTGGCAGCTCTTCTTGCATCAACGAATCTTCAATAAACCTAAAGTTCATACCAGAATTCGCTTCTTGAAAAAAAAAACATTTCAGTGAAACTCTGTCTTTAACCTAATTATCAAAAGTCCCTATCATACAGACGCTCCAAATCTTTCGGCACGACTCTTTTTCTTGAAATTCCTGCATTCGTACCTCATAACTATTAATCTGAATCAGAGGACGCCCCAGCCGCTTGGCAATCTCCTTCTTCTGCTCCTGCGCTTTCTTGATTTGAGCTCGATTAGGGTGGGTCCAGGTAGTGTAGCCCGACGAACAACACCAAGCAACGCCACGCCGCACCCACGGCGTACAGAAACAATTCCTGCCCTTCTGACGCCGCCCTCTGCCCCGCCCCCATCCTGAAAAACCCTATCATACTACCGCTCCTCCTCACCACCTCTCACGCATTCGAAACAAAAGCCTCCCTCCGTCCCAGTCGCAAATTAGCACCGACCCCGAAACTCTAATCCCCTCCCCAAGGACGAAAAGAAAAGAAAAGAATCGAGTCACCACCAAATCACGTCGGGAAAATCGCAAATTGGCAAGCAGTCACCTTACGAAACGGAAACAGTTTTGGGTTTGGGCGAGGAAGCAAAGGCTTGCAACACGGAGCGGGCGGAGCCGCAATGAATCGGCGCTGCGACATCGGAGATTCGGAGGTGATAACTTAACTGAAGCTCCACACACGGTAAGCTTACAACACAAGTGTAAAAATTTGGCAACTTCATCCACATTTTTCATAGAAATGGAAAATTTCTGGAGAAAAAAAGATTACTTTTACTGATCTCAACTGCCTTTCTTGTCAATATTGAAAACTCAAGAGAATTTCAGAATTCAGGCAATCTTCAGTGTAATGGATCAAGTACGGTATGATAAGACTTTTAACAGTTACGCATTTTGGAATAGATGATCTGTAAGTTAGGTTTAGGGCGCTTGTGTTTGTGTCCCTCTCTTCTTTTTTTGAAACACGTGGACCATTTCCATTGTAGGGGGAAAGAGTAAGGGGTAGGAGGCTCTAAAATGGAATAGGCATTAAGAACCGTCCCTATAAATGGCTGTGAAATGGAGATGAGGCGGTTTTAAAATTGACCTCTATAGTCATTGAATGAATCAAGGAAAAAAATATTATTAATTGCAAGAGCCAATCATTGTCTTTGCTTTCGCCAATCTCCTTTAGAATTGCAAGTGAACGGTTTATGAAAGACCTAGGGTCATAAATAGGGACCTACAACCCAACTCATTTGAAAATTCATAAGTAATTCAAAAATGCTCAAAAAAATACGAAACCACTTGGGTTAAATTCCTCATCAATTTCTTCGTGTCTGAAAAATGAGCTAAAAAAATTCCCACCCAAGGAAATACATGAAAAAAGTAGACCAGCCCTTAGATGCTCCATTTCTGAGCCTCCTATCTATATTGAACCTACACTAAATAGTGAAATTAGGTTGCCTTAACAATTAGGTTGCCTTACTTCAAGAAAATGACTTTACAAGCCAACCAATCAACAAATATGTTTACTGTTTTTTCTGTTTGTACACATAGAGGTTCATGAGTCCCACATGCATAAATTTTTAATTCAAAAAAGTAGTAAATTCTTGTAAAGAAACAATACATATTTATATAGTGTAGAATGTCAAGAAATTAGTGTGGGGCAACCTAATTTCACTATTTAGTGTAAGGACAGAGTCCCCGGCGGAGATATTTTGCTTTCAAAGTTTTACGCTCTTTTCTAAATTTTTACGGAGCCAGCAGCAACAGACCAAACAAGCAACCAAGCACCGGCCTGATCTGAAACTAAAAGCGCCATATAAACAAAGTGAGACGCCCAAGGCCTCTCATGAAAAAGCCCCCATTTTTGTGGCCCTTTCTTCACTTCCTACAATTTTGATATAAATGTGGGATTTTCATGCAACAAATTAAGCCAATTCAAAGTTTAGCAATGGGCAGCATTTTTTTTTGCACTGTAGATCAACACTAAAGTCCTGTGTGCCCTCCCACAAAAGGTATATATTTGGAGGGCGAAGGGTGCAGTGGCTCATGGGATTGACAATTTGGCGATGAGAACACCAGTAAGTTATTAGGTCTAGAGTTTTTATAGGGAGATGAGTGCAGTGAAACAGGACATGTGCAGGACACAATTTCATGACAATTAATGGTGGCACTTAAAAGAGTCATTGTGTTTGAGAGCATGATTCTCATGTTCAATGACCAATAGTGAAATTGAGCCACTTGCTCAGAGGTGGTTCTTTGATAAGTTGGAAACATATTGACAAAAGTGCAACTATTCATCCTCGGAATTATGTTGTGAAAAAGGGAAGGTCTTCTACAATAATTTGACTTCCAATGAGTGCTTTCCTATTTTTTTTAAGCCATTGATCACTACAATATTAGAAAGGATGATTTCCGCAGAGACCAGTCTGTCCTTACAAGGTTAAGAGTCATTGTGCTTGAGAGCATGATTCTCAAGTTCAATGACCAATAGTAGAATTGAGCCATTTGCTAAGCTTGGTGGTTAACTGCCAAAAATAGAATTGTGAAGATTTGAATTTTAAGTTAAGTCGGGTGATCATGGTGAGAGATGAGGTCACGTAGTTCAATTTAGGTTGTGTCTTCACAAAATTGGATAGATGAGGAAGGGGGTTATGTTCCACTCAAGGTTGAGATCAACAATTGGATATCTCTAAAGTCAAAGAAAACAAGGGAGCAATAGTTAAGATGTTGCAAAATACAATGAAACAAGCATTTGTGGGTCATGTAAATGTAGGGTGGTTGATTTGAGGATGAGCCTTAGGGGGAGAGCTATGGAGCTATTGAACAAGTTCAACATGCATATATAAGGCGCCAACTCGACCTTGACAATGTAAGTGCAACACTTCATCCTTTGGCATTGAGATGCAACTATAAGTTTCCATATTAATTCATTGTTTCATGTTAGGGTTCAATTGTTGGTTTATGGTTTATCCTTTCATAATTTCTCTTTTTTCAAATGTACAAAGGATGTTGCAAAAAGTTGGCCTGATTTTAAAACTATTGTTTTGTTCACAAATTTGTACCTTAGTGACTTCTGGAATTGGGTGCATCCTACTAGAATTATTGGATTGATTTTTGTAATACATGCTAAGATTAGATAGCTCACTTGAGGTAGCAGATCTCATTCATAGCTTCTCAATGACAATGTCTTTTTCTACAACGCTAAATACAAACCTAGGTGTGCAGAGATTGTATATTTGAAAAAAACGCAAAAGATGTGAGATGCTATGAATGAGATCACTTGTGCCCAAGCATGTGCACCTAATGGAACAAGTAGTGAGGAACATTTGGAAAGAATCAACAACAAAAGATTGTTTATTTCTCTATTTGGCTTGCTACTATAGCAAAAAAAATATGGTGTGTAAGTCTCCCCAAATAAATATGGTCTCCCAATCTTTTTACAAGAGAATTTGGTATTCAATCAAAGTCTTTGTAGGGTTTTATGAAATTTTCCTATTCATTTGCTTCCAATGTGGTGTTTGTAGCCTACACCTATGTTGATTTAAGCTTTGATAAATGAAAAATACCATATTTAAGAACTTGGAGGCATTTCCAATAAAAGATTCTATATATCTAAAATCTAGTTGTTTCCTATATGTTACTTGTATTTCTTGGAGTATTATATTTATTTGTATGTCGTTCTTTTCACTTTGGCAACATTACCACCACGTGTTCATAATCCAAAAAGTCTCATCTTTGTCTTATTCACTTTGTAACTATGTTGGCACATTGTATTTCATTCTTTTTCATACATTATAGATAAGATTTATTTATATGCTCAATTTAATCAAAGTTTTGTTTCTATGCCCATGATAGATCATGATCATATTTTAACATGACATGTCCATCATAAACTCTTCTATATTATACTATGGAATTGTGCACATCTATCTAAATTTCTTTTAAAATTAGCGATTTAAAACAAACTACTTTGATATTCTTGTTCTAACCAAAACCACCGCTTAATTGGGTCCTAAAAGGGTCACTATAAACCATGAGTATAGTCTAGGTTTCTAAAATTAATAAAGATATATTATAAAATATTATTTGAAATAATGATTTAAATGATGGTTCTTAAACAAAAATTAAAAAATAGGATGCATAGATCATATCCATTTGATTAGATCTACTACTATACTAAGCAATAATTTGAATTAAAATTTGAAACCAAAAATTATAAATTCCTTCAAAAATATCCCTTGAGTTATATAATATTTGTAAAGTACATCTTATATAGAATATTTTAAGGTGGAATCAAACAAGGAATCTATAAAGATTCCAAAAATCCCATTTTACTTTTAAAAATAATATTGTTAGTAGGCAATAAATAAATTTCAAAGACAATTTACAATCTTGAGTAAGCTTTTATAAACATAACTAAATCAGATGAGCTTTAATTAGGATATTATTTTATTCCACTCAACAAAAGACAAACAATTGAAGATTCTTGACTTTAAAGATATAGAAATTCCAAAAGTTCTTAAACAAATTTTGATACTTAAATAGAATTTAAAAAATACACATTTAGGGTTAAATAATCCATTGGTAACCTCATACATCTTTGATAAAATTAACATAGTTCAAATAGCTAGCATCTTAAACCTCCATGGATGAAAAAATGCGAGAAAATACGAGCTATATTCAAATCATTTATATAACTTTGAAGTTATGGGGTTTGCATAGATAAATGGTACATGGACAACCTTGTCTTCATTATTCAAAATGCCTTTAGTTGCTTTGCTTCACAAAATATTGTAAGTATGACAGCCAATAGGCTCCTATGCATACTCAAAAATTAATAAAAAGTTCCCAAAAGGTATATATTGTACCCATAATCAACATTGCCCAAAATGTGACATCTACATTTGGATCAAATAGCATCGCAAAAATGTAGATATTAATTACACAAGATGAACACAATCAAAACGTGAGAGTCTATGAGAACTTTGTTGGTATTTTTTAGTACACCTAAAGAGAATACAATGAAACCTCTCATAATGCAAATTCTCTATTTGCATATTCCTTATGTGCATAGTGTCCACTATACAAACCAACAATGGAATTCATTATGTCAAACATCATTGATTTCCTTAGCTTAGCAACCAATCTAACACAATTACTCTACAACACGAGTATGTTCAATTAATTAGCCTCTGACACTTGAGGTTCTCTATGAGCATACAACTAATAACTACGGAATACTCCCCATGCACTAAGGGAAGTTTAAACCCTAAACGCCTCAATTCCTTTTTTGAATTTTTGCACATTTTTGCTTATATCTTTGTACAAAAATATCATTTATTGGAATTTTATGAATGTGGTTATTAAAGAAGGTTGTCTTTTTGAGATTCAGATAATACATTTGATGAATGAGAAGTTAGTTGGACTACATAGTGCCTTGAAACCCTCCGTTCATCGTCCAAAACATGGACATCAGAGCACTTCAGGGTTCACTGTACTTCTAAAGCTCATAACTTATTCCTACAATGTCTAAATAATGTGTGCTAAAATGCTTTAGAATCCTCTTCGAGTTGTCAATAAGATCCAATAAAAATAATTTAGGTTTAACAATAGGAACTATGTTCAGTTATAATTAGTAATGATTATAGGTCCACATACCTTGATCCGTAAAGATGGTGACATTAATAGCATGATACCAAGTAATCGACATCTGTCAGTTACGCGCTACTTTTGCATTCACATCTGATCCCGAAGCCTTCTTTCCCGCCGTCAGAAGTCGGCGCGGGGGAACTGACAGCCGCCAATTTGCACCCATTTCAAATTGTTTTGAGCCTGCTCAAGGTTTGTGCGAGAATCTGAAGCTGCGGAGTTTGCAGCATTTCGTTTGACACTTCGAAATCCCCGACTACGTTACGTGACCTGTTGCCCGCACTCTCGGTAACGTTTTTGCAAATTTTTACGATCAATTTGGTTTAGTGTACGGCTATTCTTACTTTCATTTCCCTTCAAAATTCTTTGTCGAAGCCGAATGCAATCGAATGTGTGTCGAATGGAGAATTCATTGGAGACTTGTTGAGAATTCATTACAAGGGTTACCTGAAAAACGGAATGTGTGCTTCTTCTTCATTGCAACTGGTTAGGTAGGGGCATGATTACAAGAAAGTTGGTAGTGATGTGATGGAATTCGTGTGGGAGGCGAAGTCTGGGCTTCTTGTAGTTGGTCTTGTAATTTGGGATATGAAAATTTGATAATTATCAGGTTGTGGAATTTGATATTAGTTGGATGTTGAGTGAGTTATAACTGACTCCTCAATATTTGAATGTGCGCTTGGAGCGATTTTTTTTCTCGCTTTCTGTGCATTATCCATCACGTCAGGTTTTTGCCCTCTGTGAAGGTTTTGTTTGCTTAGAGAGCTTTGTTTCTTCGTGGAACTGCAGTTTTAGCCTGGATATACTGTTGAAATGAGGAATGGATTTGAGATTTTTCAGGTACTTTTGAGGGAGGCAGTGATTTTTTGTCGAGGCTAACGCGATGCCTAAGAGGAAGGCAGACGATCATTCCGACGAGGATGAGGAAATTCCCAACGCCAAGAAGAAGGTGGTTGCGGGAGATAAAGACAGTGTGGTTGCTTGTGAGGTTAGTTTTTTTCTTTCTGAAACTATCTTGTGAGTGCGCAGTGTCTTCTCGATGTGATTTTAAGGTCGCGGTGGATGTTTGTATTCAGTTTTGAATGCTTAGACGCATCCGAGAAGGTCATAGAGTCTTCTAACATTTCATACTAGGGTTCTTTATGATGGCGCTATCGCACTGAAGTGTGTTCTGGTTTCGTTGTAACGTGATCTGCGGAAGCGAAAAGATCATTCCAACACTCCGACATGGAGACATGGTTGACGGTTCATTGACCGGTTTTCTGTCTCATGGAATCAGCTGTCTCGGACACGAAAGGTTGTCGTGAAGAAATTCAAAGGGAAGGTGTTTGTGGACATCAGAGAGTATTACAACAAAGATGGCGAGGATCTACCAGGGAAGAAAGGTTTGAAACCAAACCTCCTTTTGCATTGTAAACTATAAATTGTGTCGAGCGAGTTTTATTACATTATTACGGAGTATAACACAATGTATACAGCGGGTAAAGACCAACATGAACAGGAATCTTTTCCAAACTTCAGTATAATGGTTAGGTTGAACTTGCATTGCCAACTATGATTTGGGATGGGGATGGGGGGGAAGAGCAGCAGGTTCCGTGTGTAGAGAACATATCATCATTTCATTGACGTTATCGGTCCTTCAGCATTCTTTGAACTAACTAGTTTCTATGTGTGCCAGGTATTTCGCTTCCTGTGGATCAGGTACGGTGTCAACCTTCTATATCTTTTTCACTTCTGTGGAGATGTTTGAGAGTGAAGTAAATATCGTGATTATTTCCTGTAATTAGACAGTTTAAGCAGGGTTGGGTTGTGACAGTTGTTAACAGTTGGATGTGGCTTGCAGTGGGACATGCTCAAGTCGCACTTCACAGGTGTTCAGGAATTGATTGCGAATCTTACTTGAGACTGTAACCTGAATTTTGGGCGCTGCAGTGAAATTTCCAGCAGCGATGTAGTTCTTTTCCACGAGTTTATAGTGGTACCAAATTGTTCATTCTAGGTCTTTAGTCAGATTCAGTTGATGAAATGTCCAACTCTCGGTACAAGCAAATTTTGGAGCATGCTTAGTGGATTTTTGTTAGCCCTCGCATGAATTTTTGGTGAAGGTAGTACAGGAAATGTCAAGACACTAGTTCTTGGGCATTGTATAGCAATCGATTTGAAGATGTAACCATAAACTGTGAAACTACTCTACTTCAGAGAACTTTTTTGCTCACTACATTTGGGAGCATCGACGCTATTGGATTCGCTTGTATATATTGCGTGTCTCCTTAATTGCTAAATTCCGTTGCAGTCTCACAGCTTAAATAACAGAGTGAACTTCCTTCTAACGAAAGCATGCTGGCTAGGCAGTTGTCAACTAAGTCAAAGAATCTCTAAAGATGTCCGACAGACAAAAGAATGCTGGCAAGGCAATTGGCAACCAAGCCTACGAGTCTCCACAGCTGTTTTCTTGGAAGACGCTGCATGAATCTAGAATCAAGTGAGTCGGATCCACGCTGCTTTACTGGGAATGTTTTGGTTGACTACCCAACACATGTAGTAAGCTTGGGGTGCCACATTCGTATTCGGAGGAGCAGTGACGGTAACCTCAAACAAACCTCCCACGGCCTTCTGATCTGCTGTCTGCAACCTGAGCATTCGCAGGCCTTGCGAATACGAGTGCGTGGAGAAAGGAGAATTGTTGATAACAACATTCACATTCCCAACCATTGTTTTCGGATCTGTGACTGAAAACCGCAGCAAGAATGTCGATCCCAGCTTCACAGTTGGTGGCGACAATGTGATGGTTGGTCGTTTAGGGTTTTGAGACGCTGCCATGTAGGGAGGAGAGAACGCATCCAATGCTAATTCTGTTGGGAAGGGGACGTTGCTGTACTTGTGCACTCTGTTATTGTTGCTTCCAGCAGGCATCACTCGTCCGTCCTGACACACAGAGAGCGTTACCAAACCTTAGCCGCATACCTTTCCCTCTGATTGGAGATTCTGCAAGAACACGACAATTGAATTCAAGACATGGACATTAGGGTGAGGCGTTCTTCCTACCGGTAAAAGATTGGCGGTGGAGTGATACATGCGAGCAATCGTTGACGCTGCCATGGTCACAAATCTGGGCCTTGGAGTATTCGTTTGGTAGAGTACTGGAGTCAAAACTGGAATGATAGCTCGGCCCTCGCTTTGTGATCCTGAAAATCAAGGATAAAACAACAATAAGGTATATACACCCCAAAGCATCCAAATAGCAAGCATCTGAGCTTGTTTCTTATTATCAGACTGCCTTAATGTATATTGTGTCTTGTTTGCAATTGGAAGAAGATTCCTAACGCATGTAGTTTTTGGGTAATGTCTGAATAAAATTACGAATTTCAGAAGTGCTGTTATAGGGATATCAAAAATCGACCCTTTGTTCTCAATTCCAGACCAGGCAAGAATCAGTAGGGGTTGCTTTTGAGTAAGGGTTGCAATTAGGTGTAGTAAATATAAGAAAAGACTGTGAGGTGTGCGCGATGCAGATTCAGAGACGGATTCCAGAGTGAGTAAAAATTCTTCTTACACCAGAGCAAGAGCATTAAGGTAATGTCCAAGCTAGACTCACCAGCCTGGGCACCGTTGATGATGAGAACGTTCAAGTCAGGCAAGAGGAGCATGTCGCCCATGCACCGCTTGAAGGGCATGGTCTCCACAGTCCAGGCTGGCGCAGGGTCGGTGACCTTCATGCGTCCACAAGTCTGTTGACACGGGAGGAAACTCCTGCGCCCTTCGGCAATGGTGAAAGCGCTTGCAGCGGCACCTCCACAGACGAGAATCTCTGCGGACTTGAATTGATCCGCAAAACTGAGAGGAAGCATGACCGACGACCCTCCAGAGGGGTAGTTGCGAGGCCCGCCTGGGAGCACCGGGTATGTCTTCACCACTTTGTTGGTGATGTAGTTCAGCTTGATCGATTTCGTGTTGGCGAAGATGAAGAGTGTGTTGTCCGGAAGGAGGTGCACATACGGATACCAGTTGTCAGCTTGGCCATTGTTCGCGGTTAGCGTTTCCTTCAACAATTGCAGAGGCACGACCTTGGTGCCCTTCGAGGAGATGAATTCGTAGCTGGGCACTAGTCTTCCACCCACGACTATGACGCGCTGGTCGGGTAGGATCTGCGAAGTCGAGTACCATCGGTCGACTTGCGTTCTTGTGTCTGTTTCAACCCAATCGCAGGTGCCAGTTGCTGGACATGGCGTGAAAGTTCTGCAAGGGAATCAAATCCGTAAATCTCCCTAAGTTTTCTATGAGTGCATCAATCCTACTGTGAACTCATCTTACAACATTCTCAAAAAACAGGATATGATTTGGTTCAATCGATATCTCTATGAATACTGTGCAATAGCGTGCTACTTAAATGCTACGTAATCCGGGGGCTACTGTCTGGGAGAGTTTTTATGTCAGGGGTTTCCTTCTCAAAAATACTTGAACTCGAGATGTACGAGGATATTTATCAAAGAAAGAGGATCGGAGCACCTTGGATACCCTGATTTTTCCTTGAATGAGTAGAAGGAAATAATATATTCATTAGGAGGTCCTTGCAAGAATATTGTGTCCCACACCCGGTCAATCATCAGTAACATCTTTTTATTTCGAGTTGTTTTTGGAAGTGGTGAACAAGTACTGAGAAAAGTGTGGCCATACCTGATCACCCTGATGCCATTGTTATTTCCAGCGATCTGTTTCAGCGTTCCATCTGCCATGAACTGACCCGCTGAGCATTGTGTGTCTGTGAGGATCATCAGCGGCCTGATTGCGTTGTTGGCCATGGTCATTACAGACGAATGGGCATAGCAGTCCTTCTTCAAGTACTGATCTGTAGGGTCGATTCTGCACTTCCCACCTGCGTACATCATTCAAGCGACCGTATTCCACATTCTGGGATTGGTCAGTGTGGCGAGCAAGCAGTAATCAAAGTAACCCGACAGGGAGACTAGTCTAATCGACATACAATGGTGGTTCAAATGGTGTGCTTGCTGAACTAGGATTGCATTAATATTGAGATGTTGCAGCAAGACTCTGAAGTTGAGTACGCGGATTTGAACCCTAGCTACTGCAAGAGACCATTGAAACTCATTGAATGAGCCAGCAAGTACGTACCTGGCAGCAACAAACTAGTTGCTCCTTGGTTCGTTCTCTCGAGAAACACAACTGTGTTCAAATGCGTCACCGCAGTGTGCATAGAGGATAGTCCCGAGTTTTTCACCAGTACTTGCCAGCTTCCTGTCTGAGCAAGGACCATCTGTCCTTCATGGAGCATTACCACCAGCAACACGAATGCCGCAGCGAGCCCTGCCTTCATGCTTGTGAGTGGAGATCTCAAACTGGTTCCGGGTGCAGGAGGATGGAGCAGAGTATGGCCTTGCATCTTGTGAGCAAATGACTTCAGATATCCACGTTTGGACGGTCCGACTCTGGGATAGAAATGCGAATCTGAACGCTCAGGTTAGAAGACACTGTGTATTCTATGGAGAGATTGTGCCAGAGGAGTGTGCACTGCTTGGTTGCAATGCACAGAAACTGTGTCTACTTCCTGTATGAAAGCCCTCTGAATAAATGACCTCTCGTCCTTGCTGAGCCACCTGTTTCAATGATCAATGAAGAGATTTGTCAACGAGGTTGCGATTGAGCCCCTGCACAGAAACTGTGTCAGCGAAAGGGAGCTCCAAAATCCTAAAACCTGTAAGCCAAGTGATCAGCACTTATCATCTCCGCTACCAAGAATGAAGATGGCGGTACGTGAAGAAGACCTTTATAGATGGACATCTGAGATAGCTGGCGGCAGCATTGTGCGGGGAGGACACCCTGTTCCGGCAAAATGCTTAGAACAGTAAACTGGCAACTAGACTCGTCGTCCTTCCTCGTCCCGGCCCCCTGTCGGTCGGCCGGTGAACTCCCTCAGCTGTCTTGTAATTATCCACATTCTGCAAGTTGCAACTTTTGTACTCCGTATCTGGCAAGGTGACATTAATTCCAGTGAAAATCGTCAGTCTTGCCATCACTCAATCAGTCTTACTGAGACGTGATGTCTGGACTCTGGAGAAGAAAATTAAATGATCGTGGCGAAAAATTGTACAAGTGAGGCGCGGGAATGGCACGAGCTCGGTGAAATCTTATTTTGGACACGGCAGCGAAAAAAGCGGCTTAGCGTCGTGTATTTATATGCATGCCGACGGAACTTCGGTACCACGAGCGAGCTCACGAGGTTGACTTTCATGTTTCTCCTCTTCTTTTTTACTCAAATCTGTACAGTACTGTGGTAGAATTACAGTTTACATCCCTTTGAAAATTGTTGGCTTTGCACCGACGAGGACTCGAGGAGGATGCTTTGGATTGACAGAAGTTACACGTGAGGAAGTTTGAGTAGACCTTGCTACCGTACGTTTACGTCTGATTCGGCAACTTGTCGAAACAATTTAATTTTCACATTTCGACAATTCGGCAACCTGTTATGATTTTCCTGGTTTTCTCTTATTTTCACAAATAGTTGAAATTTCCTCAGATTTTCCCTTAAAATTTTCTAAGGTCTTCTCTTGAAATTTTTTCAGATTTCCAGAAATAGTTGTAGAATTTGTTTAAAGTTCAAACACGATCCAAAATTTGCCTAGTTATTTATGAAACTGACCTACACGTACGGTACATGGATAGTGACTCTCAGATAATGACTTTTTCTTACAAATAGGGCCCTATTCAAATGTAGCTTCTACCAATGCAAAGTCACCTCCAAAGCCAAAAACTGTCATCACATAGACTGGAACACAAATATTTTTTTTATTATTTTCACCTAGTGTCTAAAAAAAGACAAAATACATGATCAAATGTGTTGGAATCCTTCTACAATTGCCAACATGCCACCACTAATAATAACCATGCTCAGATGCTTATTTGAACACATTCAGGTGTACATTCATAACATTCTCAGGAAGACTCCAGCCCATGGCTTGGATCACGACACTTGATTCAATCTCGTAGACATAGCGAGACTCATGAACCGAGCTACATATGACAACCTCAATTTAAGCATCATGCATTCTAAAATTAAGTCGATGTGCACAATGAAAGACAAGGACATGAGAAAGATCATCACAACTGCGCATACCAAAGCTATTAAACAACCCACTTACACTTGGCCAGTGTGATATTTGAGATGTCGTTAATATTGACATCATGAATGCGGAACATCAGTCCCAACTCTACATATACAATAAAAGGAAAGAAAGAAATCGGAACAGCAAGCGAAAAGCTCGTGTGCTACATCCTTCGGGTCCAGGGGTATGACCACTTCCAAGAAATGGATCATAGACAAGCCCCTGTTTACACTATCTTGCATAATTGTCTGAGCACACTCCCATAGAGAAACGCTAGTTCCAACCCTGATTGTCGCTTAGTCAGCTCGGGACTGTCCAGCACGGGAAGATAGGATGATGCCCACGATCAATCCGTACAACGCAAGCGCCTCGGCGAAAATCAGGATCAAGATCATGCCCACGAAAAGCTTCGGCTGCTGAGCATTGGCCCTGCAAAACCACGTCAACAAGAGCTCAATATCAATGCAACCCTTCCCACTACTAGCTTTGCATCCACAAATAACAGGGGTTTCAAAAAATTTGAAATGTTTCAAGCATATTTAGACACATTAAAAAGAACCTTCCTCATAATTCCTGGAGAGGTTCAGCTATGGTCACACTGGTCAAACTTCAAAGCAGAGCACAGATTTCCGAGGATTGCAAGAGAGAACAAGGCTGAGATAATGAGTACCTCACACCAGCATCTCCGACGATGCCAATGGCCATGCCGGCCGACAGACCAGCCAAACCGCAAGACAAACCAGACGACAAATGCGCATAGCCGTCGAACACATAGTAAGGCTTCGACTTGGGGTTGATGCCTGTGCTGATGATCACGGCGATGATGAGACCATAGATACCCAACACTCCCGCCATGACCACGGGCACAATGGACTTCATTACCAGCTCAGGCCGCATCACACCCATGGACGCCACTCCCACGCCACTCTTGGCTGTTCCATATGCAGCGCCCATGCCTGCACACCACCAACGCCAAATGTAAATCCCAACCGTGACGAAGATCCAACGAGAAAAAAACATTAGGGTTTGAAAGACACTCCCAAATGGTTCCCAAATGAATACAGAGGACCACCCAAACGCCTGGATTGCATGGAGCCTCTGAATAGGGCAAGCCCACGCTAGAACGATACTCAAATTTGAAGGATCTACGACTGCTTTGCAACATGGCAAATGCAAAACATAGCACCTCGGGAGCTCTACTGGACGGTACGCATAACTACTGAAAGAGAATCTCTAAAAGCCGGAATCTATGGGTTAATCCTGCTGCACCCGAAAGCAAATAAAATAGCGAAGCCGTGTATCAAAACAAGGTATGACCCAACTAAGATCCACCTACAGAAAAAAATTAGGGTTTTATCGACAGTCCAAATGGTTTCCATTTGAAACATCCAAATCCATGAATCGACTTTATGGGACCTTTAAAACGAACAGTACTCAATTTCAAAATCTTGCTTCCGAGAATTGAGATTATGTGCAAACGCACGCATCACTACTAGAAGAGAATCTGCAAAAGCCGGAATCTAAGGGTGAATTTTGTTACACCCATATTGCAAAAGCTAAGATGTTTCTAAATCCGAACTCGAGAGTTCACACTCCGTCACCATTCTATTAGTCCAAAATTCAAGACTACATAAATACTGGCTCTTTCAGTGAGTCAACAGTGAACATCTCAAGTTAGGGATGCTTTCACAGCACTATATTCGAATTTCATAACTACCACCCCTGCTGCTACATAAAAAGTTCAACATATATAAACAACAGCGGGTTACATGCATCTTCCATTTGCCTTGACGAAAAATTACCCTAAAAAATGTGAAACCCCTCTAAAAAAATCAGAATCAGCGCGTGGAAGGACGTTTTCTACCACACTCCACCTTAACCTAAACAGAAACAGAGACCTTCCACCGACCGACAAGCCCCCAACATCCCCAAGCAAGCGGATTGAACTGACAGAGCGAAGATTGATGCCTACATGAGAAGACGAGCGCAGCTGCGGCTCCGATGAAGCCGAAGAAGGGTGCGATCTCATCCCCGTTGAACACTGCGGATGTCGACATGGCAAAGTGTTGCGATCCCGAATGGAAACTTGTTGTAAATTTGTTGTGAAGGGGGTGGGCGGTGCAAGAGTGCGAGGCAGGGAGCAGAGGAGAAGGGGATGTGCGCGAGATGTGGGCGCTGTGATGAAGCGCGTCTGTGCGGGAGACGATGGGGCGCTCGAAGGAGCTGCCGAGAGTCCGCGTACGGGGAACATGTGTCTGCGTGTACCTCATCGAGGGCAAGGTCGGGAGTCTATGACCGAGGCCTGCCTATGACCGAGGACGCGATTTGACAAAAATTATCCTTTGAGAGAGCTAACATCCATTGGGTGGATGATAAATGTTGTTTTCATGAGCTTAGAGCCAAGATGTGGATGAAGTACATTGAACATGTTGAAAAAAAGAATTATTCTCTCTTCTTCAATGATGTGACTAGTGTGGTCATTTACTGCTTGAAATATGGACCCCTAGTATTTTCAGAGACTCTATATTTATTTGTAAACTAAACTTCCTCATAACTTTCTTCTCATTAATCAAAATCAAATGATTCAAAAGCTTCTCATGTGTATATAAATCTAAAGAACCAATTTCAAATTTTTATTTAAAAAATAAATAAATTTTTTAAGAAGTTTTCTGAGGTGCCTTGATGTCCAAAGTTCAATGAAAATTACATATCATGCAATAACTTTTTAACTATGTGGTCAGAAGTTATGAAAATTGTTGTGCCTCAAAGCTACTACTTTGATACGTGTTGTGTGAAATTTTCAAAGAAAAAAATTAAAAACTCCATTTGTAGTGAACTACCCAAAATTGCTATGTTGCCAAAAAATGTAGCTTGGTCCTTTAGGGGTTAATTGTAGTGATAAGTGATTGACATCCATTCAAAAATGAATAATGTTTAAAAACTTGTATTGAATTATTCTTTGTAGCATCAAAAAAATTGCTACAAATAAAATCATTGTCTTTAATTTAATGGTTGTGTTGAAAGTAATTAAGTGGCATCTAAAATTGTCTTAATGATTGTTAACGTTTGAGCATGGTTCCAATTATTAAATTAGTGTATAGAAAAAAGTCAAAGAATAATTAAATTTTTTTAAAAAAAAAATTCAAAATATAAAACAAAAATTGGCCATTTTTCTCAATTTCAAGCGGCCTGTAGTCTATCAATTACATCTACCAGAAACTAGTTCTTTAATCCCAATTCTAATACTAAAAAAGAATATACACTTTGAGCACATTCAAATGCAATTTAGAGATTATATTATTTTAGAAAAATTCTTTGCCAATTTAAAGAATCCTAGAAGGTGAATGCAAATTCCAATTTCTAATTTTAAATTTTTTTAGACTATAATGTGTACTAAAACCTTCAAAATGACAAAAGTGACATTGAAATAGAGTTTTAAGACATTTTTTAAAAATTTGCAAAAAACTATTGAAGGTGAAACATGATTATATACCTACAATATGTTCAAATTGTATATACTAATTCCAATTTTTTAAATTTATAACAAGAATTCAAAGTTTGAAGTAGAGTTACATGATTTATTGCTTGGTACTATACACCTCCCCCCATTTGAAGTTTGAATTAACACTAAAAAAAAAGCTTCATAAACAGTCACACATTTTTATTAAAATTTTATCAATGAGTGTTAGAAGGCAAACTTTTGTTGGTCATGAATAAAAAAAGATGCTATTATAAAGCTTGAAAGGAAGGACTCATTGTATTTAACTTAAAATATTTTTGCACTTGATACTATTGCTTGCACTAAACTATTTTTAGAACTTGCAATGGACTTCAATATGTAGTGGCTAGTGAAGGGCTCCATCAAATGTATGTATATAACCATTTAGATATCACATACATTTATAAGAACATAAAGTTAATACCCTAACTTGTATACCAGTACAAGCCATTAGGATGAATGCAAGAAACACCTGTACTATTTATTGCGTTTTGTCACACCCTAGTTTTTGATTTTTTTTTTGGCCATAACTTTTGTGTTTTAGTTCGAAATGACTCAAAATTTATAGGGAAGCTACTCATAACTATTATACACCTTGCCTAATTTTTTTTGTAATTTTCAAAAATAATTTACTATTTTTAAACAGCCCGATAATTTTTCACAATGGGTGATTTAGGGGTGTTTTGCACTTTTTTTAACCCCAAAAAATGAATTTTGAGCTGAGATTTGGAGAGAATGGTCTTCTAGTAGACTTGTAGCTACTATCCAAAGGATTTTTAAAAATACTTATTTTTATGTGGTGTACAAGTCCACAAAGAGAGCTCCTTTTTGCATTTTTTTTCAAAGGTGTTATATATTATTTTGATGCGTTTTTTGGTCAAAATCCTTCACCAAATTTTTTTTTCAAACAAGAAATTTTTATATTTAAGAAAAAAAAAATCTTACTTTTTACAATTTAAAATGTCAAAAGTGGTATTTTCTTCACTTGAATTTTGGACATAGAATTCACCCTAAAACAATTGAAGAAAATACCACTTCTGACATTTTAATTTGTAAAATATAAGATTTTTTTTTAAATTTAAAAAAAAAATCTTCCACTTGAGAAAACTTTTTGGTGATGGATTTTGACTAAGAAACGCACCAAAATAATGTTTCATACCTTTGAAAAAAAATGTAGAAAGGAACTCTTTTTGTGGACTTGTACACCACATAAAAATAAGTATTTTTAAAAATCCTTTGGGCAGTAGCTATAAGTCTACTAGAAGACCATTTCCTCCAAATTTTAGCTTAAAATTCATTCTTTTGGGTTTAAAAAAGTGCAAAACCCCCCTAAATCACCTATTGTGAGAAATTATTGAGCCTATTTAAAAATAGCAAATTATTTTTTAAAATTACAAAAAAATTACGCAAGTTGTATAATGGTTATGAATAGCTTCTACTTAAATTTTGAGTCATTTAGAGCTAAAACACAAAAGTTATGGCCAAAACAAAAATAAAAAACTAGGATGTGACAAAACGCTTTAAGTATTTCTTGCATTCATCCATTATTCTATTAGTATAATTTATTTTTATAATGTAAATATATGCATATGTGTATATTGCGTCTTTATTCCATGTTTCATACCCTTTAAACATATAATTATGTCTATAGTAGTTGAAAATGATATTTTTCTATATAACCTATATATTTGGTATAACACTTAATCATTCATTAATTTTCTTAACTGGCTTTAAAGATTAAAAGTCTAGGAATGGATTTAAAAAAAAATTGGGTAGGTTTTTATGGTGTCAAATTCTAAATTCAATGAGGTTTTGTTGTTTTGAAGGTAAAAAAATGTACTTACTTTTTGGGATTATTTATAATTTTTATTGCAATTGTTGCCTGAGAAAAAATATTAATATGCCTTCCTAAGCTCAAAATGCTCAACTTCAAATAGCTAAAAAAACATTAAAATATTCAAAAAAAATTTACTTAAAAATTATATTCATGTTTATATAGAAAGCTTTGATTCATTCAATTTGGATTAGTCATGTGAAAGTTATAAAAAGTCTTATAGTTTTGTGGACAATCAAAACATTTCTATGAAAAAAATTGTGTAAAATTTGTTTTTGAGCCCAATTTTTACAATTTTTCAAAACAAAGAGGTCTATTGATTGTGGATTACTTGCTACAACAATCTCACCATTAGAATTGACATCTTTTAATTCCATTTTAGAACTATATGTGATTTAATTTTTTCTTCCATCTTGTATCTTTTTTTACTTAATAATTTTTTAAAGGGTGAAAATCAAATTGTTCATAAAAGAAAAATTTCCCTTAAATTCTCAACTCAATTATTTAGCATAAAGGACTAAACTTCAAAATTGTATAGTGCAACAAATTAAGTTAAGAAGATTCTAAGTCTAAAAACCTAGGATTGCTAGGTTGAAAAAAAACTTTTTTTTCCACTTACAATTTACATGGTCAAAGTTTCTAAATTTTTTTCCTGACACATTCTCATGCACATCTTATGCAAGATCCCATGGTTGGATATGCAAAAAAGTTTTTTTTTCCATTGTAGCTCTTTGTGCTAGGAATGGCAGTTTTATAGTGTTATTTAGTCATGAACCTTTAAGGGTTAAATTGGCATAGTTCCAGCACCAGAAATTATGACATTCATCTACACAAAGATGTTCAATGTTGGGACACCACCAATTTGACATTAACTTCCTGTAAGGTG
Organism: Pseudisothecium myosuroides; assembly: GCA_951799445.1. NCBI lineage: Eukaryota > Viridiplantae > Streptophyta > Bryopsida > Hypnales > Lembophyllaceae > Pseudisothecium > Pseudisothecium myosuroides. Next base: position 6,385,609 of record OX637289.1, on the reverse strand, counting down.
GAGCCTCTGGAGTATGTTCTTCGCAATTCCAAAGTTATGAACTTGAGCGACCTTCCGATTCCCAGGCTCCAAAACAATGCTGCAATGCGACAGTGAGAACAGTATTGTTGTAATCACGGATTAACGGAAGGGGACAGAAAGAAGCTATGTATGAAATCCAGGCGTATTTCGTCTACAAGAAAAATCCAGCAATGCATGTTAGCACTGATAGAATCGTCAATGTAAATCATCAATTTCGTTAAATTGGCTCAATTCGAGCTTAAAGATTGTGACATACATCTTCAGAAAGGTCTAATTTCAGGCCACAAACCAAGACAAGTATGAACTTATGTTTCAAGCCACGTGTGCCAGGTGACATGTGCCTAAGTGTTGGAAGACCGCCAATTGAACGAAATTGTTGTTTGAACAAGATTCTAGGGCTGGCACAATTCTAGGCTACTAAATTGTGAGAAAGTTCATGTTCACATAGCTCTCAAAACTAAGTCGTTTCGGCCCTGAACATGCCATTGTTGTGCAGTATCGCCAATTTAATAAGATTAATGATTAGTCAACGCATATTCATCGCTTAAGCATTCTGATTATTCCGGTGCCTAGCTACCAAGGCTTCAGTGAGGACCTCCAGCTACGACTGTTGGCCCAATATAATGAAGAGTTTCCATATCCTGGCCCTGTATCCATTTTTGGCTGCGGCTATAGTTTCTCAACTGGAGTTTACTTTTTGCGTACTACAATCCAAATCGTCTTACAGCGTCCAATTGGTTAATTCTTCTTTCAAGAGCAAACCTTGCAATCTTTTCTGTTTTCTTGCAGTCTAGTACTAGAAATTCTTATAATTAAGTTAGTGCTTGTTGTGCTTACTTTAATTTAATTAGCCGGCCTCGAAGCAGCAAAATTTCTGTAGTTACATGGTGTATAGACCGTCAATGTATCTAATTTCCTCTCCACTGCATGCATTCTGCATGTGCTATGGAATTCAGCTAGACGTACAGTACAGACAGAGCAAACACAACCAATTGGCCAGCATAAATCACGTACATGAATTGCGAAATGCAAGAACTCATGTTGAAATGAACTAATGCCGGCCGGGGGTGAATGCCACATTGATCAGGAGGGGTAAAGCAAAAATCCTAAACGGAAAGGCTCTGGCAAGCAAGGAACTGGATCATACGCTGACTGCACCAATGTTATTTTTATAATAGGAAGATGCGTACCATGAAAAGATAGGTAGATACAGTATGTTAACCAATCTACATGGGACAGATTTCAAGTTCTGCTCGCTCCGGCTGGCAGAATGCAATTTTTCACAACTAAGAATCGGCATCGATCCGATGACTGGCTCCAAATCCTTCGATCGGAGATCTCAGTACGTCATCTACCCCTGCGAATTCGCAGTGATATAACAAAACCTCATTAATCATAAGATGTGACGTGATCTGCTAAACACCATGGGACAATTAAGCACGGCAGTGCACAAGCTAGGGAATAATTTATATTTATTAACAATGAAGTTCCAATGCAAAGACTTGGGGGCATGCACGTCCGTCTTCGATGCCTATTACGAAACAAATAGATTGCACACAAATGTAAACATAAAACTTGCAAATGAGTACGTACCAACCGCAATTTTTGCAGAAAATCTTCGTCGTCCTCATTGTCCCCAGTCTCTTTCTTCAACCGAAGACCGGTAACATTCTCGAAAACAGCTCTCGCATAATCCCAGGACCGCATGAACCCCTCGCCATAAGCAGCCACCATGAGTAAGCGAAAATCTGCGCTCCCGTTTGCAATCTCGACTGTCTTCTTCATTTCATTCATGGCCCGGCGAGAAACCGCTCGAGCTCTCGCATATTCACGAGCCCGTGCCGTCGCGATGGCTCGGCGTTCATGTCGCTGATGTCGCTGGTGTGCAACTAAAGCTTCTCTGTCCTCCCAAGTCCCCCTCCACCTGCTCTGACTCCAGGCCCCAGCGTCATGCAACTGAGCTCTTGCAATGGGTTCGGCATTCCTGTTCGTCAGTTCGTACCGACGACGTCCTCTGATTCTCTGACGTTGATCCTCCATGTCCCTCGACATACCGGTCCGGGCCCTAGCTAGCCCGTGTAACAAACGCTGCAACATGAACAATCATCAAACATGAATTGGGCGTGCGTCTTCAAACCATGCAAGAAACAGCGGACTTCACTTTAAAAAGTAATGCTTTCTAGGCTTCTAGATTGTACGTAAAGCATGCATGAGAATGTGCTGAAGGCCGAACCTCGACACAGTCCCAGCCTACTAGAAACAAAGGCTCACTGCAACAGATATGTTTACATGAACAATCATCAGACATGGATTGATCGAATTGAGCGTCTTACCACGCAAGCAACGACGTTCAATTGAAACACACAAAAAAGCTATTTAATCATCACTGCTCTCTTGGACGTACTCTAGAGAAATCGTATTGAAGGTCGAACCAGCAGTGAATGGCCTGGCTCCGGCCTGGCTCCGCAGTGCTCTGAGCAGCTTGACTCCTGGTTACCCAACGTTGGAACTCAATAAAGCGCTAATTGCACTCTCGTTTGAGACCTTGTATTCAGGACTTCACCCCCGTGACGAGATCAGCCACGAAGACCTGCCTACCGAGGCCACCGCTTTCGTCAGAGTCGTTTGGCAAATGGTCCAAGTTCCTAAACCCTAACGAGCTGGGCCACGAATACCTACCCAACTACCGAGGCTACCGGCAATTAATGAGGACCGCTCAGCATCACCCAAGCAGGGGCATTTAAACCCGCATTTGTATTGAGCAATCCCATTCTTCCCACCTTGTATCCTCTTTCGTCAGTCTCCTTGTAGAGCCCTTGCCCTTGCCCTTCTCTTCTCTCGAGTTATGGTCTGACTTGCAATGTTTAGCTTAACCTCCAAGAGTTTGTAGCTAGCTTGTCTGCTTTTAGGTCATGTCAACCAATATCCCTGCCATTCTCACTACTTGATCTTGTCCGATCGAAAGGTTGTAAGGTCTATCGTGAGCTTGGGAATCGAGTGCTGATTTGTGTTTGCTTTTTCTTTTCTCGATCTACAGTGCAGGATGTCTGCACCGGAGCCTCCCCGACGCGGAAGCGGACGTCGCAAGCAACCGAGCCCACGCCGAATTCGCAGCGCATCGGAATCCGAGAGCTTCCTCGAGCACGCAGCACCTCCAGCGCAGACGGAACTTTCTGTCACAGCAGTGGATCAAAGGGACCAGGCAGGGCCGTCATCAGTAGCAGCGCAGGCGGAGCCTTCTGTCACCGCAGAGGATCAAGTGCACCAGCCAGGACCGGCTCCTGTACCGGCTCCTGCACTTGCAGACATCGATGGAAGCATCGTGCAGCCTCCGATCGATTCTCTACCCCATGAAGTTTGCGTTGAAGAAAGCGAGCCGGAAGTAGTTGATGAGCCGGAAGTAGTTGATGAGGAGCCCCCAATTCCCAATCTTGGCGCTGTTGTTGGAAATGGGTCCGTACCCACTCCGGAAAATAATTCCGCCGAGGAGCGTCCACTTGTGCCTGCGGCTGGTGCAAGTCGAGTCCCGAGGAAGAGAATCGTCATACCTTTGGGTTTGCCAGCCCCGGATGGATATCAACTGCTCGTGGGACGCGGTCGTGTTCCTGCTCGCCGTGATAATCCTGCTCCCCCCGAACTCCACATGACCGCAACATCTGATGAGGATGAGGAGGCGGATTAGACTTTGCAATTTAATAAGCTAGCTGGTCCGACGTACGTACAGCTTTAAGTTTGGTCTAGGTCTGATTTAGCTAGTACGTGATTGAATTGGTGGTATTTGCAACGACAAGCTAGTGCGCCTCAAGGCTCCGTCCGGCACTGGTGACGTGCAGTGTTGTGTATTTCATGTTTTCATCAACTTAACTTGCTTTTTAAGAATCGATGGGGGATTGCATGTGGGGGTTAAAAGTTCAGGTTTCTTTAGGTCATGATTCATGAGTTGGATTTATGAGCAACTCACCTGGCATCTATGGCATGCCTGTGCTTGGAACGGCGATACTCTACAAACCAAAAATTGTGACGTATATCTTCATAAAGGTCTAATCCGCCGAAAAGTAATGGATTATCGCCAATTTAACGAAATGGACTCGTTCTGGGTTCATCTTTTATTCTTACAGTACTTTTCCAGTGATCCAATCCAGCAGATATTCAGCTCTATAAGCTGGAATCACCTCGCGACTTGTATAGTAGGCTCTCTTTTTGCAATGTAGCTAGACGTATTGATTAATGAAGTCGTGAAGGGTACAGGACCGGGTGATCTTTGCTGGTTTATTAATAGATGAATGTTTTTTCCAAATGCATCCTCAAGTCGACCTATCAGCTTCACACGCAATTCCGGACTTAATAAAGATTTCGTTCCTAAATTAAGCTGCCGCGTATGTTACTTATCGAGTCTAGATCAACAACGCAATCGAATTTCAACGATTTTGCTCAGCGAATTTTTTAGTGGCGAATTGTTGGAAGCTCTGACAAGTTTGCACTACTCACACTCCATCCCTCCAAATTTGCACCAGTTGTGTAACGATGCGTGGCGACAATTCGCCACTAAAAAATTCGCTGATTTTGCTAGTTCATTTTATGGAGCTCACGTGATTGGCTGAAAGTTGGCTTGACTGATCCATTGCTGATATATGGAGCAGCTTGAGGAGGCTGCGAGGAGCAGCTGCAAACTGAAACTCGTAGAGAAGGACGAAAGGATGAGAAAAGCAAGGATACACAATTAATTCAAAAGGCTGCCAATATTTAGATGACAAGAATTCAGAGAAGCTAGGTCAAGTACTTGCGCATGACGTACATGAAAAGTACGCAAAAAGAACGACGTAGACTCGTGGAGCAAGGCAGCCTGAAGGAGAAGATGCACCGACTTTAAAGGAACTGAAGAGAATAAAATTGCCAGGATGAACAGTATGAGGATCATCCAAAATTCAAATGCTTTGAATCCAATTTTTGCTTAGATATGCATTGGGTTTGTGCCTGCGGCAAGTTTGCAGCGACTTGCCATTGATGGTGTAAAACAGACAATGATGAGTTTAAGGCAACGTCCAGAACCAAAACAAAACCGTTGCAAATAATTGATCATGTGTTGCAACATATGTAAGACCATTGCAAAATAATTGATGATGTGCTGCGACTGCTACTTCCTATTGATTATTCGTTGAAGTTTGTAGGTAGTGGTAATTAAATTGGCAATCTATGGGTCCTTCAGTGCCTTGAGTACATATTTGTGAAACTCCAGTTGAGAAACCATAGCCATAGCCAAAAATGGGTCAGGATATGGAGACTGTTTATTATTGCCAACAGTCGTAGCTGGAGGTCCTCACTGAAGCGGTGCAGCCTTGTTAGCTAGGCTTTGAAATAATCGAAATGCTTAACCCTTAACCCCTAAAGGACCGAGGCCTTTTTTCTGCCAAAAAACACTGAAAACTGCCATTTCTATAGCAAAGAGTAAAAAAATTTGAAAAATGTTTTTTTTTCACATCCAACCGTAGGATCTTACACCTAACTAGTATAAGAATGTGTGGAATTTTTTTTAGAATTTTTGACCGCACAGATTGCAAGATATTTGCATTCAAAGTGAAAAAATCAAGTTTTTTGCAACATTGCGGGACTAGATTTTTGACTTTGAACATTTTTAACTTAAAATTTTTGCACTACAGAGTTTTGAGGTTTTATTTGTTATAGTGGAGAATTGAGTTGAGAGTCTAGAAAAAAAAAGAAATTAAAAAAAAACTTAATTATCATTCTTAAGAAAATTGTTAAGTAGATGTAGGTACAAGATAGAAGGAAAATCTAAAATATTCATATATTTTAGATGGAATTAAAATGCACTAATCCCAATGGCGAGAATGTTCTAACAAGTAAATCAGACCATGCAAAATTTTTTTTTTTGAAAAATTGAAAAATTTCATTCAGAAATGAATCCTAAAGTTATTTTTTCAAGAAGATGCTTTAACTGCCCAAAAAACAAGAATGTCCATAACTTTCTCATAACATATCCAAATGAAATGAATCAAAGCTTTCTAGATAGCCAAAAATATAATCTATGAGAAAAAAAATATTAAAAAAAAAAATTCAAATTTTTGTCCATTTTTTTTTGCTGCCCGAGCTGCCCCCCGTCCCCTGTTTTGAGCTTATATGGTCATAACTTTTTTTCCCGGGCACCAATTGTGAAAAAAATTACATTTCCTTGAAGCTAATCAGCTTTTCTACCTCCAAAAAAAGTTTCAAAAAATCAGGAGAAAATTTCAGCCCGTAGGTACCTGCCCGAAAATGCATTTGTCCCCCGTAGGGACAATGGTCCTTTAGGGGTTAAGTGCCCAAGTTTTTTCAAGTGTGTTTTTCTCAAAAAAAAAGAATATGGGTTTAATGGGCAATTTCGTTAAAATGGCGGTATTCCAAGTGCCACTTTGATGGTGTGCCATTTTCACCATCTTGGATTGGTATAGATTTCAGGATGGCCATTTTGAACCATCTAGGACAGATATAGATTTTAGGACGGCCGTTCTGAATTGTTTTCATGCCATTTAAAAAAGCCGCTTGTGGTCATCTCTAATGAATCAAATTGTTTTTTTTTCAAAATCTAACCTTACAGATGTTTAAGGAGCTTGCTTATCAATTTACCAATTTTAAGTATGTAAAAATGCATAGGAGTTGTCAGATTGTAATAAGAAACATATACAATTTTTTTTTTAGTATGTTGTCCCTCCCACAATGTTTGAGAAATTTGTGTATAAGAGTTTTTTAGATTTGGAGGTAACATGAACAACTAGAAATTGTGTTAGCACACTTCCAAAAATCTTAAGTTCATATGAAGAGCTATCAAAGTCATTACACAATTCACTTTTAATTATTGAAATGCAATTTTTCTTAATAAGTAGAAATTGCAAATAACTCCAAAACAATACTTGTATGTTTAAATTTTCAATGGTGAATATTATGAAAATACTTTGCTCTTTTCATTGGGACCACTTTCAAAGCAAATGGCTTTAGAAGTACAATTTTTTAAATCTCAAATCAAGTGAAAGTGGTAAGCTTTGCAGCTCAAAGCCTAGAAATCAAGTAAAAGTGGCAAACTTCACTCTTCCACTAATGGTACATATATGCTTTTGAGAACCTCTCAAAAATAAAATATTTACTTTTTTCAATGAAAAATAATTTTTTTTGATATTGTCCTTAACATTTTTTAACCTTCAATATTGTCCTTAACATTTTTCAGAAATTCCAAAGGAATTATTTAATTGCTCACATACAAATGAGTCTCAAATTTTGGAGTCAAACTTTGGAGTGGCCATATATGGTCGCTTAGGCAGTTAAAGGTTAAACAATGGATATGCATTCTAATCACCAATTTTAATATATTGGCAATATTCCACAACTTTGACATTTTCAGAGCCAAAACGACTTAGTTTGTAGAGCTTTCTGAAGATGGATGTCACCATTTTGCAACCTAAAATTGTGCCAGCCGTAGATGATTACGCCAACTTGTTCAAACAACAACTTCGTTCATTTGGAGGTATTTCAAGGGAATACTTTGGCACATATCACCTGGGACACGTGGCTTGAAACAGAAATTCGTACTGTCCTGGTTCGTGGCCTCAAATTAGACCTTTTGGAAGATGAGTGTCACAATTTTTAAGCTTGAATTGCGCCAATTTAACGAAATTCATGATTTATATTGAAGATTTTATCAGTGGTAATATGCCTTGCTGGATTTTTCTTGTAGTCGAAATGTGCCTGGATGTCATACATAGCTTATTTCTACCCCCCTTCCGTTAATCTGTGATTACAACAATATTGTTCTGTCGCATTGCAGCCTTGTTTTGGAGCCTGGGACTCGCAAGGTCGCTCAAGTTTATAACTTCGGAAATGCGAAGAGCATATCGCAGAGGCTCCTTACAGTAAGTTACTGTCATTTTGGCGGTGTCCCAACGACTTTGCCACTTTCAGGACGTCCGGCACTCGGGCCTAAATCATAAACTACACCAACTTGTCCAATTCTGAAGAGCTTTGTGTAGACGATTTCTGGTGTTGCAATTGCGTCAATTTAACTCTTAAAGCTTCATGAATAAACATTACAAAACTGCCATTTCTAGTGCAAAGAGCTACAATGGAAAAACATTACTTTCTTTACATACTCAACCATGTGATCTTGCATGAGACTTGCATGAAAATGTGTCCAAAATATTGTTGCACAAACTGTAATAGTAAAAAATTATTGCAATCTAAGATAGTTGCAAATTTATTGCATATGGCGGTCAACGTAATTAAAACCGTTTCAAAGCAATTGCAATCACGGTCTTATGTACTAGCACTGTATAGTACTACGACGTAAATAAGCAAAAGTTTTATCAGAAGTTACAAACACAGTCAATTATCTGTTACCAAAATGGCAGTCATGCATGGGGTAGACTGCCAGAGAGATATTACGGCAGTCGAGCTGCCAAACTGTTAAAGATTTATTCCAGTTCCCGCCAATACAAAATTTTGCAACATGTGCTTCTCTGTAGCTCAATCTCCAACAGATCGATTGAGTAAACCTCAATTTCAGTGTTTAAATTCGCGGTATATATTCCAATACTATGGCTCGTTCCAGGTTTCAGGATGCGCACCCAGGAATAGAAGTCCCAAACGTACTGTCCGACCCTAGTACTTTGTGGGCCCTAAAAATGTATTTCACAATTTTCGGTTCTAGAATCGCGTCAAAGTAACGAAATTGATGATACTAGCTACGTGACTCGACGCCTTTGCAACGAATATTAACCCTTTGTCAGTGACAGGGGGACTAATTGATTGATTTCAAGAACACTTTGACGTCGTCCTGAGTCTCCTGAACCAACTGGACACCGGTCACGTCCTCGAAAACAGTTCGCGAGCTCGCGTTCATGGCACAACGTTTTGCCCTCCGGTCCGCCTTGTTCAATCGGTGTTGCTCCCTGGTCAATGAACGATACTTCATCGCTCGCTCATTCTCATCATTACTGTTTAACTCAGCAGCTGCTGCATCTCGTTTGGCTTTGGCGATGCGCTCCCTCTCCAGCTCCATATACTTCGCAGAACTGGCAATGATGTCGCGATACTTGTCCATGAACTCAGACCGATGCAGGTTTAGACTCTCAGTTGGGATCTCCATGGACGGACCTGGAGGTACGTCGTCAGTGGCCCTGGTTGATGCAATCAACGAACGCTACCTGCAACAGTGCAGCATGAACAATAAGTTCGATCAAACAGTACTTAAGTCTGAACTTGAAGTTAACGTCTCCTAGAGTTCTAGTGCTGTCAATGACTCTAATTGACAGAAAGTAATTGATTTATATCATCACCAACTACACCACAAATGATCTAGTAAACTTAAGCAAGGAAATGAACTGAAGGTCGAACTGAGTACCTGTTGCAATGACCCTAGAAGCGATCCAGAGCAGTTGGATTGGTGCAGCGCCTTCAAAGCCCAAGTCACAGAAAAATGTTTCAGTCTCTGGTTGGAGCCCTCTTTTATTTACCTTCCCAACTTGCGAGACCATCCATTGCTCTTCACCCTGCTCGCGAGATTGGCCTCAAATACAAGACTACCGAGGCGAATGCAGGGAGCCTCATGCACAAGCATTTCAAATATGAATCTTCACACTGCGCACCCTGGCAGTTTCTTTTCTCTTAGTTTTTTAAAAGCCAGTGCATCTTCTCCTGCAGGTTGTCTTAATTGCTCCTCGAGTCTATGTTCTTTTTGCATACTTTTCAGGTACGTCACGCACAAGTACTTGCTCTAGCTTCTCTGAATTCTAGTCATCTAAACGTTGGCAGCCTTTGGATTTAATAGTTTATCCTTGCTTTTCTTATCTTTTCGTCCTTCGTTACAGGATTCAGTTTGCCGCTAAAATATCGGGACCCGTCTCCTCCTTGTCTCCTTCTTGCCGCGGGCGTTCTGAAGCCGCTCCATCGACAATGGATCAGACAAACCAGACGGAGCAGCTTGCAGGGCATTTGTCGCGGGGTGTAGCGGATGCAAGAGTTGTGCATTCTCCGACTTTCAGTGAGCCACATCATATTGTTGTTATTGAAAGCGAGGAGAAACTTGAGTCCGAGCAGGAATTCTCTGAACCTGCAGTGGATCAGCCAAACCAGGTTGGGCACCAGGCAGCAGGGCAGTCCTCGCGGGGTCCAGCAGATGCAAGAGCTGTGCATCCACCGACTTTCAGTGAGCCTCGTGTGGTTGTTGAGATTGAAAGCGACGAGGAGTTAGTTGCGCCAGTTGGTGTAAGATCGGGTGCTCGGACTCGGTCGTTACGCATGAACGCAACTCCTATTGACAAGAGGCATACCTTTTAATCTCCCCCGATGTCAGTTAAGAATTCTGCAATGCTCGGGTGCTGACTCGGGATCAATGCGTGGCAATTTGCAAGGACTGATCAGCTGCTCGATATATTCCACGACAACAAGCGGTTGAGTGCTTTTTGTTTTCATGTACATGTGTCGTTAGTGTTGGTATCGGTGTTCAGGACTTCAGGTTAATTTTGGTCATGAGTTGTGGTTTGGTTTCCAGAACGCACTGTTTGCTGCAGCTCGACGATTAGTATTAGTGATTTGAATTGGATTCATTTGAGTTTGGATCATTTTAATTGTTCTGTAGTATAAACGAGTACGAGTGATTTCAAAGTAAATAATGCGCTGGCGATGGATCGATACATGTCTATAGAGATACCCGGACCCTGTCTGGTAATTATTTAGTTAATTGCTAAAGGAATGCTTTTTCAAGGGATGAAGTCTTCAAGGAGATCCTTAGACTGTTCTGCCAGGTACTTAGTCTGTTTGCAATTGATCACAATCTCGGATCGATGCTATCTCCATGTATTCCCTTGACAGTTGTAATGAATGTCAGACACAAACCTTCAGTCAATAAAGTTGTAAATTTTTTTCCAATAAAAAGTTGTGCATGTACCCATATTCAGTTGAGTCGAGATCGATCATGCTTTGGAGTTTCACTGTGTTTTCTTGTTCACGTGTATTACTGAGGACGCCAACCCAGCAGAAAGCAATTGGTGTAAATTCTGGTAGGGATCCGGATTACATCTTAATGTCAATTTGGAGCATTTCATTTCAAACGTCAATTTCATATAAATGGCGTGGGGGAGCCAAACAGAGGACAGGAACGGCCAGATTTGGGAGCCGAAATTAATGGAGTGTTGGTGAGAAATATCAATGACGGGCTCGGAAATCGAGGTCGTGCATCGCAATTTGCTCGGTAATGAATCCACGATTGACCATGTATGTAACACAAGATGAAGTTGAATCGATTGAATTGAGTTTCGCGTTTTTCTTTCATACTGAAAAAATTGGCAAAACAATACAAGTTGAGGCAGTGTGTGGTATCCACCATGTCGGTGAATTGTAGTCTCATTAATTTTCAGTCACAACTACCAAGCTCTTCACGCGAACGAGCTATGACTACTGAACGATTCACCAAGAACCAGCGGATATTATCCGTGGATCCGCTCCATGCCACCTGCAAGTATGTAACTTTATACGGAAGGTTAGCGGTGGCGATGCTTGCCCATCAACTCAGCCCGACGCAGCAGGTTTCTGTCACTTTGCAATTGGTTCTCCATGGACAGACCTGGAGGTACGTCGACAACGTCGACAAGTGGCACTAGCTAGCTAGTCGGTCCAGCCAACAAACGCTGCAACATGAACAATCAATTCAGACGTGATTTACAGTGCCAACAATGACAGAAATTAATTCCAGCATCACAAGCTGCAGCTAGCTAGCACACAAATGATCTACTGGAATAAACTTAAGCCAGCTTCATTGCGCTAATGTAAGGAATTATTTGTGTTTTGTATCTCGATCAGGTTAGAGCAACAGCTTTCACAGTGGTCATACTAGTTCAGATGCCGTGTTTCATTCACGTGCAGCAGTTCTAAAAACTATGAATGGTGTAGATCTGAAGGTTGCAGCTAGATGGGCTTCTGGAAAAGTACGGTGCCATTTTCTTGAAATTTAGCCGTGTGAACAAATATGACGGAATGTACTGTACAGTACACTCATTTGGTGGGATGCCATTATAAATAGAGAATTGGAATTGGGTACATAAATGGATATTTTGTTAAAATGGCAATATTCCACAAACTTGGCACTTTTTGGATTAGACCATGTGGTTTAAAATGTAAACTGGTCCTAGATTTTAGACCATGTGGTCTGAAATCTATATCACTCCAAGAAAATGAATGGAAAAATGGTGGAAGAATATCACCATTTTAACGAAATATTCATTCATAGAAACCAATATTTCGTTAAAATGGCAATATTTTACAAATTGGCACTTTTTAGTTTAGACTGTGATTGTAGTCTGAAATCTATACTAGTCCTAGACTTTAGGGCTAAAGAAAGACTGGAATGGAAAAATGGCAGATTTCATAATTCATATGCCATTTTAATGAAATTTCTCATTTAGAGCAATGCTTTTTTTTTAAACTTTCTAAAAAAGTGCTAGAATGGCAATCAATCAATTAAAATTTGGTGAAGCACTATATTTCATCCACATTTAAAATAGAAATAGAAAATTTCTGGCAAAGAAAGACTACTTTTATTTGGTGAATAGTAGAGATTTATTTTAAAATGGTGCAATTTGGTCCCATAGTGTCCCTAAAGAGGACTAACATCTTTAGAGTTCAAGAAGATCTTGCAAGTGCAAATCTTATTGGGTTAATCATTCAAAAAATTTATTCTTGTTGAAAATTACTAGGCAACCTTTCAACTAAGACTTGTAGAATGCATATTATATTGGGTCATTGCATGAAACACTAGTCATCTTGTATCATTTATTGCACTTGGTCCAATACTTGTGATTCTCTTATGAAATACATTAAACATACAAAATAAAATTATAAATTAAAAAGAATTATGTTCAATATTCTAGTCATTCAAAAAAAAAAGTAAAAAATGTCAATTTTTTTCAATTTGCATATTCACAGCCCTTACATTTTCAGAATGCACAATTTAAAACTTAATATTATACTCCGTACTCTGGTACTCATTCTAGATTTAAAGCTTTGTATAAAGTTGGATAATAATTTTTGGTGTCGGAATCAAGGCCAATCTTTGAGTCAATTCCAAGGCGCGGCAACTCCCTTAACCCCTAAAGTACCAAAGTCCCCTCATACACACTTCAGATTTCGGGCAGGCCCGTGTGGCCTCAAATTTTGATCTGATTTTTTCAAAATTTTTTTGAAGATAGGGAATCACATTAGCTTTCTAAAAATATAATTTTTTTTTCAATCGGTGCCCGGGAGCAGAAGTTATGCCATCCTAAAGCAAGAAAGCAGTTCGGTGGGCAGAAAAAAAAAACACAAAAAAAAGTTTTTTATTTTTTTTATTTTTCCCCCTCAAAGATCATGTTTTTGTCTACATTTGAAGCTTTGATTCATTCTATTTGGACTAATAATGAGAAAGTTATGGACAATCTTGTTTTTTGGGCAATTTAAGCATCTTCAAAAAAACTTATAGAATTCATTTTTGAATGCAATTTTCAATTTTTTTCAATTTTTTTTTTTGACAAGGTCAAGTTTGTTTGCAAGAACAATCCCACCATTGGGATTATATTTTTTTAATTCCACCTAAGAGCTATTAATAATTTAGTGTTTCGTTCAATTTTGGACCTACTTCTATTTAACAATTTTTTTATATGTGAAAATCAAGGTTTGACATTCTGAAATTTTTTTCCCCGACTCTCAACATAAATTTTCAACATAAAAAATTACAACTTTTTGTTGTGTAGTGCAAAAAAAATCCACAAATGGCCGTCAAAGTCATCTGAAATTGCAGGAAACAGTTCAAAAAAACTTTTTTTTCCAACTTTGAATGCTAATATCTTCCAATCAGAACGGTCAAATGTCTTGAAATTTTTACCACATAATCTGAGACAAGTGAAGTACAAGATCCTACGGTTAGATTCTAAAAAAAAGTTTTTTTGGGTTTAGGGAGTGATCGCAGCAGAAATGGCAGTTTTCAGTGGTTCCGGAGCCAGAAAATGCCTTGGTATTTTAGGGGTTAATACAATAAGTCTGTGCTTATTAGATCCTTCCATTTTATTATTTTTAAACTTTTAAGTATTATGATTTCTTATTTTGATTGATAGTAGGATTTAAGAAATTTCTAGAGTTTTTAAAAGATATACAGCTTATTAAAATATGAGAATTAATTGTGTCACTCAAAATATCAAGTGATAATTTTATAATTATGGGCAATTTCGTTAGAATGGCGATTTTTTTTTTAATGGCATGAAAACAATTTAGAATGGCCGTGCTGAAATCTATACCTGTCCTAGATGGTTCAGAACGGCCGTCTTGAAATCTACACTAATCCTAGATGGTGAAAATGGCACACCATCAAAGTGGCACTTGGAATACCGCCATTTTAACGAAATTGCCCATAATTGGGATTATAAGAAGAACAATCATCTATGCATGGAAGATATAGGAAGCCATCCAACTTGTACAGCCTTTAGCGTAATTATTAATAAAATATAATAAGTATTCTACAAATAATTATGGTTCTTTATAATAAGTTGATTCATTTTTCATTTTTCATAAATGCTAATTTTAATTAAATTTAAATTTAATATTTAATATCCTAATAAATTTTATACAAATACTATCTATACATATATATCAGGATATATATACACATATACATATACATATATACATACACACATATATATAGAGACACTCATGATAAGTTTATAACCAATATTTAAATGACTTATTAACACCAATCCTCCCTACACATTACATAAGAGTTGCCAACAGGTTGGAGGCGCTAATAAGCTAATTTGAAAAAATTGAAGATGAAAGTGTAAAATCTTGTGGAAATAAATTTAAAAAAAATTAATTAAAAATTATTAAAATATTATAATTATATTTGAACATTTGAAACAACTCTACAAATTCAAGATAGTTTTTTATCCAAAGAACTACCACAATATTGTTACAATATAAAAATCCATACTATAGGAAGTTGCTTAAGGAAGTTGCTAAAGGAAGTTGCATGTGTAGGCTTCAAATGGTGTTAACCCCTAAAGGACCAAGTGTCCGTTCAACGGATGCAAGGAATCTTGGATAGATTCCTATGAAGTCAATTTTGGTTGGATGTTCATGAAATTTGGACACAATGTACAAGTATGTATCTCCTTGGTGAAAAACTATTTTTATTTTCAATCGGGTGCCCGGATCAAGAGTTATGCTGCCCAAAACTTTTGGGGCAGCTCGGGCAATTTGGGAATCTTTGAAGAATCTTTTGCAAAAAAACTCATCAAATTTTGAAATTTGGCATCTATGTAACTAATAAAATATGGCATACAATTGTCTAAATAAAAACAAATTTTAGTCCTCAAATCACATTTTAATAATTGTCAAACTTTGTTAGCTATGTTGGGGCGATTTTAAGAAAACATTAGAGAAAATTTCAGGCCTCCGGAGGGCTGCTCCACAACCTTCTAGAGGACCCTGAAATAGTGTTTTTTGGGGCTAAAAAAATGTTTTTTGCCCTATTTCTGCGTAGCAATTTCTGCTGTAACAGTGGTGCAGGAACCAAAATTTGCGAGTAAAAAATTAATAAAAAAAATATATATTAAAAAAAAAAAAATCTGTGAAATCTGACTGCTCCGACGTGTAGTCATACACTCTGATTGCTCACCAAGGGCACTTTTCTAAGTTGACAGGCCATGCATGAAATAGCATGGCATGTCAACTTGGAGCAGCCCTCCCATGGGCTGACATTTTCTCTAATGAAACATTTTCTTCTAACTTCAAGTTTTATTATCCTGCAATATGTTAAGTCAAAATTTCTGAATTTTTTTACTACATGTTCCAAATGTTTATCTCCAACTTTTCACCGTTCGGATTTCAAAAAAATAAAATCTTCATTGCATCAAAAAATGATTAGGGCAATGCCAATTCATTTAACCTGCTTGCATTGCAGGGTGATTTAGTGTAAGCTAAACATCTCAATTGCTTCTAAATTTTTTCATGAGTGAACCTAACATCATATACTTATGAATGGTCAAAATCTTCATTTTTGTGTAGAGCAAAAATTTTACATCAAGAGGGCCCAAAGTCTGTTGACCTTGTTTAGTAGGAATGAAAAAAAATTCTTTTCCACACTTCAAACGTTATAATCTTTCAATCTGCACGGTTAACTGGGCTGAAATTTTTTCCACATTTTGGTAAAATACTTTAATTCATTTTTGTAAGGTTGAAGATTCAAAAAAAAGTTTCAATTTTGAATTCTGAATAACATACCAAAAAACCATAGTTTTTGACAATGTCTCCCCAAATACCCCCTTAGTCCTTTAGGGGTTAATAAAATTTTGACTTCAAATAGTGCTAATAACTTTTGATTCCATTTTGAAGCTCTCAATTGTATGGGTGGGACTAAAATTCCAATTTAGGGAAAAGACAACTTACTCAAATGTAATTAAATTGCATGCAATCATAACTAAACATTGGATGTTATATAGTTGGGACCAAAATCTTGAAATAGGAAGATGGCAATGAATTGTGCCACAATGAAGAGTGCATGCAATGTGAATGCCTTACTATTCCAAAAAAATTACAAGTTGAATCAATATAATTCAAATGCAACTTAGAACAGGAATTGAAAGAGGGGCCAAATGAATGGTAACATTTTATAATTTACACCTTGTAGGATAATTCAAATAGTTGCAAGCTTGTTCAATAGACAATACCGTAAGTAAAGGGCAACGTTGGCACTTCTTTGCCGAATATTTTTTTTTCCCCAAAAAATAAGGTTTTGCATATGCTAAAAATAGAATATGTTGCCAATAATCTTTTTTTCACCATACAATTTTTTTTGGTTTTTTGAAAAAATAAATTTCCTAAAATTTTGGCATTTATTTTTTAGAATTATTTTTCGCTGACCCTATCCTGCAACTATGGTAGTATTATTCCTTTCAATTTCAAGTCCTATAGAATGGATATTCAATACTATCTCAATCTTGAACTACAAGAGTGACAAATTTCTTAATTACTAGTCTTTATTAAATTAATATTAAAATAATTCACAAATTTAAAATCATACCTACTTCAATATGAATTCAAGCTACATAGTCTAATCATTATTCTCAAAGTGGTGCTTGAAATACGATCTAACAAGCAAAGTGTGATGGATAATGGTAGAAGTATTTTTGGAAAGTGCTTACATTTTTATTGAAATATTAGTGTAAAAATGACATCCATCTTTCGTAACTTTAGAGCGCTAAAAAATATAATTTAAATTTATTTATTTATTATTAGGAGCCTCTTATAATTATTTTTCAATTTTTCATATTTTGGAACGCTTGAAAAGCTTTTAACTCCTTAATGCTCAGACTTAAACCAATTTTGAGCTTATTTGCATTTGTTCAGAAGTAAACAAAAAACCTATGTTTTGATATATTTTATCAAATTTTATTAAAATTGTAATAGTACAAATTTAATCTAGACAAGTTATGAATCACATAGAAAAAGAAAACACAACAATATCACTTATGGATTGAAAGATTATAACATTTGATTAAGAGGATGTTAAAATTGTGTGAGTAATTTGAAGTCTTTCAATCCTTTTTTTACATGTCAAACCTAAAATTTAGGTCGTGAACAAAATATCGAGCAAAATATGAGGTTAAAGGATGCAACATGCATCAATTTAATTGGTTTATGATTTCTCAAAATTTACTCTACAATTTTTTTAAATGAATTTTCAATTAGATTTTTTACCTGAGGTCTAGTGTATTTGAGGCATTTCTTTGATCCTCTAACGCTAAAAAATCAAGATTTGAAATAAACACCCTAAACTAATGGCTTGCACAAAATCATAAATAATTTTTTTAATTAAAATTTTAATGCTTAAAATAGATTTAAAAAGATATTCAATCAAAAAATATGAAAAATAGTCCTTTGGTAAGATTTTATTTGATTCCAAAGTGTAATTGACACCCAAATACAAAGTATGTTGCCTTGGGCATCTAGGAATTAAAGTGCGCTAAAAGTCATGAGACTTGACTAAATATATCTCTTTATATATTCTATGAGATCAATAGTAAAAATTCAATATTTAAGATTGTATAAATGCCATTATATTTTTTTTATACCCTCACATATTTCATTAGACATCACTAACCGTTTCCTATAAAATCACTACCATTGATGTAGACAATTTGAGGATGCACATTATACATATTATAGTTAATAATTAGTGAAGCCAATTTTGTAGGATTTGGTGTGCAAGCAAAAGATGTGAAAGAAGATGTGATATTACAAAACATGATACTAAACAACTAGTAATGTACATTTGTAGGGTTTAATTATCGCAAACTTCTACATTGTATCAAAATAAAAAAGGGGATTTAAGTTTTTTAGAATTGGAAATGTCTTTACCAAGTTTCACAATACTTTTACTTCTATGGTAGGGACACTCAAAATTGCCACATTTTCTATGTGAACTGTTTTTAATATTAGAATGGTGAAGTTTTATATTTTCTCATTGGCAAGTCATAGAAGATCTCAATATATCAAAGAGCACATCATTTAGATACCATAAGCAAAACTATGAAGGGTCAAAGATTTTTTTCTAGATGTTTTAAAACTACTTTTTCAAAGATAGGTATCAATATTGAATTAGGAGATGTACATATTAATTGTAAGCATATCATTAAGGGGCCTTTAAGACACTTAGTGCATTTGGGTGTTCCTATTATTCATTTTAGGAGTAGCTTAGTCTTGTTGTCAAAAGCTAAAAGTAACCAAAAAGTTTTATTCCTATATAAAAAATAATTTTCTTGGGAGTCAAAAACTTGCTCTCTTCATTTCACAAGTCCCCCACTCCCACATTTGCCGGACAACAATTCCAACTATCCTCTTACAACTATTGTATACTCTTCTATACAAAATTCTAAAATTTCTTTTATCTTTTAAGCAAAGTTTGGCCAATTTAAGGTGTGTAGAAGTATAATTACCTCTAATTTAATAGAAGATGTGCACCATTTAGGTCTATGGGGCATAGATAGTTGATCCATCTCCATGATAGCTTCATTCATATTAGTCTTTTAGACTAAAATTAATCCTCAAATGCCCAAGTTTTTTTAGCTTATTGGAGTTTGCTCATAACTAAACAAAAGCCTAGGTTTTAATAAGTTTCATCAATTTTTTTGAATTGTAACCATTCAAATTCAAACTAGACATTTTATAGATTATATTGAAAAAGAAAACACAATAATCTCATTTGTAGATTAAAAGATTTTAATGTCTAATCATCAAGGTTTAAAAAATGTAAAAGTGATTTGAAGTCTTTCTATCCTCTTTTTACATCTCAAATCTAGAATTGAGGTCATTAACCCCTTACAGCCCCAGAGGCCAAAATTTGTCCCCTGTTGATTGAAAAAGTGATGTAGTGAACAGCCTTGGATTGGGATGAAGATAAAGTAAAAACCTAAAATGAATGGGGAGAGAAGGTATCAGAATGCCTGCTTCGATGAGGGGAGCATATAAGGTAAAACAACCCATCATGGTCAGAATTGCTAGTTTACCCTTATATCATGGCTGAATTTTTTTTTAAATTTCCACATACCAACAAGTGTGAGAAATTGCAAGAGCAATTGAAAGTATATTTTTTCAACAAAGTATGAATTAGCTATAATTTTTTGAAGTATTCAACCCAAAAGAGTCTATAGACTACCCCAAAACCAACATGCAATTATATCCATAATGCTCACCTTACTCTTCTAAAGTAGTCAAAATATTTTCTAAAGTGAGAGGCCTTAAAAAGTCACTTCCTACAATGATTTATACTGAAATAGTTGGGTGTTTCTAATGAGATTACTAATTAATCCATTAGTGTCAAATAAGGCATTAATTAGTCCAAATAGAACGAATATAAGCTTCAAATGTTGACAAAATATTATATTTGAGAAAAAATTAATTATTATTATTTATTTATTTATATTTTTTTTGGGCTACCCCGGCCTTCAAGCTACTTTTTGGACTAAAAGTGGCATAACTTTTGCTCCCGAGCACTAATTGGAATAAAAATTATATTTTCCAAAAGCTAATCTAGTTTCCTATGTTTAAATTTTTTTTCAAAAAATCAGGTCAAAAATTGAGATCACACAAGCCTACTCAAAATCCCAAAAGTCCCTATCGGGATTTTGGGACTTTAAAGATTAAATAGCTTGCTTACCAATTTTGAGTGTGTAAAATTACATAGGAGTTGTGAAATTATAACAAGAAAAATACACATATTTTTTTTAGTACGCTATCCTTTTTCACAATTTTTGAAAAATTTGCATGTAAGAGTCTTTTGGGATCGAAGGTGACATGAACAACTAGAAATTTTGTTAGCACACCCAAATGCACTTCCAAAAACCTTATTAATAAATTCAAATAAAGAGCTATCAAACTCATTACACAATCCACCTTGCAATTGTTGAAATGCAATTTTTTTAATAAGTAGAAATTGCAAATAACTCCAAAATAACACTTGCATGTTTAAATTTTCAATGGTGAAAATCATGAAAACACTTTATACTTTCCATTGGGAGTTTAAGACCATTTTCAAAGCAAATGGATTTATGTACAATTTTTTAGACCTCAAATCAAGTGAAATTGGCAAGCTTTGCTCAAGCCTCAAAGCCTAGAAATAAAATATAATTGGCAAACTTTACTCTTCCACTAATGGTACATATATGCTTTTAAGGACCTCTCAAAAATAAAATATTTATTTTTTTTAATGAAAAAATCAAAGATTCCAATAGTTAACCTTCAATATAGTCCGTAACAATTTTTAGAATGGTCCAAGGAATTTAACTGCTTACATACAAATGAACCTAAAATTTTGGAGTGACTATATATGGTTGCTTAGGCAGTTGGGGTTTAAGCAATGGATATGTGTTCTTATCATCAAATTTATTAAATTGGCGATATTCCACAACTATGGCATTTTTAGGCCAAGACAACTTAGTTTTAGAGCTTTATGAAGATGGAGGTTACCACTGTTTTGCAGCCTAGAATTGTGCCAACCCTAGAATCAAACCAAATTGTTTAAACAACTCCGTTCACTTGGAGGTATTCCAAGGAAATACTTTGGCACATGTCACCTCGGACACGTGGCTTGAAACAGAAATTCGTACTGTCCTGGTTCGTGGCCTCAAATTAGACCTTTCGGAAGATGTATGTCCCAACTTTTAAGCTTGAATTGCGCCAATTTAACGAAATTCATGATTTATATTGAAGATTTTATCAGTGGTAATATGCCTTGCTGGATTTTTCTTGTAGTCGAAATGTGCCTGGATGTCATACATAGCTTAGTACTACCCCACTCCGTTAATCTGTGATTACAACAATATTGTTCTGTCGCATTGCAGCCTTGTTTTGGAGCCTGGGACTCGCAAGGTCGCTCAAGTTTATAACTTCGGAAATGCGAAGAGCATATCGCAGAGGCTCCTTACAGTAAGTTACTGTCATTTTGGCGGTGTCCCAACGACTTTGCCACTTTCAGGACGTCCGGCACTCGGGCCTAAATCATAAACTACACCAACTTGTCCAAATTTCAAGAGCTTTGTCTAGACGATTTCTGGTGTTGCAATTGCGTCAATTTAACTCTTAAAGCTTCATGAATAAACATTACAAAACTGCCATTTCTAGTGCAAAGAGCTACAATGGAAAAACATTACTTTCTTTGCATACTCAACCATGTGATCTCGCTTGAGACTTGCATGAAAATGTGTCCAAAATGTTGTTGCACAAACTGTAATAGTAAAAAATTATTGCAATCTAAAATAGTTGCAAATTTATTGCATATGGCGGTCAACGTAAAACCTTTTCAAAGCAATTGCAATCACGGTCTTATGTACTAGCACTGTATAGTACTACGACGTAAATAAGCAAAAGTTTTATCAGAAGTTACAAACACAGTCAATTATCTGTTACCAAAATGGCAGTCATGCATGGGGTAGACTGCCAGAGAGATATTACGGCAGTCGAGCTGCCAAACTGTTAAAGATTTATTCCAGTTCCCGCCAATACAAAATTTTGCAACATGTGCTTCTCTGTAGCTCATTCTCCAACAGATCGATTGAGTAAACCTCAATTTCAGTGTTTAAATTCGCGGTATATATTCCAATACTATGGCTCGTTCCAGGTTTCAGGATGCGCACCCGGGAATAGAAGTCCTGTCCGACCCTAGTACTTTGTGGGCCCTAAAAATGTTTGTCATAATTTTCGGTTCCAGAATCGCGTCAAAGTAACGAAATTGATGATACTAGCTACGTGACTCGACGCCTTTGCAACGAATATTAACCCTTTGTCAGTGACAGGGGGACTAATTGATTGATTTCAAGAACACTTTGACGTCGTCCTGAGTCTCCTGAACCAACTGGACACCGGTCACGTCCTCGAAAACAGTTCGCGAGCTCGCGTTCATGGCACAACGTTTTGCCCTCCGGTCCGCCTTGTTCAATCGGTGTTGCTCCCTGGTCAATGAACGATACTTCATCGCTCGCTCATTCTCATCATTACTGTTTAACTCAGCAGCTGCTGCATCTCGTTTGGCTTTGGCGATGCGCTCCCTCTCCAGCTCCATATACTTCGCAGAACTGGCAATGATGTCGCGATACTTGTCCATGAACTCAGACCGATGCAGGTTTAGACTCTCAGTTGGGATCTCCATGGACGGACCTGGAGGTACGTCGTCAGTGGCCCTGGTTGATGCAATCAACGAACGCTACCTGCAACAGTGCAGCATGAACAATAAGTTCGATCAAACAGTACTTAAGTCTGAACTTGAAGTTAACGTCTCCTAGAGTTCTAGTGCTGTCAATGACTCTAATTGACAGAAAGTAATTGATTTATATCATCACCAACTACACCACAAATGATCTAGTAAACTTAAGCAAGGAAATGAACTGAAGGTCGAACTGAGTACCTGTTGCAATGACCCTAGAAGCGATCCAGAGCAGTTGGATTGGTGCAGCACCTTCAAAGCCCAAGTGACAGAAAAATGTTTCAGTCTGGTTGGAGCCCTCTTTTATTTACCTTCCCAACTTGCGAGACCATCCATTGCTCTTCACCCTGCTCACGAGATTGGCCTCAAATACAAGACTACCGAGGCGAATGCAGGGAGCCTCATGCACAAGCATTTCAAATATGAATCTTCATACTGCACACCCTGGCAGTTTCTTTTCTCTTAGTTTTTTTAAAGCCAGTGCATCTTCTCCTGCAGGTTGTCTTAATTGCTCCTCGAGTCTATGTTCTTTTTGCATACTTTTCAGGTACGTCACGCACAAGTACTTGCTCTAGCTTCTCTGAATTCTAGTCATCTAAACGTTGGCAGCCTTTGGATTTAATAGTTTATCCTTGCTTTTCTTATCTTTTCGTCCTTCGTTACAGGTTTCAGTTTGCCGCTAAAATATCAGGACCCGTCTCCTCCTTGTCTCCTTCTTGCCGCGGGCGTTCTGAAGCCGCTCCATCGACAATGGATCAGACAAACCAGACGGAGCAGCTTGCAGGGCATTTGTCGCGGGGTGTAGCGGATGCAAGAGTTGTGCATTCTCCGACTTTCAGTGAGCCACATCATATTGTTGTTATTGAGAGCGAGGAGATACTTGAGTCCGAGCAGGAATCATCTGAATCTGCAGTGGATCAGCCAAACCGGGTTGGGCACCAGGCAGCAGGGCAGTCCTCGGGGGGTCCAGCAGATGCAAGAGCTGTGCATCCACCGACTTTCAGTGAGCCTCGTTTGGTTGTTGAGATTGAGAGCAACGAGGAAGTAGTTGCGCCAGTTGGTGTAAGATCGGGTGCTCGGACTCGGTCGTTACGCATGAACGCAACTCCTATTGACAAGAGGCATACCTTTTAATCTCCCCCGATGTCAGTTAAGAATTCTGCAATGCTCGGGTTTTGACTCGGGATCAATGCGTGGCAATTTGCAAGGACTGATCAGCTGCTCGATATATTCCACGACAACAAGCGGTTGAGTGCTTTTTGTTTTCATGTACATGTGTCGTTAGTGTTGGTATCGGTGTTCAGGACTTCAGGTTAATATTGGTCATGAGTTGTGGTTTGGTTTCCAGAACGCACTGTTTGCTGCAGCTCGACGATTAGTATTAGTGATTTGAATTGGATTCATTTGAGTTTGGATCATTTTAATTGTTCTGTAGTATAAACGAGTACGAGTGATTTCAAAGTAAATATTGAGCCGGCTAGCGATCGATCGATACATGTCTACAGAGATACCCGGGCCCTGTCTGGTAATTATTTAGTTAATTGCTAAAAGAATGGTTTTTGGGATGAAGTCTTGAAGGCTCTTTATGTGGAAGTCTTCAAGGAGATCCTTAGACTGCTCTGCCAGGTACTTAGTCTGTTTGCAATTGATCACAATCTCGGATCGATGCTATCTCCATGCATTCCCGAGGCTCTCGACTACGTACACCTTGATAGTTGTAATGAATGTCAGACACAAACCTTTTGGCAATAAAGTTGTAAATTTTTTTCCAATTAAAAGTTGTGTACCCTTATTCATTTGAGTCGAGATCGATCATGCTTTGGAATTTCACGTACGTGTATTACTGAGGACGCCAACCCAGCAGAAAGCAATTGGTGTAAATTCTGGTAGGGATCCGGATTACTCCGCATTTCATCTTAATGTCAATTTGGAGCATTTCATTTTAACGTCAATTTCATATAAATGGCGCGGGGGAGCCAAACAGAGGACAGGAACGGCCAGATTTGGGAGCCGAAATTAATGGAGTGTTGGTGGGAAATATCAATGACGGGTTCGGAAATCGAGGTCGTGCATCGCAATTTGCTCGGTAATGAATCCACGATTGACCATGTATGTAACACAAGATGAAGTTGAATCGATTGAATTGAATTTCGCGTTTTTCTTTCATACTAAGAAAATTGGCAAAACAATATAAGTTGAGGCAGTGTGTGGGATCCACCATGACGGTATATTGTAGTCTCAATAATTTTCAGTCACAACTACCAAGCTCTTCACGCGAACGAGCTATGACTACTGAAGGATTCACAAAGAACCAGTGAAAATTATCCCTGGATCCGTTCCATGCCACCTGCAAATATGTAATACGGAAGGTTAGCGGTGGCGATGCTTGTCCATCAACTCAGCCCGGCGCAGCAGGTTTCTGTCACTTTGGTTCTCCATGGACGGACCTGGAGGAACGTCGACAACAACGATAAGTGGCACTAGCTAGCTAGTCGGTCCAGCCAACAAACGCTGCAACATGAACAAATCAATTCAGACATGATTTACAGTGCTAACAATTCACGACAGAAATTAATTCCAGCATCACAAGCTGCAGCTAGCACGCAAATGATCTACTGGAATAAACTTAAGCCAGCTTTATTGCGCTAATGTAAGGAATTATTTGTGTTTTGTGCTCGGTATCTTATAATAGGTTAGAGCAACACTCAGCTTTCATGGTCATATATTAGTTCAGATGTTGCCGTGTATCAGTCACGTGCAGCTGCTCTAAAAACTATGAATTGTGTAAATCTGAGGTTGCAGATGGGCTTCTGGAAAAGTACGGTGCCATATTCTTGAATTTTAGCCGTGTGAACGAATATGAGGGAATGTACAGTATACTCATTTTGGTGGGATGCCATGTCGCCATTATATACAGTGAATTGGAATTGGGTACATAGAAACCGATATTTCGTTAAAATGGCAGTATTTCACAAATTGGCACTTTTCAGTTTAGACCGTGCGGTTTGAAATCTATACTAGTCCTAGACTTTAGGGCTAAAGAAAGAATGGAAAATGGTAGATTTCATAATTCATATGCCATTTTAACAAAATTTCCTATATAGAGCAATTTTTGTTTTGATTTTTTGAGAAAATGCCAATATGGCAATCAATCAACTAAAATTTGGTGTATGGGCAATTTCATTAAAATGGTGGTATTCCAAGTGTCACTTTGAAGGTGTGCCATTTTCACCATTTAGGACAAGTATATATTTTAGAACGGCTAATTTGAACCATCTATGATAGATATAGATTTAGAACAGCCGTTCTGAACTGTTTTCATGCCATTTTAAAATAGTATTGCCATTTTAATGAAATTGCCCATGTGTGGGTGAATGCACGAAACACTTAAAGCATTTTGTCACACCCTAGTTTTTGACTTTTGTTTTGGCCATAACTTTTGTGTTTTAGCTCCAAATGATTCAAAATTTACAGGGAAGATACTCATAACCATTATACACCTTGCCTAATTTTTTTTTATTAATTTTCAAAAATAATTTACTATTTTTAAACAACCCTAATAATTTCTCACAATGGGTGATTTAGGAATTTTTTGCACTTTTTTTAACCCAAAAAAACAAATTTTGAGCTAAAATTTGGAGAGAATGGTCTTCTAGTAGATTTATAGCTACTATCCAAAGGATTTTTAAAAATACTTATTTTTATGTGGTATATAAGTCTACAAATGGAGCTTTTTTTAGCATTTTTTCCAAAGGTATAAAACATTATTTTGGTGCTTTTTTTGGTCAAAATCCATCACCAAAAAGTTTTCTCAAATGGACTGTTTAAAATTTTTTTTAATAAAAAATCCTATTTTTTACAAATTAAAATGTCAAAAGTGGTATTTTCTTCACCAATTTTACGGTGAATTTCTATGTCCAAAATTCTAGTGAAGAAAATACCACTTTTGACATTTTAATTTGTACAAGTGTGAGCGCATATTTACCCACCCTCGGTAAATAAGTGAGCACAACCATACTTTTGAGTTTTAGGGTTGATTTTTGTCCTATGAGTGCCTAGCGTAAATTCATTGTGCCTTCCAAGTAATGAATCTTTTCTAAATCCTAAACATACACAAGTTTGCAAGAAAACCAAAGAAATCAAGAAAACTAACTTAATTTGCAATGTTTACTCTAATTGGGGCGTACCAACTAGGCCACTGTGGTTTTTGAACGAAAGGTGATACAGTCTAAATTTAGTCACATAAAAAGAGAGAAAATTTCATGCCATTTCTAAAAACATAAAACTCAACATTATACGACCTTCCTAACAAAAGTTATGGAAGGATGAAGTTCTAGCTTCTATAAGTCTATCCAAACTTCATCCTTGGATTTAGACTCTTTCCTTATTCTATTTTACTTCAAGTTTTTGACCATGACTCTATATTGCCAACTTCTACCTAAGTTCTAAGTTTGGACTTGGATGGATGAGTTTCACCCTATTTCATCCATATCCTAATCCAAAGTTCATCTGTTGTTTGCTCCTAAATGATTAAGAATTTTTCCTAAGTTAAACTAGTTCTGGACTCTACTATGTTCTTTCTGCCTATTTTTAAATCTAATGTTTCTCCTTGATCATGTTTTTTAGTACATGTTTGATTCTTATCCTATTTATGTGACTCGGTGCTACTCTGAGCAATTTACTATTTTTAGTTTTTTGTTAATTTTTTCTTTGTAGGCCTTAATTATAGCTTTTCAAAATGCTAAGACACTTGCTAATTAGACTTCCCTATTAGGAGTTATCGATGGATGAAGTTTGACCGCTAATCGGTACTTTGAACTTCATCCATGGTTTTCTACTAACCTACAACTTGAATTCTACTTTTTGTTTCACTTCTGGAGTCTAGATTTATGTTTCTACCTAAATTTCTATTCTTGTTCCATTTGGATGAAATGTACTAAATTTCATCCAATATTACTCCTAAACTTCATCCGCTAATATCTCTTTCAATTTGATTCCAAATTCTAAGTGTGAGATAGTTCTGGAAACCTCTAACTAGACTCTACAATAATAACTCCTTGGTTCTTGAAATAATTGTAGTCTAGACACTCTAAATTGACTTGAGAGTTCGGCCCTACTTTTAAATGTCTATTTTGAGAATTTGAAATGGAGGGTTTGTAGTTAGTAACTTACCTCGGAGTTGGTGTCGTTGTTTAGGTAGTCGTATACCCCTTCAAGCTCCCCGTCATTTGCCATGGTTCAAAATTGTTTGGTAATTTTGCCCACGGCTCAAAGTAGGAGTCTCCGTACAAGGTTGCCAACTTCTTGGACTTTTCTCTTCTTTTCTTTTTCTCTTAATCTCTCTTTCTCTTTCAACACTATTCTAATTCAATTATTTAACTATTGGACTAAATAATTGAATTCAACTTCTAAGATAATAATTGACCTTTGAACTCCTATCTCTTATCTTGGTCAATTATTGTCTAATCCTAATTCTAATGGTTCAAACTTGGATCCTAAGATTTTCTCCTAATCTTATCCACTTACACTTGTCTCTTCAACCTCTAAATTGTTATTTCATAGTCTTCACTTGTACTTGAACTTTGTAATCTACTATGAATTTGTGAGATTTTGTTCTAGGTTTCCTCCTTGCCTTGAAACTCCTATTTTCTTTTAAGTGGTGACTTAGACATGAAAGGTTGATGAGTGGAGTTTGTTCTATGATATTTTTTCCTCCTCACTCTTTTTTTATACTACTCTATCACTACTCTCACTCTAAGCATGGTATTTGAAATGATTCACCAAAAACTCCTCCCCTCTTTTTATTTCTAAATTCCCAGTTGGGAGTTCCCAAAATTTTAGATAACGCAAGGAGGTTTTTTTCTCTCTCAGCCTGGACCAGCCAGTACCGCAGTCAGGCCCAGCACACAGTCAAGGTCCAGTATACAGTCAAGGACCCGGTACACAGTCAAGGCCCGGTACACCATCAAGGCTGCCACGTGGCGAGGCGCGATTGACCAACCCGTTGGTGGTGTGGTGGGCCTACGTGGCAAGGCGCGGTTGGCTCCCCGTCTGACTTCTTCTGGCTCCCAGTCCAACTTCTTTTGGCTCCCAATCCAGGCCCTTCTCGGGTTCTTTGATTTTTTTCGTATTTTGATCCTTAAACAAAAACTTAAAGGATAGGTTGCTTATACTTAAAGTTTGGGCCCAAATGACCTTCCAAGGTTTCTTGTTCCACTTATCGATAATCTATTTATTCTTTTGGATGTTAAACTTGATATTCCAAAATGGTGTTTTGGAAACTAAACTTGATAACTAGTGAGAAAATGAAATTGTCAACTAGCACCTAATTTTTATGGAATTTTTCTAGGACCTCACTAAGCCAAAGCTTTGCCGTGCTTTTGTGAAATGACCAAATTTCTATAGAAACTCTAGACAAACTAAGCCAAAGCTTCGCCGTGGTTTTGTGAAATGAACAAATTTCTATAGAAACTCTAGACAAACTAAGCCAAAGCTTCGCTGTGCTATAAGAAACAAGGAGAATACGGACAACTATGAAGGGAATGAATTGTTAGTAAACACTAAGCTACCACATGTTAGTGCTAAAATAACATAAACAACTGTAGAGATTTTTCCCAAGCGGCTTCGCCAGTCATAGGGAAAGAAAACTTTCTAGGACTAGTGCAAGGTTAGTTCACAACACCCAAGAATTTCAACAAAATACCAAAACTCAACAAAATATTAATCAAAGCTTCAAATAACTTACGAGAAGCGCCACAAGATGATAGCTAAGTTGAAGGGACCCCTAAATCCTTCAAAAAGAGCTTGAAAAAGTAGCAACAAGGAGCTTGAAATGCTCCCAAAACACGAGAATTTGGCAACGTGGCCCAAAAATGGCCAAAAACCAACTAAATGGACCCAAATCATACAAGGCAGTTCAAAAATGAATTTAAAGGGTGATTTAAGAGAGGAATGAGCCCCCTTATATACTCTTTCAAAGTGGCTCACCCCCCTCAATTCCTAAACCGTAATCTTATCAACTAAGATTTTCATCCTAATCTTCAATTTTTGACTTTCTACGTTGGTCCAAACTTCTAACTTTTGGAGATTAATTCCAAATTGAAAATCGATTGCGCCGTTGGCTTCAGAAGGCCATTTATAGTCCAAAAAAATCCCTCGACCCTTACCCAAACTCCAAAAACCGCAACATAACCTACCACTAACTGAATACCAAAACGTGGTAAAAACCCAAATCTTGGAGGTTGACTTTTTTGAGAAAAGTAACTAGCCTAGGTTCTTTAATAGGTATGGGGAGTAAGAAAAGACCTAGTTTTGACCTCATTCCGATTTCGTATGCTCCCGGTACGTAAGTCAACTCCACCGTAAACTTCAAATTTGCCAATTATCTGAGAATCTCGCCGGTTCGAGCACTTCTGGCTATCAGAATGTTTTGAAACTTGGTGGGGCATTTTATTAGCATAAAAGAAGCTAATCTAATTTTTAGTGAGATTTTACCGCAACCTGGGTAATTTCCAGGAATTTTCCATTGTAGATTTTAGCGGTTGACCGTCCGGAAGGGCATCTTCTGTAAGTCAGAAAATTCCGAAACCTTTTATGGAACCTCTCATGGAATTCCACAAAGGATGTGCAAGCTCATATTTTTACTTTGCACAAAAGTCAGAGGAGAATCAAATTCTGTCTTCTCCTTTTAATTTCAGCAACTAGAGAATCTTTCATATACAAGGGAATCTTGGCAAGCTGATTTCGCCATTGAGTCCCAAATGTAATTTTCACCCTAGAACACCATACTCCACCCGTAGATTCCTCTTACGAGTCCATTTTGAGTTTGTAACTCCTACAAGCCTACAATTGGGGTTTCCGCTATTTCTTCGATGCTATGGGGAAAGTGAAACCTATCTCTCGGAATGGACTTGGGACCTCAACGATGTTCCCTCGGACCAATTTTAGCCATAAGATGTCACATGTACCATAGGTTTGGGTAGTTTGGGCTGTTTGGGCCGGTTAGCCCTTAATTCTACTATTTACCGATATTTTCACGTTTTAACCTATGTACAAGTGGAAATGGGATTTATTTGGAGGAAAATAACCTATAAAGGACCAAATGCTATATTGATATGTGACATACCTATTTTGGTTTTACACTCTTTTTTGGGTTTTTTGTGTATAAAACTACACTTAAATTTGTAAAAATTGAAAAAAAGAAAACTGTAAGTCCCTAGTGACAAATTGGGGGCTCACAACAAGATAGGATTTTTTTCTTAAAATCTAAAAATTGTCCATTTGAGAAAACTTTTTGGTGATGGATTTTGACCAAAAAAAGCACCAAAATAATGTTTCATACCTTTGGAAAAAAATGCAGAAAGGAGCTCCATTTGTGGACTTGTACACCACATAAAAATAAGTATTTTTAAAAATCCTTTGGATAGTAGCTATAAGTCTATTAGAAGACCATTCTCTCCAAATTTTAGCTCAAAATTCATTTTTTTGGGTTAAAAAAAGTGCAAAAGAACCCTAATCAACCATTGTGAGAAATTATTAGGGTTGTTTAAAAATAACAAATTATTTTTAAAAATTACAAAAAATTAGGCAAGGTGTATAATGGTTATGAGTATCTTCCCTGTAAATTTTGAATCATTTGGAGCTAAAACACAAAAATTATGGCAAAAAAAAAATCAAAAACTAGGGTGTGACAAAATGCAACAAATAGTACAAGTGTTTTGTGCATTTACCCGTGTTCAAAGCACTAAAATAGAAATGGAAAATTTTTGGTAAAGAAAGACTACTTTTATTTGGTGAAAAGTAGACATTTATTTAAATTACATTGTGCAATTTGGCCCATGGTGCTCTATAAAAGGAGCTAACATCTATAGACTATGCCACCATTATTTCTCTACAAACTAACGTGAGCAAACTGCATTCCAAGTGTGAACACAAAAATGTTCTCATTTCACAACAGTTTGTAGAACTACAAGGCCTCCAAGACAGAGTGAGACTTTCAGCTTGTCAAACATGGATGATGCTTTTGTTGAATACCATCCATAGCAGCTGGAGAAGGTTGTAAGGGATTTGACTAGTGACATCCTTCACCATTCTCCACCTTCCAAGCGTATCAGGCGTTCTTCATTAATTTCAAGTGCACTTCCTTTTGCCGCCATGATAGATACTACGAATGACACAACAGATGTCCATAGGATCAAAGATTCACTCTCTTTTATAGCGGTCCTACATTCTACACGGGTGATTGCACGAAACACCTATACTATTTGTTGCGTTTTGCAATAGTACTCATGATTTTTTCTGGAGTACTTTAAAATTAGAAAATCTATTTTTTTTTAAATTAAAAAATATGGCCAATGTATGCACCTTTATGATGAAGGTAACCACCAAAGGAAATTCATTAAAATATTCTTTAAGTAAAAAAACTAGAAAAGTGCCAAATCTTAAGAAAATACATACTTTGATGTTTTAATTAGTAGAAAATAGGAAAAAACTTAAATAAAAAAAATAAATATTGTCCATTTGTGGCAACTCTATGGAGATGGTCATTCACCAAAAAAACCACCAAAATAATTTTTTACATGCTTCAAAATGCTAGTAGAAAGGGACTCAATGTGTGGACTTCTACACCACACAAAATTAAGTATTTTTAGAATCCTTTTGGACAAAAGCTACAAGTCTACTAGAAGACCATTTCTACCAAGTTTCAGCTCGAAATTCGTTTTTATGGGTACTAAATAATACTAAAAACCTCCAAATTGGCATTTGTGACATAATATCGGGGGCTATTATTAAATAGTAAAACATTTTCAAAAATATTTAAAAATACAGATAAGGTGTATAGTAGTCATCAATATCTTGTCTATGAAATTTGAATCGTGTGATAGAAAATAGTACAAGTGTTTCATGCAATCACCCACACCGTTGAAAAAAAAAAAGATCTTCTTAAGGATAATGGATTGCTTAGAGCGCGGTTGATAGAGCTATTGGCAATATACTATCATTGGAAGGTCGCGTGCATTCTAACCATGGACCCATCGCAACAAATTGTGATCGAATTGGATAAAGTTTCAAAGAACTTTAATGCAAATGCCCCGAAGCAAGAGAACAGACTCACATCGTGGGCGTTGTTGGAGAACATGTTTTCCATTGACATACCCATGTTGGAGGCGCCAGCAAAAAATGTAATAGATTGGGCATAGAATGGTTGAAACCACAAAAATCAAATGTTCTACCACGACAACATGGAAGGACAAAAACTACTTTGGCCAAAGCCTGCTTTTTTTGTCTTGGACCAAACTAAATGTCCCATATGTCAAGACCAATTTGGCCCGAAAGGCGGTTCCAAGGCTCTTGGATCCTGTGCCCATATCTACTATCATCAGTGGCTCATCATGCAATGTCCGATTAGACAACGTTGCATTCTTTGCTCAGCACCATTCCATGATTGCTTGTATGCCATGTTCAACTTGATGACTTACATGCCACCTTCTTAAAAACACAATGCTGACACGACGGCAAAGTGGAGCTTACGGGGTCGAGATTTGGTTTGAAGTTAGCGATTGGCCCAACATGACTAGGAAAAGGGACAACCTAGCACGCAGTTGAATTGGAAAACTGACCGGGCTGAAATTGTCTAAGTTGCACCAATTCACCAAGGCTAATGGGAAAAGGCCCACAAAACGAAGGAAGGAGGACATTCTTCTTCCAGTGCCTTGATGGATATTTTGATAAGAATTCCTCAATCTTCAAGTGGAATCCCCATCCACAAGGGCACTGTTGGAATTTTCAAGGGGAAAGAGTGACCAATCAACTGAAGATAAAAATGCCTCTTTAGAAGAGTTGAATGATGCACAATACCTCGATTCCACGTATGGACCTTATTACATGAGTCAAGCACTTGACTATTTGTTGGAAGCACACTCTTCGGGAACAATAAGGACCCTCCAAGCTCTGAAGGACTCCAATGTCTTGGAATCCATTTTGAATGCGAATAGACTAGCTTTACAAGCTCCTGCCTAGAGAAAGCTTGGGATTAGGGAGTCATCTAATTACAAACGTGGCAAAAGAAGCGGTTCTCGGAACGGCCCAAATGTTATTGTCTAAGCATTTTCATTCTTTGACTGCATCGACATCACTTCTCGTAGTAGTATAAATTATGAAAGGCCCCTAGTATGTAGTCATACTATATCTATGCTTGCTATGTCAAGTGATATTTTGTACCAAAATTTGAGTGTTTACCATCAAAATTGTTTTATGGTGCTTACTTGCTCTTTTACAAAAGAATTGTTTAAATCACTTGACCATTGTTTTAAGGTTGTAGTTCACTATTCATCAGATAAAGTGAATAAGGAGACTTTTGGTTAATTTACCAATGGTTATGCTACTAGAACTTTACATAATAATGTGGTACAATTTTAAATATTAACCCCTAAAGGACCTTAGCCCTTCTTCCACCAAACACATCGGAAATTGTCATTTCTATTGTAAAAAATACGAAGTTTTGGAAACTATATTTTGTAAATGTCTCACCAATAGGATCTAATATCCAAGAAGGCAAGAAGTAGAACCTTGCAATGAAAAAGATTAGAATTCTTAACCTCAAAGGTCAGCAACTATGTTTCCACCAAAATCGCTTCAAAATTGCCATTTCTAATACAAGTACAAAAGTTTAGAAAAAAAACGTTTTTGAAAAAATGTAACCATAGGATCTTGTGGTACACTAGTTTGAAAAGTAGTGGAAAAAATTTCAGAAATTTTCACTATATAGATTGCAAGATAATAGCGTTTGAATTGACAAAAATCCTTTTTTTGTCCTTGCAAAAACCTGGGCAGCTGCACTTCACAAGGTCACATTTGTATGAAAAAATGTCCAAAATGGCGGTTACTCTTCATATTCATTCTTCAAGGCAAGTTGTCTACATGCTTGAAAAATTTCAGATCATTTGGAATTGTATAACATATAGGAAAAAAATAATAAGTAGAAAAAAGTAGAGAATGGTTCAAAATACTAAATTGTTAAGCACTTATTTATAGAATTGAAAAATGCCAATTCCAATGGTTGTAATGTTGTAATAAACAATCTACATCCTATGATTTTTTTTTTTTTCAAAAATATTAAAAATTGGATAATAAAAGACTTCAAAGTTTATTTTAGAGTAGAGATTTTGTAACTATCCTCAAACTAGGACTCCTCATAAATTTTATCTCATTAATCAAAATTGAATGATTTAAAGCTTCTCGCGTATATTATAAATCTAAAGGACCATTTTCAACTTTTTATTTTCATAAAAAGTGATTCTTAAAGAAGTTTTTTTTGCTACCTGGGCTGCCCGCCGACCAATGAAAATGACATATAATGCAATAACTTTTTAACCATGTAATCAAAAGTTATGAAAATTGTTGGGCCTTAAAACTACTCCTCGGGACAAATGGGATTTCGGGCAGGTACCTACGGGCTGAAGTTTTGTCTTAATTTTTTGAAGCTTTTTTGCAAATAGAAAATCTAATTAGCTTTGTGGGAATATAATTTTTTCAATTGCTGCCCAGGAATAAAAGTTATGCCTAAATAAGCTCAAAACAAGGGAGGGGTAGCAAAAAACAAATTGCAGAATGTTAAAAAGAAAATTTCAATTTTTTTTCTCATAGATTATATTTTTATCTATTTTGAAAGCTTTGATTCATTTCATTTGGATTTGTCATGAGAAAGTTATAAACAATCTTTTTTTTTGAGCAATTAGAGCATATTTTTTTAAAAAACAAACCTTGTAGGATTCATTTCTGAATGTAGTTTTTGCAATTTTTCCAAAAAAAAAGGTGGGCATGGTTTAGTTCACTTGCAAGAACAATCTTATCATTGGGATTAGTGCATTTTAATTCCATCTAAAAGATATTAATATTTTAGATTTTCCTTCTATCTCGTACCTATTTCTATTTAACAATTTTTTTAAGAATAAAAATTAAGTTTTTTTCAATTTTTTTTTCTAGATCCTTAATTCAATTCTTTACTACAAAGATTTCAAGCTCAAAATTTGTAGTGCAGAAATTTAAGTTAAAAATGATCAAAGTCAAATAATTTAGTCCCACAATAGAGTTATTCGTAAAGTCCCCCCCAGTTTGGAGGGGACTTTTTCCGACAAATTTCCTCCGACGGACGACCCCAAAGGCGACCACGACACCGCAGGCGACCACTAAACCGCAAGCAAAGTCCGGACCAAACTTCTTTTTGGTCGATTTGGGTACTTAAGAAAGTTTGATACCCACTTTTGTATTGACTTTTTGCCCAAAACCTGCTTTTTCACAAAACTGCAGGGTTTAAACCCCGGTTTTGGGTACTTTACGAATAACTCTATTGTGTTGAAAAAATTATTTTTTCCACTTTAAAAGCAAATATCTTGCAATCCGTGTGGTAAAAAATTCTGAAATTTTTTCCACACATTTTCATACTGGTAAGGTGTAAGATCCTATGGTCCAATGTGCAAAAAAAATAATTTTCCAATTTCTTCTCTTTGCTATAGAAATGGCAATTTTGAGTGTTTTTTGGCAAAAAAAAAGGCCTCGGTCCTTTATGGATTAATGCGGTGAGTTCCTAATTTATCACTTCAGATTCATGATTTTTATTTTTCACGAGAGTGAGTATAGTTTTATATACAAAAAATGCAAAAAAAGAGTATAAAATTAAAATAAGCATGTCACCTGCCAATATAATATATGGTCTTTAATAGATTATTATCTCCAAAATAATCCCAATTTTCACTTGTAAGTTGTAAATAGGATAGAAACCCAGAATTCATACAAATAGTATATTTGGAGTGAATGTGGCTTCAAACCTACACTACATATGACATTTTATGGCTAAAATTGATCTAAAAAAATCTCATTGAGATTCTCAGTTCCAAAAATAGATTTTAATTTTTCTATTGTATTTAAAAAATAGTGAAACCCCAAATTGTTGGCCTTCTTGAGTAACAACCTCAAGACAAACTAGTGGGGGGCATCTACAAATGGCTTACAAAATTCTAGGGTTGAAATCACATTTGAGACATGTGAGCTCCCAATTTGTCACTTGGGACTCGTAGAATTATTTTTTTGGAAATTTGCAATTTTAAGTTGATAAAAGTATACATAAACCTATAAAAAGAGTGTAGAACCGAAATAGGGTTGTGTCATACCCATTATAGTATTTGGTCTAGATTTGTGTTTTTTACTTAGAATCCCCCAAACATTGCCTAAAGATAGTATAGAAATAACGAAAAGGTTAAATTTGGAGGATTCGAGTCACACAACCCCAAAAGGGCTAAATCCCACCATGAATGTGGCGATTCATGGCTAAGTCGGTCTGAGGGATCCACAGCGAGGCCACTAGGTCGGGTCCTAGAGTTAGATTTAGAATTCCCCATTAGATCGACGAATTCCCAAAATCCCGATTATTAACATGCAGGAGCCACTCACGCAAGACCGGGACCGTGGAGGAATCTACAACCCAAGGATGGTGTTCTAGGGTGAATCCCATGCCAGGAGTCCAACGGTGAAATCGGTTCGCCAAAATTCCTCCACCTGCAGAAGATTCTCGCACCGTCGCTAATTCAAGGAGATGTCCAGCTTTAATCTCCATTGACCAATCGTGCCAGGTACGAAAACACACCCGCACGTCTTTCATGCGACTCCCTGAGAAGTCACGTGAAAAATCCCAGCATCTTCCGACTTGCAGAAGAACCTTTTCCGGGTGGTCAACCCTCCTAACCTCCAACGGGAATTTCATGGAAATTACCCAGGTTACAATAAAATCTCACTAAAATTAGACTAGCTTGTTTTATATTAATAATGCGCTCCGTGAAGTTTCACAACATTCCGATAGCGGCAAGTACCCGAACCGGCGAGATTCCTCGGGAATTAACCACGTGGCGGGATCCCCGCCGCGTTGACCGGCATTCCGGGACCATACGATGGCGAAACGAAGTCAACCAAAAGTCCTTCCCGACTCTCTCGCACCTACCAGAGACCCTAGGCTATTCACATTTCTCAAAATAGGAGACCCCCAAGATCTAGGATTTTACCACAATTTGGTTTTTAAACTAAATTAGCCTACGATGGGTTTTTGGCCTCGGTACGGGGGTGAGGGTGATCTAGGCCTAAACACGGCGATCTGGATCCAACGGCGCAATCCGTTTAGCGATTGGAGCTAATCTCCAAAAGTTAGGATGTTGGTCCAGCATAGATGGTAGAAGTAGAAATTTAGGATGTAGGATGAAAATCTTTGAGGATGAGGATGAAAATCCCCATTGATAAGGTTACCTTAGAGCTTTAGAGAGAGGGGTGAGCCCTTGGGAAACCTATATAAGGGCCCCATTTCTCTCTCTAAAACACCCCCTCACTTTTGTTTGGGTCCGTGGGTCCAATTTGCTTTGGATATTTTGGCGTTTGAAGCCAAAAACTTCTACGGTGTTTTTGGAGCGCTTTTTGCTCCATTGTTGCTAGATTTCAAGCTTTGAAGGTCCTTGGGGGTCCTTCTATCTTGCCTTGTATACTTCTCGTGCGTTTGTTATACCCTTGTTACGAGTTAAGAGTCCTTGTTCTCTCTTGTTGTACTTTTGTGAGCTAACTTGTGAGTTTAGGAGTCTTTTGGGGTTGTGTCCTAATCCTAAAGTCACCCTCCACCGTACCTTGGCGATGCCGCTTTGGGGGGCCTTTAGCTTGTAAAGTTGTGTGTCTTTATGTGTACTAAAACGTGTGTTTTTCCTCACTTATGTGTCCTCACCCTCTTCTAATCTTTTCCTTGTTGCGTGGACCCCCCCTCGGGACGGCGAAGCTTTGGCTTTGTCATACGTGTTTCTAAGTTTGTCTTTTCTATCTTCTTCTAATATCCCCCTTGTTGCGTGGACCCCCCCTCGGGACGGCGAAGCTTTGGCTTTGTCACACGTGTTTCTAAGTTTGTCTTTTCTATCTTCTTCTAATATCCCCCTTGTTGCGTGGACCCCCCCTCGGGACGGCGAAGCTTTGGCTTTGTCACACGTGTTTCTAAGTTTGTCTTTACTATCTTCTTCTAATATCCCCCTTGTTGCGTGGACCCCTCAAAGTGACGGCGAAGCTTTGAACTAGTGACAACGTCAAGTCCTACAGTGTGTGTTAAAATACTCTTAGACGGCAGAGCTTTGAACCCGTGGAGTATCACAAGTCCTAAAGTTGGTGTTAAACCCAATTTTACGGCAAAGCTTTGAACCTCCATAGCCTTAGATTCCAAAGTCTAATTTCTAAGACCTTTGTGGAAACCTCCAGAGTTTAGCTTCCAAGAGATGTAGGTTCCTTTGCACTTATCAAGTGTAGTGTCTTCCAAAGTTTTATTTAGTTTAGTTGTTTCCCAAGGTCTTAGTGAGTTTAGTACCCCCGAGGTTTTATTTCCCCCTAGCCTTAGCCAGCAATTCAGTATTAAAATAGCCTTAGCAAAATCCAGTCCTATAATAGCCTTAGCAAAAAACCAGCCTTAAAATAGCCTTAGCAAAAATCCAGTCTTAAAATAGCCTTAGCAAAAATCCAGTCCTAAAATAGCCTTAGCAAAAAAACCAGATCCGAAACCAGCATCCAGTCCAGCATCCGAAACCAGCATCCCAACCAGCATCCCATCAGAAATCAGAAGTTTTTTTTTTTTTTTTAAATTAAAAAAAAAAAGATTTAAATTAAAATCCCGACCCCCCCAGCCAGCCAGCCGGGACGGGCCAGGCCGGCTCCGGTTGGACAGCAGGCTCTGGTTGGACAGAGGCTCTCAGTTGGGACAGCAGCTCTCGGTTGGGACAGCAGGCTTCGGTTGGGACAGCAGGCTCTCGGTGGGCAACCGGGGCTCCTCCCAAATTTTGATTCCTTTTTTTTTGTTTCAAATTTTGGTTCTCTCAAACCAGAACACAAACAAAGATAAAGCAAACAAAAAAAAAGGTTGGACTAATTAAGTGCTAAGCAGGGGTGAAGTAGAATTAGGGCCAATAAAAATACGAAAGGGAGGAGGAAGAAGAAAGCGGAGCACCACCGTACCTGCACACGAAATCGGTTTCTATCACCACTCACACCTACACACAATGGAAGAAAATTAGGGAGAAGTATGTGTTATAGGAGTGGAAAGGAGAGAGACGATGAATAGTGCCTAGCTAGGAGATTAGGTAGGAAATCTAGAAGAACTCCTTGCAACCGTTGGGAGGAGGATTAGGATGACACAAAGCAAGGTTGCGTAAGAGGGTAGGAAGAACATTTAAACCCTTCTCGTAGTTTGAAACCATGGTGTAAGACTCATAAAAGCTTAGGTGGAATAGTGCTAGTGTAGAAGAGAGGGGAAGAAAGAAAGAAAGGAGAAAGGGAAAGAGAGAGTTTAGATCATCAAAAATTGTAATATTTTCTCAATAAGCGGTGAGCTCGGAAAAAATTCAAAACAAAGCCAAAGACTACCATGGAGCGTGAGGATGTATACGTGGACGTGGACGAAGTTATTTCTGACACCGGTAGTGAAGAGGTGAGTTTTTGATTTAATCTTTGAGGTTTCTCCCTAATTAGCATTTATTTTTCTAATCAGCCCTTAGAGCGTGATTAGCGCCCGAGATTAGTGCAAATTAGAAGTTTAGATTCAAAAAGTTATAGATTAGTGATAGAGGTTTCCAAAAACATCTTATAATTAAGATTTGACCGTAAACTGACCGCGTTAGGCTAAATTAAGCGGTAGGGGGTAGGACGGAGGAATTTTGAGTAAAATTCATCCAAAAAGAATCATGGACGGAACTTAGGGGTTTAAATTAGCAAGAGAATTTAGGATTAGAATTAGGGATTAATTAGCGGGTAGAATTCGAATCAATTTACATTTTTATTTCTTAAAGTTAAAATTCTAAGGTCAAAATCTAGAGTTACTTTTGGGAAGCTAAAAAGTAGAATTAATTTGGAAGTTTAACTTAGGAGGTTAAAATTTCCAGTGAAACCTTAGGGTAGTTTAGAAAAGGAAGTTAGGGTTAATTAGGAGTAAAAAATCCGAGTGGGAAGTAGAAATTAAAAAGTGAAACTTTGGACTAAATTTAGGAGGTAGAAATTACGAGTAGATTTTTGAGTTAGAAATAGAGTTAAAATTAGAAGTCAAAACTCAGAGTAAATTGTGGAATTAAATTTAGGAGGGTAACATTTAGAGTTAACCTAGGATTAAAACGATAAGATTAAGTTTGGAGGTAGAAAGTCAAAGCCTAAAGTCAAAAGTCCAGATTAAAATTAAAGGTTAAATTTTAGAGTCAATCGGGAAGTAAAAAGTTAAAGTGAAAAGCTAAAAGTAGAAGTTAAAAGTTAAAGGTAGTGGTTAAATTTTAGAGTTAATTTAGGAGTAAAAACCTAGAGTTAAAAGTCAAACCATAGAGTTAAAATTCAAGGGTAAATTTTAGAGTTAATTTAGGCGTAAAAACCTAGAGTTAAAAGTCAAACCATAGAGTTAAAATTCAAGGGTAAATTTTGGAGTTAGTTAGGAGTAAGAACTTGGAGTCAAAAGTCCAAACAAGTCAAATGGTAGCATTAAAATTGTGAAGTTAAATTCTCTAATTAGTTGGGACGTTACAAAGCCTAGAGTACACTTAGAGGTTAAATGTTAGAGTAAGAGTTGAAACTTTAGGGGTAGCTTTTAAAAGTAGAACTTCTAGGTGGAGTCTTAGAAACCCAAGATAGTCTTAAGGGTTCATGGAAGGAACATAGGGGTTCCCCTTTTTACGTAGTTAGGGACGTTAGAAATGACGCCAACTACCCAGTCAACCCTCGACATAGGATAGATAGTTAGAGAGTCAGGATTTCACCATCACTCTGAACATCGCAGTTAACTTGTGAGTTACTACATGCATTACTAATTATTCGCTGCCATCCACGACCCTTAGGAAACGTTAGCAAAAAAGATCTATTGCTTGGAAGGCACAGTGGACTGCGCTCACAACACCCTCATATATTAAAAAATTGGATAAAGGCATAGAACCTGGTCGGTGTTCGCTCTATTACCAAGGGTGGGTAATCTTGCGCCCACAAGACACAACAGCGAAATCATTTTTTCCAAGATTCCCCTCCATATAAAAAATTACCTAATATACGGAATTATAAGAAGATGGCAAAATTGATTCTCCTTCGACCATTATACAAAGTAAGAAATATGAGCTTGTATATACTTCGTAGTATTCTATAAAATATTCCATTAAAAATTTCTTGATGGTCAACCGCCAAAATCTACAATGAAAAATTCCAAGAAATTACTCAAATTGCTGTAAAATCTCACTAAAAATTAAACTACCTTTCTTTATATTAATAAAATGCTCCAACAAATTTCAAAACATTCCAATAGCTAGAAATACCCGAAGCGGCAAGATTCTCCAATTATTGGCAAATTTAATCCCTAAAAGACCAAGGCCTTTTTTTTGCCAAAAAACACTCAAAACTGCCATATCAATAGCAAAGAGTAAAAAAATTGAAAATTGTTTTTTTTCACATCTCAGCGTAGGATCTTACACCTAATTAGTATGAGAGTGTATGGAAAAAATTTCAGAATTTTTGATCGCACAGATTGCAAGATATCTGCGTTTAAAGTGAAAAAAACAAGTTTTTCAATACATTGCAGGACTAGATTTTTTTACTTTGAACATTTTTAACTTAAAATTTTTACACTACAAAGTTTTGAGCTTTAAATCTTTATAGTGGAAAATTGAGTTGAGAGTCTAGGAAAAAAAGTTCAAAAAAACTTAATTATCATTCTTAAAAAAATTGTTAAGTAGAAGTAGGTACAAGATAGAAGGAAAATCTAAAATATCAATATATTTTAGATGGAATTAAAATGCACTAATACCAATGGTGAGATTGTTCTAGCAAGTAAACCAGACCATGTAAAAAAATAAATTTGAAAAATTGCAAAAATTGCATTCAGAAATGAATCCTACAAGTTGTTTTTTTCAAGAAGATGCTCTAACTGCCCGAAAAACAAGAATGTCCATAACTTTTTCATAACAAATACAAATGAAATGAATCAAAGATTTCCACATAGACAAAAATATAATCTATGGAAAAAAAAATATCAAAAA
This sequence comes from Pseudisothecium myosuroides, assembly GCA_951799445.1. NCBI lineage: Eukaryota > Viridiplantae > Streptophyta > Bryopsida > Hypnales > Lembophyllaceae > Pseudisothecium > Pseudisothecium myosuroides. The sequence continues at coordinate 6,342,763 of OX637289.1, read as the reverse complement.
AAAAAATTCAAATTTTTGTTCATTTTTTTTTGGCTGCCTGGGTTGCCTCCCGTCCCCTATTTTGAGCTTATTTGGTCATAACTTTTGTTCCCGGGCATTGATTGTGAAAAAAGTTATATTCCCTCACAGCTTATCAATTTTCTATCTCCAAAAAAAGTTTCAAAAAATCAGGACAAATTTCAACCCATAAGTACCTGCCCAAAAATGCATTTGTCCCCCGAAGGGACAACAATCCTTTAGGAGTTAAAAATTATGGTGAAATTGACCGGCATCCTAAGAGTATACAAAATCAAAATGAGGTCAAAATTAGGTCTTCTTTTACTCCCTCATACCTATTAAAGAGCCTCACTAGGTTAGTTGTCTTTCACATAAAAGTCAAACTCTAAAAGTTGAATTTTTACTCCTTTTGAGTGTTAAGTTAGCGCTTGGCAGTCTTTGCAAGAAACACTTGTCCTTTTTTTTGTCCCCTTAACCTTGGACAGGTAGTTTTTGCTCATAACTTTTGCGTTGTATGTCCATTTAAAAAAAAAATTGAACTGAAGATACATGTGGTAGTTTTAAACATTGAGTATTTTTTTTCAATTTTTTTCAATTAGTTTACTATTTTTAAACTGCCCTCAATTGGATGTCTACCTTGGCCATTTTGGAGGTTTTCAATACTATTTCGGACCCAAAAAAGCAAATTTGAAGATGGAAATTGGGATAAAAGGAATTCTACTAAAGTTACACAACCTTACAAGAGATTTAAAAAAAATAATAAAGTGTCCACCTTCCACATGTGCTCAAAGTGCACTACCTTTGCCCATGTGTAGAGAGTACAATTTTATTTTTTCAAAGATGAAAATTGTTGTGAAGAAGCATCTTTAAGTTAAGAAAAATGGATTTTTTTTTGAATTACGAAAAATAAAAAAATTGATATACTACCTTTTCTGTTATTTTCTGCTCCCAGTGGTTTTTGTAGTAACAGTACTACCGTAGTAGTCTATAGCACTGCATAATACAATATAGTATTGAATCGACGGTTCGGATTTGCAGGCGTCCAAAATTGACGATTTAGATCTGTCGAGGTTTTGTTGACACATAGTACTGATAGTACTGCATAATAATGACAGTCCTATGCCAAAAATAGCATTTTTGAGCCAAAAATGTGAAGTGTTCTTGTAATGACCCTTGGTTTCAATATAATTTTTGAGATAGGAAAAGAGGCATGGTTTTTTGAAGCCAATGGTGCAATCGGTTTGGAATTTGGAATTTTTCTCCAAAAATTAGAGTTTTGGACCATTGTAGAAAGTAAAAATTGGCAAATTAGGATGAAAATCCTAGTTGATAAGCTTACCACATAGAAAAGAAAGATGGTGAGTGGAATAGTATATAAAAATACTCATTTTCCTCTTAAAACACCCTTTGTAGCCATTATTTTGGCACTTTGACATGTTGGTCCATTTAGTTGGAGTTTTTGGCCATTTTTGAGCCGAAGTTGCAAATGTGTGTTCTTCAAGCATTTTAAGCTCCTATTGTTGCTTTGTTGACAAGCTTTGAAGGACTTGGGGTCCTTTAAAACCTTACTATTTGCTATTGCTACTTGTTGTTGTTCGAGTTGGTTGATGGATCTTTGTTAAGAGTTTTTGGTATCTATGCTTTATTGTATTAATCCTGAAGTGTCCTCTTATTGTACATTGGCAATACCGCTTTGAGGGCCTTTAGTGTCAAGTCTTGAGTCGAGTCTTGTTTTTTACTACTAGAGTTTGTGTCAACTTATGTTTAGAAATCCCCCTTATTCATGAGTTTATTTGGCCTAATTGTGTGGTTTTGTCTTTAATTTTGCCTTAAATGGCAAAGCTTTGAATCCCCCTCTTTGTGTGGAAGTTGATAGAATTTAAAGATTTACCAATATCAAGGCAAAGCTTTGACTTTAAGTGTTTTGTCATTTGAATGATAGAATTAAAAAGTATACCAAAATCTCGGCTAAGCTTTGATTCTAAATGTTTTGGAAAGTATCCACAAAAAATTGAGTTTAGTTATTTCACCAAGTCTAGTTTCCAAAATATAGTTGCGAACTACCAAGCTTAGTCTCCAAAAGTTGTACATCAAAACTGCAAATTAGTTGTTACTTGAGTGTCAAAAAATTATATGTTTATCCTAAAGTGTTTATTTTGTTAGAGTTCAAAAGGTTGTACTAAGTAAAAAAAAATCTTAGTATTCAATTTGTTTAAAATTTAGACTCTAAGGTAGGCAAAAAATCCCAAGGTTAACCGGCCTTAAAAGGCCCAAAAAAACTTTGAACTATTAATCAATTCAAAACAATAAAAGAACTTTTAAGTATACATTAGGAAAGGTTTGGCCAGTAAGGGAGCTCCACATCACCCGACCACGTTAGCGCCACCCTACTTTGTTAGTGCAACAGTTAGAGGGGTCCTGGCCAACAGAGGAGCGCCACGTGGTAGGCCAAATAACGGAGATGGGCGATGCTAGTTCTGTCCAACTAGTTGGGCTCTTTGAACTAGAATCTATTCAAAGTCCAAACTGGAGTCTCTCTAGCTACTGGATCTATAATTTTTTAGATATTAGTTGCGGCTTTTCAAAACTAATTTTATCTTCTGAAATTGAATCTAAAAAACCAACAAACGAGGTATACAAAACTCATAAACAAAAATAAATAAGAGTACGTAGAAGATAATAGAAAGGTTGAAAGAGCATACACATAGAAATAGAGGTGAAATTAGAATAGCATAGATTGAAATAATAAAAAGGGGGAAAAAAACATCTCCAATTCCATAGCCAAGGAGTATTGCAACAAAAATACAAAGTAGTAGAAAAAAAAGTGTGGATAGGAATTAGAGAAGAAGAAGTTAGGTAGAGAATGATGAAGAGGCAATTTAGAAGTTAAAGAGAAGTTGAGGAGTTGGTAAAATTAGGTGGAAATCTTAGAAAGGCAATTTAGACCACTAGAATTTAGATTAAACAATAATTGATTTGGATGGAGAGATAGAAGGTTGCAATTGTCAAATATTGTTTTGAAATTTGTAGCCAATATTTTATTCCAACCAAAGTCAACTACTAGAATAAAAATAATGAAAAGAGAATAGCATTAGAAGAAAATGAAGGAGTAGAAAAGAAAAGAAAAGAAAAAGGTAGTTAGAAGTTCAAACTTCCAAAATTTATATTAATCCCTAAAGGACCAATTTGCTATTTTTAGCAATATAGAAATTTTAGGCAGGTTCGAGTGACTGGAGATTTCCATATTTTAGGCCGAATTTTTAATAGAAGAAAGGGACAAGGAATATCTTTCATATGCATCAAATTTCAAGACATTTGAAAATAGGAATCAAAAGTTATGGCCTAATATGTTATTTTTTTTTGTAATTGGATAGTCCGGGCAGATTAGAAAAAAACACTTTTTCAAAAAACAAAAATTTGAAATTGATTTTCTAGATTTATATATATGCGGAAAGCTTTGAATCATTCCATTTAATCAATGAGTCAAAAGTTATGAGGAATTTTAGTTTGCGGGCAGTTATGGATTCTCTACTCTAAAATAAAGTTCAAAGTTGTTTATTTCACTCAATTTTTTAAATTTAAAAAAAATAAAATTACAAGGTGTAGATTGTTTATTACAACATTTCAACCATTGGAATTGACATTTTTCAATTCCATAATTAAACTCTTAACAATTTTATATTTTAAATCATTCTCTACTTCTTCCTACTCACTATTTTTTTCCTATATGTTGTACAGTTCCACATGATTTGAAATTTTTTAAGCATGTAGCCAACTTGTTCAGCAAAAATAATTCAAAGAAGAACCAGCATTTTGGGCATTTTTTCATAGAAAAGTGAGCTTGTGAAGTGCAGCTGTCCTGTATTTTGCAAGGCCAAAAAAATGATTTTAATGAATTTTAATATTTATATCTTGCAATCCACGCAATGGAAATTTCTGAAATTCTGACCACGTCAAGTCAACATACTACAAGATCCTATGGTTACATGTGTCAAAAAAATTTGTTTGAAAAATTTGGTACTTGTACTAAAAATGGCAATTTTTGAGCGTTTTCATGTGGTGAAAACATTGTCATGCATCTTTAGGGGTTAACTTTATACTTTCAAGGGGTGAGCAAAAATACAAGACAAAACCAACCATGGAAAATGTTGAAGAGCTTGAAGGCATATTTGACTACCTCATAGACAAGACCCTATCTGAGGTAAATTGCTAATTACTTCATTATCTCTTTAATTTTTTTATTAGTCATTTTAAACTTTTGGCCAAATTACAAGTTCAAGTCAAAGTGTTAATATTAGATTTTTTACAACATTTGTATTCAAAAGCTTGTAGAGTACGTCTGGAGGTTTTCAAAAATATAAAATACATAGGATTTTGGAGTAAAATTGAGAAAGATAAAGGTGGATTAAGTTTAGAATGTAGATTGGATGAAAAACAACTAAGATCATCCAAGAGGGATAAGATTAAAAAAATAAAAAGTAAAGTAATTTAGATACCAAAAATGAAATTAGAAATTAATTTGGAAAATTAGGTTAGTAGTAACTAGTGGATGAAGTTTAAAGCATCGATTAGCGGTCAAGCTTCATTCATCAATAACTTTTGATAAAAATATACAAACCAAAAGTAAGTTAGCATTTGGGAAAGATAAAATAAAACTCTTTAAAGAAAAAATAGAAAAAATTTAAATTAATATTTAACTAGAAGTCATTCAGCGCCTTTATTAACAAAGAATTAGCAAGTTAAACCAACTGAAACTTTACCAAGGTAGAAAGTTAGGTTTAAAGTTATATACTAAGAACTCAAGATAGTCCAAAAGTAATTCAAACTTAAAAAAAGCTTTAAAATCCTAGAAAAAAAGGAAGGATGAAGTTTAGACTATGGAATGGATAAAGTCAATTGAAAATCATCCATCCAAGTTCAAACTTAGAATATAGATAAAAATTAGAAACCTACGGCTAGGATCCAAAGTCAATTGAAATAGGAAAAATGTCTTAAGAAGTGAATGAAATTTAGGAAGCCTTTTAAAAGTTAAACTTCATCCATCCATATCTTTTGCTAGGAAGGTCAAATAGGATCATATTTTATATTTTTGGAATTTTTATGAATTTTGTTTTTAAGCTGCTTAATTTAGACTGTCACCACTTCTATTTAAAAATCACAACGGACTAATTAGTATAAACCAGTTAGGACAATTCTTGCAATTTGGTTTAGTTTTATTGGTTTTCTTGCAAATTTGTATATTCTTATACTTATCTACCAATTGAATGGGATCTTTTAGCTTGAAAATGCCTGGATTTAGTTTTTTTATTTGACTTCATTTGTTGCAATATTCACGGATTTCTTGAAGCAAAGCATTTTTTTTCTTCTGTCTACCTCATATAAGTTTTTTTTAAATTTTTCATTACTATTAGACTACAACAGATACAATTAGCCTTAATAAATGCAAGTGATGATGAAATAAATGAAGATGTTACACTCTCAACTTTCTCCACACTGAGAGAATTGTCCAAAAAATGAGTTGGAACTTAAAATTTGAAACTAATTTTTTTTTAAATCCAATTTTTGTGCTCGAATAAATGAGATCTACAAGGTACGTTGTTGAGAAGAGAAAGCTTGCTTGGGGAAATCGTGGAGATCCTGGCTTCAACCAAAATTTGTTTAGGACATGAAAAATCTTTAAAACAAATGAAATGAAATTACCCCAACAAGTATAAAATATATGAGACATACACGACAAAATTTCAATAAATAAAAAACATATAATTATGATTTATATTATATAAAATATATTTTCAAATATGTATATATATCAAATTCTATTTAACAATCTAATTAACTCTCTATATAATGAAGGTAATCCCTTTTTTATACTCTACCATTTTTTTTAAAAACGAAAAAGTTCAACTAAACCTAACACCCATCGACCACTATTATAAATAGAAGTTTAACTAAAAGATAAGATTACCTTTTACTTCCTACAAAAAAACAATTAGAAAAATACTTCTAAACACAAACCTAGAAGAATTAAATATATTTTTACATACTATAAACATTTTCTATGCAACAACGTTCTTGTCAAATTTGTCGCTAAGATCTTTCATAAATTCCATAGAAATTTCATGCATTAGTGTCCAAGGTCAAAAATGGATCTAAAAAGAAATGTTTTGAACAATCTAAAAGAAGTTCTGTCAAAAACAAAGAATCTTCAAAATTTACAATCATGCATTTTCAATTGGTGGGTAAGTTGTTCTCCAAGACAATCCGCGAGAAGAAGAGTGCACCATATGCACATACAATGGATTCGCAAATACTCTTGCGAACAAGGTGAGAGCCTTTTGTAAGCGCTTATTTATCCAACCTTGATAAATAAATAAGCACAACCAAGCTCTCGGTAAATAACCGTTGAATTCGAACTATGGGCGTCTAGCGCCAATCCATTGTGCCTTCCAAGTAATGAATCTTTTCTACATTCCTAATGTTTGCTAACTTGTGTGGAGAAAACGAAACCTTAATTGGAAGCACCACGACTGCCCTAACTAACCCCAAGCTTAAGAGAGCTCGGCGGTTCAGGAGAGGAGGTAATTTCAGTCTAAGTCTATTTAATCCAAATGAAGGATCAGTTCATGCCATTTCTAAAAGTGTAAAGTTTGTCTAGTTTGGATATTCGTAGAGGAAATTATGAATGGATGAAGTTTTAGCCCTAACGGGTGCTTCTAAACTTCATCCACTCTTTCTTATGAGTTTCTAATTCCAATTCGACTTGAAACTTGGGCTATGAGTTTAACTCCTTGAGGTTAACCTAATTCTTAAAACTTGACTCAAATGGATGAAATCCTCTAGGGTTCATCTATTACTTGTTCCAGACTTCATCCATGTCTGACGGTTATGTTTTTAGGTCTTTTCTTGAATTTAGTTTAGTTTTGGTTTAGCTTAAGCTTGTTCTATGAGGTCCTAAATCTATAATTGACTTAACTTAATTCTAAAAGCTCCTATTCCACCTTCTAATTTTACTTAAGGGGATGAATTATGGTTACTAATTTACTATTTTTTTAGAAATTTAAGACTTGTTCCTCATAGACCTTGATTTCACTTTTTTAATGTGGTTAGTCATCCTAGGTTTGATATTTCCTAGCAAGAGTTATCTATATATGAAATTTAATCGCTAATCAGTGTTTAAAACTTCATCCGTGAATTACAGTTAATCTTGATCTTGAGATTGATTTCTAATTTTACTTTTAGGTCCTTAAATTATTCCTTCTTCTTAAATTTCATTCTTTGTTCCTCTTGGATGAAATTTGCTAAGTTTCATTCAACATGACGGCCCAACTTCATTTGCTTATAATTTTTTCCTTTTAACTCGGATTTTGATGTATTTTAGGTTTTTAGAAACCCCTAGACCTCTATTCTAAGATTCCCCATTCAATTTTAACCTGACTCTTAGTCCTATAGTGAATGCACAGTACATAGATCACTATAGATGATAACAACATGTTTAAGAAAACACTTTGAATTGAAAGAGCAAAGACTGAGCCACCATAAGGAACTTAATAGTGTCTCCTCCGGTATTTTGGCGAAACCCAAATCAAAGGAGACGCCTTCAGTATTCTTGCAACATGTTCATCAATCTTGTAGTTTCCAAAGGCACTTAGGACATCGCGCAACTCTTCTAACTCTACCTTTGTTTTTTTATTTAACACCATAAAACGAAGGTATTTATTATCTAGCAAAGTCTGTAGTGCTCATGAATGCGCAAAAACTTCATATTTATCTCAAAAGAGGGGCTTCATCATCTCCTCTTGTAGACATCAATGCAGTGCGGGTGTAAGTGAAATCTTTCACCAAAGAAAAAGTCTGTGTGCTACCCCTTCTACCGTCTTATCTAACACATCTTGCCTGCTCCTACTAGTTCATTAAAATCAGTTAAGGTGATTGGAAGCTGTATATTGGAATTTTGAAGGGTTAAGTCGTCTCATTCTGATCACTCAGTGTGCACACTTTGTATAACAAAGGTCAGCAAGGAGTCCCGCAAAACAACCTCCATGACTCTAGCCACAGTGTGAAATAGCCCTTAGTAGATATAATATGTAATAATAAATCTCTTTGCATCAATATTTATTCATAAAGCTTGAAGATACAAAAATGATGTAGACCATCGAGACTGAAACATAAGTCCTCCAAAATTCTTTACTTCGTACAATCTTCGTGATCTCGTATAATGTAGTATGTGCAGGGCTTACATATGTTGAAATTTCGAAAAAGGTACAGTTTTCAATAGTAACGACATGCTTGGCAATGTGGATTTGCAAATGTGTTGCAGAAATGGGCGAATCACAATTACAAGTAAAACAATGGAATTTTTTCTTTGTTTTGTCTTTCCAATCTGTTGCAAAGAAAAAAAATATTGAGTTAAAAAAAATCAAAATAATCTTTTACATTCATAGAAAGTACATTCCTATATATAAATAAATATAATAATTTCTTAATTTTCTTTTGTAATTTAAATGCACCTCTAAAAAATTTTCATCAATGCTACAAGTGTTTGGTCTTTTTAATAATGATAAAAATCATTCAATTAAATTAATAAAACTCAAATAATTTAAAGAATTAGGTAAAAAATGTACTTACTAACATTGGAGCACTGCAAATCTTACGAAATGTTTTGGATGCTTGCCAAACGTACGTGGTTCTTTCCTCTACAATGTTGAGGTGCATTGGTCATATAGTTATTCTACAATGTGCAATAGTATCGTTGTACATTTTGCTTTTTGTGAGTCTCGCAGCAAGAATAACGGAGGCATTTATATTTGGGATCTTAAACCTTGCAAATTATAACATTCAAATATTAAAACAACTTGATTTACCAAAAATTTAAAGACAATTTGACATATAAATAATACTACAATCCATCTAAATTCCAACTTTAGATAACTAAATTTGAGAAATCCGAGTATAGAAAAATCTAATATTTAATATTGTAACATCTAAACAAAAATAATTTTTAAATAAAAAATGATTTTTTTTTATTTTAGGAAAATAGGGTACTAAATACCATGAAGCTAGACATCTCCAATAAAAATTTCAATTCTTGGCACTTCCCATGTAAAAGTTATACCACAAGAAAACAAAGTTGATTTAAAAGTGATCAGGTTTTTTAACGCCCTTTCTTGCAATGACTTTTTGGTGATATTTGTTTGAATTCTAATTCGATGATGAATGCATTTAGTTTTCAAAATTCATGCCCTAAAAATAGAATTATTATTCTAAATTTGAATTGTTAAATTATTCAATTGACTTCCTTTTTAATAATAATTGGAAAAAACTCTAAACTCTTTGCCACAAACCGCTAGCTTCCAACAGAGGTTTAATAAATGAAACACCCTACTTTTATTCAGCAGCCAAGGGTTCTAACATCCAGCCCTGGTTTAATAAATTAAAGTCAAGGCCTTTATTTAAAGCCATTGCGGGAGCATTTTTCAACAATTATTATTTTTAAATAAATTTTTTTACAATTACTTTAAATTGTCAAAATTTTAAAGTTTAAATTACAATGTTTTGAATACAACAACAACTAGCCTAAACCAAAATTGTTTAATTGATGTGAAGCCTTCTATATAACAAAAAATATTCCAAAATTAGAATTAAAAAAAAACTATATGTTTATGTTGATTGAAAATTTATAAATATGGAAGCTATATCAAAATTCACTACCAAAGATTTCTATAAAAAATAGAATAAATCATCTTCTAATAATTTTTTATCTATTTAAATTAGAAAAGCACAAACTTCACTTCTTAGCAAGTATAAATAAGTGTAAATGTACATTGTTGTTGGCAAATTATAAATACATAATTGATGAAACCTCCCCAAAAAACATCCCAAATGTGAATAACTTATCCAATTGCAATGTCGTATAAATTCAACACATACAACGATTAAATTTATACACACAAACACTTCACCTACACCAAAGTACCAAGGTCTTATCAATATTACAAAGACTTCCAAGTTAAAATCATAAACTTCAAAGGACTACAAAGTAGCATCAATATAATTACATTCATCTTATAAAACATATTGATTGAATGCAATTAACAAAAATGAATAATAATTCTTACATTTTCATCGCTATTTTTAATCCTAATTTAGTAACTTTTTTGGCTTATATCATAACAACCAATTACAAACAAATCTCATGTGATACTAAATCAATTGATAAACATCAAAGGCACTTGCATCCTAAAACTTGTAAGATGTGACTTAAAGACAAACTTCAATGTTTCAATTTGTGCTTAAATAAAAGAAAAACACGTTATGCACCTGCTATACTTATTCTTGGGCATCTTCAAACATATCAAACAATCTTCATCAATTGCACGCAGTGGTTGCTCCAAAACAACTTAAATAAGTCCAAAAAAATTAAGACAATGAAATTTTTTCTTGTGATCGCCATCCAAAGTTATGAAGCATTCATTTACTATTTACAAAATTCAATTAAAAAATGTACTCAATATGACACGATAAATAAACACTCAACTAAAAAAAATCGAAAACAAATGGCAAAATAAAAAAAGATCTTTCAATGCAAATTAAAGTAAAAAAATGCTTACTAGAAGGCAATGTGTTTTCAGTAAAAATTATTAACAAAATGATTCGTGATGTGCTTGAATTACAAGTTCAAACCACAAAAATGAATTTGGCATTTAAAAAAAAAGCCTTTTAAGCAAGTGATAAGATTTTTACCCAATTTTTTTGAGGTAGACTCCAAGGTGCATGAGCAAACCAATTATAATTGCAAGCCTAATACAAATAAATCATTGAATACAATAGTCAACTATAGCTATACTTGCATTCCTCATAATTATACTTCTCTTTTTAAAAAATATTATTTTTTATACATCTAAAAATGTTTGGTAAAGAAGACTAATACATTATGACTGTTGATTGCTGGTCATTGTTCATTATTATTTTTTTATTTTTGTAATTAATATTAAATTTTAATAAATTTTAAAAATTGTTGAAAGCACTAGATTTAAAATAATAATGCCACTAGATTTGATTTAGTGTTAAATGTTTAATAATGACATTTAATATGTTTGTTTATTTTTGCAATATTATGCTCACAATTTTTTAAGTATTTGCTTAAACTCATTTAGATTCTCATTTGTATCAAAATCCATTTACTAAAATTTATTTTAATGTTTATGACTTCCACAATATATAGTCTATTGCAGTATAACATGTAAAAATTATTCTTTAATACAAAGTTGTGAATTTTTAAGAAAAATGTCTTTTTGAAATGGAACCTTGCCTTCAAGAAGATGAAAAAAGTAAGTGTGAAAATACAACAATGGCAAGTGTTGTTAATACAATCTTAAGGCTTTCAAGGACAGTACAATTATGATGTGGAATTTGTGACATACAATGTCAAACAGTTTCAATGTTTCCTGACTGTAATAAGAGTACAAAATATAAAAACAGATTACGCAAATTTAAATTTATAAGGTAACACAAGAAAAATTACTCAACAAAACAAAAAAATTTGACCTCAAAACGGAATGTCAACTAAAGCAGTTGCCCATCTTGAAACTCCACGTGTTGCTGTGCATACTTGAATTGATGGTGCATGTTTCAATTCACAGGAATTGGATCCCTCTCATCAAATGTCAATCCCCACGGTGTCGGCTCCTCTGATCTTGAAGACTTTCCAAATCCAAACTGAATTCTCTTATTTTCTAATAGAGAATAAAATTTAGTGCTAGCAGCTCTTGCTTCTATGAGTTCAAATTTCGAATCTTCAAAAATGCATAACAACCAACTTCCATCACGTGCATGTCTCCTAAAAAACGCATGTAAATATGGCTTTGAACCAAAAATACTGCACATGGATTTCGCCAAAGACTACTTTTGTTGGGAACGTTTTTCCTGCTAAAGATAAAGATGCATTTGTTATTTTTTATGTATCACAATCGAAGTCTACAATGGTACAAATAAATGGATGCAAATACTTGAAATACACGAAGTTTTAGTGTAATTATATTATTCATTATTAAATGACATTGTAAGTTTCAAAGATCATAATTATGGTGTTAAACACAAGACAAGACTTTTGGATTTAAACTTGTCCAAGGATCATAATGATTTTGACTTTTATAAAGAATATATTATGATTCATTATTATTCCTCAAGCTACTATACTTTAAGATGAGTTCACTATAAACTTCTTCAAGATAAATTTGAGATTATTGCCTCTTTCATAGCTTTAAGAATTTTAAATATATTTAAAATGCGAAAAGTTTAAGGGTTGAAAAAGTGTGTGTATTGGATAAAGAAGAGCGAAAAGCTTATGATAAAGACAAAACTGTGTAAAATTTGAGTGAAGTTTGTCACTCAGTGGTGTTAATAGACAATGGTGTTAATAGACAATGGTGTCATTGTTGGTATCTTTGTTTATGATGAAATGTCCTCTACCGATTGTGTGCGAACTAAAAAAATTAGTATAGGCATTTATGCTATTGGAAAATTAGTGAAGCGTGGCAATTCTAAAGGGTCCGATAAAATGGTGATGTGTGAATGGAGACGTGATTTGAGAAAAGAAAGTAAAAATATTGATGCTTTCGAAAGGTATATTTGTGGAATAAGAGAAGACTTTGAACGGCCATAAAAGTTGAATTATAACAGATATAAACTTGAAATTAAAAAAATTTGTATATCTTTGTATTATTTTTCAAAAAACTATCACACCCTTTATTTGGAGTATTTAGTCAACTTTGGCACTCATTTGAGTTTAACGTTCACTTTCAAAAATATTTATAACACTTGTGCGTATTTCATACTACTTTTATACAAATTTTTGATATTTTATTTGGCTTATATGACTTTATATGAGGTATATACAAGTATGTATATAACTTGACATATTTTATGGAGTATATAAAAATATTTTTATAGATACACATATTCTATAAGGTGTATACAAATATGTATACGATTTAGCATATTAACAGAGTATATATGAGTATTTATAGGGATACGCATATTTTACAAAGAGTCTATACATATGTATATAATTTGGCATATTATAATACTATACAAAGTATATACAAATATTTATATGTCTACGAGTATTCTTCAAAGTATATACAAACATGAATGAGGCTAAATGCCTTGTATTTCTATGAAACTTTGTATTTCATATTTTTCTTACGAATATTGACATATTTCCACCTATTTATAGAGTATATTCACTAAATTTTGTACTTCACTTGACCACTCTTTTTTTTTTTGCCTTGTATTCAAATCAGTTACAGCCAAAAATCCAACATTTTTTAAAGTAAATTTTTTTCAATCCGACAATGTATACGACAAAATTCAATAAATAAAAAAATATATAATTATATTTTATATTATATAAGATTACACTTCAGAATTATGCTGTTATTTTCTGTCAATTTAAATACTTTTTTGTCAATTTTTTGTCAATTCAAACTTATTAATTTGGACGTTGTTTTCTTGTAGTGATATCTCCAAATATGCATATATATCAAATTTTATTTAATACTCTGATTTAATTTAATTAACAAATTTTATTTAATATTCTCTATGCAATGAAAGAAATCCCCTTTTTATACTCTACGTTATTTTCTTTTCTAAAAATGAAAAAATTCAACTAAATCTAACATCCATTGACCACTAATATAAATAGAAGTTTAACTGAAAGGTAAGATTACCTTCCACTTTCTACAAAAATAAAAATTAGAAAAACACTTCTAAATACAAATTTAGAGGAATTAAAATCAAATATATATTTTTACATACTATAAGCATTTGCTTTGCAATAATGCTGTTCTGTAAAAATGAATACGGTAAAAAAGTATAGTGGGTGAAGATTGGAGGCAATTTTTGAATAGAATTTGGATTCCAGTGGAAAGACTTTACATAAATGCACAACATTGGCAATTAATCGTTTGTTGTTTTTACATTAATAACAAGGTCTCAATTGTTGGTGCAAATCTACAAGGTCGGCAAGCGATACTTGACAAATATTAAAGTTAAACGAGCAGAAAATATTTGTTGGACGGGAAGTACTTAGCTGTAGAAATAGATTTAGAATTCAAACTAAGCGATAGTTGAAGTGGAGGGGGCAATAAGATTGTGTATTTTGGGGGGACAAATTGTTCTTTTCTTTATTTTTAAATTCAATTTGTACTTTGTTTATCAATTTTATTAATTGTTTGGCCCATCTCAAAGAGAATGAAATAATTTTTAAATGGTTGAGCTTTGTTGTTTAAAAGGTTCAACAATTTGATAAGAATTGTCTCGTAAACCGAGAGAAAAATAATTTGTTGCATTGCAAGCGCTTATTTACCTACCCTCGGTAAATAATTGAGTACAACTAACCTCTTATGTTTTAGTGTGAATTTTATCCTAATGGGTGCATAGCGCCAATCCATTGTGTTTTTCAAGCAATGAATATTTTTTAAAGTCTTAAAAGTGCAGAAACATGCAACACAATTAAAAAAAATTCCAACAAAACCCCCCAATTTTAACCTAACCAGGTTCACTACCTAAGCCTTGTGGGTGTTTTTTTTAGTCAAAGTAAATTTAGTCTAAATTTATCAATCCTAAATAATAGATAATTTCATATTATTTCTCAAAACATAAAACTCAACTTAGTCCAACTTTTCTACCAAGAGTTATGGACAAATGAAGTTTGATTGTTAATGGGTTCTTCAAACTTCATCCATTTGTTAAAATATTTAAACTATTTCAATTGGTTTTGAAATTCTACTTTCAGTTTTCTGTTGTTATTTTCTATCTACAATCTAAGTTTCAACTTCGATGAACTATTTTCAAGTTATTTCATCTGTTTCCCAACCTAAACTTCATCCATTGATTTTTCCTAAGATTTTGATCTACTTTCAAGTTTCTTGATATACTCTTATGATATTCTTAATTCTAACTTTTGTTTTTGCTCAAATTTTTTGCTTAAGTTTTTTTTACTTTTTTATTTCTTCCCTATTACTAAGTAGACTATATGATTTTAAAAAAATTATTATTTTTATATGTTTATCAATTGTTCCTTTTAGGATTTGACTTCATCTTTATAAATTGGTAAAATACTTTGAAATTAACGTTTCCTATGAAAAATTATCGATGGATGAAGTTTGATCGCTAATCAATTCATCGAACTTCATCCATGAATTACTAATAATTTAATTTTCAAATTCATTTGTAATTTCACTTTTGAATTCTAATTTACTATTACTCTTTGATTTTCAAATCTTGTTCCATTTAAATAATTTTAGTTACTTTTCATTCAATTTAGGTGTTAAACTTCATCCTTTCATATCTTACTTGTTTTAACTCTATTATTTAAGTGTCATATGTTTTCAAAAACTTCTAATCTTGATTCTACGGAGTTTTAGGGATAAACTTTAGAAACAACCTATTCTTGACCCTTTGAATTGAACTTGAAGTTCGGCTAAATGTTTTAACTTCTCATTAAAACAATTTAAAAAAAAATAGAAGAAGTATTAATTTACTTCAAATTGGGTATTATCCGCTACATTATAGAAAACTTCTTCAAGGAAAACTTCTTCAAGGTAACTTCTTCATCCGCTATGTTTGGTATTGTCTTGTAATAAACTCATTACTTGAAAGTAGTGTTTTGGTACAAGCTTGAACTAAAATTCTAACTACTTCTTTCTTTTCTTTCTATTCTACTTCTTTTCCTTCAACACTATTTAAACTCCATTATTGTATTCCAAGAATTGACTTGAATATCATACAATAATGTTTCAAGCTTCCAAATAATAATTGACTAACACTTCTTATCCAAGTCAATTAATATTCTATCTAAATGCTAATGGCCTAAAAGATTTTTCAAAGATTTTTTCTTAATCTTGATTGAATTTTAAACTCTTCACCTTCTCTTCCAATTTAAAATTCTAAACACAACTCTCACAACTCCTCTATGTCTCTTCCAAATTTGTATTTTAATTTGAGTGGTTGCAATTTGAAAGACTGTAAGAATGATGTGAAAGGGATTAAGTTGCTAAATTTTATTCTATCTTTCTTTCTAATTGAGTTTATGGAAAGAAAAAATTGTAAGTGAACTTCTAAGGTTTTCTATTCTATTCATCTATTCTATTTTTATTCTATTATCCCATGTCTAAACTTGTGTTGGTGTTGGAGAGTTTTTTATGCAACGTCAAATTAAAACATCAAAATTTTGAATTCAGTCTAGCAAGAATATTTATCCAGTCCAGCCGTCCCAACATTCAAGCAGTTCAACAATTCCAATATCTAAGCAATCAGCCATCTTAGTATTTAAGCAGTCCAGCAGTCCTAATATCCAAGCAGTCACCACTCTTGGCACCACACTGACCACAGTGCTTGTAGTCACCAAAATATTTTAAGCAAATTGCGTTTTAGCTTTGTTACCGCTTTTCACATTGTACATATTAGTTCATTTCCGTTTTGTAAAGGCAAATGGATAAGAAAAACATGTGCAAGTGAAAAAAGGCCTAATGTAGATATGAATAAGGCTAATAGGCAAGATAGGAAAGGTGGCTAATTAGCATAGTGACTTTTAGGATCAAGTATTTGACAAGTTGCTATGTGCTTCCTAGGCTATAAAACAATTTTTTAGTTTTCCTTTCTTTTTCAGTTCATATGCAAATTACAATCTTACGTTTATGGCTCATTAATTGACACTTTGTATTAGTGCATTCCTTCAATCGATTCCTATTATCAATTTTTGTGTGTTTGATTATGCAGCTAGTTGCCTATGTGTATGTTGGCAATTTCTTGTGAGTATTGTATGAATTTTTTAAGTGTCAATTTTATTACGAGATAATGCTACTGGACTGTGAGGGTGCGGTAGAGTGACTGAAGCTGTTGGTTGAATAGCGAATTGGCTTGGCAAGTTGTGAGCTTTCGGCTAATAGCGTGATGCTGTCGGGTGGACGGAGGAGTCGGACAGTACTAAGAAGATAACCAGAAGAGTCGAATTTATTCCAGGGACGATTGAAGAGGAAATATAAAAATCTAAAAAATTAATATTGGCCAATTTTCTTTTGTATGTTTCCTTGTGGTTTTGTTGATAGAATAGGTGTGTGATCATACGGTCAAGTAAATAGCTTTGCAAATTGTCTGCAGCAAATTGCGATGTTATCTTGATCACTCGAGGTAGTTGTTTATGGATAAAAATATATTGATGTATGAAATAAGCAAATCAGCAAAGTCGTAGGAGGTCTGGTAATTGTGTGTAAATTGCTTCGACAAGGTTTCAGTGTGACTGAATCGTAAGACAACATTGATAGTAATCACGAAGAGCGATGGAACAGGTAAGTTGCGGGATGATTAATTTGCTTTGTTTGTGCAAATTTAATTATAGATTGAATTTATCTTGTGCAGGATTTGGCACTACTAGAAAAGGGGGCCCTAATCAACAGAAAATTAATGCACTTACGTTGATTACAAAAAAAAAAAATTGGGCTCTGTTGATTTGGCAGCCCTCCAAACATCAATCAACATGATTTGGTTGATTTGAACAAAAAAAAAATTTGCTCAGTTGATTCGACAATCCTCTCAACATCATTTTCATTTTCCCACATACTATAATAGTAAGATAGGGCCAGCCAAAAATAATTATTTAAAAGTATGCCAAAAAATAAATAAAATGAATAAAAAAAAATGTCAAATTCAGCAAAAAATTAAATGATCAAAATTTTGTAAAAAATAAAAATATGCAATATTAGCGGAAAAGTCCAAAATAAAGTCCAATGACCATCTAAAATCAAGATATTCTATATGGCAAGGTGATGGACTTATGGGACTCCCAAAAATAATTGGCTACTATATAAATTGTTTTAATAAACTAAGAAATTGGAAATATTAAGAGAAATTTTGACATGTTGTATAAAAGGGATTCTACCTTTATGTACAATTTCACTTAGAATGGATTATATTTAGACTTATTATTATTTGAATGAAATTTTTATGGAAAAATAATTTTTTTGTGAAAAGTCAAAATGTCTCATTTCTTTTTATAGGAAGAATGTGCATCTTGACTAGAATCACATACTACAAGATCCATGAATATTGGATTTTTATTGATTGATATCTTATTGATTAAAATTTGACTTTTTAATTTTTCACTCCATAAATTGCAAATATGTTTTTGATATATATAGTTATTTGATGTTATTTTGAATTTTTATTTTATTTTTTTGCAATCTATGGAATGAAAAATAAAAAAATGAAAATTTTGAGGTCAAATTTTAATCAATAAGATTTCAATCCATAAAATTCAATCAATAAAAATTTAAAATTCATGGAACTTATAATATGTAATTCTAGTCAAGATGTATATTCTTCCTATAAAAAGAAATGAGACATTTTGACTTTTCACAAAAAAGTTATTTTTACATAAAAATTTCATTCAAATAATAATAGGTCTAAGTATAGTCCATTCTAAGTGAAATTGTAGAATCCCTTTTGTACAACAATATGCCCAATTTTCACTTCACAATTCTAGTTTCTCAATTTATGAGAGCAATTTATATGGTGGCCCCAACTACTACTAGGAGTCACCGTTTTTCATTGACATTTAGTAAAAATGATAGTAGATAGGTTGTTTTTACAATGAAATCCATTGTTCATCATGAATTATCAAAGAATATGGGATAATTTGAAGATGAGAGCTTGACCGCTCATTGTCAAAATGTAGGAATTGTGTGCAAAGTAGAATTTCAAACCTCATTTTGTTATAGTAGAATATCTTTTTTCAAAGCTTTTTGAACTAAAAAAAGTTGTGAAATCAAGCCAAATTTCATTTCCAAAAAACCGTTTGATGTTTCAAGCCTCCAATCAAAAGTTATGGACAAATTTCAAAGTGGGTGTTTGAAATTGTTAAAAAAAATGTCCCTTCTAACCCCTCTCTCAAATTTGTCCATAACTTTTAATTGAAGACTTCAAATCTCAAACGGATTTTTGGAGATGAAATTTAGATTCATTTTCTACAATAACTTAGTTCAAAGTTTTTTGAAAAAAGTAATTCTACAATGCCTAAATGAGGTCTGAAATTCTACTTAAACCACAATTCCTACTTTTGACTTAAGTATGAGCGGTTGAGCTCCTACTATTCCTCACTCTTTACAAATCCCATATGGGTTGTCCTACCTCCTACCACCCCACTTGTATAAAGGTCTTGTCTTTCCCTCTCTTCAAACACCAAGGTAAGCTACATTCAAAGTTAAATTGGAATATATGTTGAATTATTTGGAATGTAGTGGTGGATTTTGGCATTCGAAGCTCTATAGTAGTATATATTTATTGAATTATTTCGAATATAATATTGGATTTTTTAAAGTTAAATTTAAGAATTTAATTTGGAAACTTTAATTAATTATTTAATATCAATTTGTTGATTGCTGACATGGCAATCTAATTCGTTTGGCCGTTCTAGTGACGTGGCAATCTTGCTTGCGTGGCACGTTCAGCCTATGTGGCAGCTTACGTGGCAAATTATTGAATAATAATAATAATTTTTTCACTGTGACCGAATCAAGATATAAAATCAACATAGAAGTGTTGATTTTTGTCCGAATCAAAATGTCCTAATCCACTGTCCAAATTAACATATATTTCTAGATTTTCTTGTTGAATTGGACACTAAATTCTCTAGTAGTGTGGGCAATTTACAGACGGAATTCTGGGGTCGTAGCAACCCTGTGGTCGGCGCTGGGCAGTTACTGTAACGAGGAGATTAGCAGAGATAATTGAGATTGTTGTTCATAATATTAAAAGGATTAAAACGCTAATTGCATGAGTCTGGTTGCTTAGCTCTTTGTGTATGTTAAGACTGGCAAATTAGCAGCAAGTTGCATTTCGATTTTGAGAATATAGGAATAACAGATGGGATCATGTTTTTATGCCGTGAATGCTTTCTCCAGAATGATAGAACTTCCGGGTGATGTGTAAAGGCGAGTAGACAGCGTATAATACAAGTGCTGTTAACATGCTATAGCCAGAATTGGTAAATATGGGTGTAAGACAATTAGCGGTTAGTAATATAGTCAATAGAAATGAGCCTCAGTTCCTCTGAGTGAATTTGGAGAAGTTCCGATTTGGGCTAGTAACTTCATTATGCAGTAGTGTCAGGTGTCAGTGGTCGGTCTGGCTATTTGTTGTAACTGATTCCTCATGGAATAGCGATTGGTCCAGTGACTTTACCGGTTGAAGGTGGCGAATCAACCAAAGTAACGGTGCACCAGGAAAGCCCTCCATCATCAGCATGCTCTGCATACTGTGAATATTTGCCCTACAGCCTAGATTGAATTGACATATTGTTTAAATTAGAAATTATTATAGCTAATTTACGGACTTGATTATTGGCCATTCACAAATAAATAAGGGAAATAATTAAAGTACCTTGTGATTATATTATATAAAATATAAATATATTGGTCGTCCTTTGCACAAAGAGTCTTAGATCATGCATTGGACCAATTGCCCAACCAAGACTATTTGCGTGAATATTTGCCCACCTTAGATAGGTATTAGGCAGGACAGAGACGAGCAACATAATGTCATTATGCATTGGTAATGGACTGTAGGGTGAAAGCATGCTAATAGGAGACAACTTGGACATAACAACTCCTTATTTGGGTAGAAATATCTAATTAGAAGTATGAAATTTTTATATTTTCTTAAAAAAATTTCACTTTCACATTTAAATATTGTAGATTGAACTTGGGTCAAAAAATGGTTATGTTTTAGAATGTGTTGAAATGGAATAAGGGGTAAAAATCCCATGTAACAGGTCCTTTTGGTACTAAGTTCCTATTATAATCGGATGAATGCGAACGAATGAATGACCTTCTAGTTGGATGACTGCTGCAGATTTACAGCGGCATTCTTGCTGTACGTCAGTCTATAGGATCAGAGTTTTTGATTCCAATTGCGATTGGATCCCGTCATTACGCCTGTTGCCGTCAAGCATCTGTGGAGCGATTATTGTTCTATTTTGATTTTTGACTGTTGCCGCTCAGTCTAGGGTTTTCAAATTGTTCCCGCGTGCAGCTTGGTGAACGTTGCCGCTTGCAGCCCGGTCCATTGTTGGCGTTATCGGCTTGGCCGGTGTTGCAACTTTTGCCAAGTTGAACATTCTCATTATCTCGTAAGGCTCAGGCGTCTAGGGTTTGAGGGTTAAGTTTAGGATGTGCATCTGGAAAACCTTTTTTTGTGACTCTGGTAGCATGACACCATGAAGAAAAGTGGTGCGCCCATTGTGAATGCTGGCTCTGGTTCTAGGCGTGCCGCTTTGGATTGGCAGCGAGTGAGCAAAGCAGTCTTGAATTTCTTGAAGCAAATTGATTTGGACGAAGACGATTGTGAGGAAGTGTTCGTAACACCGCCAGAGAGCCCGCACGGTCTATCATCGGCAGATGATTCGGAGCCCGACTTCAGCGGTAATTCCAAACCCGTGAAGAAAGCTTCTCGTTTTATTGAAATACATGATAGGATTTTAGATAAAGTTCTGCTTAAACCGCATGTCTTGCCACCTCATTGTCATTGTAGTGTAACGACTCGTAAGTGTCGTTGGAAGGAAACGACAGTTTCTTACTCTTGTGGTCGTAAACCCCCTCCCAGAAGTGGAGAGGTTGAGTTCAAGGAGAAGCCCAGAAGTAGCAAGAGCCCAATCTAAATCTTCTCTCTCGTCCGTCACTTGTTTGCAGCATTACGGTGCAGTTTAGGGTAGTTAGGGGATGAGTTTGATTTGATCGGTCTACCTGTACGCTTGCGTGCTCATTTAGTTTTAGGAAAGCATGTATTTGAAAGACGTGATTGAATGAGAAGCCTTCAACTTCCAAAAAGCAAGTTCAGGGCTTCCGTTTCAATCCGATTTACGTTTAGTTTTGTAGTGCTCATGCGAATTTGCAGGGTTCACAGCCACCTTGATCGGTGAGCGCATTCAGTTTTCCTTTAATCGTTCTATACATCAGAATGGTTGGGTCATCTTCAGACGATTTGATTGCCGATGCTGTGGACTGCGCATCTTTCCCTATAGCAGGCAGCGATTATGATACCTGGCTTGTTGAGAAGCGGAAAGCTAGTGGTCGAGAGAGAACTCGCAGATGCCGTGCGCGTAAAGCTGAGTCACTGAGTGTACAAGAATCACGAGTAGTGAGAAATACAGATTAAGACCCTAAGTTCACGATTGCGGGTCAAAGACAAGCTAATAGGACTAGCGCCACTCTCGCGCGAGAGATTAGCTTGTTTGCAGCTAAGAAAATGAGGAATCATGACACTGAGGTTCATCACCTCACGATCATGAAGGTTTTAGGCCAACCCATGCTCAGGCAAATGGTACCCCCCTTTTTTGAGGGACCATGCCAAGGTGAAACTGAGATACGAGATTCTCGGTAGCCTCAAGCAGGGAATGCAGACTCACCTGGTTGGATTGCGGAAAGGCAAAACTGTAATGGCAAAAAAAATTGTGATTACATTTGTTGTTGCACCAAGAATTGGGAGTGGAAGGGGTGTGGCAGGGTTATTTGGAGTGGATTGTAGGAATATTAAGAAGGCACTTGCGAGGAGAATTCTTCTAGACACAAAGCAAGATGCATTCTGGATCCAAGATGACAGAAGAGTCCGCTCAGATGCTCTACCAATTGCAACGAGAAAGATGATTACCGAATGGTGGGATGCCGAGACCACCATTTCTCCAAATCGGAAGGACATTGTCAAAAAATGGATCGGTCCAAAGCAATACATTGAACATGCAACTCACTATCTACAACAATCTCAAGTACGTAAGTCTGTACCTTCAATTTCTTAGTGTACTTGACAGCAATCTCAATTCATTGGATTCATGCGGTCATAGGATGTTCACTGGAAAAATTCTGTGGATTACAGATTTGTGTTGATATGGTTCATTTAGGACTTGGTTTCAAGTATTGGGGTCGGTCCTTAGTCCTCTGGGAAGGGTGGTCAGTTGTGTTCACAGCGTTTTGAACTTCAAATGTGAAGGCCAATGCTGCTCGGAAGGGTGTAAGGCAGAACCGAGACCACATTAAGGTTGCTTATCATTTCTTTTGTGCTGCCTTGTCCTTTAACAAAGGAATGTAAGCAAGGGCCATTTCTGATTAGCTTAGCAAAGGCTTCCTTGGATTCACTTGCTTCTTCTTCATTGGAACTCAGTAGGGATTATTTTGTTGGTCCTTTCTGGTCCTTTGCCATAGCACCTTAGCACTTGACAGTTCTTTGGTTCCTTGAGGTGCTTGGCATTTCTAAGATGTAAGGAAGTAATGACTAAATACTTATTTTGCCCTTGCTGGTCCTTGACTTGCGCTTTCTGTAAGCAATTTAGCAGTGTTAGGGTGTCCTTTGTGGTCCTTTTTGGTTTTGAGTAAGCAACCAAACCTTTTTGGTCCTTAGTGGTTTTCGCTAAGCAACAAAGCCTTTCTAGTCCTTAGTGGTTTTAGGTAAGCACCTGTGTCTTCGTGGTCCTTGGTGCTTTTTGGTACGCACCTCAGCTCTAACATGTGCTACAGTGGCAGTTGGAGTTTTTCACGGCATTCAAACAAAAATTTCCCGAAGTGCCATGTGGTTTGAGGACGTTTGAGGGATTGAAGTTGTGGTGGGTAAGGAGATTGGCAGCATGGAATACATGCTGCTACAGGTACCATCAAGATTTTTCAGATGTCTGTGATGCCTTAAACAATATGCGGCGTGATTTCCAGGGTGTACACAAAGAGTGCATGTGTGCTTGCATTGTTTGTGTTGTTGCGGATGATTCTGAAACTATTCAATCTATATGTGATGCTCATAACGAAGTGTATGAACGACTAACTCATTTGTGGAGTTCAGTCCTTTGCCAGAAAGGTGAATTTGACATATGGTACAGGCGGGACTGTCTTCTTGGTGACTGCTTGAATTGCGGGGTTCAAAACCTCCGGATTTGCCCCTTTGAACTTTCCTCCAATAAGCTGGTGAAGTGGAAACGTACCGGATATGAGACCATTGGTGTGGGGGAGGACGACAAGCCAAAAAAGTCCATCAAAATGATTTACTGTGAGACAAAGCCAGCCGAGCTCATTGAGTATTTGAAATCTAAATTGTCTCAATTTATTGTTCCACTATTAGAAAATTTAGTGTCCGATTCAACAAGAAAATCAAAAAATATATGTTATTTTGGACAGTGGATTAGGACATTTTAATTTGGACAAAAATCAACACTTATATGTTGATTTTATATCTTGATTCGGTCACAATGAAAAAATTATTATTATTATTGAATAATTTGCCACGTAAGCTGCCACATAGGTTGAACTTGCCACGTAGGCAAGACTGCCACGTCATTAGAACGGCCAAACGAATTAAATTGCCACATCAGCAATCAACAAATTGATATTAAATAATTAATTAAAGTTTTCAAATTAAATTCTTAAATTTAAAATTTAAATTTAAAAATCCAACATTATATTTAAAATAATTAAATAAATATATACTACTGTAGAGCTTTGAATGCCAAAATCCACCACTACATTCCAAATAATTCAACATATATTCCAATTTAACTTTGAGTGAGCTTACCTTGGTGTTTGAAGAGAGGGGAAGACAAGGCCTTTATACAAGTGAGGTGGTAGGAGGTAGGACAACCCATATGGAATTTGTAAAGAGTGAGGAATAGTTGGAGCTCAACCGCTCATACTTAAGTCAAAAGTAGGAATTGTAGTTTTAGTAGAATTTCAGACCTCATTTAGACATTGTAGAATTACTTTTTTCAAAAAGCTTTGAACTAAGTTATTGTAGAAAGTGAATCTAAATTTCATCTCCAAAAATCCGTTTCAGATTTCAAGCCTCCAATTAAAAGTTATGGACAAATTTGAGAGAGGGGTTGGAAGGGACATTTTTTTTGACAATTTCAAACACCCACTTTGAAATTTGTCCATAACTTTTGATTGGAGGCTTAAAACATCAAACGGTTTTTTGGAGATGAAATTTGGCTTGATTTCACAACTTTTTTTAGTTCAAAGTGCTTTGAAAAAAGATATTATATTATGCCAAAATGAGGTTTGAAATTCTACTTTGTACACAATTTCTACATTTTGACAATGAGCGGTCAAGCTCTCATCTTCAAATTATCCCATATTCTTTGATAATTCATGATGAACAATGGATTTCATTGTAAAAACAACCTCTCTACTATCATTTTTTCTAAATGTCAATGAAAAATGGTGACTCCTAGTAGTAGTTGGGACCACCATATAAATTGCTCTCATAAATTGAGAAACTAGAATTGTGAAGTGAAAATTGGGCATATTGTTGTACAAAAGGGATTCTACAATTTCACTTAGAATGGACTGTACTTAGACCTATTATTATTTGAATGAAATTTTTATGTAAAAATAATTTTTGTGTGAAAAGTCAAAATGTCTCATTTCTTTTTATAGGATGAATATACATCTTGACAAGAATTACATATTATAAGTTCCATGAATTTTAAATTTTTATTGATTGAATTTTATGGATTGAAATCTTATTGATTAAAATTTAACCTCAAAATTTTCACTTTTTTATTTTTCATTCCATAGATTGCAAAAAAATACAATAAAAATTTAAAATAACATCAAATAACTATATATATCAAAAACATATTTGCAAATTCTAATCAATAAGATATCAATCAATAAAAATCCAATATTCGTGGATCTTGTTGTATGTGATTCTAGTCAAGATGCACATTCTTCCTATAAAAAGAAATGAGACATTTTGACTTTTCACAAAAAAATTATTTTTCCATAAAAATTTCATTCAAATAATAATAAGTCTAAATATAATCTATTCTAAGTGAAATTGTATATAAAGGTAGAATCCCTTTTATACAACATGTCAAAATTTCTCTTAATATTTTTAATTTCTTAGTTTATTAAAACAATTTATATAATAGCCAATTATTTTTGGAAGTCACCATAAGTCCATCACCTTGCCATATAGAATATCTTGATTTTAGATGGTCATTGGACTTTATTTTGGACTTTTCCGCTAATATTGGACATTTTTATTTTTTACAAAATTTTGATCATTTAATTTTTTGCTGAATTTGATAGTTTTTCTTATTCATTTTATTTATTTTTTGGCATACTTTTAAATAATTATTTTTGGCCGACCCTATCTTACTATTACAATATGTGGAAAAATGAAAATGATGTTGAGAGGATTGCCGAATCAACTGAGCAAATTTTTTTTTGTTCAAATCAACCAAATCATGTTGATTGATGTTTGGAGGACAACCACATCAACAGAGCTCAATTTTTTTTTGTTGTAATCAACGTAAGTGCATTGATTTTCTGTTGATTAGGGCCCCCTTTTCTAGAAGTGTTCATAACTTTCTAGCCTCTTGGCAAGACTTGCAATTTTCATAATAATCTGACCTTGTGAAGTGCAGCTGCCCGGTTTTTTGCAGGGCCAAAAAAAGGACTTTTGTCACTTCAAACGCTAATATCTTCCAATCTACACGATGGAAATTTCTGAAATTTTTTCCACATATTCTCAAACCAGAGTACTACAAGACCTTACGGTTACATGTGTCCAAAAATGATATTTTTGAAAAATTTGGTACTTGTACCAGAAATGGTAGTTTTGGAGCATTTTTGGTGAGAACATAGTCAAAGAACTTTAGGGATTAACCCTTGAGCGCCCCAGCGACAAGATCTTGTCGCTCCAAACTTTGGGATTCCCTTCTTTGACTATTATAATTTTTTCAATAGTACAGTCAAAGGACGTGTCCTTTTCCCTTGAGCTCCAAGCTTGTCTCCACTTCTAATCGGTACGGTTAATTTATGTAGATCTCGTGTTAGGTGATGGTTTGATTAGATTGAGTTCACAAGGGTCAAGATTTTAGTAAACACGCTCTGGGCACTCAAGGGTTAAACTCTTTGATACTTTGGAACACATTTTAATCCTTGATTTTTGGTTTAAACACTGTCATGTGTACCTTAGCTAAGGATTAAATACTTTTGGAACAAATTGAGACTGTTATACACAAGTTTAGTCTAGGGTTGCCCCCGCACGGCAAAGCTTTGACCTTCAAAAATATTTTATCTTTAAGAATCTTGAAGGGGAAAAGGGTTATTGGAAAAAAAAAAACCTTGGCTTATTGGGCTATTTAAAGCCCAAAACAACACCAAGTGGCTCCCATTTTTTTCGCCTGAATTTGCTCAAGTAGCCTTGTTTTATGCTAATTGCCAAAGTTATGAACTTTAGTCTTGATCCTTGATAGTTTAGTTTGATAGTTTAGTCTTTGATAGTTTAATTTGAAAGTTAAGGCCTTAAAATAATTAGTTAATTTCCTCTCCTATAGAGAAAAATCCCAAAAATCCCAAAAAAACTTAGATAGATTTGCTTCATTTTAGTCAGTTTCACAAAACCATCCCCAAAACCCATAAAAATTAGAGCTTAGCTAGATTAGAGTTATTGTTTGTTAAAGTCCCTTTATTTCTTTCCTTTGATAGTTTGGTCTTTTTATTATCAGTTAGTTAGTAGTTGTAGGATTTCTCCAAGGACCAGTTACATCACAAAGTTTAGACCCTACGATTTAGCAACAATTATCGTGCGGTTATCGTTGTTTCATGGGTTCGTACCATAATCGCACTGACTCAGTGTATTTTTACGCACTGAATCAGTGTAAAAACAATGAATATCAATAGTGTACGGTTTATGTACTTTAACTATACAATTGTTGTGTCAAAACTGCACAGCAATCATATAGTTAAAGTACATAAATCGTACGCTATTGATATTCATTATTTTCGCACTGATTCAGTGCGTAAAAATACACTGAGTCAGTGCGATTATGGTACGAACCCATGAAACAACGATAACCGCACGATAATTGTTGCCAAATCGTAGGGTCTAAACTTTGTGATGTATTACATCAAAACAAGGACCAACCAACATCAGAACAAAACCAGCCAATATCATAACGAGGCCAGTAGACACCAAGAGGATCCCAGTCCTCGGCTAGCTGGTTATCGTATGGGTACCGGTCCAACAGACGGGTATCGGGAGTCGGAATGGATATCGGGGGTCGCAGCAGCCAATGGCGCCCCTCTACGTGTCAGGGTCTGACAGCCCGATCAACTAAGGGTTCAAAAGTCCGATCAACTGAGAGTCCAGGCAATGCTTGACTCAAAACCTGGGAAGTAAGGGTACTTAACTTCCATTAATTGAATTCTTAGCTTATCATTATTAACTTGCAGATCTAAAAATCAGAAATCTTAACTCATCTAACTCTAAAAGCAAGTCACACATTACCTTACAAGCATAATCTATTAAGGTGAGAAATAAGGAAGAAAGAGTTGGTGCACACCACCTTGTGGAGGACAAGAACAACAAAGTAAAGAATGAATTGAATTAAGGAAGAGGAGAGAATAAGAAGAAAGAAGTTGACGGCTCCAAGACGGAATGAAGAATTAAAATTATTAAGATAGAATCTTACTATTTGTTTTGGAATTGTTGGTTGGATTTTTGTTTGGGTTCCTATTCATGCACTATGCATTTGAAAATTATTCTTTTGGCTTTATTCTTTTTTCTATTCATTTTGGAATCATTCTTGGTTTTTATTCTTTTTACAATTGAAGAATTTGATCTTTTGTCATTAATTAGGATTCCTGTTGGTATTAGTTGACCAAATTTTGGTTTAGTTTAGTTTATTAGGCCTAATAAGCCAAATAAGAAAAGACAAAAGGCAACAAATATCTTAGAATAATCCGATTAAACTAATAATCTAATGAATAACAAGACAAAATTAAATATTCATTAGAACATCTATTAGAATTGGATAATCCTAGTATTTAAAATCAATTCTTAAATTGAATAAATCATCAAGGCCAAATGGAAATAGGACCTTGAAGTTTGTTTTATTTAAGGCTTTGTTTCACAAACCAATTAAAACCGCCAAGTATTTAATCTAATTTTTAAAATTAAAAAATTAAATTAAATACTTAATAACTAACTAATCTTTGTAGGAATTTAGCTAGAGGGAATGTAGAAAGGAAGATTTTTCAAACATTCTAATTCCCAAATATTCACCAAATAGGCGGACGAAGCGCACATGATGGAGGACGATGGATATCACGAGACTATCATGTTGGTGATCTGCAATGACAGGACAGTTGCAATCGCTGATACAGAGGTATGCTAGCTTTCCTTTTTCTTACTTTTGCTCTTTGAATTGTTTTTGCTTTTAGATTAAAGATAGAATTAGGAAATTAGAGGTTAGTCTTTAGGTTGGATTCTTAGAATTTAAATTAGAATTTTGGAAACAATAGGTAGTTTTAGAGGATTCCGAAAACATATCACACTTAAAAAATAACTACAAAACAAAGAGGTTATCAACAATTGAACTTTAATCATAAAGTTGGATGAGAATTTAGGATTTTCATCCAAATGAAACTAAAAAAAATCTATAAAGGAATTTAGAAAATTAGATTAAATTAATATTTTAAATTAAAATAATAGTCATTTTATCTTTAAACGTTAGAAGTAGAAGTAGTCTGATAACAATAAGTTAGAATTAGGATTAATTAAGGAATAATTAAGAATTAAAACTTAAAGAATCATTAAAGAATCTTTTAAAATTGGAATCAACCATATTTTTTTTAAAGATTCCAAAATCCACTTTTACCTTTAAAAGTACTTATTTTTCAAGGATAAAGGCTTGGATGAAGTTTGAGTCTAATTTTGGATGAAAATTATCCAATAAGGTAAAAATTAGAATTAATCTTATAAAATTCAGTAGTTAGGAGAACTACCGTACTTTACTAGCAGCTTTGGCACAAATTAATTATTAAATTTTTTGCCTAATTTTTAAAATAATTATAGGGCTTTACAGCTGAAATGCTATGTAATAGAATTAAATAAGTGCTGAAATTTTGGAATTCAACAGTAAGTGTTGAAATTTTGGACATTCAACAGTAAGTGCTGAAATTTTGAAAATTCAACAGTAAGTGCAAAAATAAAGTAGACTTTAGTGTTGCTAATATTCGGGGGGGTCACACCCATAAAAGTTTGGTAACCACGTGCGATAACGGGGTATTTAATGGGGGGGTATTTATCTCCTTTCCATCTTTTTCCCCCTCCCTATTTGTAGAAAAAAAGCTACCGGTGTGTATTTTTCAACACCCTATTTTTTTTTGTAAATTCTTAAAGGGACTAATTTTTGGCACCCTATTTTTTTGTACATTTTAGAATTACAAAATATTGAGAAGACCGGGAACACATTGAAGAAGCAAACATGTGATCTAAAAGCATTCCAATGCATTCAAACTACAATTGCAAGCATCACACAATATCATTCAAAGCGCCATGGTGAAAATCAAAATGTAGAGGTAAGGTAGGAGGCTGTAAAAGGGAGCGGGCATTAAAAGCGAACATGACTCAGAGGTACATTTTGCTTTCTTCAATGTACCACCTATGCACATTTCACGAGGTGGTCGCTTTTGATGACCACAAATGACCACTTTTTTCCAACTTCAAAATTTTGTAACTAATTCTAGAAAGTTCCAAAAAATATGAAACGACTTGGGTTAGATGCTAATTCTAGAAAGTTCCAAAAAATATGAAACGACTTGGGTTAGATGCCAATTCCTCTTGTCTTTGAAGGAAAATTCACTGAAAAATATTTTGAGGCGTTTCACCTCTCCAAAATTACATATCAGCTCTTAAATGAGCAATTTCAGGACCTCCTATCTTACATTACACTAGGGACAAAAAAGCAAATTCCAGCATACACTAACTCTGAGTTGTTGAGAACTCATTATGAATCCTCAATAATCCGCCACATTTGCATACTCATTAGTCCAAACTCCAGAGGCGCTTAATTGAAATCCAGGACACCAATTACAGCCACCAATCAAAGCTACTACTTTTCAAACTGAACCTACTCAGCACTCTTTGGAGGATCCAATGTTTGGCACCCTATTTTTTTCTACTGCTCACAAAAAAATAGTTTTTTCTCACCACCCTATTTTATTTATAAAGTCGACCAAGATATATTACCAATGCTATGGTAAATCTACCAAAAGTATAAATTTTTCCTTTCACGAATTAAATTGACTCTATTTTTTATCTCACGACACTTTCTACTGCATTGGGTGTGACCCCCCCGAGTGCTAATATCAAATTGTCAAAAAAATTCAAGCATGATATAGAAATTGTTGACAACATTTCCTATTAATAACTTGGTATGGATCACGAGAGACTCATTGAAGTTAAAAATAAATCAATAATGGTAGACAATGCATTGGCATAACATAGCTCCAAGAATCAAAATTAGAAGCAACTCATGAAGCCCTCAACCATGCAAACTAGCACATATCTACAACAACTTGTAATCCAAAAATAGTCAACTCGCATACCAATATAACAATGCACTTGGGATCTGCTTCTTCATCTCTCTCTCTCTTTGGAACCAAGTTCCTGAGCTTGGTTCTCCTCTGTGTTGCTTACAACTGCGGCAAGGTAGCTTAAAGGAAATGGTATGGAGCTAGAGAGATTGTAGTAAGTCTTCATTGATTATTTTTGTTGATGCAATTCCTTCTTTGTAGTGACTGTACTGATGATGTTCTTGTTGATGCAGCTACCTTGGTATTTGTTGTGTGTGGTCTTGAAATTGAAGCTCAAGAATTGAAGGCTTGCTTGTCAAAGGAGTTGCAGTTGCACTTGCTTTAGGAGGACCTGCAATGCAACAAGAAGAAGATTAGCTTCATCAACATTCTCAGAGCAGTAAAAAGCGACAGATCTTGAGGTATGTCGATGTTGGAAGGTCGCTCAGTGTTGTCTGTGAGGAGTGAAAGAGGCCGTAGAGGGATTGGGGAGGTCGCAGAGGGAAAAGAGGGAGTCACAGGGAAGATTAGGGAGGTTGTGGGGGGAAGAGGAGGGGTTGGAGGGGATTGAGGGGAGTGGAGGGGTATCAGAGAGAGGGGAGAAGGGTGGTAGGGAGAGAGGGGAAGGGTGGAGAGGAAAGGTGGCAGGGAGAGGAAAAGGTGGATGTAGGGACAGGGGACTAGAGGGGTTAGATGCATAGCACGGGATAGGGAGATATGCCAGGGATGGGAAGATGGCTTTTCAGCATGTTAGATGGCTCTGGATGGTGGACAAGGAGAATTAAAGAGGTGATTGTTGAATTGAATCTAGTTTGCCATTTTAAATTTCTAGACTTTGAATGATGATGTTTATTGTTTCTAAAACTATAGATGTGGGTGATTGCATGAATGACTGGCTGTTTTTGTTCCACTTTGGCTGTTTTCGGCTAGTACTTCCAGTACTATAAACTTTTTGCATATGAATTTTTTTAAATAAAATAAGTGTAATTAGTATAATACTATAAATAGCATATCACCAAAATTTCAGACCTAAAAAAAATCTAGGTAAAAAGTTATTCACAAAAAAGTGTAAGCTGAAATTTTGAAGAAAATACATAGTTTGACGTTTTAATTTGTACAAAATAGGAAAAGCAATTTTCAAAGAAACTAAAAATTGGACTTTTGTAAAGACTTTATATTAAAGAGATTTCACCAAAAAAATTTATCTTGAAACCATCTTCAACATTCAAAATTGTGCGTGCAAAGGAGCCTTCTTTGCATGGACGTAGAGGACATAAAATATAATATTTTTTAATGCCCTTTAGTAGGAACATGACTTCCTACTATGGAAATAGACCATAGAAATTTCAGCTCCAAATCATTAAATTTGGGTACTCCATAGTACTAAAACCCCTTAAAACTCAAAATGTGACATATTAGTTTAAATGATTTTTAAATATAAAGTGATTTTTGAAAATTATTGAAAAATATGAGATATCATTAAACTCAAGAGAGGAATCTCCAATGAAAATTTCAAGTTCATGCAAGTCATGCTGCAAAAATTATAGCAAAAGGAAGCTTCCGCACTCGCTTTGTGACAAAGTTTCAGTACCATTTTTTCATGCAATCACCCATGTTTGCTTACTTGCAGAGAAGAAAAAATCAAAGTGCAGGAGGGAAAGAATTCACACACCATGGTTCACTGCATTGCAGTTTAGAGTTTAACCACATCTTGGCATTGAACCTTCTTAAGGCGGCCACGTTTTCTCCGTTGTACTTGATCTTCTAGTGCAATTGATGCTAAAATCTCAGCTATTGGAACTTGAGCTAGAACCTTGGCCGGTCGCCCTCTAAAAAAATTTAGGTAAGAATTTTGTCAATTTTCATTTTGTTTTGCTCATGCAATTTGCTTAAGACTTATTTTTTTTCTACAAAAACATAAATAAGAAAAAACTAACAAAGTAGAAATTTTCTTTGGTAGGAACATACCTTTTGGAGCTTCTATTCTTGAGCAAAGAATTGTTTTGATTTGATGATGCAATATTAGCAACAACTTTCAAGGAATTTTGCATTACATCTTCAATGGTCTCATCTGTGTCTATGTTAGCTTCTTTGTCATTCTGTTCTTCTTCAATTGCTGAAGGATCTTCTTGAAATAATGGTGTCTTCATATGTTCATCCATAGCACTCACTTGAACTGCTTGTTGGAATGCTTTTTGTAATTCGCATTGTATCCATCCTACCTTAATCATTTGTGCCTTGTTGACATGTCTCTATGCATTCAAAAGCCATCCACAAAGGAAGGGCTTTAGAGTAGACATCTTTGTATCTACCTTGATATCTTTTGCTTCTTCTTTGTCAAGTTGTTTGTCAATGTCACCTGATGTATAGTTGTCAAACTCTTGCCGAAATCCATGTTTGAAAGGCCTTTGAAGAATAACATCAGCTGGTTGTAAAACACTTGTACAATTTGCAGGCACAAAAATGAGAAGGATTTCAGGGTGTTTCTCCTTTACCCATGAAATGAACTCCTTTGATTTGGACACACTCCAACAATCTATCAACCAAATTAATTTGGTTGATTTGTCCATGTGCAATTACTCTATAGTTTGAAGTATGTAGGGTTGTAAAATCTTCTCCACAAATTCTTGACAAGTTGTGAGATTAGACCAATGATTGCTTGAGCAAATTATTTGCCAACCTGTTGTCTCATAATCCAATCTTCCAACATTTTTTGGTGGTAAACTTCTTTGTGTTAATTCTGTAAATACAATTTGGAATGGTAAGAGATTTCCAGCTGTTGATGAGGATACGGAAATGGTAATTTGCCTCTTGTCTTCAATTCCATGAACAAAAACATGTTTTGATCCCTTCACATCCCATGTATAAGCTCCACCTGTAGGAACTAAATGATTCCCTGTTTGATCTGTGTTCACAAAAAGCTTAGGGGGTATAGAATGTGCTTTTACAAGGTAAGCTGCTCTTTGTGTCATTTTTAGCCCCTGCTCTTCCCAATCATTTGGTAGCTTCCTAGCAGCTCCTATAGCTACTCTATAACTCCAATTCAAGTTGCAACGAACAAATTCACATGTCCAAGCTAAACTCACTTTGAATGATGTTGTTGCCTCTTCTTATAGCAAATTAGGCTATCTTTTACGAATCAAAGTCCTAATTGCAGTCCTAATTGTTGCTGCAAATAGAGGTTGTCCAGCTTCTCTATAGGACGTAAGCATTTGGATAATTTCTTCTTCAAGTTCCGAAAATTTTGAGAGCAGATAAGAATGTTGTGAACCTTCAGTAAAGAACATGTCTCATTGAAGATTTTTCTTTCAACTCCTTCTCTTAACTCTCTTGTAGGAGTAAACCAATCCCATAGAGAGCCTCTAGAAAACTTGTCATAGACACTTCTAATCTCTCCTGGAACTTTGTACTTTGTTTGCAAATAATGCAAAGTAAAAGTACAATTTTTATGTTGCTTCATAGCAGCATAAATAGGTCCCCAAAGAGAAGGCAAAAACCAATTTGTGTAATTTCTTCTAACCTTAACTTTCTTTGATGAGCTCTTTCATCCTTCTCTTGCTTTGGTGTAAGCAAAACAACTTCAAGTTGTTTTCTTGGTCTCCCAACCGGCTTCTTCACAACCTCCTTCTCCACTTCTTTCTCCAACTCCAACTTTGCGCCCAAACTTGCAAACACACGCTCCACACATATTTCTTGCTCTGCTTTGTCAATTGGTGTAAACATACATTGTAAAGTCTTTTGCCATTTTCCACTCTATTGAGACACAAACTCACAAAAACAAAAGTATTGGTAACCTCTATATGATATGAAAGACTAAATGAAACTGATTAACAAATTTGTGAAGCATTAGGGCATTAATAACTTAGAAGTGGCCTCCATTTTCTTAAATAATGTCACTTTCATGGAGAATGGGAAATGACGGCTATGACGATGAAATTAATTACATAGTGGCAGTTTATCAACAATACGGTAGTCTAATTTGAATGAATGCCTAAATTATGTAATGTTTTTTAAAATTAATGCTAAAATTTTTAATATTAAATTTTAAGCCCGCCTAACCTTGTTTTTTCACTTTAATCAATTATTAGGCAGTTGGGTGCCGAAGCTGCTAGTAAGGTACGGTAATAATCTACCTCTAAAGCTTGGAACTATTTCGAGTTGATTTGCTATTTTAGATTAGTGGATGAAGTTTTTAATATAAGTTAGGTGCCTAAATTTGTTCTTTAATCCCTAAAGTTCCTTGACTATGTTTTCACCAAAAATGCTCCAAAA
This sequence comes from Pseudisothecium myosuroides, assembly GCA_951799445.1. Classification (NCBI taxonomy): domain Eukaryota; kingdom Viridiplantae; phylum Streptophyta; class Bryopsida; order Hypnales; family Lembophyllaceae; genus Pseudisothecium; species Pseudisothecium myosuroides. The sequence continues at coordinate 6,307,097 of OX637289.1, read as the reverse complement.
CTGCCACTTCTAGTACAAGTACCAAATTTTTGGAAAATTTCATTTTTGCACACATGTAACCGTAGGATCTTGTAGTATTCTGGTTTGAAAATATGTGGAAAAAATTTCAGAAATTTCCATCGTGTAGATTGGAAGATATTAGCATTTGAAGTGGCAAAAGTCCTTTTTTTGGCCCTGCAAAAAATCGGGCAGCTGCACTTCACAAGGTCAGATTATTATGAAAAATTTCCAAAATGGTTGTGCTTCTTTGGATTCATTCTTCAAGGCAAGTTGGCTACATACTTGAAAATTTTCAGATTATTTGGAATTGTACAACATATATGAAAAAAATAGTAAGTAGAAAGAAGTAGAGAATGGTTCAAAACACTAAATTGTTAAGAAGTTAATTATGGAATTGAAAATGCCAATTCCAATGGTTGCAATGTTGTAATAAACAATCTACATCCTACAATTTTATTTTTTTTGAAAAATATTGAAAATTGAGTGAAATAAACGGCTTCAAAGTTTATTTTAGAGTAGACAATCCATAACTGCCCACAAACTAAAAATCCTCATAATGTTTGACTCATTGATCAGAATGGAATGATTTAAAGCTTTCCACGTATATATAAATCTAATAAACCAATTTCAAATTTTTATTTTGAAAAAGTGATTTTTTTTTATCTGCCCGAACTGCTCGAGTTGACCAACAAACAACATATTTGGCCATAACTTTTGACTCGTATTTCCAAATGTCATGAAATTTGGTGCTTATGAAAGATATTCCTTGTCCCCACCTTCTATGAAAATTTCAGCCCAAAATATGCAAATCTCCAGTCACACGTACCTGCCCAAAATATCTATGTTGCCAAAAAAGGTATGTTGGTCCTTTAGGGGTTAATAACTTTTGTTAGGAATCTCGGAATCTAACTTTCTTTACCATTCTAGAAAGGAGAAGTTATATTCTATCACTTTGCCTAGAAACAATTCTAGTTTAGATTAGGTTTTGTTTTCTCTTCATAATTTGATTTCACCATAACATTCTAACCATTTAACAATCAGTGTTTCTTAAAAGTAGTTGAATTTTAAAGGATTAACAATAACAAAAAGTGTCCATTGCTTGGAAGGTGAACACTTGACTAGGATTTACACACCCATGAGTAAATCTCCATTTAAAAGTTACTAGAGCTCATATGTAACTTTCTGACTCAAAGGTAGAGTTAGAAACATTCACAAACGGTCAAAGAAAATACATACATTACACGTCCAAAAAATGGTTCAATACCTAAAGGTGTTTTGACTTTTCCAGAGAGAGGACTTGGAACTGTTGAAAGTGCTCCTAAGAACCAGCCACCTGTTCAGATTAAGACTCAGGAATGCAAAGAGGATGATGATTTGGACAATACATGTCTTCCTAGACAACATGAGTCGCTGAGGAGTTTCCAGCATCCACCAAAGCTTAGAATGAAAATACCGAGGTTGGAAAAACCTCACGAAGACGTCAAAATAGACCATCACTGAGGGTGCGACGTTCAATCAATCAAATTGAAACTGCATCGATGGCCAATTTCATTAAAATGGCGATGTTCATGGTGCCATTTTTTCAGACCGTCCGCTCTGAACATCTAGAATGGATGTAGATTTCAAACATCTAAGGCTACTATAGATTTCACACATCTAAGAACTATATAGATTTCAGACCAGCCATTCTTAAAATCTATGGTTTATATAGATTTCAGATATCTAGGACAACTGTAGATTTCAAAAATATAAAACTAGTATACATTTTAGACCAGCCGTTCTGAACTGTTAAAAGTGCCAAAAGTCAAGGAATATTGTCATTTTAATGAAATTGACCATATCGGCCTCAATGGCGATTTCAAGACCAACTCTACCACCACAAGATGCAAACAGTGTCTTCGACTTTAGCTAGAACAAAGACATAGCGACGGAACCAATTGCTTGCACTCCTACTCAGCAATCTACACCCAACTAATGACATGATGACCATGACAAAGGTTCTAGACCTCTTGAAGACCAAGGATGCCAGTGTAGAGTTGGAGAAGATCTTGCAAGTGCAAACCTTATTGGGTTAATTGTTCAAAAGAGTTTATTCTTGTTGAAAATTACTAGGCAACCTTTCAACTAAGCCTTGTGGATTGCATATTATTTGGGGGCATTGCATGAAACACCATTCACCAATCTTCTATCATTTGTTGCACTTGGTCCAATACTTGTGGTTCTCTTATGAAATACATAAAACATACAAAATAAATTACAAATAAAAAGAATTATGGTCAATATTCTAGTCATTCAAAAAAAAAGTAAAAAACATCAAATAATGTTTATAAATTTGCATATTCCAAACTCCAAAGTCCTTACATTTTCAGGATGCACAATTTAATCCCTTGAGTGCCCCAGTGACGAGATCATGTCTCTTGAAATATAAAGATTCCCTTCTTTGACTATTATAATCTTTTCAACAGCACGGTCAAAGGACATGTCCCTTTCCATGGAGCTTCGGGCCTATCTTAACTACCAATTGGTATGGTCAATTTACATAGACCTCTTTTTGGGTGATAATTTGATTGGAATGAATTCCAAAGGGTGTGGATTTTAGTAAACTTGCGTTGGACGCTCAGAGGTTAACACTATACTCATTCTAGATTTAAAGCATTGTGATGAGTTGGATAATAATTTTTGGTGTCCAAATCACAGCCATTCTCCAAGTCAATTCCAAGCCGTGCAACTCCCTTAATATGATAAGTCTCTACTTATTAGACCCTTTCATGTTATTATTTATAAAGTTTTAAGTATTATGATTTCTTATTTTGATTGATAGTAGGATTTAGGAAATTTTTAGAGCTTTTAAAAGATATGTATAGCTTATTAAAATATGATAATTAATTGTATCACTTAAAAAATCAATTGATAATTTAATAATTGGCTTCAAAGATTGAAGTTAAATGGACTATAAGTTCTATCCTTGTGTTGTACAGTTTTTAGTTCATTGAACCCACTAAGGTAAACATCCTTATTTGTGCAATGTGACAATTTGTCACTTGTGGTCAATGTCTTAAAATTATACTTGTTTTTTTTATATATACATTGGTACTACGGCAAAGTTTAGTCAATTATTCTTCATCATAGATTTCTTTTATTGTATCCATTATCTATCACATCTATACTCATCGTACTATGAAAAATTTGCACAGCCTCCATCTACCAAGGGATCATTGCAAGAAAAAGTGGTACTGGGTTTTTGTCACAACAAGAAAGTTGTAGCTTCTACTTGCAATAATTTTTGCAGCATGACTTGCATGAATTTGAAATTTTTATTGGAGATGCCTCTCTTGAGTTTAATCATATCTCATATTTTTCAAAAAAATTCAAAAATCATTTTAAATTTAAAAATTATTTAAACTAATATGTCACATTTTGAGTTTTCGGGGGTTTTACTACGTAAGAAGTCCCCAAATTTAATGATTTGGAGCTGAAATTTCTATGGTCTATTTCCATAGTAGGAAGTCATGTTTTACCAAAGGGCATTAAAAAATAATTTATTTTATGTCCTCCACGTCCATGCAAAGAGGGCTCTCTTGCGCACGCAGTTCTGAACAATGAAGATGGTTTCAAGATAATTTTTTTAGTCAAAGCTCTTCATCATGAAGTCTTTCCAAATGGTCTATTTTTAGTTTCTTTGAAAATTGTTTTTCCTATTTTTTAAAAATTAAAACGTCAAAGTATGTATTTTCTTCAAATTTTCAGCTCACACTTTTTTGTGAATAAATTTTGACCTAGATTTTTTTTAGGTCTGAAATTTAGGTGATATGATATTTTTTTAGTGTTATAATAATTATCCTTATTTTATTTTATTTTTTAAAATCATTTGCAAAAAGCTCGTAGTATTGGGAGTAGTAGCCGAAAACATCCAAAGTGGAACAAAAATGGACACTCTTTCTTGCAACGACCCAAGGCTAATTATTAATAAAAATTCCTACTACACGGTGTTTTTACGAAGCCTAATTTATATATAATAGAGTATGTATCATTTTATGGACCCTGTAGTAGCTCTACATATTATATAAAATTTTCCTCGTTTAAATAAATGAATCCTATCTTTTAACTCATGTAATTTAAAAAAAAATCAATAGTGATCTCCTTGGGAATCATAATTGAACATTGAAAGTTACGTAGCTAGGACCAAAATCTTGAAATAGGAAGATGGCAATGGATTGTGTCACAATAAAGAGTGCATACAATCTGAATACCTTGTTATTCCATGAAAATTACAAATTCAATCAATATTCAAATGCAATTTAGAACAAGAATTGAAAGAGGGGCCAAATGAATGGCAACATTTTATGATCACACCTTGTAGGATAATTAAAATAGTTGCAAGCTTATTCAATAGACGATACTCTTATTCCTTTCAATTTTAATTTCAAATCCTATAGAATGGATATTGAATACTATTCTCAATCCTAAACTACAAGAGTGACAAATTTCTTAATAATTATTCCTTATTAAATTAATATTAAAAATTTCCACAAATTTAAGAAGATCATACTTGTCTAAATATAAGTTCAAGCTACATAGTCTAATCATTATTCTCAAAGTGGTGCTTGAAACACGATCTAGCAAGCAAAGTGTGATGGATGATGGTAGAAGTATTTTCTTAAAGTGCTTACATTTTTATTAAAATTAGTGTAAAATGACATCCATCTTTCATAACTTTAGAGCAGCACAAAAGGTAATTTTAATTTTATTTATTTATTATTAGAAGCCTCTTATAATTATTTTTTAATTTTTCATGTTTTGGAATGCTTCAAGAGTTTTTAACCCCTTATTGCCCCAAGCCTTTTTTGAGCTTATTTGTATTTGTTCAAAACTAAACAAAAAACCCAAGTTTTGATATGTTTTGTCAAATTTTATTGAAATTGTAATAGTACAAATTTAATCTGGACAGGTTATGAATCACATAGAAAAAGAAAATACAACAATATCACTTATGGATTGAAAGATTAAAATATTTGATTAAGAGGATGTTAAAATTGTGAAAGTAATTTGAAGTCTTTCAATCTTCTTTTTACATGTCAAATCTAAAATTTAGGTCGTGAAAAAAATATGAGCTTAAAGGATGCAACATGCATCACCTTGATTCATTTATGATTTTTTAAAGTTTACTCTACAATTTTTTTGAATGAATTTTCAATTTGATTTTTTCCCAAGGTCTAGTGTATTTGAGGCTCATTTCTTTGATTCTCTAACGCTAAAAAATCAAGATTTGAAATAGACACTCTAAACCAGTGGCTTGCACAAAATCATAAATAACATTTTAATACTCAAAATAGACTTAAAAGGATATTCAATTAAAAAAATATCAAAAATAGTTCTTTAATAAGATTTTATTTAAGTCCAAAGTGTAATTGACACCCAAATATGGGGTATGTTGCCTTGGGCTTCTAAGAATTAAAGTGCCCTAAAAGTCATGAGACTTGATTAAATATATCTCTTTATATATTCTATGAGATCATTAGTGAAAATTCAATATTCAAGATTGTATAAAGGTCATTATTTCTTTTGTTTTTATACCCTCACATATTTCGTTAGACATCACCAATCATTTCCTATTAAATCACTACCATCAATGTAGATGATGGAAGGATGCACATTATACATATTATAGTCAATAATTAGCAATATCAATTTTGTAAGATTTGGTGTGAAAACAAAAGATGTGATTTAAGATGTGATACCAAAAAACGTGTTACCAAACAACTAGTAATACCCATTTGTAGGATTTAATTATAGCAAACTTTTATATTGTATCAAATTGAAAAAGGGGATTCAAGTTTTTAGAGTTGGAAATGTCTTTACCAAGTTTCACAATACTTTTATCTCTATGGTAGGGACACTCAAAATCATTACATTTTTTTATGTGAATTGTGCTTATTATTAGAAGGGTGAAGTTTTATATTTTATCATTGGCAAGTCAATGGCAAGTGATAGAAGATCTCAATATATCTAAGAGCACATCTTTTGGATACCATAAGCAAAAGCTATGAAGTGTCAAAGTTTTTTTTCAAGATGTTTTAAAACTCTTTTTTCAAGGATAGGTACCAATATTGAATTAAGAGATGTACATATTAATTGTAAGCATATCATCAAGTGGCCTTTAACTCCAAGAGGACCGAGGCCTTTTTTTTGCCAAAAATATTCAAAAGTGCCATTTCTATAGCGAAGAGTAAAAAAAGTTTTAATCGTTTTTTTTCATATCTAATTGTAGGATCTTACACCTAACTAGTATAAAAAAATGTGGAAATTTTTTTAGAAATTTTGACAGCTTAGATTGCAACATATCTATGTTTAAAGTAAGAAACATAAATTTTTAAGTACATTGCAGGACTAGATTTTTTGACTTTGAACATTTTTAACATAAAATTTTTGCACTACAAAGTTTTAAGATTTAAATCTTTATAGTGGACAATTGAGTTGAGAGCCTAGGAATAAAAATTCAAAAAAAATTAATTTTTATTCTTTAAAAAATTATTAATTAGAAGTAGGTACAAGATAGAAGGAAAATCTAAAATATTAATATCTTTTAGATGGAATTAAAATGCACTAATTCCAATGGTGAGATTGTTTCAGAAAATAAACTAAAATATATGGAACTTTTTCTTTTTTTTAAATTGTGAAAATTGCAATCGGAAATGAATCCTACAAGTTATTTTTTCAAGAAGATGCTCTAATTGCCCCCAAAACAAGATTGTCCATAACTTTCTCATATTAAATCCAAATAGTATGAATCAAAGCTTCAATCCCATCTAGACAAAAATGTAATCTATGAGGGAAAAAAATTAAAAATTAAAAATTTTGAAACTTTTTTTGCTGCCTCCCGTCCCTTGTTTTGAGCTTATTTGGGCATAACTTTTGTTCTCGGGCACTGATTGAAAAAAAATTATATTCCCACAAAGCTAATCAGCATTTCTATCTTCAAAAAAAGTTTCAAAAAACCAAGACAAAATTTCAGCCCGTAGGTACCTGCCCAAAATTGCATTGTCCCCCAAAGGAACAATGATCTTTTAGGGGTTAAGACACATAGTGCATTTGGGTGTCCCTATCATTCATTTTAGAAGTAGCTTACTCTTGTTGTTAAAAGCTAGAAGCAACCCAAAAGTTTTAATCCTATATAAAAAGTAATTTTTTGGGAGTCAAAAACTTGGCTTCCCTTTTTTTCACAAGTCACCCACTTCCATGTTTGTTAGACAACAACTCCAACTATCCTCTTACAACTATTGTACCCTTCTATACAAAATTCTAAAATTTCTTTTATCTTTTATACAAGGTTAGGCCAATTCAAAGTGCACAGAAGTATACTCTAACTTAATAGAAAATGTGCACCATCTAGGTCTATGGGGCACGGACAATTGATCCATCTCCATAGCTTAAGATGTTAGTCTTGTAGTCCAAAGTTAACCTTTAAGTGTCCAAGTTTTTTTTTAAGCTTATTGAAGTTTGCTCATAAGTAAACAAAAAGCCTAAGTTTTAGTAAATTTTATCAATTTTTTTGAATTTTAACCATTCAAATTCAAAGTAGACATTTAATAGATCATATTGGAGAAGAAAACACAACAATATCATTTATAGATTGAAATTCTTTAATGTTTGATCATGAAGACCGTGTTAAAATTGTGAAAGTGATTTGAAGTCTTTCAATCTTTTTCTTAAATCTCAAATCTAGAATTGAGGTCATAAAAAAATAAGGTCAAAGGACTCAACATGCATCACCTTGATTGATTTACGACTTTCTAAATTCTCTTTATAGTTTCTTTAAATGGATTTCAAATGAGAGTTTTTCCCAAAAATTTAGTGTATTTGAGGCTCATCTCTAAGAGCCTTTTAACATTAGAAAATCAAGATTTGCAATAGACACCTTTGTACAAAATCTTTAAAAAAAGAATCACAATCCCTTTTTTTTTTTTTTCAAAATTGAATTTTGAATGATGCTTAAAATAGACTTTAAAAAAAAATTGGTTAAAAATATATTAAAAATAGAAACTTAATAATATTTTATTTAACTTCAAAGTTTATTGACACCAAAATATTCTATACCTTAAATTAAGTTGTTTGTTCAAATGTTTTCTTTTGTTTGTTACGGTAAGATCTCCAGGACTATGTGTCCCCCTACCGCGTGCTTTATACCATCAGAAATCCTTTGGTGAGGAAGGGTGCACGGGCTTTGCTTTGTGGCGTTTGGACCTACACTACAAAAATATAGAATTTCAAAGTTTTCATTTTTAAATATTATAAAAAATATAAAAATTAATTTTGTTTTGATTGTGACACTAGTACAAGACACTAGAGATTGTGTAGAGGTAATTATTACCTCTTTTGAGGTGAGAGTATTAAACCATGTAAAAATGCAATAGTAGGGTAGTCAGAGAATAACTCTTGTACATGTGGCACACCATAATTGGTCGGAAATGAATTTCATTTCTTTATATTGCATCACACGTATAATACGAAACACGAGAAGTGTTTCAATGGTCATAATTACACTAAAAGACTATTCAACAATCTATAGCAACTTGCAGTCCAAACGAGATCAACAGCTCCTTGCAAATGAAAGAACTTCAATTCAAACTTTGTGCTCAAATCTTCATCACAGTTAGTGCTCTTCGATCTTCTCAAGTCTTCTTGAGTCCAGTTGTGGAAAAATTTGCAGAATTGTCACTCATAAAACCTCTCTGCCTCAGGGGGGTCACTTAGTGCGTTTTTGAAACCACGTGTGGCTTAATATAGATAGGATTTTATTCTTTTCACATAAATTTTATAAACAAATTACAAGTAATGTAGGGACTCTAGAAAGGCACAATGCCATTATAAGTAATTTAGGTAGCCTAGAAATGGAGACCATTAATTTTTACTTACATGTAATGAAGGGGCTTCATATTAGGATCCTAGGTACTGTAATTAGTATAACCAGTTGGAACAGTTGGATCTGACCTGGATTAATTGAATTTAAGGGTGCAAGGCTGTTGGAACTCGGTAGATGAAAGCACCAGGTGCCCGAAATTCTAAGGATGAACTACCTACTGACTTTGAATTTCTTTTGTTCAAGATTTGCCCGTTGGTCTTGGCGTTCTTCCTCACGCTGTTGTGTTTCGGTCAAGGTTTTGTGGAAGATTGCAGTTGCGATGGAAGCAAGATTGAAAAGTTTGAGTAATAATCTTCGTATTGGCTGCTTTAAAAATTTCAGATGCGATTTTGGGTCAGGTTTTTTAAAAGAGATCAAGTGGTGCTCATCGTGCTACGGTGGCAGTTGCTTGTACGCGCGGTTCTGGCCAGATTTGCAGTTTAGGATGCGACTTTTCTCTAGGTAACCTCTTCTCTTTAATCCCTTTTTTGATTTCGGTATTCGCTTGCTTGTTTGCAAATTTATACTTTTTACTTGAATTCTGCAATATTGATTGATACCTTTTTGGTTCGGTGAGGTTAGGGTTTAGGGTTCCAAGCTATGGCGACTTAGGTCAAGTTTTGGACTATGGAGGCTGATTTTGCAATAGCAATCTTCTATAGCAAGGTCAAGCTGTTTGAAGACGAAACGTACGCTTCTCTTAGGGTTTGCTTGGAGGATAAGGTAGTGCTGGAGTGGCCATTTGAATTTTGGAACAATGAGGAGCTCTGTAGAATAAGGCCAAAGATAGAAGCCTTGAACAATGTGGTCGCATACGAGCAGTTGTAGTCAACACATCGGAGTTCATTGCCATGCGACTGGCTTTGCATGATGTTCCTTCACCCCAAATTCAGCAGCAGGTCTTCATTCATAGTTTTGAGGAAAACCTTGCTTTGTTGCGCAGATCGTGGGTGTTGCAGATGCCGCTGTCCAATCGTTTGAGATCCTCTCCGTTCTCTAAGTTGGATGTCTTTGAGCTCACGGAAATTCGCGGTTGCTTGAAGGCGGAATGGGCCACAGAGTATTGCGTTCCTATAGGTGGAAGTAACCCAGGAAATGTTACAGTTTCGATTACCCCGACTTTACGATCTTGAAGGCAATATTAGTAAATTCAATTTTGCAAGTAGGAGAGTGTATGGATTAGACGCAACTTTGTTTGCATGCTGCATGTTTTCAAATTTTGATCCACATATGCTTTTGTAAATGTTTTTGTTGCTGATGTCCATGGACAATAGTACAAACCTAAACCTGATTCTATGTGCATGTAATTCGTGATATACATAGTGTTTTTGAACACGTAAATTATAGTTTCATTGCAGTTTAGTATTTCTTGTCTGCCTTTTAAGTTGTGTTGTTCAGCCAGCCTGATGCGTCTTTGTATTGTTTTACTATTGTGTTTTAGGTCTGGTCAGATGTGAGGTCCATACAAGTGATTAGGGATTTGAAATTACAGTTGAATTTGTAGAGGAAAACCTTTTTGAAATGTTTTTCACTAAATTTCTTTCAGAAGCCAAAGGGGATTGACATGTAATGCAACTTGTTTCATGTGATTTGAAGCTTTGGGGAAGTAGTTATGAATTGTTAAAGTTTGGTTAAAGTTTATGGCATTGTCTAGTGAGTGTATGTCAGAGTTTGGATTACACTCCCCAATTTTTTCTTAGACAGCTGAATTTGGCGACCGTAGCCTTTTTGAAAGAGTTTTCACTTCATTTCCTTCAAATGGCATCATTGTCATATACTTGTATGTTTCAGTTTTGGGTATGGTCTCCATTTTCTTTCTTTTACTCTTGACTGTGAGGAACTTAGTATGAAGTTGTCTTGGTTATGTTTTCTATTTTTTTTCTTTACACAACAATGGGATAGTTTGTATGTTTGGATTTTGATTATGCACCCTATTTTTTTTCATCTACTCAATAATTCTCGGAACATTGTATATTTGAATTCCACAAATGCATTCTTTGTATTTTTTCCATTACGCTTTTGCTTTTACCTTGCTTTTCAATTATCTTTTTTTCCTTATAAAGAATATAGCTAGCAAAAAATACGTTGATATGGAGATTATAAGTAATAATAGGGTGCCATAACATAGGCCAATTTGCCAAATTATATAATTATAGGGACCTTTTTATTCTTGCTTAGGAGGTAAATAGCCCCCTAAAAAATATCCCATCGCCGCACGTGGGGTCCAAAATATACATAGAGTGACCCCCCCCCTCGAGCTCTCTGCAAACAAAAGGCCAAATCCCATCTTCAAACAAAAGGAAAGCTTTGAATAAAGCAACAATTCAAAATCAACAAAAAAAGTAGATCATAGTTAATATTTGCATGTGTCTACTAGTCATTGGGGCAAATCTTTAGATAAAACTTGAATATTTTGGAATTGAATTTCATTGCTTTGTTTAAGTTCATTGCAACAAGGAGAGTACATCTACCACAATAAAGTTCAATTAAGTTCAGTGGGCTCCGTCGGCCCAACATTTAGAAACCGAAATTCCATATAGCCACAATCAAACTCGGGGAGGCACTTAGTATATTGACACAAACCACGTGTGATCAAATTTTGACCCCCCTATGTTATATCCTAAAATAAATAAATTAAAAATTAAAAAAAAAAAAAAAAAATTTAAAAAAAAAATTTAAAAAAAAAAAAAAAAAAAAAAAAATATATATATATATATAAATAGATTTTCCTACTTTGAAAGTTCATGTTTTGAATTATTGATATTTTTTCTTGTTAATAATAATTAGTTACAAATTTTTGAAGAAAAAGAATACACTGTACAGTTGAAAATAGCTTTCACACCCCTATATTATGTAAGAAAAAATTGTCTAAAAAATGAACCAAAATTTCTAAAAAATAGTTTTCTATTGAAAATTTATTTTTCTTGAATATTAATGCAATATTCATTGAAATGTGATCTCTATAAATATTGGAGTTGAAAAGCATGCCATTTCAGTTCATTTTTCAATCTTTTTTAGAAATCATTTTATACGTTATTTGAATTAGAATTTTTTGGCAATAGAGACCTAAAGTCATTATTAAATAAAGTTCAAAGTTGTAGGTTGAAATTATAGTTTATTAAAAAGTAAATAGGGGGTCAAAAAATCACTTGTTCGCACATGATATACTAAAGATGCATTAAGTAAACTCCTCGGGCAATCAAATTTTAGCTAGCTGTGCCTAATTTTTTATCACAAGCACCAATAGCTTAAAAAAATTCTCTTAAAAGATAAAGAATCAAAAGAAATAATGCATCCATGTCTTTAAGTCATTCATGCTTCAATCTAATCTATTTTTTTTCAATTGTTGTATAATTTTTTTAATAAACTATTTACAATAGAAAGAAGTTTTAGCCTCACTGTAGCTACTTGGAACTGACAAAAATCCAAATTGAAAAAGATTGAAGAAGAAAAATAAAACCTCGATAGGAAAAATTAAGCCAATGAATCTTGTTCATGGGAAGCACTTGCTTGCGCTCCTGGATGTATCCATTTGCAGTGCCTTTGATCTAAAATGACAATGCTACAATCAATGTCACCATCCTCCCCTGCCCATCATTGTTAAATTTCGGAGCAGTAGAAAGCAACATGATGGAATTGAACACACGGACTAGGCCGCAAGATTGCAAGATTGTATCATTGGAGATCCCATTCGCAAGTTTCTTGAAAATTTCTTTGTTTTGGTTGCCTCTGAACTTTACCAAGACTTATGAAATTCAAAAAACCTATAGGCAAGGCGCAAACCCAGATGCAATCTCCTCAGCGACCTTATTGCACAATTTCTTCAAATCACAAGCGCGAAAATATCTTGTCTATACACATCATCTTGTCTATTCACATGGACTCTCTCCAAATTCTCTGAGATACTCAAGCAGTTGCATCACTTTACTATGAGGTGCAATGATATACATGTGTGTATGTCTGTTATTCCATTTGTACTAATGCAAAAAGGGTTTTATTGTTTTCTTTTCAAATTGCACGGCTATTGATTTTTCAAAGGAAGGGGGATTATTGTTGTCTTTTGAATCTCACAGCTTTTGATTTTTTAGAGGGGGGATTTCTAGGGCGAAGGGTGATCTTCCTTCTTTTTACTTCATGGATGTTTTTTTTTTAATTTGCATCGCATGGGGGCAAAGGGTGGGCTTCCTTCTTTTTACTTCAATGACATTTTTTTTATTCATATTGCACGGTAGCAAAGGGTGGTCTTCCTTTTTTTTTAAACTAGTCGTACAATTGCAAATTTTTCTTTTGGGGGGGGGCCCAAGGCAGAGCTGCCTCTCTCTTTTCAGAAGATAGTCTATACCTTAAACGAGTCTATTTGTTTTGTTTTCTTTGTTATAGTGAAATCTTTGGAACTGCTTATATCCTTGGTCACATTCTTGGTACTATTAGAAAGATGGAAATGAATCTTTTTTTAAAGATGGCGACAGCACAAGGGATTATGAGCATCTCCACCAATTGTTCCTTATCCCTATCTATTTACTGCAATTGATATCTCAAGCTTGACTGTACAGGGATGAGACCTTGCCGGTTCTCTATATGAGCATATGGATATAGAATTGGGTCAGAGTTTTGCAGTTATCTATATATTTTAGAGATACAAATTTTGGAAAAAGATTGGTGCGGTGAAATTTCTGTATCTCTATCTGCATCTGAGGTCCTCTCCAGTGATTTCAAAACTGGCTAAATTTTGCTTGGTTTCTACTTAATTTTTTTTGCCCTCAGTGTAAATTCAAAAAAAATCTTCCAAAAATGAACATTTGGCTAAAAACCTTGAGCCTGTTTTGAGATCACTGGTCCTCTCCCTAAATCTTTAGGGATACGGAACTCACTGGTGGGGATGCTCTAACCTGGCTCCTTCTGACAGAGGATGTGATATTAGAGAATGTGATATTAAAGAGGTCTCGGTGTAAAGAGGTGGCTGGGGCGACGTCTTCCGCGTTTTGAGATGCTTCACATCTGTTTTCTTCCCCGCTGAGCAACCTCGTTGCTTGTTTTTTTGGCCTTTCGTGCATTTCTGCTGCGGCTGCTGTTTCTGCTACTCTCAGATCTGTCCCTCTTTCGCCTCTTAACCCTTTTGTCTTCCACATCTGTCCCGTTTTGCAACTACTCCTGTTGATTTCCTTGCCGTTTACTCCGAGATCGAGTGAGCGAGTGCCATGGCGACCGCCGCGGTGTTTAATGGAGATGAAATCGCGCCCTTCTTCGGCTTCATAGGAGCCGCAGCCGCCCTTGTCTTCTCGTGTATGCACCCGATCTGCTCAACCTTGCGTTTCTTTTTGGGGTTTTAATCCTTTTGGGGGTTCTCTCGATCGGAGACTTAACTCCCTTTTGATCAGGGTAATCGGATTTTGTGCTCGCGAGGTCAGAGATGGAGAGTCGTTGGTTTAGTTGTCGGCGGTTTGTAGTCGACCGTGCTTTCGGAGTTATTATCCTTGAATTCGTGGATCTTGATGGTCCTGTGTAGCGATTAGGGAACCTGTTAGAGTGTCTGTCAAACTCTGATGTGGCTTTCTTGGAGGATCTGTGACACTGGTGCGGTGTAGAAATGGTGGTGAGACTTTGGGCCGGACAAGCGTGATGCTGGTCTAAATTTTTTTTATTTTTGTGGAATTAGCATATCATGGTGGTTATGGTTAGTGTTTGCTAGGAGAAGTCGGGGCATACCTTGATTTGATACACGCTTGCCCGATTCTTTGCTTTCGGGTGCAGTGGGTTTAACCCATAGATTCCGGCTTTTAGAGATTCTCTTCCAGTTCCGTCCAGTAGAGCTCCCGAATTTTTTATGTTGAAATACACTCCAAGGGTCATCAAATTTGAGTATGTTGTTGTCGTGGGCTTGCCTCTCCCGTAGGCTCCATGCAATCCAGGCGTTTGGGTGGCCCTCTGTATTCATTTGGGAACCATTTGGGAGTGTCCTTCAAACCCTAATGTCTTTTCTCGTTGGATCTTCGTCACGGTTGGGATTTACAGTGGGCGTTGGTGGTGTGTAGGCATGGGCGCTGCGTATGGAACGGCCAAGAGTGGCGTGGGAGTGGCGTCCATGGGTGTGATGCGGCCTGAGCTGGTGATGAAGTCCATTGTGCCCGTGGTCATGGCGGGAGTGTTGGGTATCTACGGTCTCATCATCGCCGTGATTATCAGTACGGGCATCAACCCCAAGTCGAAGCCTTACTATGTGTTCGACGGCTATGCGCATTTGTCGTCTGGTTTGTCTTGCGGTTTGGCTGGTCTGTCTGCCGGCATGGCCATTGGCATCGTCGGAGATGCTGGTGTGAGGTACTAATTCGCTCAGCCTTGTTCTCTCTTGCAATTCTCGGAAATCTGTGCATTGTTTTGAAGTTTGAGTGTGGGTGAAATTTTTCAATTGCATAGACCTTGATTTGGGTGAAGATGTCCATGCATTGTATTTTGACAGGGTTTTCAGTAGTTTTCAAGAGAATCTTTGCCACAAGACATGGATATTTCTCCCTATGGTCACGGAGATGATATGTAGTCCTCCATGGTACCTAGGGAAGCCTCTGTGTGATCAGTGTGACCATAGCAAGACCTTTTATGAATCATAAGGATATTTCTTTTCATGTGTCTAAATGTCCTTGAAACATTTCAGTTTTTGAATCCCCTGCTATTTGCGAATGCAAAGCTGGTAGTGAAGGGTTGCATCTATATTGAGCAATTGTTGACATGTTTTGCAGGGCCAATGCTCAACAGCCGAAGCTTTTCGTGGGCATGATCTTGATCCTGATTTTCGCCGAAGCGCTCGCGTTGTACGGATTGATTGTGGGCATCATCCTATCTTCCCGTGCTGGACAATCCCGAGCTGACTAGGCTTGCGTCAGGTTGTTTTTGATTATTTGTTTATGCTTTCTTCTCACTGTAAGAGGCTCTGCAGAGAAAAGGAGGTTCAGGTTTGTAGTATCGCCTGTTCACAAGGTCCACATGGCTGGTCATCGTCATTCCTATAAAATCAAGTATCTGATGATATTCTTGTAAAATGCAGAATCAAGAAATAGATGTTACTGATTCATTTTGTCGAAGTCTGACTTGAATGTGACAAATGCTTGAATTGGAAGCATTTTTCCTCTTGAAACGAAATGAGATCTGGTTTGAGTTGCGTGAAGTTATGGCATGACGTTTAATTGATTTTAGCAACGATTGGTTCTGTGAACAGGGCTTGCTTCAGTTTATTATTTAGATTAGTCCTGTAACAAGGCCGATTACACTAACTGAACCCGTAGAGATTGTTGCCTAAAACTTACACCTTAACATGAGAGCAAGTTTGGGCACACCCAGTACAAGCACTTCGAAATTTCTTTCGGCGTCAAAAAAATGCAAAGCCTAGAGAATTGGAATGCAAGTTTCAATTGGCACAAGACCTAAGGCCCGCAAATGCGCTACTGACCCAAAGCCACTATCATAACTGTATTTCTAAATCAATATCTACCTATGTAGGAGAATGCTTTTAGGACCTATACCAAATTTTTGTTTTACCCTCGTATAACTTTTGCATATGATATCCTAATGTTGCATTCCTTGGTGCGCTGGAACCTTGCTTTCACTTGTGAGAAAGAAAATATGAAAATTTGACCAATCTAATTATAGTAATTAGGTATAGTAGCAAAAAGTGGTGGTTTTTTGGATGCCACCTTGGGAAAACCTAAAATAGTATATTGTAAGCTTGAAATGTTCTAAAGAATAAAGAAGTTTTGATGAATGATTGTAGAATAAAGAATACAATACACATATTAGAGTCAATTGTAAAGGTCTTCCTAGTTTGTAAAAGAGGTTTAGGATTACCAATTAGATCCAACAAAGAGTTTTGAAGATCTAACAAAAATTCCAACTAGATCCAACAATGATTCAAACAATTTAATGATTGGAACTATATTTTAATGCTTGTCGGGGCTACTTTATATGTTATTTTTTTATTTTACATTGCGAGGAAAACAATACATTGAACCAAGAGACTTAGTTTGTAGCATGTTTTTTTTTGGGAAGTTTTCTAAAATCAAAAGCCAAAATTACAATAGAAAGACTGACCTAGGGAGGAACTTCACCAACCCAAGGGAGGAGTTTTAGGGCTTGGAATTGGGCTTGGATTCATTTGGGACTATTGGCATTGACATAATTACACGTAAAATTGACCAAATAAACATCTCAAGTATGTTCACATTATTAAATTGTTTAAATCATTGGTGAATCTTGTTGGGAGTCAAAAAGGGAAGATAAGTTAAATCCTTTTTGCATGCATTTGTTATTCAACATATGAATATATTGCAAAATTTTGAAAATGCTGAAAATAGGTGTACCAAAAATTGACTCTAGGCTCTTACATTTGTAGGACTTACATTTTACACAAGAATCTACATACATAGGAGGACCGTTTTGCAAACAGGTCACAATGGTTCGGTGTCGTTCATGTAATTGAGAAACACCCGCCTCGGACTCAGTATCACAAAATTACCACTTCAGCAGAAATCGAGGTCCGAAGCGACGTCCCCAACTGAAGTTCCGGATATTGTTACGAAAAAGTTCCCGAGCTCGGCCGGGATTGACTGAAGCTCTTCTGGGCCTCAGCTATGGCGTCCTGCTCCCCTCTCGCCGTCTCTCGCCCTTCTCTCCCTCCCCGTGGTCGATCGTCTTCTCATTCCTCCCCATTCGCCTCCGCCACTTCCCCCTCTCTCCAACCATCTCTCAATTTCCAAATTCGATGCTGTATTTTGTCCTCACGGCCTCGTCGCAGTAGTGTCCTCCTCCTGCAAACAGCAGTCTCGCAATGGAAGTCGCAGCAGGGGCTGGGTGGCGTCTGCGGAAGGAGGCGAAGGGGGAGAACAATGCGGGGCTCCCAATTGTCGTCGTCGTGCAGAGCGAGCCTGATTGAGCGGTGTCTTGTGGTGGCCGATATGGTCGATCCCGAGAACTTGCAGAACTTGATCATTGGGGCGAGTGTGTTGGCCGCGACGTCGGCGTCTCTTTATTACGGACTCAAGGCAAAACCTAGTTCTTCTCTCCCAATTTGCGCCTCCCAATTACGACCTCATTTGAATTTTCTTGATTTTTTTTGCCTCTTTTGAAATTCTCAGTGTGAATCAACCGCCATTCTGTGACAATGGGCGGGAAGTAGTGGCGCTCAATTCATGGCTCTGTCTGTGAGTATTCGAGGCGTTTCATTTTACCTAAAAAGTTTGCTGAGAAAGATATATTTGAAAATGTAGTGCTCGTTCGTTTATGGTGGTCTCGTGTAACCGAGTGAATGGGGATTCAATGCAGGGTGAACCAGTGACGTGTACTAAATGTGGAGGAAATGGTAAGACTCTAGGTTTTCTTTTGCACTTAGCTCTCGTTACAACGACCTAATTCGGCCACATTGGTGAAAATTTGGTGGACTGTTATTATTGCTCATTCAATTTAGTGGAACCCATCATTTAATGTGGCACCAAAATAGCGTGCCATACATTAAATGAACTTTTCTCGGTTGAATGGTATACTTGGTTTGATCTTCAGAAAGGAGGAAAGAGAACTTCTGAGTTAAATAATAGTCAGTCAGTCAACTAGTGGCTTTGGAGCTTCTTTTTTTTTTTTGTGTACTGAATGGTGTTCCGATTCGAGATACACTAATTCATGATATTTGAATCAGTATCAAACCTAGGAAGTAGTATATCATACAAAAATTAGAATAATCGGTGCAGTGAATATGTGTCGGTTGAAATTTTTGCCTATTTGTGTTTTTAAGGTAAGGAAAATCTGGGGCGAGTGCACACCGCTCCATAAAGCATGTACTGGGTGAGAGCTGAGCTGCACTCTACCCGAAAGTTTTACTTTAATCCCATACATTTGCGTCAACTCAAATTTAAATTGCATCTAAATTTTATGTTGATGTTTTTGGAACCAGGAGGTACAAAATGTGTATTCTGCTTAGACGGGAAAATGAAAACAGAGAATGGGCTTACGGATTGTCGTGTCTGCAAAGGAGCTGGTATGAATGTCTTTCTTTTCAGAGATCTCTCCTGTTGTGATTTTGCACGAGTTTCTGGAGATACTTTAGGAGCAAGTTTTTCTCATGGACTTTGCATTCCTTACTCAGTTTTATGGCCCCTCCCGCACCAAACAAGTAGCGCGATAGCGGATTGAAATTAGTTGCATTCTTGAGCGCTGACCAAATTCCTTCAGTTAGCAAATATGTTGAAGGCATTGAAGGTACATTCAATCATTTCCGCCAATTAACTGAGCTCTTTAATTTTGGATAAGTAAACTAACTGCGCCTATACCAATGGGTTGAAGTGCTAAATCCGCCTGGGCTAATCAAGTAGCTAGCGTCAGTTGAAAGCTCATCTCCGATCATTCACTTTGCCAGTGAAGCCACAAAATAGGTTTATGGACCTTAGCACCCCGAGTAGTTACTCTATTGTAGTTGGTGCCTTGGTTGGTGTGGGATTGAATGTGAGAAATTGAAGCTGGAATACTGAACAAGTTCAATTTTCATATTAAGCTGATGGAAAAAATTGTTTTCTTGTGGTTGGCAGGCCTAATTCTTTGCAAAAATTGTAGAGGTTCGGGGTACTCTCGACGCATGTGACAATGTACACAAGGTAGATAATTTTCGCTCAGTTCTTTACAACGCTTGAGGAGCTTCAATAGGTCACGAATGTATTGTAGTTTCGCCTTATTCAGCTAGAGTTTCTGAATGGGCTAGAATCGGAGAACATGTAGTCTAGTCCTGGACATTCAGTAGATTCAGTAGAATGTTCCGATTGTTTAAGTCCAGGCGCCATCTCAGTCCCTACATCTGAGGATTGAAGTCGACGACAGAAACATACAGCCCGTGTTAGCAAAAACTAGCTAACTTGGTGATGATATCAACATCTACGGATGGTGTACTTTATTTATTGTAAACTTGCCATTGCAGAAAATGAAGAGTGATCACTTTGAGAGCCTTCTTATCCAATGAGTTCATACTCATTGGATAAGAGTATGGGCTCACGGAATTGCCACTTGAAATGAATGCATTCTGAACTTTTCGGGTTCATACCCTTGGTCTGTGATTAAACCAATATAATATGTTATGAGGAACAATAATAATAAACTGATAATAAAATGTTAAATAAACCAATAATAATATGTTAAACCAATATAGTATGATATGTGAAACAAACCCTCGGCACAACTTATTAAATCCTAATTTAGGATTTTGAATGCAAAATATTTGCATTTAAATCCAGAGAGATTTGAGTTAATGTGATAATACTTGATGTTGTTACTTGTTAGAGGCCACACCAAGCCAAAATGTCAGAGCATATCAATGTACGCATGTAGCCAAACAAAACACTATTATCAAGGTTCAACACAAAAGTATTGAATGAATATTCCCTCTTTGATTGTACATGGGAATGAATAAATAATAACAAACTCCAAATGCAAACTTGCAATCTCTTACTTGAAAGTAAAGGCAAGTTCGATGCTTCAACAATTCAAGTAAAATTGAATTTGATGCTTCAACACATTCCGCACTTGGAATGAGAGATTCCGAGAACTTACATGTGTACTGTTTGAAAGTAAAGGCAAGTTCGATGCTTCAACAATTCAAGTAAAATCGAATTTGATGCTTCAACACACTCCAAACATATTACAATTGGAATGAGAGATTCCGAGAAGTTACATGTGTACTATTTTCTGGCACAGGAAGCGGGGTTAAATAGAGAGGATCCAGGGATAATTTCCACTGGTTCTTGATGAATCGTTCAGTAGTCGTAGCTCGTTCGCGTGATGAGCTTGGTAGTTGTGACTGAGAATTGATGAGACTAGAGTATACCGTCTTTGTAAATCCCACACTGCCTGCCTCAACTAGCTTAAGTTGTTGTGCCAATTTTTCAGTACAAAAAGTTGCAATTAACTGAATAATTACAAGACAAGGTTTCGCTAGACATGTATCGATCAATCGCCACCACTTTATTAAGTACTTTGAAACCAGTGGTTTATACTACGAAATAAAACGATCCAAACTCAAATGAATCCAATTAAAATCACTATTATTAATCGTCGAGCCAAAGCAAACTGCACGTTCTGAAACCAAACCACAATTCATGACCAAAAATAACCTGAACACCAGTATCAACACTAACAACACATGTACTGTACAGTACATGAAACCAAAAAAACACTCAACCGCTTGTTGTCGTGGAATATATCGAGCAGCTGATCAGTCCTTGCAAATTGCTACGCATTGCTCCCGAGCCAGAACCCGAGCACTGTAGAATTCTTAACTGAAATCGGGGGAGATTAAAAATTATGCGTCTGGTCATGAGGAGTTGCGTTCATGCGTAGCGACCGAGTCAGAGTCCGGCGTCGTGCACCGGACCTTGCACCAACTGGGGCAACTACTTCCTCGTTGCTTTCAATCTCAACAACCAGATGAGGCTCACTGAAAGTCGGCGGATGCACAGCTCTTGCATGTGCTGGACCCAGCGAGGACTGCCCTGCTGCCTGGTGCCCAACCCGGTTTGGCTGATCCACCGCAAGTGCAGATGATTCCTGCTCGGACTTGAGTTTCTCCTTGCTTTTCACAACAACCATAAGCTGTGGCTCACTGAAAGTCGGAGAATGCGCAACTCTTGCGTCCGCTGGACCCCGTGACGAACGCCCTGCCTGGTGCTCCGTCTGGTTTGTCTGATCCATTGTCGATGGAGCGGCTTCAGAACGTGCGCGGCAAGGAGGAGACAAGGAGGAGACGGGTCTTGACATCTTAGCGGCAAACTGAAATCTGTAACGAAGGACGAAAAGATAAGAAAAGCAAGGATAAACTACTAATTCCAAAGGCTGCCAAAGTTTAGATGACTAGAATTGAGAGAAGCTAGAGCAAGTACTTGTGCGTGACGTACCTGAAAAGTATGCAAAAGGAAGATAGACTCGAGGAGCAAGTAACCTGAATTAAGGAGAAGATGCACACTGCGTGTCAGGCTTTAAACGACCTAAGAGAAAAAAAATGCCTGGTTCTTCAGTGTGAAGATTCATATTTAAAATGCTTATGCATGGAACTCCCTGCATTCTTTAGGCTCGGTAGTCTCGTATTTGAGGCTAATCTCGCCAGCAGGTTCACGGTGAAGAGCAATGGATGGTCTCGCGAGTTGGGAAGGCATATAAAAGAGGGTTCCAAGCAGAGAATGAAACATTTTCCTGCTTTGAAGGCGCTGCACCAGTCTAGCTGCTCTGGATCGCTTCCAGGGCCATTGCATCAGGTACTCAGTTCGACCTTCAGTTCATTTCCTTGCCTAAGTTTACTAGATCATTTGTGGTCCGGTGTACCTGGTGATGCTGGAAATCAATTACATTCTGTCAATTAGTCATTGGCAGCACTAGGAGACCTTAACTCCGAAGGGACCTTAACTCTAAGTTCAGTACTTAAGTAATGTTTGATCGAACTGAATGTTCATGCTGCACTGTTGTAGGGCCACTGTCGACGTACCTTCAGGTTTGTCCATGGAGAACCCAACTGAGAGAAACCTGCGTCGGGCTGAGTTCATGGACAAGCATCGCGACATCATTGACAGCTCTGCGAAGTATATGGAGCAGGAGAGGGAACGCATAGCCAAAGCCAAACGAGATGCAGCAGCTGCTGAGTTGAACAGTAATTATGAGCCAGCGATGAAGTATCGTTCATTGACCAGGGAGCAATACCGATTGAACAAGGCGGCCCGGAGGACAAAACTTCGTGCCAAGATCGCGCCGGTCGAGATTGCGGACGGGACCTCCGATTCTCCCTTGCTCATGGCTGCGACTTCGAATTCGGCTGGCTCGAGCTCGCGAATTGTTTTCGAGGACGTGACCGGTGTCCAGTTGGTTCAGGAGACTGAGGACGACGCCAAAGAATTCTTAAAATCAATCAACTAGTCCCCCTGTCACTGACAAAGTGTTAGTCTTCGTTGCAAAGACGTCCAGTCAAGTAGCTAGTATCGTCAAATCCGTTACTTTGACGCGATTCTAGAACCGAAAACTGTGAGATATATCTTTAGGGCATAAACTAGGGTCGGACAGTTATGGATTTGTATTGCTGGATGCGCATCCTGAAACCTGGAACGAGGCAGAGTATAGGATTGTATACCGCCAATTTAATGGAATTTAGGTTTAGTGTTTTAGTTGGGACTTTGCGCTACAGAGAAGTACGTGCTGCAAAATTTTGTATACGCGGGAACTGGAATAAATCTTTGACAGTTTAGCAGCTTGACTGCCGTAATACTGTATCTCTCGGCCAGTCTGCCCCATGCTTCAATTCACTGCGATAACAGATAATGTTAATTACTTGTGATGAAGTTTTGCTGAATCACGTCGTAGCACATTCTATATTATACACTATACAGTGCTAGTACATAAGCCCGTATCTTGAATTGTTTTGGAACGGTTTTCCAATGGCCGCCAGAAACTTAGTAGCAGATTACAATAGTGCATGTCATGGGCAATTTCATTAAAATGGCGGTGTGCCACTTTGACGGTGTGTCATTTTCACCATCTAGGACGGATATAGATTTTAAATCGGCTGTTTTGAAATGTTTTCATGCATAATATTGCCATTTTAATGAAATTGTCCATATGTGTAGTACAACATTGTGAAATAAATTTGCAACTACTTTAGATTGTTTACGATATGGGTATCACTCCCGGACTCTCCAAACTTTTTAAAAAATGTCCTTCCGGAAATGAAAACAATATTGGAAAATTTCAAGAATTACATGATGTTATAAAAGGCATATTGGTACACCACAATCATTTGCTATATAGGTCAAATTCAATAATTGAATTTTTTCCTAATTTAACATATTTAGCACCTGATCGCATTATACTAGTGAAAGGACAATATATTTAAGGTTTTTTATTAAAAAAAACTAGGCATGCACCTTATTA
The DNA here is from genome assembly GCA_951799445.1 of Pseudisothecium myosuroides. NCBI lineage: Eukaryota > Viridiplantae > Streptophyta > Bryopsida > Hypnales > Lembophyllaceae > Pseudisothecium > Pseudisothecium myosuroides. The sequence continues at coordinate 6,283,267 of OX637289.1, read as the reverse complement.
TGTTTGTATTTAAGTATCTCATATGGTTTTTAGGAAGATGTTATGAAATCATAGTCCTTTTAAATTGTGTAAAAATTTGTGATTTTTGAAAGTTCTCATAAATAAGGAAATATAGTAATACATCAAATTAAGAGTTAAAATTAAACATGGATATGACTCAAACATTGTTTTAGCTAATTATCATGTTTATGAATGATTTCTCTATAAATTGATATTCCCACTATTCCGGATTGTTCCTTTTGCCTCAAATCCGGAATGGAGACAATTCTAGATTTGACAACAAAGAAATGAAAAGGAATATTAAAATTGTTCAACTTTTTGTCTTCAATAGTATTTTAAATGGAGTATTATAACTTTTTTTATGAATTTATCATCAAATTCATGTAAATAAAGAATATGTAATTTCTAGCACGCATTGAATGAGTTAAAAAATGACATTGTTTTAGGGAGAAATTCCTTTTTGGAACCCATATCGTGCACAATGTTTTTAGATTATTATAGTTTGTGAAACGATTAAAGGGACACATTTCCATGCAAGTCTCATGCAAGATTCCATGGTTGAATATGCAAAAAAAAGGAATTTTTTTCCATTGTATCTCTTTGCACTAGAACATTTGACAATTTTGTAGTGTTTTTTCATGAATATTTAAGGGTTAAATTGACACAATATATAGCAACACCAGAAATTCTGACACTCATCTACACAAGGCTCTTCAAATTTGGACAAGTTAGTATAGTTTAGGTTTCAGGCGGGACGTCCTGAAAGTGGCAAAGTCGTTGGGAGTTGGGACACCGCCAAAATGACATGAACTTGACTGTGACTTGGAGCCTTTGGGATATGTTCTTTGCATTTCCGAAGTTATAAACTTCAGTGACCTTCCGGTTCCCAGGCTCCAAAGCAATGTTGCAATGCGACAGAACAATATTGTTGTGATCACGGATTAACGGAATGGGTACTAGAAATAAGCTATGCATGACATCCGGGGGATTCCCTGAAGGCATATTTCGACTACAAGAAAAATCCAGTATATTACCACTTATAGAATTAACAGTGGAAACCATCAATTTTGTTAAATTGGTGCAATTCGAATTAAAAATAATGACATATATCTTCCTAAAGGTCTAATTTTGGAGTCAAAATCGGAGACAAGTATGCCTATGTTTCAACCGATGTGTCCTGGCATGTGCCAAAGTATTCCCTTGGAATATTGCCAATTGAACAAAATTGTTGTTGTAACAATTTGGCATGATTCTAGGTTTGGCACAATTCTAGGTTGCAAAATGGTAACATCCATCTACACAAAGCTTTGAAAATTGAGTCAAAGTTGCCAAAGTTGCCAAAGTTGATCAAGTAAATTGATGATTAGAATACATAATACACATTGCTTCACCCGTAATTGCCTAAGCGACTAAGGTTGCTCTAAAATTTCAGGCTTCTTTGTATGTGAGCAATTAAATTCCGCCTTTGACTGTTTTAAAAATTATTACAAACAGTATTGAAGGTTAACTATTGGAATCTTTTATTTTGTAGTAAAGAAAGTAAATATTATATTTTTGAGAGGTCCTCAAAAGCTTATAATCCTATATGTACCAATAGTAGAAGAGTGAAGTTTGCTGATTTTACTTGATTTTTGGGCTTTGAGCAAAGCTGCCAATTTTGTTTGATTTGAGATTTAAAAAAGTTTACTTATCCATTTGCTTTGAAAATGGTTCCAATGGAAAGAGTAAAATATTTTCATGATTTCTACCATTGAAAATTAAACATACAAGTGTTGTTTGGGAGTTATTTGCAATTTCTCCTTATTAAAAAAAATTGCATTTCAACAATTGCAAGGTGGATTGTGTAATGAGTTTGATAGCTCTTCATTTGAATTGACTTTATGTTTTTGGAAGTGCATTTTAATGTGCTAACACAATTTCTAATGGGGTACTAATTAATCAATTAAAAAAATCCTAGTACATCGTCACGAGATTAATTAGCTTCAAACATGAGACTACTAAGACCAATGCAATGAGCTCCAAGCACAAGCATTTTAATTTTGGATCCTCATACTACTCACCTTGGCAATTTTATCCTCTTCAGTTCCTTGAAAGTCGGTGCATATTCTCCTTCAGGCTGCCTAGCTCCATGAGTAGACCTATGTTCTTTTTGCGTACTTTTCAGGTAACGGATATTTCGTTAAAATGGCGATATTTTTCCGCCATTTTTCCATTCATTTTCTAGGACTGGTATAGATTTCAGACCACATGGTCTAAACTCTAGGACTGGTTTACATTTCAAACCACATGGTTTAAACCTGAAAGTGCCAAGCTTGTGGAATATTGCCATTTTAACGAAATATCTGTTAGGTACGCTATGAGCAAGTACTTGACCTAACTTCTCTAAATTCTTGTCATCTACATATTGGCAGCCTTCTGAATTAATTGTTTATCCTTGCTTTTCTTACACTTTTCGTCCTTCTTTACAAGTTTCAGTTTACAACTCTACCTCGCAACCTCCAAGTCGCTCCATCAGCAATGGGATCAGCCAAGCCAGGGCTGGGCGGCAGTCAACACCGGCTCCTCCAGCAGTTGCAAGTCGCGTTGATATACACGCGCGGCAGCTAAATTTAGGAAAGAAATCTTTATTAAGTACGGAATCGCGTGCGAAGCTAATAGGTCGACTCGAAGATTCATTTGGAAAAAGCATCCACCTATTAATCAACCAGCAAAAGATATATCACCCGGTCGTGTACCCTTCACAACTTCATTAAGCAATACGTCTAGCTACATTGCAAAAAGAGAGCCCACTATACAAGCTGCTGGCTCATTCCAGCTTATAGAGCTGAATATCTGCTGGATTGGATCACTGGCAAAGTGCTGTAAGAATAAAAGATGAATCCAAAACGTGTCCATTTCGTTAACTTGGCGATAATCCATTACTTTGCCGCGGATTAGACCTTTGTGAAGATGTACGTCACAATTTTTGGTTTGTAGTGTATCGCCGTTCCAAGCACAGACATGCCATAGATGCCAGGTGAGTTGCTCATAAATCCAACTCATGAATCATGACCTAAAGAAACCTGAACTTTTACCCCCCACATGCAATCCCCTATAGAATCTTAAAAAGCAAGTTAAGTTGATGAAAGTGAACATGAAATACACAACTGCACGTCACCAGTGTCTGATGGAGCCTTGAGGCTAGCTTATCGTTGCAAATGCCACCAATCAATCTGGTATTAGCTAAATCAGACGTCCTAGACATAAAAATAATGACCGTATGTGCGTCGGACCAGCTAGCTTATTAAATTGCAAAGTCTAATCCGCCTCCTCATCCTCATCAGATGTTGCGGTCATGTGGAGTTCGGGGGCAGCAGGATTATCACGGCGAGCAGGAACACGACCGCGTCCCACGAGCAGTTGATATCCATCCGGGGCTGGCAAACCCAAAGGTATGACGATTCTCTTCCTCGGGACTCGACTTGCACCAACCGCCGGCACAAGTGGACGCTCCTCGGCGGAAGTATTTTCCGGAGTGGAAACGGACCCATTTCCAACAGCAGCGCCAAGATTTGGCACTGGGGGCTCCTCATCAACTACTTCCGGCTCATCAACTACTTCCGGGTCGCTTTCTTCAATGCAAACTTCATGGGGTAGAGAATCGATCGGAGGCTGCAGGATGCTTCCATCGATGTCTGCAAGTGCAGGAGCCGGTCCTGGCTGGTGCACTTGATCCTCTGCGGTGACAGAAGGCTCCGCCTGCGCTGCTACTGATGACGGCCCTGCCTGGTCCCTTTGATCCACTGCTGTGACACAAAGTTCCGTCTGCGCTGGAGGTGCTGCGTGCTCGAGGAAGCTCTCGGATTCCGATGCGCTGCGAATTCGACGTGGGCTCTGTTGCTTGCGACGTCCGCTTCCGCGTCGGGGAGGCTGGGATGAGGAGGACTCGGGTGCAGACATCTTGGACTGTAGATCGAGAGAAGTACAAGCAGACACGAATCAAGCACTCGATTCCCAAGCTCTCGATCGACCTTACAACCTTAAAGTTTCGATCTGACAAGATCAAGTAATGATACTGGCGGGGATATTTGTTGACTTGACCTAAAAGCAGATAAGCTAGCTACAAACTCTTGGAGGTCAGACCATAACTCGAGAGAAGAGAGGGCAAGGGCAAGGGCTCCACAGGGAGAGACAGACGAAAGAGGATACAAGGTGGGAAGAATGGGGATTGTTCAATTCAAATGCGGGTTTAAATGCCCATGCTTGGGTGATGCTGAGCGGTCCCCATTATTTGCCGGTAGCCTCGGTAGTTGGGTAGGTATTCGTGGCCAAGCTCGTTAGGGTTCAGGAACTTGGACCATTTGCCAAACGACTCTGACGAAAGCGGTGGCCTCGGTAGGCAGGTCTTCGTGGCTGATCTCGTCACGGGGTGAAGTCATGAACACGAGGGCTCAAACGAGAGTGCACTTGACGAGGGTGAAGTCCTGAATACAAGGGCTCAAACGAGAGTGCACTTAGGGCTTTATTGAGTTCCAACGCTGCGTAACCAGGAGTCGCGTTGCTCTGAGCATTGCGGAGCCAGGCCGGTCCCAGGCCATTAACTGCTGGTTCGACCTTCAATACATTTTCTCTAAAGTACGTCGAAGAGAGCAGTGATGATTAAATTGCAATTTTTGTGTGTTTCAATTTAACGTCGCTGCTTGTGTGGTAAGTCGCTCAATTCGATCAATCCATGTCTGATGATTGTTCATGTAAACATATCTGTTGCAGTGAGCGTTTGTTTCTCGAAGGCTGGGACTGTGTCGAGGTTTGGCCTTCAGTACATTCTCATGCATGCTTTACGTACAATCTAGAAGCCTAGAAAGCATTACTTTTTAAAGCGAAGTCCTCTGTTTCTTGGTTTGAAGACGCACGTCCAATTCATGTTTGATGATTGTTCATGTTGCAGCGTTTGTTACCACGGGCTAGCTAGGGCCCGGACCGGTATGTCGAGGGACATGGAGGATCAACGTCAGAGAATCCGAGGACGTCGTCGGTATGAACTGACGAACAGGAATGCCGAACCCATTGCAAGATCTCAGTTGCATCACGCTGGGGCCTGGAGTCAGAGCAGCTGGAGGGGGACTTGGGAGGACAGAGAAGCTTTAGTTGCACACCCGCGACATCAGCGACGGTTGATCGAGCAGCAACGCCGAGCCATCGCGACTGCACGAGCTCGTGAATATGCGAGAGCTCGAGCTGTTTCTCGCCGGATCATGAATGAAATGAAGAAGACAGTCGAGATTGCAAACGGGAGCGCAGATTTTCACTTACTCATGGTGGCTGCTTGTGGCGAGGGGGTCATGCGGTCCTGGGAATATGCGAGAGCTGTTTCCGAGAATGTTACCGGTCTTCGGTTGAAGAAAGAGATTGAGGACGACGAGGACGACCAAGATTTTCTGCAAAAATTGCGGTTGGTACGTACTCATTTGCAACTATTATGTTTACATTTGTGTGCAATCTATTTGTTTCGTAATAGGCATCGAAGACGGACATGCATGCCCCCAAGACTTTGCATTGGAACTTAACCTAATTGTTAATAAATATAAATTATTCCCTAGCTTGTGCACTGCCATGCTTACTTGTCGCCTGGTGCTCAGCAGATCACGTCACATCTTATAATTAATAAGGTTTTGTTATATCACTTGGAATTCGCAGGGGTAGATGACGTACTGAGATCTTGGATCGGAGGATTAGGAGCCAGTCATCGGATCGATGCTGATCCCAAGTTATGAAAAATTGCTTTCTGCCAGCCAGAGCGTGCAGAACTTGAAATCTGTCGCATGTACATTGGATAACATACTACATCTACCTATCTTTTCATGGTGCGCATCTTCCTATAATAAAAATAACATTGGTGCAGTCAGCATATGATCCAGTTCCTTGTTGCCTTAAGTTAGCCTTTCCATTTAGGATTTTTGCAAAATTACCCCTCCTGAGCAATGTGGCATTCACCCCCGGCCGGCATTAGTTCATTTCAACATGAGTTCTTGCATTTCACAATTCATGTACGTAATTTATGCTTGCCAAGTGGTTGTGTTTGCTCTGTCTGTACTGTACGTCTAGCTGAATTCCAGAGCACATGCAGAATGCAAGTAGTGGAGAGGAAATTAGATACCTTGACGGTCTATACACCATGTAACTATCGAAATTTTGCTGATTTGAGGCCGGCTAACTGAATTAAAGTAAGTACAACAAACACTACCTTAATTATAAAAATTCTAGTACTAGACTGCAAGAAAATAGAAAAGATTGCAAGAATTTCTCTCGAAAAAGAAGAATTAACCAATTGGATGCTGTAAGACGATTTGGACTGAAGTACGATAAAAGCAAACCCCAGTATAGAAACTATAGCCATAGCCAAAATTGTGACGTATATCCTCACAAAGGTCTAATATTCAGGTCACAAACTAAGACAACTTGTGTAGATTTTTGGTTCACGTACACCGCTCCTCCTGAACCGGCCAAAGGAATGGAATACCGCCAATTTCACGAAATTAAACGCTATTGGCCTCGGTAGTCCCGGCTAAAAGGCTAATCTCGCCAACGGGGTTAGGGTGAAGAGCGATGGATGGTCTCGCGAGTTGGGGAAGGCAAATAAAAGGAAGTTCCAACCAGAGACTGAAACATTTTTCTGCGCTTTGTGCTTTGAAAGTTAACGAAGACGCTCCACCAGTCCAACTGCTCTGGATCGCTTCTACAGCAGGGTCGTTGCAACAGGTACTTTCGACCTTCAGTTCATTTGATTTCTGGCTTGAGTTTACTAGATCATTGGTGGGTGGTGCGGCTACTGATGCTAGCTGGAATTCATTACTTTCTGTCAATGAGAGTCATTGACAGCACTAGGAGACCTTCCAGTTCTGCAAGTCATGTTTGAATTGATTGTTCATGTTGCAGTATCGGAGCTAGCAATGGTTGCATCAACCAAGGCCACTGTCGACGACGTATCTCGATCAGGTCCGTCCATGGAGAACGAAGATGAGAGAAAACGACTGCGTCGGGCTGAGTTGATGGGCAGGTTTGGCCACATCATGACCAAAACTGCGAAGGAGAAGGAGCTGCAGAGGCAGAAGGAGCTGGAGAGGGAGAGGGAGCTGGAGAGGGAGAGGCAGCTGGAGAGGGAGCGAGAGCTTGAACGCATCTTCAAAGCCAAGCAGGCTGCAGCAATTCGTGAGCAGAATGAGCGAGCGATGAAGAAGCGCTTAGCCATCAAGCAGCAAGTCCGATTCAAGAAGGAGGCCCCGAGGGCATCCCCTCCTGCGGTGAACGCGATGCAGGAGAAGACGGTCGAGATTGCGGACGGGACCTCCAAATATCGCTTGCTCGTGGCTGCAATTAAGGAGTTGTATGGCGAGCAGACTATGTTCAAGGACATGCCCAGCTGGTTCTAGTTGGTTCAGGAGACTGAGGACGACGTCCAGTACGGGAATTCTTGCGACCGATTAATCAGTCCCCGCTGTCAATGACAAAGTGTTCATCTTCATTGCAAAGGCTTACAGTCACGTAGCTAGTATCCTCACTTTCGTTACTTTGGCCAGATTCTGGAACCGAAAATTGTGACATACAATTATCTTCAAGCCACAAACGTACTAGGGTCGGACAGGTATGGATTTATGTTTCCTCCTGGGCCGGGTGCGCGTCCTAAAACCTGGAACAAGCCAAAGTAGTGGAATATCTACCAAGTTCGGTTGAATGAAATTGAGGTTTAGTCAATCGATCTGTTTTAGTTATTTAATTTGGGCTTCATAGAAGCACGTGTTGCAAAATCGTGAGTTGGTCAGAACTGGAATAAATCTTTGACGATTTGGCAGCTTGACTGCCGTAATATCTCTGTGCTCAGTCTGGGCTTGCCCGATAATGTTACATCCTTACATCTGATGAAGCTTTACTTAATCACGTCGTAGCGGAGCCAGACGTATCGGATACTGCTACCCGATTTCTACTTGACTTCTATGATCGAATGAGCTTGTCTGAACTCTGAGCCGTCATGAGGTGAAATTACGCTCGGGTCATGAAACCTGTTTCAAGAACATAATACGAATTCGATTTCAGTTTAATTGGAATAACATGAATCAATACGCACAACTCAAATCATTGGCAGCTCTGAAATCAGTCTTCGACAATCTTTGTTAAGGCCAGAATACTCGAAGTTATCGAGGTTACCGGTCACCCAAGCTTCAAATGTCTGGACTACCCACGAAATCAAGCAAATGGCTTCGCAGGCTCTAGGACTTGACCTTCTCCGAAATTTAGTTATGTATGTGTTGGCATACTTGTGAAGTTGTGAAATGTACGTAAGAGTGAGAACTTCAGAAGTACTCCGTACATAGCAAATTGAAAAAATAGTTAATAATGGACTATTTATAATAATTTTAGAAAGGTGGTCAATTGGTCATAACCAATATTTTGTTAAAATGGTGGTATAATTTCACAAACTTGTCACTTTCATGTTTAGCCCGTGCAATCTAAAAATCTATACCTGTCCTAGAAATGAATGGAAAAATGGTGTATAGGGGTGAATGCAAGAAACACCGACCGTTATTTGTCACACTTGAGTAGAACAAGTTGTCCTCTGCTATAACTTTTGAATTGTAAACATTATGCCAAAAAAAAAAAAAAAAATTTCTAGATATCTTGAATGTTATTGTATCCCTCATTTTTTAAATTTTTTAAAAAATCATTTAATATTTAAAATTCAATTTCTTCAATTTATCACACTTTCAAATTTAGGGGTTTTGAATACTAATGAGTGGCTTAATTTAATGATTTTCAGTTGAAATTTCTGTGGTTCATTTCTTTAGTAGGCAAACATATTCCTACCAAAGGGCATCTAAAAATACATTATTTTATGTCTTCTACGTTTGTGCAAAGAGGCCTCCCTTACGCGCGCACTTGTGAACAATAGAAATGATTTTGACCTCATTTTTTTAGTTGAAACACATCACTAGGAAGTCCTCCCAAATGGTCTATTTTTAGTTTTTTTAATAATTGTTTTTCCTATTTATTACAAATTAAAATGTCAAAGTATATATTTTGGGGGACAAATTCTATGTTCAAGAATTTTGGCCAAAAAATACATACTTTAGCGTTTTAATTTGTAATAAATAGGAAAAAAAACTATTAAAAAAACTAAAAATAGACCATTTGGGAGGACTGCCTAGTGATGAGTTTCAACCAAAAAAATGAGGTCAAAATCATTTCTATTGTTCACAAGTGCGCGCGCAAGGGAGGCCTCTTTGTACAAACGTAGAAGATATAAAATAATGTATTTTTAGATGCCCTTTGGTAGGAATATGTTTGCCTCCCAGAAAAATGAACCACAGAAATTTCAACTGAAAATCATAAATTTGAACCACTCATTAGTATCCAAAACCCCTAAACTTGAAAGTGTGACAAATTAGAGAAATTGAATTTTAAATATTAAATGATTTTTAAAAAAAATTCAAAAATAAGGGATACAATATTAATTAAGACATCTAAACAAGTATTTTTCTATTTTTGGCATTGGATTCATAATTCAAAAGTTATAGCAAAAGACAACCCAATTTTACTAATGTCTGACAAAATCAGTCGGTCTTTCTTGCAATCACCTATAGAATACTGCCATTTTAACAAAATTTATCATTCATACTTGTCTATACCTATTCTAGAAATGAATGGAGAAATGGCGTATGGAATATTGTCATTTTAACAAAATTTATCATTCATGCTCTATGATCAGTTGATCACCACCAAAATTATGTTTTTCATGTATCAAAATTTATACACAAAGATGATTACTTCAAGGTCTTCTATACCACATGCCATTAATTATATTTAGAATTCTAATTTTTCATTTTGTGGGCAATGAAGGTAGAAAAAACATATAAAGTTGTTTTTTTAACTCAATTTTGAAAACTTTTGATTAAAAACAAAAATAAAGGATAAAGTTTGTTAAATTCTAAAACATTTGCACCATCAAAATCAGCAATTTTCAATTCATTCCTTGTAAAGTTATTAGCAATTTAATTTTCTTTTCCATTTAGTACCACCTTCTACATTTTAAGTTTTTTAAAGATCCATATAAAAGTTTGATTGGGTTGAAAAATATTTACATGTGTTTTCAACACATTTTTCCAACATATAGACTAAAAGTTCTAAAATGTACATTCAAAATTTCAAATTATGGGACAAATGTGCTTTAGCCTAAAAATGATGAAAGACAAAACTTCTCGTTTTGGAAAAGTGGAAGGGCTCAAAAAGCCCACATTTTGAAGTTTAGTCTCATTGAACTTGCAATCAATGGAGATATTTACTATAAGTTTTAGAAAGATGTACTTTGAAGTCTTGAACAAGTTAATAAAATAATGCTATAGTCAAATTTGTTAAGAAATAAATATGTAGATGAAGATTTTAGCCTTACTTTGGGGACAAGTATGTTTGAAGTTTTTGGAAAGATGTACTTTGAAGTTTGAAGTCTTGATCAAGTTAAAAAAATAATCCTATAGTTGAATTTGTTAAAAGGTAAATATAAATGAAGGTTTTAGCCTTGCTTTAGAGACAAGTATATTGAAGCAGAACTTTTGGACCTCTAAATATAAAAATAGTTTAGGGATTAATCAATCAATGACATATTAGAGGCAAAATCTTGAAAATATTTAGACTTTTTCCTTTCAAAAATCAATAAGTAACCCTTATCAAATCAGTTTTTGAAGATAAAATTTTGAATTTTTTTGAATTATTCTACCTTTTGTTCTTAAAAATTCAATTACATTCATTAGATTATTTTCTTCAAATTTATTCATTGCACATTTTTGTCTCTAAAGGGTCTATTTCAATGAGTACAAATGAATGACTTTTGGAATAAATTTTTTTAAAACAAAATAAAATATGGATAATTTGTAAAGCATTCAAAATAGTATAATTGTAAAAATTCAGGTTTAAAAAAATTTACCTCTAAAAGGTATGCGGGTCATTGCATGAAACACTTGTACTATTTTCTGTCACATCGTGCATGGTGATTAGTTTTTTAGCTATAACTTTTGCGATCTGAATCCAAATGATTTGAAATTTAAAAGATAAGGTACTGATGACTATTATACACCTTGCATATATTTTTGGAATTTTAAAAAAATGTTTTACTATTTAAAAATAACCCCCGACATTATGTCACATTTGCCAATTTGGAGGTTTTTAGTACTATTTAGTACCCATACAAACGAATTTGGAGCTGAAATTTGGTAGAGATGGTCTTCTAGTAGACTTGTAGCTATTGTTCAAAGAAATTCTAAAAATAATTAATTTTGTGTTGTGTGGAAGTCCACAAAATGAGCTTCTTTCTGCTTGCATTTTAAAACACGTAAAACATTATTTTGGTGTTTTTTTTGGTGAATGACCATCTCCATAGAGTTTTTACAAATGGCCAATTTTATTTTTATTTTTTTAATTTTATTTCCTATTTTTAACTAATTAAAACACCAAAGTATCTATTTTCTTGAGATTTGGCACTTTTCTAGTTCTCCAACTTAGAGAATTTTTCTATGCATTTCTTTTGGTGGTTACTTTCATCTTAAAAGTTTATACTTTTGTCATATTTTTTAAATTTTTTGGAAACTCTTTTTCTATTTTTCAAGTACTCTAGAAAAAAACCATGAGTACTGTTCAAAACGAAACAAAATTGACAGGTGTTTCATGCAATCACCCATGCACAAAAAGAGAGTAATAGGAAATGCCAAAAGATTGGATACTTCAAATGATGTTTGATTTTTAGAAAATAGTATAAGAATTCAATAAAACAAAAAAAAATTATACCATTTTTCTTTACTTGAAGGTGCTCTTCTTCAACTACTTGCATCTTTGGGGAAAAAAATGTGCTTGTTGTATTTGGGTCGTTGCAATCTTGAAACCCCTCTTGTTTTTGTCTTAAAACGGCCTAGTATTGTAAGTACTGTGATTTTTGGATTAAATCTCTTAAAAGTAAAATAAAATATGGATAACTTGTAAAATATTTAAAATAATATGTGTGTGAAAATTCAAGCGTAGAAAAATATATCTCTAAAAGTTTTGAAGAAAACAAGAGTGATGGAAAATGCAAGAAAATACTTATTCTGGGTATTGATTTTATAAAATAATAAAAAAAGGAAAAAAAATGATTTTTTTTCTAACTTAAAGATGCTTTTTTTTATCCATTTGCATCTTGGGAGGAAAAAAATTGTATTCACTGCACGTCTGCAAAAAAAATGTAATTTGAATAAAATACCACTTGTATGAGACCAAGGGGATAAATAAAGGACAAGTGTTTCTTACAACATCTAAATTGCATAAAAATACTGCACTCTGACCACATGCGGAAGGTGGACACTTTTTATTTTTATAAAATCTCTTGTAGGCTTGTGTAACTTTAATAGAAGTTCATGCAGCCCAATTTTGGCCTTTAATTTTTCAATATTGAGTTGAAAATAGTACTAAAATCCCCCCAATGGCAAAAGTAGACATCCAATTGGAGGCTATTTAAAAATAGTAGGATAATTTTTTAAAAGTGAAAAAAATTATTCAATTTGTACAACTACCACATATACCTTCATTTTAGGAAAAAAACAATGAATAGACAAGTTTGACCTCATGACATTTTTGAAATATTTTAATTTTTTTCCTCACAAAGACAAATGTGAAAGAAGGCGAGAATACTTGAATTTTTATTGTTTAACTAATTATGAATTTGTTATGAATTTTTGAATGAGCTTCCCAATTGGACCAAAAAAGTCTCTTGATAATCCCAAAATCAACAGAAAAATGCATGCATCATGCCTCACATCATGCTCATTTTACTTACGGACTCACCTAAAGTAGTCACAATTTTTTCCTAAAATGGCTTCAACATCAAGGTGTAAGAAATCCAATTCTATGTTCATTTTGGTAATCATGGATTCACGCTATAAAGGTGTAGTTCATAAAAGGGTACTACTTATTCTATTATCATCATTCAAGACATTATTTATGTCCACTAATTCAACCTAATGTAGCCCAAATCTCAATTGATGAAATTTCTTTTTGTGGATTCATGAAAGAGTTTATGGCAATGGTAATTTTGTTAAAGTGGTACTATTAAAGTGAGAGAAGTTGTGACATCTAGTCTATATAATATAGAGTCCAATATTTTGAATTTTTTCTTCCAAAGTGAATCAAAATTAGAAGTATGAATTTTTTTTAAATTTGTGTTTTATGTTACAAACCTATAGTATCAAATATTAACAAAAAGAAATACTCCCTCCGTCCTAAATTTGTCCCAAAATGATCTTCTTAGATGACGTGTTAAGAAGGGCCCAAAAATGAAATCTTAAAAAGTTTAAAATACTTTACTATAGATTGGTTGGAATATTGGATGGAGTACTTTATTATAGATTAAAAATTTATTTTAAGATTCCCTTCTAACCTGGCTCTATCTTGTTCCAGTCACGGCCTATCTCCTTTCAATCAGAATAGAACTATTCCAGAACGTATGTGGTCTGCTTTCTAGGCATCCATCTAATTTTGACATGTACAAATTCTCCAATCCCCATCAATTTGCAGGCATCCACCTAATTCAAGTCTTGACTAATTGACTAGGCCCCATTCACTCATAGACATTTCTAATCGACCAGAGAATTAGAGATAGTCCACCAACGCGAGAATGATGACGAGGCAAGTCATCACAACAAACACAAGCGGGAACCTCACCAAGCAAGCCAAATCAATGGCCACGAGTATTAGCGGAAGAGTAAAGCTTGTAAATTTTACTTGATTTCCCAGCTTTGAACAAAGCTTAACAATTTCACTTGATTCAAGATCTAAGAAATTGTACTTATTCATTTGTTTTGAAAATAGTTCCAATGGAAAGAGCAAAGTATTTTCATAAGTTTCACCCTTGAAAATTTAAACATGCAAGTGTCAATTTGGAGTAATTTGTGAATTTTACTTATAAAAATAAATGCATTTCAACAATTGCAAGGTGGATTGTGTATAAATTTGATAGCTTTCCATGTATGATTTATTTTCTTGAAATTGCATTTTAGTGTGCTAATACTGTTTGTAGTTTTTCATGTCACCTCCAATTCCAAAAAACTTTTATATGCAAATTTTTGAAAAATTGTGGGAAAGGGCAACATACTAAAAATTTGAAATATCCATTTTTCTTCTTATAATCTCACAACTCATATGCAATTTTGCACTCAAAATTGGTATACATACAAGTCAACAAGCTCTTAAACATCTATACAATTAGATTTTGAAAAAAATCAACTTGCTTCATTAAGGATAGCTATAAGTCCACGCTGTTTTTCCATAGGAAAAACAAGTTTGGAAAGGCTTGGGCACGTACTTAGGGCTTAAATCCGATGAGTTTGCAGGCTAGATTAGTTTTGTTACACATGAGCTTGTCTCCATTGCAATAAGGTAGGGAGGTTCTTGAAGAGCTCAAACTCTAAAATCACCCACCTCCTCAAATGCATGCTCTTTGTACATGTTGCTTTTTCATTGTACCAACAATGTACAAATAGAGTACATTTGAAGAAGTGGGCAATTTTAGAGCCCTATGCCATTTCAACTTAAAAAATTCATAACTAATTCCACAAAGCTCCAAAAAATATGAGACAACTTGGGCTAAATGCATTAGAGGATTTTTGAGGACTTCAAAAGACTACAAGTTCCCGATATTATTATTTGATTAATTTTTAAATCTTTTTTGAATATATATATATATATATATATATATATATATATATTTAATTTATTTATTTTAATATTTAATATTTTAACAACAATTCTATGGTTCACAACAAGGAAAATAGGCCTAAAACGGCCCTCCTTTGCCCTCAAATCTCTTCTAATGGCCAATTCCATCTATCTTTCAAGGAAATTTTTTTGAAAAATTAATTTCAAGAAGTTTCACTTTCCCAAATTTAGTTTTAATTCTTAATTGGACCTCCTACCCCATAAATACAATTTGGTGAATTAGAGCACCATCTTTCATAAGTGTCAATGGATGATAGCAAGAAAGACTGATACTGTTTTGAATCACATTTAGAATAATGGAGTTTGTCATTTGCTATAACTTTTGAAGTATGAATCCAATTAATTTCAAATTTTTATTAGAGATGTCCAACCTGATAACAATCAAAAATTTTAATTTCAAAAAAATTCAAAAATCATTTTATATTTAAATTTAAATTTAGTTAATTTGTCACACTTTGCATTAAAGATTTTTTAATACTAGGGAGTACCCAAAATTAATGATCTAAAGCTAAATTTTTGTGGTCAATATCTGCACTAGGCGGGCATAAACCTACCAAACAACACTTTAAAAATTATTAATTTCTCCCCTCCACATGTCTATTAATAAGGCTCTCTTGCATACATATTAGTGAACATTGAGGATGGTTTTAAGATTATTTTTTTGGTGAAATCTCTTACCATGAAGTTCTCCCATGTGGACAATTTTTAATTTTTTTTAATTTTTTTCCTATTTTTATAAATTAAAACATCAAAGTACCTTTTTTCTGAGATTGTGCATTATTCTAATTTCCTACTTAGTAAATTTTTCTATGATTTTTCCTTCTTATGGTACTTTCTTAAAGGTGTATACATTGGTCATATTTTTATATTTAAAAATATATATTTTTCTAATTTTATAATATTCTTGAAGAAATTACCTAAATGCTACAAAAACATGTCAGTCTTTCTTGCAACTGTCCCAATTGCCCTAAGTGATTGTACAAAAAATAAAATTCACCTAACATTTTTTTATAAACAAGACATTTGAAAAAAAATGGATACTCTACAAGGCCACAAAAGTTGAACCAATGGTTCAAATAAAAATTTAGTATTTTTAAAAAATATTTTTAAAATTAAGAATTAGAATTTGACGTCATAGAGTCTTTTGACTTTGCAGTTGTAGTAGAGATCCATGAACTAGTGAGAGAGTTCCACAGTGAGATGCATGTGAATACATGGTCAAGGTTTGAGGAGAGGTTGAGAGAAGAATACTTTGAATGATGATGATATAGAAAGTGTCAAAGAAGGCATTCTTAGAGTGGATGGAGCAATAGTCATGCAAGAGTTTGGGGAGCTTTTAAGGTATACTAAATAGTGAAATTAGGTTGCCTTAACAATTAGGTTGCCTTACTTGAAGAAAATCACTTTACAAGCCAACCATCAACAAATATGTATACTGTTTTTTCTGTTTGTACACATAGAGGTTCATAAGTCCCACATGCACAAATTTTTAATTCAAAAAAGTAATAAATTTTTGTAAAGAAACAATACATATTTATATAGTGTAGAATGTCGAGAAATTAGTGTGGGGCAATCTAATTTCACTATTCAGTGTAGTTACAATAGAAGTTTGGACAACTTTCATTATTAGAGAGGCGCCTTCTAGAGACAAGAAAATTGCGTATGAAGCATTAAAATACAAACTTCTACTAATTTTTCAAGATCATGGAACAATAAAATGGGGTTGAAAGAATTAATCAACCTTACTGCAAAGCAACAACGTATAAAAGCTCAAGGATTCATCTCAAGGGAGGATGTCACGTTGATAGGGGCTCCAAAGGCTCTAGGAGCTTGGTACCTTTAGACGCCTTCAAGTTCTTTAGCCCCTAAAGGACCAACATGCCTTTTTTGGTAATATAGAAATTTTGGGCAGGTACGTGTGACTGGAGATTTGCACATTTTGGGCTAAATTTTTTATAGAAGGTGGAGACGAGGAATATTTTTCATATGCACCAAATTTCATGACATTTGGAAATACGAGTCAAAAGTTATGGCCTAATATGTTGTTCTCAACTTGGGCAGTTCGGGCAGATAAAAAAAATCACTTTTTTCAAAAATAAAAATTTGAAATTGTTTTATTAGATTTATATATACGTGGAAAGCCTTTAATCATTCCATTCTAATCAATGAGTCAAACGTTATGAGGATTTTTAGTTTGCGGGCAATTATGGATTGTCTATTCTAAAATAAACTTTGAAGTCGTTTATTTCACTCAATTTTTAATATTTTTGAAAAAAAATAAAATTGTAGGATGTAGATTGTTTATTACAACATTGCAACCATTGGGATTGGCATTTTTCAATTCCATAATTAACTTCTTAACAATTTAGTGTTTTGAACCATTCTCTACTTCTTTCTACTTACTATTTTTTCCCTATATGTTGTACAATTCCAAATAATCTGAAAATTTTCAAGCATATAGCCAACTTGATCTAAACAATGAATTCAAAGAAGCACAACCATTTTGGAAATTTTTTCATAATAATCTGACCTTGTGAAGTGCAGCTGCCTGATTTTTCGCAGGGCCAAAAAAAGGACCTTTGCCACTTCATATGCTAATATCTTGCAATCTACATAATGAAAATTTCTGAAATTTTTTCCACATATTTTCAAACCAGATTACTACAAGATCCTACAATTACATTTGTCCAAAAAAGATATTTTTCAAAAATTTGGTACTTGTACTAGAAATGGCAGTTTTGGAGCATTTTTGGTGATAACATAGTCAAGGAACTTTAGGGGTTAAAAGGTAAAGTTGTGGATGATGACACCTTTGAAGAACTTGTAAACTTGGACATTAAAGAATTGAGGGTTTGAGCTGAGTGCCCTAAAAAGGGCTACTTGTTGACTATTGAGCATTTTTCCACGGGGGAATTACTTAGAAATTTTTAGCGAAAAATGTGCAACATAATATAGGGAGGTAACAATTCATAGTGTTAAAAAATTAGAAAAAACTTTGAGGTAATATATGGTGTACAAATTAATGTACATTCACTTGGAGGTAAGATACGTAGGTCAATAATATCTCATATTCATAAAAATTTGATCTAAAATATCCTCAAAGATATGGATCCTAGGTATTTAATGTGAGTAGGTTCAATTTATAGATTGTTGGCGTGCTGAATTGGATGAAAAATTGTTGTTTACGATCCATTTTGATGGATGAATGGGGACCTTCTATGCCATTGGGAAAGAAGGGTTGTCTCAAACATAATTGTTGTTGTATAAATTCTGTACGGCTTCAATATTTATGCAGTATAATATTGAATTAGTATTGTTATAAACTTGTAATACTGATAATAACAATACTACTTGCAATGTTGTAGAAGTGCCTACTCAATATTGAAATGAAGTGTACTTTATTGTATCATTTTATGTAATTCCAAAGTATTGATTTAGTATTGTAGAACTAGTATTATTTAATAATAAAAGAATGCTTTAAATCAATTGATGCTATACCACAATAATATTTAAAGAGCTTAAAAAATAATTCTTTTCTAATATTAAAACATGTCTATTGTAGTATTAAAAAATTCTCATTATGTATAAAGGAAAAGGAACAAAAATGTTCAACTACCTACAGCATGTAATGTGCAATTTTCAGCATGTAACGTGTAGCTAAATATTTTTGTCCTTTTTCCTTTTCAATTCATTTGGTCTTCAAGCAATTTTGGGGGGCTTTTTCCTTCCCATTTTTTGGCAACCCCTAAAAGACCATTGTCCATTCGGGGGACAAATGCATTTTTGGGCAGGTACCTATGGTTTGAAATTTTGTTGTGATTTTTTGAAAATTCTTTTGGAGATAGAAAAATTGATAAGCTTTGTGGGAATATAATTTTTTTCACAATCGGTGCCTAGGAACAAAAGTTATGACTAAATAAGCTCAAAATAGGGGATGGGGCAAGCCGGGCAGCAAAATATAATGGACAAAAATTTGAATTTTTTTTCTTAATATTTTTTTTTCTCATAGATTATATTTTTTTCTGTCTGGAAAGCTTTGATTCATTTCATTTGGATTTGTTATGAGAAAGTTATGGACATTCTTGTTTTTTGGGCAATTAGAGCATCTTCTTGAAAAAATAAACTTGTACTTTGTAGGATTCATTTTTTAATGCAATTTTTTCAATTTTTCAATTTTTTTTTTCCATGGTCTGATTTACTTGCTAGAACAATCTCACCATTGGGATTAGTGCACTTTAATTTCATCTAAAATATATTATTCCGTAATATTTTAGATTTTCCTTCTATCTTGTACCTACTTCTATTTAACAATTTTTTTAAGAATGATAATTAAGTTTTTTTGAATTTTTTTTTCCTAGACTCAAATCCATTCTCCACTATAAAGAATTAAAGCTCAAAACTCTGTAGTGCAAAAATTTTCAGTTAAAAATGTTCAAAGTAAAAAAATCTAGTCCCGTAATGTGCTGAAAAACTTGTTTTTTTTTACTTTAAACACAGATATCTTGCAATTTGTGCGGTCAAAAATTCTGAAATTTTTTCCACACATTCTCATACTAGTTAGGTGTAAGATCTTGCGGTTAGATGTGAAAAAAAACAATTTTCAATTTTTTTTATTCTTTGCTATAGATATGACAGTTTTGAGTGCTTTTTGGCAGAAAAAAGGCCTTGGTCCTTTAGAGGTTAAGGTGGTTTTTAATTTTTTTTCCTTCCCATTTTCTTTGGCTTAAGGTAGTTTATGATTTTTTTTTCTTCCCAATTTTTTCCATGTCATTTATTTTGACTTTAATCTTCATATTTGCCTTTTTTCACTTTACTTGTTTTTATTAAAATGAAGTAAGAGTATTAAAAATCGTCCTTCTTTGCAAATTCTAAGTAATGATACATGGGCCTAAAATACCATGAATTCTAAAATTAGATAATAATAGAGACCATTTAATTGGTCGTGGTCATCAAAATACCCTACCCCCCCCAAAAAAATTGGCTGCACGCGATATCCAAACGTATACATTGAATGATCGCCCCGTGCAAATCTCAACCTACAAATGGTTCAAGAAGGTTTATTGTTTATTATATGGTGCATTTATTCTGATGACCCAAACTACAAATGCTCTGCTTGCAAACATTTTGTAGATAATTTGAAGGTCAGTATTGTCATCTTCAAAGAAAGTATGATGAGAGGTGCAATCATTTGTAATAGGCCATGATGAGTTGAAGGCATTATTCAAAACTACTAAAAAATTTAGCAAAATAATTGATGATATGCTAAAATTTCTACTTCATGTTGTAGTATCAAATCCAAATTTTGAGTAACTTAAAAATCTATAGGTTGATTTATTTGCACCTTCAATATTTGCAACTAGGCCTAGTTGTTTACTTGATTCGAGACAAAAAACAGTGTTTTTTTTTCCGGCGATTTGGTGCAAAATTGCACCAAAATTTTTGACCTAACACCAAGCCTATAGGAAATTTTTAGTAAAATTTTGGATGAAATTGCCAAAAAACTTCAAGTTCAAGAAAAATCTTGGATGAAATCGCCACATTGTGAATGAAAATAGAATTATAGATACGTAGTATCACATTTTCTATCTAGTACATGGATGAATGTTGAAACTTGGAGCACCACCGTAACATTTAATATCGCCACTTTGCCACTTCATGGAAAATGAAAAAAAAAAAAAACTGTCAAAAACAGTAGGAGTTTCAAGATTGCAATGACCCAAATACAACAAGCACATTTTTTTCCCCAAAGATGCAAGTAGTTGAAGAAAAGCACCTTCAAGTAAAGAAATATGGTATAATTTTATTTTGTTTTATTGAATTCTTTTATTATTTTCTAAAAATCAAACATCATTTGAAGTATCCATTCTTTTGGCATTTTCTATTACTCTCTTTTTGTGCATACCTTTTAGAGGTAAATTTTTCTAAACCTCAATTTTTACAATTATATTATTTTGAATGCTTTACAAATTATCCATATTTTATTTTGTTTTAAAAAAATTTATTCCAAAAGTCATTCATTTGTACTCATTGAAATAGGCCCTTTAGAGACAAAAACATGCAATGACCTATAACCTCATTTACATGACCTTAGTGATTGCAAAAAGGTGATTTTTTAAATATAAATTTGAAGATAATAATCTAATGAATGTAATTGAATTTTTAAGAACAAAAGGTAGAATAATTCAAAAAAATTCAAAATTTTATCTTCAAAAATTGATTTGATAAGGGTTACTTATTGATTTTTGAAAGGAAAAAGTCTAAATATTTTCAAGATTTTGCCTCTAATATGTCATTGATTGATTAATCCCTAAACTATTTTTATATTTAGAGGTCCAAAAGTTCTGCTTCAATATACTTGTCTCTAAAGCAAGGCTAAAACCTTCATTTATATTTACCTTTTAACAAATTCAACTATAGGATTATTTTTTTAACTTGATCAAGACTTCAAACTTCAAAGTACATCTTTCCAAAAACTTCAAACATACTTGTCCCCAAAGTAAGGCTAAAATCTTCATCTACATATTTATTTCTTAACAAATTTGACTATAGCATTATTTTATTAACTTGTTCAAGACTTCAAAGTACATCTTTCTAAAACTTATAGTAAATATCTCCATTGATTGCAAGTTCAATGAGACTAAACTTCAAAATGTGGGCTTTTTGAGCCCTTCCACTTTTCCAAAACGAGAAGTTTTGTCTTTCATCATTTTTAGGCTAAAGCACATTTGTCCCATAATTTGAAATTTTGAATGTACATTTTAGAACTTTTAGTCTATATGTTGGAAAAATGTGTTGAAAACACATGTAAATATTTTTTAACCCAATCAAACTTTTATATGGATCTTTAAAAAACTTAAAATGTAGAAGGTGGTACTAAATGGAAAAAACAACTAAACTGCTAATAACTTTACAAGGAATGAATTGAGAATTGCTGATTTTGATGGTGTGAATGTTTTAGAATTTAACAAACTTTATCCTTTATTTTTGTTTTTAATCAAAAGTTTTCAAAATTGAGTTAAAAAAACAACTTTATATGTTTTTTCTACCTTCATTGTCCACAAAATGAAAAATTAGAATTCTAAATATAATTAATGGCATGTGGTATAGAAGACCTTGAAGTAATCATCTTTGTGTATGAATTTTGATACATGAAAAACATAATTTTGGTGGTGATCAACTGATCATAGAGCATGAATGATAAATTTTGTTAAAATGGCAGTATTCTATACACCATTTTTCCATTCATTTCTAGGACAGGTATAGACTTTTAGACCGCACGGGCTAAACATGAAAGTGACAAGTTTGTGAAATTATACCACCATTTTAACAAAATATTGGTTATGACCAATTGACCACCTTTCTAAAATTATTATAAATAGTCCATTATTAACTATTTTTTCAATTTGCTATGTACGGAGTACTTCTGAAGTTCTCACTCTTACGTACATTTCACAACTTCACAAGTATGCCAACACATACATAACTAAATTTCGGAGAAGGTCAAGTCCTAGAGCCTGCGAAGCCATTTGCTTGATTTCGTGGGTAGTCCAGACATTTGAAGCTCGGGTGACCGGTAACCTCGATAACTTCGAGTATTCTGGCCTTAACAAAGATTGTCGAAGACTGATTTCAGAGCTGCCAATGATTTGAGTTGTGCGTATTGATTCATGTTATTCCAATTAAACTGAAATCGAATTCGTATTATGTTCTTGAAACAGGTTTCATGACCCGAGCGTAATTTCACCTCATGACGGCTCAGAGTTCAGACAAGCTCATTCGATCATAGAAGTCAAGTAGAAATCGGGTAGCAGTATCCGATACGTCTGGCTCCGCTACGACGTGATTAAGCAAAGCTTCATCAGATGTAAGGATGTAACATTATCGGGCAAGCCCAGACTGAGCACAGAGATATTACGGCAGTCAAGCTGCCAAATCGTGAAAGATTTATTCCAGTTCTGACCAACTCACGATTTTGCAACACGTGCTTCTATGAAGCCCAAATTAAATAACTAAAACAGATCGATTGACTAAACCTCAATTTCATTCAACCGAACTTGGTAGATATTCCACTACTTTGGCTTGTTCCAGGTTTTAGGACGCGCACCCGGCCCAGGAGGAAACATAAATCCATACCTGTCCGACCCTAGTACGTTTGTGGCCTGAAGATAATTGTATGTCACAATTTTCGGTTCCAGAATCTGGCCAAAGTAACGAAAGTGACGATACTAGCTACGTGACTGTAAGCCTTTGCAATGAAGATGAACACTTTGTCATTGACAGCGGGGACTGATTAATCGGTCGCAAGAATTCCCGTACTGGACGTCGTCCTCAGTCTCCTGAACCAACTAGAACCAGCTGGGCATGTCCTTGAACATAGTCTGCTCGCCATACAACTCCTTAATTGCAGCCACGAGCAAGCGATATTTGGAGGTCCCGTCCGCAATCTCGACCGTCTTCTCCTGCATCGCGTTCACCGCAGGAGGGGATGCCCTCGGGGCCTCCTTCTTGAATCGGACTTGCCGCTTGATGGCTAAGCGCTTCTTCATCGCTCGCTCATTCTGCTCACGAATTGCTGCAGCCTGCTTGGCTTTGAAGATGCGTTCAAGCTCTCGCTCCCTCTCCAGCTGCCTCTCCCTCTCCAGCTCCCTCTCCAGCTCCAGCTCCTTCTGCCTCTCCAGCTCCTTCTCCTTCGCAGTTTTGGTCATGATGTGGCCAAACCTGCCCATCAACTCAGCCCGACGCAGTCGTTTTCTCTCATCTTCGTTCTCCATGGACGGACCTGATCGAGATACGTCGTCGACAGTGGCCTTGGTTGATACAACCATTGCTAGCTCCGATACTGCAACATGAACAATCAATTCAAACATGACTTGCAGAACTGGAAGGTCTCCTAGTGCTGTCAATGACTCTCATTGACAGAAAGTAATGAATTCCAGCTAGCATCAGTAGCCGCACCACCCACCAATGATCTAGTAAACTCAAGCCAGAAATCAAATGAACTGAAGGTCGAAAGTACCTGTTGCAACGACCCTGCTGTAGAAGCGATCCAGAGCAGTTGGACTGGTGGAGCGTCTTCGTTAACGTTCAAAGCACAAAGCACAGAAAAATGTTTCAGTCTCTGGTTGGAACTTCCTTTTATTTGCCTTCCCCAACTCGCGAGACCATCCATCGCTCTTCACCCTAACCCCGTTGGCGAGATTAGCCTTTTAGCCGGGACTACCGAGGCCAATAGCGTTTAATTTCGTGAAATTGGCGGTATTCCATTCCCTTGGCCGGTTCAGGAGGAGCGGTGTACGTGATCCAAAAATCTACACAAGTTGTCTTAGTTTGTGACCTGAATATTAGACCTTTGTGAGGATATACGTCACAATTTTGAGCTTGTGGAGTATCGCTCAGTTAACGAAATCGACGTTCAATGCAGAACAGTGAGCTTCGCGCACGCACAAGCATTTCATTTTAATGGATCCTCAGTGCCCACCTTACCTTTGAATTTAGATTTGCCAGTTCCTTTAGAGCCGGTGCATGATCCTCTCCTTCAGGGCAAGTAAGTAATCAGGCTGTCTTGCAGCTCCACAGATAGTCATTCTTTTTGTTCAGTCCTTGGCACACATTGAAATTTCATTTGACAATAAAAAAAATTGCTACTCCAGGTACACATCCCCAGCTGGAGGCTGACCCTGGAGAAAGATGGACATCACAATTAAGGGCTACCAATGTAAGATCTAACCTCGCTGCCATCTCAGACGCCATTGGACGTCAAAGTAAGCTACCGTAGCGTCCTTAGAGCACGTCATATTCTATAACAAATAAACAATGAACAAAATATTTAAGTCTTAAGTACAATGATACTCGTATACACCATAACGGATATTTAGTTAACCCCTAAAGGACTGAGGCCTTTTTTCTGCCAAAAAACACTGAAAACTGCCATTTCTGTAGCAAAGAGTTAAAAAAAATTTAAATTCTTTTTTTTTCACATCTAACCGTAGGATCTTACACCTAACTAGTATAAAAAAGTGTGGAAAAAATTTCAGAATTTTTGACCGCATAGATTGCAAGATATCTTTGTTTAAAGTGGAAAAAACCAGTTTTTCAGCACATTGCGGGACTGGATTTTTTGACTTTGAACATTTTTAACTTAAAATTTTTGCACTACAGAGTTTTGAGCTTTTAATGCTTGTAGTGGAGAATTGAGTTGAGAGTCTAGGGAAAAAAAAAAAATTCAAAAAAAACTTAATTATCATTCTTAAAAAAATTGTTAAGTAGATGTAGGTACAAGATAGAAGAAAAATCTAAAATATTCATATATTTTAGATGGAATTAAAATGCACTAATCCCAATGGTGGGATTGTTCTAACAAGTAAATCAGACCATGCAAAAAAAAAAAAATTTGAAAAATTTGAAAAATTGCATTCAGAAATGAATCCTAAAGTTATTTTTTTCAAGAAGATGCTCTAACTGCCCGAAAAACAAGAATGTCTATAACTTCCTCATAACAAAGTCAAATGAAATGAATCAAAGCTTTCCAGATAGCCAAAAATATAACCTATGAGAAAAAAAATATTAAAAAAAAAATTCAAATTTTTGTCCATTTTTTTTTGCTGCCCGAGCTGCCCCCCGTAGCCTGTTTTGAGCTTATATGGTCATAACTTTTTTTCCTGGGCACCGATTGTGAAAAAAATTATATTCCCTTGAAGCTAATCAGTTTTTCTACCTCCAAAAAAAGTTTCAAAAAATCAGGAGAAAATTTCAGCCCGTAGGTACCTGCCCGAAAACGCATTTGTCCCCCGTAGGGACAATGGTCCTTTAGGGGTTAAAATGGCAATATTCCACAAACTTGACACTTTCAAATTTAAACAATGTGGTCTGAAATGCAAAAAAGTCCTAGATTTTAGACCATGTGGTCTGAAATCTATACCAGTCCTAGAAAATGAATGGAAAAATGGCGGAAGAATATTGCCATTTCAATGAAATATCTGTTTCTTTAATGGATCCGTGCGGATCCTTCATTTCTGTATTTGTCGAACAATAAAATACAGGAATGCCTTTATTGTTTTGCCCTTCCAATGGGGTTCCTAGTTGTTTGTGGTAAAAAATTCACTACTGATAATGCCTAGCCTGCAACTAAAGGAGGAGCCAGTGTCCAGCTAGAATCATGTAAACTTATTAAGGAATGAATAATTTATTATTTGACAAATATGTCCATACAACGAGTATGTTGAAACGCGATTACAACTTCAGTAGCATGCAATGCCTCATGAATTACTCTAAACTGGGCTGCATGCAAACTGTAGAATGTTCAAACAAAATATCTGGACCATGAACAGTGTCTAGCTAGGACGAATTGAACTGCACACCAACTCGCCAGCGGCCAACCTTAGACATCACATCACATCACAACATCAACGTTTCCAGCGTCGAAATAAAACAAAGCAAAAAAGAATAAAAATACAAATCTGCCGTGAAGGTCGGGATCCTCATGCACGTCGGGATCCACCCTTCCTGCACAAGGAAAGTAGAGTGTGATCCCTCATGGGATTTAATGAAACGTTTCCCAGCTCTTTCCCTGAATAATAGCATAATCTGTGGAGGTAAAAATTGGACCATTACCTCGTGGTAATGGTCAACTTCATGGTTTAGGATTACCACATTGTATTGGATTACCTCATGGCAATGCATTGGGGTAAAAAATTGGTGAGGAGATTATGGGAAATATCAATATGTATACATTATTTAACAATATATAATATAGTATAGTAAAAACTATACAATATAATATTGTACTCTGTATAATACATCCATGTATTATATCATGTACTGTACATACTTCTTACATAGATGTAGTATGTATTGTGGGGGTATGAGAATGAGACTTATCTATTATACTTCACGGGAGCCTCACCAAGGACAATGCTTATGGGATAATGTCTACAACAAAGAATCACATGGTAAAATCACATTTTTTTTGGGAAATGTATTAGCATGTGGGAAAGATACAAAACTTTGCCTGTTCGTGTGTTTATTGTTTGCTGAATTCGCACTTTACCACATGGTGAACTAATATTACCCTTTGATGAACAGTAAAAAGAGGGAAATGTAACGCACTTTGCCTTATGGTGCATAAGGTAAAGCTTGCTACCTTCCGTGAGCTGTTGGGGTCCGCCCGGACCTTCAAGTTGTGTCGAAGAATTCACTACTGATAGCGCCTGCAACGTACTAATAGGCCGAGCCATGGGATATCCCTTACAGATTTTCTGGAATGGGAGCCTTCCTGGTGTCCTGTATCATCCATCGATTTCCACCTTGAGTGGCCTTGATCCATTCCAGTGTATTAGCAACAAGCTTCGGATCACTGTAAATCTTAATCGTCGGCTTATACTGCTTCATGCGTTTCTGCTCTTGCAAACTTGCCGCCTTCAGATCCTCCCCCATGGCCATCTCCGTCACCTTCCACGCCGGTCTCCGATACTCCTCCACCAACTTCCCCACCATCTCATGCACCGGCTGATCAGCTTGAATCCACCGAAACTTGCGAACATCGCTTCGTGCGTCTTTCCGAAACCAGGCGATCTGCTTCTTCACCAAGCCCTTGGAGTTGTGCATGAATAGCCGCAGAAACTCTAGGAACCGCTCTTCGGTCATAACCCCATCCGCCTCCCGTGCTTCCAGCAGAAGATCCATGGCTTCTTCGTAGCCAATTGCAGCAGAAGCAATGTTGGTGCGAGGACGCACGCTTAGATTCAGCAACCACGAAGTTTCCTCTAACAACGCTGGTATCATTTGCTCGCACCGGATGTCTACCCGTGGAAAAAGATCCGCCCGGTGCTGGTAGAGGAAATACGCTTGGAAGTCGTAGTCCCAGTCCCAGTCGAGGTCGCACTGGTGATCGTCGATGTCGCACTCGCCTTCGAATCTGTGGGAAGTGATGTTCTGTCGGTTTTGCATGAAGGAGCGCATGTAAAGGCCTGTGCCGCCGATGACGATGGGGACCAAGCCTCTGGACAGGATGGCTTCCGTTGCGGCCCGGGCGTCCACGACGAAATTTTCCGCGGTGTAGTCGACTGTTGGCAACACCAGGTCCATGACGTGGTGGGGGACGCCTTGGCGCTCCTCCAGAGGGGCCTTGGCGGCGCCGATGTCGAGGCCTTGGTAGACTTGCACGGAGTCTGCGTTCACGATCTCACCGCCGAGGGATTTCGCGAGCTCGATGGAAAGGCGGGTCTTGCCGACTCTGCAAGAAGGGGAATAATACGGTTTAAGAATCTTGTAATATATTCCAGTTTGGAATCTAACTAACTAATCCCAAGTTAAGCCTGCACATTAAGGATTTCGCTAGCAAAGTCGAAAGGCGGGTATGTCCTTCAATTTCGACTCTGCAAGAAGAGAGTAAATGCCAGCTAGAATCTAATCCCAGTTTAAGATGGCAAAAACCACTCATCATGTCAGTTCTCTCTGCATTAGAATACTACAGCAGCCGCTTGCTGCGGAAATTGCCTCTACACGGAAAAATAAAATCAACCATGAATGTGTTTTCATATCCACATTTGGTTCGTTCGCTATTAGTTTAATTTGTTTGCTTTACTTCATTCTTTCCTTCTCAAAAGGTGTCGTAGACAGTGCAGGAATGCCTTTTTTACGAATGAACTAGGGATTTGAATTGTTAGTGCCGGATCCCAGTTGAGTAATTATGTCGAAAATGAGCAAGAGACGAAAATTAAAAAGAACAAACTTTTCAGGAACAATTCGCATGGTGGAAATAAACATCTCAGCAGAAAAGAATTGCGCTTACGCAGTAGGGCCGGAAATTAGAATCACTCGAGGCTTGGTCAATCGGTGAGGCACGTTCACCACCACTTGCTTGGTATTGAAATGGGCTGCCTGAGTTTGCACAGTCTCGGAGCTGCTAGTGATGATGAGTCGTTGGCCTGCTGCACTAGCAGATTTGGGACCATACACAGAAATCCGTCTGGGGAATTTGGAGCCTAGGTCCCTTGGGAGTGGGGATAACCCCGTGAGAGGACGACGGTCACTCAAAAAGCTACTGCCTGAAAGAGCAAAAGAGGTCGACATGGTGGAGCCTTCCCAAAAAAACTAAAGAGAAGAGTATGATCAGCGCAAGACAGATTGCAGTGCAACCTCTTTTGCTCCAATCCAATTCTAACTGCTTGGGAATCCTTCACAACGGGGTAGAACCTGCAAAAAAAACAAAAAAGCAGGGTATGATCAGCTCAAGTTTGCGATGCAACGTCTTTTGCTCCAATTCTAACTGCTCAAGTGGAAAATTCTCACTTCCACAAATTCCTGCATGTACTGTAGACCAAACACAAGAAAATAGCTTGACAAATTCCCCAATCAGCAAAAAATGGGATCTAAGGCAAAAGCAACTTGGACACACATGAACTTGGCGTTTTGCTTGAGAAACGAAGCGAAATTCACAGCTGGAATACTAGGATCGGACAAACCTACAACGAACTTCATGTAAACAAAAACTAAGAAGCCCACGAGGAGAGAGACGGAAAAAATAAGCGGACATGGTTACGCTGAGAAGAAAATTCCGTACCGTAAGTTTCACAAAAGATCCCAACCAAGATCCGAATCAGAAAAGCTGTACTTGTGAAAACGAAGGCCTGGAGAGCAGGAGAGACTTGGTAATGAGGAAATGAGAACTCTGAAGGGTGGTTTCGGCCATTTGTAGGGCAGACATCCGATTGCGCACCTAACGAGACTCACAACTTCGATGACTCACAAACCCCCACCGAGACTTGACACCACAGGACCACCGAAGCTTGTGAATTGCTACATTCCACAGTTCTGCAACCGGGCTTGAAGGTTTCACAGAAACACAGAGTTCACGAAGCTTGCAAATTGCATCATTCCACAGTAACTCAACCATGCTTGCGAGACTTTACGTTTCTGTAAAGGTGGTGCAACGAGCTTGCAGTGGGCTCTCGAAACAAACTGGCACAGATGAGAATGGTCACCAGGGATAACTACTGATCGAATGAGGGCTTCGTCTGTCTGCTTGACTTGAGGTCCCGTTCAAGGCCAGTGGCCGAGTATTCTGGTATTCTCCTGGAGTGAGTGGAATTTACTCACCGGGAATTCAATTGCAATTGAATATCAGAAATTCAAATACAGCTAGATGTAGCCTAGAGATCTAGAATGATCCATTGACTCCCAAGCATGGCTACGCATATAGATCATGAGCATTGATACGTCCATGACCTGTATTGGGAATGATCCACTCCGTAGCATGCCCTGTCTACGCACTGTGCATATTCACACATGCATATTCACACAGAGACTGCCGCTGTGGAGCGTGTCGATTGGCGGAGAGTAATGCGACTGTCAGGAATTGGTCCTCCCGAATTAAGTTGACAAAGACATCTGCGGTGGTGCCTGCACCTTGTGGAAAATCAATGGGCGGGCAGCAGTGCCGTATTCTTGATTTGATGTTTTGCGTTGCCTTTGCGTTGCCTTTGGGTAGATGGATTCCATTCAGTAAGAGTTAGTGAAAACGGCAATTTCCTTAAATTGGTGATATTCCACAAGCCAAAAAATGTGACATACATCTTCGCACGGTTTTCGGTGGAATTCGCTCCTCCTCCTCTAGAAGCTGGTGCTGATCGTGCTCATCCTGAAATGCATGCGTTCTCTCACTTCTCTGTGTCGGTCGGGGTGATGGCGCTCTCACCGCCAAGGCCGTCGATGGTATCATGCTGATTATCTATCCCTTTGGTATCCATTCTCAAACTCTTGGACCATCGACGTACATGGTGTTGCAGTGACTCACCGTAGCGGTTGAACCGACTGAATCAAGAAATCTAGACGTCGAATCCTAGAATTCGAAGTCTGGTGTAGATGAACGTCATCATTTGGGGCATCCAGAGTGCGCCAATTGAACGAACTTGACGATTGATGACATCACAACCTGGAGATTTTCCTGCACTCCGTACGCTAATAACATTAGCTTCCCAGGCAGATGACTTTGCACTAGGAACGATCTATCGGGAAATCAGGGATCGTTCGAATTAAAAGAGGCAAACAAAGAAAAGAAATCTATTTGTGGCACAAAATTTCCCAGTTGACTTCACAAAGATAAAAACGGGACTGGCAATCCGGAAACCAGAGATCGAAAATTTCGCTGTGCTTCGAAGATACAACTGGAAGCACTAAATAATTCGAGAATGCATGTAGTCATCTTTCCCGCCAATCTTAACTCTCAGTTCTCTGCTGCACGCAATGTATTCACAAGCATCAAGCATTCACGTCTCGTCGGTAAGTCTGGTTTGGAGAATTAAGTCTCGTCCGTAAGATTGTTATGCATGGACATGCGATCGGAAGAAGCCTGTCAGTTCGGCTTCTCGGCCACACAATGTACCAATTCAAAATCGCCTACTTCGGATTCACTGCACTTTTCTGTCTCTGTAGCTGCATTTCAGCAATTTGTATACTATACCGATCACCTTCCTTCACAATCACTACGAAATTACCTACGAACACAACCACTGCGACAGGATGCAAAGTTCAGCTCACCAAGAAATAGAGCTTGACAGTTCAGGTGTCGCAAAACCTTCAGAGCTAGAGATTCAATGATCTCACCTGATCAGCTTATCGTCGCGGTTACTACGATGATTCGTTCTCCCACTACGTACCGTAACGGTAGTCGCTGCAACGAATACAAGAGTGCTCAAATTAAGTGATGGAAATTGAAAGTGAAACCTAACGTACGTACGGAATGATTTGAATGAAATTGTTTGAGACTGAGTGAGGTGGGTGTGCATGACGAGAAGAGGAGATACATGTTCAGTTGGGACAAGCCTGCAATTAATTTACATGAATATGAAGTCGCTGCAATTAATTTGCTAAATTTTGCTAAATTTCAATAACATGATGGCGCTGTAAGCCTGTCTCAAGCAAGGGAAAAAATGAAATGATGTGGGGAGCTGGATCTCAAGGAGCCGGCCGGAGCTCAAGAAGCCAAGGAGGGGATGCGGGATGAAAATTCTAGCTAAGCTAGCAGTGATGATTGATGAAACGCATAGGAACAGTTTACATAATCTATCCGTTTAATAAGCTAGCTAATGAAAATGTTAAAATGGTGCATGGAAATTTTTCAATTTTCCAATTTTGACGTTATTCAAATAACAAAATTGTTGTTGTGTAGATCTCGAGGTCCCTCTCAATCTCTCACACTATTATCTTAGAGTAGTGTGCTTTGTAAATGATTAAATAGTCAATTTCATGAAATTGGCATAATTTTGATGCCTAAAATTGTGGCCCATTTATTTACGAAAACCTTTGTATATAAAGTTATAAACAAAAAGAATGTTGGATTAGCTAGGTTTTAAAGGTTCACAAAAAAATTAAAATGTTTGCCAACATTTTGATATTTTGTCAAGAAAGTCATTTTGACTTTCAATCTAGTTTAATTGGACTAACTAGCTAAAGCAAGAAATATTAAAGCCTTTAACATCAATTTTGATAAAGTGGTGCAATTCCAATGCCAATTTTTTTTATTAGAATGTATATAAAAGTCTAAAATCTAGGTCAAGGTTGTTGCAAGAAAGACTATCTATTTTTGTAGCATTTTGTCTAAAACTGGATTTCAGACCCTTAGTATTAGAAGTATTAAGAGTATTTCGTAGCAAAACAATCTCAATTGTTGATCAAAAAATTGACTGAACCTAAAAGTACTGAACATTGCTATAAACTACTTGAAAGTACAAAAACAATACAATGTTCACAAAAAAAAGGCAAATTGTCACAGCAAATAGATACAACAAGGTATAAATTAACAACAAATGAATACAACAAGAAAATCATGAACAAAAGAGCTAGAGGTTGGCAATTTGCGAGGACTTGATGGTGATCAAATTTCACCCAAAAAATGAAGTTGAAACCATCTTCAATGTTCAAAAGTGCGCAAGCAACGAAGCCCTATTTGCACAAATATAGAAGACATAAAATAATTAATGTATTTTTAGATGCCTTTTAGTAGGCACATGCCTCCCTATTGTGGGAATAGACCACAAAAATTTCACATTAATTTTGGATACTCTCTAATACTAAATCCCTCTAAACCTCAAAGTGTAACAAATTAGCAAAATTGACTATTAAACATAGAATAATTTTTTTTAATTTAAAAAAATAAATTCAAATTTAACTTAGCCATCTCCAATATAAATTTCAAATTCACTCGATTTATGCTTTGAAAGTTATATCGAATGACAATTGCATCACTCTAAATGTGATGCAAAATAGTATTGATCTTTCTTGCAATCACTCGACACGTATAGATTTATGTTTCAAAACAAGTGTTATCATAAAATAAGTGCCAAAATTTTAGAATATTATAAATATAATAAAAATTGACTTTCATTCAGTTAACCTTTAAAGGTTCAACATTATAGTTATTGCAAACTTGCAACTAACTCTAGATCTTTTTAGCTTAAATTTTTTGTAGAACTTAGAAGTAGGAATAAAATTCATAGAAAAAAAAATCTAAAATTGTAAATAGTTCTAAAATGGAATTGAAACATGCTATCAATCATAATAGTGGAATTATTATCCCAATTAATATACAACTTGTAGAATTTATTATTAAAAAAATTTATAAAAATTGAATATAATAACAAATCCTACTATAAACACAAAAAAATTCCTATTTATTAAGGGCAATTGCAAGAACCACTTTATTTTATCCCTTTAGATTCAGACAAGTGGTTTTTTTCCTATTTATTGAAGGTGATTGCAAGAACCACTTGTCTTTTTTTGTCCCCTTAGTCTTGGACAAGTGTTTTTTTACTCATAAATTTTGCATCATATGTCAATTTTGTATGAAATTTGAAATAAAGGTACATGTGGTAGTTGTAGATATTGAATAATTTTTTTTAATTTTTTAAAGTTATTTTATTATTTTTAAACATTGGCTAATTAAATGTCTACCTTTGCCATTTAGGGAGAGGTCAAAGGTAGTACTATTTTTGAACCAAAAATGGAAATTTGAAGGTCAAAATTAAGAAACAAGAATTTCTACTAAAGTTAGATTATTAGATAAGATTACAAAGAGATTTTTTTTAAATAATAAAGTGTCCACCTTTTGCATGTGCTCAAAACGCACTACCTTTGCTCAAGAGCAGAGAACACAATTTTTTTTTCCCAAAGATACAAATTGTTGAAGAAGAGCATTTTTAAGCTAGAAAATTTGAATTTTTTTAGTTGATTTTTTTTTAATTTTATTTTCTAAAAATCAACCATCAAAGTATCCACTTTTTGACATTTGTTGTTGCTTTTTTTTTTGTACATAACTTTTAGTGATAAATTTTTCTAGGCCTGAATTGTCACAAACAAACTATTTTGAATGCTTTGCAAATTATTCATATTTTACTTTATTTTTTAGAAATTTTGTTCCAAAAGTCACATTATTCATTGAAATTGTCCATTTTGATAAAAACCTCAAGTGTTTCTTGCAACAACATTTTTAAAAAACCTTTCAAATTTGGTAGGGTTGTAATGACTAATGACGACCTTGCAAAACAAGACTCTTTATAACTTTTACACCACCAATCCAAATGGATTGAATCAAACCTGTCTATGATGACATAAATATATTCTACAACAAAAAAAATTAATATCCTTCATTGGGTATTTACAAAAAACACCTATTGATTTTGTTGCGTTTTACCATACCTATGGTTTGTTTTTCTTGAGTATTTCAAAACTAGAAAAAAAAAATTTAATTTTAAAAAAATATGTCCAATGTATACACCTATAAGATAAAGGTAACCACCAAAGGAAAATCATAGAAAAATTCTTTGAGTAGGAGAACTAGAAAAAAGCCAAATCTCAAGAAAATACATACTTTGATGTTTTAATTAGTAGAAAATAGGAAAAAAATTAAATGAAAAAACTAAAAATTTTACATTTTTAACAACTTTATAGACATGGTCATTTACCAAAAAGCGCCAAAATAATTTTTAATATTTTTCCAAAAGCAAGGAAAATGGGGCCCACTTTGTGGACTTCTACACGACATACAATTAATTATTTTTTTAAATCCTTTTAACAAATGCTAAAAGTATATTAGAAGACCATTACCTTCAAATTTTAGCTCCAAATTTTTTTTGGGGTACTACTTTGTTCAAAAAAATCCAAAACTAGCAAGTGTGATATAAAATTGGGGTCTATTTTTGGATAGTAAAACATTTTTTTTAAATCCAAAAAATTAGACAAAGTGTATAATAGTCATGAGCACCCTGCCTATGAATTTTGAGTCAATTTGTACAAAGCTAGTACATAATATTTTTCTTAAAATTTCTTAAAATTCAAAAAAGCACCAAAAAAAATTTAGAATCATAGGGACTTGCTCAACATAAACCAATTCAAGACTTTAAAGTTAGGAGTTAACATCAAACATCTAAGTTCTCCAATCCAAAAACTAGACATTTTATTATTTTTCTCTTTGGTCAAGTTTAGTTAGTTGATTTGAAATTTCAAGAAAAAATATTTTCTTGTATTGATTTAAAATTGAAAAGATGGATTTTGACAATTATTTTTTTTCTATTCCATTTTCAAAAATTCAATGAACTATTGCAATTGCAAGTTGCATATATTTGAATTTAAATTATACAAATGAATATTTTACATTTTTTTATTTGTATTTGTTTTCCTAAAATTGATTTTTAAATTTTATTATTTTCCGTTCTAGCCTAAATTTTGTTTAAAAATATGTTATTGAAATATATATTATAATTAATATATTTTATTTTTACACTTATTTTTTAAAATCACAGTAATTACATTTTTTCTTCAAATGTTTTTTTGGGGAATTAAAAAAAAAATCTAAAAATTCATAATTTTTTGTAGATTGTATATTGAAAAATATCAATATTTATCATTTAATTACTATTTGACATAATTTTGTTTAACAACAATAATATGATTTGAAGATCATTGCCAAGAATGTTTTAAATTTCAAAGAAACAATTATTTTGAGAAATTGAAATGATGTTTGGCCCCTTACCAATATAACTAGTCATTTAGAGATAATTGTATTGATGCAAAGAGAATACATTAGAAGATATCCCACATGTTGTATGTTCATAACATCTAGTAGCTCTACAATGATGGTGTGGTATATTCCACACCCCAACAATGCTTCATCAGTAACTACTGATGAATTAGACAGGTGGAGGATGTAGAAGCACACCATCACTGTAGAACCAAGGCAACATCAACACATGCTACTGAATGTTATGTTGGTGCATTGAATGAACAAAATTTGAAATTTTTAACAAATCATGAACAATAAGGAAAAGTAATTTTGGTGCAAGTTTAATTTTAATTGGTTTAGGAATGTTGACATTATGTAATCATTACAAAAATTCTTGAAATTGTAATTATTTTCACAAAAATACAATACATTCTTTAAAAACATTGAATGTCTCAGAATAGACGTCCTCCACAAATTTCACAAGAAAAAATTTTCTTATTGGAATTTAAAGCTAAAGCTTTTTCTCATATTCAAATATATATAAAAAATTGTTCAAAAATTTTAATTTTTTATATTACCTAATTTATTATTTAAAATTTAAATTATTTATAATTTATTTTAATATTTTATCTATTTAAAAAAATTAATGAACTTTTGGAAATTGTCCTTCAAAGAATTTTTTTATAGATGTGAATATCAATGAGTTTCCAAAATTTAATTGAAATATGTTCAATTTTGACTATCAAAGTTTGGATTGAAATTAGTCATTGAAATATTAAAATGGAAGTTTTGAAATTCAAAATCTTTACAATAAATCAATTTTTACAAAGTGAAATATGATTTTATAATTGATATACACTTGATATGTACTCATGGTTCATTAATTTTTCTTCATGTTTTATATTTCAAAACTAGATTTCAAAAGTAGGGTTTCAAACAAAACACAATGTACAAAATAGACAAATGTTTGTAAAATCTTTGTATAAAGAATGGTACATTCTACCATGCATTTTTCCTATGTGCAATTTAGGAGTTAAGTATTGAGGTTCATGAAAATGATCTATATTCACTTTTATGCACATTTCCACCCTGATTTTATTTTTATTAAAGTATATTTTTAATACTCCATGCTTAAATGAATATACTCTCTAATAATCCAAAATTTTAAAACTTGTTTTTAATTTAATTAAAATGAAATTTGTAGATTTTTTATATCAAATATCTTTAGAATACCATATTGATTACATAACATCTGTAAAAGAACTAACTAAAGGATGAATTGTAAATTACAATCAAAAAATATAATTTATATTTTAATACATCATAAGATTATTTTCAATTCTTTCAAAAAAATTGAAATACAATGGTGGTTTTGAGGCCCAAAACTACTTCAAAATACTCTTATCTAAAGTAAGGATAAAATCTTCATTTTTTATTTTTTATTCTTTTAGTTAACTTATTCAAGTATGTCTTCTTTAAATTTTGAAATGAAAAATCCCACCCATTGCAAGTCTTATGTGCTAAACCTTGAAAAATAGTTTTTTCTAGCCCTTCCCAAAGGTGAAGTATTATCTTTTAGAAAAATGTATGTAGATTCCATAACTTGTGTGTTTTTGTCACTATGTTGGAAAAGAGATTCAAATACATGGAAAAAAAGATTTGACCAAAAAATCTTTCATATTCATCTTTAAAAAATTTATGAAGTGAAAAGTTGATGAAAGGAAACCCAAAATCACAAATACCTTTGACAAGAGATTGAAAATTATAAATCCCAATGGTAAAAATGTTCTAGTGTACAAACTTACATAAATACTATGTTCTTTGTTTTGATTTTCAAATTTTCAAATTGAGTTTAAAAAATGACTTCATATGATATTTTTAATTTATGTTGCTTAAAAAATAGAGCTCTTCATAACTTTCATCTTACTATTTGGAATTAAATGGTTTAAATGTTATTGTATAGTTGCCAATCTAAATAATCATATAATATTTAATCAATTTTTTTGGTATGCTAATATACATATATGTATGTATATGTGTGTATATTACTTCCCTCCCATTAACAATGTATAAACGAGCCTTTGTATGGTTTTACATTGCAGCGTCGCATTCTTTACCACTAAAGTTGTCTAAAATCAAAACGTGTGCTATAGAAACACAATACCAAATATTTCTTTCCTAGATTGATGATGCTCCAAGATACACATTAAAAAGGTTGAACTCATTGAATTTGTTTGAACCTTTGAACAAACCCAATTAGTATTATAGAATATTTTTTGAGCTTTACCACCTATAATTTTCCTTTAATCCCCATATCAAACTTGCTTTTCAAGTACTGAGTCCGATTATTTTCTCTATACTTTATTCCACACAAAAATTTTACAAAAATTTTCCACCATTTTTTCACCCTAACAAACTAAGGTAGAAACACCCAAAAGCGTCCCTGTACCTAATCTTTGTTCCTAGATGGACATTAAACCGTCCCTAGACTTCCATTGAATGGTCTTTGACATGTGTCATAAAGTTTTCTCCTCTCTTCACTGTGATTGGATAAGTGCTGAATTTGTCAGAATTCAGATTTGGATCTACCTACGGGACGGTTCCAGTGGTCTAGGGGATTGCAACTTTGAAAATTCATAGAAAATACATGCCAAGTCCGAAAAATCTAATTTTTATTTTATTTTTAAATTCATGATTTTCTCTCGCTAACACTACAAAAATATTAAGTTTTTGAAGTGGTGCCTGCAAGTATGCTGAATTCCTTATTTTGACGGTTTTGGGTGCTTCCACCTTAACCCCTAAATGCCCAAGGCCTGTTTTGAGTGACTTGGAATTTGCTCTAAATTGAACAAAATGCCAACATTTTGATAAGTTGTATCAATTTTTTTAAAATTGTAACCGTACCAATTCAAACTAGACATGTTAGAGATCTCATAGGAAAAGAAAACACAACAATATCACTTATAGAGTGAAAGATTATAATGTTTGACCATGAGGGTGTTAAAACTGCAAAAAACTTTCAACCCTCTTTTCACAAGTCGAATCTAAAAAAATGGTGACCAAAAAAATATGAGGTTAAAGAGCCTAACATGTACAACCCCGATCAACTTATGGCTTCTTAAAATCTACTCTATAGTTTTTTTAAATGAATTTTGAATGTGATTTTTGATCCAAGATCTAGTGTATTTGAGGCTCATTTCCAAGAGCTCTCAACACTACGGGAAGTCAAGATTGCAATGGGTACCCTTGCACAAAATCTTCAATAGAAAAATCACTATTGATTATTTTCAAGATCGGATTTTTGATGCTAAAACTAGACTTCACAAAGAACTTTCCAAAAATATTAAACTACTAAAAATAGCAACTTGGTTGAGTTTTGTTTGACTTCAAAGTTTTGCAAACACCAGATTTTGGTGCCTCGGGCATTTAGGGGTTAACAACCGTATTTTTTTCTCAATTCTACCGGCTAACCTTGAACTAGCTGCCGGATTTTCCCGAACACTGATTACGCATTCATCACAAGCTTGACGTGACTGACGCCACCGTGTGTCTCCGACTCCGACGTTCTCTGCCTCGATTGCTGCGCGAAGCCTCTCCCATTTTGCGGGATACCGGTACACATCATCTCGCCACGACCGCCGCGCCATATTTTTCTCGACACCATATGATTCTCCCGCAGTTTCACAATCCTCTCTGGATTCTGGAACATGTAAACTTAGAAAGAATTCTTTTCCTCACAGGGTAGAAAAAATTCTTGCGCTTCTTGGGGTTTGGCACAGATAGAGCTTGCAAGCTAGAGAGCTTCAAGCACCATGGTCGACCCCGCGGACGCCGAGAACGGCAAGAAGCTGCAACAATCCACGCCTGCGTCTTCCACCGAGGCTTACACTCACGGCGGCGTGCGGAAGACGAAATTCGAGCCGAAGCTCCCCACACGGCGCTTGAAGAAGCTGTCCTCCACTTCTTCTCTCAAGAGCGAGCTTCCCCTGGAGGAGCCCACTCTCGGAACGACCATTCCCAAGGAGCTTCAGCGTCTCTTGCAACAGCAGCAGCAGCAGGGGGAGAATAGCGATGGGCGCCACGGGATTGACCGTCCCCAGCAACGCACGTCCAAGGTCGCCTTTGGGTTCAGTGGGGACGCCTCCCCGTCCACTACAGTCAAAAACAGGGGTGTCGGTAGGGGTGTCGGTGAAATTTCGCGTCCACTAGGAGTTCGTGATAGCGAAAGGGGGAGTCGAGTAGTGGAGAAGCAGGAATTTATGCACGAGGAGGCGTTTCTTGGGGTACTACCCAAGAAAGGGGAACGCAAGACCCTCGAGGTTTTCGACCAGGAGAAGTATTTTCCTGTCACGCTGCCTCTGCGGAAGCCTGTTGTTGGTGTTGATACTCGCCGTTTGGACGAAGAGGAGTTTGGGGAAGAGGACGAGATTCAGGATGAGAATGAGGACGGGCTTGAGGCTGCGGAAGAGCTCGGCTTAAGTGAGCCTAAGGATGAGGATACACTGTTCTTTTTCCAGTTTCCGAAGGGATTGCCGCTCTCTTTGAATCCCAGTGGGAAGGAGAAGAAGAAACCCTCGAGGTCGTCGGCGAGACTGGAGGATTTGGGGAAAGGAGGGGCGATGGGGAAGCTTTTGGTTTATGAAAGTGGTGCAGTGAAGTTCAAGGTTGGGGAGGTGGTGTTCGATGCGTTACCTGGGACCGAGTGCACATTCGCACAAGAAGTGGCCGCGGTGAATACGACGACGAAGCAGTGTAGTTTTGTAGGGGAAGTGCACCAGAGAGTGGTGCTCACGCCTGATGTTGTGGATGTGTTGCCGGATTTAACCGATTTGAGAACCAAGAGATGAACCCTAAAGGTTAGAGTGGTTTGAGTGGGTCCCCATGCCTTCATCTGCAACTCAGGTTCGACGTAGATGATCTTTTATGCAGTGTACATATTCATGGGTAGTCCATTTGACGCCCTTGGTGTATATCCCGAGTCTCCGATCACTATTTGCCAACGACCTCGAAGAGGAATCTACACTTCGCTGAGTTTCGGAGTTTCAGGTGAAGACTCCTACTGTAAGTTTACTGTGAATTTATTGTGATTTTATTTTGAGATTTATTGTTTTCCGTAAATCTTTAGTTACAGTGTACATATTCTTATTTTCATTTTGAAGGCACATGACTTAGATTCCATTGCAAAAACGGGTACTTCTCTAACAAGTGCGTTTGACCTTGGAGGAGGACAGAGTTGGCAACTAAGAGCCATTGAACATATTTAAACTCAGATGTACGGGCGGCATGAGTAAGATAGGACACCTAAAATCGACTCTTTTTAGCGGTGAGCATAGTTCCTATTATCAGACTCGTCAAATTTTTATATGCCAAAATTTACATGTACTTGTTAGCAAATGAATGATGATTCTGATGCACCAGAGAATGTCTATTTTGGATGCCGTAGCATGCAGGAGTTATGAAGGTTCCAAGTTTAATGGGAGATGACTTAGAACCGATTCGAATTTTTTTAGTAATCTACAGCCTCTTGATCAATGCTTTCCAGTTTTGTAAGATTTTAGGGTTGCAATTTTGGGTGTCCCTACCTTATTGTAAATGCTGTATTAGTCGTAGATTACGTGCATTAATAGCAAGCATGATAAGCGTTTGTTTGGTTTTGGTAGATTCTAAGAGAGCCTTGAGACTCTATGGTAGTACAAGGTGGTGCCTACATGGAAGCGGACATCATGGTGCTATCATCAACAAATTGCCACTGCTTCACCAAAACCTGGCATCTGTAAGATTCAGCAAGTAGCACAGTCTGGTTTTGTGAGGATGTAGGGAATCTGTTGCACTAATTTATATTAGAAGAAACCAACGTGGGCTTGTTCAAAGAATAGATCTGAATTAGATCCTCTGTCACTCTTTGAAATCTCTGGTATGTCCATTCTTGGTGAGGAATTAGAGTTTAATTGAAGACATGCAATAGCCAGCGTTGGGGCATATTTTTGAAAAAATTCATTGCGACCCTGAGATCATTTTTTTCGAATCATCTTTCTTTTTCTAGCAGGGCGTGTAGTTGCTGTACATTCTTTACAGATTTCCCATTTTCTGCATACCCTTCTACCTGTTAACTGTTGTCTGTAGCGGTATTGAAGCTTTGGGACAGCAAGGTGAAAGATATACCAGATATGTATTGTGCAATTTGAATGGGAGTATTATGATGGCCTAACGTGATTCTGGGCAGATAGCAATCAGCATTTCACATTCAAACTTGGGCCCTTAAAAGCTTGATTGATGTACCTAAAAAGCAATTGCACCTAATTGTGACGAGTTTCTAGAAGCCTATAGTTTACACCATCTATAGTCTCATGAGAGCTTAGGTTGAATTTTGGGCACACCTATTTTCAGCACTTTGAAAATCCATAGTTTATGGTGTCCAGAAAATGCATATCAAGAGAATCTTGAAAACTCAATAAGACCCAACAAAAATTTAGAAAATTTGATAATAGAATTTGTAATAGAAACCATGTCCAAATGCTTGTTGTAGACAATTTTTGGTTTTTCAAGTTTTTATTCTCTTTTCAATAAACATCCTGTGAGGTATGTATTTTAATTCAATAGAATCTCCCAATGATTCTTGAAGATTAGATTATAGAAGAGATTCTTTGAGAATTTTTGGCAATCAAATTGTAATTTTATATTGTTTATGAGTGGTGAAGATGGAAGTGTATCTATATGTTCAATAGGATTGGCTTCTACTTGTTCAACAAATTTTGGTCAACTAGTTACTATGCTATCCATCCTCTCTTTTGACTTTTTTTGAAAAAATATCCCCTTAACCCTTAA
Organism: Pseudisothecium myosuroides; assembly: GCA_951799445.1. Taxonomy (NCBI): domain Eukaryota; kingdom Viridiplantae; phylum Streptophyta; class Bryopsida; order Hypnales; family Lembophyllaceae; genus Pseudisothecium; species Pseudisothecium myosuroides. Next base: position 6,240,681 of record OX637289.1, on the reverse strand, counting down.
ACGACGGGCTCATAACCGTGGAAATCATTTGTTTTGTCACCGTGTGGATTGTAGGATTAAAATAATGCAAAAGCATTCATTGGAAGTCAAATTACTGTAGATTTCTTCCCTTTCTCCACACAATTTGGAGGATGAATAGTTGCACTTCTCTCTTATATAGGAGATTCTCTTGTCATTCATCGGCCTCAAAACATCCGCCATGTTGTTCAAGGGTTAATTCACCTCACGAACATTGAAATGTTGTTTAAGGGCTAATATAAATTCATTCCTATCGCATTGGTGATGATATGAAATTGCAATGAGGTCAAATTACTTGCATAGGTGATATTAGATGGATTCTTAAAACCTTTTTTAATAGAAGATTCCTATATATTAGTGAGAAAAATTCTTCAATATTGGTCTCTTATTCTTGATTTGAGAAAAAATCATCTATCTATCCAAATCATCAACTTGAAGTTGTCAAATTGGATGTACTTGTCATCATCATATATATGTTTATTTACGATATGTAAAGTCATGTGGCTACAAAATAATCTTGTAAAACTACAAGTTAAATGTTCTAGGGTAGAAGATATTATGCTACTCTAGATTCTAAATAGTTAGTCCTTTATAGATGGAATTAGAATTTTGAAATAACCAGTTTGATTGATCATACCTTCAAAAGTTTAATCTGGATGGAAAAAGTCATTATATCCCTAGATAGAATGAAGACATTGTGGATGTTAGTTCTAAAAATAATCATTTGAATTCATATGAATTTCTATATAAACTCTTCAAAATTGCCCCCCAAAAAGTATTAGACATCTTCCAATCCTTAAAAGATTAACCTTGTAAAGAAGGGCCCATGACCTTTGGTTTTAAGCCTCAACTATCATCACATTGTTTACTAAAATTTTGCAACTAGATATGAATGAAAAATTTCAAATTTATTTTTCAAAGATGATGTCATATGTCTACTACAAGTTATAATATTTTCAGATCTTTTGAAAAGAAATTGAAACTGCTATGAATTTTTTTAGAAAAAAATGAAAAAAATGAATATCAAATACAAAATATATTGAAAAAATATATAACTTTCACCGTAGATGTATATTATAGTATAGAAATTATGGTATAAACCAAAGTTATCATATCATTCTAAAATTAGAAAAAAAACACGGTTATGGGTCTAAAGTTCATATTGCTATAAAATATTGAAATTTATGATTTTTTCAAAAATTCCAATTGGAATAGAAATTGCACTTGATAAGCTTTATTTCATTAGTTAGATTCAAATTCAAAAAAACATCATTTTTATGGCTGAAATTCACATCAAGAGAAAACAGCAAGAAATGGCGAAAATACACTACAAGGGTGATCCGTGGATTGAACATCTTCTTTTTAAAAAAAATTAATAAGACCATAACAAGGTTCTTTGTAGTACTATTCACTGAAAATGTGCTCAAGTACTCTCCAAATAAATAAATTGGATGAAAACATTTTTTTCCATCCTACAATGCCAAGTAAAGTCATCTATCGGACACTTAGTATCCATAGTAGCACTACAAGGTTAAGGTAAAATTCAGCTTAGGATGATGAAAAAACATATTATGGCATATGTAGCCATGTGATGGAGCTCCAAAATAAGTATCGAAATTTATCTCTATTAATAGAACTATTCCTTGGCTAGATTCTTGCCCTAAACATAAGGTGGCGACACCCATAAGCGTGACTGTCCCCATGGGCGTTACCTACGATATGACCCATGATTGTTGTGTTGTATCCCATGGCTGCAAAGTATGAAAAAATGACGGTCATGGGAACAACGTCAGCTGAATGACGTGTCCCTGGTTTTGGAAGTACCATAAATGAAAGGCAGTTTCATGAGAACCAATATTTTATGAATGGATACGTGAAAATGGGTGGGGCCTTGGTTTTGGATACTGTGCATGGTGGCTTCAAGTATAATGGATACAATTAAACGTGCAGCCTTTCATGGTTTCTTCAATTATACAGACGAATATGGAGGCCATGCTGGCAATATTAGGTGGCACTACAGTTATTACTATGTACTCAAAGTGGCGGCAGTGCAAGGTCATGGAACAGTGGACACTGTAAGTTTTGTTCACAAAGCACTGTTAGTGTTTCACATTCTTCAGAACTACTGATGTGATTAAGCTAAAATTAGTGAGAGACGACGACGTAAACATTACTAGAGTACCAGGAGCTGGACATACGTGAGGAAGCTTGACGTGATTACGCTAGAATTGGTGAGACCGTAGCTTTGCAAGCAATAATGGAAGTTGATCCATATTTTCATGAGAGTGACATCGAATCATGGGCGCCTGAACTCCGCTCATACGATCTGGGAGGAGAAGCAGCGTGGTCCGAATTCACGGAGAATCAAACTACTGTGGATCTGTTGCATGGAGGAGGGGCGGGCGGAGACCACAGACCTGCGCCAAATGTGACCACTGAACCTGGCTTCGAAACGTGGCGCTTGGGGCCGGTGGCGGAGGCAGGAGCGAGCGCAGTGGAGGCGGGTCTGGCGGAGGGCAGCTGGCTCCGATCAGTGAGCGAGAGAGTGGGGTCGGCTGCAGGAGCTGCGCTGCCGACTGGGCCTGCAACGACCGGGCCAGCGCTTGAGCCGTGGCCCAACCATGGCGACGAGCAGGTGGGTATGTCGCAGCAAGGGCGCGTACTGCGGCCTAGGCTCGCAGCAAGCATCGGGACTGATCCCAGTCCTTCCAGCGTACATCAACAACGTCGCCACCGAAGGAAGCAGACAGGCGCTTGGACCAACAAGCAGTTGGCACTGGCCGTGGCTGCCATAGAGGGAGGCACCCAAATTGCAACGGCAGCAAGGGCATTCAGCATTCCACAGTCATCATTACGTGATCACATCTATGGGAGAACTGTACAGCGGAAGAAGGGGAAACAAGGTGTCCTAAGCGTTGAGGAAGACAAAGCGCTCGTTAAGTGGATGCTGGACATGCAGAACATTGCACACCCAATCTCAATCATGGAGCTTAAGAGCAAGGTTACGGAGATTACAGAGGATAGGTGGACTCCCTTCAAGGACGGCATTCCAGGCCGTGGCTGGCTGCGGTGGTTTCGCAATCGCCACCCGGAGTTGACACTGAGAACTCCACAAGGTTTAGACGAAGCACGTGCTCAAGGGCTCAATCCCACTAGCGTTGCAACATTTTATGAAAACTTGCGTGCAGCGTACGAGAGACAGCAGTATCCAGCGTCACACATTTGGAACGCTGATGAGTCTGGAGCGCAGGCGGGCAGGTCTGGAGGTGCCACTTTGGTATTTGCACGGCGGGGCACCCGATCTGTCCATGCAGCATTACCAAACAACAAAGAACATCTGACAGTACTCTCATGCGTGAACGCAGCAGGCCAGTGCATTCCAAATTTTTATGTTTTCAAAGGCAAACGTAAAGTTCGAAATTACATAGCAAAATGTGAACCTGGAGCCTGCATGGCTATGCAACACAAGGGCTGGATGACTGGTTTTCTCTTCCTAGCATGGATCTCTCACTTCACTCGCAAAGTCAGGGAGAGGTTTGAACTATCAGAGCAAAGTCGACACCTACTACTTCTAGATGGTCATACATCACACGTCACATTGGAAGTGGTTCAGAGAGCTCGGCTGGAAGGTCTTGACATAATATCGTTACCTAGCCACACAAGCCACAGGTTGCAGCCGCTGGATGTCAGTATATTCAAGCCCTTCAAGACAGCGTTTCGAAGATGCAGAGATCAATGGACCATTCACAACAAAGGCAAGGGTGCACGCAAAGAAGAATTGGCAGAATGGGTGTCCATAGGCTTGAGAAAGGCACTCACAGCAACAAAGATCATGAAAGGCTTTGCAACGACGGGGATCTTGCCACTGAATTCTTCAGCCATGGACGCCTACATGGGACCAAGTACTGTCTATACATTGCCAGTAGAAGCTGACGGAGAAGCTGATGACGAAGAGGAGGACGCAGAAGAACCAGCAGCTCAGCAAACGCAAGATGTGCCCCTCAATGAGACACAGTCTCCACCGCGCCAATACTTTGTTCTAAGTGACGACCAGTCCAGCCAGCCTTCGGAGGAGAGTAGCCAGTCCGACGGAGAGGGAGATGGGCCATCGAATGCAACCGAACTTTTCCCCCTCCCTCACTTTCACCGAGCCAAACGCAGGAAAACAGCAGAGCCAATGGTGGACTACTCCAACTCCATCCTAATGACCTCCAACGAATACATATCCGCCATGACAGAGAAGGCAGCACGCAAGGAAGCAGTAGCACGGGAGAGAAAAGAACGAAAGCAACAAGCAGCAGAGCGCAAGCTTCTCAGGGAACAAGAGAAGAGTCGCAAGCAGGCGGAGAAGCTACTAAGGAAGATACAGAATGACCAGAAGAAAGCTGAGCGAGAGAGACAGAAGGTGATGAGAGCGGAGGAGCGAGAGAAAAGACGGGGAGGTGCAGCCAGTCGACGTCGCCGAGGAGGAGGCGGCCCGGGTGCGGAAGTCGACGTTGGCGCAGGCGGGAGCGTCGCAAGCGGGAGCTAATCAGGCGGGTTCGGCAGAGACAAGGGGAAGGGGTTCAAATTCAAACGGCCCCTCCCTCGGTAGGACCGCCAGCCCCAACGACTGGCGCGGCAGTTGCGACGAAGGGGAGATGGCGCCTTCACAGTCTGACCTGCCAGCGCTGCGATGCAGTGGTCCAAGGTTTCATGGTTGCGGCTACATCACCCCTGGAGGCCACGCCACCTTCCTCTCTGAACGACTTTCTTGTACAGCTCAGACAGTCTGACATTCCTACTTAATGGGTATTGTAGATTACTTTATGGCGGTTTTACAGGCGGCATGCATCTATTTCAAGCATTGTACATTGTTAGCATAGGATTCCCGTTGGACAGTGAAGGCTGCTATTTGCTTCTACTTTAGCAGATCCTACTGCCAGGCATGGATTTTGTGCTATTTTCCTCTTTGTAAAAATATTGCGAACACATGCTTTTGAGTGCCACTCAGCAAGTGACGCCACTATTTTTGGTTTGTTCTTCCGCATGTACTGATATAAATTTCAAGTATTTTCGGCTAATTCTGGTATTCCAATTCCCTTAAAAGCACGGTTATGGGTGTCGATACCTTAAGTATTGTAAACAAGAAAACTTAGGGTAAACATTGGATACATTTGCATTCAACTCTTTAAAAATTCATAGTTCATTCATACATCATACAACTATACAAGATAAAACAATCTTGAATCTTCTTTCAATTTCCAACATTATTCCAAACAAATTTTGAAAATATAATAATAGAAACCATGCTCATTCATACAATTTTTAACTGTAATTGCCTCAATTGCAGTACGGTATTTGAACAAGAAAATTGCCCTATTGATGAATATTTGTCAAAGTGATTTGTGAATTTAGTTCTACACTTTTTATTGCATAGTGACTGTACAAATGAATAATTGTGCAAACTCCTTCATTTGTTCCTACTTACATATTCATTTGAAATCATTAGAAGAGAATTGAGGGCAAGGGAGGGTCGCGGGTTATCTTGAGTTCTCAGACTGTGAGAACTTGCCACATCAGCAATCTGACGTGGTCGAGAGAGTGTCATGTTAAATTTTTTATTTTTTTATTTTTTTGCAAAAACAAAATTCTAATAGTGTTATTGATGGTTCAGTACATGGGAACATACAAGGGGAACAAGCCTAAAACGGCCCTCCCTTGCCCTTAAATCTCCTCTAAGGCTTATAAAAACGGTTTGGTCATTGTAGAGATCATCTTTTTTTTATACAATATGAATCATCTACTTTCCAAACAAAAAAAAAAAAAAATCATTTGAGGTCATACTATTGTGCAAATCCTCCCCAGTTTTCACACAAAATTCTAAGAATTAACATTTGCACTTCTATCATTCTTATATAAAAAGATTCTTTGTCATCCATGAGACACTTAGTGTCTGAAGCTTCATTACAAGGTTAAACGGTGTGAACACAAAGAACCAAAGAATGCACCTATGGGTCCAAAAATTGAATCATATTTGAGTCAGTACCTATCGCCAAGGATAGCATCCTTCCAGCTTAACCCCTAAAGGACCAAACAGTTTTTTGGCAATATAGCGATTTTGGGCAGCTCACTACGAATGGAGTTTTTATTTTTTCTCCTTTGAAAATCTTACACAACATGTGCCCCAAGGAGTAGTTTATAGGCCCAACAATTTTTATAACATTTGACTACATGGTTAAAAAATTATTGTATGATATATCATTTTCAACGAAGTGCGGATAGCCCGGGCAGCTCAAAAAAATTCTTACAAAATCACTTTTTTTGAAAATAAAAATTTGAAATTGGTTCTTTAGATTTATATATACGTGGAAAGATTTGAATAATTTCATTTTGATTAATGAGATGAAATTTATGAGGAGTTTTAGTTTGACGGTAGTTATGGAGTCTCTACTCTAGAATTAACCTTGAAGTCCTTTAATTAATTCAATTTTCAATATTTTTGAAAAAAATAAAAACTTTGAATGTAGATTTTTTATTACAACATTATAACCGGTGAAATTAGCATTTTTCAATTCCATAAATAAATTCTTGACAATTTAGTATTTTGGATCATTCTCTACTTCTTTCTACTTAATATTTTTTTCCTATATGTTGTGCAATTTCAAATGATCTGAAATTTTTCAAACATGTAGCCAATTTGCCTTGAATAATGAATCCAAAGAGTTACCACCATTTTGGACATTTTTTCATACAAATCTGACCTTGTGAAGTGCAACTGTCCGGTTTTTCACAGGGAGAAAAAAAGCATTTTTGTCATTTCAAACGCTAATATCTTGCAATCTACGTTGTGGAAAATTCTGAAATTTTTTCCACATATTCTCAAACTAGTGTAATACAAGATCATATGGTTAAATATGTTCAAAAATGTTTTTTTTTTAAATTTTGGTAATTCTATTAGAAATGGCAGTTTTGGAACTGTTTGGGTGAAAACATAGTCAAAAACCTTTCGGGGTTAACTCCAACATGCCCAAGGCATTTTTAGGCACCAGAACCATTGAAAACTGCCATTCTATTGCGTTTAGTGAAAAAAAATTGAAAATATTTTTTTCCAAAATGTAATCGTAGGATCTTGAATTTAACTTATATGAAAGTATGTGGTAAAAATTTCACAAGGTTTCACCGTACGGATTGAAAGATATAGTCAAAGTTTTTTTCTCTATTGTGCCCTAAAATTTCAGATGCCTTTGACCGCCTTATGCTCAAATTTTTTGCACTACATATTGTAAAGTTAAAAAACATATCTTGTAGGTAATCAAGTTAGGCATATGCATACCAATTTTCAAGGCAATCCAACATACCTAACACCTCCAAAAAAATCTTGCATTGCCACAATGTTCTAAGAATTGACAATATACTAGGCCATCTTTAAATCAATTTTCCCACAACATACTTAGAAATATTGAAAATTGAAACGGTGAATACAAAAATATAGTCATATTTGACAAGTAGGAATTCTTTTTTAAAAAGGCTCAGAATTTCAAATTTCTATGAGCTTTTGAAATCTACAACGGCCTCTAAACAAGCTTACAGAGTAGGCAATCCTTGTAGAAAGGGATCCTAGATGTCCACCTCCCCTTTGCCTGCCATCTCATCCACCTATACTGCCCAGCAAACTACTTATGGCAAGAAAACATCATACCTTCCACGATACAAATTGGATTTTGATGAAATTTACATGTACGCAAAGCTCATGAGAAACTACACACACACACACAACAAGTTTCAAAAAATCAAATCGAAAATCCAGATTTAACGAGTTTGCCCAAAATCTCAAGTATCCCCAACGGGACTTTGGTTCTTTAGGAGTTAACTTTCAAGAATTTCATAGAAATGCAACATTTTCAAAACTTCAGACAACAAAACACACATAATCCTACAGGAACAATCAGTCAAATATAAGTAAATCAGGAATGCTAATCCCACTTCAATCGGGATTTCTGCTTAAATAACTGAATCACTGAGTACTCATTCAAGCCGTTCCTTCCACGTCGAGCCAAGCTCAGTTCTCGTGCACTTCCAGGAAAGTTCATCTCCCGTTTTTTCGGATTCTATTGCATGATCGCGGGCTTCTTCACCTGAAGGTGCCTGCACGTTGATGCATGAAGAAAGCACACTGCAAGTTATGTAAAGGAGACTGACGTACTGTCTGGAGGCCTAGTGGAAGAGAATAGCTAGGTTCTCACTTTTGTAATTAATCTTATAAGAATGAATTTAGATCCCCGTTTGGACCGGATTCATTGGGATAAAACACCTAAGGAACTTCAACACCAAGCGGTGCCATCCATGATATCATACCTGCAGTTAAGTTGTGACCAGACAATCGCTGTGGCTGAATTCGTCAAGATAGCTAGACAGACAAGCAAAATCTTGGGCAATGGCGGCTTGGGTTCGTTAGACACAGTCAGTTGGCCAGTGCCGTAAAGGTTTGAAACACTGGTACACTAAAAAGGGTATTTAACTTAGTGTTGGCAACACTATTTGCAAACCATGACACTAAATTATATCATTAAGTCTACTAAAGTAAGTAACATTAAATGTAATTTCTAACATTAAATATACTCTATGATAAATCTGAAATCTGAAAATGTTTACATTTAGTGTTAGAACTTATTAAAGGAAGGTAGAAGGGAAGAGAAGGCAAAGGCGGCGCATTGAAGTTTAGCACTACACTAATCGTCTTAAAATTGACATTTAGTGTAGGGTCAAGTAGGGTGGTAATTACACTAAATGTAATTCAACACTAAATACCCTTTTTAGTGTAGTGGAATGATTGATGACAGCTCACAAAGAATGGGAGGTAGAATGAGAATCATTCTTAGGATCTAGGACTCAATGGAACTCTTAACCCCTAAAGGCCCAAGGCCTTTTTTTCTGCCAAAAAACACTCAAAACTGCCATTTCTATAGCAAAAAGTACAAAAAAATTCAAATTGTTTTTTTTCCACATCTAACCGTAGGATCTTACACCTAATTGGTATGAGAATGTGTGGAAAAAATTTCAGAATTTTTGACCGCACAGATTGCAAGATATCTGCGTTTAAAGTGGAAAAAACAAGTTTTTCAGCACATTGCGGGACCAGATTTTTTTACTTTAAACATTTTTAACTTAAAATTTTTGCACTACAGCGTTTTGAGCTTTAAATCTTTATAGTGGAGAATTGAGTTGAGAGTCTGGGGGGGAAAAAAAATTTCAAAAAAACTTAATTATCATTCTTAAAAAAATTGTTAAGTAGAAGTAGGTACAAGATAGAAGGAAAATCTAAAATATTCATATATTTTAGATGGAATTAAAATGCACTAATCCCAATGGTGAGATTGTTCTAGCAAGTAAACTAAACCATTCCAAAAAAAAAAATTTGAAAAATTTGAAAAATTGCATTCCGAAATGCATCCTACAAGTTATTTTTTTCAAGAAGGTGCTCTAACTGCCCGAAAAACAAGAATGTCCATAACTTCCTCATAACAAATCCAAATGAAATGAATCAAAGCTTTCTAGATAGACAAAAATATAATCTATGAGAAAAAAAATATTTAAAAAAAAAATTCAAAATTTTGCAAATTTTTTTTGCTGCCCCCCATCCCCACGCATTCCAAGAAATGGCATAACTTCTCGCTCAAAGGTCTGATTTCAATTTTTTTTTGCCACGTACCTCTCTCAATTCTTCATTTTCACAAAAAGTTTCAAAAAATCAGGAGAAAATTTCAGCAAAAAGGTACATGCCCAAAAACGCATTTGTCCCCCGAAGGGACAATGGGCTTTTAGGGGTTAACTTAATACGGAGTATTTCAAATCACAAAAAAACAGTAGGCAAGCTTGAAACTCATCCGACTTCCTTGCTAAGAGCATTCCCACCCGTGTCCGTTGAGTTTGACTCGCCAGAACAGATTGAGCGGGCCCTGGCACGGTGAAGGCCAGAGGGTGGAGCAGGGATTCCGACCATCCTTCCCTCTGCTCCCACTTCCAAACTTGTTTTCCACCTTTCTAGGCTATGTGTGGCTTCTACACAGGCTTCTTGCTTGTGGTCTTCACCAAGTGTTTCCAAAAATACTGCGCAATGCCATACTTGAACAAACTCTGACAATACGATTCTACACAATTTGCGGTCTTGAGTCACTGAAGAGCCTCACTACTGTTGCGTGGCCAAGTGTATTTTGGACGTGGCCGCTCTTGAAGTTGCTTGTGCAAGAGTCACGGTGGGGGTGAGAAACAAGCAAGGGCCCGCGGGGAGATGGTGCGGCTGCGCCCAGCGTGTCATGGTGGGAATGATCAAAGGTAGGTACCCCCAAATGTGCCACTGACCTTAAATTGCCATACTCTATGGTACTGCACATCTCCAAAATCAATTTTGTACCTATGTAGAAGAAACCATTTTAAAACCAAACGGTTGCTCCTTGATAATTTTTGCATACAGTATCCAAATATTGCATTCTCTAGTGTGTTGGAACCTCCTTTCACTGCCCAACAAAAACATATAAAAATATGATCAGTCTAATAATAGTGAATAGGCTCAGTAGCTAAAAGTGGCGGTTTGGGGGGACCCATCTTAATGATTCTTCAGTTGTGTGAGCCCAAAATCTAACGTGCTTGAAACACATAATTGAACAATCCAATCAGCCATGATGAGAAACTCCAATAAATTTCACTTCTGAGGTCTCAATTGGTCACTGTAATTGAATGAAAAATGTTTGTTTTCCATAGATGAAATCAATTGCCTTCTAGAAGTCGTAAAAAATTAAACCCTTTGTTGCAAAGGTTTTAAATCATTTTGAATTCTGTGAAAGAAAAAATGAGAAAATTCGTACCCTGTATCATATAGAATATATAATTTTAAATATTTAATGTTTACAATAGAAGTATATTATAGTACAAAATTTAACAATGTAATGTAAACCAAATTTTTTCTATTTTTCAATATTTGAAAAAAATAGATTTTTTTTTGTAAACATAGTGATATATATATATTTGCAATTATAATAAGAGTCATTCAAGTGTGTGGATTTGATAAATTTACAAGTTGACTTGAAATAAAAATTGGACTTGGTAAGACTCATTTCATTAAGTAGCTTAATAAAACAAGACCATTTAAATCCAAAAGGATTGAAATATGCTTTTGACAAAAATTGACACTTCCAGATCAATGTCATATGATAAACTCTGAATTTAAAAATGGACCTATATAGACTCTCATATTTAGCTAGTATACATTTTAGGCAAGAATCTGTATGAATTAGTTTTGAAATAGGTTACCATCATATAAGATAAGTCAGGCTATTGTCATCCTACCTAAGACAAAAACCTAAGTAGACAACAACTCCTTGCATCAATCCATGACAAACTATTTTCAATAAATCAGATTTGGACTACATTAGATTGACTTGGCAGCCACAATCAATGTTGTGGATGATGGTGATGGAATGAATAGTCACTACAATAGGATCTTCCACATTTTGAGTGTAAATTCTTCAGAAGAAGTGACTTTTTTAGGCCTTCATGTTGTAGCCATGTTAGGAAATATTGTGGCTGCACATTAGGTGAGTAAGTTGACCATCATAGATATACTTTTTTTTTTTGGTTAATTTTGGGGTAAAGTCTAGAGACTCTTTTGGGCCAATTGGACAGCACACTTCAAAAATTGACAATAAACTCATACTTTGTCAAAACAAAATTTTATTTCAATTACTGTCCCCATTTCTCACATTTACCTTTACATGGACAAAAAAAATACCTTTTTCAACAAATGAATGCCAACAGGGCCAACCAGTCATTCTGCCTGTCAAAGGCTGGTCAACCTCATTAACTTATTAGTCATGTACAAGACCATGCAAGCATGTTGGGGAACGTGGAAAAGCTCCCCTTTCTTATAATTACAGGCAGTCCCATGCCCCTCTCATCCCACGTGGCACTTTGAACACGTCGCCCAGTCAGCTCCCAGTCAAGCCACAGGTGGGGTAAACCCCCGACAGCTGTAACTTACCTCCCGCACGACGTCCACGTCAGATCGATGTGGAACCCAGAGATGCCAAGTCAGCAAGCCACGCTGGCACAAACTCAAGGGACACAGCTGACCACTCAGCTCCTTCTCCCCGCTCACGGACGCGTCCATCCCACGGAAGGCGCGCCAGAACCCCCCTCATCTCCCGTGACCTAAATCCACAGAAATCCTGTTTCAGAAAAAACGTGAGAGAGGTCTTATTGGGTAGTCAAAAGTTTTTTATTTACTCTTTTTCATTACCCCCAATCAGAAATATAAATATAAGAAAAAATAAATTATATTCAATTTTTCATTACCTCCAATCAGAAACTGAAAATAAAAGTTCTCCTATATTCATTTTTCTAGCTTTACCCCCACCAAGAAAAACATGGGAGAGGTCTTATTAGAGGCTTTATGGGGTGTCTCTTTTGAGTGGGTAGTGGATAGTCGGAATAGTTTTATATACTTTTCATTATCCTCCAATCAAAAAATCAGAAAAAAAATTCCGTATTCATTTTTCATTAGACGTACCAAGAAACACGTGATCAGAGAGGTCTTATTAGAGGATATATTATGGGGTGTTGTGTAAATGAATAGTCAAATTTTATTTATTTATTTTACCTCCATCAAAAAATAACAATAAAAATTCTCCATTCATTTTTCATTTACCTCTACCAAGAAAAACATGGAAGAGGTCTTATTAGATGCTCTATGGGGTGTCTCTTTTGAGTGGATAGTCAAAATAGTTTTATCAACTAGTTTTTATTACCCCACTTGTTTAGAATATAAGAATAAAAATTCTATATTCATTTTTCAATACCTCCAAATCAGATCTATTTTTTGAATGCACATGTGATAAAAATTGAAACGGAATACATGACTTCATGTCATATCCATATATCATACGATATATCCATATACATGCCTTGCCCATATGTATACCACATACCATACCCATACGTCATATTTGTACCCGAGTGTCCATATCTATATCTCATATTCGTCCGCCATACCCGTATGTCCATATGCATACCCATTTCAACGTATACCATATATTCAGGTGTGCTAAAAAAAATATTTTACGGGGTCCACTGTTGGCTTTTCAAATTTATTTATTTATTTTTAATATTTTTAATATTTAATATTTTTTTAACAAATTATTTTATATATATATATATATATATTTATTTTTCTTGAAACACATGGACAATTTCCATTGATAAAATTATTTAATATTTGGAGGACAAGCAGGTTGTCTCTTGTCAGGTGATATTGATAGTACAACTCTTTGCGGCAGAAGGCGGCACATTCTTTTTGCAGCTTCAAATCTTGCTCCAGACTTGCTGTTGCATGCACCACCTTTATCGCCTTCATCGTCACCACCATTTCTTGAGCTCCGTTTGCGATTAATTCCGATCCTCACGCGCTCTGTTTTTGTGGAAGGGGATGCACATGATCGCAGCGGCAATTCAAGGTGGAAGCTCTGAGTCTTGGCTCATTTTTTTTTTTTTTCGGTGTCTGTGCTGGATCTAGCTGCGGCTGGAGCGGAGCGGAGCGGGTGATTGATTCTTCGTATGGAATTGGTGTCTTGGTCGTTGCCAAAGGTGGTGGTGGAATCGGACTGACTGAGGGATGAAAGTTTTGTTGTGAGAAATTTCTTTGAGAAAAATTGTTCGCGCATGTTGGATGTTGTTGGGAGCGGCGCGAGTTGAATTCGAGAGGATTGTTTGCTTTTGTTGAGCTAGCGGGGTTGCAGGTTTGTGAGGGTGTAAGGTCCTCGAGAAGGTCTCGTTCATTATTTCGGGTGTAATTTCTTTTCTTTAGGCTTGGGGGATGATAGGTTGTGAGACATGAGTTCAATTAGAAAGTGTAGAATTGATTTCGGAGCGTGTTGGGGGTTTATCAGGGATGTGCGAAGGGTATGTGATGGGGAGATTGAGGGTAAGCTTAGAGAGGCATTTGTGTCGTGGACTCGTTTCTTGGAATTGCCGGAGGGTTGGTATACATGTATTGATTTGCCTCTTCTTTTCCCTTGGTCGTTATTGGCCGTTACCAGACTACTGACGGTAATATTTATGCATTAATTCTTGGTACGATTTTGGTTCCACCACGAGTTTTTCGTGGAAACATGGGAGGTCTCCATCTTTTGTCATCTTTTTGTGGTCGTGTTGTGATCGTGTTGTACTCTTGCTGTGCGTTGCCTGTCACTTTAGCTCCAGTTCACGATCAACAGAAAAGTGTGGCACAAATTAAAAACAATCGTTTGACGGGATTCTGTGTTTGCTTGATTGCACGAACCCAGCTTTGGAATCGGTACGCCAGCCACGCGGGGTACGGTAACCGCCATAGGAAAGTGACAGATCTGATGTGTGACGTGGGTACTGTAGTATCTGGGGCTTTCGATTTGAAAGGGATTGGTGGGTGGGATTTTTGGGAACCTTGCACGATTCTCCTCCTTAATTTTCTGCTGAAAGGGCTACATTGTTGACAAACACGCAATCTCAGATTTTTTCCCTGTCTTTTCATACAGTTTTATTGTGTTTGTGCCTGCGCAAATTTCCCCTGAAGTTTGTTGTCAGCTCGGTCCTAAACTCTCTTGCTTTTCCTCTTTGAGACTGAACCGTCCACATTTGCTGTTGTTGTACAGGGACGACCATAGCGGCCATGTCGTGATTATGCGCGCGTAGTCTTTAGTTTCTGTCTATTGCGGGCTTGTCTTCTTCAATTCATTGTTGCGCTAGGATCTTCGCAGTCATGGACAGCATAGATGTGAAGTCGGGAGTGAACGGGATCATTGGGCAGAAACGCATGCGGGAGGAGGCGGACGAGGACGTGAAGATAAACAGCGAGGTGCTGAGGAAATGGATGGATCCCGTTCAAGGTTTGGCGAATATGCGTCGCGAGTTTGGTGAACATGGCGGCGTCAACATGTCTATTGAAGCTTCCACCACTTTCACAGTGATGGAACCGGAGACCATGAGCAAGTTGTTTGAAGGGAAGCTTGGTCCGGACCGAGATTTCTACATCTATAGCAGGTGTGCATGCTTCCGACTCTGAATCTGTACATTGTGTGTATCCTTTCACTTGCAACGATTTATGGACATTTTAAGGATTGTGAAAGCATAAGAGTGGCCAGTCATGTAAGTTTTTTTTTTCTGGTTCTGATGTTACAGTTTTTAAGCGAAGTGCTGCTTCACCATGTGAGTTAAATTTCTACTTAAATACATACACCATTTATTTCCGTGTAATTTCAACTTAGGATGATTGAGTGCTTGCTAACCCTAAAATGGAATTTCATGTAGGCATTACAACCCGACAGTGCTGAACTTGTCAAGGCAAATGGCAGCAATGGAAGGAACGCAAGCCGCTTACTGCACCGCCAGTGGAATGTCAGCGATATCCTGCGTGCTAATGCAACTCTGCAGTTCCGGTGACCACATTGTGGCCTCAAATTGCTTATATGGGGGCACGTATGCTTTCTTAGCCCATTTTCTGCCACGAACGTCCAACATTACCACCTCTTTCGTTGATGTTGGAGATTTTCGTTCTGTTAGGGACGCTATCAAGCCTTCTACCAAGGTTTTGTATTTCGAATCTGTATCGAATCCGCAGTTGAATGTGGCGAACATCCCAATCCTGGCAGGTATGTATTTTCTGGACTCAATTTGAGAATTTTCATTCCGGAAGTTGTTTCCTATCATTGTTTGATATCTTTTGCATTCAAGAGTATTGGATTAAGTTAGAGAATGCAGTTTTGAACTCTCTAAGCATTTGAACATACGGAGGGGAGTGTGATACAGTATTTGGGAGATGTGTAGAGCCTTGGAGAGGTCTTTGGATACAAAAGCCAAACCTTTTGAGAACAATTTTTTCACTGTATGAACTTCTAAATCAATTTCAATTAGGGAGGTTGTAGAGCACTATAAACAACCCCATGTCCATTCGGGGTCGGTGGCCGTTGTCATTTATCTTACAAAAATTGCTACTATTAAGTCTAGCCAAGTTTATGAGTAGATGAGTCTGCTTTAAGTAATTGGGGTCATTGTAGGAGACCAGATCAGATCCCAAACTTGAATATTTTAGTATCCTCTTCCTTCCTTTTCATTTGATATGTTCATCACTCTTGTTCCTGCAGCCATAGCTCATGAGAACGGCGTGAAGGTCGTAGTGGACAACACATTCTCGCCGATCATCATATCTCCGGTTCGTCATGGCGCGGATGTGGTTGTTCACAGCATGACGAAATTCATCAGTGGCTCCAGCGACATCATAGCAGGGGCAGTCTGCGGCCCGGCCGACCTCATCTCCTCGATGATGGGCTTACATCAAGGCGCGATCATGCTTCTTGGGCCAACAATGAATCCTCAAGTGGCATTCAATCTTGCCATGCGACTTCCCCATTTGGAGTTGCGCATGAAGGAGCATTGTAACCGGGCAATGTTTTATTCCAGGAAACTGAAACGGCTGGGCATGGACGTGATTTACCCAGGCTTGGAGGAGCATCCTCAACATAATCTCATGGAGGAGCTTCTGAACGAAGGCTACGGGTTTGGGGGAATGCTTTGCCTGGATTTAAAAACCACGGACAGAGCGAACGACCTCATGCGGCACTTGCAAAACGTGTCTCATTTCGGATTGATGGCCGTCAGCCTTGGATATCACGACACGCTCATGTCGTGCTCGGGGTCCAGCACCAGCAGTGAGCTCAGCAAGGAGGAGCAAGACTCGGCTGGCATTTCTGCAGGTCTCGTTCGGATGTCGATAGGGTTGACAGGCTCTGCGGAGAAGCGATGGTCGCAACTCCTGGACGCTCTTACAGCGCTGAAACTTGTTTCAGACAGCGCCAAGGGCAAGGATTGAGCTTCCGTCACCACTGTTATCACCATCCCGGTGCATTTGCAGGGACCTTCCGGGTCATTGAGCAGCAGGAGATTTCGAAGTGATTATTTCTGCACTCTATTCTCCGAAGATGGGGTTGTAGATTATACCCATATCCAAGAGATTCCTCTCATTCTTATAGGACAATGATAATGAATTGACTTTGAAGTAGCAGTGGTACTGTGCAGTACATTCAGTCGTACTACTAACAGTCTCCCTAATGTCATATAAGTTGTCCCAAGTGCACAGACAGAAAACTGTGACGTGAATAGAACTAAGTGAGACAATGTACAGACATTTGCTGTGTGCCAGCAATAAACCTTAAAATCGTGTACAGTAACAAGTGTTGATTCACGGATCAATGCAATGTTAGATCTTTGCTTGATATTACAAAGTTACTACTGTTCAATTTTCAACCGAGCACAAGGTGCTTCGCCCAGAGCACCCAACCAAGCGCTCGGATCATCACATTCCGAATCACACTTTTCACGCCCACCAAGTGAATCATCTCGGTGCCTTTCAAGGACTGTTTGATCGCTTCGAACCCACGCTTGATCATTTTCTCCTCGTATTCCGCTAGAGCCTGCCACGGAGCTTCCACCTGCGTCAACGCCCGCATCAAATCCGCCGCATCGGCAAACGCAGTGTTGGCGCCGAGGCCGCGTTGCGTCGTCATGGTGTGGGCGGCATCGCCTAGTAATGTCACGCGCGTCGTCTTCCCCAATGGGTTTTTGTCCATGGCCACCGTGGCTCTGAGAGCGTGCGTGGCGTCGAGGACGTAATCGTCAGCTGAGGTGCTCTGTATGAGATTCGCCAGCTCTTTTCCGAAGATTGTAGCTTTCGAATCCATCGCCTGAAATTTCACCCCAGTACAGCAACAGGGGTTATCAGGTTGCCAGACTTTAACTTTGCGATTCGCTTTTTTCTCCTGAGACCCAATTTTTCTCACCAAAAAGTAGCACTCTTGTAGTGCCCCAAATTCAAGTCTTGTTTGAGAATTGACACTTAATGCAAAACACTGGTCTCGCAAATTAACAGCACAGTTAGGGGAGTCATAGAAGACGAAGGTGCTTTCAATCTAGCACATGTTCCTAAACTCTACAAGAGGATTAGGAATTTGGTGAAAGAGAAATTGTCAGTGGGCACAATCCGAGTTTGGGGGCATTGCGATTTCCTTAAGGAAACCCCAGTTCTCGATTCTGGTTTGTCCAGCATGGACGAGACTTGAGCCCTCGCCTCTAGACCGTTTCCTCCTCACGATTGTCCCCGCCCTCACTAAACCCCTAGCCATTTAAGAACCTGGCTCTTTTGAGTCGGGTTACGAATTCTCTCTGCGCCTCTCAATCTTCTTCTTCAATTCTTCGTTACCTCAAGATTAGCCACGTATCTTAAACCGTACCGTGCCCAATTTTATATTAAACCTGCAACTCTCCAAAGTCACCATAAACTGGATAAATTAAAGCTCCACTCTCTTTCCCCAGCTTGTGTCCCTTCTCACCTCTTTCAGTTGCACGCGATCCTTCGCCAACTCGTGGTTCGGCGTCGCCGCTGGAAACGAGTAACTCCAAAGAATCCTCCTCTCCCCACCAGGCGCTTCAAACTCCATCCACAACAACGAGTTTCCCTCCTTCGCGAGCGCTCGATTCAAATAATCTACCTCCGCCAACTCCAAAATCCTCGGCATCTCCTCTTTAACACGCTCAGTCACAGCGACAGTTCCCGCCGCGTTCAGAAACGGCAACGGCCTGATCCCCAACGCAGGGCACCGTTGCTCTCTCACCTTCGACTTCACCCCATCTGCTCCCACCAGCAAATCCCCGCGCACTTCCGACCCGTCATCGAAATACGCCACCACGTGAGTCTCAAGCTCCTCATACCTGACGAATCGCTTCCCCCACTGAACCGCCAAGCCTTCTGATAATGCAGAACGGAGCTTCCAGCGGTTGATGAGACCGGCGATCCCGTCTGGACCAGGACCGTGCTTCAGTTTTAACATCACATTTAGATCTTCGTCGACCAAACCGACTGCAAAACGTTTGGGTGGCATGTCATCGAAGACGGATGTGATTTGGGGGATGGGGGAGAGGTGGGACAGGCCGGCTTCGTTGATGCCGATTAAGTAGCCTTGGCCGCGGTGCGTCGGGGAGGAGTCGCGCTCGAAGATCTGGACGTTGTAGGTGGAGGCGAAGGGGGAGTGGCGGAGGAGCTGGGCGAAGGCGAGGCCGCCGAGACCGCCACCAATTATGAGAATCGTTTGAGGGCGTGCCATGTCCATGGATGCGTGCGTCTTAACAAAGGAGCACTGAGTCTAGCTGCCAGGGTACAAAAAAGAAGTGAGTGACACGAACTGCAAACCGTCGACACTGGGAAACTACAAGCAAAATGGAATGTAACTGTCCGAAAGTCTAGAATCAAGAATTCGTATCAGTTGTGATCTAATAAGTTCAATCGATCGAGAAGTTTGAAAAGAAAAGCTAGAATTGAGTGACACGAGCTCTGTGCCTCTGTCACTGCAAACCGCCGACACTGATAAACTACAGAAGCAAAGTTGAATGTAACTGTCCGAAAGTCTAGTACCAAGGATTCGCATCAATCGTGGCAGTGAGTTCAGTCGATCGAGAAGTTTGAATCGAGGTTTGGACTTGGGAGAAATTTATAAAGCTGATGACACACCCAGAGCGCGTTCAACACTTGAAGGTCGAAGAACAGCTTGAAAGATGCATTCAAAGTTGAAATTCTTCCGTGGAAATCAAGTTTTTTCTTTTGAATCATTTCCAAGTACTTCTCAATTTCCAAAAAAAGGAAACCCGACCACTAGTTTGGAACTGGAAAGTGGGCTTAGTCTAATAAAAGAAGGAAGAGTGGAGGCGAAGGAGTGAATATACTGTGAACAGAAAACGTGACAGAATCAAATGTACAGTACAGATTTGAGTGGGGAACAAGCCGTTACTTGGAGTCCCGGGCTATGATGGAAACGGGGCTGTGATGGAGGTTCAACGAAGATACGGAGGAAGTTGCGACTCAACACCTGAGATTGCAAATGGATAAAAAGCTAATGTGCATAAGGTAGGTACACCCAAATGTGCCACTGACCTTAAAGCGCCATCTTTACTATGTGTACATCTCCAAAATCAATTCTGTACCTATGTGGAAGAAATGTTTTTAGAACCAAACTTTGTTCCTTAATAACTTTTGCATATAGTATCCAAATGCCACGTTCTCTAGTGCGTTGGAACCTCCTTTCACTTGCCAACAAAAACATATGAAAATCTGACCAATCTAATAATAGTAAATAGGCCCAGTAGCAAAAAGTGGCGGTTTTGGGTGTACCTACCTTAATGCGGATGAAAATTAAATTATTCATCCAAAAGAGTGTAAATTCATCCTCAAAGAGCAAGACACCTCCATAGTATACTATGACCGGAGTTAAGGTAGACATAATAAGGGTGTAAGAGTCAGTGTACTTGAAAGTTGTCAAATTCTTCCAATTTAACCCTTCTCAGGACAAATGATTCTTGATTTTAAAACGACTATTTTGATTGATAATATTTGTGGAAAATAAGATTCATATGTGAAAAATCTATGTCATTAAATTGAGTGAAGAACACTACACACGTTGATCAAAAAATGATAATTTGAACAAATAAAAGTCCCTGAATAAACTCTTCAAAACTACTTAGATAATAGGACGTGAAATATGGGCTTCTTTGTCCTTTAATACTTCATCGTCTAAGGTGCAAACATCCTTAAAAGCATCCTGCCTTTGCAAGTGTTAAAAGTCTAAATTTCAGTATGGTATGAAAATCTCAACCATACAATCTTGTTGTGTGCATGTTGTAGATGGTGTGGAACAAATTTGGGGTCATTTGACTACATAGATTGAAAGCTTATAATGTTTTAGTGTTAGAAAAAGGTGCTGAAATTTTCTTAAAAACACATTTGGAGGTGAAATTCGATTTCTAAGCCTACTCAAATGAAAAAACATCAAATTGCCAAGTGATTTAAAAACAGAATGTAAACTCTTTGGTGAAAAAAAATATTGTTCAAATGACTCATTGTGTTTGCAAAATGGATTTGAAATGTTAAAAAACAATGAAAAAAGTAGCAAAAAATCACACCTATAGCTGAACCTCCTTCTACTAAAATGCTTCTCAGTCACTCATAACTTCTTGGATCAATATGAAATTTTAACCACAAAAACTAGACTAGTATGTGCAACTTTTACAACAAAAATTATTGAAAACGGACCATGTATGAAGAAGTTATGAGCCGCCGAAGTTCACTATAATACAAAAATGTCTGGATTTTGAACTTTGAATTGCTCTCAAACATTCAAAATAGCTTGGATTGACATGAAAATTTTACCTCAATGACTAGACCTTAAGGGGAACAAAACCCAACAAATTTTATTGAAAATGAACATTTGATGAAAAAGATACAAGCCCCCAAAGTTGCAGCCATGACAATGCAGTGTGCTGAACTCAAATTGAACCTGTGAACTTCGAATGGCTTTCACAAACTCAATTCGTCTTGGATTGATCTGAAAATTTTACCACACAAACTAGACTAGTATGCGCAACTTTTGCAACAAGTTTTTATTAAATTTGAACATCAGATGCAATAATTAGAGCACTTCAAATTGGACTGTTACAGTGTGTGAGGACACTTTTTGTCCCCTTCGGCGATGAAGGGTTAAAATTGCTGGGGAGTTTCGGATTTTACAAAATTTTGTTCCCTTCGAATGGTTTTGTTTTTGAGTGGCCTATAAGATTTGAAAAAAACAGGAAGCTAATATTCAGAATTGACCTCAGTTCTTTGTTTGAAGATTTGAAATTTTATCTCAGTGAGTTTTGGAAGGAAAAAGTTTTGGAAGAAAAGTCATGACAGATATAAATCACACTGATTTTTAGAAACAAGACTCTTCATGAATTTCATTTCATTAGTTTACTCTGAGAAATTCAAAAAAGAGACCAAAATTTGATGGTCACAGTTGAGATGAACCACACCGCCAGGGAACTAAAAGAAGTTACAAGTTAAAAAATCATTTCAGAATTAGGGCTGCAACATGTAAATGCAAAATTTAAAGGCGTTTAATATGATTGGAACAAATGGAAATAGAGAAGAAATAATAGCTTGACCTAAGTACAAGGAATGGCACACACAAAAGAATCAAGAAATGATCCATTTTATTTGATATTATACAGGTCTTTGCTTTCATGGGCAAAGTTCAGAGCATTATTCAACTACGAAGGATTGTTGCAAGAAACAATTCTAGTTGATTTTATGCATCAAATGAGCTAAAACAGATATGAAAAATTAGTTAAGTTTAGTTTAGTTTTTCTCTCCAAAGTTTTAGTTTTGTAAGTTCTGAAAAGGTGCAAATAGACTAGACTCATGTTACATTCAGCCCAACAGTTCTTGCCGAACTCGATCCATAATACGATTGCGGACCCGACTGCATTTCAAAGAAGGCTCATCTTTGTCCACAAGCAGGAACTGGTAAATCTCCCAACGTTTCTCATTGTATACATGCCTCCCAACGTCAGCCTGCAATTTAACAATAAGAATTTCAGTTGAATTATATTCTAGCATGCATTAATGATCATGCTGCAAACAGGGGTGGAGTTCATGCTCATTTCAAACAGCAAAGGAAAGGCATTTACCTACAGGTTTCAAGGACGGCAGACACGTCATGTGAAAAGACAAAAAAATAAGTTTTGGCCAGTCATGTGAAAGACGGAAGTAAAAATGCCAGTCACTTGAAAGACAGTATGAAATTCACGCATGACACGTCAATGAAATAAGAATGATCATGCAACGTCATGCCTGGCTCAAGAACTTGGAACTGGAAGAAGTAAAGTTGATGTTTGTCATTCAAGAGAGAATACCTATTCTGTTCATCGAGCAAGATTGAAGTAACTTGATAGAATTAATTAGCGAGCACGTTGTTAAACAAAAGACTATGGATAGAAAAGTTAATACGATTAATAGAATAGTGATATGATACCAGCAAGAACTGTATCAGACATCTAGATGAGCAAAACCTGGGCACATCTAGAGGTTCAGGGTTTTAGGGTTTAGGGTTTAGGGTTTATGACCTTAAAAACGCTGATGTCTAGAATGTTCAGAGCTTGGGTTACGTCATGTAAAACCCAGGGTCGACCCCTCCCGCCCTTCTCAATAGGAGTGGCAACAACCAACTGCGTGTCAATCCCCCGTGTTTCCACCTTCATCCGAATAGGATTCCCAATTTCATCTTCCATGCACTGCACCAAAACCATCTGCTCCTGGGCGTCGGTAATCTGCCGACCGTGTGAATCCACCACAAACAAACAAAGCTCAGAGTTGTCCTTCTCCAACCCATAATTGGGAATCCGTCCATGTGCCACCTGCATATACATTAGCATAAGAACCATGCTGTTATTTCAAACGTGATTGATGTGCTCCACAAGTCTCACAGTTGGAAGATCTCTACGTAAAAAATAAAACATGACGAAAAACATGATTTTGAACACAAAATCCAGATAAGCCAAACAAGAACGAAGTCTTTCAACATGAAAACTTCATTTTGAAATTCTAGCACAGTGAGTTTCGATACACAGTGTGCATTATTGGCTTCCAATTGCAACATATTCATACTACAATCTTTCAAAGCCAAGGATCCTACAGAAAAATAAATGACTGAAACTTCCAATGACACTGACCTTCAGGTTTAAGTCCTTCACAATCCGAAGGCAGTCATACAATAAGCCTTTCCGGCTCTTGCAGGAAATTTGAACCAGGCTGTGAGCAGGGCTCGTGCTGTTATCAACAGTAACAACAACTCGATTGGAGAGATGTTTGTTTCTTTTATAACCCTTCTCACTTCGAGTATCATCTTGTTCAAAAGTTGCAGGATCATCCCTGAATATCTCTTTGGTCACTGAAGTAGGCAAGGGAAAGCAATCCAATCCCCCATACTCAGAACTAATCTCGCAAAATGAATATGCATCTCCAAAATATTCCTCCACTTTCCTTTTCACTTCCGCTACCCTCTCCTTCGACCACGGCAGCTTGTTCCTGAAGCAAGAACGCGCATTAACTAAATGAAGGTTGATAACTGCAGGTTAAACCATTTCGCAATCAGCCTACCCAAGAGACCCACATTACGAGTGGTTGTATCAGTACGTACCTGTTGTCTGTGACAGAAAACAAGCCAATGGCTTTCCCTTTTGAACTGGAATTTACTTGGGCTTTGTGTATGGTCAACTCCATCTTCCACAGTTTCTGTACAACATCTGGAGAGCCAATCATGCATATGAAATTAGTAAGAACAACTTCATTCGTTTGGAAGGGATAAGGGAGCTGAGAAAGTCTAACTAGCCTTGTAAGAAAAAACTGAAAAAAAATGCTCTGCAGGACGATAATTCAAATGGATACTCCAAATAGCATTTAATATATATCTCCATACCAAGAGGACACAAATATGCAATATGAAAATACCATGGAGGCCCATCCGACCAGACGAGCGGACGCCCAGGAGCAGAACTCTCTCTGACTCAGGCACTGGAGGAGCTGCTGGAGGTAACCAGCAAGGCGCTAATGCAGACGGGCAGACGTCTTCCAAACGCTGTTTCAGCAGCTGCCAATGCACCGTGGAAGGGCAAGCTAAAGGTGTCACCCAAAGCACTACAAAACACCAGCGACCATCTGTTGAAATATCTGCAGATCAGAGTAACATACATACACAATCCTTTCAATGAGAAACTGTCTGATCTTACGAACAAATCAAGATGCCGAATATTATGTATACAGCTTTGTACAGAGTAGATCGCTTGTTCGAAAGATCTATTCCTGGATTTACTTGTTCATGAAAATAAACTGAAGATAATCAAACACGTACACACATCCAGAGGGCATGAAACTAACCAAATCAGTACTGTCCACATCATCTAACCCTCTAACAAAAATGAATATTAAGCATCACTCATCAGCATACATTGAAAGTAATTTAGCATTCTGTTATTCTAGAATTAATCTTCCAGGTACGGTCATGGTGCCCACGTAAGTAACTAGAAAATTAAACAACATTACCTCCTTTAGTCACGTAGAAGCCAAACTCAAATACAATCCGGGTGAGATCGAAACCAAGGCCCAATTTGTCGGGGCAGTTGATAGTAATCTCACTGGGATCCCAGGGCTTCGAGCCCCTACGCACGACCACGTACTCTTCCTTGTAAACCCCCATCCCTGCGTGACTTCCGAAGTGGCCTCCCTCTTGCGCTTCAATCCGAATGTCCAATTCAATCCCCAGAACTTCACCGTCCAATTCTCAGTAGTCGATCTCACATGAATCAAACACCTCAAAGCCCACACTCTCTGGCAATTCTGTCTCTGGCATCACCCTGCATATGGATTATAAAGGCCTGAGTCATTCGGGATTCAGCCTGTGTCGTTCGTTCAAGACTCGGTAGTGGGATTTAGCTAGCCTGAGCCATTCACATCAAACCTCGGTTGTGGAGCAAGAGGACTGCTGTGTCTGAACAAGCTGCTGATAGGTGCCCACGCCAAGACTAAATTGCAACATGCAGTGCCTGCCCCTTCCCAGTACAGTTCAATGCTCCCTCAGAAATTATACTTACTGTCTCTAGCACAAAGCAACACCCTTGCGAGCCCAAACAAACTGCGTGAAGGGGATTTGCCTGCAAAGTGAGGTCACTATAAAGGCCTTCGTCGTTCAGGTCTCGGTTGTAGGCAGACTCGCTCAAAGCCTCGGTAGTGTAATCCTGCCAGAGTGGTTCTGAGCACCTCGGTTGCGGAATTTGTCCTGCAAAGGACGACATGTCCATGGCTCCGCCTCTGGCACTCTTGGGATCGAGCATGCGTGATAGGATTGATCTGCAAACCACACTCACTCCCGAGGCCATACCAGAAGTTGTACAGTAGGGTACAATTCATGATAACATTTTTGCGTTCCCAAGGGAAAACTATTAATTTCACAACTGCCAACTTTGACACTAGTATTCCACTAGTTGAAACAGTTTGTTTGGCATGAAAACTTGAACAATAGAGTAAAAATGGCATTGCGTATTACGTAACAGCAAACACTTCTCGACTGCCAGAGCGACAGACACAAGAATGCACGGTGACTTACGCACATCTATTCAACATAGACACTCCAACTACAGTAATGCCCTCACCTGCAATCCACAGAGGTCTTCAACAATACCGCCAGTTAGCAGTATTCGCATAAATTCCTTTTCCACAAGTAATTCCAGAAAGCCAGAAAGGTTGCATCTTTGCAACATCTGTTAAAAGATCTTAGCATGTACACTGTGTCGAGACTGCTACAGGTTTGGCGACTGGTTTGTTCATATTGCTTTCGAAGAATACCGATTACCGAAGGAAACAAAGAGAGAGATGGCCTAGGAAATGAACGAAACATTATGAGAAGCTATCGGACCGTCCCTCGATTTGTGCGTGCGATCCTTGCGCAGGGGCTGTGCTAATCCTCTCTGTATCGTCACAATTCTAACAGATCCATTCGAAGAGCCAAGAGAGACAGCTTCAAGGTTATATGAACCTATCAGTACATGTTCCTATCGACACGGGTGTTCCTCCACTCCTTCACATACTCTTCCTTCGCATTAATTATAGATGCATCATCTTCACAGATCCCTGTCCATCAGGGGCACTCTTTAGCAAAACCAGGCGATCCTACATGTGTGCAGAATGAATCATGAAAAAGAAAATTCGTTATTAACAGTGTGCCCATTTATTCAGCTGATGCAGATATATTAGCTTGAAAATTTGACGAGAGCTCTCAAATACCTTCTCTAAGAGTTTAAGTCAGTTAATTCACCATTACAAGCGTTCAAATTCCTGTTGAAGTCCTATTTTGTTGATCATTGGCGACTTGCATCTGGTTGAGGTCCCCGGGTTCTGCCTCAGAAGGTACTCTGAGCATAAGAAACACAACAAATTTAGCGTAAGAAAAGAGTAATTCAACATTTATTGGTCCTGTTTACATGCATGGACATATTTCTAAACGGTGAACACAGGAGTGAGGATACTCCATCATCATTGATAATATTTCATGGCAGCCGTGAAAGAAAGCACAGGCATAAAGAGAGTTCAAGACGTGAGCACATACTCTTTAAGGCTTAAGAAGGTCAAAAGGGCTCATAATAAGCTCAGAGACCAACGACCACATAGCTCTCGTCCTCCACAATAGGTTTCATAATCTCCATAATAGCAGCCCTGGAAAATCGCACCCAGCATGCGAAATAAGATCCCTAAACACGAACGACATCAGAGGAAGCATTCACCAATGTGGTACTGCACTTCAATCTTTCACAATAGGTATAAGATTTAACATACAAGCAAGCCCAAAATTTCAACATTTTACACATATCCTGAAAAAACAGGTCAGGAGCTCAGTTTCATTACAAAGCGAGTGACAGACTGACAATGTCAAAAAGAACACTCACTTGTTTTCGGCTCGAGTTCTGGCAAGAATCCCTCTCACCATTTCATTCACCTCCATGAGTCTGTATCCCATGATAAGCAGAAGTGAGTTCAACTACGGTATGCTAAAGCCCGCATTCAGTTAAAAGACCCTTTAAAGGTGTCGGTTGCAGAATCAGGAGGCCGTCAAAAGAAGGAAACTCGTACAGAGTATGTCTGTAGGAATCTACATAATTCGATTATGGTGACCAGAATGTGGCTCTGTGATTAGACCAAAACGCCCAAATTAGACCTCATGTGTTTTCTTAACAGTTGACACGAGTTGATCATGTGAAGAACTTCCTTTCGTTCAATTTTGATTGCTTTTTTACCAATGCATGCAATGTCCTTCACTCATTCTAGTGATATATAATTTGACACTAATCCAAATTATTCGTTTTTCACAACATGATCAATCAAATTGGTCGTTTTAAAATTACGAATCCTTGGTTGTTATAGCTTACCTCTTCATCTTGAACAAGGCAGTTTGAGGATCATTCCCTTCTTCATTTCTGAGCGTGGCTTTGATAGTCCTAGTGTCCGGTCTCTTTCTAGGTCTGTACACAAAAACTGGCGGCCTCAACAAGACTTCCGCAATCTCCTTGGGTAGCATACTCTTTTCACCAGGGTAAGCATCCACTATCGATACATTTCGCTTGAAAGACTCTGATATCATCAAGTCGGGATCTTTCGGTATAGGACTATTTCTACAAGATGAGGATGCTATGGTCTCATTCCTTTGTTCACAGGTTGCCAATGTGTGTTTCAGGTGTTCAATTGCGGGTAAAAGCTCTGCTTTTGTGACACCGGTAAGGTCGAGGTGTTGTAAGGTCGAAGGCCTTGAGAGCTCTTCATGGGCAACGCTTTCCATCCACTGCCAAAACAAAGCTTCGTGCTTACGGCATAACTCGGTCTCCTCTTCAATCGCTTTCGCTGCTGCTATTGCTTCACAATGCACGTCCAACTGTTTCCGGTGCTGTAACAGTTGCAATTCGTAAGGGGAGTGCGGGTGTTTCACCCCGGCCGCCAGCTGCGCTAGCTCCAACTCGTGCAATTTCTTCACCTTGCTCTGCTGCAGAGCCTCGATCGCGTTCAGACTTGCAGTCACCTAGCAATGTCACAAAACCCTAAACCCTAAATTGAATTGCTGCGGGTCTGGCTCAACTGATCTTCATGATCTTCAAATTTGCTAAGAGAATAAGGTCACACATGTAGGGTTGACATGCCATCGACTGTATGCTTCTCCTTCTCCCAACACTAACCACAACCTATCCACACTAATTGCAAGAATTTTTGTTCACATTGTAAGAAAGCTGGTTCTCTTCTTGTAAACTCTATCCACGGAATCGTTGATCGTAGAATTGCAAAATAAAATCTTATGTGACCAACTTTCACTCTCAATGTAAGAGAGAATAACAATGCGCGTTGGATTTACTATGAAAGGTGTCTATCACTAAATGCATCATAAATCACAAGATGTACACGATTCTTAAACCATTTTTTTGGTGCACATCTTGCAACATTATCCTAGATAGTTGTACGAAGTTTCAATTCGTAGAACACTATTTTGATTTGACAGAGCCATCGATCTGAAATTAAGAGTGAGCAATCAATGGCACGTCTACTAAACTCGCAACCCTCTGAAAGAATTTGCATATCCCACCAATTTAAAATAACCATGTACAGTGGATGTGCAGTGGAAGAGAGCCCCTTGTTTTTAATTAAAATTATTGGTTGCTCATCACTACGTGCATCATAAATCGCAATATATACATAATTCTTGAGCCATTTTTGTGTGGAAATTTGATAGTTGCAGGAAGTTTCAATTCATAGAACACTATTTCCAATTGACGCAGCCATTTGAAACTTGCATTCTGCGATCAATGCCATATCTCCTACACTCGCAACCCTCTGAAAGAATTCGCGTATCCCGAATTCTTACCTGTCCATACAACACCAAGACCTGGTCGACTCGCATTTCCGTTTGCAGGTCCTCCTCTTCCACTCGATCGGTCGCAACGACCATCCTTCTAACAAAATCCCGCGCAGCCCATTCGGCAGTCCTCCCCCTGACCACCGCCTCCGAACTATCAGCCATGTCTCTAGGGTAATCATCGGGTAACGGTGCGGCACTTCGAGCAGCCAGCAAGGGTTGCAACCGGCGCTCCAATCCTCTCTCAATCAACCCACAATACGAAATCATCCACCCGAGTGCTAACAAGTAATGCCTGCTACTGCCATGCGCGTCAGCGTGCAGCGTGAAGAAAGGCGAGTGCGGAGGGTAGCCCCACAACGCCAGATGAAATTTCACAAACCCTAATACCTCTTCATCTGATAATTCCTCCCAAATACGCTCCAACGGCTTCAATTCCTTACCCTGCTGCTTCTGAGACTTAGGAATTGCGGGATTCGTCTGAGGAGAGGGTTTATTAGGGGTTGAGAGAGTGACAATATCATGTAATGTGCGCAGCAGGGATTGATGTGATTCCAATTTGTTGAACTTGGCTAACCGAAGAGTCTCCGGAGTCATGCCCGTCACTCCTAATCCTGTGATCAAGTCGCACAGGTATTTGATGCTTTCCTTCACGGAAAGTCTGCTGCCACTACTTTGTTCCTGGTTTCCCATGTTGGTGCGAGAACAGCATTTGAGCTCTCTGGAATTGCAACAATGGGCAGGATTATTGATCCTTGGAAAGCTGCCGAAATGGAGTGGAATTTTGTATCTTGGCAATTGCAGCGCAGTTGGGATTTTCTTGGTCGACAATGTCCATCGAAATCGTTTGAAACGGGGCCATTGAATCTGCGTACAAGTGCGCCTCGAAAGACAAGCTTCAAGCAATACATGGATAGCCTTGAAGCCACAAGCTTCTTTCCTTGAATTGTGGAGGGTCCATTTTCTGAAGATTGAGAAGTTTGTTTTTCCTTCCTTTGAAGGTGAAGAATGGACGTGAAGCTCACTGTGGAAAAGATTATCTTTTGAACAATGCCACGGACATTTATTGTCTGATGAATGACAGAAAATTCATCTATACAAGATAGAAGTGCACATGTTTTATCTTTGGAATTTTGTGTAAAAATGGGAGGATTTCGTACAATAGTTTGACCTCCAATGAGTGCTCTTGGGTTTTTGTAAGCAAATGATTCACACTACACCAAAAAGATGATTTCTATGGTGACCAATCCGTCCTTTCAGAATTTACAAATTGTGTCCATTCTCATTCTTCACTCAATGAAAAGGGGTGTCACACCTTCATGGAAAGGACTCCTATTGGCTTTTCTTTTTATTGCATACCTTCTCATTCTTCATAGAAGTTTCATTCTCAAAGAAGGTGTGATGATCCCTAATGTCTTGTTTTAGGTGACCAACCCTAATGAAGGTCCCACTCAAACTTTCTTCACATGTAAAGTCAACTTTTGTCAATGTAAGAACATGCCTACCCATGTTAAAAAATAGATGATATATTGCATCCAACCTGATAAACTCGCCCCACCTAACCTCAAAAGTGGTTGGCCTTTTGACAAGCAGACCTAAAAAGACAACCAGACCTAAAAACACAGCTCATTTTTCAAGCTTGTATGTGGTATGAAAACAAGAACCATTGGTTGATTGCTTGAATGATTCCTTAGTTGTTGTCTCAGTTGATGTTTTAGTTTTTTTATCATTCAGTTTTTGGCCTTCCATTGCTAGGCCTAATGGTAATGTTCAAAGAACAGCTTCTCTTTGGTTGAGAGCCAACAAATGTCATGTTGCCACATGGTAAGAAAGTGGTCCCATAGTGCCTATCAAGTGGCCCATTTCAAGTTAGGGTTGGAAGGCAAAGCTCTGCAAACCTCTCACTAAATTTCACACACCTACTAAAGTGACATAATATGCCTTCATTGTCAAATTCTTTTTTAACCACATCCATTGATGATGCTCTTTAGTTGCAAAAGAAATGAACCCCAATGTTTGAAAACACAGAATAGTTAATCCACAAAAGACAAACCAAGCCTAAAGGGCATGGTAAAACATCAAACCTCAATTTCACATATTTTTAAATATAAAATGTCTTTAAACTTGATTATGAAAATATAGTACCAATAATTTATTTTTTGTTCCAATTTAACCCTTAAATTTTTTGGCGACCCAAAATGGGTCAATCAATTTTTAGAATGGCCATTTATAAACTTATGAATGTAAAGAGTCACTTGAACTTTGGCTCATTCAAAAGAGAAACAAATTAGCTATGTAGTGGTGTTTTCAAATTTAGAAGAAGACTCACTATTGAATTTACAGAAATTTTCAAACCAAGGGTGGTCTTGGGGCTGTAGCAAAGAGTCAGCTCTTTAAAAAACTCTGGCCAATGACGTAGAGGCATGTGTTCATGGATGGGCAAGGTGAAAATTCTACCGCTTGGTATTAGCAAGGCCGGGCCCAACATTTGGAATGGGAGGGAGGTGGTTTGAGACTTTTGCCGCGCTTTTTGAAGCAACATGACAAAGAAAACCGTTGGAAAGCATGCGGCCTTGCAGGCTAGTGAACTGTCAACTTTGGAGCTCATGGCATTTTAACCCATCCGCGCTGGCAAGAATTTGTTTTGAAGTGGGAGGAATTTAAAGAGCAACCACTCCGTAAATTAATCGCATTCCTTTACAAAGTTGCCGCTCATAGGTCCAATTCCAATTGGAGAAGTCTATAAGAATTTATAAAGGCGCCATTTGCAATGCACATAGTTTTCATTTCTATTTTCTGAGTTCTAAAGTTGATAAGCTCATCACAATGGATTCACTCCTCCCTCCTCCTCCACAATTCCAAGCTTCTTTGTCTGTCATTCGAGAGTGGGAAATTCATGAAAGAAGTGCTTCAGAGGCAGATTTGCAATATATTTATACTTTGTTAAACGTGAGCTACCTCACGCAAGTTGTAAAGTAGGAGAAACCCATACAAGCATAATGGAGGTTCTATTTTTGGCACTTGATTTCACTGCGGCTGGGTTTGAGGGAGAGAAAGGTTGAAGGGAGCGAAGACGGGTTCAACTACACGGTGAATGTAGAATTGAAGATGCGCATTTGGCCTACACCTTGCTCCAAGTGTTGCAATAGCAATGTCAGGAGTCAAAGTACTCTTCAAGGCGCCCACAACAAGGGTGGAGGGATGCATGGTGAGGGTGGAGGAGTCACAATTGGGGCAAAGGGAAAACGCACTCTACAGTTGAGGCCAACGACGGAGCGGCAATCATGGAGTGAGGTGGTGCAGAGCCCCGACAAAACGTCTTCGGAGGAGCCATCACAACTAACAATTCGAGCGTGTAGTGTTGAACTCTTTGAGTACATGGAGTCAAAGGTCACCTATGCAACATGCACGATTAGGTATAACAGAGTGGGTCTACCTAAGGAATTGACCAACAAGTTGAGTTCAAGAAGAGTTCCCAAAAAACATATAATTGGAAGATCCATGATAGTGGTAAACTTGCTCTTGTTCAGTGGATGGACAAGAAGCCTGTCCTTATGTTGTCATCTCATTCTTTACCTAATAGATTAGATGGTAAAGAAACCTTCTATAAAAGGAGGGGGGCAAATAGTGAGGAAATTGAAGTCACTACTATACCTATTCATGCAGAATACACGAACATGATGAGAAGGATAGATGTAGCTGATCAATTTAGGGGAGTCTACTCTTGTCAAGTAAAAACCCACAAGTGGTGGCATAGATTGTTCTTGGGATTTCTTTTAGACATGACCACCTCAAAGATGTACATCATCTACACATTGCTTTGTAGGCAAGTTGACAAATCCAAAGAGCTATCTCATCTCAACTTTCAAATGCAGATGGCTATCATGTTGGTGGATGGGTAGATAGGAAGGAAGGATTGCCTCTCAACATTCAACAGGAAGGTGCCACTAATTCATGCTTCGGAGAAATGAAAGTTGAAGAAACTTTGTGTTGTATGCAATGTGAGAACCAAATTTTATTGTGCAAAATGTGCATGGAAGAGCATGTGCATTGGAGATTGTTTCTTGAAGGTTCACAATCTTGGATGGCGCATGGGGTGGCACGGAGGCAATTCTGATTAGTAGTAGGTGGTAAGCCGTAGGTCAATAGGCCTCTAGAGAAGGATGGAAGAGTAATGAGGTTGGACAATGATGACGCTTGCATATGTAATGGGTTCCTAGTGTAAACCGTTCATGACCTTTTTCAATGAGCTGCCATCTCCCTTTTCTTGACTATGCCCGGTGTGTAGGTACAAACAACCATTGGAATACACATTTTTCACTTGGATTTGAGCCGTTTTTCAATTTTTTTTCCAATTGTGTGTCTTTTCTTGTGTTCCTTCACTCCACCATGTTTGATCTTGAATTTTGGCTCAAGATTTGTGAAAAATCTTCTATTTCTCTCATAATTTTTGAAATTTAACAATGAAGTGGTCACTATTGCAAGACCATTTTCTCACTCATTTTTGGCCCTAAAAATACAAGACTTGTTTCTATACATGTGGAACTTGGTTACATTGAGAATGAGTATAGGATGCCAACTTTTTAAAATATAATGTGTCCAAAAGAGCTAGTCAAAGCACAATTTTGACTACTCCAAAATATTGGTTTCCTTGTAGTATCCTTTACATTTTTGTTATAATCTTCCAATCTATGACTTGGATTGAAACCAAACTTTGTAGAGATGATAAGGACTTGGCTTTCTACAAGATCTTATGGTTACTTTGGTTTAAAAATGACTCATCGTAATTTGAGCTTCAACCTTTTGTAACTTACAAAATTGAGATTCAAAACACCTTCAAAATGGCCAAAAAATTTAAGGGTTAATTTTTTCCAAAATTGTTAAAATTGTAATTTTTGTAATACTTTGAAGGTAGCATCTTGAACGCTTAAAATACACCTCTTCTAAAATTTTCTATCAAAATTTTCTTAATATGAGCTCAAGAAGTATACCAATTACACCATAGTGTTTATGACTATGACCTTCATTTTTGCTAAAAAATTCATACTACCTCTATTTCTAAATAAAACTTGTGTTTCATTTGTGTTTTACAAAGAAAATAAGGGTATTATTCAAAAACAAAGAGAGTATTATGATAAGTATTTTTTCAATTATTATAATTTCAATATATATTTAAAATATATATATGAAAAAAATATCAAATTACTAAAGGAGTATTTTAATATAGAAAACTAATGAAGTTTGACCAAGTAGGAATATAGAATGTTCTTTAACCCCTCAAGGCCTAACAACTTCTTGACAGTGGAAGTTTTCAATGAATTGTCCAACTTTGAAATTTTTTTGCACATAGATGTCCTTGAAATTTTTAATTTTAACCATACAAAAGTAAAGACTATTTTTTCTAGTATGAGTAGAATTAATTGTGAAAAATACTGATCATTAGATTTTTAGATTATTATACTTTTGGATGATCAACTTATAAGCAAAATACGTAGCTTTTATGGAAGAAAAAATATAAGAAGATG
This sequence comes from Pseudisothecium myosuroides, assembly GCA_951799445.1. Lineage (NCBI taxonomy): Eukaryota > Viridiplantae > Streptophyta > Bryopsida > Hypnales > Lembophyllaceae > Pseudisothecium > Pseudisothecium myosuroides. The sequence goes on along the minus strand of OX637289.1, from coordinate 6,205,829 downwards.
AATAATTTTTTTTACCCACCCACCCAACCCTCAAAAAATGTATTGGAATCTAAGTCAAGTGCAATATTTTTTAATTTTAAAAAATAAAAAATAAAAACCTCTTTCAAATTTGTACACATTTTCAAATGAAAGGAGTAGAAAGTTGAAATTGACCAAATTGGATTGTACAAGATTTTTTTTAAATTACATATTTGTCAATTTTAAAAATTTAAAAATTGATATTATTAGCTTATTTCCTAAAACATCTTCAAAAAATTTGGAATCATTCTAATTATTTTTTATTCTTGATCACACCAGATTGAACTTTGTATTTTTTAAATTGCTTAAAATACAACTTTGAAAGAATTCCTTCCAAATGCAATTTGTTTGTACAGACTAAAGATTAGAAATGTCCAAGAAAATGTTTTTTTTCCATTCTCACTATTCCTTTCATTGTAAAAAAATTATATTTACTCCCTAAATAGTAAAATTATTTTTCTACAAGACTACATTTTCTAAATAAATTTCTAAATACTTCTCACATTGAAATTTTGAAAATTGAAAAATGCAACAAGTATGTTAACTTTTTACTATAAAAGATTCTACTTTACAAAATATTGAGATTTGTTTCACCCTACCAAGAATTTGCCATTGAAAATTTGAAGAGGACACACAATGTCCTCTTAGTCCTTGAAAGATTAAAGGTTAATCCTTTAGTTCCTTAATTTATTTTTTAGCAAACACTATTTTAATTATTTGTTGATCATATAGTATTGTTTATGGAAATATAAAAATCTATATTTAGATTTCAATTGTAGAAAGTGGAAGTGAGAGAAACCCGTTCGAGGGTGGATTCTTTACTAACAAAAAGATGCCAGAAGGCGGTTACACGCCCGAGGGCAATTTGAACGCTCGAGGGCAAGACACCCGAAGGCATTGAGAGCGAGGAAAGTAACAAGCTCGGAGGCGGGGGTGAAAGACAAGTAAATACAAGTCCGAGGGCGGGGATGGAAAACAAAAACAAAAACAAAAGTAGCTCGAAGGCAGGGGTGGGAACCAGAGAATCCAGAATAGCGTCCCAAAGGCGGAGGTGGACAATCAGAAGGAAATAAATCAGCCCAAAGGCAGGGATGAAAAAAGCGGAAGACGGAAACACCAGAAGGCAGGAATGAAAGCAGATGAGATCTGAACTGAAGGCCAACGTCTGAAGGCATGAATGGATGGAAAGAATCTTGCGCCCATCGGCCATAGTGAAGGAACAGAGTTGTGCGCCCAAAGGCCAAAGTGAAAGGGAGAGGGTGCAATAATACAGGGAACAGTGGGGATAAGTAAGCAAGGCTGAAAAAAGATGAAGTGGGGGAGGGAGAAGAGGAAACAATGTGAAAAACAAAAGTAGGGTAAACTCAGGAAAACAAAAAACAGGGCAAACTCAGGAAATTAGAAATCGATTGCACTGGTAATAAGCACAAGAAAGCAGTAAAGTAAATAATGCAAAGAAAAGGAAAGAAAGAAAAGGAAGAAAAGGAAGGAAAGGAAAGGAAAAAGGTTTGGGCACATCCTAATCGTCCATTAAGTCGTTGTAGATAGCGTGGAAGGTAGCTTGCAGTTGGATGTTTACTGTAGCCAGCCGATGGTCGTGAGGCAAATCGGTTGGGTCATCGATCTCCTGGGCCTGGTCTCCAGCTGTAGTCCTGCCGCCGATGTTGTTTGATTGCACGCCAGCCTGATTGATCTCCTGAAGGATTTGACGGAGGATTCTATCTGCTTCTTGTGAGGCCTCCCGTCTTCTCTCCTGCATGGTGTTATTGATGCCGTTGGGTGTTGTGTCGTCCTCGAATTGGTCATCGCTCCAATAATTGTGCGGGTCCGCTGAGTTGATATCTATATGTGTACTTCTCCGGGTGGGTATTTAGGTCGGTATTGATCGAGTTTCATTAGCGACTCCTGTGAGTTGCGAATCTTCTTCCTGGCTCTCGTCCTGTTCTGTCCTGGTTGGCGAAGAGGATGGCCGTATGATAGGGATTGATTGCTTGGAATTTACCATCGATGGGCGTGTGGCAAGATCCTGAGGGAGGAATGCTGCATCGGGGATGAAGTTCCAAACCGGCGCAATTGTCATAGAACAAAAAGCCGGGTTGGAGGTCCAAGTGGCGTGGAATGTGGCAATTCGTTGAGTAGCTGTCTGTGGGTCCTTCCATATATTCCTCCAAGCTGCCACGTTGATTTGAATGACAGTACGCCATGCACTATGGAGAGCTGTTCCGAGGTGGAAAGGTGTGCTCTTCATTACCTTGTTGCATCGTTGGCACCAAATATTTTGTAATATCATGCATCGGAGCAGATCCCATGGCGTCTCCTATAAGTAACTTTGCAGGAACTACTAAATCTTCTTACTGTTAGCCATATGCGAGTGAGGGCTTCTCCGTCAATAATGTCGGCCTGGGTCAACTGAAGTTGGGGGAGGTTGTACAGATGTCTGAGGGAGTTGAACTACTTCCACCCTCGGCTAACCTCCGGACACTCTATAAAGGCATGACGAATCTTCTCTATGGGAGCTAGACTACATAATTGGCATGAGCCATCAATATTCATTTTTGTTAACTAACTACCTAACAGGAGACTGTCATTGTGCAGTAACCAGAGAAAGGTACTCACTCTCCTAGGAAGCCAGGGGTGCCATAATCTCTTGTAAATGTCCTTCCTTTCTTGGTCTATGCCTCCTTGCTCTTGCATTCTCTTGTCGTATCGGGTGGTCCGTAGCCGACTTTGTATTGCCCACCTGTACCCTTGCTTCGTACTGTAGCTGAAGAGGGGTGTAGAGGCTCCGTTTGTGTTTGATTGCCATTGCCACTTGCCGGGGTCCCAATCCAGATCAGCATTTTTGTGTGGACGGGGGAGCCAGACGGTTGTGTCCTGTGGTATGGGGTAAGTCGGGTTGTATCCTATGAGCTGGTCCTGGCGCTTGTGTTGAATTCTGGCTGATTGAACGTGATCTAACCGTATTGCTCCTTGTTTGGAGCCTATTTTCCTTGACTCTAGAGTAGAATCCCTGGGTTGGTAGGTGTCCATGGTTGTTTGTCCTGCCAAAACTTTTGTGATGTGGTAGACTTGCAGCTGTTGCTCGTCCTCATCGATCGTAATCCAGTGGCCAATACCTAGAGATTGGGCTTGATTGGGCTTCTTGGGGCTTCTTGTAATCAATTCTTCCCTTAGCGCGTTTGTTTTCCATGATCTTGTCGTTTGGAGAAGATCATGGAGAAGACTTGCCGACCGCCATTCGTCGTCCTCCTCTCGCCAGATGTCTTTAATATGCTGGAGTCCCTTGGCCGCCCAGGTTGAGAATCGACTACCTTTCTCCAGCCCTATTGGCGTTCCGTCTTCATTTGTTATCCATGGGTTGCCGAAGAGGGGCTGTCGCAGAAGTTCCTACATCGTTTGGGGTTCGGTCTGCATAGCCCCCTTTCTCACTGTACACCATGATCTCCACACTGCTTTCCAAAGGGAAGATCCTGCCAGTTTGATCTTTGTGGTTGTCATTAGCCAATTGCCGTCGGAAGGCCAATTTCTTGGTCCTGCTGGCCTGATCATTTTAACGCAATGTTGGAGAAGTATTCTCCACGCCCCTTCTCCTTCCTGTAGGCCCCTGATCAAAAATTTGGCCAATAATGCCTGTGTTTGGGCTAGTGGGTCGATTACTTTGATGCCACCTTGCATAAATGGGGCGATTGCAGTGTCCCATGCTACTCGTGCTCGAGTCCTTCCTTCTTTTCTCCCAGACCACATAGAAAGTGGAAGTGTATTTGGTGGTGTTATTAAAAGGGTCATATTCAATGGTACACCTTGCAACATTTCAATGTAAAGAATTGGAATGTACTTTACTTAATAACATGTGTGCCAAATTTCAAGTTCAAAAGATTCACAAAATAAAAGATATGTTAATTCTACCAACATGTGTAGTTGTGAGAACAATTTTTTCACCCCTTGGGCTAGTGTCATTTTTTGGTAAAATTTCACATGGATGTAGAAGGTCATTCTCACAACTACACATGTTGGTAGAATTAGAATATTTGTTTTTCAGTAAATCTTTTGACCTTGAAATTTGGCATACATTTTATCACTATAGAGATGATCTCATGCCAAAAATTTTATGGTAAAATGTTTTTTTTTAGCCCTTGGGATAGTGTCAAAGATGGTAGTAGTGAAATTTTTCTCACAGCTATACACGTTGGTAGAATTAGCATATTTTTTTGGAGGTGAATCTTTTGACCTTGAAATTTGGCACACATATTATTTATATAGAGATGATTTCATAATAAAAATTTCATGGTAAATAAACAATTTTTCAACCCTTGAGATAGTGTCAAAGTTGGTAGTAGTGAAATTGTTTCTCACAACTACACATGTTGGTAGATTTCAAATATCCTTTTTTGTGTGAATCTTTTGACCTTGAAATTTGGCACATATATTATCAAAAATTCCATGATCAAATAAAAATATTTCAGCCCTTCTAAGGAAGCTGTCAAAGTAGGCAGCAGTGAAAATTTTCTCACCGCTACACTTGTTGGTAGACTTTGGATATCTTTTTTTAAGTGAATCTTTTGACTTTGAAATTTGGTACACATGTTATTAATATAAAGATGCTTTTATACCAAAAATTTCATCATAAAAAAACAAATTTTCAGCCCTCATGAGGCTATCAAAGCTGGCAGATGTAAAATTTCCTTCCTTGCAAATGCAAAAATGCCATTTTGAATGGTACCCCATTGTACATAGGAAAATATTTGCTTCGACTTATACTACTCTAGATTATGTCCAGAATTGTCCAAAATTGCTTAATCTCTAAATGCCTAAGGCACCAAATTTTGGTGTTGGCAATACCTTGAAGTTAAATAAAACCTAACCAAGTTGCTATTTTTAGTAGTTTATGTTTTTGAAGAATCCTTTTTGAAGTCTAGTTTTAGCATCAAAAATTTGATTTTGAAAATGATTGATTATGATTTTTCTATTCAAGATTTTGTGGAAGGGTGTCCATTGCAATCTCAAGTGACTTTCCGTACTTTTGACAGGCGCTTAAAAATGAGTCTCAAATACACCAGATCTTGGAGAAAAAATCACATTAGAAATTCATTTAAAAAAATTGTAGAGTAGATTTTGAGAAGCCATAAATTGATTGGGGTTATGCACGTTAGGTCTTTTAACCTCTAAAGGACCAAGGCCTTTTTTCTGCCAAAAAACACTCAAAACTGCCACTTCTATAGCAAAAATTAAAAAAAATTAAATTTTTTTTTCCACATCTAACCGTAGGATCTTACACATAATTGGTATAAGAATGTGTGGAAAAAATTTCAGAATTTTTGACTGCACAGATTGCAAGATATCTGTGTTTAAAGTGGAAAAAACAAGTTTTTCAGCACATTGCGGGACCAGATTTTTTGACTTTAAACATTTTTAACTTAAAATTTTTGCACTACAGCGTTTTGAGCTTTAAATCTTTATAGTGGAGAATTGAGTTGAGAGTCTAGGAAAAAAAAAAAAATTCAAAAAAATTCAATTATCATTCTTAAAAAAATTGTTAAGTAGAAGTAGATACAAGATCGAAGGAAAATCTAAAATATTCATATATTTTAGATGGAATTAAAATGCACTAATCCCAATGGTGAGATTGTTCTAGCAAGTAAACTAAACCATTACAAAAAAAAAATTTGAAAAATTACAAAAATTGCATTCCGAAATGAATCCTACAAGTTATTTTTTTCAAGAAGATGCTCTAACTACCCGAAAAACAAGAATGTCCATAACTTCCTCATAACAAATCCAAATGAAATGAATCAAGGATTTCCAGATAGACAAAAATATAATCTATGAGAAAAAAAATATTTAAAAAAAAAATTCAAAATTTTGCAAATTTTTTTTGCTGCCCCACGTCCCCACGCATTCCAAGAAATGGCATAACTTCTCGCTCGAAGGTCCGATTTCAAAAAAAATTTTCCGCCACGTACCTCTTTCAATTCTTCACATTCACAAAAAGTTTCAAAAAATCAGGCAAAGTAAAACACCAAAAAGGTACATGCCCGAATTCCCATTTGTCCCTCGAGGGGACAATGGTCCTTTAGGGGTTAACCTCATATTTTTTGTTGACCAACTTTTTAGATTTGACATTTAAAAAAAAGATTGGAAGACATCAAATCACTTTTGTAGTATTAACACCCTCATGATCAAACATTAAAATCTTTCAATCTATAAGTGGTATTGTTGTGTTTTCTTTTCCTATGTGATCTCTAACATGTCTAGTTTGAATTTGTACGGTTACAATTTAAAAAAATTGATACGACTAGCTTGTACCTTTTTTCCCCTCTTGAATTTTTTTAATGGCCACCGAACCTCTAAAAAAATTAAATTTGATACAACTTATCAAAATGTTGGCTTTTTGTTCAATTTAGAGCAAATTCCTAGAAGCTCAAACTAAAAGGCGGGGTTAAGTAGTCGGTTATGGACTTATGAGTGCCTCCACATTAGTCCTATCCAGATGCTGCTGCAATCGGATTCAGTTCAGGCACCCTGTTGGCTGTAAGTTACTTGTCCCGAAGAAGATCATTCAGTCTGATCGTGTCCCCTCAGTGAATGTAACAGCCCTCTCCTGGAAATCCATCATGGAAATTTTATTCTTGTGGAAAGTGGAAACTGAATCTGATAATTGGTACAATACAGTAAATTTTCAGTTTATTATACAATAATTTAATCATTTACAAATAATATGTAATTAGTGTCACTCACTAACTTGATAAATCAGTGGAGCTGCAACACTGAAGTATAGTAAGCCTTGGCGACCTTCAATTAGACTGAGTGTATCCAATATTTCGTTAAATCGGTGTGCTTGGGTGGCATAAAATTTGTGTCCTTCATCTGCACAAACCTCTACAAACCAAGACTTGCATGCATTTACTGTACGTTCTAGGCCGCAAGCTGTAATCGACAACTGACAAATACTGTACGTGAAATTCCGCTACTACAGTATAACCGGACATTGATCGAAGTGAAAAGATGCCCACAAGTTACTGAAGCGATCATTTGTTTTTTCGAAACTTGTGCTGTGTTGAGTATAGATTTGGGGTCATATCAGGCTCCCCTGATTTCCTGAAGGAAGTCGATCTGTACCCTGACAAAACGATATCGAATCTGTCATAAATATCCGTTAATCCGTATACATCAAAGCATCACAGTCACCTCCTCCGGCCACGTGAATGCGCCGACCACCATCCAGTTCACATCACTTCGAAGCAAGCTACAGAAGCCAGCAGCCGCCTGTCAAAGTGCTAAACTTAGCTCAAAAACATGAAATGTGGACAGTAATTTACAGAACTGTCGGTCATCAGTCCTGCCAAAGTGCCACTATAAGAATCATTATTGCTGGCTAACCTCAATAATATCCCTCCAGTTTCATCCGAAATTGTGAACTGTATTAAATCACCTATCACATAACGAGATGATAGTATCGAGCTAAGATCACATCTTGAAGACAAATAAGAAGCCACAGTTTCCATGCAGATCGATTCCTCTGCTGCGCACCACCACCCACCCCCAGTATACTGTACTTCTCGCTTGCGGCGGTTTTTTTAGGGTTCAGGGTTTAGCATCTCTGTGCTTTCGTTTCGCATTTTTTTCTTCCCAGCTAGAGTCACATCTGGTGCTGGATCTCAAGCTAATTGAGCAGCTCGGTGCATAAGTTACCATTAATCTTTGTGTCGACTTGAGTCCTCCTGCAACCACTCGATTGCAGGATGACTGCTAGAACTGTTGATCCTCTAGAAAGTAATTAACTGATCGATCTAGCTAGTGGGTGTTGAATTGGAATTGAATTACTAGCTCGGCAACATGAATGTGGCGACTGTTGAGAGCCCCGAACTACAGATATTGAAGAGCTTGGAAGATCCCCAGAGACGGTGTCGAGAGCCTGTGAATGGCACGCAAGAGGTTCTGGTGTGGTGGGATATCGAGAGTTGCCCTGTAATCGAGTCGTGCGCGCCAGCTTCTTTGTTGCAAGAGATTCAGTGTCACTTGGCGTGTGAGGAAAGTCGGGTGACCATCAATGTGTATGGAAACGGCGGGTTAGGTTCGAAAGCGGGGCTGGACTCGCTCATCGCCAGCGGCATTACTTTGCAACACCGCATCTTACCGTGCAAGCTCCCTGGTACTGCTCGTCTTGCATGGTTTGCTAGATTTCACTCTTGATGTTTGTTCAGATCAATGTGGATCACTTCTCTTCGTTATACTGGCATTTTTTATAGTGTTTTGGGCTAAGTTTTGGGCTAAAGTAAAATTTATTCTGATTACACTGCTAACTAGGGGAGAATGCTATGAAACCGTTTTATATTCCGTGTCCCAGTGTCTAGTTCAGTCGTCATTTGTCTGTTTTTTTAACGCCTTTCAAATCTTTAATTTGTATGTATACTCACAACTTCAGAACAGAATCTTTGAAAACAGAATTACTAAAATGAAAACGCAGTCTAAGGCAATCAATGCTGACACAGAAAGATTTCGTCTTCCCGTAACCCTGACTGGGCTTAGTTTTCAATGAAACGATTGTCACATTAGTGACATTGGCAAATAATTTGAGAGACTGGCACTTAAAGTCCGGAATTTCAGATTTAGTTTAGAGAATTTTTGAATGTCACGATCGGGCACTCCGCAGTATGCTGTTGAAGAAGGTCGAATTCGTTAACATGACACACCTCAAAAGTTCCAGATTTGTGACATTCAAAGTGCACAATTCCTTATCTACAGTTTAGGTCTGGAATAGACAGTGCTCAAATAGTGCCCAATTTCTTGAAATTTCGTCATTGTAACAACTACAACGATGAATTTAGTAGCGTCCATATCCCCCACTTGGTGTAATTCCTAGACAATGGCACTTTCCAGGGCGCTTGAAACAGAGATTCTCCACCAATCCTAGTTTTAGAGCTGTATGCACATCATGAATGTCACGATTTCGGGCGTCCAGAATCACGCCAATTTGATGATCAGTTAGTGTAACTTAACATTTGCATCTGGCGCCCCAGGATCCGAGACGGCAGCAATGAAGACGATGATGGTGGACATAGCCTTGTGGGCGCTCAGCAACCCCGCTCCAAGCACCATCTTCCTCATCTCCACAGCTCGAGACACCTGCTTCCGAGACCTGATCAGTGGATTGCACATGCAAGACTACGACATCCACCTGGCCACCAAGTTCAATTTCGGCGTAACCGAGAAAACACCCAGCCGTGAGCGTCTCTTCCATCCCATGCCGCGGCACTGGAGTGCGTCGAAACAGTTGTTCGTCGTGCGAGCTCCAGTTCCATCTGGAGATAATGATGTGCAAGTCTCTGAGGCCCTTGAGAATGTCCATCTTACCTCCTAGCATGGAACCTAGCTCATCTTTCACTTCCATTCTAGTTCTACTATTCATATAATTTAGGGTTCAATGGCACTGTGCGTTGTTGAACATGTTTGCGGCGGTTGTTGTGGTTTTCTCTGCGCTGAGGGAGCGTGTGAGTTGCCTGGTCGTATTCGTTGTTTTGGAGAATTCTAGTGATTGCCCAAATGTGCTCTTGAAAGGCTTAGTTTTGAAAATTAGGGCTGTCTATTTGCCCTGATGAGTTTAACCATCTGAAAACCTTAGAGCTCTACAATGGAGGACGTATTTACAATGAGATATCAGATGAGCGTCGCTGATAGCTGCAGTCTCCAGTTCGAGATGAGTGAATTAAACTCTGTAACAATGTGGGGGTCACCAAGTGTACGATGAATGACCTGTGGGGGTGAATTTTCTGCGACTTTGATTTATCTTAAACCTTGTCAAATTGTGGCGTAGCTAGGTTTTCTAGAATAGACATGGGGTGGATTTCCTGCTGCACTGAATTATCCTGTTAGTGCTTGTAACACTAATTTACCAAAATCACATTAAATTTCTACTTGAACTGCCAAGAGATGGACTTCAGACTGACTCAGTAGCAAATCCGTCCCCATAACTACATGGGTACGTTGGATTCACCTTCCTATCCCTATTGCAGTCGAAGAGACAACAAGAATATTGAACACCATGAGGCACATATTAATTTGTAAGTTTGAATGCCAGAAGCTCTTCGGTGTGTCTATGAGCACTGTAAGTTAGGTCTTGCTGAAAAGCGAAGCGGAAGAAAGATACGACAGGACTCAGGTTTGTTAGAGTTTAGGTAAATTGCAGTATTTCAGTCTCACAAGAACAGAGAAATCGACAAAGCACTTTAAGGGCAAGGGCTCTCGTGTGACCATGCGAGCATTCAAGAAGAAACCAAGCGAGAACAACACAGAGAAGAGAAAAACCCACCACCATTATAATTGTATGACTTTGTTTCGAGAATCTTGAACATTCTAAGTGCTCTCTTGAAGGTGCAAAGTACAAACAAAAGGTAATAGAACTTGACACAATTCTTCTGTAGTTCCAAGTTCAGAGACATCACAAACTGTCAGCTAGGTTTGTGAAGATGAAAGGAAAGCTAAACCTGAGGAGAACGAGGCATCGGGCCCTGCGAATAAATGCAAAGCCTCATCAGGATGTAGTAGAAGAAAACGAAGAGGAAGCTGAGGAGTCTCCAGTTCCGAATCCCAGTTCCAAAGCCCCTTCTAAGACCGAATCTAAGAGGAAGAGACCTGCCTTGCTGATGAACGCAACACCTCACGAGCAGATGGAACCTTCTGAAGTCACGAAGCCTAAGGCGTCCAATTCGGAACGCGAAAGCATTTCTAAGGATGATATGGAAGAAATGATCAATGGCTCAATTCTACAACCAGCTGTTGGGGCGTGATCTATGCAATGTAATTGGTAACGCAGCAGTAATCGAATAGGCAGGCAACGGGGGATAAAATCACCGCTGTCAAAAACTACACAAACAATGGGACGAAACGAAAGAAAACAGTTTGAGACGGTTATATCAAGTGCATTGACAAACAAATATCTATGCATTCCTTGAAGGACTCCTACATTTCTAACAAGTAATCTGATAGAATATCATTGTCCACTCACCAGGACCATCAAAATGTGTGTTCCTACCTACTTAGACGATGTCTAGAACTCTAAACCAGCTTCACGTGCAGCATCTGCCAATGCCTTGACACGCCCGTGATAAACGAAGCCTCCCCTATCAAAAGCCACCTTGCTAATACCTCTCTCTACGCATAACTTTCCAATAGCCTCTCCCACCTTCTTAGCAGCGTCCTGAACAGACCAAGCGAGGTAACATGTCAAATTTCAATATGTTAATCCAAACCCTAACTTTCGATCCTGTCGTGACCTCCGACATATACATGATGGAGACAATCGACGAGCCACCACACCAATCGATGTAAATAAAAACCAAGCACCAAACCTCTCTAAAGGACCAAGGATTAATGGATATTAAAAGGACCAGCTCGGTTGATCATCTTCTGAACCATGTAATTCAGATGGGGCCAAATTCTACATCAAAGAAGAACATTGCATGGGTTGGTCAATAAAAGAAACAAAATTGAAAACGAAGTTCACGTATATAACGTACTCAAAAACTGCAAAAGAGCAATGAGGCCTTAATCTGGCTTCTTGGTCCCTTAGGGTTAAGTCAAGCATAGCTTCAACCCTAAACCCTAAACCAAACTCACAATTGTTGGGCCTGCTGTGTCCTCGATGGTCTCACGAATTTCCTTGGAGAGAGTGGATGCAGCAGCTAGAGTATGCTGCTTCGTGTCGTCAATAACTTGCACGTAAAGATGTTGGTTGGAGCGGAAGACCGCCAATCGAGGCCTCTCAGTAGTGCCACTCAGCTGCAATCACCAGATCAGCACATTCGTTACAAAGACCTCAAAGAATTCACACTCGGCACCTTAAATCGGTCATTTTTAGGTCAATGGAAAAATAACTGACATTGATGAATTCGCTCTTTCATGTGCTTTCACGATTTTTTAACACTCAGAGGCAATGTGCTCATAATCAAGAATAATGAATGAAAATCATTGTCTTAGCTCTTCCAATTCTTATATCATTCTTTAGAGACCCGCTGCTGCACCCAAAGGTCCAAATCCAGCATTCTGATTATATAAAAGGTTTAAGAAAAGTTTGTATAATGGCCTGCTATCTTAACTTAAAAGAAAACCCAACAGGAGGTATATGAAAGTTGAAGAATGCTTTACAATATTCAAAGTTTAAGTTCACAATGCTAGCCAATTTTGATCACTCACGTCAGGTGATTCCGATTCTCAAAAAAAGAGGTGGAAGCGTACAAATGTAATAGTAACTGACCATTTTTCAAATAACTGATGAGGAGAATTTTCACAGTATCATACATACCTTCTTCCTCAACCGCCTATGACGAGTTTTCACAGTTTCCCTCCGCGTTGGATCCCTGGACGCTTCGATCGTCAAGGCCTTCCGCACCATGGCTGCAAGGGTTTAACTTAGTCAAGGTTGAGAAAACAAGAACAATGACGCCCTATGAAGCATGACCTACCAAATTGGCATCGAACTAATTTCAAATCCTGAGGCGACGAAGCAAATTCATTGAATTTCACATCAATTTCACTTCATTCAAACTACAATCCAATCTCACCAGGGCGTGCAGACGAGGGCGTGGAAGGGCGAAAGGATGGGCTGGCAGATAAGCCATGAAACTCCGTGAAGGAGGAGCCTTGCAGGGACAGCGACGCCATGGACGCCGTGACCGCGGAGGTCATAGCTTGCAAGCTTCACGAGCAAATGCGAATGGAGGCTCAAACCCAGCTCGGAAAAGAGGAATGTGAGAAATTCTAAGGAATCTAATCCGCAGCTTGAGTGGGGTTACAATTTGGAAATCTGCTGTGCATCCCGACGGGGATGGAGTGACGGAGGGGGGCTTATCCAACTGCAGGAGACTGGGAGAGACGACTGTTGCATTTAGGATGGGGCACACTACTGTATTTCGAGAGATCAAACCTTCAGAGCCCTTTATATTAATATTAGGGCCAACAATTGGGCCCTAAATCCAAAATTCCAAGGATGAACATTTTGCACTTTTGTCTTACATAGAAGGATTCTTTGTCATTCATCACAGAGGCTATTACCTCTTTACAAGGTTAACTTTGGAAAGACATTAGCCTATGACTAAGGTAGCCCAAAACAGAGGTTGGCGAGTAGCCCAAAAAAAATCACAAAAGTCAAAATAATTTTTAAAATTTTCTTTCTAAATTACTATATTTTTTTTCTACATGTATAACTTTGATTCATTCTACTTGGACTAGTGATGAAAAAGTTATGGACAATCTTGTTTTTCGGGCAATCTAAGGATGTTCTTGAAAAAAAACATTTTGTCCAACTTTGAATGCTAATAAATTCCAATCCGTATAGTCAAATTTGATGAAATTTTGACTACATGATCTCAAACAAGTGAAGTACCGGACCCTATGGTTAGATTCTAAAAAAAAAGTTTTATCTGCTTTCTTGGATGAATGCAACAGAAATGGTAGTTTTGAATGGTTTTTGACCAAAAAAATGGCCTCGGGACCTTAGGGGCAATCCAAAAGGTGCATTTTTCATTCTATAATGTTCTCAAAAGTTATTTATTAGCCACTTTTGGTCTCAACATCCTTATAGGATTATCTTTGGGTAGGACGCCACTCCTTGACCAAGGTAGTCATTTGAAAATGGTTTGACTTTCGCCCTCAACATCTTCATAGAGTTATCCCTAGGTAGGATGCTAGCCCTTGACCAAGGTAGTCATTCAAAAATGGTCTGAATTTTGGACCAATGAGTGCATTCTTTATTTTTGTAGTAATTTGGAAAGTCATCTATTAGACACTTTTAGCAGTGTTTTTGTTTTGGACTGTAGCAGTCACCATGCAAGGAATACACGATGGTCCCTCCAAAATTAGACCTCTGTGTATGAGCCACGACACTAGAGTCTGGCACTTAAACGCCCAAAAAAAAAACCCTGACTTTTAGGCCTCTATATCCTTATAGGGTTAAATCTTTGAATTGGGTCAAGAACATTGTCTTAAAGCTTTACATTGAAAATTGACTAGATTTGCATTTTTCATTCTTTCATGATTTGATGGCCTAAGGGAGACGACCCATTTCCGATCACTTAAGCAATTCAGCATATCTAGTGTATGGGTATGATGAGGGGAAAAATTTCCCTACTTAGAGAAATAGATTTAAGAAAGATTCCATATTTTTGTACATTTTTTTCCTCAAAAATAAAATTACTATGAATTTTTTTCATAAAGATTCCGTTCAACCTATTCTCATTATGTAGGCCATCATATTTCCAACCATAGGCTAGTTACAAAATCGACAATGCTTCAATGCGGGTGATAATTGTAGCCTCCAATGTACATCTTGCAATTATTCTATGCTTTCAATGTACACCTCCCTGAAATTTGTGCTTCCCCTTCTCACAAATATCTGCGTGAGGTGTCACCTAAACCACCAATTGATCAGAAACAAAGTAGTCTAACTAACAGAATTGGGTGGCTGATCAGAAATGGGTCGGCTCCCTTAATGGATTGCAAATTGGGACAATTCCTTATTAGGCTAATGTACGGGGTCCCTACCTCTAGTGTAGGAACTAGGCACTCAAATTTTGAATAATAGACAAATGCAAACAAATTCCAAGCATGTAAAATCTTAGTTTTTTCCATCCATCTAAACAATTGTAGATTCTTGTGTTGGTTCTCTAATTTTTGTATTGTATAGATTTTCATAGCTATTCTTTACAAATATTATGTGGTTCAAAATGTGCAAGTATATTTTTCAACTTGAAAGTGACTTTCTAGTTCAAAAAGTGACCCTTTGAAAACAACTTCAATAAATATATAAAATAAAAATCTTTTAAAAATACTATAATTAAGAATTATAATTTTGAATTTATGAAAAAAAACTTCTAAAATTTCTAAATATTTGATCTACAATTAATTTTTTAATAAATATGTAAATTATTGTTTCAAATTTTTTGGAAAAATAATGTTGAGTATAATAACACTAACATCCAATTGTATGAATTTAATCTACGCAATGTATTCTAGAACATTTGTTTAAACTTCATCATTAAATTATTCTTGACAATTTGCACTTAATAATGCATCTCACAATTTTTGGATATTAGGACTAGTTTCTTAAGGGATTAATAACCTTTTATCATCCAAACAATTTTTTGAAATTTTGCTTAATTTTTCTTAAATCTTTGTATGTATACATTATTTAAATCAATTTTATTGGACTATTTGTAGGGAAAGGTTGGATTCAAATGATTCATAAATCAATTTCCATGAATAAGAAGTTATTTCAATAAAACGTCACTTTCAAGCATTCTATTCACCATTTAAGATGTGGAATCTAGGATGCTTTGGTATACAAACTTGAAGGTTGACCAATCATTTTTATATCATTGGTTGACTATGACTATGAGCAATATTTATTAGTAGCAAAAGTTCATTAAAAAAATTGGATGTTTTCTACATATTAGAAAGGGATAATATTTAAAATAAAAAATTTATTATACAAAATTTTTTGTTTCTGCAAATTTCTTTGAAAAAAATATCAAACAATTGCAATGAATGAGATTGTATTTGGACTAAACATTAGTTCAAGTAACTGACCTAATTGTGACCCTTCTAAAAATTGATCCGTGCAAATTCTTACCTAAAAGATACAACTTCTACTTATGAGAGTGTTAGATTGCTTTTTAAGTTCACCTATTTTGAGGACTTTCAAATTTCATAATTTATTCATATACTGTCCAAAAAATGTATAAAAAGGAAATTTTAAATACTCTATTGGCTTCCAACAAGATTTTACAAAAAAATAGGCAATTCAAGAATAAGAATAATGAGCAATTGTTTATTTGAATGCATTTAGATGTAGTAACTTTTACCTTGAAGCACCCCAAAGCACTTTGTTTCATCTTCTAGAATGGATAGAATGGGTAGAGTTAATGGATTTCACCCTCTTTAATGAGTTTCATCTTTTAAACAAAATAATGAAATTAGGTTGCTTTAACTATTAGGTTGCTTTTTCCAGAAAAGTCACCTCATGACTCACTAGTTGTCCAAGTTGAGACAACTCTGTGAGTTTACATTTGATATTACTATGTCCACTCATCCATCACTACCACTAGAAGGCCGACATTCTTTTTAGTAGGGTATTATACAATAACAATTAATATTAATATTGTGTAATATGTTGAGAAGTTAGCGAGGGGCAATTTAGTTTCACTATTTAGTGAAGAATGGGTTTCATCCTCTTGAATGGATTTCATCTCCTAGAATGGGTTTCATTGATCTTCTTGAATGGGTTTCATTGATCTTCTTGAATGGATTTCATTGATTTCCTAGAATGGGTTTCATTGATCCCCTAAAATGGGTCGGGGTGAACTGGCCCCCTCGCTTGGCTTCCCGAATCATTCTTGGGGTGTATGTGAAAAAAATGCCCCCTATTTTGAGCCGTCTCTAAGGTATGTTCAAGACCTCTTCTAGCTAATTTGGGGCCGCTGATTGCAAATATGAACTCAGAATTTGTAAATTTTATCATGCCTTGCAAATAAAAATTTCCTGCGTTTTCCCCAGGGTAAAACGGGGGCAAAACGGCCCGCAGGAGGCTCGTTGCACAACTATAAGCTCGACCGACAAAACACCCCACTACGACCCAGCCAGCAATTAGGGTTTGCTCTGGCGAAAACGAATGCTAGTCCTTCGTCACGACACTGAAGGTCCGTCATCCCATTCAGAGCACATCCCATCGTCGTTTCCGTTGCAAGCAAGTGCTGAGTGATGAACGACGCTAGTCGCAAGTGAAGAAAGCGGTGCACGTGCAGGACGAGGGTGGACCATGAATTTGCACAATCCTCGACTGTAGATACAGTAACTTAAATCTCCCACAAGGGTCAGGACGACGCATCGGACGACGCATCGTTCTTTGTTTCCGTTCCAGGACTAGAATTCGTAACAACCACCAGTGGTACTTAGGGTGTTCAGCTGCATTCTCGTGAACAACAGAAGGACGACCCTATTCTTCTTGTATGCTTGGCTTTCGTCCGACAACTTCAATTGGGTTTGAGTTTGTTGCGTTCCGAATTGGTGGATCCGAGGGAGGGGTGCTAGGGTTTGGTGAGGATGGGCGATTCGAGGGAGGGGTCGCCGGATTCGGCGTATTCCGCCGGGGAAGGCAATGGCAGTGTGCGGGCGCCTCGACCAGTTGAGGAGGATTCTGAGGAAGAGGAAGGGATGATTCGGCCTGAGGTGGAAGTCGAGGAAGAAGTGCAAGTGGAAGCCGAGCCCGAGGTCGAGGAGAGGGAGGATCGGAAGGCTGGGAGAGGGCGGAAGCGGTTGGTGAAGAAGGCGGTGGTGGAGGAGTCGGACGAGGAGGAGAGCGGAGGCGGACGGCGTCAGGAGGTGGAGGTGGAGGAGGAAGAAGAAGAGGAGGAGGAGGAAGAGGAGCCCGAGAGGAGGCGGACTGCGAAGAAGCCGCGAGGGGAGGAAAGGGTGAAGGATAAGGGAGGGAAGGGGAGTAGCAGGGGAAGGAAAGGAGAGAAGGAAATGAAGGAGATGTGGGACTCGGTGGCGGGCAACGGCGAGGAGTCGGGGGAAGACGACGATCGGTTCATTGACGATGAAGGGGTGCCTGAGGAAGACCGTGTGGTGTACAGCGATGGGGAGGGCTCGGATCGGGATCAGCGCCACCCGGAGGCCGAGGAGGCGGAGGAAGATGAGGAGGAGGACGGGAGGTTGTTCGGGAAGGGGAAGAAGAAGAAGAAGCTGGAGCGCACGCCGGAGGAGATTGCCATGTTTGTGGAGCAGTTCATGGCGAAGGTGGATGTGGCAGCCGAAACGGATGCGGATCTGAATCGAAACTCCAAGCCAGCAATCGAGAAGTTGAAGATGCTGCCG
This sequence comes from Pseudisothecium myosuroides, assembly GCA_951799445.1. Classification (NCBI taxonomy): domain Eukaryota; kingdom Viridiplantae; phylum Streptophyta; class Bryopsida; order Hypnales; family Lembophyllaceae; genus Pseudisothecium; species Pseudisothecium myosuroides. The sequence continues at coordinate 6,187,946 of OX637289.1, read as the reverse complement.
GAGCTTTGGACCGTGCTGCAGAAGCGGCAATTGCAGATGGAGTTTCTGGACCGAGGGGTGTTGTCCTCGCTGAAGGATTGGCTGGAGCCTCTGCCCGATGGTTCCTTGCCCAACATGAACATTCGCACCACCCTATTGAAGCTGCTCACGGATCTTCCCATCGACGTGGAGCAATTCGAGAGGCGGGAGCAGCTGAAGAAAAGCGGGCTTGGGAAGGTGGTCATGTTTCTTTCTCGGCTACCGGAGGAGACACCCGCGAACAAGAAACTGGCTAGAGATCTGGTGGACAAGTGGAGCAGGCCTCTTTTCCAGAAGAGCACAAGATACGAAGATTTACGAACTTACGATGAGGAGCGACCCATGCCACGGAGAACGCCCGTGAAGAAAGCTCCCGTGAAGCGTGCGAACATCGACAGGGCAGATGACCTGGATATGCTTCAAGGTGAGGTAGAACTGAAGCGGGGCGATCCCGGCTACAGGCAACACGCTTCGAGACCCGAAGCTCTTCCTCTGGACTTCGTCCGGCGCCCTGAGTCGAAGGTCGACCCACAAGAGTTTCAGAACAGGGCACGGCAACAGCGCCAAGACGAGAAGCGAATGAAGATGAACAAGAAGCTTCAGCAATTGAAGACGACCAGGAAGAGCATGCAGGCATCCAAGATCAGCGTGGAGGGTCGTGGCGCTGTTAACTACTTTTAATGCACACGGTTTGACAGTTGACTGAATGAAAATGCTGCATAATCTCGTATGAGAACTGGTAATTTCTCTAGTGCACTTCCATTTCTCTGCTCCGCTTGCCGCAATGTATTGTATTGTAGTAGAGCATGTCACCTCTGATGAAGCTGGATCTGGAGAGTGACGGCAGAGAACTTGGATTCTAGTTCCAGATTGTAAATTTATTAGTGCGTGAGTACAGTACGCTAAACTTCTTGCACATACTGTCGCCTGATTGATACAATTGATACTATAACTAAACATAGGAGGATGCTATTTCTTTAAATAAGGAATGCATCACAGATTCTTCACTTATTGCGTCTCAAATTACTGTAAAAGTTGACGACTCTTAAGTTTGTTTTATGTGCAAGCAGTAGCAAAGAATCCTCCGCCTGAATCAGAGCACTCTTGTCTTGAGGCTAGTTCGAGATCTGTTGGTTTGATATCTGTTACTTATGTGCACCCAAAATCGCCACCTCAAATGTTCAGACAGCATTTCATTTTCAGTGGCGATTTTAGGTGCGCATACAAGAGTTTGACATACAAGAATATCGTGCAATTATCGTGCAATGGTTCTGATTAGAGTTTTTTTTCTGAAGATCAGCGTTTTTCCCGAAGAGAGAAGAGAATAACTCCAATTTCCTTTTCAAGTTTGGCATAAATTGAGAGTGTTATCACCTTGGTTCCCACAGAAAGTCTTATGTAGGGCTTAGCAAGTGGGCTTGGCTACATACCTCTGTTAACCCCAAAAGGACCAAGGCCCTTTTTTTTTCTTTCAAAAGCCACTCAAAACTGCCATTTTTGCTGTGTTCACCCAAGAAAACAAAAGAAAATGTTTTTTTTTTCAGAATCTAAACATAGGATCTTGTACTTTATTTGTCTGAGATCTTGTGGTAAAAATTTCATGAAGTTTGACCATATAGATTGGAAGATATTAGCATTCAAGGTTGTTTGACAAGGAAAATGTTTTCTTTAGCATTCAAAGTATGTAGAATTTACCTAGTATTGAAAAATTTACTATTTGAAAAAGGTGTTGATGTTTTGATTACTAGATCTTATGCATTTTTTTACAAATTAATAGAAACTACAATTTTGACCAATAAAAAAAATTCAAATGTTAAAGATAAAAAATTGTATTTTTGATGAATTTTTGAAGTTATATCTTCAAAATTCATTTGAAGAGAATTTAAAACTATTTTTATAATTTTAACCGTATGGATACTTTTTAATTTTTGTGCTTCACATTATCTTTTTTGATGCAAACATCAAAAAAGTTCTACACTGAATAGGGATATTAAGGGGACCAAAAAATTAAAGGGACTTATCTTGGGAAACTGTAGATGTTTGAAACATGATGTACAACTCCCGGACACTTCAATAACTATTGATGTACAGAAAAGGCAGATATTTATATAGTGTGAAATGTCGATTAATTAGTATGGGTCCCCTTAATACCCCTATTTAGTGTAGAACTTACTACATATATTTTATAACATATTTGTGTTTTATCCAAATCCCTTGGGCTTTTAAGGATTAAAATAGCATAACTTTTGCTCTCAAGCACCGATTGAAATGAAAATTATATTTCCACAAAGCTAATACATTTTTCTATCTTAGGAGCAAGTTTCAAAAAATATCAGCAAAAATTATGATCATAAGAACGTGCCCAAAATCCAGTTTGTCCCCCAAGGAAAAAATGGTCCTTTAAAGGTTAAAGGTAGACTCTATCCTTTTTAATAATTTTGAAAGCTATCCAAACTACGTATGAAGTAGAATAGTATTGTTTATGAGTATTTTATAATGTTTATGGTGGATCAATTGATAGGAATGGGTAGTGTTTGGTTGTTTTTGAGTTTTTGCTTGTGAAATAGTATATAAGATGAGTATATGATTACAATATTATTTATATTGTTAAGAGTTGTATTAATAGTTGGTTGCGGAATTTTAAATTTTTTGAGCAATATTTGAGATGATTTGACATGTGTTATTCTTCTTGCACTAATTGTGAGGACTATGACGGGTTTAGTATGTCAACCATTTGTATGTATTCTATGAATAAGGATGTTGTATTTATTTACTTTTACTTTTACTAATTTGGATGAGATTCTACCATTGCAAAATGTGAATTCTATATATCTTATTTTATATTGTTTTGAAGTAGATTGAGGATTTGTGGTTTAGATGACATATATTGTATACATGTAGTTAGTCGAGACATAATTTGGCTTCAAATTGTCATTCATTTGTATTTGGACAAAGATACCAAAATAGTTGTGTAGGTATAGTTATAGTTATAGTTATAGTTATAGTTTTATTAGTTAGGTGGTTTGTCAATGAATATTTTTGAATATTTGGATATTTGGATATTGTATACGTGAATATATCCCATATATAATATGTATTTGAATTTAAGCATTTGTGTAATTTGTGTGTAAGATTTTTGGAATTATTCCATAATTTGTTTGATAATTTTTATTTATTTCTTGGTTATTGGCCCATTTGTTTATAGATGGGAATGTTTGTGCAAGTGTGATGTTCTATTTATGAGTTCTTTCTTTCTAAGATATGATTGAAGAAATCTATTGGAGCCTTTGTATGGAGGTTCTTTCTTGTGATGGATAGATGTCTTGGTAGAAGAAAAAAGGTGTAGAGTGCATTTACATAGTCTTTATCTAGTAGTCAGTGTTCTTTGGTATTACTTGCAACTGCAAGGGTGTTTGCTATTTCATTCCCTTTTATATTTGCATAGACTTTGGCCTTTGGGATTGTGAGGTGGGATGTATGGTTTTGTACACAACAGACTTCTTTGGAATTCACACTAACTAATTTGGAGAGTCTGTAGTTTTTCTTGCTAGTTTTTGCAGTTTCTATATTTCCCAATGTTTTAATGTTATGTGGAGGGGATCTTCAAAGAATTCCAATGTAGAAGGAAATTGTAGGTTTTCACTTTGCAAGGATTTTCATGAGTTCTCTCTAAATCCCCTGTGTACAATCCAAATTGGTAGACTTTGTAAGACATTGACACATCTTACATTTCAATGTTGTTTCCAACTAATATTTGGTAGATTTTACAACATGCAATTGTACCATATCGATTGTCAAGGGTACCGTGAGGTTGGACACCTAAGACTTATAAGTTGTCAATATTCAAAACAATAAATTCTACTTACAAAAATGTAACAATTCTAGAATTTTTATATTTAAGAAACCTAATTTTTTATAGTATATAAAATTATAAAATGTTTAAACAAATAAAATCTACATATTACTAATATTTTCAATTCCTCAAATCTAAAAAATGGTCTAGATCAAAAAGTCTGAAATGTACAAATTAATGAGATTGAAATTCAAAATCTCTATATAAGTTAGATTTGAGACTCCAAAATCTACAAATTGTATTGAATGTGTGCACTAAAACCTACATTAAAGTTAGATTTTAGAGGCATAAATCTTCAGTCAAGAATATTGAATTTTGTAAATTGAGTTGCTTTGGAGGTGTGGACATCTTCAAATAACACTAAAAAATCAAGTAAAAAATATACAAATTTCCTCTCAATAAAATTCCTTGTTTCATCTTTACCTGTGACGGCCACATTCCCTGTGAACATCAATTTGTTACACTTCTATGGTTCTTGGAAAGGATCTTCAGTACAATATTAATAGGGAATTCAAAAAAGGTTCCTTGTGGTAGCATGGCGAAAATAGATATTAATATAATTCTTTGGATGATTGGTTTGGGAGGTGGGGTATTTGATTTGGTTAAGAATGAGATATATAGAATTTAAACTATCTATAAATATGTAAGTTGGTTCATTTGGATGTTCACATTGTAGTATTTTTAAAATATAGTGCATTGTAGTGAGTTTGGCTTTTAGAATATTTTATCAATATAGAAGTTTTATAGATAGTTCAATATTTCTTGTTGGATTGTAGATGCCACACTCATTTGTTTCAGCAACCCAATTTCTTTTTCTGAAGAACAATAATTCAATTGTTGGCCAAATGTCCTTGAAGTAAATTTGAGGGATGTCAATGCTTAGGCTCTTGTTTATCAATTGTAGTAAAATTTTGCTTGTAAAGGAAATGCTAGTTTTGATTTAAGACCTTTTGTCTTTTACATCATCTAGCATTTGGACTTTTAGGATTAGCAACCTTGAATGTAAATTTTTACAAGTCCTAGTTTTTTGAGCTTTGTATGATGAATGAACAATTTTTGGTGTTTAGATCTAATGTAGCTCCAATTTAACAATGACAATGAGGCCAAAAGAGTTGTTCCAACCATCTATCATTAAGAAAAAAATGAGCCTTCAAAGGGGCTGTGAGTTTTGATAGCAGGGAACAGTAGGGAACGCTAGCAAAATAAAAAAAAATAAAAAAAATAAAAAAAATATATATACATGTTTGTTTTTTTTGCTTTTTTTTTCTAGCTAGCAAACTGGAGGGCCTAAGCAACGCAGGAGAGTTCAATTAAATAATTGAAAAATATTATAAAAATTAATAATTAAATAAATATTATAAAAATTACAAAATTACAAAATTTACAAATCTGATGTAACATGAGTGGTACTACGTCAGATTGCTACTTCTGAAATATTATTAAAATGTTATTTAATATTTTTTTATTATATATTTTTAAATATATATATGCTTTTAAATATTAATATATTTTTTAATATATTTTTATTGTGGCCACTATTCATCAATGATGATGAATAGTGACCATTGTCCCTCAAAGGGTCTATGAGTTCCATTGAGGGGAATTCCTTAAAGGGAAGCAACCCCTTTGAGGGCTCATTTTTTTCCTAATGGTACCCCGCCAAAAAACCTTAGTTGTTTGATCTGTTAAATAACATTGATAAATTAAAAAAAACCTTAGCATTGTTGATAAAATCGCCGCAAGTGCCACTAAATGTAGACCATAGATCTTGTAGGAAAAATTTGGTACGCTTTTTGTAGCCGTTGATGGAGCACCGTCCGAGGGAAATACAAGAACCGTAGATGTTGCCGATCCATTGATAGGATTTGGCATTTGCCAGAATTTTGTTGTTTACAATTTTTGAGTTTTTCCAAATTTGATGCCGAGGAACGAAGCACTTGGAAACAATGTGTTGAGGTGTAAAGTAAGGCAGTTGAGTATCTTAATTGTTGAGTTTTTTGTATTGTGTTTTCGTGTTTAGTCCGTGCTCAATTGTTTTCCGTTGAATGTGCAAGCTGCAATGTGTGTACAGTACTTAGCTTCAGAGATTGGATGCTTGGCATGTGAACGTCGGCAGCTTGAGAGAAAGCATCTTCGGCATCTACGGCAACTTCAGTGAATTCGGTGTCTTTGTGGTAGGGAGCTGTGGTGCCTTCTCATATTTTGAATTATGGTTGTATTCTTGAATCTTAGTTGCTTAAACCCTTGATCCGTACTTGTATTCCATGGTGAAATTAGAGATGATGATTTTGGTTTCCGATGGCTTGTGTTTTGTAATGCGGATTGTGAATTTGATCTCCAAAAAATGCAATTGTTGGGGTGGTGCTTTTCATTACATGTGATTTTCCACTATAGAATTAATCTTTGTGGAGAAACTGAATTTTCTTATTTTTGTTTCTCGAATACTGTGGTGTTCCAAGAGGGAAATTGGTGTGAATTTCGAGATCATTTGGTGTGCATTAGCGTTACAATCATCAGCCTATGGATTGGTTAATGCTCACTTTTTGTTTTTTCCTCTTACGTTATTGTATTATGGTTCAAAGTTGAAGTTGCAAAAAATTTAGCATTGAAATGCTCATGGATTTTTATAATGGAAATTTTGAATTTTTTCTTCCAAAAAAACCCCCCTACACATGTACCTCTTTGAAATTTTTGAATGTAAAAGCTTTGTAATGACTAGGGAAATGACATGTGTACCCCTTCCAGATTTTTTGTGAAAGCTTTTCAACACATGGGAAAATGACACGTGTACCCCTTGTGTTAATGATGTGTATTTAATACAAAGAACAACACAATGTGCTCAAAAGAGGTAGTAGCTGCCTTATTAACATGCAAGCAAAAATCAACATGCTACTGTACACCATTTTCAACCATATTAATAAAGGGTCATTGCAAGAAAGACCAGTACTAGAACATTGTCACAAAGGGAGTGTCGAAGCTCTCTTTTGTAATAACTTTTGAAGCATGACTTGTATGAACTTCAAATTTTTATTAGAAATGCCTCTCTTGAGTGTAATTATGTCTCATGGCCAATTTCATTAAAATGGCGTTATTCAATTAATTTGGCACTTTTAGTAGATCAAACCGCACAGTCTAAACTATTTTTTCTATACTAGAATCTATATTTGTACTAGATTTTTGAAATATATAACAATCCTAGATTTTTGAGACTGCTCAGTCTGATATCTATGTCAGTCCTAGATTTTTGATATCTAAAATTGACCTAGATGTTAGCAATGTATACTTGTCCTAGATGTCATGGTGTGAAATGACACATAAAATACCGCCATTTTAATGAAATTTGCCATCCTCATATTTTTCAATAATTTTTTTAAATCATTTTATATTTAAAAATCAATTAAACTAATATGTCACGTTTTGAATTTTATGTTCTTTTAGTACTGTGGAGTCTCCAAATTTAATGATCTAGATCTAATAATTTTTATAGTCAATTCTTATAGTAGGAAGTCAATTAAGTCATATTTCTACCAAAGGGCATTCAAAAATATTTTATTTCATGTCGTCTATATCCATGCAAAGAGGGCTCACTTGTGCGTGCAATTCTGAACATTAAAGATGGTTCCAAAATCATTGTTCGGTAAAATCTCTTCACCATAAAGTCTTTCCAAATGACCAATTTTTAGTTCCTTTGAATTTTTTTTTCCTGTTTTTTACAAATTAAAACTTCAGTATGTATTTTCTTCAAAATTTTAGCTCATTTTTTTTGTGAATAACTTTTGACCTATATTTTTTTAGGTCTGAAATTTTGGTGATATGCTATTTTTAATGTTATACTAATTTTCTTTATTTTATTTTATTTTTAAAAATTCATATGCAAAAGCTCATAGTACTAGGAGTATTAGTCAAAATGGAACAAAAACAACCAATCATTCTTACAACGACCCTAAAATAAATTTCATGTGATCTTTTGTATACCAATTTTGGTTAAATGAACAATTAAATGGTACTTATAGAACAAGTTTATCTTTAAGTATTATAATTTTTGAAAATACATTGAAATGCCAACTTGAAGTTAGGGTCTTAGGGCAGGTTGTGACTTTTAAATGTTGGGAATTTGATCATTTTTGTGAACATCATGTTATTCCGTAAGCCCTTAACCTTGAAAGGATGAGACCTATCACTAATTAAAGTAGTCAACCAAAAAATATTTATTTATTTTTGGATCAATTGGTGGCATCCTTCATCATTTCCAAAATGATCTTGAAAGTCATCCATCCACCACTTTTCCTCTGTACTTGGTAAGCCTTCTAACATCACTGAAGACACCTATCAATTGTCCGATGGATGACAGGGAATCCTTCTAAGGTAGGTGCACCCACTCCTGTCCGTTTACCACATTCCGGGCAGTATGTAGCGGAGGCTTACATTTCTTTCTAGACTGTAGTGCATTCGGACATGACAACGGAATGAAGTTCACGGACGGGATTGGGTGTGCCTACCTTACTTGTATGACTAAAGTGCAAATGTTCATCCTTGGACTATTGTGTGAAAAGGGGAGGTCTTGCACTGCAGTTTGACCTCCAATGAATGAGTGCTCTTGTCTTTTTTTAAGCATACGATTCACACGGTACCCTTTTGACGGTGATCAACCCGTCCTTCCAGGGTTAAAATCAACACTGCAAACTGTTCAATTATGCTCAATAAGAGGTTAAAACTTCTTCTCGCACTGTTGTGATAGAGCTCTCATTACGGCTCTTTGCATGAGGACAACGCTGATACCACTGTACTGACTGTAGACAAGCTCCGACGACTTCCCGAGATGCTCACTGCTGCTGTGAGGCGGGGATTCGGATTCGACGAGTGAGAAGAATAAGCTTTCAGTCCAACTTGCGGCTCATAATGAAAAATCCAAAGCTTGTCCTTGCTTTCCGCTGAAAGCAAGCATAATATCTGAATAACTGCCATGTCGAAATTCTAAACGTCAACCATTTTCCTCCCACTCCTGGACCCTCGGAGCATCGCCGATTCCCCTCAGCTTTTCACCCAGTTTCGCGCTTTCTGGAGTGAAGTTTACGGTACTAGGGCACGTGGAATGAGCCTCCAAACTTGCAGAGATTCTCAGAGACCTCGAAAAGAATATGGAGTAACTTAATGTGTGTGGAGTGAATGCTTGTGGAGTGACTGTTGTGGAGTGAAGCTTGTGTTGGGACTGTTGTGCCAGAGTGAATGCTTGTGTAGGGACTGTTGTGGAGTGAATGTTTTGCAGTTAATGTTGTGACTGTCGCAGTGTGTAAAGTTTGTCAGGATGACGCGCAAGGCGGAGATGGAGAAGCTGTGGAACGCCTTGTTGCTGGGGCTCCCATTTTTCTTCTGGGGAACTAACATGGTGGTCATGGAAGCCGTGACGCCCAAGACGGGCGTGATGTTCGTGGCGGCCACACGACTGATTCCTGCGGGCGCTTTGATTCTCGCCTTCGCAATGTCAGTGCAGTTCTCTACACAGTCACAAGATTCTAATCTTTCTACACTAGTCTCATGCACGTCACAGGCTCTAGCTAGATTTCATTATTTTAGGATTTGAAATTGTGTGGTAAATCAAAGCGCTGGATTTCGTGATTGTGAGAGGTTTTGAGTTTGCAGGTTGAAGGGGAAGCCATTTCCATCTGGCAAGGAAGCTTGGTTGTCCATCAGCGTGTTTGCTATCATCAACGGGTCTCTGTTCCAGGGTTGCTTGGCTGAAGGGCTGACCTTGACGACTGCTGGCCTTGGCAGTGTGCGTCCTCTTTGCTGCGCATTTTCGTTTCTTCTGGGATTCTGAGTTCATGCTGTGTGTTGGAATTGGAGCTTCTTTTACGAATTTTTGTTGTTCTTATCGAAACAGGTGATCATCGACTCGCAACCCATGACGGTGTCTGTTCTTGCGGCCCTGTTCTACGGGGAGATTCTGGGGCCCAAGTCTATAGTAGCGTTGGGGTTCGGCATTCTCGGTCTTGTCTTGATAGAGGTAAGGCGCAACTGTCAGAAATTCCATGTAGGGTTCTGATTCTACAACCAAGTGAGTTGAGTTTTCTGAATCTTCGTAACCTCATGTTTGCTGTCTTGGCAAAAAATTTGTGCCCCAAAATGGGACGTTCAAGTGCTCAGATAATTATTGTCAGTCGCCTAACTGAAACTTTAGAGCTTTGAAATCTAGGATTTGTATCTAGATCTAAGATTTCAGTTGAGTCTCAAACCACTCTAGTTCCCGACAAGCGTCTCAAACCCCTCCGTTTTTAGTTGAGTTATCAACGTCAATATAGTAAAATTGGCGGTATAACCGGTATTCCACTAGTTACTTTGGCACTTTTCAGGACACGCAGGCTGTAACAAATATTCTGACACCCTAGTTTGAAACATAAATTTACCACTTTAATGTTTAGAGCTTTGTTTATTTCACAATTTTTGCTGCTCAAATCGTGTCAATTTTACGAAATTGAAGATCATTTTTCTTTAATGTTGCGAAATGTAACGAACATAATCATTGTGGCGCCTAATTCATAGGGCGTCCGTGATTGTAGGTTCCAGCTGAGACTCTGGAGAAACTGATGCATACTCTGCTCCCGAGTTTTTTTGCTTTACCTCCTTTGAATTCAAGCGAGAAGTGGAGTATCTGGGATAGTGGGGAGTGGTGGATGTTGCTGTCTGCACAGTGTATGGCTATCGGCACAGTTATGATGCGCTGGGTCTCTAAATACTCCGACCCTATCATGGCCATTGGTTGGGTAAGAATTTGATTCTTCATTTTTTCTTATATTCTTCAACTTGTTCTTGGTTCATATCACAGAGGATGCACGAAATTCCGACTTCATCTCGCTGAACTATGGTTTTGACTTGAATTACTCGTTCAAATTTACAGTCTGACCACCATAATCTATCCTCGTTTCATATTTAGAAACTATAAGGAAGTCTATGGTAAAGATATAATTGTTTCTTTCTAAAGGTGTTCTTAGTTGAATGAGTGACTGAGCACCTGGAGTTTGGAATCCATTCAAGGAATCTCTTCTAGAAATGCTCCAGTCAACTTGTGTTTACTGTTGCATTGACGAAAAATAATATTAGGAGGTCCCTCCCCGCATTTTATACGCAGTGGCGACTAATTAATATTTATAAAATTTTAAGAACTAAAAGAATAGCCCCTACAATTTAATTAAGGACAATTTCATTAAAATGGCAGTATTCATGCGCCATTTCGATGGTGTGACATTTTAACCATCTAGGATAGGTATAGATTTCAGAACTACCGTTATGAACTGTAAAAATGCCAAAGTTCAGTAATACTGCCATTTTAATGAAATTGACCATATTTTAAAGTAAATTTTTAGGATTCTTAGGATGCTTAGCACCGTATTTTATCTGTTTTATGAAAATTTGAGAAATATGGTAAGATATTCCCAACACGTACTCTTTGATCTCATAGTTTACAATAGAGTGACTGTTCAGAGGTTCACAGGTTTTGTAGAATGTATGGCCCCGATAATGATCTCTTCCAATAACAGAGTGCTAAAACCCAGAAAATGAATCGAATTTTTCATATTTCCAGTGTATTCAATGTTCTCATATCAGTTTGTCTTTGCCTTTGAATGGTTTAATTTGCAGCACATGATTTTGGGCGGTATTCCAGTCATGGCCCTATCATTTTGGAAGCAAGATTTAGCAGTTAGTGGGCATCTGGGAGATTTGAGCCTTGCAGATTGGGCCGGTCTTTTCTACACCTCCGTATTTGGTAGTGCTATCGCCACTGGCTTGTTCTTCTTCAATGCAACCAGAGGTACTTGCTGTATTAACCTATGATCTCTTTGTAAATGTTTGACACACACTGGTTCTAATAGTGATTTTTATATTCTCTTTGTCATATTGTTTGTGATTGAATTCCATGTAACGTCATACAAAACACTATAAAATCTCTTGTGGTCTCACTGTAATTCTGTAAAATCTAAGCTGGGTTTTTTAGCAATTAGCAAGTGCAGAAGATTTGAAATGGATACTTTCAGATGGAATAATAATTACCATCAAAGTTGGAGCTTAACAAAGTCTTGAATGATTGCAATGATGCAGGCAGTCTGACGGAGCTCAGCGCGCTTACGTTACTTACACCAATATTTGCTACAATGTTTGGGTGAGCATATGCAATGCTCAAATTCAAACCATTCTTGTGACTTTGACAACTTACACCTTTAGGTCTCCTAACACTCTTGAAGCATTGGGTTGTGTGTCCTTTTACCGAGTGATTTAGCACTTAAGAAAATTCTTAACTTATTCATTCAGTGTCCAAATAAAGCGTGCTTCAATTCTGTTAGAATAATATGACCCAATAAAAGTAAATTTTGTGACTAAGTGTAGCTGCAACATATCAGTGGCGATTATAGGTTTACGTACCTTATCTTCTTCCCCAATTTGAAGGATATTTTCTACTTCTCTGCACAGTTGGCTCACAGTTGTAAGTTGCCCGAGAGAAATTTTGTCCCTTGACTGAACCTGGATCCATGGCAGGTACTTATTTCGGAACGAAACACTGACTGGGCTAGAACTTGTGGGATCAATCATCACACTGGTTTCCATATGCTTCGTCAAGGTGGAGAAACCCAAAAACAGTGAAGCAGAAGAAGGTTCCGAAAACAACTACGAAGCAGTCCCTGAAGATCCTCTCACTTGGGCAGAAGAGGGAATACCGACCTGAGTTCAATGTTTAAGCCCTAAACCCTATTTATCCATCCGACATTGCCAAGACACACGCCATACGCATGGCAAGTCGATCGAACTCCCCGAACAGCGTTATGATTATCATGAATGTAATTATGCTAGTGAAGAAGATGTTTATCAAGAATGACAGGTGTTTCCTTTGGAACTTTGGGAAACTTGTAAAGATACTGGCATCATCTACGTTAGCAACTTGATCGATCTGGGGTGTAGGGAGTCCTTGTAAATTATCGTTTACTCGAGACGGAATGACGGATTCATTTCAGGTTATTGACTTTGTAAGTATCCATCAAAGAATCTGGATTGTCAAACAACCGGATCAATATTTTTTCCAAATTTATGTTCATGACTCATTTCTAAGTAAAATATATTTCAATATTCCCTTCAAATGTTGAGATATTGGTGATCGTGGTCCTAACGTCAATTTCGATGTATTGGATCCATTAAGAGCACCCAAATTGTGACACTGAAGTGCGTAAAGCTCCAAAGACTAATATAGAATCACGTTTCAAAGTCTCTGCCTTCACTGTCAATTGCCAATAGCGTCCAAGGGAACTGTAAGAAACACTCAATTGTACTATTTTTTGCGTTAAAACTGTAATGTCGTTATTCTGACTATGTTTCAAGGGATTGTCTTCCTCTATTCCACCCTAAGTATTTTGAAACTCCAAGGTTGAAACATTCAAGTGCACAAAGCACAAAAATTGAGCAGATAACACTTATAGATCAGCTAAGGATTCACAGAGACCATAGAAAAAATGACGATCATTTCTTGGCCAAATATGTTGGAAGAGTGCCTTTGATATGAGAAATCCAAGATCAAGACTAGTACAACTGTCTAGAACGGATAATTCGTTAAAATGGTGATACTCTTCCGCCATTTTTCCATTCGTTTTCTAGCACTGGCATAGATTTCATACCACATGGTCTAAAATCTAGGACTGGTTTACAATTCAGAGCACATGGTCTAAACCTGAAAGTGCCAAGTTTGTGAAATACTGCCATTTTAACGAAATATCCATTGTAGGGCTCAAATCCACACCTGTCCTCATTAAAATCGAACAAAAACTTTGTATATGAATCTCATTTCTGGAAATCAAGGTGAATGAATACTGCGAGTGACCTCTCTCAACATAATCAACTTCAATTGTTTCTTTGGCCCAATTCCAAACGCCAGAAATTGTGATATTCATCTACACATGTCAATCAGAAGCTTATATCACCTACTTTTATCAACTTTCATCAACTTTTACTGCATGGTGTATGTGAGGGTCATTGTACTTCTTGAATTTTTGTTCATTGTTTATTTGCTATGGAATATGACGTGCGCCAAAGTATTGTAGATTGCTCGGGACACTATGTTAGCTCACTTTGACCGCAAATGGGGTCAAAGCAAGACTCTCTGCAGGCATCTGAAATGGCACAGAGGTCCCTTAGATTAGATCTTACATTGGTAGCCCTTAGTTGTGCTGGTTCAGCCTCCAGGTGAGGATGTGTTGTGTCATTTTTGCGCTGTCAAATGAAATTTCAATGTGTGCCAAAAAATGAACAAAAGGAATGACTGTAAATTTGTGGAGCAAGACAACCTCATTACCTGCTCTGAAGGAGTGGATGTGCCGGTTCTAAAGGTACTGAGAAAATTAAACTCAAAGGTGAGGTGGGCAGTGAGGATCCATTAAACTTAAATGCTTGTGCACGCGTTGAGCTCATTGCATTGACATTTAGTTAAAAAACCGATAATCCACAAGCTCAAAATTGGGACGTATATCTTCACAAAGGACTAACATCAGGCCAAAAACTAGGACAGGCATAGATTGGGGGTTCAGGCCGCTCCTCCTGAACTGCGCCAAAGCATGCAATGGAATATCGAGAATTCAACGAAACAAACGTTATGAGACTCGGTAGTCTCGAATTGGAGACCCATCTCGGCAGCCGATTCTGCAATGGATGGTCTCGCGAGTTGGGAAGGCAAATAAAAAGGGTCCCAACCAGAGATTGAAACATTTTTCAATTCTGCGACTTGGGCTTGGAAGGCGCTGCACCAGTCCAGCTACTCTGGATCGCTTGGACCTGCAGGGCCATTGCAACAGGTACTCAGTTCGACCTTCAATTCATTTTCTTGCTTAAGTTACAACTAGATCATTTGTGGTGTAGCTGGTGATGCTGGAAATCAATTACATTCTAGCTGTCAATCAGAGCACTATGGAGATCTTACTTCCAAAGAGACCTTCCCTCCAAGTCCAGTACTTGCCATGTTTCATCGAGTTAATTAATTGTTCATGCATGTTGCAGCGTGCGCTTCTTGATTGCGTCAACTAGGGCCGCTGAGTGTGGACGTGCCTCCAGGTCCCTCCATGGAGAACCCAAATGAGAGAAACCTGCTTCGGGCTGAGTTCATAAACGAGCATCGCGACATCATTGCCAAATCTGCGAAGTATATGGAGCTGGAGCGGGAACGCGTCGCCAAAGCCAAACGAGGTGCAGCACTTGCTGAGCAGGATCGATTGAACAGTAAGGAGAATCAGAATGAGCGAGCGATGAAGTATCGTCCATTGACCACGGAGCAATACCGATTGAACAAGGCGGCCCGGAGGGAAAAACGTCGTGCCATGAACGCGATGGCTGCGTCGTCTGGCGCCAGCTCGCGAACTGTTTTCGAGGACGCGACCGGTCTCGAGTTGGTTCAGGAGACTGAGGCCGACGTGCGGGAACTCTTGCAATCGATTAATTAGTCCATCTGTGAGTGACAGCTAGAGTGTTAATCTTCGTTGCAAAGGCTCTCAGTCAAGTAGCTAGTATCGTCAACTTCGTTTACTTGTGACATTCTGGAACCGAAACTTGTGACATGTACCTTCAGGCCTTTCAGGGCACAAACTAGGATCGGACAGGTAACTATGATGGATTCAAGTTCCTGCTGGGCGAGCGTCCTGAAACCTGGAACGAGCCAAAGTATTGGAATATATAGATACCGCCAATTTAATGGAATTGAGGTTTAGTCAATCGATGTGTTGAATTAATTGGGACTTTGGGCCACAGATAAGTGCGTGTCGCAAAACCGTGACTTGGGCTGTTGGCTGGAACTGGAATAAATCTTTGGCAATTTAGCCGTAATGTCTCTGAGCTCAGTTAATTTGCTTAATTTGCTGGTCTTTCCCGATGATTGTTGTTTAGCAACAATGATGAAGCTTTGCTTAATTACGCCTTAGCGGAGCCAGACATTCGATACTGCTACTTAAATTCTATGAAATGAGCCGTCGTGAGGTGAAGCTCGGGCCATGAAAACTGTTTCAAGAAAATAACACTAAACCAATTTCAATGTAATTGGAATAAGAGTCAATGTGCATTGTAACTCAAATCATTGGCAGCTCCATCAGTGTTTGACAACTATCTTTGTTGTACAAGGACTTGAGGCTAGAATAGGTGAAGTCATCGAGGTTACCGGCCACCCAAGCTTCAAATTCCTGGACGCACTTCACATAGAATCATTCCAATGGCTTTGCAGCCTTGCAGGCTCTAGTACTTGGCCTTCTCTAAAATTTATTTATCTAAATAGTAATAATAAAGGACTTGAGAAGTTGTGAAATGTACGTAAGTATGAGAAGTATTCAAAGAATAGGAAAAATAATTTGAAAAAATAATTAATAATGGTCTATTTATATTAATTTTAGGAAGGTGATCAATTGGTCATGTTCCAAGATTACCATCAAAATTATGTTTTTCAATTTTCATAAATCAAAATTTTCATGATTTCAAACTTCAAAGCCTTCTATACCACATACCATTAAATATTTTTAGAATTCTTGCATGCAAATATGCCATGAGAGAAATATTAGATTCTCCACAAGGCTGCCACGTTTTGATATGCACAGCTATTTCCAAAGTCCTAAAGAGCTGGTGAAAGGATCTAATCTTTGACAAAAACAAAGATTCACCTTGTGTGAATATCGAAAATGAGTGGGAGTATATTTCAATTTCCTATTCTCTTTTGAGTATGAAATTGTAACTGCCATAGTCCATTAAGCTACTTGTGTACCAATGGTAGTGTACTAATTCTCTGACAATTGGCAGTCTAATGATTAGCGAAAATAGGAAAAAAATTCTTGCAAAGGCAAAAAGAAAGTAATGTTGGGGTTCCTTTGGGCGCTTCTTAGCAGCCTTCTTGAAAGTCCAGATTTTCTCTCATGCAATAACTTCCTAATCTATTAGAGGATCATTTCTTCCTATTGAAGTTTTAAGAATGGGCACTCAATTTAGTAAATTGTATATTTGAATATTCTTCTTGATTCTTTATCATGAATTGATTTTTTTTATTTTATAAATAAAAAATAAAGGATGAATATTTATGTAGAATTTTTTTCCTATTAAATTAATTAAGTTTTGCAATGTTCAAAGAGTCTTCTTGATTTAGAATTATTTGTCATGTTAGTCTAAAATTAAAAATTAAAATAGAGTCATTTAACTCTCAAAGGACAAAACAATGTTTTTAGCATCATCATGATTTTGGGCAGTTCAATACAAATGAAAATTTTATTTTATTTTTCTTTGAAACTTTCACACAACATGTGCCCAATGAGTAGCTTTAAGGCCTAAAATTTTTCAAAACTTTTGACATCATGGTAAAAAAGTTATTGTATGATACGTAATTTTCATTGCTCAGCGGGCAGCTCAAGAAATTCTTTAAAAATCACTATTTAAAGAAATAAAATTTTAAAATTGGTTTTCTAAAGTTCTATATACATAGAAATCTTTGAATCATTCCAAATTGATGAAAGAAATGAAAGTTATGAAGAATTTTAGTTTGTGGATAGTTATGGAATCTCTACTCTTAAATAAACTTTTGAGAATTCTTTTATTTAATTCAATTTTCAATATTTTTGAAAATAAAATAAAAAGGTTGGGTGTATGTTGTTTATTACAACATTACAACCATTGGGATTGGCATTTTTTTGGCATTTTTCAATTTCATAACTAAACTTTAAACAATTCAATGTTTTGAATTAGCTTTCTACTTCTTTATACTTACAATTTTTTTCCTATATGTTGTACAACTCCAAATGATCTGAAAATTTTCAAGCATATAGCCAACTTGCCTTGAAGAATGAATCCAAAGAATTGAAAACGTGACCTTGTGAACTGCAACTGTCCGATTTTTTACAAGGCCCAAAAAAAGATTTTTGTCGATTCAAATGCTAATATCTTGCAATCTAAATGGTGGAAATTTCTGAAATTTATTGCACACCTTCTCAAATTGACATACAACAAGAGCCTATTGTTACATGTGTCCCATTTGAAATGTTGTTTTTTCTTAAAATTTTGTACTTGTTCTAGAAATGGCTAGTTTTGGAGCGTTTTTAGTGAAAACATAGTCCAAAACCTTTAGAGGTTAAATAAAAACTTTTTAATTTTTTTTCCAATTCTCCAGGACTTTGCATTTTGAGCTATTTTTCAATTTGATTTTATAAAAATAAAATGAAGGGTGAAGATTTGAGTTAGAACCTTTGCAATCTAATTTTTCAATTTTTTCAACTCTCAAAGAGTCTTCCTAATTTTGGATTATTTGCCATGATGATTTAACCCCTAAAGTCTTAAGGCTTTTTTTCCATCAAAGAAGACTCAAAATTGCCACTTCTATAGCAAAGAGCCAAAAACAAAATTTAATGTTTTTTTTGCATATTTTATCATGGGATCTTTTACTAGACTAGTGTAAAAATGTGTGGAAGAAATTTCATTAACTTTGACTCTATAGATTGTAAGCTATTTGCTACAAAGTGAATTAACAAGTTTTCTTGCACCATGCTCAACTATAGTTTTTAGCTTTGAACCCTCTTAGTTAACTTAAAGTCTTTGCTTTACTGATTTTGAATTTCTTATTTATATGTTGAAAAATTGAGTTGAGAGTCTAGGAATTTTTTTTTGAAAAACGCACACTTAGTTTTCACTCATTAAAAAATTGTTATGTAGAAGTAGATTCAAGATTGAAGGAAAAACTAAATTGTTCATAGCTCAAAGATGCAATTGAAACACAGTAATTCCAATGGTGAGATTTTTCTAGCAAGCAAATTTAACCTTATCTACTAATTTTTTTTGAAAAATTATAAGAATTACATTCAAGAACAAATGCTATAAATTATTTTTTCAAGAAGATGCTTAGAGTGCCCGAAAAAACAAGATGGTCCATAACTTTTTCATTAATAGTCCACATAGAATGAACCTATTGTAAGCTTCAAATGTACACAAAAATATATTCTACACAAAAAATTAAATTAAATTAAATTTATTTAGAATTTTTTTGAGGTTTTGTTTTTGCCCACAAAAGTAAAAAAAACGGCTTCTTGTGCCATAATTTTTGCTTGGGCATCGGGCTTGGGCACCAATTGAAATAAAAAAATTATTTTCAAAAAGCTATTGTATTTTTCTTTCTTGACAATAAATTTCAGAAAAACACAACAAATATTGAGACCATAGGAGCATGCCCCAAAACCATTTTGTCCCATGAGGGTTCAATGGGACTTTAGGGATTAAAAAAAAAAAAATAGAAGGTGGAGATTTAAATAAAGAATTATCTATTTATTTTTTGCAAATCTCAAGTACAATATTCAATAGCATCCACTTTCATTGTCTTGGTTCTAAAGTAGATGGTACACAATATTCTACATGCATCAGTAGCTAAGTGAACAAGTGGAGGCTCAATGTGATGAGCACGGTGCATAAAAGAAAGATTGTGGAAACGAAGGCTATTCAATCTTATGAGGATCATTCCAATCATGTTTTGTTTGTTATGTTGATCTTAACCCCTAAAGGTCCAAGGCCTTTTTTTTGCCAAAAAACACTCAAAACAGCCAATTCTATAGCAAGGAGTAAAAATATTTTTAAAATGTTTTTCTTGCACATCTAACCGTAGGATCTTACACCTAACTAGTATGAGAACGTGTGGAAGAAATTTAAGAATTTTTGACCGCTCAAATTACAAGATATCTGCGTTTAAAGTGAAAAAAACAAGTATTTCAGCACATTGCGGGACTAGATTTTTTTACTTTGAACATTTTTAACTTTAAATTTTTGCACTACAGAGTTTGAGCTTTAAATCTTTATATTGGAGAATTGAGTTGAGAGTCTAGGGAAAAAAAAATATTCAAAAAAACTTAATTATCATTCCTAAAAAAATTGTTAAGTAGAAGTAGGTACGAGATAGAAGGAAAATCTAAAATATTCATATATTTTAGATGGAATTAAAATACACTAATCCCAATGGTGAGATTGTTCTAGCAAGTATTCTAAACCATGAGAATTTTATTTTTTTGAAAAATTGCAAAAATAGCATTCAGTAATGAATCCTATAAGTTATTTTTTTCAAGAAGATGCTCTAACTGCCCGAAGAAACAAGAATGTCCATAACTTTCTCATAATAAATCCAAATGAAATGAATCAAAGATTTTCAGATAGAAAAAAATATAATCTACACGAAAAAAAAATTATTAAATTTATGCCAATTTTTTTTGCTGCCTGGGCTGCCCGCTGTCCCTTGTTTTGAGCTTATTTGGTCATAACTGTTGTTCCCGGGCACCAATTGTGAAAAAAATTATATCCCCACGTAGGTCTTCCCATTTTCCACCTCCATTAAATTTTTCAGAAAATATTACAAATGTGTTTGCAAAAAGGTACATGACCGAAATTGCATTTGTCCCCCAAAGAGACAATGGGCCTTTAGGGATTAAATAAAAAAAGATAGCGTGGATATTTAAATTAAAAAAATTCTATTTTTTTTTGCAATGCTCTTAAACTCATGTTAACCCCTAAAGGACAATTGTCCATTGAATGAACAATTGAAAATCCGGATAGGTTCCCATGAAGTCAGTTTTGATAGGATTTTCACAAAATTTTGATACAAGGTATCAGTATATACCCCCATGTGAAAATCTAATTCTTTTTCCAATTGAATGTCCAAATCAAAAGTTATGTTATCCTAAACTTTTTTAAGACGAGCAATTTGGGAATATTTTGGAAATCTTTTGCAAAAAAACTCATTGACTTTTGAAATTTGGCATGTATGTACAAGATGCAAATGTAAAAAAAAAGAACATACATAGTGCAAAAATCTCACTATATGAGGAGTTAAAAGTCTACTAGCCTTGTTGAGCACAACCAAAAAAAAAAATTCTTCTAACTTCAAACGTTAGAGTCTTTCAATCCATGCGGTCAAATTAAGTTTCTAAAACTTTTCCTTTATATTCCTATTGTAGTCTAGTTTTGTATGGTTAAAATTTGAAGGAAAACTTTTTTTTTTCATTTTTTCCTCTTTGCCCTAAAAAGTAGCAATTTTTTATTATTCTTGCCCAAAACATGCCTTTGGAATTTAGAGTTCAATTATGAAATATTTATCAATTTGATATTATAAATAAAAATAAATAAATGATAGACATTTAACTATGAACTTTTCTATTTAAATTTTGCAATTTTCCAAGAGGTATCCTACTTATATAATATTTGCCACTTTGATCTAAAACTATAAAACAAGCATGGAGATTTAAGTAAACTTTCTTATTTCTTATTGACAACTATCTAAGAGTCTTTCTAATAATGAATAACTTTTCACTTTGATTCTATAAATAAAAATTGACAAATTGAAATTTTAGTAAAACTTTGATTTCCATTTCTTTTTGGAATAATTTAAAAAAAAAAATAATTTTCAATTTTCAATTTGAAAAAAAATCATTCTTATTATATAGTTTTTTTCATGTTCATTTAAAGGAAAAAAGGGGAAAAGAAAAATCTCTTTTGTTTTTCACAATATTTATTTTTCTTTATTTTTCTAAAAGAAATTGAGCTTTTTTCTTCTTTTACATACACCCTTGCAAGCATCGTTTTTAATTTTTTTATCTCAAAGTGTCCTTTTGCCCACTTGCAGTTTCTTTTGCCCACTTGCAATTTTTCTTTGCCTAAGATGTGGTTGCTCTTTGCCAACTTGCAATCATCCTTGGACACTTGGAATTATTCCTTGGCCACGTGGCCATCTGTGGTCGAGCCTTGGCATCCACAATTCCCATTAGAGACTTGCACTTGCCCCTTGACATTCATAGTCACACTTTAACATCCACGGGGTCGCCTTATCCATGGTTGTCCCTATCCATAGTTGTACGTCCATATTAGACCCCCACTCCCCCCACCCATGTAGACGCTATATGGCATCCAAGTGGCTTAGGTAAAACAAGGTAATTTTTTAGAAAATCAAAGGTAAATTTGATTTATTGGACATTGCAAGGGGTTTACAAGACTGTTCATGATGTTGTAATTGTCGTGTTGTTGCCTAGGTTTAGAAAACAATCCTGAGCCATCTAGACAAAGTGCAAATCCCTTATGATAAAGTGTCCAATTTAATCAATTATATTTATTAAATTTTTGAGAATATGGTTGAAATGTAAACTGATAGTAAATATCCTCATAAATTCAAACTTGAGCAATGAGCATGCTACATGCAATTGAATAAATTTGTCATGATGTTGGATGGCCACAAAGAGAAGAACTAGTAGGGCACAATAAATACTTTCAAGAAAATCTTATTCCAACTATTTATATGAGAAAGGATAATCTTAGGAAACTTGTAGCATGCATTTCTAATATATTATGCTAGGTAGGAGATGCTATAATATTATTTAGCTTGAATGATTCAACAAACATGTTAGAGAAACTGACTTTATTAAGCTTTAAAACTTTAAACTAAGTTAAACATAGATTAGGAAATTGACCATTGACTTGCAACCTAGTTGTCTATCTTTACATAACTTATAGTTTTTATGTCATGATGTCATGTCATGATTCCATCAAGATTTTGTCACCCTAATCCTCATCCTTAAACTCTAAACATTTAAAGACTTATTTCTTACTATTTTATGACAATAGTGAATGGAAAATCAAATGTTTCATCGATTGGTAAATGTCTAATTAATAAAAATCCTTGATAATTCCCAGAGACTCATTGCTAAATATCATTATGACATATAGTGAAGTAGAAAGATGAGCTTGTCCATCAAACCAATTTACATAGATTTGATCATTTTCAATATCTACGTATCAATATATTTTGAAAAATTTAACAAATGTTTCTAAATGGATGTTGGCTATACACGTAAAGCTAAAAACTCCTTTTATCATGCTTTGAGAATCAAGAGACTATATTCAACTCATCATGTATGTTGCAACTAAAGCCAATCCATGACAAAGAAATACAATTTAATAAACCTTCCCAACATTGAATTTTTCTTGAGGGACACCAAGTAATGCCTTATCTTATGAATATTTGTAACAATTAAAAAAGTCTTGTGAAGATTTGCAAAAAAAACACTTGTCCTACAAGCTTGGTCTTGCACATTTGTCTTGCAATGCAATGAATGTGCACAAATGTTGTAATGAAGGGGATGACAACAATGTTGAAATCTTAGGTGTTACGTAAATATGAAAGGTCCCCTTAAAATACAATTATGTAAAACAATTTTTCATCATTTGTGAGGTGACAATGTACAATTCTCTTTACATGCATGAATGTCAGACACCGCATGTTGACTATTGCCTATCAATTGTAAATTGCAATGTTTCTCCTAACGCTAGATTTTCTTTGCAAGGATTTTTGTAAATTCTCCCCAAATCCCCCGTGTGCAATCCAAATTGCTTTCCATATCATAGGACACATATAGATTTATGTTTCTGGCGGCGTGTCTTGAAGTGGCTTGGAATATCGCCAAATTAGCAAAATTGACATTTAAGTAAGGCGGTAAACGTAAGCATGGTGCATGAAATTTGGTGTTGGTAATGAAATCCTTAGAACATCAAGCATTACTAATAGAGTAAGAGGCATGTGTTTTTGAGTAATACATTACCATTTTCTGCGTTACCAGTGCAGGAGTACTGTAGACTAGCTAATCCATCTCCTGCTGCAGCTTAAAGACTTTGGACCGCATGTGGCTTCGTTCAACTCCTCTAAGCCAGCCCCTTGGCCCATGGCAATCATATGCTACAAGTCATGGATAGTGCTCTCCAAGCTCCTGACCTCAATGCAAATTAGGAAAAAAAATATTGTTACTAATGCTCCATGTATGAGCAAGCCTTAGAATCAACATAGTTTTTCAAAGAGCATCAAATTCATTAAATTAGCAAAATTTCACGATAGTACCTTTTTTTTAAAGGAATTGCAAGTTCAATGTGCCTAAATTTCAAAATATGGGCTTTTTTGGCACTTCCAAAAATAGATGTTATTTGCTTTTCAACATTTTTAGACAAAACACCTTTGTCTCAAAAATTGTGCGTTTTAGACTTTTATTAGTAGTCTTTATGTTGAAAAATGTATTGAGAATATACTTTAGTTTGTTTTCACCAAATAAAACTTTTATACTCATCTTTAAAAAAATTAAAAAGTTCAAAAGAAGGTTGTTGAGGTCACATCATGTACTCATGTTATGACATTAGGATGTCATAACTAGGGTTGTCTATCCTAACGTGACTTGAAGTTTTCATGTCATGATGGACATCATGTCACCATTGCCACGTCAAGGTTGTCACATTGGACATAATCTTGTTTATTAAATATTCTATTATTTAAATTTATCATAGAATCATTAGAAAAAACATAGATTCTTTAAAGGGCAATTCTCTACTAACTACATGTGCAAATAAAGCATGAATATTTAAAAAAAATATTAAAAAAAATGTACCACACTACCACATGATTGGCTTTAGCCCTCAAATCCTTGTCAGATTGCAATTTGCCACTTTACAAAAATTAAAGTAATATTTTTTTAAATATATATATTTTCTATTTCTTGTATTTGGACATGTCAATGACTTATCTCAAATCTTTAGAATGTCTAAATTTCCTCTAATGGCCTCAAATGTATGTCTCAAGTAGATGTGTATGTGTTGAGTAGCAACCTGTTTAATGCGACAATCTTGTGTTATGTCTGCCATAAAGCATTATGACATGTCAAGATTTTGTCAAAATCATTTTTGAATCTTAACAATATATGGGCAATTTCATTAAAATGGCGGTAATCCAAGTGCCATTTTCACCATCTAGGACGTGTATAGATTTTAGATCAGCCGTTCTGAACTGTTTTCATGCCATTTTAAAATAATATCACCATTTTAATGAAATTGCCCATATATTCTTAATACTAAGCCTTACACCTAAATGTTTATAAACTTATTTTTGACTATTTTATGACAATCATGGTTGAAAAATCAAATGTAATAACACTAATTTTTAACATATCAGTCCAATTTATGTCTTTAAAAAAAAAGACTTTATGATATTTGATTCAAATAATTATAATATTTCAACATGGCATTCTTCTGACGGACTACGGATTTGAGTCATATGATTTGTTGCAAGAAAGAGTGTCCAATTTTGTTCCACTTTGGCCTATTTTGGGCTAGTAATCTCAATACTATGAGCTTTTGCATACAAATTTTTAAAAATAAAATGAAATTTAGATTTTAAAATAATGTTTACTAGAAATAGAACATCACCAAAATTTTAGACCAAGATTTTGGAAAACTATCATTTAAACTAAATATAGGTTGTATTTAAATATCCAATTTAAGATACTTGATGAACTAAATTGAATATACAATAATAAATATTTGACTTACTAAATTGAGCGTCTACTCTTAGAACTTCAATAGGAAGAAATGATCCTTTAGTAGATTAGAAAGCTATTGCATATTTGATTATTTGCATGCAAGAATTCTAAAAATATTTAATGGTATGTGGTATAGAAGGCTTTGAAGTTTGAAATCATGAAAATTTTGATTTATGAAAATTGAAAAACATAATTTTGATGGTAATCTTGGAACATGACCAATTGATCACCTTCCTAAAATTAATATAAATAGACCATTATTAATTATTTTTTCAAATTATTTTTCCTATTCTTTGAATACTTCTCATACTTACGTACATTTCACAACTTCTCAAGTCCTTTATTATTACTATTTAGATAAATAAATTTTAGAGAAGGCCAAGTACTAGAGCCTGCAAGGCTGCAAAGCCATTGGAATGAATCTATGTGAAGTGCGTCCAGAAATTTGAAGCTTGGGTGGCCGGTAACCTCGATGACTTCACCTATTCTAGCCTCAAGTCCTTATACAACAAAGATAGTTGTCAAACACTGATGGAGCTGCCAATGATTTGAGTTACAATGCACATTGACTCTTATTCCAATTACATTGAAATTGGTTTAGTGTTATTTTCTTGAAACAGTTTTCATGGCCCGAGCTTCACCTCACGACGGCTCATTTCATAGAATTTAAGTAGCAGTATCGAATGTCTGGCTCCGCTAAGGCGTAATTAAGCAAAGCTTCATCATTGTTGCTAAACAACAATCATCGGGAAAGACCAGCAAATTAAGCAAATTAACTGAGCTCAGAGACATTACGGCTAAATTGCCAAAGATTTATTCCAGTTCCAGCCAACAGCCCAAGTCACGGTTTTGCGACACGCACTTATCTGTGGCCCAAAGTCCCAATTAATTCAACACATCGATTGACTAAACCTCAATTCCATTAAATTGGCGGTATCTATATATTCCAATACTTTGGCTCGTTCCAGGTTTCAGGACGCTCGCCCAGCAGGAACTTGAATCCATCATAGTTACCTGTCCGATCCTAGTTTGTGCCCTGAAAGGCCTGAAGGTACATGTCACAAGTTTCGGTTCCAGAATGTCACAAGTAAACGAAGTTGACGATACTAGCTACTTGACTGAGAGCCTTTGCAACGAAGATTAACACTCTAGCTGTCACTCACAGATGGACTAATTAATCGATTGCAAGAGTTCCCGCACGTCGGCCTCAGTCTCCTGAACCAACTCGAGACCGGTCGCGTCCTCGAAAACAGTTCGCGAGCTGGCGCCAGACGACGCAGCCATCGCGTTCATGGCACGACGTTTTTCCCTCCGGGCCGCCTTGTTCAATCGGTATTGCTCCGTGGTCAATGGACGATACTTCATCGCTCGCTCATTCTGATTCTCCTTACTGTTCAATCGATCCTGCTCAGCAAGTGCTGCATCTCGTTTGGCTTTGGCGACGCGTTCCCGCTCCAACTCCATATACTTCGCAGATTTGGCAATGATGTCGCGATGCTCGTTTATGAACTCAGCCCGAAGCAGGTTTCTCTCATTTGGGTTCTCCATGGAGGGACCTGGAGGCACGTCCACACTCAGCGGCCCTAGTTGACGCAATCAAGAAGCGCACGCTGCAACATGCATGAACAATTAATTAACTCGATGAAACATGGCAAGTACTGGACTTGGAGGGAAGGTCTCTTTGGAAGTAAGATCTCCATAGTGCTCTGATTGACAGCTAGAATGTAATTGATTTCCAGCATCACCAGCTACACCACAAATGATCTAGTTGTAACTTAAGCAAGAAAATGAATTGAAGGTCGAACTGAGTACCTGTTGCAATGGCCCTGCAGGTCCAAGCGATCCAGAGTAGCTGGACTGGTGCAGCGCCTTCCAAGCCCAAGTCGCAGAATTGAAAAATGTTTCAATCTCTGGTTGGGACCCTTTTTATTTGCCTTCCCAACTCGCGAGACCATCCATTGCAGAATCGGCTGCCGAGATGGGTCTCCAATTCGAGACTACCGAGTCTCATAACGTTTGTTTCGTTGAATTCTCGATATTCCATTGCATGCTTTGGCGCAGTTCAGGAGGAGCGGCCTGAACCCCCAATCTATGCCTGTCCTAGTTTTTGGCCTGATGTTAGTCCTTTGTGAAGATATACGTCCCAATTTTGAGCTTGTGGATTATCGGTTTTTTAACTAAATGTCAATGCAATGAGCTCAACGCGTGCACAAGCATTTAAGTTTAATGGATCCTCACTGCCCACCTCACCTTTGAGTTTAATTTTCTCAGTACCTTTAGAACCGGCACAGACACTCCTTCAGAGCAGGTAATGAGGTTGTCTTGCTCCACAAATTTACAGTCATTCCTTTTGTTCATTTTTTGGCACACATTGAAATTTCATTTGACAGCGCAAAAATGACACAATACATCCCCATCTGGAGGCTGAACCAAGGAAGAGACGGACAACACAACTAAGGGCTACCAATGTAAGATCCAACCCAAGGGACCTCTGTGCCATTTTCGAGTCTTGCTTTCACCCATTTGCGGTCAAAGTGAGCTAACATAGCATCCCAAGAAATCTACGATATTTTGGCACACGTCATATTTGTTGAGTTGGCGATATAAGCTTCTGACTGACCTGTGTAGATGACTATCACAGTTTTTGGCTAACGTTGATTCTGAATTGGGCCAAAGAAACAATTGAAGTTGATTATGTTGAGAGAGATCACTGCCAATATTCGTTCACTTTGACTGCCAGAAATGAGATTCATATATACAGAGTTTTTGTTTGCAATTGATACAATGAGGACAAGTGTGGATTTGAGTTCTAGAACAGATATTTCATTAAAATGGCAGTATTCCACAAACTTGGCACTTTTAGGTTTAAGCCATGCGATCTGAATTGTAAACCAGTCCTAGATTTTAGACCATGTGGTATGAAATCTATACCAGTGCTAGAAAATGAATGGAAAAACGGAGGAAGAATATCGCTATTTTAATGAAATATCTATTCTAGAGAGTTGTACTAGACTTTGCCATTCTAACTGGAACTTGCCAACTGAGTCTCAGACAGTTGTATACTTGTACTAGCCTTTGATCTTGGAATTTTTAGACCAAAGGCACTCTTCCAACATATTTGGCCAAGAAATGATCGTCATTTTCTCTATCGTCTCTGTAGACCTTTAGCTGATCTGTAGGTGTTATTTGCTCAATTTTTGTGCTTTGTGCACTTGAATGTGGAATAGAGGAAGACAATCCCTTGAAACATAGTCATAGTAACGACATTACGGTTTAACGCAAGAAATAGTATAATTGATTGTTTCTTACAGTTCCCTTGGCCACTATTGGCAATTGACAGTGAAGGCAGAGGCTTTGGAACGTAATTCTATATTAGTCTTTGGAGCTTTACGCACTTCAGTGTCACGATTTTGGTGCTCTTAATCACTCCAATACATCGAAATTGACGTTAGGACCACGATCACCAAATATCTCAACATTTGAAGGGAATATTGAAATATATTTTACTTAGAAATGAGTCATGAACATAAATGTGAAAAAAAATTGATCCGGTTGTTTGACAATCCAGATTCTTTGATGGACACTTACAGAGTCAATAACCTGAAATGAATCCGTCATTCTGTCTCGAGTAAACGATAATTTACAAGGACTCCCTACACCCCAGATCGATCAAGTTGCTAACGCAGATGATGCCATTATCTTTACAAGTTTCCCAAGTTCCAAAGGAAACACCTGTCATACTCGAGAAACATCTTCTTCACTAGTATAACGGTAAGCATAATAATCATAACGCTGTTTGGGGTAGCTAGGACTGTCTGTGACTTGTAGAAGTTGTCTTTTATCAATCCAGTTATTAAAATCAATGCAGGTGCTATTACACGCCCTGTCCTCAGCCCTCAGCTCATTGAGGCCCAGGCTGAACGTACTGGCCAATGTCTCTCAGTGGTATTTGAAAGGTCGTGCAGAATTATAACTTGCATCAGACACAAAATTAAGAGAAAGGTATTATCATATCAGCATGGCCACCAATGTACGTAAGATACGCCCAGTGCATCATATCAGTGAGATATTTGTTTCCTTTGAAGCTTCCCTGTTGGCCGTAGAATCTAACTATCCAAAAACGCTGGAATGAAGCTCAATTAATAAGCAGAAAGAGGGGCTGAAGCCTGGGCACGCAACTCCCACATTATATGATCTTAATTATAATCACTTATAATGCATTTTAGTTCAATTTCAAGGGATATAATTTATATTAATGTAGAAAATTCTTGCAGCCTTTTTGACAAGGAATCCAAAAATATAATTATATACATAAAATGAATAATCTTTGAGGACAACAATAGCATTAAAATCCTAATCATATAAATTTTTTTAATACATACAGTATCATGAAATAAGCCATTATGGGAATTGAGGGTTGTTTATAAAACATGCAATAACAATTATAATGTTGTAAACAACATTTCAAAGCTCCAACTACACTAATTAATCCTATTAGTGAGTAGGAAAAAATTAAAGTCACCTTGTAAACTAATATCACCACAAAAATTTATTTTAGTGAGAATTGGTACAATACAATATTATTTCAACATGCACTATTTCAAATTATAGTGTGACTTCTAAAAATTAGTGCCACACACACTATTAGAAAAAATCAGTGTAGCTGCCACCAAAATACCTGAAGAACGCTAGCACTACAAATCAACAACAAACAATACTTGGAATCTCATGTGTGAAAAATCTGTACACAAAAATTTGATGGTTGCAAGTGCTCCAATCGTGAGACTATGTACCTTATACGTACATTTTCCACACCAAGGATTCTTCTGAGCTCCCTGTAAATAGAACTACTGCGCTCCAGACCATGAAAAATTCTATCATGCAATACTCTACAATTCTAACAAGCTGCAAGAGGTTCATCGATCGAGATCCTTCGATTCCAATTAACACCTCCAATCCAGTAATCCACCACTACCGAAACATGAAATCAACGACCCAGCAGATCGATTCCACTAGGTGGAATCTAATTCGAAATCTCAAAAGCTTCAATTGCAACCATAAATGATTAGAACTTACACCAGTTTCTTTCCAGCCTCCGAAATTTCTTCCTCGGTATAGTTACTCGGCCGAAAATTCGTGATCACATGCCACTGCTCCACTTCGTCCTTGTCCTTGTTGATGAACAACAGCGCTCTATCATAAGCTTTCCCAGCTTCTTCCTCACTTCCATACGTCCCAAGACTGGACGTCGTTTTCTTCCCATCAGTTTTCGTAATCCTAGCTTCATACCGCAACGTCACCGATGTCTCACCGGAACCTGGTTCTGAGTCTTCCCCTCGTGTGATTTTTCGTTTCCTTGAGCTTTTCCTCACAGTCACTCCTTTCAGGTTGCTTTTCCCCGAGCTGAACTTGAGCGAGTATCGCCTGAGCTTCCACACAAAGTCTCTCGGGCTCCAGTCTTGGTGCTCGGCGATGAACTCCGCTTGTGCGGACTCATGGAAGTTGAGACGGTATGGTTTGCGACTTCGTCCTGAAGTTCGAACATCGAACTTGATGGCCGCTCGGTCGTGAGCTCGCTTCGCCTCGTCTTCGGTGCTGTAACTGCCCGCGAAGATCTGCACCCCCTTTTTCTTGCGGTTGCGGAGATGGCGGCCTGGGATCCAGAGATGAGCCTCCCATTGCTTGATGTTTATGTGGTAGGTGACGCCTTTGGCCTTGGAGCCGGGGGGTAAGACGTCCCATGGGAGTTGGGGTACGGGTACCGGTGCGGGGGAGACGGCGAAGTGCTTGGGTTCATGATCCGACTGATCTGATTCCGAATTCTGGGCCTCTCCTGACGGATTGCCTTTCGCTTCTGCTTCCTCCTGCAAAAGCTGAGGATCGCAACTGTTAAGAAGCTCTAACATGCTTTGCGGTTGGTGGTGGTGCTCCTGTGGCTGCTCCTCTTGAACTTTTGGAATCTCCACTTCTTTAGGCAGCTGCGGCTCCACCTCAGCCTGAAAATTGTTCTGTGTGTCGTCCGGAGAGACGGAGCCGAAAGAGTCTTCGGCGTCGGTTGTATGATTATCAGAGTCTTCACTATCCGACCTCTGCTCGGGGTGCACCTCACGGAGCCCATACAGGATGACACCATTGGCAAACTCTTGGACGATCGCCATCGGTACTACGTACGCTCACCGATTCACTTCTGGGACTGTCCTAATCCTGATCACAACTGGAACGTATTGCTAGCTCGACAATGCACATCTAGCTGAGAGCGGAAAAGCGAAGTACTGCAGGCAGGGAAAAGCAGGGGAAAGCGGTCTTCGCCCTCCATGTTATAGTTGCAAATTCACGTATCGATGGTAGGTTTGGTTCTGAAAAGCTAGTCTCGCCGGTAGGCCATGTCATGGGTGCATTGCTAGCATCGCAATGGAAGAAAACGTTGATATAATAAAAATTTAATAATTCAATGTCTGGATAGTTTTCAAGTCTCGGTAGTGTCGTTCGGGAACGTTAGTCTCGGAGGGTGTGCATCTGAAACAACGGAAGTAAGTTACGCATCATGGAGAAATAGTGAGATTGGCAGGGGTGTAAAAAAGCAGCATCTAGGATCTACTGGCGGCTTCTTTCTTTCGTCTTGTGTTGTTGCCCTAGTCACTCAGCTAATGCTATGAACTGGCCGAAGGAAGAGGAAGGCAGTCGTCGACCCCAATCCCTGCGATTTGCACGTTCAAGCTCTCGTCGACGCTTCCATGGTTCCATTCATGAACTTGTACGTACAATTTTCTTCCTCACTGAATTTGCTTGCTGTTGATTCGAAATTTTCAGCCACGCTTTTGTCTGAGTTTCAATTCTCTGCAATCCATGCTTCTTTTCTGGCTCACTGTTGTAAATGTTGTAAATGTTATATTGTGTCTTATTGCGTTTTTCTGGACTTTCAGTTTAATTCTCTTTCATTTTTCTGAAGTTTCTGTGCTAACCTGTCATTTTGTTGGAGTTCAGCACTCTCTCTTTGAAGGCTGTTTAACATTTTGCAGGTGGTGGATCTCTTGCTAGCATGAGTATCGTGATTGCGTCAGTTCGATCATAGATGCGCTCCTTGCCTAGAACCTAGATATATCAAATAGCGCTTCAATTAGAATTTGCTTTTTAAAACTCTGCTAGAAAACCTCCATGGAGGGTACTAGTAGAAAAAACAAGCTTTTATTGCTAGCTAGTAGCTAATTCTAGTAGGATTGGCAGACGAGTAAAAAGCTGCATGCATCTGCGGCGTGTTAACTCGTTCGCCTTTTGCTGTTGCAGTACTTGTCGTACCAGTCGGCTAATGCAATGAACCGGTCGGAGGAATTAAGAGTAAGGCAGTCGTCCCCAATCCACTGAGTTCAGGGTGCGGACCGCTTTTTCAGGCTCTCTCCAGCGCTTCCACGAACTTGTGCGTAAAATTTTCTTCCTTTTTCCCTTAAATGAAGCACCTGTGTCAGTACTCCCCACAAACTGAGGAGCTTTCAAGGCCAGAACGCTTCAATCGAAAAGATTGACTTCAGCACCTCTCTTTTTGAGTATAAATACTGTCTGTCTTTTAGCTAGTTGCGTTGAAGACTGCAAGAATTTAAGATTCTTCGATCTTCTGTCTAGAGTTGCAGATTTCTTTTTATTTATTGACGACCGTTCTACATACAGTATGCTTTTCGTTTTCATTGGAGTTTCTCACTTTCTTCTTTGGTTGCTTAATATTTTGCTGGTAGTGGAATCGATTTTTAGCATGAGCTAGCAGTTGCAACAGATAGATATTTCGTTAAAATGGCGTATTCAGAAGCCATTTTTCCATTCATTTTGTAGGACCGGTATACATTTCAGGGGACACGGTCTAAACGTAAAACTGTCAAGTTTGTGGAATACCGCCATTTTAACGAAATATCCGTTTAGCATGGTTGATTGTACCTGTCCAGGTCGATCGTCTAGACATTCCTTCTCTAGAATCTAAAAACTTTGGTCGTTCGTACGTCTGGATCAAAACAGTCAATCTGAAACCCACCTGAGACTCCGAGAGCAGTCTACCTATAGTTGAACTGATTAATTGATACTACCCAAATTCACCTTTTCGTAGCTACATGACATATGTGAATGTTGGAGTCTCTAGACAGATAATTAATGATATCGGAACCGCTAGCTATCCAGTACTCTGCTCTATCCAGTACTACCGCTCAACTCGACTTTTTTTTTATATGTCCGATCAGTTGACTTCGTCTTACACGTGAAAGAATTAAGAGCAGGGTACGAAATGAATAAAGCATACCGTCAATTGATATACAGAAGCAACGTCCATTTCGTGAAAAGTGGAGCGATTCCCACCCCCAGAATTGTGACATAAGGGTTAAATATCTAGGAGGGGTATGGTGGATTTATGTTTCCGAGCAGGTGTTCTGAAACGTGCCAAAGTGAACATTGGAAAACCGCCAATCTAACGAAATTGACGTGAAGCTATTCTAACAAACCCACTGGTGGTGCTCAATTGTAACTTACAGCACCGCAGAGCCCGAGGAAAACGCAAGCAAGGAACCGCGACACCAACTGCACCAACACAATGCCCGCTTCCACGATGAATTCAGCTGCCTCCACGTCATCTCCCTCCAACAGTACTAATCGCACTTCTTCTAGACCAGCTCCCTCGAGATCTCTTTCCATTTCCACTTCCACTCCCGGCCCTCCGGAGCATTACAAACTGAGCTGCAGTCTCCGGGAACTTTACACCGGCTCCCTCCTCGTCCT
The DNA here is from genome assembly GCA_951799445.1 of Pseudisothecium myosuroides. NCBI lineage: Eukaryota > Viridiplantae > Streptophyta > Bryopsida > Hypnales > Lembophyllaceae > Pseudisothecium > Pseudisothecium myosuroides. The sequence continues at coordinate 6,153,959 of OX637289.1, read as the reverse complement.
CCCCTACACCCGCACCACTCTCCACCCGGATGGCACCACCACCACATCCTCCCACCGTTTCAAAGTCCGCATCCTCCCTGGCTGGAAACACGGCACCACCATCACTTTCCACAGCCGCGGCAGCAACCTCCACCCAGGTCACCCCGCCTCGGACGTCGTCTTCACAGTGGAACAGCGACCAAATCAAACTTTTCTTCGAGAAGGGAATGACTTGATTATGAGGAAGAAGATTACGTTGGTGGAGGCGCTCACAGGGTGTCGGTTCCTGGTGAAGACGTTGGATGGGAGGAGGCTGAGTGTGGACGTGGGGTGTGTGATTCCCCTGGGCTTTGAGATGGGGATTGTGGGAGAAGGGATGCCGATCGCGGGAGACTCGGGAAGGAAAGGGAGGCTCAGAGTCAAGTTTGAGGTCGAGTTTCCGAAGGAGCTGAGTGTGGAGCAGAAAGAGGGGCTGAAGAGGTTGTTGGACGTGACTGACGGATCCGCCACAACAGCAGGAGAGATCTAGATCTTGCCAGTGTGGAAATATATTGGACGAATTCAGGTCCTTTAATTTTGTGTCCAAATTCCATTCCTAGGTACTAGTGCTTTCTAAAGTATCGATCATACTAGTGTTAGTATCCTGTTCTATCATTACTGGACATGGACTAGGAAATTCTTCAAATTATAATTCCATTGATGGAAGTTTTGGATTTCTCCGATCGGCTTTCGTTAAATTGGTAGAATTTCACGGCTTCTTGTCCGCAATTTTCAGGGTGCACCTCAGCTCCTGGCAGGAAGTGGTACGTAATCTATTATATCATTGTTTCCTCGTTTCTAGAGAATTCCCTACGACTGCTTTCTGCTGGGTTGGCGTCCTCATAGTAATACGCGCGAACATGCAAGCACTTTGTCAGTGAAATTTCAAAGCATGATCGATCTGAAGTCAATTCGGGTACACAACAACTTACTTTTTATAAGAAAATTTTTACAACTTTATTCACTTAAGGTTTGTGTCTGAAATTCATTACAACTGGTACGTAGTCGAGCTTGAGAATGCATGGAGATAGCAACGAAACAAACGTAATAAGACTCGGTAGTCTCGAATTTGAGACCAATCTCGCCAGCCGGTTCTGCAATGGATGGTCTCGCGAGGACCGCGAGGTGGGAAGGCAAATAAAAAAGGGTCCCAACCAGAGTTTGAAACATTTTTCAATTCTGCGACTTGGGCTTGGAAGGCGCTGCACCAGTCCAACTGCTCTGGATCGCTTGGACCAGGGCCATTGCAACAGGTACTCAGTTCGACCTTCAGTTCATTTTCTTGCTTAAGTTAAAACTAGATCATTTGTGGTGTGTCTGGTGATGCTGGAAATCAATTACATTCTAGTTGTCAATCAGAGCACTATGGAGACCTTACTTCCAAAGAAACCTTACCCCCAAGTCCAGTACTTGCCATGTTTCATCGAGCTGATTGTTCATGTTGCAGCGTTGCAGCTAGGGCTTCCTGATTGCATCAACTAGGGCCGCTGAACGTGCCTCCAGGTCCCTCCATGGAGAACCCAAATGACAGAAACCTGCTTCGGGCTGAGTTCATGGACAAGCATTGCGACATCATTGCCAAATCTGCGAAGTATATGGAACTGGAGCGGGAACGCGTCGCCAAAGCCAAACGAGATGCAGCACTTGCTGAGCAAGATCGATTGAACAATAAGCAGAATGAGAATGAGCGAGCGATGAAGTATCGTCCATTGACCACGGAGCAATACCGATTGAACAAGGCGGCCCGGAGGGAAAAACGTCGTGCCATGAACGCGATGGCTGCGACTTCGAATTGGGCTGGCGCCAGCTCGCGAACTGTTTTCGAGGTCGCGACCGGTCCCGGGTTGGTTCAGGAGACTGAGGCCGACGTACGGGAATTCTTGCAATCGATTAATTAGTCCATCTGTGAGTGACAGCTAAGAGTGTTAATCTTCGTTGCAAAGGCTCTCAGTCAAGTAGCTAGTATCGTCAACTTCGTTTACTTTGACATTCTGGAACCGAAACTTGTGACATGTACCTTCAGGCCTTTCAGGGCACAAACTAGGATCGGACAGGTAACTATGATGGATTCAATTTCCTGCTGGGTGAGCGTCCTGAAACCTGGAACGAGCCAAAAGTATTGGAATTGAGGTTTAGTCAATCAATAAATTTTAGTTTGAATAGGGACTTTGGGCCACAGATAAGTGCGTGTCGCAAAACCGTGACTTGGGCTGTTGGCTGGAACTGGAATAAATCTTTGGCAATTTAGCCGTAATGTCTCTTAGCTCAGTTAATTTGCTGGGCTTGCCTGATGATTGTTGTTTAGCAACAATGATGAAGTTTTGCTTAATTACGCCGTAGAGAAGACATCGGATACTGCTACTTAATTCTATGAATGAGCTTGTCGGAGCCATCGTACGTGAGGTGAAGCTCGGGCCAATGAAAACTGTTTCAAGAAAATAATACTAATTCGATTTCAATTTAATTGGAATAAGAGTCAATGCGCATTGTAACTCAAATCATTGGCAACTCCATGAGTGTTCAACAACTATCTTTGTTAACCCTTCATCACCTAACTCCTAAGGCCTATTTGAGTTCAAAAACATCATTGCTTTTGAAGAGTTATAGATCTAAATGTCACTAAGTTATAGAGATCTCAACCGTACAATCTTGTAGTGTACGTGTTGTAAATGATGTGAATCAAATTTGGAGTCATTTGGCCATGTAGATTGCAAGATTATAATGTTTTAGTGTTGAAAAAGGATGTTATGGGCAATTTCGTTAAAATGGCGATATTTTTTTTAAATGGCATGAAAACAGTTCAGAACGGCCATCCTAAAATCTATAACTGTCCTAGATGGTTCAGAACGGCCGTCCTGAAATCTATACCAGTCTCAGATGGTGAAAATGGCACACTGTCAAAGTGGCACTTGGAATACCGTCATTTTAACGAAATTGCCCATTGTTGAAATTTTCCTAGAAACACATTTGGAGGTGAAGTTTGATTTCTAAACTTACTCAAATGAATAAACTTTAAACTATAAATTGACTCAAAACCAGCATACAAACACATTGGTGAAAGAAAATATCATTGAATTGATTCTTTGTGTCTACAAAATGGCTCTGAAATGTCAAAATAATAGCAAGAAAAGTTGAAAAAAATGCATCTAAGGCTAAACCTCCTTCTACAAAAATGCTTCTGTCACTCATAACTTCTTGGATTTATATAAAAAATTAGCCACACAAACTAGACTAGTATGCACAACTTTTCTTAAAAAAATTATTGGAAACAGACATTGTATGAAGAAGAAACAAGTCGCCAAAGTTCACTACAATCCAACAATGTTGGGATTTTGAACTTTGAATTGCTCTCAAACATTCAAAACAACTTGGATGGACATGAAAATTTTACCACAATAACTAGACTTCAAGGAGAACATAATTGGACAAACTTTTATTGAAAACAAACATTAGATGAAGGAGATACAAGCCCCCAAAATCGCAGCCTTCAATTGCAATTTGGTGAACTCAAATTAAACCTGTGAACTTTGATTGGATTCCAAAGCATCAATATATATTTGATTGATCTAAAAAGTTTACCACGCAAACCAAAAAAAAGAACACAAAGTTTCCAACAAGTTTTATTAAATTTGAACATTGGATGCAAAAGTTATAGCACTTTGAATTGGACTTGAAACTATGTGAGGACACTTTTGGTCCCCTTAGGCAATGAGGGGTTAAGGACTTGAGGCTAAAATACATGAAATCATCGAGGTTACCGGCCATCCAAGCTTCAAATATTTGGACGCACTTTGCATAGAATCATTCAAATGGCTTTGCAAGCTCTTGTACTTGGCCTTCTCCAATATTTAGTTATCTAAATAATAGGAGGCTTGTGAAGTTGTGCACTACAAGAGAAAGGGGTGTTTTAAGTAGTGTCCTAGACATCATGTCTTTTAAGTAACGTCTTTTAAGTAAGTTTTTAAGTAAAATTTTACTAAAAAGACAATCTTTTTAGTAAAATTTTACTTAAAAACTTACTTAAAAGACGTTACTTAAAAGACATGATGTCTAGGACACTACTTAAAACACCCCTTTCTCTTGTAGTGGTGAAATCTTTGTAAGTATGAGAGGTCTACAGAGAATAGGAAAAATAATTTGAAAAAATAATTAATAATGGTCTATTTATAATAATTTTAGAAAGGTGGTCAATTGGTCATGCTCCCAGATTACCACCAAAATCACGTTTTTCAATTTTCATGAATCAAAATTCAAACACAAACAGATGATGACTTGAAACTTCAAAGCCTTCTATACCACATACCATTAAATGTTCTTAGAATCCTTGCATGAAATTATGCAATAGCTTCCTAATCTACTAGAAGATTATTCCTTCCTATTGAAGTTCTAAGAATAGGCACTCAATTTAGTAAGTCAAATTTTTTAATAATGGATTTTCAGTTTATCAAATATCTTAAAGTGGGTACTCGATTAGAACCCATATTTTGTTAAAATGGTGGTATTCCACAAACTTGGCACTTTTACCGTTTCATATTTAGACAGTGCAATAAAAAAATCTATATCTGTCTTAGAAATGAATTGCAAAATGGCGTATAGAACAACGCCATTTGAATAAAAAATTCCATATAGGTTCTTGCAAACCCTAAAAGGTTAAAGTAGTGTGACCCATTTTCAAAAATTAATAATCCTTTGTTAATTAATCCTTAAAGAACTAACAAGTCTGGTTTGGGCATTTTCAAGAATTGGACAAGTTCTATAGATTATCTATACACAAAGATTTGTTTAATATTTCAAAACAAAAGGATTTTTCAATTTTAATGTCAAACTAACACCTAATAAGTAAAATCATATTCAAAAGAAAGATTAACTAACTTGATTAGTTTACTAGATGGTATGGATTGATTCTTACTCAAAAACATTTGAACTATTCAAGCCCAAATAATGAACTGAAAATTATGAATATGACGGAGAGTTTCATTTTGTGAGCAATGAAGGTAGAAAACTCACATATGTAGTATAAAGCAATTTTTAGATCTCACTTTTAAATTTTTTTGATGAAAATAAAAAATAGAAGATATTTATTGTTTACTAGAATTCTAAATGATTCTTGCCATTGCATTCAATAAATCTCAATTTTTTTTAGAAGTTATTAGTGGTTTAGTGTTTTGTTTTTTCTTTTCATTTAGTTTCACTGGTTGTTTATTATTGATAATGTGACTTCTAGTTTTCACATCATGATATCATGTCACATCCACCATGACATGTCATGACATGTCAAAATTTTATTAGATTCTTGACAACCCTAATCTTAAACTCTAAACATTTTAGGAATTATTTTAAACTATTTTATGATAATCATGGATGAAAATCAAATGCATCAATACTTTTTAATATATGTGTCCAATTTCGAAATTCATTTCAAATAGTTTATGATATTCCATCTAAATAGTTAGAATACTCTATTATGATGGACTTGAGGTTTGGATCATGTTATGCATTATGACTAGGGAACCACTGAACCAGGGTTGTTCAAGTCATGTTATTATGACAAACTTTAAGTTTGGATCATATCATGTATTATGACTAGGAACCTTAGGGCATGAAGATGTCATGATGCATGATATGATTCAAACCCTTGGTTGGTCATGTTGAAATATTCTAATTATTTGAATCAAATATCATAAAATCATTTTTAAAAAAAGACATAAATTGGGGTGATATATGCTAAAATGCAATGATATTATATTGGATTTTTTAGCCATTTTTGTCATAAAATAATTAAAAACAAGTTCTTAAACATTTAGAGTTTAAGGTTTAACATTAAAGTTTTTAGAATTTAGCGGAAGGGATCTTGACAAGTTCTTGACATGTCATGATGCTTTTCCACAAACCTAACAAAGGATTGTCACATTTAATAGGTTACCACTCAAAAGATTGATGCATTAAACAGGTTACTACTCAACATATACACATCTGCTTTGGACAAATATTTGAGACCATTAGAGGAAATTTGGACATTCTAAAAAATTGAGATACGTTATTGAGATGTCCAAATACAAGAAATAAAAAATATATTTAAAAATAATAATAATAATAATTTTTTTTTGTAAAGCGGCAAATTGCAATCTGATGAGACTTTGAGGGCTAAAAGCAACCATGTGTTAGTGTGGTACATGCTTTTTAATGTTTTTAAAAAATATCCATGCTTTATTTGCACATGTGGTTAGTAGAGAATTGCCTTCCAAAGAATCCAAATTTCTCTATTGATTGGATAAGTCTGACAAAACATGCAATAAACAAGATCTCATCCTATGTGACAACCTTCACATGACAACCTTTAGAAGACAATAGTGACATAAAAAATTTAAGTCATATTAGGATAGACAACCCTGGTTATGACATTAGGATGTCATGACATGAATACATGATGTGACCTCGACAACCTTCCTTTGAACTTTGCATATTCTTTAAAGATGAGTATAAAAGTCTTATTGGATGAAAACAATTTTAAATATATTCTCAATACATTTTTCAACATGTAGACTACTAATAGAAGTCTAAAATGTACAATTTTTGAGACAAAGGTGTTTTGTCTAAAAATGTTGAAAGACAAAACATCTATTTTTGAAAGTGCCAAAAAAGCCCACATTTGAAGTTTAGGCACATTGAACTTACAATTCCTATAAAAAAAAAAGGCATTGTTGTGAAATTTTGCTAATTTAATGAAATTGATGCTCTTTGAAAAACTATGTTGATCTCAAGGCTTGCTCATACATGGAGCGTTAGTACAATATTTCTTTCTTTCTTCTTGCATTTGCATCCAGGTTAGGAGCTTGGAGAGCACTACCCACGTCTTGCAGCATATGATTGCCATGGGGCACAGGGCTAGCTTGGAGGAGTCGAATGAAGCCTACATGCGGTCTGAAGTCTTTAAGCTGCAGCAGGAGATGGACCAGCTAGTCCACGGTACTCCTACATAGGTAACGTAGAAAATGGTAATGTATTTACTTACAAACACGTGCCTCTTGCTCTATTGATAATGCTTGATGTTCCAAGGATTCATCACCAACACCAAATTTCATGTACCTTGTTCCTCAATTAACTATGCTTATATTTACCACCTTATTTAAATGTCAATTTTTGTTAATTTGGCGGTATTCAAAGCCACTTCAAGACACGCGGCCGGAAGTATAAATCTATACTTGTCCTATGATATAGATACCAATTTGGATTGCATACGGGGGATTTGGGGAGAATTTACAAAATTCCTTGCAAAGAGAATCCAACTTTAGGAGGAACATTGCAACTTACAATTGATGGGCAATAGTCGACATGTGGTGTCTGGCATTCATGTAAAGAGAATCGTACATTGTACTATGGTTTTGTCCATGCATGAGTGGAAATTTCTCCCTGATCTAGGCACTAAAGTTCACTCACATGTTGCTTAGTAGGCTAAAAGTTTGGCCTATATTGGCTAGGTTTGCCCATTGGGCTCAATGTGTAAGCCCGCCTTTAGATAGGTGATACAATCAAAAAACTGAAAAGACGTAAGTGGAGTAAACTCCGTAGGTCTTTCATTGTTGACTCAAAGTTTTATGATGTCTAATTTTATCCATAGATCTCCATTCTTTGATTATGCTGTTTTGAGAGTCTTTATATTTTGAAATATTTAATCATATTAGTCTCTATATTTTAATGTATCAAATATTGACGGTCTTAATGGCAACCAACTTTTATTATTGTTTCTTGTATTAGTTAGTCATTGGTCATTGGTCACTGGTCACTACACTGTATTTACCACTTGTCTTGTCTTTCTATACCTAAATCCCAACTAAGAAGAAACTAAGAAGACGTGAATGGAGTAAACTATGCGGAACTTTTATTGTTGGCTGTATGTTTTACAATGTCTAACTTTTTCATTTTCCATTCTTAGAATATCCAATTTCTAAGTCTCTATGTTTTAAAATATCTAATCATATTGGTCTCTATATTTTAAAATATGAAATCCTGGTAGTTTCAATGGCAGTAGACTTTGTTGTATATTGTATTGATTGGTCATAAGGTAAACCAACCCATCATGGTCAAATGACCCATGACGGACACCTAAGGAATGACCCCATGATGGTTATTCTCAGTTTATGAGATTTTGGACCACAATCAATGCCTTACCTGACACTAATGGATTAATTAGTAACCTCATTAGGAACACCCCACTATTTCAGTGTAAATCACTGTAGGAAGTGACTTTTTAAGGCCTTTTACTTTAGAAAATATTTTGACTGCTTTAGAAAAGTAAGGTAAGCATTATGGATATAGTTGCATGTTGGTTATGGGGTAGTCTACAAACTCTTTTGGGCTGAACACTTCAAAAAATTCTAGCTAATTCATACTTTGTTGAAAAAATGTAATTTCAATTGCTCTTGCTATTTCTCACACTTGTCTGTATATGGGGAATAACTTTAAAAAACTTTAGCCATGGCATGAGGGCAAACTAGCAATTCTGACCATGATGGGCTGGTTTACCTTAATCATTTGTCACTTCACTATACCTACCACTTGTCTTGCCTTGCTATACCTAAAGCCCACTGACTTCTAGCTTGTAACTTCTCAGTGGTATTTTATCTTTATTAAATTCACCTTCCATAAATTATACCTACCAGTTGTCTCTTCTCCTTGTACCACTACTAGCTTGTGACTTATCAGTGCCATTTCATCTTTATTAAATTCACCTTCTTATATAACTGTAAATGTATGACAGTTGTAAATGATTCCTCCTTCAAACTTGTAGTGAGAAAAATTGTAATGACGTTATGTCTTGACTATAAAAGATTTTAGATTTTGAAGCCAAACAACAATTCTGTCAAAAAAAATATTTCTAAGAAAATATTTTAGTTGATTAAAAAAAAATTTCCAAAAAAGTCACTAAAGAAAACAATAGATTTTGAAGAATTTCCATTGTAATGACTCTAAACTATGAAAACATATAATTATTTAGAATAAATGAAATGAAAATCAGTCATCTATTAAGTCTATTAATAATATTATGACTAGACTATGAAGATTGTTGATTCTAAATTTGAATAAGAACTTCTTCAAAAATATTCCAAAAAATAGATTTTAAATGAATTAGCTCATTTCTAACTACATTGATTTATTTTAACCCCTAAAGGACCATCTTGCTATTTTGAGCAACATAGCAATTTTGGGCAAGTATGTGTAATTAAAAATTTGCATATTTTAGGTCCAAATTTTAGTAGAATTTGTGGACAAGACATATCTTTATCATGAACAAAATTTTATGACATTCGGAAATACAAGTAAAAATTTATGGTCTACTATGTTACATTTGGAAATAGAAATAAAAATTTATGGTCTAATATGTTACATTTTTCATCAGGCGGGCAGTCCGGGCATGAGTAAGTAGAAAAAAATAACTTCATTTGGAAATAAGAATAAACAATTATGGCCTAATATATTGTTTGTTTTTTAACTCAAGCAGTACGACTAGGTAAAAAAATCACTTTTTTCAAAAGAAAAAAAATTGAAATTAGTTTTCTAGATTTATACTATACAGGAAAGCTGTGAATTGTTCCATTTCGATCAATGAGTCAAAAATTATGAGGAATTTTAGTTTGCGGGCAGTTATGGATTCTCTTATCTAAAATAAACTTTGAAGTCCTTTATCTTACTCAATATTTAATATTTTTTGAAAAAATTAAAATCATAGGATATAGATTGTTTATTACAACATTACAACCATTGGGATTGGCATTTTTCAATTCCATAATTAAATTCTTAATAATTTTGTATTTTGAATCATTCTCTACTTCTTTCTACTTACTATTATTTTCCTATATGTTGTACAATTCCAAATGATTTGAAAATTTTTAAGCATGTAGCCAATTTGTCTAGGAAAAAGAATTCAAAGAAGCACCACCATTTTGGACATTTTTTCATAGAAAAGTGAGCTTGAGAAGTGTAGCTGCCTTGATTTTCATAGGGCCAAAAAAATGATTTCAGTGAATTTGAATGCTTATATCTTGCAATCCACGAAGTGGAAAATTTTGAAACTTTTACCACATGTTTTTAAGTCAACATACTACAAGATCCTAGAGTTATATATGTCAAAAAAAAATTCTTTCAAAAATTTGGTACTTGTACTAGAAATGGCAGTTTTCAAGCGTTTTGGGGAAAAACATAGTCAAGGTACTGAAGGGGTTAAGTTAGAATTTTTGCAATCTAATTTTCTAATTTTCTAATTTTCAAAGAGTCTTTCTAAATTTGGATGATTTTTCATGTTGATTTAATCCCTAAAGTCCAAAGTCTTTATTCCATAAAAAACCATTCAAAATTGCCATTTCTATAGCAAATAGCTAAACAATTTTTAAAATGTTTCTTTTGCATATCTTATAGTGGGATCTTGTACTAGACTATTGTAAAAATGTGTTACAGAAATTTCATAAACTTTGACCAAGTAGAGTGCAAGATATTTGCTTTAAAGTGAAGGAAACAAGTTTTTTTGCACTTTGTTTGCTACATTTTTTGGATATGAACCCTCTTAACTAAATTTTTTTTCTCTACTGATTTTGAATTTCTAATTTTATATATTAAAGAATTGAGTTGAATTCTTAATAAAAAAAATTCAAAATAGCACACACTTGGTTTTCACTCATTAAAAAGTTGTTGTGTAGAAGTAGGTTTATAATTGAATGGAAAACTAAACCATTAGTAGCTCTAAGATGGAATTGAAACACAATATTTCCAACGGTGAGATTGTTCTAGTAAGCAAATTTAACCCTTGCTAACAATTTTTTTAGGAAAATTCCATGAACTACATTAAAAATAAATTCTATAAATATTTTTATAAGAAGATGCTTAGAATGCCCAAAAAACAAGATTGCCCATAACTTTCTCATTAATAGTCCAAATAGAATGAATCAAAGCTTCAAATGTAGACAAAAATATAGTCTATGAGAAACAAATTTCTTAAACTTTTAAAATAGAGTTTTTGAGAGGGTTTCCTTCAATCCACCAAACTAAAGAAATTACTTTTTTGAACCATAACTTTTGCTATCGGCCACTGATTGAAATAAAAAAATTGTTTTCAAAAAGCTAAAGTATTTTTCTATTTTCACAATAAATTTTAAAAAAAAATATTAAGAATGTAGGAGCTTGTCCAAAATCTATTTTGTTCCCCGAGGAGACAATTATGGGACTAGGGGTTGAAAATGGAAAATAGAAGGTGGAGATTTAAGTAAGAAAATATCCATTTATTTTCTGCAAATCTCAAGCACAACATTCAATAGCATGCACTTTTGCTACTTTGGCTCTAAAGTAGATGGTATGGGATATTCTACACCATTAGTAGTTAAGTGAACAAGTAGAAGCTTAGTGTGATGAGTACGGTGCATAAAAAAAGGTAGTAGAAACGAAGGCTATTCAATGTTATGAGGATCATTCCACTCATTTTTTATTTGTTATAATGATCTTAAATTTTTTTTAAAGCATGGATATATAAGTAAGAATTTTCCTATTTATTTTTTGCAATGCTCCTAAATTCCTTTAAACTGCTAAAAGACGATTGTCCGTTGAACGGACAATTAAAATCCGCTAGTAAGTTCCTATGAAGTCAATTTTGATCAGATATTCACAATTTTTTTGACAGAAGGTGTAATTATATACCGCTACAATGAAAATCTAATTCTATTTCAAATCGGGGGCCCGGATCAGAAGTTATATTGCCCTGAATTTTTTTGGCAGCTTGAGCAATTTGGGAATATTTTAGGAGTCTTTTGCAAAAAAAACTCATTAACTTTTGAAATTTGGCATGTATGTACAAGATACAAATGTAAAAAAAAATAAGCATATGTAGTATAAAAATCTAGGAGGAATTAAAGTCTATTGGCACTATCAAACAAGGTTGATAAAAAAATTCTTCTAACTTCAAACATTACAATCTTTCAATCCATGTGGTCAACGTTTTTGAAATTTTCCCCACACATTTCTATTGTAGTCTAGAACAAATTTGTATGGTAAAATTTTGAAAAAAACTTTTTTTTTCATTTTTTTTCACTGCCCTAAAAGGTGGCAATTTTTTTACTAATTCTACCCAAAATATGCTTTTAAGCTTTAGAGGTCAATTATGAATTATTTGTCGACTGGATAACATAAATAAAAAAAATAAAAGATAGATATTTAACTAAGAACTTTTTCATTTCTTTTTTGCAATTTTCAAAGAATAATCCTACTTACATATTATTTGCCACTTTGATCTAAAACTATAAAATAAAGTGTGGAGATTTAAGTAAATTTTCCTATTTATTATTGACAATTCTCCAAAAGTCTTCCTAATAATGAATAATTTTTTACTTTAATTCTATTGATAAAATAAATAAATAGAGATTTAAGTAAAAAAATTGATCTCCAATTATTTTTTGAAATCTTTTAAAATCTGAAAGACTCATGTATTCATGTTTTACTTGTCATATATCATATGGATATATTCAATATAAATTTAAGGATAGAGATTTAAGTAAATATTTTATTATTATTATTTTTAATTTTCAATTTGAAAAAGTTCATCCTAATTATGTAGTATTTTTCATGTTGATTTAAAGGTAAATAAGAAGAAGAATGAAAAGAACATCCCCTTTTTTTTCACAATTATTGTTTTTCTTTACTTTTATGAAATAAATTGGGCTTTCTTCTTTATGAACATACGCCCCTACAAGCATAAATTTTATCTCCAAGTGCCCTTTTGTCCATTTGTAGTTGCTTTTGCTTGCAATTGCATGTCCACATGAGACCCTCACTTGCCCCTCACTCACCCCTAAATATGTGCCACATGGATGATACATGGCATCTAGGTAAAACGGGATAGTTTTTTAGAAAGTCAAAGATAAAATGACTTATTGGACATCACAAAGGGTCTATTAGACTATCCATGATGTTGTATTGGTTGTGTTGTTGCCTAGATCAAGATATCAACCCTGAGCCATTCGGGTACTCAGACAATGATTATCTCAGAGATTTAGATGAATAAAAATCCATTTCAGGGTATCTCATGAGCATTGGTATTTCACCAGTCTCTTGGAAAAGCAAATTGCAAAACAAGGTTGCACAATCCAGCTTAGAAATTGAGTACCAAGCTCTTCCAGAAGCGATGAAGGACGCCATGTGGCTACAAAACTTATTCAAGGAGATTCATTTACCTTTTGTACGCCCCATCACAATATTTTGCAATAACTGAAGCTGTGTTAAGATGGCCAAACAAACAAAGTACAAATTCTTTATGATAAAATGTCTAATCTAATAAATTATATTTGTCAAATTTTTGAGAACATGGTTGAAATATAAATCAATTGCAAATATCTTCATACATTCAAAGCTTGAGCAATGAGTATGTTACATGCAATTAAATAATGGTTTGAATGATGTTCGGTGGCTACAAAGAAATCAACAAGTAGGGCACAGGAAATATTTTCAAGAAAATTTCATTCCAACCATTTACATGAGAAAGGATAATCATTCTTAGGAAACTTGCATGTATTTCTAGTGTCATGTATTATGCTAGCAAAGAGATGCTATAATATGATTTAGCTTGAATGATTCAACAAACATATTAGAGAAATTGACTTCATTAAGTTTTAAAACTTTAAACTAAGTTAAGCTAAGCTAAGCTTTAAAACTTTGAACTAAACTAAGCTAGGAAATTGACCATTATTTTGACTGCAACTTGGTTGTCTATCTTGACATAACTTGTAGTTTTTATGTCATGATATCAAGTCATGATTCCATCAAGATTTTGTCAATATGATTAGATATTTTAAAACATAGAGACTTAGAAATTGGATATTCTAAGAATGGAAAATGAAAAAGTTAGACATTGTAAAACATACAGCCAACAATAAAAGTTCCGCATAGTTTACTCCATTCACGTCTTCTTAGTTTCTTCTTAGTTGGGATTTAGGTATAGAAAGACAAGACAAGTGGTAAATACAGTGTAGTGACCAGTGACCAATGACCAATGACTAACTAATACAAGAAACAATAATAAAAGTTGGTTGCCATTAAGACCGTCAATATTTGATACATTAAAATATAGAGACTAATATGATTAAATATTTCAAAATATAAAGACTCTCAAAACAGCATAATCAAAGAATGGAGATCTATGGATAAAATTAGACATCATAAAACTTTGAGTCAACAATGAAAGACCTACGGAGTTTACTCCACTTACGTCTTTTCAGTTTTTTGATTGTATCACCTATCTAAAGGCGGGCTTACACATTGAGCCCAATGGGCAAACCTAGCCAATATAGGCCAAACTTTTAGCCTACTAAGCAACATGTGAGTGAACTTTAGTGCCTAGATCAGGGAGAAATTTCCACTCATGCATGGACAAAACCATAGTACAATGTACGATTCTCTTTACATGAATGCCAGACACCACATGTCGACTATTGCCCATCAATTGTAAGTTGCAATGTTCCTCCTAAAGTTGGATTCTCTTTGCAAGGAATTTTGTAAATTCTCCCCAAATCCCCCGTATGCAATCCAAATTGGTATCTATATCATAGGACAAGTATAGATTTATACTTCCGGCCGCGTGTCTTGAAGTGGCTTTGAATACCGCCAAATTAACAAAAATTGACATTTAAATAAGGTGGTAAATATAAGCATAGTTAATTGAGGAACAAGGTACATGAAATTTGGTGTTGGTGATGAATCCTTGGAACATCAAGCATTATCAATAGAGCAAGAGGCACGTGTTTGTAAGTAAATACATTACCATTTTCTACGTTACCTATGTAGGAGTACCGTGGACTAGCTGGTCCATCTCCTGCTGCAGCTTAAAGACTTCAGACCGCATGTAGGCTTCATTCGACTCCTCCAAGCTAGCCCTGTGCCCCATGGCAATCATATGCTGCAAGACGTGGGTAGTGCTCTCCAAGCTCCTAACCTGGATGCAAATGCAAGAAGAAAGAAAGAAATATTGTACTAACGCTCCATGTATGAGCAAGCCTTGAGATCAACATAGTTTTTCAAAGAGCATCAATTTCATTAAATTAGCAAAATTTCACAACAATGCCTTTTTTTTTTATAGGAATTGTAAGTTCAATGTGCCTAAACTTCAAATGTGGGCTTTTTTGGCACTTTCAAAAATAGATGTTTTGTCTTTCAACATTTTTAGACAAAACACCTTTGTCTCAAAAATTGTACATTTTAGACTTCTATTAGTAGTCTACATGTTGAAAAATGTATTGAGAATATATTTAAAATTGTTTTCATCCAATAAGACTTTTATACTCATCTTTAAAGAATATGCAAAGTTCAAAGGAAGGTTGTCGAGGTCACATCATGTATTCATGTCATGACATCCTAATGTCATAACCAGGGTTGTCTATCCTAATATGACTTAAATTTTTTATGTCACTATTGTCTTCTAAAGGTTGTCATGTGAAGGTTGTCACATAGGATGAGATCTTGTTTATTGCATGTTTTGTCAGACTTATCCAATCAATAGAGAAATTTGGATTCTTTGGAAGGCAATTCTCTACTAACCACATGTGCAAATAAAGCATGGATATTTTTTAAAAACATTAAAAAGCATGTACCACACTAACACATGGTTGCTTTTAGCCCTCAAAGTCTCATCAGATTGCAATTTGCCGCTTTACAAAAAAAAATTATTATTATTATTATTTTTAAATATATTTTTTATTTCTTGTATTTGGACATCTCAATAACGTATCTCAATTTTTTAGAATGTCCAAATTTCCTCTAATGGTCTCAAATATTTGTCCAAAGCAGATGTGTATATGTTGAGTAGTAACCTGTTTAATGCATCAATCTTTTGAGTGGTAACCTATTAAATGTGACAATCCTTTGTTAGGTTTGTGGAAAAGCATCATGACATGTCAAGAACTTGTCAAGATCCCTTCCGCTAAATTCTAAAAACTTTAATGTTAAACCTTAAACTCTAAATGTTTAAGAACTTGTTTTTAATTATTTTATGACAAAAATGGCTAAAAAATCCAATATAATATCATTGCATTTTAGCATATATCACCCCAATTTATGTCTTTTTTTAAAAATGATTTTATGATATTTGATTCAAATAATTAGAATATTTCAACATGACCAACCAAGGGTTTGAATCATATCATGCATCATGACATCTTCATGCCCTAAGGTTCCTAGTCATAATACATGATATGATCCAAACTTAAAGTTTGTCATAATAACATGACTTGAACAACCCTGGTTCAGTGGTTCCCTAGTCATAATGCATAACATGATCCAAACCTCAAGTCCATCATAATAGAGTATTCTAACTATTTAGATGGAATATCATAAACTATTTGAAATGAATTTCGAAATTGGACACATATATTAAAAAGTATTGATGCATTTGATTTTCATCCATGATTATCATAAAATAGTTTAAAATAATTCCTAAAATGTTTAGAGTTTAAGATTAGGGTTGTCAAGAATCTAATAAAATTTTGACATGTCATGACATGTCATGGTGGATGTGACATGATATCATGATGTGAAAACTAGAAGTCACATTATCAATAATAAACAACCAGTGAAACTAAATGAAAAGAAAAAACAAAACACTAAACCACTAATAACTTCTAAAAAAAATTGAGATTTATTGAATGCAATGGCAAGAATCATTTAGAATTCTAGTAAACAATAAATATCTTCTATTTTTTATTTTCATCAAAAAAATTTAAAAGTGAGATCTAAAAATTGCTTTATACTACATATGTGAGTTTTCTACCTTCATTGCTCACAAAATGAAACTCTCCGTCATATTCATAATTTTCAGTTCATTATTTGGGCTTGAATAGTTCAAATGTTTTTGAGTAAGAATCAATCCATACCATCTAGTAAACTAATCAAGTTAGTTAATCTTTCTTTTGAATATGATTTTACTTATTAGGTGTTAGTTTGACATTAAAATTGAAAAATCCTTTTGTTTTGAAATATTAAACAAATCTTTGTGTATAGATAATCTATAGAACTTGTCCAATTCTTGAAAATGCCCAAACCAGACTTGTTAGTTCTTTAAGGATTAATTAACAAAGGATTATTAATTTTTGAAAATGGGTCACACTACTTTAACCTTTTAGGGTTTGCAAGAACCTATATGGAATTTTTTATTCAAATGGCGTTGTTCTATACGCCATTTTGCAATTCATTTCTAAGACAGATATAGATTTTTTTATTGCACTGTCTAAATATGAAACGGTAAAAGTGCCAAGTTTGTGGAATACCACCATTTTAACAAAATATGGGTTCTAATCGAGTACCCACTTTAAGATATTTGATAAACTGAAAATCCATTATTAAAAAATTTGACTTACTAAATTGAGTGCCTATTCTTAGAACTTCAATA
Organism: Pseudisothecium myosuroides; assembly: GCA_951799445.1. NCBI lineage: Eukaryota > Viridiplantae > Streptophyta > Bryopsida > Hypnales > Lembophyllaceae > Pseudisothecium > Pseudisothecium myosuroides. The sequence continues at coordinate 6,136,528 of OX637289.1, read as the reverse complement.
GGAAGGAATAATCTTCTAGTAGATTAGGAAGCTATTGCATAATTTCATGCAAGGATTCTAAGAACATTTAATGGTATGTGGTATAGAAGGCTTTGAAGTTTCAAGTCATCATCTGTTTGTGTTTGAATTTTGATTCATGAAAATTGAAAAACGTGATTTTGGTGGTAATCTGGGAGCATGACCAATTGACCACCTTTCTAAAATTATTATAAATAGACCATTATTAATTATTTTTTCAAATTATTTTTCCTATTCTCTGTAGACCTCTCATACTTACAAAGATTTCACCACTACAAGAGAAAGGGGTGTTTTAAGTAGTGTCCTAGACATCATGTCTTTTAAGTAACGTCTTTTAAGTAAGTTTTTAAGTAAAATTTTACTAAAAAGATTGTCTTTTTAGTAAAATTTTACTTAAAAACTTACTTAAAAGACGTTACTTAAAAGACATGATGTCTAGGACACTACTTAAAACACCCCTTTCTCTTGTAGTGCACAACTTCACAAGCCTCCTATTATTTAGATAACTAAATATTGGAGAAGGCCAAGTACAAGAGCTTGCAAAGCCATTTGAATGATTCTATGCAAAGTGCGTCCAAATATTTGAAGCTTGGATGGCCGGTAACCTCGATGATTTCATGTATTTTAGCCTCAAGTCCTTAACCCCTCATTGCCTAAGGGGACCAAAAGTGTCCTCACATAGTTTCAAGTCCAATTCAAAGTGCTATAACTTTTGCATCCAATGTTCAAATTTAATAAAACTTGTTGGAAACTTTGTGTTCTTTTTTTTGGTTTGCGTGGTAAACTTTTTAGATCAATCAAATATATATTGATGCTTTGGAATCCAATCAAAGTTCACAGGTTTAATTTGAGTTCACCAAATTGCAATTGAAGGCTGCGATTTTGGGGGCTTGTATCTCCTTCATCTAATGTTTGTTTTCAATAAAAGTTTGTCCAATTATGTTCTCCTTGAAGTCTAGTTATTGTGGTAAAATTTTCATGTCCATCCAAGTTGTTTTGAATGTTTGAGAGCAATTCAAAGTTCAAAATCCCAACATTGTTGGATTGTAGTGAACTTTGGCGACTTGTTTCTTCTTCATACAATGTCTGTTTCCAATAATTTTTTTAAGAAAAGTTGTGCATACTAGTCTAGTTTGTGTGGCTAATTTTTTATATAAATCCAAGAAGTTATGAGTGACAGAAGCATTTTTGTAGAAGGAGGTTTAGCCTTAGATGCATTTTTTTCAACTTTTCTTGCTATTATTTTGACATTTCAGAGCCATTTTGTAGACACAAAGAATCAATTCAATGATATTTTCTTTCACCAATGTGTTTGTATGCTGGTTTTGAGTCAATTTATAGTTTAAAGTTTATTCATTTGAGTAAGTTTAGAAATCAAACTTCACCTCCAAATGTGTTTCTAGGAAAATTTCAACAATGGGCAATTTCGTTAAAATGACGGTATTCCAAGTGCCACTTTGACAGTGTGCCATTTTCACCATCTGAGACTGGTATAGATTTCAGGACGGCCGTTCTGAACCATCTAGGACAGTTATAGATTTTAGGATGGCCGTTCTGAACTGTTTTCATGCCATTTAAAAAAAATATCGCCATTTTAACGAAATTGCCCATAACATCCTTTTTCAACACTAAAACATTATAATCTTGCAATCTACATGGCCAAATGACTCCAAATTTGATTCACATCATTTACAACACGTACACTACAAGATTGTACGGTTGAGATCTCTATAACTTAGTGACATTTAGATCTATAACTCTTCAAAAGCAATGATGTTTTTGAACTCAAATAGGCCTTAGGAGTTAGGTGATGAAGGGTTAACAAAGATAGTTGTTGAACACTCATGGAGTTGCCAATGATTTGAGTTACAATGCGCATTGACTCTTATTCCAATTAAATTGAAATCGAATTAGTATTATTTTCTTGAAACAGTTTTCATTGGCCCGAGCTTCACCTCACGTACGATGGCTCCGACAAGCTCATTCATAGAATTAAGTAGCAGTATCCGATGTCTTCTCTACGGCGTAATTAAGCAAAACTTCATCATTGTTGCTAAACAACAATCATCAGGCAAGCCCAGCAAATTAACTGAGCTAAGAGACATTACGGCTAAATTGCCAAAGATTTATTCCAGTTCCAGCCAACAGCCCAAGTCACGGTTTTGCGACACGCACTTATCTGTGGCCCAAAGTCCCTATTCAAACTAAAATTTATTGATTGACTAAACCTCAATTCCAATACTTTTGGCTCGTTCCAGGTTTCAGGACGCTCACCCAGCAGGAAATTGAATCCATCATAGTTACCTGTCCGATCCTAGTTTGTGCCCTGAAAGGCCTGAAGGTACATGTCACAAGTTTCGGTTCCAGAATGTCAAAGTAAACGAAGTTGACGATACTAGCTACTTGACTGAGAGCCTTTGCAACGAAGATTAACACTCTTAGCTGTCACTCACAGATGGACTAATTAATCGATTGCAAGAATTCCCGTACGTCGGCCTCAGTCTCCTGAACCAACCCGGGACCGGTCGCGACCTCGAAAACAGTTCGCGAGCTGGCGCCAGCCCAATTCGAAGTCGCAGCCATCGCGTTCATGGCACGACGTTTTTCCCTCCGGGCCGCCTTGTTCAATCGGTATTGCTCCGTGGTCAATGGACGATACTTCATCGCTCGCTCATTCTCATTCTGCTTATTGTTCAATCGATCTTGCTCAGCAAGTGCTGCATCTCGTTTGGCTTTGGCGACGCGTTCCCGCTCCAGTTCCATATACTTCGCAGATTTGGCAATGATGTCGCAATGCTTGTCCATGAACTCAGCCCGAAGCAGGTTTCTGTCATTTGGGTTCTCCATGGAGGGACCTGGAGGCACGTTCAGCGGCCCTAGTTGATGCAATCAGGAAGCCCTAGCTGCAACGCTGCAACATGAACAATCAGCTCGATGAAACATGGCAAGTACTGGACTTGGGGGTAAGGTTTCTTTGGAAGTAAGGTCTCCATAGTGCTCTGATTGACAACTAGAATGTAATTGATTTCCAGCATCACCAGACACACCACAAATGATCTAGTTTTAACTTAAGCAAGAAAATGAACTGAAGGTCGAACTGAGTACCTGTTGCAATGGCCCTGGTCCAAGCGATCCAGAGCAGTTGGACTGGTGCAGCGCCTTCCAAGCCCAAGTCGCAGAATTGAAAAATGTTTCAAACTCTGGTTGGGACCCTTTTTTATTTGCCTTCCCACCTCGCGGTCCTCGCGAGACCATCCATTGCAGAACCGGCTGGCGAGATTGGTCTCAAATTCGAGACTACCGAGTCTTATTACGTTTGTTTCGTTGCTATCTCCATGCATTCTCAAGCTCGACTACGTACCAGTTGTAATGAATTTCAGACACAAACCTTAAGTGAATAAAGTTGTAAAAATTTTCTTATAAAAAGTAAGTTGTTGTGTACCCGAATTGACTTCAGATCGATCATGCTTTGAAATTTCACTGACAAAGTGCTTGCATGTTCGCGCGTATTACTATGAGGACGCCAACCCAGCAGAAAGCAGTCGTAGGGAATTCTCTAGAAACGAGGAAACAATGATATAATAGATTACGTACCACTTCCTGCCAGGAGCTGAGGTGCACCCTGAAAATTGCGGACAAGAAGCCGTGAAATTCTACCAATTTAACGAAAGCCGATCGGAGAAATCCAAAACTTCCATCAATGGAATTATAATTTGAAGAATTTCCTAGTCCATGTCCAGTAATGATAGAACAGGATACTAACACTAGTATGATCGATACTTTAGAAAGCACTAGTACCTAGGAATGGAATTTGGACACAAAATTAAAGGACCTGAATTCGTCCAATATATTTCCACACTGGCAAGATCTAGATCTCTCCTGCTGTTGTGGCGGATCCGTCAGTCACGTCCAACAACCTCTTCAGCCCCTCTTTCTGCTCCACACTCAGCTCCTTCGGAAACTCGACCTCAAACTTGACTCTGAGCCTCCCTTTCCTTCCCGAGTCTCCCGCGATCGGCATCCCTTCTCCCACAATCCCCATCTCAAAGCCCAGGGGAATCACACACCCCACGTCCACACTCAGCCTCCTCCCATCCAACGTCTTCACCAGGAACCGACACCCTGTGAGCGCCTCCACCAACGTAATCTTCTTCCTCATAATCAAGTCATTCCCTTCTCGAAGAAAAGTTTGATTTGGTCGCTGTTCCACTGTGAAGACGACGTCCGAGGCGGGGTGACCTGGGTGGAGGTTGCTGCCGCGGCTGTGGAAAGTGATGGTGGTGCCGTGTTTCCAGCCAGGGAGGATGCGGACTTTGAAACGGTGGGAGGATGTGGTGGTGGTGCCATCCGGGTGGAGAGTGGTGCGGGTGTAGGGGAGGACGAGGAGGGAGCCGGTGTAAAGTTCCCGGAGACTGCAGCTCAGTTTGTAATGCTCCGGAGGGCCGGGAGTGGAAGTGGAAATGGAAAGAGATCTCGAGGGAGCTGGTCTAGAAGAAGTGCGATTAGTACTGTTGGAGGGAGATGACGTGGAGGCAGCTGAATTCATCGTGGAAGCGGGCATTGTGTTGGTGCAGTTGGTGTCGCGGTTCCTTGCTTGCGTTTTCCTCGGGCTCTGCGGTGCTGTAAGTTACAATTGAGCACCACCAGTGGGTTTGTTAGAATAGCTTCACGTCAATTTCGTTAGATTGGCGGTTTTCCAATGTTCACTTTGGCACGTTTCAGAACACCTGCTCGGAAACATAAATCCACCATACCCCTCCTAGATATTTAACCCTTATGTCACAATTCTGGGGGTGGGAATCGCTCCACTTTTCACGAAATGGACGTTGCTTCTGTATATCAATTGACGGTATGCTTTATTCATTTCGTACCCTGCTCTTAATTCTTTCACGTGTAAGACGAAGTCAACTGATCGGACATATAAAAAAAAAGTCGAGTTGAGCGGTAGTACTGGATAGAGCAGAGTACTGGATAGCTAGCGGTTCCGATATCATTAATTATCTGTCTAGAGACTCCAACATTCACATATGTCATGTAGCTACGAAAAGGTGAATTTGGGTAGTATCAATTAATCAGTTCAACTATAGGTAGACTGCTCTCGGAGTCTCAGGTGGGTTTCAGATTGACTGTTTTGATCCAGACGTACGAACGACCAAAGTTTTTAGATTCTAGAGAAGGAATGTCTAGACGATCGACCTGGACAGGTACAATCAACCATGCTAAACGGATATTTCGTTAAAATGGCGGTATTCCACAAACTTGACAGTTTTACGTTTAGACCGTGTCCCCTGAAATGTATACCGGTCCTACAAAATGAATGGAAAAATGGCTTCTGAATACGCCATTTTAACGAAATATCTATCTGTTGCAACTGCTAGCTCATGCTAAAAATCGATTCCACTACCAGCAAAATATTAAGCAACCAAAGAAGAAAGTGAGAAACTCCAATGAAAACGAAAAGCATACTGTATGTAGAACGGTCGTCAATAAATAAAAAGAAATCTGCAACTCTAGACAGAAGATCGAAGAATCTTAAATTCTTGCAGTCTTCAACGCAACTAGCTAAAAGACAGACAGTATTTATACTCAAAAAGAGAGGTGCTGAAGTCAATCTTTTCGATTGAAGCGTTCTGGCCTTGAAAGCTCCTCAGTTTGTGGGGAGTACTGACACAGGTGCTTCATTTAAGGGAAAAAGGAAGAAAATTTTACGCACAAGTTCGTGGAAGCGCTGGAGAGAGCCTGAAAAAGCGGTCCGCACCCTGAACTCAGTGGATTGGGGACGACTGCCTTACTCTTAATTCCTCCGACCGGTTCATTGCATTAGCCGACTGGTACGACAAGTACTGCAACAGCAAAAGGCGAACGAGTTAACACGCCGCAGATGCATGCAGCTTTTTACTCGTCTGCCAATCCTACTAGAATTAGCTACTAGCTAGCAATAAAAGCTTGTTTTTTCTACTAGTACCCTCCATGGAGGTTTTCTAGCAGAGTTTTAAAAAGCAAATTCTAATTGAAGCGCTATTTGATATATCTAGGTTCTAGGCAAGGAGCGCATCTATGATCGAACTGACGCAATCACGATACTCATGCTAGCAAGAGATCCACCACCTGCAAAATGTTAAACAGCCTTCAAAGAGAGAGTGCTGAACTCCAACAAAATGACAGGTTAGCACAGAAACTTCAGAAAAATGAAAGAGAATTAAACTGAAAGTCCAGAAAAACGCAATAAGACACAATATAACATTTACAACATTTACAACAGTGAGCCAGAAAAGAAGCATGGATTGCAGAGAATTGAAACTCAGACAAAAGCGTGGCTGAAAATTTCGAATCAACAGCAAGCAAATTCAGTGAGGAAGAAAATTGTACGTACAAGTTCATGAATGGAACCATGGAAGCGTCGACGAGAGCTTGAACGTGCAAATCGCAGGGATTGGGGTCGACGACTGCCTTCCTCTTCCTTCGGCCAGTTCATAGCATTAGCTGAGTGACTAGGGCAACAACACAAGACGAAAGAAAGAAGCCGCCAGTAGATCCTAGATGCTGCTTTTTTACACCCCTGCCAATCTCACTATTTCTCCATGATGCGTAACTTACTTCCGTTGTTTCAGATGCACACCCTCCGAGACTAACGTTCCCGAACGACACTACCGAGACTTGAAAACTATCCAGACATTGAATTATTAAATTTTTATTATATCAACGTTTTCTTCCATTGCGATGCTAGCAATGCACCCATGACATGGCCTACCGGCGAGACTAGCTTTTCAGAACCAAACCTACCATCGATACGTGAATTTGCAACTATAACATGGAGGGCGAAGACCGCTTTCCCCTGCTTTTCCCTGCCTGCAGTACTTCGCTTTTCCGCTCTCAGCTAGATGTGCATTGTCGAGCTAGCAATACGTTCCAGTTGTGATCAGGATTAGGACAGTCCCAGAAGTGAATCGGTGAGCGTACGTAGTACCGATGGCGATCGTCCAAGAGTTTGCCAATGGTGTCATCCTGTATGGGCTCCGTGAGGTGCACCCCGAGCAGAGGTCGGATAGTGAAGACTCTGATAATCATACAACCGACGCCGAAGACTCTTTCGGCTCCGTCTCTCCGGACGACACACAGAACAATTTTCAGGCTGAGGTGGAGCCGCAGCTGCCTAAAGAAGTGGAGATTCCAAAAGTTCAAGAGGAGCAGCCACAGGAGCACCACCACCAACCGCAAAGCATGTTAGAGCTTCTTAACAGTTGCGATCCTCAGCTTTTGCAGGAGGAAGCAGAAGCGAAAGGCAATCCGTCAGGAGAGGCCCAGAATTCGGAATCAGATCAGTCGGATCATGAACCCAAGCACTTCGCCGTCTCCCCCGCACCGGTACCCGTACCCCAACTCCCATGGGACGTCTTACCCCCCGGCTCCAAGGCCAAAGGCGTCACCTACCACATAAACATCAAGCAATGGGAGGCTCATCTCTGGATCCCAGGCCGCCATCTCCGCAACCGCAAGAAAAAGGGGGTGCAGATCTTCGCGGGCAGTTACAGCACCGAAGACGAGGCGAAGCGAGCTCACGACCGAGCGGCCATCAAGTTCGATGTTCGAACTTCAGGACGAAGTCGCAAACCATACCGTCTCAACTTCCATGAGTCCGCACAAGCGGAGTTCATCGCCGAGCACCAAGACTGGAGCCCGAGAGACTTTGTGTGGAAGCTCAGGCGATACTCGCTCAAGTTCAGCTCGGGGAAAAGCAACCTGAAAGGAGTGACTGTGAGGAAAAGCTCAAGGAAACGAAAAATCACACGAGGGGAAGACTCAGAACCAGGTTCCGGTGAGACATCGGTGACGTTGCGGTATGAAGCTAGGATTACGAAAACTGATGGGAAGAAAACGACGTCCAGTCTTGGGACGTATGGAAGTGAGGAAGAAGCTGGGAAAGCTTATGATAGAGCGCTGTTGTTCATCAACAAGGACAAGGACGAAGTGGAGCAGTGGCATGTGATCACGAATTTTCGGCCGAGTAACTATACCGAGGAAGAAATTTCGGAGGCTGGAAAGAAACTGGTGTAAGTTCTAATCATTTATGGTTGCAATTGAAGCTTTTGAGATTTCGAATTAGATTCCACCTAGTGGAATCGATCTGCTGGGTCGTTGATTTCATGTTTCGGTAGTGGTGGATTACTGGATTGGAGGTGTTAATTGGAATCGAAGGATCTCGATCGATGAACCTCTTGCAGCTTGTTAGAATTGTGTAGGTTTGTAGACAGTTTATGATGGAAACTTTCATGGTCTGGAACTGTAAGTCTGTAATAGTCTGTTCACATGGAGCACAGAAAGAATCCTTGGTGTGGAAAATGGGTACATAGTCCCACAATTGGTGTGCAACCATTGAATATTTGTATATTGATTTCTCACGCATGGGATTCAATGGATTGTTCATTATAGATTTGTAGTGCAAGCCAAAGCATTTTCTTACGAATTTTCAGAGAAAGAAGAGATGGAGACACATCCTTCACCATTTGATTCGTAATTTTTAGAGTTATATTGAATTAGATATGATTTTCTGAAGATCACAATAGTAGGACACTATTTGAGTCCACAAGTACAGCCATGAAATGTCAAACACTCGTCCTTTAATGGTCCAAATGGAATCCAAAAATGAAGGTTTGCTAACCTTAAATTGTTATAACATGGTGCTTGTAATTGCCTAGGATGACACAAAGTCTCCCACCACTCATAACTCCACATTATGTACACAGAAATTTTGTCTACTTTCAAATCAATCTCAATCTCCAACCATTCCTAAAATTGTGCAAGGAGAATCCCAAATTGGTACCAATTCATCAATGGGCCATTTTTCATTCCTACAGTGACAAATCATGGTTTACTTGTAGGAGCAGTTCTTGGAGCATGGGCAGAATTAGCACCTACCTTATTTTGATGCATACTGACAAAAATTGGCATGCAAGCTGAGAAATATTCTAATTTATTCACGCCATGTGTGAAGATTTTACAACAGAAAAATAACTTCCTGAGACCCCTTTTGTTTCCGACAACAAAAACACAAATGTATAACTTCTCAGGTTCTGAACTGTAAATGTTGTTCGAGGATCTCTGCTGAACTGTAAGTGTTGTTCGAGCATGTCTGTCTACTAAAACCACAAACGGATTCATTCAATTCGAGGATCTCAGCTTCATTGCAATTGAAAGCGATCATGTGCATTTTTTGAAGTAAATAACCGAAAGGAAGTTCGGCACTGAGGGCTCCCACAGTCGACTAATCCTAGGGTAATATCATTCTTCGTCAAACCTCGTCATGCAACTTACGACTTCTACGGAGTATTTATTAAACACAACGGAAACTGGTTCTCTCTAGAATAATTTCTACCATTGGAGTGATGGTCAGTCCTATATCACCACATACAGCATGACGAGACCTAATCAGATCTTGCATCATCAACATGGACCTTTACAGAAATTTACAGACTAAAATCTAAAAGGTCTTGTTGTAAATGAAAGACTCGAACAAGTGTAGAGCACGGCCTGGTTGTGTGTAAGGCACCATATGGCCAGCGCCTCTAACCGTCGTAAATTTGAGCTTGTCATATTCGGTGACATAGCCTCCAACCTGAACAGAGACGAAAAAACACTCTCAACACCTCATCTTGAGGGTATGACTAATGAATGTGCCATGTTTAGAACAGGAGGTCTAGCTTGGGTGATCGACATTGCAGTTAAACAAAAACTAAAAGAGAGAAGCCTCGGGAAAGAACTACATACTTGATTGTCGACAGTCCATGGTCTCCAAGACTTGGTGATGTTCAATGGCAATAGGTTGAGCCAAGTACGGGTGCCAGTGACAGGTACGATAGCATCGATATCGCCACTTTAGACAAAAAAGCCACTAATTCAGAAATTGAAAAATTGGTTCACATGGGGAGTACAAGGTCACCTAGTCACAGAAAGCCACTCAGCAAATTCGAGTACAAAACTTCATAAACCTGACGGTCCCATTCTGTAAAGGAATGAATGAAATGTAGTACCTGAATACTAATATTTCGATGCCAGATTCCAATAGAGTGTGGTAAAGGGGAAGGACGCTTGACAAGAGGTCCTCGTACGAGTAATTCACTATGTCGCTGAGACAGGAAACAAAATCCTGTCAATATGATTCTTGTGCTCTGACTGTTTCCTTCCCAATTGGTCAAACTGAGCTCAGTAAAACTGTATAACTAGATTATTTATAACAATGAAAAGAGAATCCAAAATGGCTGAAGATAACCTGCAGTCGGTCCACCGCCAAGAAAGGTTGGTAGTATTGGCATGCAAGGCTTTCTGCACCTCGGGTCTATTCAAATAAATCTCCACCTATTCACATAAATCCCCATTCGTGAGACATACACACTCTGGGTCGAATAACACGAGCCAGGGCTCATATTAAGGATAGCAAGCAAAAACAGGATATAAAATTCTGAGCAAGGATTGTCCAAGTAGTAAAACAAATCCCACCAATTATGTGTCCCAATGTTATGCACCCTTGCTTCCAAGTCTATTGCATACCAATTAGATGGTTTCATTAGCCCACTGCATATAGTTCACAGCAGATAAACAAGATCTCAAATGGTAAGAAGAAAGGGTTTGTAATAATATTAATGTAATATTATTACATTAATTACGCTGATAGAAGGGTTCATATGTTGTTTCTAATTAATTGCACTGATAGTGTAATTATCATACGTATTAAGAGCGATACAGTAAGACGTTCTCCGCATGCATTACATAGAAAAAGAATTTGTGTAGTTTCTTGAAGTACGCCTGACATATAAGACATGATTGTGAAAATTTTAAAATTGCAATGCAAGTGTATTATAAAAACAATAGAGCTATATGATTCGATGTAAAACTTGCAAATCATGATTCTTTTCCAACTCCTGCCAAGTTCGAGATGAAGGCAGATAACTGATAAAGGCAAAAGAGAGCAATTATTTACCTCATCATCAACACATGGGTCGTAAGAGTTCTTCAATAAAGGTCGAGTGGAAAGTCCACCAAGTCGAGTGCGGCTTAACTGCCAGTCGATCAAAATATTACGTTAGCTCAAGACACTATTCTATAAAAGGGTCTAAAAGACACTGCTCAAAATAGGCAACAAATTATCTCTTTAAGAACCTCACCTGCTTCGCAAAATGACGTGTCTCAGCTTGAGCATGAGCAGATACACAGACATCTGCATATATTTCATAGATGTTGATGTTACCCTGCAGTCGACGAAAACCTCATGAGGATTCTTCAGTAATCAGAGCAGGAGAACTCAAAATCACAGCGACAGTAAATAAATAAGAAACAGTAATGCATCGATTGCTCCAGCTTCCACACATATTTAGTTCCAAACGATGATGCATGAAACAAATGGGCAAAATTATAAGCTGAAAATTTGATACACATCTAAATTACACTAAAAAAAAGGTGGCATACAAGGTGAACTCACCAATTCATTATTTGCAGCATCTACATACTTATCACACTCATTGACTGAGTAGCTTCGAAGTGGTCCAACATCTGAAAAATTGCACTACAACACTCCAAAACAAGTATCAGCAATGACAGCAAAAAATGCAAATTCACAAAGGAAGCAAAGAAAAGGTTTCGACACTCACATTTTTCAAAACACCGTGGATTTTGGAATCATCAACTAGCACATCAACTAGTGTGGAAAAATTGCACTGCAAGCGTTGGGTAAATAGGATCAGTAGGAGCAACGAAAGCACGTTAATAGAGAAGGTGGAAAAAGAGAGTGACGAACGCTCACGTTTTTCACTATCCCGTGAAATGTGTCATCAGAAAGTAAAGCATGAGTCCACCAAAAAAATATTGCTCCAAAGTTGTCGACACCTGCATCCGTCCATGCGTTGCCAACCTGCAAGCAAGATTTAACTTCTGAGCCAAATCTAACGTTTCTTAGATGAGTAAGCATTTCTGAATCGCTCAATAGTTGAAATTAGTCTTGGTCAACTAGGATAGCGCTTGACGCTATGGCACAAAGAAGAGACTACAACTTTCAATAGACGTACTGCCATTCCAATCAGGTTGATCTTCTTGTTCGAGGCGACTTTATTTCCTTCCAGAATAGCAGCCGCCAGCTGGGGAACGTAGTGACCTGCACAGCAACTTCCTCTCAGCAGAAGACGACTCAAGACGACCCAATTCTAAGAGCTACTACTTGTGACTACCATCATTCAAGCGCATAATGCACGTAAAAAAATAGGCTATGTTAAAAGTCCTGTAAAATAAGCTATTTCACCCCACAAACGGCAATCAACATTGCCCACGTATGTACAAAATGAAATCAACCTAATTGGCCACAATATTCTACACCCTTGCAAATCAATTGCATCAGCATTCTCCGCAAAGTTTTGTTACCTGCATAGCTTTCGCCTGAGACATAAAACTTGTTTGATGAGTACTGAGGATACTGCTCAAAGAAACCGAGTAGGAAAGCATAGGAATCCTGCGCTGGAACATCATCAAGGAACATACAACACACCATTAGGAACCAAGAAAAAAAAGCCCGCTCAACAGATATTAATTCATGACTACACCCTTGCTCAGGCACCAGCACATAGGCTCAGAGAGCTTTAATGGAAATAGAAAAGAGGTGCCAAAACTAATGCATGAGAGCCTTGAGACCTATCAACTCGGACAGGTAAAATATGACCAATATACGTTAAACCCACGTTTAGACAGATCCAAATGAAATAATTGGCAGGAAACATTAAAATAGGTAATAAAAAAGACAAGTGAGTCAAAAAAACTCTAGAATCATACCCGTCTGGTTATCACCGGTTTTGTAATCACTTGTCGTGTTTGAGTAAGAAAATCCTACTCCGGCTGGAGACTCAATGAATAGCATGTTGGAAACTGCGTAGATACCAAAGTGACAACATCCGATGTCAACGACAATGTCCACAAATTGGTAGAGCATACTGAGCATCTCCTACAATTCGTCCAGCAAAACTGAGATCATTGATTTGACAAGAGAGCTAACCCAAATAGAGATGAAACTGAAAAGCTCCAATACACTTGATCACGAACCCATTGAAATCAGAAAGACAGTGGCAGCGAGCCTAAAAGTATTTTTGTCCCTAGCTACCTTTGTTCCATGAATAGGGGTTCTTGATCAGATGAACACCATCAAGAGTTGGATAGAACGGCCCGAGCTCACTCAACATCCCTCCACCGACAGAAGAGCATCCAGGACCTGCACCACATGCACAATTTCAGCATCAAAAATTAATTACCACAAGCAAGAACAATCCCAGAATTTCAAAACAATTAACAATCCATACATTAAGGCAAGTGTTTCTTACTTTCTGTCTATCATCAGGTCATAGATCACCACCACGAGGCCAATGGTACTGTATAAAAACTATCAAGCAGCGGTGTACACATTGAAAGTTCCCCATGATTAGACCTATAGAGTGGATTGGACCTACAGAGTGGAAGATATGCAATTTCAGAATACTTTTGCACCAAAAAAAATTATCTAAAACCTATTCAATCATACCAACTGCAGTCCCCAACTTCTTACTAAGAAAAGTGAGCTACAGTCAATAATACAAAAGAGCAGGATACTCTCTAGAGCGTCGTTATAAACCTCCAGACAAAGAGGTTCGAGTGTATAGTCATGAAATCAGATTTCAGCACGCGAAATTCGCACTTGAAAGCAAGAGATCCAAATCACAGCCACCCAAAATTCACAAACATAAGAAAGATCAACCCACAGCCACCACTTGCAAGAATGGATTCAAAACCAAAGGCTCCGGCTGTGACCTCCATTGAGCCACAATGTCAGAGGCGCCGAGGAAGGATCGTCCACCTCCGCTTCCACAAACCAGAAAAACAGGGCCCGTCCGGCCGCCTTGTCCACCGTAATGTAGCCGGAGCGCATAGCAAATGACACCTGCGGGGCGCCCGGCAAGCTCACGATCAAATTCGCGTCAACCTTCGCACCCTCCTCCTCCTGCTCCTGCTCCTGCTCCTCCTGCACTCGCAACCCCGTTCTCTGTTGAATCAAGAGCGATGCCGCCTCCGGTTCCCTCCGACTACTGCCTTCCACCCCTGACAACAAGAACAGTGCTGCCACTGCCACTACCACTGCCGCTCTCGTCACCGCCAATCTTCCCATCGTGAAATTCCCTCGCAGCACCGCCATCGCCACCAAAGGAAATTCTGAAGAATGCCTCGTTTGTGGAAGATGAAGGTGACGAAGAGGCTTGATTGTTGCTGAATTGTGAAGCGAGGCGCTCGCCTTGGCGTGGGAGGTTGTCTGACGGAGGAGCTCTCACGCCACCGTTCCCGGATTCCACGGTCTTAGGTGCTGGTTCACGGTCATGGGAGTCTTAATGGGATGGCTGGTAGCCTGGTACCGACCGAAGGCGACACGTCTCCAGGTGTCCACGGTCTTGGAGGATGTGTGGTCAAGGGCACTGTACCGGGCCTGCCAAACTGACGAACTGTAGCGGCTGTTACCGTTGGCAGGTGACACGGGCAGGAAATACTGTTTAGTCACTTCAGGAGACACGGAAGTGAGGGAACCAGTGTCGGTTCGTTTAGTTTTACCGGCTAATTTCCACCAATTTCTACATTGAATTGGTTTTTCAAGTACCGAGTCCGAATATTTTTCTCTTTTTTCCATTCAAAATTTTTTTTTTAAATTAATTTTTCACGAGTTTTTGCTGATGCTTGCAAATTGCAATTGGGTTTTTTCCCAATTCCACCGGCTAACTTTGAACTAGCTGCCAGTTCTTCCTGGACACTAGAGTGAACTAAGATAGGCACCCCAAATGCGCCACTGACCTTAAACCGCCATCTTCACCTTGTGTACATCTCCAAAATCAGTTATGTACCTATGTGGAAGAAATGCTTCTAGAACCAGATTCTGTTCGTTTATAACTTTTGTATACATTATACAAATGTCACATTCTTTGGTGCATTGGAACCTCTTTTCACTTGCCAACAAGAAAATATAAAAATTTGAATAGTCTAATAATAATAATAATTAGACACAGTACCAATTACTAGCAGTTTGGGGGTACCTACCTTAAGGGCCACTTTACACTATGGTGGAGAAGTCCATAGGTCGGTCAAGAAGTTTTGGACAAGATATGGCTATTTGAGGCAACTGGTAGGATGCTGGAGACAATGAAAAGACAATAAATAATGTCATAGGAAGTCTTGACCAGTTGTAGTTCTAGTGTAACCACCAAGCACGAAAGTCTTCTAGACAACTTTACAAATTGAAGTCCGCAAAAAAAAACTTCAACAAGAAGGAAGTTTTGCAATGTGAAAGAAGAAGAGGCAACGAGAGAGGCAACACTACAAGAAAATGGGGGAAAAAACGACTTCAATAAACGACTAAAAAACAGTCGTTGTGGACACAATGACTGCAATACGACTTAGAGGCCTTGGAGTCGTTGTGGACAAGTCGTTTAGGACAACGACTACAGTCTATTATCACCATCCATTTCTACCTTGGATGTAAAAATGGATGAAGTGATAAAGAAAGTTGGGCTTAAGGAAATGTTTGTAGAGCTGCCATGTGGAGAGCATCTGACATGAACCTCTAAAACATCTGACGTGGACATTTAAAATATCTGACGTGGACATTTAAAATATCTGACGTAGACATCCACGTGGCCAGTCATTTTTTAGTCATTCTGAAGTTATGACTGACCCCTGATGAATCTGACGTGGACGGCCACGTAGGAAGTCGTTTTTGAGTCATTGAAAAGTCATTTTGCAGTCGTTTTGGAGTGATGTTTGTTTAGGATTTAGGTGATGTTGTTGCTGATGTCTCCAATCATTTTAAAATTAACATGACATTTGCAAAAAGGAATGTGGGGCCCATTATTTGGGGAGTAGTCATTCTGTAGTCGCATACCAATACATTCAAAGTTTCACAACAATGTACCATACATAATACACCATATACAATACATCATATACCATGTACAATACATCATACATCATATACTATGTACAATACACCGTACATCATATACCATACATTGTAATTGGCATGTGTCACATGGCTTTCAAAGCCACTTAATGTGTGAGTATGAAGAAATGAAATGACAAGCCTTTTATACAAGTGGGGTGGTAGGAGGCAAGACAAACCATGTGGGATATGTAAAATGCAGGAATTGTGTTACAAGTAATATTTCAAATCTCATTTAAACATAGTAGATTAATTTTTTTCAAAAACCTTTGAACTAAAAAAAGTTGGAAAATCAACCCCACTTTCATTTCCAAAAATCCATTTTATATTTCAAGCCTCAAATAAAAAATTATGGACAAATTTGAGAAAGAGATTGGAAAGGATATTTTCTTTTGACATTTTCTAACATCCTCTCTAAATTTTGTCTTGCCTTTTTGTATATAACCCATGATGAAAATGTGTTGGAGATGCAAAGGAAGTGTGATTAAAGGTACGCAGATGTTTGAAAAGCACATAATGCATTACACTGCACAAAGCAACAAAGCAGTAGTTGATTAGCTGCTCAGTAATCTGAGATGTTTCAGTCCATTTTGCAGTCTCAAGAAGTCATTTTGCAGTCGCATGAAGTTGTTCTGCAGTCGCAAGAAGTCATTTTGCAGTTGTAGAAAGTCATTCTGCAGTCTCAAGAAGTCATTCTACAACGACACCAAAGAAACAATGTCCATGTAAGAGGAGAACGGGACTTAATGATTGCTTTTAGGACTATGAGAACACCTTCCAGCCTTTATGTTGGGACCTCAGGAATATCTATTTTGAATCATATGAAATGTCTAGAAATATTGCAAAGTTACCAACACAAATGGACCAAAATCATAGCTATTGTCCTAATAAGAGTGTAAATGAATCTTAATGTGGACCCCAACAAAGAAAACAATAGACCCCAATAAAACAAAAAGGCCATTGGAGACTTTATGTTGGGACCTCAGGAATATCTATTTTGAATCATATGAAATGTCTAGAAATATTGCAAAGTTACCGACACAAATGGACCAAAATCATAGCTATTGTCCTAATAAGAGTGTAAATGAATCTTAATGTGGACCCCAACAAAGAAAACAATAGACCCCAACAAAACAAAAAGGCCATTGGAGATGCATGATTTATAAGAGAAGAAAAGAAAAAAAAATTCTTTTTAAAGAAAGTCAAAGAAATAAACTTAAAAAGATAAACAAAGAGTAGAGAAAAGAGAAAGTAAAAGAAAAGTTTTAAAACTTGGGCTTGGCGGTTACTTTTTTCACTTAATACAATGGTTTCCATTTGTTATCAAAAAAAAAAAAAAAAAAAGTTTAAAAAAAATGAAGAAGAGAAGAGATAAGGGAAAAATTGAATAACAAAAAAACAATGTGGCACATAGAAATTTGTTTTTGAAAAAGGGAAGAAAATGGGGTGAAAAAATGGGGAAAAAAATGGGCACAAAATAGAAAAGGTATTGGAAAAAAAGAGGGGGGGAAAGGAAAATAAAATAGGAAATAAAAGTGGACCCAAAATTGGGGAAAAAATAGGAGGAAAAAATGGGGGAAAAAAATGGGAACGAAATAAATAATTTCCAAAAAAATTGACAGCTGAAGAATACAACAACAATAGAAAAATAGAAGAAAAGAAGGAAATAGAAAACTAATTCTTTCTCTTTTTGGAAAAAGATTTACAAGTCATTTTTGTAATTGAATTATTTTTTGGAAAAGGGAGAACAAGAGATGACACAACTGCAAACCATTTTTCCCAAAAATGGGAAGGAAGACAATTGAATTAAAGGGACAAAATTTTGGAAAATTTTTAAAAAGGGAATTTTGAAAATCAAAGTGAAATGAGTAAAGAATAGCAGAAGAATATAAAGAAGAAGGCAAAACAGAAAGAGAGAATGATCTTCAATTTTTTTAAAAATTGGGAATGAACTTGTCCATGCAAAAGACAATGTGAAGTGTCCGGTAAAGAAGGTGGCTTTTTCTTTCCAGCTCTTTCTGTGAAAACTGCGAATGACTTCAAATGACTCCTGCGCAGTCACTTGAAAGTCGTTACGGAGTCATTCTTAAGTAGCACGCAGTCGCCCCTACAGTCAACTCTTTACTTTGCTGCAACTAGGTCCCATTTGGTAGATTTCAGGGAGTCCACGTCAAAAGTTCGACGACGCAGTTGACGACAAGCTGCGGATGAAGAGTAGCGGTTGTCAACTTCTCATCCCACAGTCACGCCTGCGACTGCAGCACAACTCGGAGGCTGTGAAGCTAACGCCGTTGGTGCAATTAGGGAGCCATAGTTGTTCTCTAGTCATTGTGGACAGGAAGTCGTTTTTCCCCAATCGCATATTGGCCCCTTTTCTTGTAGTGCAAAGAGCCGGCTAATGCTATTTGAAATATAGGAAGCCCTTTATTGAAATATGCTACGATGAAAAGACAATTAAATGAAGTTGCAATCTCCGGAGACCAAGTTTCTCATCTGGGGTGAGACTCCCTAAGAAATTTGACCTCTAGAGAACTCCCCTTACAAAAAAGTGTTGCCATTCATTTTTCATCCATAGTTGAAGTTTTCCACCTGGCAAGTTGGCCGTAGTATAAACCCAATCTAGTGAAGAACAAAATTTCCTCCAATTATATTGCTCCATTTTCCTACAATTCTTGACCCACATGCACTTCTCTACCATAATGTAAAGCAGCCCTAAATCGAACTTCCTTGAAAAAAAATTCATCTAATCTTTTTTTTAGGTCATTCATTTTTTTTAAAGAAATTCTTTGTATTAAAGGAGTCAATACCAAAATCAAGTTAGATTTTTGCATCAATTTGCCATAAATATTTTAGCTAGCTTGAAACATGTAACAAGGGAACTTCAACTAATTGCAAGTTGTATGCAAAATTGTCCTATCTAGATTCTTCCTAAAATGTAGGTCCTATGAAGATGAGGATTTAAGTTTGATTTGGATTTTGTTTGTTTTCAGCATGATGAAAATTCATAGTTTATCCACAAGATGTCCATAAAAATGCATGTGCTAAGTATCTAAAATTTCCTTTTTATTTACAACAAGATTCACCAATAGTGTAAATAGTTCAGTATTGGGAACCAAGTTCAAATGCTTACCATAGTTCCACTATTCTATGTGCTACCAATGACATCTTTCAAAGATTGAAGGTTTCAGTTATGTGTTTTCGTCTCAAAAGACCTTGGTATCAGATATTTTACCATTACACAAATGTATGAACAAGCTTGAAATAAAGTGGTCCTTGAAATAGGTCACTTTCCTATAGAAAATAAGCTTGTAATAGAACAACAAATGCGAACAAAGCACAAAGCAAAAGCCTCAATGGTCATGGAGGTCACTTAATTACATGCATCAATGGATGAAGGAGCTTTCATTGGAAGAAATCATTATTGAAGCTTAATTTTTTCTTTTTCAACAAAACTTTGTGTCAAGTGCAATTATTAAAGTTTCTTCACAATTCTAAACAAAAGCATTTGAAAGGTGATTATTGTAAAAGTCATAATAAGATTCTTTCAGTTTCCATCTCAATGTGGGCGTCTTAACAAATTTAATCTAACAAATTCACTAATTGGATAGATTGATGTTTGTTCAAAAAAATTTGATTTCATTATTCAATTTTAATTAACCTTGAAACCTCTAAAGTCCCATGTGTCCCCTCATTGGGCCCTTCATAGACAATTGAAGGTTTGATTAAGTTTCAATGACGTCAATTTCTGGCATGATTTTCAAATATATATTTTAAGATAAAAAACAAGTTATTTTTTTGGAAAATTAATTTTTATTTAAATCAATGCATGGAAGCAAGCGTTATACCACACAAAGCTCAAAATAATTGAGCCAGAGTAGCCAAAAGAATCACAAAAATTTGAAATAAAATTTTTAGAAGTTTATTTTTATAGATTATATTTTTGTCTATATATGAAAAGATTTAGCCTAAAGTCACCTTTGGTACATTTCTGATGAATAAGTATTTAAAATCAAAAGGGATGGTTTATCAAAAAAAATTTAATAAGTTACTCAACAATTATTAAAAAAAAAAATTAACTTTTGGCAACCTTTCAAACAGTCTTGGAAGTTGAATAGTTTTCTTCATTGCATAGGAAATTGAATGAGTGATAATCATGAATTTGAATGAGCTCATTATTTATCACAGTTATAGTGTTCATCCTTTATTATTAAATTAGAGGAATAATTTTGTATTCAACATTATTTAGTAGACATATCTTAGGGCCAAGTTGTGTACACATATCTTTTTCAATATTTTGACTTTCTTTACATTTATTTTTCTTTGGATTCAACAAAGTGGTTGTTAATTTCCAAAACCATTCAACTTAAAAAAATTATTCTTTTCCCTCAAGGTGATCTCAAGCTATGGTAGTATTATGAAAGTTATAGAGCATTAATTTGTTTATGCGGGCAATCATAGCATCCTTTTGAAGAAATAACATGTTGGATCCATTTTTGAACTCAAATTCTTTGAAGAAAAATTGCACAAGGCTTAGTTTCTTGGTAAAACAATCATATCATAGGAGTTAGTGTACTTCAAGTCCATCTTAATAGTGTTATTGATTTAGTTATTCCTTCAATCCAGTACTTGCTTCCACTTAACAAATTTTTGAAGAATAAAAAACAAGGTTTTCTTTTGGAATGTTTTTTTTTTAATTCTTAGCTCAATTCTTCAATATAATTTTTTTAAATTCAAAATCTATATAATGCAAAAAATTTAAGTTAAGAGGATTCAAAGTCTTATATTCAAGTGTAGCAAGGTGCAAAAAAATTTGTCTTCTTCACTTAAAATGCAAATATCTTGCAATCCATCTATTCAAAATTTTCAAAATTTCTTCCACACATTTTCATACAAACCTAATGGAAGATCCTATAGTCGGATATTTGAAAAATCAAATGTTTAGAATTTTAGCCCTTTGCATTAGAAATGGTAGTTTTGAATGTTTTTTGCCTTGAGTGTTTTTTGCCTTAGAATATGGGAATATTTCTTTCTAAAATTGATTACAAGTTGAATAATTATAATTTTCATAAAAAAATATTGAAATATTTATAATTTCTACACAAAAGTGTTGAATATTTATACATCAATGGTGAGTGTACAAACCTCAAAAAACCTCTACAACAAAATGAACATCATCAATAGACAAAAATATGACATTACATGGTAATTTTTACACTATAACAATTTCAACTATAAATTTAAACCTTCAATTGGATGCCATTGGTAGAGCAAATTCCTAGCTAATTTTAATTAACAGATAAAATAATTGAAAAAATACAATTGTGGATGAAAAGTTACACAAATTATTTAAATACACAATTTAACAACTTACAAACTTGTGCCTAAAAATAGCTCTTCAACTCTCAAAGTCTGATTTATTTTTATTTACTCTGTATTTATTATTAAAAAAATACAATTGTAGGTGAAGGGACACACATATAACTTGAAGCAATAGTCATAAATGCACTCATATGCCTTCATTTCGTGGTTTCAATTATATGGCATCATGATTTTATTGATTCTATGCCCGTATCATGGCTTAATTTCACAACTATAGTTGTTTGACCTCAAAACTCCATGGCCATGTTGTGTCTACTTGTCTCTATATACCTAGTGCACCCTATGTTTGTCAATACAAAATTATATATCATTGTGTGTATATATCAACTGAATAAGTTCCGTCCTAAATGTCGTCACTAGAAATTAGTTGATATTAGATGTAGTTACCTTGAATGTGTTATCTTCATAATCATTTCAATCATTTGTATTCTTATTCTCAATTGTAGAAGGCATGCATTGTTCTTCGGATTCTTACACAAAAAGTGCGTTAGAAGAATGAAAGTCATGATTGACGGGTGAAAAAAGTTGTCTATTTGTCTTACTTTGTAATTATTTATGTGGATTGGCACTAGACAAAAATCTATGTTTGAGATATGTTTGAGATTTTAGTGGAAGAGTGTTACAAATGGTGACATGACTATAGGCTTGTGTAATGTGTGTGGACTATAAAAAGTATTAAAAGGCCATTTTATTTGCTGCAATTTTTTGCAAAGTGGTGATTCGATTAAAAAAAAATATATATTTTGAAACACTTTCATTATTTTATAGATGACATTTTCCAAAAATTGCCAAAAACAATTCAAGGTACTATACAATGGCATTGTTTATGTTAGATGAAAGAAACTTCATCACAATTGGGATCAAGTGATTAATGGTTTGAAAAGTGGACATCATCTAATTTTATATTCATTATGGAATCCTTAAAAAAAATTCATACAATATATCAATGCAACGAAAGAAAAAATATTCTATATGAATCAACAATATACAATGACTCATAAAAGTACTTGGCTACTTGAAATTTGACAATATCTTTTGGGCTAGTGACAATTAGTTGGTATTAAGATTAGTCATGGATATCACATCTGCTGTCAAGAACATGTGGTCACAATTTCATACAAAGAAAATTATATTGTAAGCAGAAATTAAAAGAAGTGTGCAGCAACCATGGCCAAGAACTTATGTTGATTATACAGGAAATTATGATAACACAACTAAATTTGAAACAAAAAGCTAATAAATAGCAAATGATACATCTTGTACAACTATTACAAGTCTACCAACGTGTATATCCACCCTTAGCTGCAAGAAAATCAACCACCCTTGTTGGCATTGTGCAGATGAGCTTTTGAACATATTCTACTTCAATGTTCTCCCAAACATCCTAGATCTTCTCCCACAAGTCATCTCTACTTGTTGGCAAATTACCAGGCAACCATAAGCGTCTATCCACTTCATTCCACAAGTGCTCAATAGGATTTAGATTAGGAGGTTGTGGTGGCCACTCCATCACATAATTTTTTTGTTGCCCTAGCCATTGTTGCACAAGATTAGATATGTGCTTCAGGTCATTATCATGCTGGAAGATTACTTTTGCCTCATCAAAGACCTTGTCTCTCAATAGTATCCAACAACTGCAAATCCAAAATGTCAAGATAAACTTCCGAATTCATAATTCCATCAATGCGGTGGAGGTTTCCAGTTCCTGCCCAACTAATGCATCCCCATATCATAATGCTACCACCACGAAGAGGCTTTATAGGACTTTACCAACACCATTGACGGCCATCTGAACCAAATACATTGAATTTTGATTCATCCGACTAGAATACATGGCTCTAGTCTTTTGTATCACAATCCTATGAAGCTTTTGTCCATCGTAAATGCTTCTGTCTATGCCTCTTTGTTAACAACAATTTCTTTCTCTTCACTCTTGATCCAAGCCCTTGCCTCCAAAGACTTCGACGGACATGTCTCATCACTCAAACGAAGACCTTGAGCTTGCAATCCACGACCTACCAATGCTGCAATTCTTGATTTCGGTTGATTCAACATCCTTACACTAAGTCTCTCATCATGAATGCTCAATAGATGTGGTCTTCCTGATCTTGGACGTGGTTTTCTCTGAAATGTGCTAAAACGCTTCCGACCGTGCTACGAGGGATGTGCAAATGACCCGCTATGAAACGGTGTGAAAATCCTTGCTCACTGAATGCTATGATTGGGGAATGCTCATGAAAACTTGTTTTCTTCATCTTGACCAATGAAAAATTTGAAGAATCTAAGCGTATGACTTTTGAAAACTCTTGAAGATCTCTACATACATTGAAAAGACAAGTGAAAGGAGAAGTTTCTAGAATCAACATAAGTAGTTAGCCACCATTAAGATACATTCAACCACTTCCACAAAAATTTACTACTTATAATACCTAAAGGAAGCCAACTACTTCTACATTAAATGACACAGATTAACCATAACTAATTTGGATGGCTGATTTATAATACTTTTTTCTAGATTGCATGCCAAGTGGATTTGCACAGGGTGGCCAAGTGTTTTTGTGAGTCATTGTGGACATGTTGAAGATATAATATATAGCAGCAAAAATCTTTAATTTATTCGGTTGATGATATTTGTATCACAAAGGGATTACCTAGATTGAAATATGAAACTTTGGTGGTTTGGCTTCATCAACATTGTTGGAATTTTTTTTTTAAATTTAATTTTATAATTGTTTGTTTGTTAGGTGTGTTTGTATATTTTCAATGTCTGCTCCTTTGTTTGTTTGACAATGCAAAATCCTAGAGAAATATAATTTTTGAAAAATACTCTCACTATCTTTAGATTAAGCATTTAAAGATTACAAAAAACATACACAGAAACCAACACCCAAATCGAACGTCCAACACTGACACTATGTAATGGTGATGTACATTTGATGTCCCTAAATGTAAGATTCTGATACAAGCGTTAGGTTTCTTAGTTTGTAAGCTTAGGTTTGGAGTAACTTATACTTTCCATACACCACTCCTTAGTTCATGTATCACGCCACAACTCTGAAGACGATGACAAACTCCACCCGGAATCAGTCAAGAGGGTTCAGATCCTCTCTAGCAATTCTATTTGGGGTTTAAGGTTTAGAATTCTCTGTGCAACTTCCCGAGAATCGACTGCTGCTTGATTTTGAATGTCAAATTCATAGGCATCAGATTCCAACGCCTTCATCGTCGCAGTATTACGTGAAATTAAGGTGTTGTAGCAATTCAGCGCACAATTCACAGCCTCCGACCATGAATTGTGAAGTCTTCTATCTCAAGGAGCTTGTAAGTCCCACTTCATGCCGTAAGTTTTCGCATTTTGAAACTTATTTTCGTGAATCCTTCGAATTTAGGGTTGTGTGTTGCTGAAGAAAATGTGTTTGGGGCGCAGGAGGTGGAGCATTATCAGATTCGGGAAGTTTTGAGATGTACGATCATTTTTTCTTGCATGAATCAGTTCGGTTTGAGCTCGGAAGTTATGGTAGAATGACAGAAGGGTTGCTGATCTAGTGCACGACAGAAGCCCACTATTAGGGTTTAGGGGAAAAGGTTAATGGGTTTAATCTGTACTGTGGCTTGATTCAGGAGTAAGCTACTGGAAAGCATGCTCTCACATGTGTTACAGTAGAGGACTAGAGAACCGAATTTCTGTTGTATCTGTTGCTGATTGATTTCCTGTCTTGGCAGGCATTCTACACACAATACTATTCAATCGAGCTCTTGGATTGGTTCGACCTCGTGAGGTTGATTCGGAGATTTTCCTTGAGACCACATACGTATGTTTTGACCTCATCTTTCCTGTTGCTTGAGATTGTTATGTAGTCCTGTTTCTGGATTGGTGTAGATGATTGAATGGTCATCGAAGATTTGGAGAAGGTTTACTATAGCAGATTAGGGAATTTCTAAGTCTTAAACCCTAAAGGACCGAAAGGACCAAATTGGTCCTCATGTTTATCTTAGCAGTTTTGAGTAGGCCATATGGGGACTTTATTTTATTCAATTTTTTTAAATATTATGGACCAACGCATGCGATGTTCTTCATTGACTCTGGTGATATAAAATTTGACCCCATTTTTCACGTTGTGATCAATCGAATTGGTCATTTTGAAAACCATGAATCCTTGGTCTTTTGGGAGTCGTGGCAGTGAACTTCTTTCCCACTGGATTAGGAGACATTATGATACAAGCTACATTGTGCTAAGTTTTGTGAATTTTGGGTCACCAGGTACAATGTGGAGATGCGCTTATAGAGAAGAAGGTGGAAGACAAAATTGATCATTTCTTGGCATGGGTTGAAAAGAATCCAAATAAAAAGTCTCAGGTTTGCCACTCAGAAACCCCCTCCCTTTGTATTTCTTATTTGTTTCTCATTCCAACCTTGAACCTTCCGTGCCAAATTTTGAAGCGAGATTTGGTGTGATAGGTATGTCTATCATTCTATGAAACACGAAGCAAAAATGTGGCGTGGTTCAGTAAGGTTGAACGACGACTATATTGGGAGCAATGGTATATTCAGCTTCACGTAATCCCCCCTGCACCTCTTCAGGCCAAAAAATCCTCGCGATCAGGGAACATTGGTGGTGAATTTCTGTCAGGCACTCTGTTTACATCCTTGAATTATGTATTTGTATCTTGGAGTTGTGCAGGCATCCTATTCCAGGCCTTTCTGGAGGTTACTGAGGGCCACTTTAGATTGTACAGGTCGAAGCAACAAGCTTAGAATTTGAACTAACATCATGTGCATCTAGGGTGAGAGAACAAGCTTAATACAATCTATTGGATTTATGACACCTATGACTCATTTATGTAACAACTCAAAGAAGTAACTTGAAACCTTGTTATCTGAATATTTTTAGCATGCCCCACAGGAGCCGTTTAAGCGCCACCTCTTTCATGCTCATTCTTATTACTTCGACTAGTGTAATATGAGGAATAATTTATATAAAAAATGAGGTATAATTAGTAAAAAATTATCTTTGCACCAATCAATGTGTAGGATTTCTTGTTGCTACAACCTGGGCAATCTACTGTGTCCCTAATTTCCTTGTAATCTACTGTACGCTATATACTCCCTTTCTGCATTTTTGAGTGCTACCAAACTTAGTAATTTAAGTTTATGTTGATTTTTCACAACCAGAAACAACGACAGATGAACGTCAAAGACGGCATGCAGCACTTGAGGCTGCCCTGCGAGAAGTCGTTACCCAAGTCTTGTTGATTGTGAACGAGAAAAAGGATCACATTCCTCCAGTTCTGCAACCGGATCTAGTCATCTCATTCCCCTTCGAGATCTCTATTCCCAGGTACAAGAGGAACCGACCTTTATTGTCGAGTATTTCAATCGAGTTTCCTACAAGAAATCTAGAAGAAATCTCACACGTTCCAGCTAATGTTTTATGTTAAATCTAACACAACTTTGTTTAAAATAACGCAGTTTCAGTATTATTTTAGTCACAGTCCTGTTAAATCTGTGTTATGTCCAACACAATTGTGTTAGATTTAACACAAAACATCAGCTGGAATGTGAGAGATTTCTTCTAGTGCGGCCTTCTTATATATTTCTTCTTATAGCTAGTACCTTGTCTTCACCTATATGCTTCCTATTTAACGTCAGTTATGTTGTTTTCTTACGCAAGTGATAACTTTTCTGTCCCTTTCGCAGCGCCTCTGACTCATCATTTGGAATGGACATGTTCAAGCGAATGTTGCAAACTGGACCTCCGACGATGCTGAACTGAACTGATTCTTGTATATAATTATTATTGTGGCTCCTGTGTACAAAGACATTGCAAGGGAGATAGTCTTATGCCGAGGTGTGTCAACAGATCTTTCCACGAAGGTTCTGTCGTAATAGCATAGAAGTGCTTCATTCTTGTTTATTTTTTTAATTTTTAGCTCTCTAGGCGCGTTTTCATGGATATGATGTTGTACCGGGAATGGTACAAAATGATACATAGGTTGCTAGCGTACTTCTGTATGCTAGCTAGCATGGGTGAATACTCACTCCTATCCAATTATATTTGAATGAAACTCATCCAAATCTCACTAAACTTTGAGCTTTAAACAAGTAGAGAGCTTTATAATAGCTTCATCTGCACCACTTAATGACATGTTCCCTAATGTTTTAAAACATCCTTCAAAATAGTGCAGTCTCACTTTCTAACCCAAATATTCATCTCAATTGCATTGGTTAGACTACAGTATCTTCCAATATCCCTTGGTCCAAGCATAGATTGGGCATGCTATGCCATAAGCATGATAATTTTGATTTTGATGTCTATGCATTCTATAAAATCTTCATGCCTTGACCATGTCTCAAGAGTCCACCAAAATGTCCTTTGTAAATGTTTCCCTATATGCTCTTACCATACTCCAAGAGTTGATATTGTACCAGCACATGTTGCACCAATTCTTGGTAACACCTTGAGACTTCCTATTTTTAAAATTGGTTCCACAATAGTAAGAGAAATCCAAGACTGGATGAAAATAAATTAGAACTCATCCACTTGGTTTATCTCCACTCCAAAATGTTATATAATCATGTATCTATCAAGGTTCTTACTTAAAAAAAACTCATTCTCTGAACACGAGAGCTTGTGATTCATTTTGAGCATCCTTGTATTCAACACTTCAAAAATTATAGTGTATTCATATGGCATCCCAAAAAGTGATACATGCTAAGAGAATCTAGAATCCCTTTCCAATCGGGCCAAGAAGACTGCCCATCTTATTATTTTCAATTAATATGAACCACACTCCTTTGCTTAATATTCCAACCATTTGAGTTGTAGACTATAGTTACATTACTACATCCGTTTAATTTCCACTGACTATCTAGTGCCCAACGCAATACCATGTTAATGGTTGCATATGGCGCCCGGTTATTAATTTGGTGGCCCACAAAGTGAGCCCAATGTCATGTAACACATCCTGGAGCTCTTGTTCCTCACATGCGAGCCTCAGGGCCCCCGTGTACGAATGTCCAAACTCCGCGACCGAATCCTCCAGAAGCTTCTGGAACTCCGCGTGTGTCAAGAAAGGGATGGGGATCAGATACCGCGTCGTTGTTTCTTTTCCCACGTCCACGCTGATGTATTTCTTTGGCACAACTTTCATCCCAAACCAAGATCGCAATCCCATCTTGAGCATCTTGAATGCCATGCTCTCACTTCTGGTTGACACCACCATCCTCTGCTGCTGCATGATCGATCTGCTTCTTCTTTTTTTAAATTTAAAAAAATTCATCCATAAATAAAACAATAGCAACTTTTTTTCATACCAATTCCAAATCATTCATACAGCTAACTTAGGCGTGGTTCAGTCAAGCAATTGGAGAAAGTGTGAACAATGACACTCTGGCTAGTCTTTCATCCTCCCAAAGTACTTCCACGGCACCACGCTATTGAGTGTGTGTGCCACATAGCTTCAAACATGATGGCAGCCCTAATCCTCGCATTGCAACAATTGAAAGCAGGAACGCTCCTCTCCTCTACTAGAGAAGTTTGGAGCCACCCCACCCCAGCCCCAAAACTTCTCCATGTTGTCCACTAAGCTTGCTACATTGGTTCGTGACCTGGCAGGTTGAAGAAGTGGACAAACCCTAGGTCTATACACTTCACTGGACAAGGACGCTATTTCAACCAATGACCTTTGAATTATGTTGTCCAAGTGCTCGTCTGAACCAGGCCTTATGTATGTGAACCATGATCACGTATATCTGAAACTATGATCCATAACATAACCACACAAGGGTTTCAGGTGCAAAATACCTGTCAATGCAAAGCTCAACTCAGGTCTTGGTGATGACAGACAACAGTGAAGAGCAGGACTTAATCTTAGTCACACAAAAACATCAGATAACATGAGAAGGAGGATGGGGGGAGACTGAAAATAGGAAGGTCTGTAACTCTGTATTTATAGGTCCAGCCAGACTCCCCACCGAGGCACCTCTCAGCAGAATAGCAGATAAGCTTAGTCTCGGTAGAGGGATGGTGTAACTTACCCGAGGTGGTTGAGTGACTTGGGTCTCGCAAGGTGGGTTGGTGTCTGAGTTTGGGAGATTCTTCGGCAATTTGGAAACCATTGTTTGGAAACTATTGCCAGGAAGGACATCCAGAATCTTGTCTGGCTCCAAAAATACTGAGCCACGTCTGTTCTTCCTCTTGCTATCAGGATGGTTATCTATATTGAAGTTGTGAATCACAACTGTACCGTCTTGGAGAGGGGTGTGGAACACTGCCGTCAACGAAATTAGAGCTCGTGCAGACGAGCAGGATGGGAATTGAGTAGGAGCTATTCTCGAATCTCTTCATTCATGATACGCATGCACAGACTTGATACAATCATGCATAATTTCATTGCAATACATCAGATAGAATGATGAGAAAGTAAGCAACAAGATGAGAGTGCACTTGGTGTTCTGTAAACAGCAACATTCCCTTTGTGTGAAACAGCTACGCTTATGAAATGGACTCAGACGAGGTAGCAACAATCATACATTGCTCAAAGAACACCCACAAGCCCGAGCTGAGGTAAAATGGAAAATACCAGATCTGGTGTGCAGAATGCAAATAGGAGACACATAAAATATTGAACAGTGCACTAAAAATTACGCAATGAGTTTCAATATACCGTAGACCCTTTGGGTTACAAGTATGCCTGCACTAACAGCAATATGATGATGCCATTGATTTGTGGCGATTATCATTGAAAACCTAATGTGCCGACTAACAAAATTGAGACATTGTTTATGTCATTCTAAGACGACACAACTAGGCAGCAGTTTGACCATGGAGTACTACAAGATCTACAAGACAGCCACACTCTTAACAGCATTTGGCTATTATTGGTATTGACAGGCATGATTGCCAAAGCTGGATGTGAGTCCAACTCTCAAGTACGAGATATATCATCAGGTGATGAAAAATACTATCAAACAGGCACTAGGAGGAACTCACCAGAAGTAAATTCCTCATCTGCTTCCTGGAATCATACTGAATGATCACACCATTCAATTTGCCTTTGAACGTGACAAATAAGGCACAAATACAGTGACTGATCCGGTCATCGAAAATTCTTCCTGAGATTGTACGCTTGCTTAGGGGTAACGCAGCTGAAGGGCTTGGGAAGGGTACTGGTTGGAGCACTCTGTACAGGAGTGTTGCGTAGTGACAGCAACGTTGGCACTAGAGCAGAGCCTATCTTCTCGTTGCGCTTCTTCTTAGGTTGTGGCTGTTCATCGTCCTGCAAGGAACACATGCCCAAGTGATGAGTTCAACGTATATATCAATGTTCACGTGTACAATTGAGAGGGACTACGTAAATCATAACTAAACGCCACATAAATCCAAGGTTAACAAACAATGTCTTCCCAATTGAGGAAGAAAATTGTCGACAGAGTTCTAAATCGTATTAATTCAGATGTAATCAGGCATCTCACCAGACCGCCAGCGAGGACGTTAGTGATATCTTGCAACGGTATCCTCGGGAACCATTCAGGCAACGGGCTGCGACGAGGCAAGACACCCGTGTCGCCATGGGGATCCAAATTTTCCTTGTCACGAACATCTTCACCATTATCTCGCTGTGGCGCGACTGTATCTGCAGCTGACATAAGCTCTTGCGACGAATCAGAAATAATTGAATGGCTTAATTCATCCTCCACACTTTGGGTGCATCCAGGAACTTCGTCCTCGTGGATATCAAACATAGGATCCTCCGTTGTACCCATCACAATTCCAGTACTATCGTGGGATTCGCTCGGTTTGTCATTCGTCCCGGCCACTGTCGAGCTCATCATCCGATTGTCGGTCGCCACAAGCGCAGGAGGCGCATCCGTCCGTGCTCTCTGAAGTGTGTCGCAAGTTTCTTCAACTCGACTGGCCATTCCTACCAGTGTCATTCCCGCGGTAAAGTCCCTGCTCGATGTTCTCAGAAACCTTAACCTCCGAGTAATTGTCGTGCCAAAGCTTCTTGGCATTGAACTCTGCCCTAGGGTTCCACTCTCTGGATGCTGATCTTCATACACCCAGTGACCACAATTATCCTCCTCGACTTGACTCCTCTTCATCATGCACCGATTGAAACCGAATGAACAAACACCTGTATACCAACACTCCAGTGAAGATATCTTCACCGGAAATGGGGTTGCAATCGAGGTGATTGACGAGATTCCTGTACTACACCCCGCTCCTTATATCTTTCAACACAACGAGTAAGTTGTTTCTCAGTATTCACAACGATGACAAACACGAACCCGATCGCGGATTGTTAGACATTAGACTTCAAAAACCAGTTCACCTCAGTGTGAGAGCCACTAAGCATAAACATCACCACAAATGTCAACACTGCTCAGAAACACCAAACCCAACTTCAACTCCAACTTCAGAGACACAAAGAATGCAGCTCACCTCCAACCACCGAAGACCGATTCCTGCATCAAATTCGGAGTCGAAGCTCAATTTCTTTCCCGCTACAGAACCACAGACACTACTGTCACCTCCAAGATGCTCTCCCTCGCTCCATACACTACCAAATCGCTCGAAACTCGAACCGTTGAAACGCTTAGCTCCGAAGGCACACGGCAACGCAACTTCCGCCGGTGGCACTAAGGTATGCTTCAAGGCGCAGTGACCGATTGCGAGGGAAGGCGAGGAAGGCAATGCAGGAGGGGCTGGAGTCTATAGAGACTGAGCCAGAGCGGGGGTGGCCCGGGGCGGGTGGGCGGGCGCGCGAAGAAAATTTGAAACGCTGTGGGGGAATGACCCGTGGTTTCGCCGGGTCCGGTCGGAGGGAAGACGGACGCGCGCCCAATTCAAATTTGAATTTGAGCTGGGGAGAACCGACGATGTCCCGTCGATGAGAATGTGCGGCATCGCGTGTCTCGATGATATTTGGTCGATGACATCTCTATCCGGTGATTTATCGGTCATCCTTCTAAGTCGACTGTCGTTGTTATTGGCGGGCAAGAAGCAGTGTTTCTCGTCGGCGGGTATGTTGTCCTCTACCGCAGAGGTACATTTTGCTCTCTCAATGCATTATCAATGTGCAAGAGGTGATAAAAAAAGAAATTTTTGTCTATTATGTAGCAATGTGAATACTTCGGTCATTTAGTGGTTTATAATTTTTATACAAGGTGCTAGATCAAACCATATAAAAATTGAAAGATTTGAACAACTTGTAAAAATGAAGATCTTCCGAATGGGTTCATTTTAAGCATTGTATGATTTATTTTGTGTCAAAAGACCCTCATCAACATTTGGATTTCTACCAACTCTCTAAGGAATTATCTTTTAAGTGCCTAAGGTGCAGCATTTGAGTGTTGTTAAAACCTCAATGTTATAACAAAAATGGTTCAACCTACTATTTTAGTCCTTGATGCACAATCAATCAAGTCTATTTTGTGAGCCAAAAACTTTTCTTTTTTTTTTAATTTGTTTTTCTAATCAACCTGCTTTGCAAAGGAGGCTACTGCAAAATTAGGGGATTCCAATTAATGTAGAGACCTCTTGAAGTTGAGTCTCAAATAAATTTGAATTTGGAAAAAAATCACATTGCAAATTCATTTGTAGAGTAGATATTGAAATATTTAAATTGATCATAGTTATGTAATTAAGTTCTTTCCTTTAACTTCATATTTGTTACATGACCATAATTCTACGTTTTGACATGTAAACAAAGGATTGAAAGACTTCAAAAAACATCCAAATTTCTATTTTCCTTGGATTGATCAATAATTATATTTTTTTCAATCCATATAAGATATTGTTGCGTTTTCTTTTGCTATGTGATCCGTTTCACATGAAATATAAGTAAATATGTTTACAATTTGAAAAATATTGCTAAAATCTATCAAAGTTGACTTTTTGTTATGTTTAGAGGCATGACTAATTAAACTATTCCAACACTCTTTATTCACAATAGTCTTTTGGCCAATATTATGGTTATGATTATTTGTTTTTATATAGAACATTTTTCAAGAAACTAAAGATAGACCTTGGACATTTAGAAGTTAATTTATTGGATTATATATTGGCCTGAGGACTTAACCCTCAAAGTCCCAAGGCCTTATTTCCATCATAAAAACTGCCATTTCTATTGCAAAGTGCAAAAAACTTTAAAAAAAAATTTGCATATCTAACTGTAGGATCTTGGACTAGACTATAATATAAATGTGTGAAAGAAATTTGAGAAACTTTGACCCCATAGATTGCAAGATATTTGCATTTAATGTAAAGATAAAAAGCTATTTTGCACCTTGCTTGACTAGATATCTTAACTAGCTGTGATCATTTTGAATTTCTAATTTTTATTTTGAAAAATTGAGTTGACCATCTAGGAAATTTAAATAAATAAATAAATAAAAATTCACTCATCAAAGTCATTGTAAAACAGAAGTAGGTACAACATTGAAGAAAAATCTAAATTGTTAATAACTCTGAGATGGAATTATTTAGAATACACTAATTCCAACAATGAAATTGTTCCAGCAAGTGATCATAACCTTGTCAATTTTATTTTTTGAAAAATTGTGAAAATTGAGTTCAGAAATGAATCCTACAAGTTATTTTTTCAAGAAGATTCTCTAATTGCCCAAAAAATAAGATTGTCCATAACTTTCTCATAAGAAATCCAAAATGGAAAGAATCAAAGCTCCCCACATAGATAAAATTACAATCTATGAAAAAGTAATTTTATTTTTGTATAAATTTTTAATGTAAGCAAGGGTTTTTGCTCGTTGCACCAAAAAAGGGCTATTTATGCCATAACTTTTACTAGTAGGCACCGATTGAAATAAAATTTATATTCCTCGGAAAGCTAATGTGATTTTTTATTTTCACAAAAAAATTCAAGAAATCATGATGAATGTTGAGATTGTAGGAGCCTATCAAAAATCCATTTTGTCCCTAAGGAGACACTGGGACTTTGGAGGTTAACTCAATACATTAAAAGAGATTTGGGGGCAGAAGAAGACTGCAAGTTTTTGTGTTATGGGAAGTTGAGAACCCTAGGAACTTTGCCACATATACAATCTGATGTGGCACAGAGAATGCTACATCATATATTAATACTTTATTATTATTATTATTTTATTTATTATTCAAATATTCTAACAGCTTACATCAATTCTTAGTGAGGAAAAAATGGTTGAAATAGCCTTCCCTTGCCCTCAAAAATCTCTTCTAACTTCATAACTCAATGATTTAGTCTGACAACCAAGAGTGGTGATATCGACCATTATCTTTGAGGTCTAAGGCAAAAACTAGAGTTCAACGTAATACCATTAACAAATGCAATGAAGTATTGCACTATTTCATTGTGGCTTCTCTTTATTAAATAGGAGGTACATAAAGTGCCTATTTAAGAGATGATTGCTTTTTTTTTTTTCTTCTTGAAACACATGGACCAATTCCATTGATAAAAGAACAAGTACACAGAACCAAAGGATCAAGCCTTGGCGAAGATTTTTACATTTTCCAAAACATTTTCTAGCAACCTCTATTTTTTCCTAAATAAAACATCCAAAAGGCAAGAGACAACAAACTCAGGTTGAGGCAGAATAGCAGGCGAAGCCTACTATTGGAGACCCAGAGACCCCAAGAGAACCCTTGCCGCTTTAGTTAAAAGTACCCATCTTGGGCTGAGCTAGCTTCTAGCTCATCGAAAGAAGGATCTTCTGGCCAAAGAAGTTTGATTGGAGTCATATGTTATCAAATCGCCGAAGAAAGGTATCCTCCTTATCCGGGTAGAGACCACAAAGCTTTGTGGTTTTGAACCAGACACCCTTGTGAAATGATTGCATTTTGGAGGAAGCTAAATTCCTTCAAATGTTTTTCAGTAAATTTTTATAGAAAGAATATAGAATTAGCATCTCATCTTAAGTTGTTTCACATTTTTTGGAATGCATTTGTAATGATGATATTATCATTTTTGAAGTAAAAAGACAAATCTAAATAAAACATGAACCAAAAAGTTAGGTAATTTGAGGGTAGGCTCAATTGGATTAGATTTGATTTTCAAAGTCATGATAATACTACAATAATAATAATAATAATAATAATAATAATAAAATAATTTATTGTTATTGATTCTATCATGTGACTCATTGTTATCCTCATTTAGTAGACTATTAGTGTTCATGTTGACATTTTTAGTATTGGTAATATTAATAGCATTGTTGACATTTAGTATTAGAATCTTTAATTAGTATTACAAACACTAAATCTCATTATGAGTGATAAATCACTTTTTGATAATATGTCCAAAATTTCTAATTAAATTGCTTCAAGACCAAGCAAACATGAAATGCAACTTTATTAGGAAGTTCTACCAAGCGAACAACAACGAGAACCACATCAATGAATCTATTGATCCATCCATCTATAATTGGGCTATTGGACTATAATAAATATAATTTTTTGTAAATATATACCAAATGATGAAAATTCAAAATTCAAAGCTTTGATGACAATTAACTAAGCCAAAATTAAAAAAATCCATGACAAATGCTTTTATCAATTTATGAATTACAAAAGACCTTGCAAAAATCCACAAAAGACTGTGGAGCATTTAACCCCTAAAAGACCGTTGTCCCTTCGAGAAGTCATCGAAATTATGAGACATTACTTGAAATAGAATAGAAAATGCAAACCAAAATCTATTTGAGAGAATGGGCAAATGAGATTTCGGGCAAGTACCTACGGGCTGAATTTTTGTCGTGATTTTTTGAAACTTTTTTTGAAGATAAAAAAACTGATAAACTTTGTGAGAATATAATTTTTTTCACAATCGGTGCCCGGGAACAAAAGTTATGACCAAACAAGCTCAAAACAAGGGATGGGGGGCAACAAAAAAATAATTACAAAAATTTGAATTTTTTTTCTCATAGATTATATTTTGTCTATCTAGAAAGCTTTGATTCATTTCATTTGGATTTGTTATGAGAAAGTTATGGACATTCTTGTTTTGGGGGCAGTTAGAACATCTTCTTGGAAAAAACAACTCGTAGGGTTCATTTTTTAATGCAGTTTTTCAAATTTTTCAAATTTTTTTTTCCGCATGGTTTAGTTTATTTGTTAGAACAATTTCACCATTGGAATTAGTGAATTTTAATTCCATCTAAAAGATATTAATATTTTAGATTTTCCTTCTATCTTGTACCTACTTCTACTTAACAATTTTTTTTTAAATGAAATTCTTTTATTTTTATTTTATTATTTTTTCCTAGATTCTCAACTCAATTCTCCACTATATACAAATTTAAGGCTCAAAACTCTGTAGTGCAAAAATTTTAAGTTAAAAATGTTCAAAGTCAAAAAATCTAGTCCCACAATGTATTGAAAAACTTGTTTTTCCACTTTAAACCCAAATATCTTGCAATTTGTGTGGTCAAAAATTTTGAAATTTTTTCCACACTTTTTTATATTAGTTAGGTGTAAGATCCTATGGTTAGATGTGAAAATAAAACAATTAAATTTTTTTTTTGCTCTTTTCTATAAAAATGGTAGTTTTTAGTGTTTTTTGGCAGAAAAAAGGCTTTGGTCCTTTAGGAGTTAAAAAATAGAGATTTAATAATATCAAACATATATTTTCTTGGTCATAAACTTCAACATTAACAAAGTTTAAAGATCTCCAAAATATTAAGATTTTATAAACCAATTATTTAAAATGGTTCATAATATTTTATATAAATAAGGTTACCATTAAAATATATTTTTTTTTTATAATAGTCATCATTAATTACATTACTATTTCACAATATTCATTATTTAGTTTTAAATGATATTTAAAATTATATGATATATTTTTGTTGATATTTCTAAATTTTCAAAAAATTAGATTTTAAGATTTTCTATCAAAAAATACGTATCTAAATGAAGTTGAATCATATAGTTTCTAAAATTTGCACTTGGCAAGTCATTGGATTTGGGGCTTGTTTAAGTAAAAAAATAAAATTGAAATTAGTTTTTTAAAATTAAAAATGATATATTTAATGAAATAAAAAAGCATTATATGCCAAAGAAAATTGATTTATTCTTCATATATCCAATAGTTTTATGTTTTGTAGGATTTTATTTTGGCACAAGTTAAAACCAGATAATCACAAAAAATTGATATAACTTGTCAATCGGCAAACAACCCAACTAACCCAAAAAAAAACATCAATTGCAAAATCAAAAATTCTATTTTTAATTTTTTATATTTAATTTTTTCTAAAAGATTAAACTAAAATATCCAAGCAAGGCCTTTTGTAGTTCCATTTTACTTTTCGATCCTCAAAGAATCTTTAGTGACTTGAAAACATCCATTTATCTTAAAATTTTGCCTTTATATTAGAAATTTTCCAAAGCAACTTGCGACATGCTAAAAAAAATTCCTTCCAAGCCATTCTCCTATAATGAATTAGAGATTGCCAAAGCACATTCTAAAGATGATGTGAAGATCATTCTTCTTGGGTAAATACTTTTGCATTTCATGCAAGTTAGGAGATTCAAAAAACTACATCACAAAGTGAAGACCAGATGTGTAATATAAATTTGTAAATCCTACAAAAGAATTCCAAAGATACAAGTCCAAAGTTTTCCGTAGAATATGAGGGTGAAGCCACAACCTCTCTTACAAGCCAATGGAAGGGCATTAGTGCTTAATCCCATAAATGATCATTAAATTTACATTCATAAATCAATGATGACAAAATCTCCAATACCAAGGTCACGACATGAGCAATTGATGTTTTCTTTGTAATATTAATTGCAGTTAGATCATGAAAGACTCACTACATAAATGCATTTTCTTTCCTTAAGTGCATGGGGAGCCAAACATCATGTCTATAAAGTTAGAAATTAGGAGATTGAAGTGGCCCCACTATTTTTTAGAAGAGGTCACTCAAAGTTGGTCTTGGGATTGATTTGTGAGTTGCAAACCCATCTTTACGTGTAGGTCAAAGTGTTTTCTTATTGCCCCATAGCTATTTATATGCTTCAAAAAGCTTCTAATCAATTATCCTAGCTAATAAGGGTTGAGAATTACATAGTACTTTATATAATATTATGCATGTTGTTAATATTTTAAAATTTTGAAAGAATGAATTTTTAAATTTTTAAATAAAAAATGCCTAATTATCTTAATGAAGTGTAACCATGTAGTTCTTCAATTATGAACTTGGGCAAATTCATTGGATTTTCAGCTTATTACTACAAAAAAATAATAATAATAATAATAATTTTCCTTAAGAAAGTGGTTCTTCTGTATTGAATGATATACGTAAGCATTGTATGCCAAAAGATTTAAAAATGTAATTTCTTTTTGATTTATCAATAATTATATGTTTTAGAATTGCAAAGTATTCTAAATGAAGTGTAAAATTTCCAAATTAAATGATAAAGTATTCATCATTTTGTATTTCTTCAACTACAATTATTTTATCAATTTCATAGCCTTTGACAACTACAATCACATGTTTTTACAAAGATCTTGTAGGCACATCACATCTAAGATGTCTCAATCTAAAAAAACAAAAAATACATTTATACCATAAAATCTGAACATTTAATAAAAACGTATGCAAACAATAGAAAAAATGTAGGGATGCATTTATAGATGCTAGAGTACTCAAATATTACCATATTACAAAGGAGCTTCTAGAAGTTCTACAATCCTCGATGGCAAATGTGTTTTAGCCCCCTAATCCTCCTTACGAGCTATAAATTGTTCCTCAAGCTAGCAAGGACATCCAAAAGAATTTCTTCATTTAGATACTAAAACACCTTAGCCACCATGTCCTTTAAGAGGCTTCCGTCTTAATCATCATCTACATTCATGCCATTTGTAAAGATTTTCTTTCATGCCGTGTTTGAAAATGTCAAATCTTGCACTATATTGTATAGAATTGACATACAAATGAATTTTGAAAATCCAACTAAAAATGTTAAAAAATACGAAAAAAATGCATTTACATAATTAAATAGAAAAAACGCATCCATTGCCTTGAATGATTTTTTTAATATACTATTGTTCGAGACATTTATTATTTTTGTAACATCAAGTGAAAATCTCAATACAAAATTGGCTATCAAAGTAAAATTGGGGTGAAATCACTATTACATTTAGAAGCTATATGATAAATTTGGAAAAAATTTCACAAAAAAACAAATCCTTACACTGCTTTAATATTTGTAGGTCCAATCAAATACTTTATGGTTGCTGCTTGGCTTTGGACATTACTTTCAGGCAGAATTTTTTTTTTTCAAAAAAATCTTTTTCTATGCAAACAAGATTGGGTTCTGTTCATATTTTGATATTCGAAACTAAGATTGCTATGGTCATCCAAAATATAAGAAAAACATTGCAAAGTAATAAGTATTTACTTAGTATTATAAAATTTAATACATGGAGAAAATGTTGATGTTTTATTTATTAAATCTTATGCTTTTGGGAGAAGTTGATTGAAGCAATTTTTTTATTAATTATAGAAATTGTATATTTGGTAAATTTTTGAAGTTAAATCTTTAAAAATCATTTGAAACAAATCTTTAGATAGTTTAGATTTTTTGATTGTATGATGAATTTTTGTTCTTAATGCTAAACATTTTCTCTTTTGATGCAAACTTCAGCAAAATTACAAAACGTATATTGTATATCACATTTATGTTTTGTTCAAAATCCTTGAGCTTTTAGGGGTTAAAAGACAATCTACAAAATATAATAGTCTTCAAAGTGCTCTGCAAGGAAATCTACAACAATTACCCCCTAATTGGGATCTCAAGAAAAATCCATCAAAGTCTCATCACCAACGCCATGCAAAGGAAAAAATAAAAATAAGTCATCTACCACTAGGCCTGTGCAAATGCCGACAATTTTTTTTTCCTAAAGATTCATAAACAAAATCCAAAACATCAAATATATATAAACATTTCATACAAAATGACCCTTAAAATACTACAGTGATTTGAAGCCCATAACTACTTCCAAATACTTGTATCCAAAGCAAGGTTATAATCTTCATTTATATGTATTCTTTAACAAATCCAACCATAACAATATCTTTTTGATAACTTATTAAAAAAAAATCCTTTCAAAATTTGGGAGTAAAACTTTACACCCATTTGCAAGTTGAATGTGCCTAAACTAAAGTTGTAGCCATACCTAAAGGTGAAATTTGTCTTTCAACAATTTTAGAAAAAACATGTACGTCTAGAAATTGTGTGATTAAGTCAAATGAATATGTTAGAAAATGAATTGAGAATATATGTCAAAAAATTTAACTAGATAATTTTTTGTATCCATCATTCAAAAAATGATAAAGTGGAAGGTGGTACTAAAAAGGGAAAAACTAAACCATTAATAATTTCTATAGAAAATTGAGAGTTATTAATCCCAATAGTGAGAATGTTCAGGAAAAAGGCTTCCATTATATATTTTTCTTTCATTGTAAATTTTCAAAATTGAGTTCAAAAAATGTTCTTCTACCTTCATTGTCCATCCAAAAACTCCTTATAACTTTCACCTCATTATTTAGATTGTAAAAAACCTTCATTTGTACCAAATTTAATTTACATTTTGTTGTAGGAATTTGCTTTAATGACTTTATTTTTTTCTACTTCTAATTTTGTGGCTTGCTTTTTT
Source organism: Pseudisothecium myosuroides (assembly GCA_951799445.1). NCBI lineage: Eukaryota > Viridiplantae > Streptophyta > Bryopsida > Hypnales > Lembophyllaceae > Pseudisothecium > Pseudisothecium myosuroides. The sequence continues at coordinate 6,095,490 of OX637289.1, read as the reverse complement.
GTCCTAGGCTTTTGATGGACATTGGAATTAGACTTGCATGAGGTCATAAAAGTCTAGAATTGGCTCATGTTCTTCATCTTCTACAGATGATGATGCTTCAATACAATTTAATCCCAAGAATCTTGCTATGTATTTATTGTCTTGTTCTTTAACCTCTTGGCTTGACCTACCGTTGCCTAGTGCTTGGAAGTTTTGCTTCTTTGCATTGGTCGCTAGCTTGATAAATTGTTGCCTTGTGGACTGTTCATATCATAGTTTTTTTATTTGTTTTCTAAGGTCATTTTCTTATCCATACGGACAGTGATCCTTGGAAATTCTCTTCAAGTCTTCCTCATTGTCCTTGTCAAATTCTTGGATAAGCGAGTCATTGTCCATACTATCAAGTTCATGGACGTTGACTTCAACATTCCTATTCATTGTTCTCAAATTTTGGATACGATAAGGAAAGAGACATTTTGAACTACATTGCACGGGACGTTGCATCACTATCACAGGGTCAACTACCTATAATCCTAAAGCTGCTCTTTGATAATTCTTTTTTCAAGGTCTACTAACTTAGTTAGCAAGCACAACTTTTGATTCCCTTCATCTTTTATTTTGAACAAACCATACATTTCTAAATACTCAAAAGTTGGCTTGAACGGCTTGAACACGTTTACATATGGTAGTTGCATTGCTTGGCTAGTGTATGATAGAAGTATTAGTGTATCTATGGCCTGATTTCTTCAACCTTTGTTATTATGCTTGGAGTCACATGGGAAACATGTCCATGAAGGATTATATGACACCAAACCTTAGTTGTTTTTCAAAATATACTTTAAGCTACCTATTTTGACATTGAATTTTTACAAAACTTATAACTTTTGTGAAATTTACCAAAATAATGCAAAACAAAACTTCACAAGTAGATTAGGATGATTACATTCATCTCAAAAGAATAATGCAAAAATCTCACATTATGAAGTCAATAGAACCTACCTGAGTTTTCAAAGAATCCAAAGTGGTCTCTATAGTCTATTAGGGCTAACAAAGAGCTCAAAGAGTTTAATTATGTAGTTGTCCACAACAACTCTACTAATACTACAATTAGTGTTTTGCTATGTTGCAATATATATTTTGTTATAATGCAGTCATTGTCCAGTTTTTTTAATTTATTAAGAGTCAGGTTGAAATTAAATAAAACATATGTGTGGCACATTAATAAAAATTCTAAATCACTTATTTGAAAAAATAGGTCTCTATTTTTTCAATTCTATTTGTAAGCAGCTCATCAATGTATAAACTTTACAAAAATGATAAAGTTAGGGTTCATACAAGAGGTCTATAAGATCCTTTAAAACCCAAGTACCTCCACCTATAGTGCCCTCCAAAACCCTTATAATTTTTCAAAAGTCTATTTTTCCAAGTAATTAAAATTCTGTTATTCAGTTGAATTTTTTGTCATACTTGATGTTATTTTTGTATATTTTACCAACCAAATGCTACCTTATTACAAAATCACCCCAGAATGTATATATGTGTTTTAAAAATAGCACAATTATCTATAATTTTTATTATTAAGTTATATATTTTAATTTGGATTAGTTTATTTAAGGTGATATCTTGGATTTCAATAACCATTGGACCAACTCGCCATGATTATTATAATTGGAAAGGTCTTGAAGTTCATGTTTGCATATAATAGGTTTTTGGTCATTTCAACTTGTGTTGTAGCAATATTTCAAAAAAAATTGTCATACAAAAACTACAAAATTGTCTTATTAAGCAAAATAACATTTTTCACTTAGAAAAAAATAAAAGAATTGTCCTTTCTAGCAAAAGAGCATGACTTTGGAGAATGTGTCAATAGACCTCACCACATAATTCATTTTTATCTTTGAATACCGCATATCCAAATTAGAAAAACATATAATAAAGGTTTTTTAGAAACTTTTCAACTTTGTCTCCACATGAAGAGAATACCTCTGTGGTGAAGAGGTGGCTCAAAGTAAAGCCTAAATAATAGAGTTGATATCTACTATGAAAGGCATATTGGACAGGGATATTTGTAAAAGGTGACTCTTTCTTGATATAGAAGTACAAGGTTGAGCTATACACTAGGTTCAAATATCTTTTCTATTTTTTTCAAATGTGTCTACTCTATATGAATTGCATCATATGTAAATCAAGCTCAACTTTTATACAAAATAATTATTTTACTTGTGACATTTAGGATCGGAAGACTATAATGAAAATGTACTTGCATCCAAATATGACATGTTTGCATAACCGACCCCTTTACATTCATACCTATAATGCACAATCTCTATTTATAAAAGAAATAGGTCAATTTAGGATACATGTATTTTCAACGCTTTTGAAATTCATAGGTTATTCATTGCGGATGCAAAAATGCATTCCAAGAAAATCTACAATCTTATTTCCCAAACACGTTTGATAAAAATAATATACAAATCAATGGTATGAAGCATGCTCAAATCCTTCTTTAGATGCTCATATGTTGTTACCTTAGACTCGATTAATCTCCATTATCTTTTGAACCAAGGTACAATAGGAAGTGACAAAATAGTTTAGGGGCCAAAACCATCCTTCAACTTACTAATTGTGAACATTTCAAGGTGGGGACATTTTACGGAGTCTATTGCGATTCCTACTGCCCACTTCATAACTAGTTCCTCAAGAATCCATTAAAAAGTGAAAAAAAATGGAAGGATTGGAGGAGTCCAACCCCTTCAAAAAGTAAAACAAATTCTTTCATGGTCATTTTTGCACCTCCAATGTTTCAAAGGTGAATTCTCAACAAACACAAATTAATGAGACCATTGCCTTTTGTCCTTTCAAGCCAAGCTTCGGACGCTTAAACGCCGTCGTGGATGTCTTATGTCCGATGAATCCTTCGATGTAGGATAGAAGTGCAACTACTCATCCTCGAAACTTTGTGGAGGTTTTCTAGAGTAGTTTGACTTCCAATAAGTGCTTTCGGATTTTTTTAAGCCAATCATTCACAAGGTTCCAACTGAAAATGGATGATTTCCATGGTCACCAGTCCGTCCTTCAAGGGTCATAAAATAGATTTCTAGTTTCTAGATAAAATGCAAAGTAATGAAATGAGGCTGGGTCAGTCCCAAATTTTTCTAGGGCATGACGCGGCAGCAGATGGAGGAATGGGCACAGACCCTGCCGTGGCAAGGCTAGGGATACGCTCCAAACCCTAAAAGGTTTGGAGAGAGGATCGGGGGTGGAGCCTCCTCCGAACGCCCTCCCCAATACAACTCCGGTCGTCGTCGCCGTGCTCGCCTTGCTCTCATACCCCTGCCCCACTCCAAACCCTCTTTCTCTCGCTCTCTTTCTCTCGCTCTCTTCCTCTCGTGCTTACCGTGTTCGTTTCGTTTCCTTCCCTTCCGTTGTCGCTGCTTGCCGCTTCAGTCTCTTTCATGGGAGTGAGCTTGTTCCTGGGTCGCCATTCTTGGATTGGAGTTGTTGCCCGGCCGCCGCTGCGATGGTGATGTGAGCCTTCGGTTCGACCGACTCCTGAGGGGATTTGGGTGGTAGGGACGTTTTTCCACGGGGCGCGGATCAGGCATCCGAGGCGCGAGCAGCCATGGCCACGAAGAATTTCTTCGACTTGCTGGGGGACGACGAGAACGAGGACCCGGCGCAGGTGGTGGTGCGCGCGAATTCGTTCGCCGCCGCGGACGACAAGCCGGCCGCCAACGCCGGGGCGACGAAGAAGCCGGCCGCGGGGGCGGCCGCCAAGCTGCCGTCCAAGCCCGCTCCGCCATCGGAGGCTGGTACGTGTATGTGTGGGATTGGATGGGGATGGGGAGGCCCCTTGCATTGGCTGGGCGTTGCCTTGTTCCTTGCATTTCGTTGTGGCGCCATTGGCGAGGGAGTGTCTTTATTGCGTAGGTTTTTGCTGCTCATCGGGGAGCTCGGCGGGTTGGTTGTCGCGTGTGGGGAGTGAGTGAGTGAGATTGTGCGCGTGGATTGCATGTTGGGTGGAGTTTTGTACATCCGGGGAATCGTGGCATTGCGTGTTGGGTGGCGTGGGCGATTGGTGTCGTCGGCATCGGCGTGTGTTTTTTGACCGTGTTTGAGTTGTTCTTTGTTCGTTGTTTTGGTTTCAGTGCGAGATGGTCCGCGTGGCCAGTATGATGGCAGCCGGGGCGGCCGAGGTGGTGGTCGCGGAGGACGTGGCGGTCGCGGTGACCGGGAAGGAGGTGGCCCCCGTGAGGGAGGAGGTTATAGAGAACGCGGCAGCTACAACAACGACCGCAATGTCGGCAGCACTCGCGACGCGGACGGTTTCGTGGGAGGTCGCGGGTCGCATGGCGACAAGCCCGTACGTATCGAGAACGGCGAAGGTCGCTCCTACGAGGGTGGTCGCAACAGAGGAGGTCGCGGTCGCGGATACGGCGAAGGTGACGAGCGTCCGCGCAGGCGCGAGTTTGACCGTCACAGCGGGAACCCTAGGGGGTGAGCTGCGGTCCCCTTTTCGCGTCGTTTGGGTTTTCTGCGTGCGTCCAGTTTCTGCGTGATGTGCATTTGATTTCCGTGGCTTGCGGATTTCTCTGGCGTGCTGCAAATAAGTTTTTTTTTTAATTTTATTTTTTATCTCTTTTATTTCTCTATTGCGGTGAGTGGCGTCCGTTTCGGGCGCATTATCCTTGTGCTGAACGTCCGAGCTATTTTGCAGCAGGGCCTTGCATGAATGCGTGGCTGTGAATCGTATTTGAATTCCATTCTCTTACCTAGCGTCTTTCAGATATGAGACCGAAAAGAGAGCTGGTTCTGGCCGCGCTAACTGGGGAACGGACGTCGACCCAGCACTGATCCAGTAAGCCACACGGGGGGACCGACTCTGGAGTTCTGTGCTATGATGGCTTCGGCTTTTTTGTCTGTGCAGTTGTTCGATGGTTGTGCCTGCTGACCATGGGTTCTTGGATTTGCAGGGAAACTGTCGAGGGCGTCAAGGAAGAGGAGAAGCCCGCCGTGGAAGGAGCAGTGGTCGACGAGAAGAAGCCCGAGTCCGAGCCCTCCGCCGAGGTGGTGACGGAGGAAGGCGCAGCAGCGGAGAAGAAGGAAGAGGAAGAGGAGGACAATGTGAGAGCTCGTTTTCTTCCTGTTTGTCCGTCCCATGCGGGAGTTTGGTGAGTCTGCGTTCTTGATGATTTGCTGGCGAAAGTTGACATGAGGTGTCGGTCGTGAATGTGTGCAGGAGATGACTCTGGAAGAGTACGAGAAGGTATTGGAGGAGAAGCGCAAGAGCCTGGAAGCCGCCAAGGCCGCCGAGAGGAAGGTCGAGGTGGACAAGTCCTTCTCGAAGATGCAGCTGGTGGACAACAAGAAGCGGGACGAGGACATCTTCATCAAGCTGGTGTGTGAACCGTTCAACTGATTTCGTAGCTGAAGTTTTGTGGTGGATTCCAGGTGCACGTTCGTGGTGAGAGGCCTGGATTGTGGAGTCGACTTTGACATGTGTGTGTGTGTTGTCTGCAGGGTGCTGACAAGGAGAAGGTGAAGAGGGAGGCCGCCGAAAGAGAGGAGAAGTCCCGAAAGGTAAGCCTTTGTTCCGAGTGCACGGTGGTGCATTGTTAGGGTTTTCTTGGTTTCTATTTTGTCGAGAAGGAAGTGCAGCGCAGTAGTTGGTGGGTGTGCTGAACTCGTTGCTGGTTGTGTTGGAGCAGCCCGTGAGCATCAACGAGTTCCTGAAGCCAGCCGAGGGTGAGAAGTACTACGGTCCCCCTTCGAACCGCGGTCGTGGAGGTCGCGGTGGTCGCGGCGATCGCCGTGAGGGTGGCGAGCGCCGCGAAGGTGGCGGTCGCGGAGACCGTGACCGTGAGTCGAGCCGCGGCGGTTTTGGCGGCGGCAGGTTCGGCGGCCGCGGCGGCGCTGGGGGAGGTGCATCGGCGCCGAAGATCGAGGACCAAGCGCAGTTCCCAACTTTGGGAGGCAAGTGAGCGAAGCTGTCCGACGGTGTGGGGGAGGCAGCTGAGGATTTATGTGCAGGGAGACCCTAGGTAGGGGTGTCTGCAGTAATGACAAGCTGCCTGGGTTTGTTTAGGAAGTGTTTTGTCGATGTAACAAAGTGTAGTGTGGCAGGGTCCAGGAAGCTGCTGTTAGATCACTTTAATCCTCTGTTTCTTATTTTTCTGGTTTTCTGCCAATCTGCCAGAGCCTCATGGGTGTGGCCGATGTGGATTTGCCAATCTTAATGAGAAACTCCTTTTTAATGGTTAATTGTTAAGGCGCGGTGGTGTTGGGTGGTCGGGAGAGTCGCATCGGGACGACGTGAAGGTTTCGCATCCGCGTTAGGGGATAGTATGTTAGTGTAGGACGGGAGGGTGAACGTGAAATGCTCTTATTAGGTCTGCTAGTACACATAGGGGATGGATCGACCCCAATAGTCTTTTGGAGTGTTAAGTGACGATCACGGGTACTGGTTTTTCGATGAGGTCGAGTAGACTTGACCTGGACATCAGTGTTCGTTTTTGCTATCTCGTTATTGAGTGAAATGGTCAGGATATTCGAACCCTTGTGTAGCATTTAAGAACCGATTTGGCACGTTTTCTAGAGTTTCGTGAGAAACGGGGACGATGGTCTTGTTTCCGTCTTGACTTGGATCCGTGTGGTGATCTGCTTGGATGTGGTGACGGTGGCGTTGAGGAGATTCTTGCTGCGGGCTGTTCTAAGTTCTGGCTTCAGAGAGAGGTTTTGTAGCTTCAGAAGGCATATTCGTTCCCTTTTCCGAAGGCATCGGGGGAGCGCTCTCGCGCCAGTTCCTTGCACGATGAAAAGCTGGTGAGGTGCGAATCGCGCCGCGGGGAAGGTGAATATCCATGATGACCATTGTTGATAGAGGTGGATCATTGATGTCGCAGATCCTGAGCAGGAAAGTGCAGCGAATCTTTGGAGAGGGGTCTGGTGTTGCTCGGCAGCTTCCTTAGTAACGTTCGGTATCGGGAAAGTAGAGGCACGTGTTGGGATGTTCAGAAACGGCCTGGAATACTTGGAGGTACTTGATACCATAGAAAAGTACTGGGTTCCGATACCCCCTTGACATTTCGTAAGGTATGTGCACCACGTGAAATGTACAGGTTTCAAGTGGGGTTGTGGGTGCACATACCTTACGGTTAATCATGGCCATTTGGACTGAAATGACACCGAAACCAAGATTGTAAGATTTAACTAGCTGAATGAGTACAGGTCTTCAAATCCTAAATTCACTTGGAGGGAGCGTCCAATGCTTCCAAAAATATGTTGGGGTAAAAGGAATGTAAGTTCAACAATATTGTACAGAATTTGCAGCCACACCATGGGAGATGTTTCGGACCGTGAAGGGGTCTGGATCAAGTTAGGGTAGAGCACCCCCATTCCTCTTCTATTGCAGGCTTTGCCATCCGCACGAGTGTGAAATCACAGTGATGCTTGTCCTCAAGTCTTTGGAGATTTGGATAGAATGTCTTCACATATTCACTTGAACAACGTTGCAAGCTGCAAGGAGGGTGCAACAATGGGGATGCAAAGTTTACATGCCTAGATGACTAGTTACATCTACCAATACCAAGGATCACTTTGGCAATGGATCTATCAATACCAAGGATTGGTGGCATAAAATTCTTGATGGATATGCTTCCCATGTGACTCTAAGTATAATGACAAAGGTTGAAGAGAGGGCCATAGATCTACTAACACTTCTATCGCACATTAGCCATGCAATGGTGCCACTAGATGTAAACGTGTTCAACCCGTCTAGGATAACTTCTGAGCACTTGGAAACATATGGTTTGTTCAAAATAAAGATCAAGGGGCATCCAAAATTGCGCTTGCTAACTAGGTTTGTAGACCTTGAAGAAAGCATTATCAAGTGAGAATGTGAAGAGCGGATTTAGGACTATTGGGACAAATTTCTCCTTCCTTGGCATATCCAGAGTTTGAAAGCATTGAATAGGAATGTGTACATTGAATATGAATGTTGAAGTTAGCGTCCATGAACATGATGGTATGAACAATGATTCCCTTATCCAAAAACTTGACAAGGACAATGAAGAAGACTTGAAGAGAACTTGGATCATTATTTTGTCCGAATGGATAAGAAAACGACCTTAGAGAACAAAATAATAACTATGATGATGTGAATAGTTTGCAAGGTGACAATATGTCAAGCTAGGGACCAATGCAAGGAAACAAAACTTCCACACCTTAGACAACGGTAATTCAAGCCAAGAGGTGGAAGGACAAGACAATAATTACATAACAAGACTCTTCGAGTTATCTTGTATTGAAGCATCATCATTGTGGAAGGACAAAGAGTACGAGCCAATTTTAGACTTTTATGACTTCATATGAGTGTAATTCCAATCTGTATGAAAAAAGCCTAGGACAAGGAAGCACACTACAAAATTAAAAGTAGAAAAATCAAAGTCACTACAATAAATTCCTACAACAAATTGTAAATTGGATTTGGTACAGATGAAGGTTTCTTACAATCTAGGTCTATCCAAGGTACATAATTATAACATTGGAAAAATCTCAATTTGGTTTAAAAGAAAACCTTTATGTCATTAATAGTGCATAATTTACACTAAGTTTAAGAATATTAGTGTAACAATTGAGATCATTTTCACATAGGCCTTGACTAATATGGATGCCCTTCCCATTTCAAACCCTTACCTTTGACCCCAAACTAACCCATTCATAACTCAAATTTTTTATAGCATCGTAACCTTTTTAGATAATGATTGATTTTTATCTTTTGGATTCCTAGCTTTTGAGGATTATGGTTTTAGGGCACATCTAGGGGACCTCATAGGTATCTATTTTTTTTTCACTTCTAATGAGCACTAAATTTTAAAAATAATAAAGGTTTAAGTCTAAATTTTCAAGGTCCTCTTTTTGTCACAAAACCCTCAAAAATACTATTCCTAGTGCAAAGAGCTAAAAAGTTTAATCGGCAATTTTTTTTGTATATCTAAGTATGTAATCTTTCAAAAGACTAGTATGAGAATGTGTAGAAGAGATTTCAGAAGTTTTTACTACATAGGTTGCAAGATAAATTTATTCAAAATGAAGAAATTTTTTGGTCTTTTGGCATTGTGGCAAATTAATTTACGAGACTCTTAATCCTCTTAACTTAAAATTTTTTGCACTACTTATGTTGAGTTGAAAAAGGTTTAGTATAGAGAATTGAGTTGAGAGTCTACAAAAAATTTATTTTCTTAAAAAAAATGTGTTTTTATGTTTTAAGAAATTGTTATATAGTTGTAGGTACAAGATAGAAGGAAAAATTGAATTATTTAAAAGCTCAAAGATGGAATTAGAACACACTTATCCCAATGGTGAGATTGTTTAAAATATCAAATTTAAACTTGTGGAACGTTTTGTTTTGAAAAAATGTGAAAATGTGAAAAGTTTTGCTCAAAAACGAATCCTAAACGTTATTTTATGATAAAGGTGCTCTAATTGCCTACAACACAAGATGCTCCATAATTCTTACATCACAAATCCAAATGTAAATAATCAAAGCTTCCCATGTAGACAAAAGTACAATCTATGAGAAATAAATTTTCAAAATTTTAATTTTAATATTTTGTAGATTTAATTTGCTACTGGCATAGATGAAGTTTGTGCTCATTGTCTTTTGTACTTTTGCTTCAAGGCACCAATTGAAATGGAAATGATAAGTTAAGAAAACTAATAAACTTTTTCATGTTGCAAAAAAGTTTCAAAAAGTTTCACTATAAGTTGTGCTTATAAAAAACCTGCTTGAAATCCATGTTGTTCCTTGTATGGACAATGGGACTTTAAGGTTTAACCCTAGAATGACTATTGGGCATGGTAGTTGGAACACTATATGTACAGAATACGGTGTGAGTTTTGAATTCTCAGAAAATTAGAACTGCCATTGACCCACATTCGGCTGTACTAATCAAAGATTTACATTGCACCTTGTTTCAAAAAAAATCTGAGTAGGACAAGTGGGTATTGATTGGATTTTGTAGATTCTATTGCGGCCAAACAAGTAGTTGCAATTGTTCAATATAAATACACAATTCTAGGAAAACAAAGAAGGAGTTTTGTTGCAATTTGAGCAGGGTATAGAATAATGACCTCACTATGAAGTTGCCAAAAAAATTACGTACCAAAATGACACTTCCATTTCCGCACACCAAATTACTTAGATTGTAGGAATTGTGTTCGGGTGCCCCAACAATGCATCGGGTTGGAGACATATACGTGAACTAACTATTTTCATTGATGGTGGTTGTATATAGTAGCGTGGTAGTTTCAACGGTGAAGAGATGGCGGGGAAACAACCACAGAGCTATACACATTTGACATGGGTACAAAACTTTTGGTTACGACAATATAATTTACATGCGAGTTTCCGCCACCTCACTATGGATAGGCAATCATAAACTCTGAAATTGGAGAGCATTCGGACCACCACCACCACCAAAATGGAAATGACATCATGCAAAAAACCTTGAGCTAAGGGGCTTTCTAATAATTGATTGATTTAGTTGCAAAATTGTGATGCAGACTTGCACTCTCAAACAACATGAACACAAACCCTACGACATCTATTGACATGTAAATCCACAACAACAATTCACAGAACTCAAAGCTCTCCACCGTGCACTTACACATACTGCAATTTGCAAGCAATTAGTGTGAATTATGAACTCAAAAATAACATTCAATGGAAGAGTAAATCAAGAGTTCAACTTCACTTTGTTTGTATTTGGAACACGTTGATATTCACAAACGACAAAACAATTGAGAAAACAAGCATGAAGGGAATTTCTCTTGCAGCAATTTCAAGAACTTCATGCAATAGTGTAAATAAACATCAATGCTACGTGATCAAATTGTGCACTATAATCAAAATCCCATGTCTATGCCACGACTTGTAACCACATACAACACAATACAAAAACGGTCCAACATCAGAAGGACTAATGCCAACTTCTTTTACATTGGCTTTTCTTGCAAAGAAACAAACATTGGTTGCTAACCTCCTCTATGAATCACAACGGGCTTGATGTCATTGCAACTGTTGAGCGGCCCCTATAATAACTAGGCAATCTTGGGAAGTTTCCTCAGCTGAACAATGAAGATAAGATTGCCCCCATCTATCCTTCCCATATGCCGTTAGGACTGTTCTCTAGCAAAGACATCGATTTCTGGAAGAAATACTCCGTCCCACTCTCTTTGTATGTGAACATGGATGTAATAGTGACTAGCGCACGTGAAACAATAACTGCATCCAGTACACAAGCGGTGTATACAAGTCTTGGACACAATACAATTTGCTTTAGCTAGTTGTTGGATGACCTTCATTGATCTAATGGAATCCACGCGGTTGTGGAAGGTTCTGAAATGGCCCTCACACATCACTTGATAGAGCGCGTGGCTGAGAGAGCGTTGTGCCAAGGTTATACTGCCAAAGGAGCCTAGAAAACATAGGGAATCCAAGATCCTACTAAGCTTCCTTATCAAAGACAATACAAATTTTGCAATAATGAATCCAAGATGTATATGAATAATTTAGTGGCACCATTTATGTGATTGCAATTGTGTTGTGTATTCTTCAAGTTGTTGGTCTATTAGGTCTACTCTTTACATGTTGTTTTGACACTCCAACAGAATAGGTGAAGTAAAGAACACTTTCTCTTGGTTGATCTATCTCCTTGCAAAGGTGGTTGGGTCAATTGAATTTGCAACTATTGACATGAAGAAAACATGTTTGCTATCCATCCAACAAATTGCGCAAACACTACTAGAAAATTTCCGCATCCAAATCAACTAAAAAGTGTTGATTCATTTTCAACACTTTTTAGTTGATTTGGAAATTGTCCAACAAAAACTTGTTGATTGTTTTTTTAATTTTTTTGTTGACTTAGTCAAGTGCGAATTTTTTTTGAATTTTTTTGACAAAACTAGACAATTGAAAGTGAATATGTGGCGGGTCCACGTGTGCAATTATTTCACAAAAGAAGCGATGTAGGCAACCCGGTCGGCGTAGTAGGCCACCTAGGTAAGCCCACTCACATGGCAGGCCACTAAAGCATGTGGGTGTAAGGGATCGAACCTTGCATCTCATGCATGTGAATGCATGCAACTTTGCCATTGCACCACCAAAAGGATCACATTATCATGAGAAGTGAGTTTTTATTTACTTAGTTTTTGTTTTGCATTTGGTTTCTTAAATCAACAAAGTTTGGAGGCCGTTTTCTCACTCATAGTTTAATTGAACGTTTTCAACAAAAAAAAGTTGGAAAGAAGTTTTGTGTTTTAATCTAGTTTTAGTGGCAAGAATTTCAATTTAATCTAAGGTGTTATAAAAATTTGGCAAGTATTTTACTAGGAGGTGGTTTGGTCACAACCCATATTTCTTTTGTAATTTGAAACTTAGAAATTGAAGAGTTAAAATATGGAATTCGATAGTTGAGAAATTAAAATTTTGAAATTTAAATATGTCTATTTTATTTTGTATGAATATGGGAAGTGACACTCCATTAGAAATCTAGTAATGACACTTCTTGTATCTTGCAGAAAATCCAAAATAGACCATATATGTTTAAGGCATATTTATTCATTATTAGATTCTTTATTGTGAACCACAGAATTAAATGAAGGGGAACTTGTTGTGGTTGTGAGATTTTAGCCGTCATGGTCTTCTTCTAATTCAGTTGGCCTACTTCAAAGTTATGGTCAAGATAAAAGGCTCCTTATACCCAGCAGTACCCAACTTGTACCTCACCAATTTGTTTACTAATCAGCGCTTTAAGCATTTCAAATGTCTTTGGTTCTCGCCCATGTGTAAACCAACCCTAAAATAATCAAACCTGTTTCTGACCTTAAAAGATAAATTCTCCTTCTCGTTAGCAAGATTCATCAGTGATTAGTTTTTGTAAAATAGTATTTTGAGGAAAACTTGTGAAAATAATTAATCCTAAACCTCAAACAACCATGGCGCCCTTTGCGGCCACATTTGGAAGTTTTGTATTATTTGGATGAGTGAGGATAGCTTTCTGTCTATTGCGTACTAATGAAGCTTGTAAATGGCATACTCATATCCATTGCATGTTGTTGTGGCGTGTCTCGAAGTTAGATGCAATTTCCAAAGAAATTTTTACAATCAAGGGGCTACGGTGTAGGCCGTTTGAACGTATAAGCAAGTAAGGCTAGTCCTTCATCGATCACCAAGTGGCTTACGTGGATATGGTCGTTGGGTTTGGGATGGCAAAATTGCGGTAGTATACATATGGCAGGAATTCTTGGTCCATGACTGTAAGAGACGACCTCTATTGGCTTCCTAGCTATTTTGTATTCAAAGATTTTGTGAAGGCGATTGCTCACATGGAAGAAGGCCATCATTTTTTTGTTAGAATGTCAGCTACGTTCTTAGAAGTCTACACAAGGTTGTTGTCATCCTTTTTGGCATATTGTGAAATGGGGGCGCATGTGATCGTTTTTGTACAAGGTCTACGGGAGGGGTACTCAATTATGCCATTTGTAAGTTTCATTAGAAAGAGTGGAAGATTTTTGGCTCTGTACAATAGTGAGAAAAACATTTAAGGTTGGAAGTGTCACCAAGATGTAGCTTCAAGGACAACTTCCTCTTCACCATGACATGAAGCCTCCAGGGTGATTGCAAGAAACACTTGTACTATTTGTTGCGTTTTGCATTTTTGGACTTTTAGTATTTTTTGTACTATGAGTCACGTTCAGTACTATTGCAGGCATAGAACATAAAATTTGAATGGTCAATTGGATTTCAAATTCACTATTCTGACAATATGTGATGTTCATCATTGGATGAAAAAAATGGATGGAAATACTTAATTTGCCATTAAAAAAAAATTACATTGGCAAATAGAAGGTATTATGAGCCTCAGCAGTACTATTGAGTCTTTTTGTGTACCCTAGAGTACTATTCTGAGCCACATGCTACAATTTACCTTAGAAAATGAGACTTTCAAGTTTCTATTTTTAAAAATTAGGAAATGACTTTGAAAAATTTATTTAAAAAATGGCCAATGTTACCGACTAAGACATTAGAAGAGGTTTGGGGTCTCCAAAAGGCCCTCTAAGACCTGCGCGGGCTTCCACCATTTCACTTTAAGGTTTGTGCATGATCCCAAGAGTACCGCTGTGAGTCATAGAGGAGGTTAGCAACCAATGTTTGTTTCTTTGCAAGAAAAGCCAATGTAAAAGAAGTTGGCATTAGTCCTTCTGATGTTGGACCGTTTTTGTATTGTGTTGTATGTGGTTACAAGTCGTGGCATAGACATGGGATTTTGATTATAGTGCACAATTTGATCACGTAGCATTGATGTTTATTTACACTATTGCATGAAGTTCTTGAAATTGCTGCAAGAGAAATTCCCTTCATGCTTGTTTTCTCAATTGTTTTGTCGTTTGTGAATATCAACGTGTTCCAAATACAAACAAAGTGAAGTTGAACTCTTGATTTACTCTTCCATTGAATGTTATTTTTGAGTTCATAATTCACACTAATTGCTTGCAAATTGCAGTATGTGTAAGTGCACGGTGGAGAGCTTTGAGTTCTGTGAATTGTTGTTGTGGATTTACATGTCAATAGATGTCGTAGGGTTTGTGTTCATGTTGTTTGAGAGTGCAAGTCTGCATCACAATTTTGCAACTAAATCAATCAATTATTAGAAAGCCCCTTAGCTCAAGGTTTTTTGCATGATGTCATTTCCATTTTGGTGGTGGTGGTGGTCCGAATGCTCTCCAATTTCAGAGTTTATGATTGCCTATCCATAGTGAGGTGGCGGAAACTCGCATGTAAATTATATTGTCGTAACCAAAAGTTTTGTACCCATGTCAAATGTGTATAGCTCTGTGGTTGTTTCCCCGCCATCTCTTCACCGTTGAAACTACCACGCTACTATATACAACCACCATCAATGAAAATAGTTAGTTCACGTATATGTCTCCAACCCGATGCATTGTTGGGGCACCCGAACACAATTCCTACAATCTAAGTAATTTGGTGTGCGGAAATGGAAGTGTCATTTTGGTACGTAATTTTTTTGGCAACTTCATAGTGAGGTCATTATTCTATACCCTGCTCAAATTGCAACAAAACTCCTTCTTTGTTTTCCTAGAATTGTGTATTTATATTGAACAATTGCAACTACTTGTTTGGCCGCAATAGAATCTACAAAATCCAATCAATACCCACTTGTCCTACTCAGATTTTTTTTGAAACAAGGTGCAATGTAAATCTTTGATTAGTACAGCCGAATGTGGGTCAATGGCAGTTCTAATTTTCTGAGAATTCAAAACTCACACCGTATTCTGTACATATAGTGTTCCAACTACCATGCCCAATAGTCATTCTAGGGTTAAACCTTAAAGTCCCATTGTCCATACAAGGAACAACATGGATTTCAAGCAGGTTTTTTATAAGCACAACTTATAGTGAAACTTTTTGAAACTTTTTTGCAACATGAAAAAGTTTATTAGTTTTCTTAACTTATCATTTCCATTTCAATTGGTGCCTTGAAGCAAAAGTACAAAAGACAATGAGCACAAACTTCATCTATGCCAGTAGCAAATTAAATCTACAAAATATTAAAATTAAAATTTTGAAAATTTATTTCTCATAGATTGTACTTTTGTCTACATGGGAAGCTTTGATTATTTACATTTGGATTTGTGATGTAAGAATTATGGAGCATCTTGTGTTGTAGGCAATTAGAGCACCTTTATCATAAAATAACGTTTAGGATTCGTTTTTGAGCAAAACTTTTCACATTTTCACATTTTTTCAAAACAAAACGTTCCACAAGTTTAAATTTGATATTTTAAACAATCTCACCATTGGGATAAGTGTGTTCTAATTCCATCTTTGAGCTTTTAAATAATTCAATTTTTCCTTCTATCTTGTACCTACAACTATATAACAATTTCTTAAAACATAAAAACACATTTTTTTTAAGAAAATAAATTTTTTGTAGACTCTCAACTCAATTCTCTATACTAAACCTTTTTCAACTCAACATAAGTAGTGCAAAAAATTTTAAGTTAAGAGGATTAAGAGTCTCGTAAATTAATTTGCCACAATGCCAAAAGACCAAAAAATTTCTTCATTTTGAATAAATTTATCTTGCAACCTATGTAGTAAAAACTTCTGAAATCTCTTCTACACATTCTCATACTAGTCTTTTGAAAGATTACATACTTAGATATACAAAAAAAATTGCCGATTAAACTTTTTAGCTCTTTGCACTAGGAATAGTATTTTTGAGGGTTTTGTGACAAAAAGAGGACCTTGAAAATTTAGACTTAAACCTTTATTATTTTTAAAATTTAGTGCTCATTAGAAGTGAAAAAAAAATAGATACCTATGAGGTCCCCTAGATGTGCCCTAAAACCATAATCCTCAAAAGCTAGGAATCCAAAAG
This sequence comes from Pseudisothecium myosuroides, assembly GCA_951799445.1. Classification (NCBI taxonomy): domain Eukaryota; kingdom Viridiplantae; phylum Streptophyta; class Bryopsida; order Hypnales; family Lembophyllaceae; genus Pseudisothecium; species Pseudisothecium myosuroides. The sequence goes on along the minus strand of OX637289.1, from coordinate 6,079,048 downwards.
ATAAAAATCAATCATTATCTAAAAAGGTTACGATGCTATAAAAAATTTGAGTTATGAATGGGTTAGTTTGGGGTCAAAGGTAAGGGTTTGAAATGGGAAGGGCATCCATATTAGTCAAGGCCTATGTGAAAATGATCTCAATTGTTACACTAATATTCTTAAACTTAGTGTAAATTATGCACTATTAATGACATAAAGGTTTTCTTTTAAACCAAATTGAGATTTTTCCAATGTTATAATTATGTACCTTGGATAGACCTAGATTGTAAGAAACCTTCATCTGTACCAAATCCAATTTACAATTTGTTGTAGGAATTTATTGTAGTGACTTTGATTTTTCTACTTTTAATTTTGTAGTGTGCTTCCTTGTCCTAGGCTTTTTTCATACAGATTGGAATTACACTCATATGAAGTCATAAAAGTCTAAAATTGGCTCGTACTCTTTGTCCTTCCACAATGATGATGCTTCAATACAAGATAACTCGAAGAGTCTTGTTATGTAATTATTGTCTTGTCCTTCCACCTCTTGGCTTGAATTACCGTTGTCTAAGGTGTGGAAGTTTTGTTTCCTTGCATTGGTCCCTAGCTTGACATATTGTCACCTTGCAAACTATTCACATCATCATAGTTATTATTTTGTTCTCTAAGGTCGTTTTCTTATCCATTCGGACAAAATAATGATCCAAGTTCTCTTCAAGTCTTCTTCATTGTCCTTGTCAAGTTTTTGGATAAGGGAATCATTGTTCATACCATCATGTTCATGGACGCTAACTTCAACATTCATATTCAATGTACACATTCCTATTCAATGCTTTCAAACTCTGGATATGCCAAGGAAGGAGAAATTTGTCCCAATAGTCCTAAATCCGCTCTTCACATTCTCACTTGATAATGCTTTCTTCAAGGTCTACAAACCTAGTTAGCAAGCGCAATTTTGGATGCCCCTTGATCTTTATTTTGAACAAACCATATGTTTCCAAGTGCTCAGAAGTTATCCTAGACGGGTTGAACACGTTTACATCTAGTGGCACCATTGCATGGCTAATGTGCGATAGAAGTGTTAGTAGATCTATGGCCCTCTCTTCAACCTTTGTCATTATACTTAGAGTCACATGGGAAGCATATCCATCAAGAATTTTATGCCACCAATCCTTGGTATTGATAGATCCATTGCCAAAGTGATCCTTGGTATTGGTAGATGTAACTAGTCATCTAGGCATGTAAACTTTGCATCCCCATTGTTGCACCCTCCTTGCAGCTTGCAACGTTGTTCAAGTGAATATGTGAAGACATTCTATCCAAATCTCCAAAGACTTGAGGACAAGCATCACTGTGATTTCACACTCGTGCGGATGGCAAAGCCTGCAATAGAAGAGGAATGGGGGTGCTCTACCCTAACTTGATCCAGACCCCTTCACGGTCCGAAACATCTCCCATGGTGTGGCTGCAAATTCTGTACAATATTGTTGAACTTACATTCCTTTTACCCCAACATATTTTTGGAAGCATTGGACGCTCCCTCCAAGTGAATTTAGGATTTGAAGACCTGTACTCATTCAGCTAGTTAAATCTTACAATCTTGGTTTCGGTGTCATTTCAGTCCAAATGGCCATGATTAACCGTAAGGTATGTGCACCCACAACCCCACTTGAAACCTGTACATTTCACGTGGTGCACATACCTTACGAAATGTCAAGGGGGTATCGGAACCCAGTACTTTTCTATGGTATCAAGTACCTCCAAGTATTCCAGGCCGTTTCTGAACATCCCAACACGTGCCTCTACTTTCCCGATACCGAACGTTACTAAGGAAGCTGCCGAGCAACACCAGACCCCTCTCCAAAGATTCGCTGCACTTTCCTGCTCAGGATCTGCGACATCAATGATCCACCTCTATCAACAATGGTCATCATGGATATTCACCTTCCCCGCGGCGCGATTCGCACCTCACCAGCTTTTCATCGTGCAAGGAACTGGCGCGAGAGCGCTCCCCCGATGCCTTCGGAAAAGGGAACGAATATGCCTTCTGAAGCTACAAAACCTCTCTCTGAAGCCAGAACTTAGAACAGCCCGCAGCAAGAATCTCCTCAACGCCACCGTCACCACATCCAAGCAGATCACCACACGGATCCAAGTCAAGACGGAAACAAGACCATCGTCCCCGTTTCTCACGAAACTCTAGAAAACGTGCCAAATCGGTTCTTAAATGCTACACAAGGGTTCGAATATCCTGACCATTTCACTCAATAACGAGATAGCAAAAACGAACACTGATGTCCAGGTCAAGTCTACTCGACCTCATCGAAAAACCAGTACCCGTGATCGTCACTTAACACTCCAAAAGACTATTGGGGTCGATCCATCCCCTATGTGTACTAGCAGACCTAATAAGAGCATTTCACGTTCACCCTCCCGTCCTACACTAACATACTATCCCCTAACGCGGATGCGAAACCTTCACGTCGTCCCGATGCGACTCTCCCGACCACCCAACACCACCGCGCCTTAACAATTAACCATTAAAAAGGAGTTTCTCATTAAGATTGGCAAATCCACATCGGCCACACCCATGAGGCTCTGGCAGATTGGCAGAAAACCAGAAAAATAAGAAACAGAGGATTAAAGTGATCTAACAGCAGCTTCCTGGACCCTGCCACACTACACTTTGTTACATCGACAAAACACTTCCTAAACAAACCCAGGCAGCTTGTCATTACTGCAGACACCCCTACCTAGGGTCTCCCTGCACATAAATCCTCAGCTGCCTCCCCCACACCGTCGGACAGCTTCGCTCACTTGCCTCCCAAAGTTGGGAACTGCGCTTGGTCCTCGATCTTCGGCGCCGATGCACCTCCCCCAGCGCCGCCGCGGCCGCCGAACCTGCCGCCGCCAAAACCGCCGCGGCTCGACTCACGGTCACGGTCTCCGCGACCGCCACCTTCGCGGCGCTCGCCACCCTCACGGCGATCGCCGCGACCACCGCGACCTCCACGACCGCGGTTCGAAGGGGGACCGTAGTACTTCTCACCCTCGGCTGGCTTCAGGAACTCGTTGATGCTCACGGGCTGCTCCAACACAACCAGCAACGAGTTCAGCACACCCACCAACTACTGCGCTGCACTTCCTTCTCGACAAAATAGAAACCAAGAAAACCCTAACAATGCACCACCGTGCACTCGGAACAAAGGCTTACCTTTCGGGACTTCTCCTCTCTTTCGGCGGCCTCCCTCTTCACCTTCTCCTTGTCAGCACCCTGCAGACAACACACACACACATGTCAAAGTCGACTCCACAATCCAGGCCTCTCACCACGAACGTGCACCTGGAATCCACCACAAAACTTCAGCTACGAAATCAGTTGAACGGTTCACACACCAGCTTGATGAAGATGTCCTCGTCCCGCTTCTTGTTGTCCACCAGCTGCATCTTCGAGAAGGACTTGTCCACCTCGACCTTCCTCTCGGCGGCCTTGGCGGCTTCCAGGCTCTTGCGCTTCTCCTCCAATACCTTCTCGTACTCTTCCAGAGTCATCTCCTGCACACATTCACGACCGACACCTCATGTCAACTTTCGCCAGCAAATCATCAAGAACGCAGACTCACCAAACTCCCGCATGGGACGGACAAACAGGAAGAAAACGAGCTCTCACATTGTCCTCCTCTTCCTCTTCCTTCTTCTCCGCTGCTGCGCCTTCCTCCGTCACCACCTCGGCGGAGGGCTCGGACTCGGGCTTCTTCTCGTCGACCACTGCTCCTTCCACGGCGGGCTTCTCCTCTTCCTTGACGCCCTCGACAGTTTCCCTGCAAATCCAAGAACCCATGGTCAGCAGGCACAACCATCGAACAACTGCACAGACAAAAAAGCCGAAGCCATCATAGCACAGAACTCCAGAGTCGGTCCCCCCGTGTGGCTTACTGGATCAGTGCTGGGTCGACGTCCGTTCCCCAGTTAGCGCGGCCAGAACCAGCTCTCTTTTCGGTCTCATATCTGAAAGACGCTAGGTAAGAGAATGGAATTCAAATACGATTCACAGCCACGCATTCATGCAAGGCCCTGCTGCAAAATAGCTCGGACGTTCAGCACAAGGATAATGCGCCCGAAACGGACGCCACTCACCGCAATAGAGAAATAAAAGAGATAAAAAATAAAATTAAAAAAAAAACTTATTTGCAGCACGCCAGAGAAATCCGCAAGCCACGGAAATCAAATGCACATCACGCAGAAACTGGACGCACGCAGAAAACCCAAACGACGCGAAAAGGGGACCGCAGCTCACCCCCTAGGGTTCCCGCTGTGACGGTCAAACTCGCGCCTGCGCGGACGCTCGTCACCTTCGCCGTATCCGCGACCGCGACCTCCTCTGTTGCGACCACCCTCGTAGGAGCGACCTTCGCCGTTCTCGATACGTACGGGCTTGTCGCCATGCGACCCGCGACCTCCCACGAAACCGTCCGCGTCGCGAGTGCTGCCGACATTGCGGTCGTTGTTGTAGCTGCCGCGTTCTCTATAACCTCCTCCCTCACGGGGGCCACCTCCTTCCCGGTCACCGCGACCGCCACGTCCTCCGCGACCACCACCTCGGCCGCCCCGGCTGCCATCATACTGGCCACGCGGACCATCTCGCACTGAAACCAAAACAACGAACAAAGAACAACTCAAACACGGTCAAAAAACACACGCCGATGCCGACGACACCAATCGCCCACGCCACCCAACACGCAATGCCACGATTCCCCGGATGTACAAAACTCCACCCAACATGCAATCCACGCGCACAATCTCACTCACTCACTCCCCACACGCGACAACCAACCCGCCGAGCTCCCCGATGAGCAGCAAAAACCTACGCAATAAAGACACTCCCTCGCCAATGGCGCCACAACGAAATGCAAGGAACAAGGCAACGCCCAGCCAATGCAAGGGGCCTCCCCATCCCCATCCAATCCCACACATACACGTACCAGCCTCCGATGGCGGAGCGGGCTTGGACGGCAGCTTGGCGGCCGCCCCCGCGGCCGGCTTCTTCGTCGCCCCGGCGTTGGCGGCCGGCTTGTCGTCCGCGGCGGCGAACGAATTCGCGCGCACCACCACCTGCGCCGGGTCCTCGTTCTCGTCGTCCCCCAGCAAGTCGAAGAAATTCTTCGTGGCCATGGCTGCTCGCGCCTCGGATGCCTGATCCGCGCCCCGTGGAAAAACGTCCCTACCACCCAAATCCCCTCAGGAGTCGGTCGAACCGAAGGCTCACATCACCATCGCAGCGGCGGCCGGGCAACAACTCCAATCCAAGAATGGCGACCCAGGAACAAGCTCACTCCCATGAAAGAGACTGAAGCGAGCAACGACGACGACGACGATGGAAGGGAGGAAACGAAACGAACACGGTAAGCACGGGAGAGAGTGCGAGAGAGAGCGGGAGAGCGTGAGAGAAAGAGGGTTAGCTGAGTGATGGAAGATGAGGAAGTGGAGGAGACGAGCAGGAGCGGAGGTGAAAGGGAACGAGCAGGGAGGCACCAGGCACCCTCCTCGTCCCTACCGCTCAAGCGTTTTAGGGTTTGGAGCTTATCCCTAGCCTTGCCATGTCAGCGTCTGTGCCCACTCGGCTTCCGTCTGCTGCCTTGTCATGACCTAGAAATATTGGGTCGGGGGACGTCAGCGAGGCTGACTTGAGTTTGGATGCGGCATCTCATCCATCGATTTGCTTGCTGGACGGAGTGAACTTCTCATCCATGGTTGGATGTGTTCCTTCTCACTTGCGGTTGTGTGATTGTGGGCAACTGATTTTCACTAGTTTCTTAGGCCCTCTTGCCGTGTGAGCCGGGCCGGTCAAGTTCGTCGGGAAGCTACAAGGATAAAGTTGGGAATTGTCTTGCCATGTGCACCTAGTGGGTGGGGGAGAGATTGAGTAAGAATCCCTCACATATTGATTCCTTCAAGATTGTTCCCTCTTGACCAATGGGGTTGTCCATTGATGATCGGTGAAACTTGAAATCCGTCTTCTCCGCTCACCAAGGCCGGCAAGACAATCGGTGTTCACTTCTTGTCATCTAGTGCTTTCCTAGCTGGCCCGGCTCATATGGCAGGAGGCCCTTACTTCTTTTGGATATTGGCTCCTTTCACATTTCAAAATGTTAGAAAATGAGTGGTTGGAATTGCCAAAAAAAAATCATTTAAATATTTCACTGCACAAATTTTGAATGAAGATTACTCATCCGAGTCAATGTGATGATGAAAGTGATAGATGAATGTACAAGTTGGATGATTGTTGTGGCTTGTGTGCTTTGGAGGGTGCATATTGCAGAGCCAAGCACATGTTCCCTTGGATGTTCAAATTTAAGATTGAAAATCTAGGTTTAAAATATTACAAAAAAATAATTGTTGTTTCTCCCAAACATTTAAATCATTGATTCACCTAAAACATTGCTTTTTCTTTTACATTAATATAAGACATGATTTTTCTTGAAGTTTCTTCAATGAATATGGATTGGATGAATATGTTATCACACAATCATATTGCACCTAATGAATGGTTTTGCATTTAGGGTTCAAGTGCTATTGTTAACCTTTAAGTGCTTATAGCCATTTGGCCATTTTTAACTAATAAGAAATCTTGGGACATAAAACCATTCAAAATACCGTTATAGTTACACAATTAACAATGCATTGATGAAGAAGATTCAACTCTTCTCTACTCAAAAAAATGTTTCAAAGATCCATAAAAAAAGAGTAAAAATTATAATGATCAGAGATCACCTACAAATAGGAAATAGAGGTCTTCAAACTGAAAGTTCTTTACAAAAAAGACAATTAGATTTAACACATCCATTGAAATTATAATATTGGAATTCTTCAATACTCATATTGTATGCCTACATTAATATTCAATATATGAACTCTTTAAGGCCAACCAACTTCTTGATAACATTGGATATAAACGTATCAAGCCATAAAAATTAAAAATAATTTGTACATAGAATTATTAGTGAATTTTTAAAGTAAAGATTATGGTATTCTATCTAGCATGTATAAAAACAACAAATTCAATACAACATTTAGTATTATAATATACTTAAGCCTCTTTATTTGCATAACTTAAAGGGAACAAATAAACATTTCAATGCATTCTTATATGTGCTCACAATTTGAAATGTGAAAATTATTAATTACATTTGCATGTATACAATACTAGCAACTTCAAATTGCCAAAAATTGTCACATTCATGTTGAAGAAGAACTTGCATTCATCGCACTCTAGGTTTGCATCGTGAACATCAAATGAAATAATTGGATGATATTTCTTCGGGATGAAAATGTGATGGATTTTGTGATAAAAATTGTGCTAGGGGTTGTGACATTGCATACTTAGTATAATAGATGCAAGGTTTCTGGAACACACAAGAAATCTAAAATTAAAAAGTCTAAAATTAGAGAGGCTTTAAATGTAATGGATTGCAATTAGAGAGGATTGAGTGTAATCGACTATAATTGAATTAAAGAGGATTAAGTGTAATGGATTGTAATTGAGAAGGCACTAGAATGGTATGCAACAAGAGAAGATTAGTGTGCAACTAGAGGGTTTTAACCTTGGAAGGATACTAAAGACTTTTATGTCCTTCAAATTTGCAACTACACTTTGCGAATATTGAAGAATGAATGATTTTTATCTACTTTTTGTATGCAACTTTAATGACACTATAGCCACACCATTGAGTTAAGTTGAAGACATTTTTGATACAAGGTTTTTTAATTTTACATGGAATAGCTTATAAAAAAAATGTATTTCATGTGTATTTCATTACTTTGAGCTTTGTTTCCCCTTAAAACTTGATATTGACATCCAAAATGATTTCTATCGTTTTCAAACAAAATTAAGCATTTGAAGTGCATTTTATTTTCCACTTGAAAATTTTGAATTTTTTTGAAAAATAAGCATTTTAGTTTAGTTTAAAGTTGAGGGGTCTATAAACACGTTTCTAAATGTGGAGTGATACAAAAAAAAATTTATACCAAAATGTTCTACACTATAATGTACTACTTTTTTTTTATGAGTTTTAGATTTTTTGGACATGATTTATATTTGATATAAATTTTCTTCATTTTTTTTCTTTCAAAATTCACATTAATTAAAAATTTTCACAAAATTTTTTTGAATTTTTTTATGAAAAATATTAGATGTGTGATTTCATCTTTGAAAAAACAAAACCTAAAAATTTCACTCATAAATTGCAAAGAAATAGTGGATACCAAGTGAGGGACTTAAAATTTGACTACACAGTCATGGACTTAGGGGTTAAGGAGGGCATTGCAATTAGAGAAGGTTGTGCTCTTCAGTGCGATTACTAGGCGTGCAGTTAGAGAAGATTCAGTGCTACGGTAGTTAGAGCGATTAATTGGTGTGCAATTAGAGAGGATTCAGAATACAGGGTCTCCAATGCGATTGCAGAGGGTGCAATTAGAGAGTTGGAGTGTGTTCGTTTGTCACTATATTGTGCATATTGTGCAATTAGAGAGTATAGAGAGTAACTTCGTCCACTGCAACGCAACCTCTGTTGAACACACCGAAGCAGAGCGCATCTGAGAAACGGAGAGGGACGCGGCATTTGCTAGACGCAATTGCCACTTGTGTTTGCTGCGAATTTTTCGAGCTCCAAGGTTTGCTGAAACGCGATGGAGGTTGACGGAGACGGCGCTGCCGATGCAATTCGGAAGCAACTGCTGAATCGCCCTGCACCTCAAGAAATGCAGGTTTGGTTTGACCTAATTGTCTTCCAGAGGATGCGACATTCCGTTTCTGATCCTCAATTTGGATTACTAGAGTTCCTTGGTGGTGGCAGCTACCGAGTTTGTTTCTTTTCTGGAGGTTTCAATAATTTGAAAATTTTGTCCTATTAGATTTCACGAAATGTGAGAGGATATTCATATTTTGCGAAATGGAGGTATACTTGATGTGTTCGATAATGCCATGGTTGTGGAATGGAGAGAGAGAGATTTTGTGCTGAAATATTGTAACCTGGTTTCCAGAATTATTATGCCGAGATTTCGAGGGTGGGCTTGGGACCTGGTCTGCATGTACGCGGTATCGATGGCGATATGGGCAAGGGTATGAATTTCTTGTGTTGTTCATTGAAGTCTAACTGCCGCTTACAGGCACAGATTACAGATTTTGCAACTGCGTGGGAATTATTTGTGAATCGAGAAGTTGCAATTTTGCTTGCGAGACGATTTTATTGCAGGTTTCTGTACGGTTTGATATTTTGGAATGGTTTTGCTTCTGTACGAAGAAAGCTAGTGTGCGGAGGATTGCAAGTTTTTTCAGGATTTTTAGGGTTTAGGGTTTAGGGTTTATGAATGGAGATTCCAATAACTAAGCTCAATTTTGTCAGTTCATTTTTTAGGTGCGAATGATCTGAAGTGTAATTGCTTTGGTTCGTTTGGTTGTCGATCCGATTGCAGGTGTTTTCGCGGATAGAGATTTTAGTTCTGAGGAGTTAGTACTGCGAGAAGCGCCGCTTGTAGGCGCTCAACACTCCCGCAATAAGGTACGTATTTTAGTCCGTCGGGAATTCTTTACTGGATATGACTTTTGAAAACTGCTAATCAAGCTTAAATATTTATCAAGCTATTTTTGCACAGAAATAGTATGAAGAAATTTGGGGAACGGGGTGGACAGCCGTCTAGACCCTCTAGCTTAATTAATTACCATGTTAGAACCACAATGGATGTAATGTTGATGGTTGTGTAGGTGGAATGGGATAATAAGGCAGAAGAAAGTGCGTATGGCTTTTTTCACTTCTAACAATTTGGCAAGTATTTGAATATGAGTCCAAACACAAGCACTCACACTAAAAACTTAATTGGGAGCAGAGAGACGCTATGGTGTGCAGTCACTGCTTTCGGTATGTCGGCTCCATTGAGCTGCAGTTGGCACGGCGGCTTCTTCAAAACGATGGAAGTTTATCAGCAGGTTTTGCAGAACTCTTAACTTTTAATTTATTGATTCATAGCAATTCGTTGCTTTCACATCTGCTCTTTAGAAATCTCTATGACTCTCCACGAAACCTCTTAAGAGATACAGGATGAAACCTCTTAAATCAACTACAGGAGCATTTGTAGAATTGTTACAAGATCATTTGAGCAATTGGAAGCCAAGCTAGAAAAGTACATTTTGGGCACTAAATTTCGACCTTGTCTGCCACAGATGATAATGCGAGTGACGATGTTATGGATAGCGATGGAGAACCAGCGACTTCCATGGATAACGAAGAGCGAGATGAAGTTGGAGAAGACATGGATGAGATTGACGAGCATTGCGGATGCAGTGGAGACTCTAAGAAGAAGAAAGCGCTTCCATCAGATGCAAGAACTGCTCTTGCTAGCGGGACCCTTGTGCTTCCTTACAGCAATCAATTTCCGTTACCTCATGTTGTGACGTGCAAGGGTGGTTGCCTAGATGATGTTTATTGCAGGTTGCTATTCTTTTCTCAAACCAATTTTGTATGGATCTATCACAGAAAACATGAAATGTTTGGGATTTAATGATGAAGAAGAATCTGTAGTTGTGAGATTTATGGAAATCCCATGACCTCATTTTTTATTGTTTTGATAATTGATGTTAGATTTTTGTATACTAGCGATACGTGTGCAGATGCAGCTTGGGCGGCACACCACAGCTTACTTTGCTCCGGTCCTTCTTCACATTGCAAGAACACTGATGCTTTGGTCAGCTTCAAGGAGTTTGCGGATGGTATGCCTTATTTTGTACATCTTGCATCTTGAAATAGTGTGAAAAGCTCGTAGAAATTCAGCTTTAAGCCGTGTCCTAGTACTTCTTGATTATTATTTGTACATCTATCAGGGCAAATGGAAAATAATTGCCTCTTATTGGCGTGGTTGCTTTTCTAGTACTTTCTGTAACTTCACATCAATGCACTCAGATGTATATTAGTCTGAGGGTATTCTTAATCTAGGATTTCCTTCTTATGCCATTTATGGAGCAAGTCTCGGCAAATAATTGTGGCTCTTGTGTTGGGATGGACAACAGAAACAAATGACGTCTTTCACATAGCCTCTCAGGTACATGTGCTCATCATAGAAATACCTTCATCAAGGAAATAACCTTTTTTTCGTGTTAGTGCAGTATTCTGCGAAAGGACTAATTATGTAGTATATTTTTGAATATTACTCTATCAAATTTTAATAGCCTGTAGAATTCACTTCTCACATCAGTTTCTTTAACAGGTCATTGCTGGAACCCTGTTGAAAGCCCGGAAACTTGAGAGTATTATCAGAGGCAAGCACGAGTCAACTTTGCTAAGAGCCTGGGAGCCTTTTGCCATGGGCTTCAAACTCCTGTAAGCGTGGCTAAAATCATAATTATAGTAAGGAATTTTGATGGCGATTTACGTTTCTTAAAATCCCAGAAACTTAATAGTTAACCCCCCCAAGTGCCCAAGCTAAAATAGAAAGTCCACTTTGGAAGCCAATGGTCAATCATGGTAACTTTCCGAACATATATCTATTGTTCAAAATATAGAGTTTGGTTTCTCCTTACTGTTGGCACATTTTGCTACCCTGAAGCTTCCTAAATTGTTTTTTTCAACTCATAGACATGGAAGCGGCTACTTGGGCATTTGGGCACTTAGGGTTCTGAATTGCTCATACTACAGCATGAGGGTTTTAAGGATCTAAAATTTGGTTTACTTTTCATATGCAGGTGGTGGGAAACAGTAGCTTTGCCGTCCGATGTGGATCCAGTTGATGAGCGACAGTTTCGGAAACAGATGAAGGAAATTGCAGCCCAGGTATTCACGCGAGCCGCTGTGTGTGGAAGATACTCCACCGCATACCTCATAGAGTTGCATGCTTCCAGGTCATCGAGGCTGATCACATTGTTCTGATGCTACCAAATCACGAAAATGGAGTGTTTCCATTCGTTCGTCTTCCTTATCAGAGAACATTTGAGCTAATGTGAATTTTCAAGATACGAGTATCGATTAACAGAATGGCAATGTTACTGTTGCAGTCATTATTTTTACTGAAAAGCGCGATTTATGAGGACAGCTATGCACCCTGTATCCCCTTTTATCATTCTTTTACGAGGAACCCCAAACAGTAAGACATCACTAAATTTTCTTAGATGTTGCGGCGATCATAATCTCTTACTTCACCTTAATAGCGATTACAAATTGTATTATTATTATTTTATGACGGGCTTTTAACTGCATGCTGTTTGCATTGGATTGTGTACTGAGTTTTCTTTGAAGTGGCTCTTCCTTAACTTGTGCACGTGTTTAGTATTTTCTTTAGAGGTGTACGGACATATAATTGGCATGTTCGAGTTGAACAATTTGTAAGTCTCTTTTCCTTCTACAATTATGCTCAAGTCACTTGTGGTTAATTTTGCTCATACGGTGAGCAACCCGTTCCCGTGGCTTTCAGCTGGTTTGAGTGGTTTCTCTTATTTGAATGGAAATTTTTAATGTGGTCTTGTCTCTATTTTTGAAAGGATTTCAATGCACTAGAATACGTATTATTTGGATATCATATGAATAAGTTGCGAATTTTCAAAGTTTTTCTCATAGGTACAGAAAAATCATGGGTAGGCTTTGACTCTTCAGCTATTGAACATTGTCATATCCACGAGATTCTGAATATGTACTTTTTAGTCACGCAACTCACTTATTGTTTATTCATGGCCTACCCACTGCTAAAGGTCCCCATGGGAAAGGGTTCTCTACCTCACATCGGTTCTGTCTGGATCATGCATGATGCGTGCAGACGTTTTGCTTTCGACTTCTAGTTTGAAAGTTATCTTGTTGGTTATTGTGCTTGTAAAGAGCCAACCCTTTTGTCTTTCAGGGAGATTGTCGTGGCGTCACCTGTTGAAGACTATTTTCTGTACATCGACGACCTTCCTCCAGCTGCAAAGGTCGTCTCTTCTTGCTGTTTTTCTTTTCTTTTGTTGTTATTTATGCTTAATTATTTTTTATATTTTGTGTGAGTGTTTGTCTTTCATTGTGTTTTTCTTGTGATAGCAATCTAAGGAAGGCTCACCCGAAACCAGTACCGTACTAAAAAGCAACACGATGTATGACTCCCAAACATTTAAGACCTCTGAATGTATGACATAGCGCTGGTTTTAGGCGTGGTGTTGGTTCTGGGTATAATAATCGTACGAGGTAGTTCTTGGGTTTTTCTTAGATTGCATTCACTTATTAAATGCGGATAACTGATTGACGTTGATGCCTGCAGGCAGAGGCGGAAGTTTATACAAAGCCATTCTTAGATGCTTTAGGTGATGACTATGCCGCCTATTGTCAGGGTGTGTTCTCTTCCCTCTACTAGCCCACTATTTTGCACCTAGAGCATGACTTATTTTGTATTCTGTTTTCTTTTTATTTCATTTTGAGTAGAAGCATACAAGCAGGGAAGACTCCTTATGATCACTTGAACCATACAGACCTTGAGGAAGTTTGCCTTGATTTTACTGAAGTCTCTGTTACAAATATCTGGTCTGAGTTTGCAGGGAGCATCTGTAATGTAATGTACTCAGCAAAAATGTAATGATTATCAACTTATCTGTCTTACAGGGTCAGGCTTTTATTCATTGCAAAGCTGCATGAATCACTCTTGCCGGCCAAATGCCAAGGCGTTCAAGAGAGATGAGGTGAACAACCACTATCACTACTTTCGGTTCATTGCAGTATATTTTTCTATTTATGAATAATGCAGATTACAAGCTCATTATACGTGAAAGCTTTCTCGCCGAGACGATGAAATTATATTTGATCATTGACCCATTTTTTGATGTGCTTGTACTCAGGATCGAGATGGACACGCAGTGCTACTTGCTACAAGACCTATTAGAAAAGGCGAAGAGGTATGTCATCAGTCCTAGCATTCTAGAGCAATGTTGATCACTCGCCCTTTTCACAGTAGCTGCACTGGTTTTGGCAGAAACTCCACTTGTCTATTAGGGTACCAATACCTTCATTGAACTCTAGATGTGAGAATCTCTGCCAAAAAACGATATCAGAGAATTGTAGAATCTTAGATATTGTGGTTCTTCCTTGAACTAACAGTTGTTTGCAGCTCCGTTCGAGAATATTATCGTGAGACTAAACTAGTGCACTATACTGTCATTCAAATGCTGCGGAACTTATTATGTGTGCTCTGTGGTGCATCATTATTTTCAGGTGACAATCTCATATATTGACGAGGATGCCTCTTTGGAAGAGAGGAGGGCTGGACTTGCAGACTATGCTTTTGCCTGTCGCTGTTCTCGATGCTTGGAAGAGAGCTAATACGATGTGCATCGTTTCAGCACAAGCAAAGATTCTGATTATTTAATGCAAGTATTAATTCGTATTCTTTATATGGAGCTACTAACTTAGGTCAAGTCTCCTTTGTGCCAAACGACGTATTGCCAGTTAGTTTTACAGTTATTTGTCACATCTGAGCAAATTCATGAAATGCAACTGGTATGACCGTGTTCTACTACTTGAATATTGCTTCCATCAAATGGTCGTTGTGGACTTGAATGATGGCAGCATTTCTGGAATTCGAAATTTCCGAAGTATTGCTTGTAGTTTTGTTCGGGCCGTGTTCTAGAGGTGGTAAAACGCAGGAATTGCCTTGGAGCGTGGGGTTTCTAATTTTGGTTTCAAAAGTGTGGAATTAGTGTAGGAGAAGAAATGCTCAAAATCGAAACTTTAATATTTTGAAAACCTGGGTACAAAATTATTTAGATGGGTTGATTGTTCCCAAGAGCAAAAGGAAAAAGGTAGAATATTAATGTAGGCGTTGCCTTAAAGTTCAACAAATAAGTGGTAAGGTAGGAGGTTCTAAAAGTGCTCAGGCTCTAAAATCGCCCACCTCCTTGAATGTACACTATTTGTACATATTGCTTTTTCATAGCCTTCAAAAATGTACAAATAGTATACAATTGAAGAGGTAGGTGATTTTAGAGCCCTGTGGCATTCAACTTTAAAATTTCGTAACTAATTCCACAAAGTTCCAAAAAATACATTACAAAAAATTTCAGGCTTGGAGAGGGCCGCGAGTTCTCAACCCCTCGGGTGCAATTGTAGAGGAATTAAAACTGTTTTTTTTTCCAGCTGATGTGGCACTACTTGTGCCACGTCAGCGCCACGTCAGATTTCAGTATTTTTTATTTTTTTTATTATTTTTTTAATATTAATAAATATATATTTTTATTTTATTTTATTATTTTATTTTATTATTTTATTTATTTTTTAATTTTTTAATTTTTTAATTATTTTATTTTTTTCCTGTAATTGCACCGCGGGGCACCGAAACAAGTTTTCTTAACGGCCCTCTGCAGGGCTCAGATTTTTTCTAATGTGAAACAACTTGATTAAATGCCAATTCCACTTGTCTTTCAAGGAAAATTTATTGAGAAATATTTTGAGAAGTTGCACCTCCTCAAAAGTTAGTTTCAGCTCTTAAATGAGCAATTTATGGACCTCCTACCTTAAAATTCAATAAATAAGTGGACTAGTGAAGCAAAACTTATACGTTGTGGGTTTTGAAATTGAAGGCTAAATTGGAAAGAGCATACTATTGATATGGTGATTTGGTACATGTCATATCAACAAGAACAATGTGATTGTGAGGCTCTATCTTAAGTAAACAATAATATTAGTTTATTGATAGTGGATTATAGGAAAACTAAAAAAAAAAAACATTGAATCAATAATATGCAAGCAAATTTAAAAATTAAATTATAACTAAATAAGAAAAAATTGGCTACCCCATCCAATTAGTCGGATAGGGAAGAGGGTCCAATTAATTAGACTTCTTCCTCCAACCAAACCCTCACTCTGTTGTGCAGTTTGAATGCGATTGTAGATAGAATTTTGGGAACTATAGTTTATTTGAGAGTCAATGTCATAGTCTGTATCCAAATATAATAGAGCCAATAAAATTAAGTACAAACCTTCAATGACAAGTTTACAAAATATTCTTATATGTAGTTTTTCAAGGACTAAACTAAAGACAACCTTTGTTCATTGTTAAATAATGTGATGGGTTGATTGACTAGTCTTCCTCAAAAGTAGAAAGAATTATAAAAATCCAATGATTCAAAATCTATTCTACATAAAAAATTTCATTTGCAATTATTCTAAGTGGTTACTTGGGAAAAAAAATTAGGATTCTAAAAGGTTTTTTTTTAATCCTTCTTGAATTCCTATAGCAATACCTAGCTAGCTACTTCCTAATATGATATGAGTGATATCCCTAAATCCCATTTGTGTCTCCATCCTTCCCCTCTTGTCACTCACCCCTCAACCTTTTGACCCTTTTATTTTGCCCACCTCTCCCTTGTCTTTTGCCTTCCCTTTGCATACGCACCTTCTCTTTTAAAAAAAGAGAGAACATAGGATGGAACAATATATATATACTTTAAGTATTTTAATTTGGAGGGCATCAAAATCTAACTTGTATTTATATGTATTGGAGGTTGAATTTTTATGTATATTTATTTGAAAAATTATTCGTCTCTCTATTCATTTCTTGTGTGAAGAGAGGCAAGGAGATTTACTGGCTCTATAAAAAAAAAGCAAACGGCTATTTGATGGTTCATTTTCATAAGTATCCACTTTGTACATAGAACCCCTTTCACATTGCTAGAACATAGAGCACCGTAGTTCATTCTTTCTACTATGGTAGCTCACTATAGAACATAGACTTACAATGTTACTATCCTTATTTTTAGATGTTCATGTTGGAGGGTAGTAGTGGTTTTACTTTTATTGAAATCAAATGGAGTTACTTTAATAGAAATAATTAATTTCAATTTTCACCTTTACAACCAAAGGTATTTAGGATTTGTTTCATTTTTGTAGAACTAAAACTTGTGCTTAGTTGTTAGTGTAGGTTAGCATTTGTAGGCTACAAATGAGACAAAAAGGCTACTACTATCAATTATATTAGAGAATGCTCACTTCAAATTGTGTACCATCTTTGGTGGTGAACTGTAAGTTAGAAAAGGACGTAGATTAGAGTATGTAGACCAGATTCTTGAAAGTCTTGAAAGGCACTCAAAAGGTATTCTAGAAACAAAAGTTGAAATTCAATAATATCATAGATATTTGAAGAGGTAAAGTTAAAGTTTGGCATCATATAGTAAGGGCAAAAAGTGACATGGCATGCTACTTCAAACTTTGAGTTTTAAAAAAAATTAAAAATCAAAACCATTGTGCAAGATGGAATATGTTAAAGTACACAAGAAACGCTTTTATTACATGTTTATTTTTATCAAAAAAATAAATGACTTGATCATCTTTTAGTTTTAAGAAAATTATAATATTTCTTCATTTTTCAATAGAAAATTGACAAATTTACCACTTCCAAACAATGCACTAAATACCTAGTAGGAAGAATAGAAATCCTCTTTAGAATCATCTACCAAAAAATCCATAAATTTAGAAATACTAATTTTTGAAGTTTTACTTTTAAGATTATAGAAAATTTGATTGAATTTTACAATTTCCACTAAAAAATTTATAAATAAATTTTTATCATTCCACAATTTATTTTTCTTAAAATGCTTCAAATCTACATTTTTTCTTATTATGCTTGATCTTAAAGGTTAACTTGAAAAACGAGACCTATCACCAATGTATTTTGCCAAAAATGATCTTAATTTATGAACCAATAGGCAATAGGATGTTCTTTATTTCTACACTAATCTCAAGAGTCATTCATGGACCCATTCATGGACCTGTTCATGGACCACTTTCTCACCTCATTGTCCTTTTATGATTAATGATTAATACAAAAAAAACATATGCTCTAATGATTATTTGTATGATTTTGGATGTTATTACCTTACTCAAAGTCTTGCCCATGATGAAATTGTTGTACTAGTCTAGAAAGAATTCTTCATATAAGTGTTTTTTTTATGCACGATCTTTCACCAATTGGTTACAAATTACAACCAAAAACATTGATTATTTTTTTGTAAAGGAAATTCTTATTTTTTCCGGTCAATATAGCCAAGTTATAGGGTTTTTTTTAAGACCAATAGCCAAAAGTTACCTAGGTATCACCTCACAAATATCACCCTAGTATCACATGAGTATTGAAGAAATAGTTGAATATTACTTCTCCAAAATGATAAAAAAATCATTGCTTCCCATCATGAGCAGTGAAAGGGGTGTTTATGGGGGATAACTTAGCTTTTGTTATTCTTTTCACTTTGCAGTTTGTGGTTCTTTAAGGTCATTTGGTTGTTGTCTAAGCTTTAGTCATTTTATTTGTATAGGACCATAAGGCCACCTTGTGGCTATTGCAACTACATTTGTAAAAGATTCAAAATATAAACTTCACTAATAGCCCATGAACAACAAAAAGATCCAAGATATTTTTCCATTGAATCCCAGTTTAGGTGCGTTATGATCAAGAAATGATTAAGTGCAATTTTTGGTGAATTTTTTCAGAATAGAAAAGGTGCTCTAGGTCGTCACTTCACATCCTCATATCTTTTTTTGCACACTTCAAAATGATTTGAAAAAAATTACACATCAAAACCATAATAGTACCTTTGAGAAAAAAATCACATTTTTTGGATTACTTTTGGGCATTCCAATTTCAACATTCTAATTATAGCATACGAACAAAGTATAGTACTGACTACCTAACCAAACATCTTTCATCAATCTTGTCAACGGAGGCATTTTCTTAAAAATTGCTCAATTTTGTAGATCCTATTATTATATAAAAGTTACATAAGTCTTTTTTCATTTCAGTGGTGGCGATCATCAAAGTTACTCTATACAAATGAGGTATTATGCTTGTTTCAAGAGCTAGTCAAGAAACAAGAGCTACGCTCAACACCCTTGGTCCTTTAGGAATTAATTTATTCAATAAAAAAACTATTTTTTTGGCATTCCGTTCATTCTCCTTAATTTTGTGAAAGCAATCGGTTAAAACATTGACAAATAAAATTATAATTTGGTTCAAGTCTTAAGGTGAAGGCAATTTATCAACTCAAGGCAATTTAAACACTACTATATTTGGATAGTAATTTTGATTAAATTAATTATAACAAAAAAAACCAAATTTTTCTACTAATTCTAAAACCAAACAACCAAATCTACAAATACTTGTAAAACTAGATTGTCAAAAAATCCAAAGAGTCCAATAATTTAATTTATTAAGTCAAATATCAATTTACAATTTGACCATCTACCATCAATAAATCAATAGATGGTAAAATGGAGGAGTTACTACCTTGACATATTATGAATATGAAGAGTGAAGAGGCCATTTTTATAATGAAATTCATTGTTGGTCATGAATCCTCAAAGGGTATGGGACAATTTGAAACAAGAGCTTGACTGCTCATTGTTAAAAACGTAGGAATTGTATTCAAAGCAAAACTTTAGGTCTCATTAGGGCACAGTAGAATATTTTTCTCCAAAAACCTTTGGACTAAAAGAAGTTGGTAAATCAAGCTAACTTTCATCTTCCAAAATCTGTTTGTGATTTTGAGCCTCCAAAAAA
The DNA here is from genome assembly GCA_951799445.1 of Pseudisothecium myosuroides. Lineage (NCBI taxonomy): Eukaryota > Viridiplantae > Streptophyta > Bryopsida > Hypnales > Lembophyllaceae > Pseudisothecium > Pseudisothecium myosuroides. Next base: position 6,059,521 of record OX637289.1, on the reverse strand, counting down.
AATTTATGGACAAAATGTAGAAAAGATATTTGAAAATGTTAAAGAAAATATCCCTTCCAACCCCTCTATGCAATATGTCTATAACTTTTGATAGAAGACTTGGAGTCTTAAAAGAATTTTTGGAAATGAAATTTAGCTTGTTTTACCCAAAAAATTTTGTTTAAAGTTTCTTAGAAAAAGTTATTTTACTATGTCAAAATGAGTAAATTTATATTTTGAACATAATTCTTGATTTAACTATGAGCGGTTAAACTCCTACTATTCTACTAATCCTCATTTACCTATCCCACATAGGTTGTTTTACCTCCTACCATCCCACTTGTTTAACCCCTAAAGGCCCAAGGCCTTTTTTCTGCCAAAAAACACTGAAAACTGCCATTTCTATAGCAAAGTATAACAAAATGTAAAAAATGTTTTTTTTGAACATCCAACCGTAGGATCTTACACCTAACTAGTATGAGAATGTATGGAAAAAATTTCAGAATTTTTGACCTTACAAATTGCAAGATATCTGCATTTAAAGTGAAAAAAACAAGTTTTTCAGCACATTGCGGGGCTAGATTTTTTGGCTTTAAACATTTTTAACTTAAAATTTTTGCACTACAGCGTTTTGAGCTTTAAATCTTTATTGTAGAGAATTGAGTTGAGAGTCTAGGAACAAAAAAAAAATTCAAAAAAACTTAATTATCATTCTTAAAAAAATTGTTAAGTAGAAGTAGGTCCAAGATAGAAGGAAAATCTAAAATATTCATATATTTTAGATGGAATTAAAATGCACTAATCCCAATGGTGAGATTGTTCTAGCAAGTAAATCAGACCGTGCAAAAAAAAAAAATTTGAAAAATTTGAAAAATTGCATTCAGAAATGAATCCTACAAGTTATTTTTTTCAATAAGATGCTCTAACTACCCGAAAAACAAGAATATCCATAACTTTCTCATAACATATCCAAATGAAATGAATCAAAGCTTCTCAGATAGGCAAAAATATAATCTATCAGAAAAAAATATTAAAAAAAAAATTCAAATTTTTGTCCATTTTTTTTCTGCTGCCCGGGCTGCCCGCTGTCCCTTGTTTTGAGCTTATTTGGTCATAACTATTGTTCCCGGGCTCCGAAAAAATTATATTCCCCCAAAGCTTATCAGTTTTTCAATCTTCAAAAAAAGTTTCAGAAAATCAGGACAAAATTTCAACCTGTAGGTACCTGCCCGAAATCTCATTTGTCCCCCGAGGGGACAATGGGCCTTTAGGGGTTAAAGAGCTTGTATTTTCCTCTCTACACACTCATAATAAATGACTTTTAATTTGAAGTTGTGTGAGTCAGTTGTTGAATATTTATAATTTTTTTGAATTTTGAATTATATGAGAATTGGTTCTAATTGGCTAGAGCTTGGGACTCTCTCAACTCTAGAAACTTGTGCCGGGAGCTTGCCTGTTGGGCAATTGTAATCCACTTGTTCTTGATAAAGAAAGTTTGAAAAAATCATTGTTTTTTTTCATAAGCGATTCATGTCCTATAAGGTACTCCCCCCATAATCGACCGAATAAGGAATTTCGACATGATCTAGAGTAGTAAAGGCAAAACAAATATTTTTCAGAGGTACATAAATTGAAAAGACACATATTGCAAAAAAATTGGTAATTTTATCGCTTAAATTGAAATTACTATGAATTTTGGGAGGCAAAAAGTGCGCCAGACCCATGGCCAATATATAGACTCTTCCAATTCCGATCATTCAATAACTTTTTACCTAATCATTATTTTCCACTTTTTTTTTCACAACTTGGGACATGTGTCATGTATTTATTAGTTCCAACCTTGAAAATGAAAAAAAAACGCATTCTAAGCGTGGTCGGAAATATGTGCACCTATAGGTCGGGAATGGGTCAATGGTCGGGAATGGGGGGGTTACCTTACTTCTAGTTTTCCATTTGGTTATACAACCTAAAGTACTGAAATTAAAGACGGTAATTTACTGATTTCACACTACCTCCCGAATCTCCCCATTCATTGGTCACATGCGTAACCAAAAATATCAACACGGAAAGATCCAAGTCCCCAATGACCCCGCCACCCTGGAAATATCCTGCTTTTCTCCCCCACACTAATTAACCAATGACCAACCAGATCACCCCCACACACCCCAAAAAAAGAACAATGCTCCAATCCCCAAAAGCCACGTAAGACTTTTCCGGCCTTATCACCAGATATAATACTCCCCCTTTCCCTGGTCCCCAAAGTTTCTAGATATTTTCCAAACCCGGACAACCCTCCGATCAGTCCAACCACAACCGTCGATCCCTCATGGACTGAACTCATCATCGATCCTCCGTCTTCCGCCAAGCTCAGTCCCCTGTCGTCGACACTCAAGCTCTGGCAATCCGGGATCCAGTGTGATTGATTTTTGCTTCTAGTGTGACTGAGATTGATGTGGGAAGAATTTCGTGAAATTTCGAAGAATTTCGAAGAATTTGGGGAGGATTTGATTCAGGGGTGGATTCATTTGCGCGCAGTCTCGATCTCGGTGGGAATCAGGAAGGGATTTGAAGAAAGGCGGTGAATTTGCAGTCTCGGCGGTACATTGAGAGCTTGGTTTGATTGCTAGCGAGTATAATTGGTGTGTGGGTGATTCGAATTGGAGCTGTGTGGGAGCGATGGCGAAGGATATGCAGCTGTGTGGGAGTTTGTGGTTTGAGTAACCCTTGCGAAACCTAGATTGGATTTCGAACGAAATTTCAATCTAGTGGTGAGAAGTTCGGGATTGCGGTGGTGGTGGTGCGACGATGGGGGTGCAGGCTTTGTGGAGCTCTCGATTCTGGGGCTCCAGTGCCGTGTCCACTCTGCCGTTTCTGGTGCGGGATGCGGGTGCGCGGGGGAAGCGGACGGGGTTGAAAGACCACAGAGGCGCCCGGACGAGGATTGGTTTGGTGGATTCGGTCGCTTGTAGGGCGAGTTTCTTCGACGCGGCAGGGTTGCCTGAGGGTCCTGTTACACAAAATCCAAGTGGTGCGCAATGGATGCAACCTTGGTAGTCTTGTGTGCTTATGTTGAAATTCAGAAACGAACTGGGAGTATATTCTTTGATAACTACTGTACCGTGGAATGGCAAACTGGGGTGTAGATATCGATATTATATTGGGCAAGCAATATCTATTGGCGTGTTTGAATTTGCGAACAAACCGGTAGTCGATTCTTGATTAGTGCACCAGGAAATGACATTTACAAACTGGTGAGATACTATGTATATTATGCGATGCACGAACCATTGCAAACCCCCTTGTAAACAGTGTGCTCATGTGCTTGTTTTGCCTCCAGATGATGCACAGAAGCTATCGGTGTCGAAGGACTCCAGGGAAGCCTTCCGCAGCGCCCCACCTCCGGAGCTCATCAACGACGAGTTTTTCGCCCGGATGAACATGGCTCTTGAAGCTCCTCGCCACTCACTCTCCCGTGCTTCCTCCTTTTCCACCGCCTCTTCTTTCGAAGGCAGCTCACTGGACTCCGCCTGTGAGCCTCCTCGCGCCACTGCAGACCATGGCGGCGAATCCCCTACGCCCACCGCCAGTCCTCCTGAGCTCTGCGAAATCCCAAGAGGCGGCGTACAGCTTCCGTCCTCCATTCAAAAGCTGAGACGACGAAAAGGGGAACCATCAGCGGGGTGCGCCATCAAACGGGCCTTCTCCTCTATGGTGTACATGATCAAAGCCTTGCAGAGCCACGCGCTTCAAATCCGCCAGGTCATGTTCTCGGAGACCAGGGACGTGCAGGAGGTCCTGCATCTGGTGCACAAGGAGATGCACTCGTCGTTCGTGTGGCTGTTCCAGCGCGTGTTCGCGTGCACGCCCAAGCTCATGCTGTCGGTCATGACTCTACTGGCGAATTTCACGGTGTTCTCGATGGGGGAGAATCTCGCCATCGCCACTGTTGTGGATACACCACCTGCAATTTCCCAGTTTCTTACTAATCACGGTTCCAATCCGCAAATAGCGAATGTGGAACTTGTGAAGGAAGATTTGGGCGATCGGGATTCGGAGGTGCCGAGTGCTGGCGCTGGAGGAAACTTCAGGTTTCCGGGTTTTGTGGTGGCGGAAGGATTTGATGAGGATTCCTGGCTGACGGGGGCCATGAAGGAGCAAGTGCAGCTGGCGCAAGAGATTGAGACGCGGAGGTTGATGGCGCCCCATTTGGAGAATGATGACTATGGATGCTTTGATCGCACGGATCTGGACTACCAGCTCGCCATTGCGAAAGACCCGTGCAGTTCAGTACTGCTAGCGAATTACGCCCAATTTCTCTTCGTCGTCCGCCGGGACCACAACAGGTACACAGCTTGTGTCGTCCTCAGTTTCACTCAAACTATTACAGTTTCACAGAGACTAATTTATTCATCCTATTATCAGTACATGCAACGTCCGATTCTCTGATTTTAGTAAATTAGAATCCACAATTTGCATTTATTTTAATTTCACAGTGCAACATTCTTGAGCAGTAATGGCATGCCGCTTTTTAAGCACAATGCCTGCTAACAGTTACGTTGAACAAAGTCATGTTTAATTATAACAAATCTAGCAAGCTTAAAGCTTCTGAAATATGAAGGTTCTGAGGATGGCTCATTGATCTGAGGAGGTCTACAAGAAAGTTCGTTTTTGCTGAGTAGGAGAAGAGCCCCTTGGTTCTTTTTTTTTGTGTGTGTCGGATTCCTTCTCACCATCTCATGCCAATTTAGAGGGTGGGCCAATCAATACGGATTCTGTCGAATGTTATCTGCATTAGTCATTCAAAATTTATGGACCCTTGGCCCAGCCTGTAGGGATCATTTTTTTATGATTTTATCGTTGAGTGTTTGATCTGGATTATTGTGTGGCAGGGCGGAGGAGTATTTCCATCGAGCATTGGAAGCAGACCCGCGCGATTCCACGATTCTGGATCGATTTGCGAGTTTTTTGTGGTTGGGGCGAGGGGATCGCCTTGCAGCGGAGCGGGTGTACAAGGCGGCGTTGGCGGCTGACCCCGAGAGCTCCTACAGCGCAGGCAGTTACGCCCATTTCTTGTGGCATGCGGGGGACGGCGACTCCAACAACAGCCACGGTCGTCTGCCCATGTAGTGTACCAATACTGTAGTGAGAGGACTGATTTCTAGAAAAGGAGGACATTTCTCCATTGGAAGTGCACGAAGCACGAAGCACGTGAATTCTTTTGTGTAGTGGGTGAGCTCTGTACAACATCTGTAATTGCAATTGTCCAGGTGCCGTGCGGAGGCGAGGTTTGCAGCTTGGATGCTGTTGCCATTGTATAATGTCAAATGAATGGGTGATATCGATAACTCTGTTATCGACCGATCATTTCACTCTGCTTCTGGCCTCATATTGCAAAGTCCGTCCAAGGGGTTCAACACAAAAGATAGGATTCTATATCTAAAAAAAATTCTGATCGAGCCCGATATACCTATGCTGCGAAAATCCTTGAATTTGGAAACACCTTTCAGCTTACACTTTCTTAACACTACTCCCAACACCAAAAGTGCGGAAATACCTTAATTCATGGAATGTAGCACAGCGGAAAGTAACAGTACAAACATCACAGTTTTGGCACCAAACGGTATCACTGTTGAGATACACTTTTTAGTGTTAACTTGCAAATCCAGGGCAGTCAGGTAGGGAGCGTAGTGTCCCTGTCCAGCGGGTTGAAAGGTCACCCGTGTAAAGTGCAAGTCCAGTCCAAGATTTTGAGACTTCTTGGCTCTTTTACTATCAGAGATGCTTCCATAAGACACATTTTACACTCAACCCTCTGTAAAGACACGCGCTGTAATTGCACATTCCTTTCATATTTTGAAAAAAGTCTGATTGGACGTGCCAAGTTGTGAACATGTGCAAGTAGCCCATTGGAAAACTTCCACATGTCAAGTTAAGAATACATGTGCACTACATGTGCATGAAGCCCATTGGACAACTACCACGAGCCAAGTCTTCGCTGCAGACTGGTTCAGACGGAGCATAGCCTATGCTTAACTCCTAAATGCCCAAGGCCTGTTTTGAGTGACTTGGAATTTGCTCTAAATTGAACAAAATGCCAACATTTTAATAAGTTGTATCAATTTTTTTTAAATTGTAACCATACCAATTCGAACTAGACATGTTAGAGATCTCATAGGAAAAGAAAACACAACAATATCACTTATAGAGTGAAAGATTATAATGTTTTACCATGAGGGTGTTAAAACTGCAAAAAACTTTTAACCCTCTTTTCACAAGTTGAATCTAAAAAAACGGTGACCAAAAAAATATGAGGTTAAAGAGCCTAACATGTATAACCCCAATCAATTTATGGCTTCTTAAAATCTACTCTATAGTTTTTTTAAATGAATTTTGAATGTGATTTTTGATCCAAGATCTAGTGTATTTGAGGCTCATTTCCAAGAGCTCTCAACACTACGGGAAGTCAAGATTGCAATGGGTACCCTTGCACAAAATCTTCAATAGAAAAATCACTATTGATTATTTTCAAGATCGGATTTTTGATGCTAAAACTAGACTTCACAAAGAACTTTTCAAAAATGTTAAACTACTAAAAATAGCAACTTGATTGAGTTTTGTTTGACTTCAAAGTTTTGCAAACACCAGATTTTGGTGCCTTGGGCATTTAGGGGTTAAGATTGGGAGTTTGGGACGGCCCACCTACTGCAAACTTCAACAATTCATGATTTATTCTTATGGTATCCAAATAATTCTTACTTTAGGGCGTCGGAATCCACTCAATAATAAGGACAAAAAAATTCATTCTAATATTGATTACCCACTCAAACCTGCTGGAACCCACAGCAAAACGTTCCTACCGTAGTCGTTGTAAGGAGCTGCAAATACGATTTCCCAGAGATCGAAATCACCCCAAGTCAGATCCGCAAACATTGCGGCGGTGGCTATCGCAAAATGCAACGCATTCACCAGCACTGTGTGCCCACAGACGCAGCTGCTGCCATCCAGTCACTTCCCGCCAGCGACAAAGTTCCTTTCGCAGTACTCGTTCTAAAACAATCGAAACTCAGTTCCAGAAAACTTTCACAAACCTAGCAAATAGCAGCTTGTAATATCAAGTGAAGGAATTCAGGTTCTATTATCTGTGATCCAACCAGGAATCCGAATTTACCCAAAAAGCTAGAGCGTATCAGTATATTCAGTTCCCTATAAAGGTGAAAATCTTCTACAATCAGAATTCAATGGCACAACATTTGCAGCCAACCTGCCAGAATGAAAGATGTTCCATCTCGTCTGAAACTATATATACATGGAGGGGAGATAAAAGTACTAACTGGTTTACCACGCAGTTTCTATCTCTATCGTCACACACAAGATGAGAGACTTTCATAACAACTAACCAACACGACTTTCAACTAGAAACTTTCACGTAAATCACCAATACAATGGCCAGGATAAGCACTCCAATTATGCTTCCCATTATCCATTTGTTCCGTGACATACGTCGAGTCATTGAGTTCAGAATCCGCCGACTCTTCCCAACGTTATCATCCACGCTGTGTAGCTGCAAGCACAACGCAGGCGAGTAATCAGAATCCATCACTGCAAGCCCGCGTCTCTAAAACCCGATTCTATCTACCGAATGCCCATGCTCTAGAAGTGACTGAAAAGGGTCACTCATGCCAAGAATCACTGCTTCGTTCTCAAGCTTTATTCATCAATTCACAGTTAATTGCTCATCACGTCTTCTTAGGGCAGTCTGATGCCTGAATCAAATGCCTGAATGCACCTGCTCCAGTAAAATGACCTAACTAGAAGGCCAGTTCGCCATTCTGAAGTATGAAGAAAAGTCTCACTGGCAAATAGTTCAGTAGTCCCTAGTGAGAATACATAGTCGGGGAAATACCAGTAGTTATTAGTTAACCTATCTATCTATCTCTATAAGCATTCTAAAAACGAAAACTGTTCCCGACTCCAAAGCAAAGTTTTGAGGGTGAAGTAAACGTACAGTGTCATGAGCGTGAATAAGAGTTTGTCTCTGTGACGCAAGATCTTGCAGAATGGACACGCCAAGCTCCTCGGTTTCCAAGAGAGTTCGCTTACTATCCTTAATTCTCTCCCCAGATTGATTCAACCGCTCCGTGGACATCAACAATCGGTCCCTCTGGTCGCGGCTCGGCTGCACAGATGAGAAGGAACATAAATGTAAGTCTCTGGCACCGAATCCTGTAAACTCTGGAAGAAATGCACCGAATCCTGCCTGAAGTTGAAACTTAGTTACTGTCAAAGCACGAGGTTGCATGGTCTTCTGTCATAAAGAAAACTGCTTAGGAATTGACAACCAATATATGATCACGACCATGAGACAGATGACAGGTCATGGCTCACAATAAAAGTATCAAGAAGCAAAGGTCACAAGAGTGATTACGTTCACATAATCGCCCATCCCAGACTCCAAAAGGTCATCCCTAGCACTAGCAGCATCCGTTGAGGCCGACTTCTTGACATCTCGTTTCAAGTTCGTCAAATCAGACTTGTACTCTCTCAATTTGGCAAGTAACATGGCTTTCTGAGTTGGGGGTAGGCTCCTAGCCTCCAGATCCATGCGACGGATCTACACATCGAAGCTGGTTAGTCCAAGCCTTTACAGCATGCTGCCCAATTTCCAATCCCAACACCGACTACCACAACCACATTTACCCTCGGCAAACAAGGACTCAAAAATTACACCCCATAGTGCAATTACTGTGGAACAAACAAATTCCAGAAGGTTCTTCACTGTCTGCTATAAGTTTGAATTAGAAGCGACATTTTTTTAACAAAATGGGAAAGCATAACGTCATGTACAGTTTGGTAATTGGTACTCTGAAAAGCTTGTTAAAATTATAAAGTTACACCAAGATATAAAACATGATGTAAAATCTAGTGTCGCCCACAGTAATTGAAATTGTTGCAGAACAGCAAAAGCTGAAACTACAGCCTCAAAATGTTCAGACCAAATGCTCCACGAAACTGCCATTGATTTCTTCAATCCCTCAAAAATACTCATGGCACAAGAACAATCAATAAATTGAAACGAACTAATCCTACTACAAGCAGAAAGCCAAAGACCAATACCAATGAATCTGCTTCATCGAGCCCGGTCTTCAGTTCAGTAAGCTTGTGCTTCTTTTCCTCTGCAATCAGAAAACAAAACACAAAATACCCCACGTCAATTCACACCCCTTCTCATGCACACGAAACCACGATCAAGGAATAAAAACATAAGAACAAAGGATTCGACTTCCATACCGCCATGGAGCGCAGGAACGGAGGTGCACTTGCGAGAGAGGTTAGCCGACAGCTCGCAGTACTGCCTCTCATAGCCATCGAAGATCTCACTCATGGTGAAGTCCGACGATCACAATGCTACACCGAATGAGAATGAGCACCAAACTGCACCAAAACTCACTTCTGTCAACACCAGGGAATGCCACCACCAAATGAGAGCTCTCAACCCTAGAACCCGGGATTGCTTAGAAAGCACGCGAGATGTCTAAAAACCGACCACAACGTCTCAAAACCTTCTGGAAACACATCAAAACCACGCGGTTTCTGATTCCATAGACTGGATTCCAAAAGATCAAACCCAACATAATCCAGAAGTTCCCAAATTCGATTCCAGAAATTACGAAATTTGACCTTACATATTCAGATTCTATGCATTCAAGCCTTTCAGAGTCGCCAACCCTCAAGAATTAGATATCGAAACCCCCAAAAACGCGAGTAAAAAGCTCTATCCCGTGTCCCCAATCACGTACCTGCACACGAGCTCGATGGATCACACCATCCAAACCCTAAAACCTATGTATGCCTGAAAAGCGAGATATCCCAAAACCAAAACCAAAGCCTCCAAAGGCCATCTCAAAAGATCAAACCCAACAAATTCCGGAAGCCCACAGATTGAATTCCACAAATCGATGTTAGATATTCCCAGTAGACGCAACCAAACCTTTCAGCGTCGCCAGCCCTCGAGAATTAGTTTCCAAAAACCCCAAAACACGAGTACAAAGCTCTATTAAATCACATACCTGCACACGAGCTCGATGGATCACAGCATACAAACCTCGATCACATCCGATGATCGTGTTACAACAGAGTCTCGATGCGACGCGCAGAAACGTGAGCGCTGCTGATGCTGTCAGCGCTGGTGCAGAAGATGCGGGAATTGGGGAAGAGAGAAGAAGCGATAGAGGCAAAATCGACGGGGAATGGGAAGCAGGCACGACGGTGATGGCCGGGAAGGAAGACCAGCGCAGCGTGGGCATCTGTGGATTGCCGTGTAGAAGGATCCCAGAAATTTCTTCGAAACTTCTCCCCGGAGAGACAACTTCCGTCGGCTACGGTGCTGCATTTGCGGTGCTGGTAAGAGCATCAGCATTCGTGCACGGTAAAATTGGCACGCCACAACCGAACATCTAATTACACTTCTCAAGTAACTACAGTACACATACCCTCAGATTCGTTAAAAAAATAACTAAAAAAATAATTAAATATGGCATCTAATGAAATTTTCAAAAATTATAACATGGCATTAGAAGAGATTTGAGGGTTGCAAAGGGCCGCTTCAGGCTGTTCCCACAGCTGGGAACAATCAGAATATAAAAATAATTAAATAATAAATTATTATTATTATTAAAAAATATTTTTTTATTATTTTCTGACGTAGCACACTCTTAGCTATGTCAGATTACTGCTCCTAGGGCGTTCCCAGGGCCTGATAACTCGCAATCTCTTTGAGCCCTCAAATTTCTTCTAATGCATAATTGAATAGTGTAGAAAATATTAATGAAAATAATTTTAATCTTAAAAAAAAACGAAGTTGAAGTTGTGAGTACTGGTAAAGTTGCAAGTATTGGTAAAACCTTGAATATTGGTAAACTTGTGAGTACTCTAAAGGGTCATAGAATATTTTAAACCGTGCTATAGATCACAAAATATTCTAAACCCTCTAAAGTGAACTTCAGAAATCCTAAATTGAGTTACTAAATAAAAATTCAATAAAAAAAAGAAATGATTTTGTATGAAGCCTAACAAATCTAAGCCAACTTATAGTAACACTTAAAGGAATACAAAACCACAAAGTGGCTTTTGGATGAATTCAATTGAGCAAAACATGATGAAGAACTCCATTTTTCATTATTGCATCCACTATTGCTCTAACTTTGGAGAGAGCTTGGACATGTATTTTTTACTCTTATTTTTAGAAATTAGCACTCATATTTGAGAGATGTAAATGGTGCTAGTTAGTGTTGTGAGTTTTGATGATGTTGGGGATTAATTCTTTCTTCTTTGAATTTTTTGTCATTTTGAACAAATTTCTAATATTAGAAGCACAAATTTGGATGTTGCTTGAGGATTTTGAATGTAGTGTGGTATGAATTTTACAACAAGGAAGAGGACATGCCGATTCAGTTGCAGTTTCTCTTTATTCTTCTTAGAGTGTGAATTAAAGTCAGCAAATGTAATCTTATTTTTCTCTTGTAAACCTAATAGCTCTTATTTCCTAATAGTCATGCATTCTATTTATTTGGTGATGTGGTTTCTAAATGACATTTGGCATGATTGCATGAATCTCCTCTTTGAGAATTTTTTGGCATTTAGTAAGAACTTATAGATCTGCACTTGAAAATTTGAGAATTTTCCAAATTGAAATAGAAACTAAATTTGAAAAGCTTCATTTCAGTAATTGAACTTAAATTTTCTTTTAAAGACAATTTCGTAATTAAATTACACTATAAGGATTGTATAGCCCTAATCTAAATATAATGTTCGCAACAATGAACATCGTAGACATCGCATTTTCCATGCCAACCAAGAGGTTAGTTTATATCATCTCCATAATGACGGTGCATATATAGAACGTCATCAACAAAAGGAGTTTTAAGGTAAGAAGCTCGAAAATTGCTCATCTAAGGATTGGTCCACCCTTTTCATGTATTTCTTTGGATGAAAATATTTTTAGCTCATTTTTCAAACAAAGAGAAATAGATGAGGAATCTAATACAAATGGATTCATATTTTTTTGAAGCATTATTGAATTACTTATGAATTTTCAAAGTAGTTGTGTTGTAGGCCCCTATTTATGACCATAGGTCTTCCATGAACCGTGCACTTGCAACTTCTAAAAAAAGATGGGAAAGCAAAGACAGTGATTGGGTCTTGGGATTAATAATATTTTTTTCCTCAATTCATTCGATGACTATCGAAGTAATTTAAGAGTTGCTTCATATCCATTTCACAGCCATTTATAGAGGCAGTTCTTAATGCTTGTGCAATTCTTGAGCTTGTTACTTCATGCCATTTTTCAAGAATTCTACCATCGACTATACTTTCAAGGCTCAAACATCTATATAAAAATTACCATTGTTGAAGACTCTAAAGTTAAAAATGGAGTTTCAATTTTTAGTCATGCATCTTTAGTCATCTTTAGTAAGGTAAACTAGCCCATGACAAGCAAACTGCCTAATGCAAACATCTAAAAAACACCCATTACAATCTTACATCAACCCATAGCAGACTTATTTTAATAAATGAGATTAGGACTTCATTGGGGTGGTTAGTAGCCAAAATCAATGCCTTAGGTGATGGTGATGGAGTTATTACCGTAGTCTGACATGTGTTTTGTTTTTTTTATTAATTCTTTAATGTCAAAAACGTTTTTTTATAAAAAAAATTAAAAGACAAAGAACAAAATTTCTAGAAAATAAATAAGAGCTTTGTTGAAAACTTCACTAATTAATAAACTTGTATTGGAAGGGTTTTGAATTGTGAAAGAGAGAATTTACAAGACCTTGACTATTGAGTTCGCATAGTTTGTTGTGGCTTGGAGACATTCTATATATATTCAATACCTTGAACTGTTAACAAATAAATGAACCACCATCAATACCTTGAACTATTTCAAATTCCAGTTCTTCTATGTATGAATGATTCTCTTAAATTTGAAAGGACATGACATTTTGATCACATTGAAGAAATGACAAATTGTGAAATTATTACAAGACTACAAAACCGAAATCATCATTAATTCATATTAGTGTAAACAAATCACTTTGGTTGAAAAAAATAATTATTTCATCATTGCAAAGACAAAACCTATGTCACACTACGGTAGTGACTGCTTTAAGAACTTCTAACTTTTTAGTGTAAATTCATCATAAGAAGTGATTTTTTTATTCCTTCATTTTGTGGCCATGCTAGGAAATATTGTGATTGCTTTAGGTGGTAAGATGACCATTATAAGTACACTTTTTAGTGGTTTTGGGATAGTCTAGAGACTTGTTTGAGCTAATTGGGTAGCTCACTTCAAAATTTTATAACAAATTTATCCTTTGTCACAAAATATAACATTTCACTTGATCTCTCCATTTCTCATGTTTGTCTTCATATGGAAAAAAAAATTAATTTTCAAAAATGTCAACAAGGCAAACCAACCATTCTGCCTGACTTAGACTGATTTACCTTAGTACAAAAAGTCAACAAGACAAACTGGCCATTCTGCCTGCCACAGGCGATCGGGGTGGATTGATCCCCTCGCTTGGCCTTACCAAAGGTGCATGTAAAAAAAAGCCCCCTATTTTGGACCGATTCAAGGAATATAATTACTTTCATTTGACTATTTAGGGGTCTCTGATCCCAAATATGAATTCAAAATTTGCAAAATAAAATTTGTGCAGAAAACAGAGTCGGACCGCAGGGCCGAGCAAGGGGGTCAGTTCACCCCGGCCCCACAGGCTGATTTACCTTTCTTTGTTGAATTTTTGTCAGTATTTGTTACTTTGTTTATAATAGATACATTATTTACTTCAATATCATTAAATTGGTCATAAAGACTGTTAATATGTTACATTAATGTGAAAAAATTTGGACTCTGAAGTGCCCTCGAGCACTCTATTCATCATGTAGAATATGAACATTGAAGTGAATAGGGTCTGCAAAGTCACATGAGATGAGTATTTTATCCAAATTGGGCACATCAAATGCCTTCAAAAAAGTATTTACAATACCTTTCCATTAGTATATTATATGAACCCAATTTGAAGTACCCCGTATAGCAGGTCACAATGAATTGAAGGTCAGAATCAATTAGCAAAGTCTAAGAGTTCTCAATCAACAAAAACTCCTTGAAACTTGAACTCCTTTCTACAATTGAGGTAGGAAGCAAGGGACTATCATTAAAAGCATTACAATACAGTCTTTTACAATGAAACAACAATTAAAAGCACATTCACGTGATTCATGTACAGTACAGTACATTACAAAAAATTTAAAAATGTGAGAAATAAATCTCATGGACACCCCATCGTTGTCATGAACATTGCGGTCACGGAACTCCACGTGACATTAGCATATAACGAACCATTGACACCACCTACCGCTAAACGGCTGCCTATGACATGGTTCATTTTACATATCCAGGAACCTCTAGCTTGGCACCCTAACATAGTCACCAACTAAACAATGATGACAATAGCTTCTTCCGCACAACACCATGCGCACTAAGTTACCTTCACATTCACACATGCCTCACATCAGAAAAACAATCCTCAAACACCAAAGTGCTCATCTGAGAGGAGCCCTTGCTGCTACAGCGTTACACATCTTCAAGCGTAGTTCAACCGGAAAATGTCGTTGTACACGTAAAAGCTTCCCTGAGGCGTTGGGAGCAGGTGGAACATCTGCAAGAAACATCCTAAGCCTGTTAAACTCTTTTCAAAGTTATTCCAAGAAGCTAACGAAGCACTTGAATCATCAAAACCCTACACAGAATCACCACCACCTCGGAAAACGATTTCCCCCGAAAAAGCCATTTCAAAGTAACTTCAAGAAGCTTACGAAACATCCCCGCTGTGAGAGAATTGAATGTAAGAAAGATCGAATTCATTAATGTCAAAGATGCACCCGGGTTATGAGCCAAACAGCCAAACATACGATCATCCCCTTTAACAGAAATGCCAACCCGTACGCGACGGTTTCTAAGACCAGATCGACGCAGCAACAGCTCAAAATAATATCCAAGCACGCAAACAACAGCGGTAGCGCACGCTTCCATCAGACATTTGCCAAGAAAATCCCGCTGCCTCACTCTCCATCAAACGAAACTACCTCAAATCTTGATCCATTCAGATTCCAAAGAAATCACAAAAAAAAACGCACCTGACTGAACTTCAGCATGTGCTCCTGGTCAGGAAGCTGCAGGTTGCCGCTCACGAACACGACCATGCCGCCCGCGGGGCCCGAAGGCTGGCAGTCCGTGGTCGAGATGTTGTGCTTGCACTGCTGGAAACCGAGTCCGTTGAGCTTGTTGCTGATGGCCTGCGCACCCTGGATCTTCTCGCCCTCGAACGTGAGCATGGATCCCTCCTGGTAGAGACCGATGAGCGCCTGCCGGTTGGTGTCGAACGTGGTGTAGTAGTGATCCACAAACGCCTTGCTCAACGCATCGGGGTCCATTTCGTACAAACTGACGCTCGTTCGATTGCTGATCTCTGCTGCAAGGGCTGCGGGCGCCTTAAGTTATAGCGAGCGTGAGGGCGGGTGCGTGGAATTCACGCACAACGATCACGCAACGCAAGGCAGAGTGGCAAGAGAGAGGAGGGAGCGAGACTGCGAAACAACGGAGTTAGGGTTTCTAGACTCTACAAAGAGCTCCGCCCCTTTCTCCGTTCAGTGAGAATGATCCCCGGACGCATTCACACCGACTAGCGCGAACTAATCTGGATCCAATACGTGGATGGAACTTGGAAGGATGGATGAATTGTCACATCGTAACATCGTGACACATGTCCGAGGATCAGTGGTATTCGCAACTGGATGAACTGGAACCGGAACAGAGATTTTGTGTGCAGACTGAACTGAGTGGGTGCACCTAAGGTAAGGTAGTCTGCTCTAAAAGCGACCGTGCTCTAAAACCGACCACTAACACACAAGTACATTTTGTTTTCTTGAATGTATGAATTATGTACATTTCAGGAGGTG
Source organism: Pseudisothecium myosuroides (assembly GCA_951799445.1). NCBI lineage: Eukaryota > Viridiplantae > Streptophyta > Bryopsida > Hypnales > Lembophyllaceae > Pseudisothecium > Pseudisothecium myosuroides. The sequence goes on along the minus strand of OX637289.1, from coordinate 6,043,525 downwards.
GTTGCATTTAGCCCTTGAACGTCGACGGAGCCATTCTATGGCCGATGGATGATAGAGAATCAAACTGTGTAGGATAGAGATGCAACTATTCATTCTCAAAATTTGTTGTGAAAAGGAAGATCTTCTATAGTAGCTTGACTTTCAATGAGCGCTTTTGCAATTTTGTAAGCCAATGATTCACACGGTAATGCTAAAAGAATGATTTCGAGGGTCACCCTTTGTCCTTTAAGGGTTAGTGACGTGTAGGTTTCAACTTAAAAAATTTGTAGCTAATTTCATGAAGGTCCAAAAAAAGTGAAACAACTTGAGTTAAGGTAGGAGGCTTATAAATTGACCATCTAAAGGATAATGGACCAGGGCTTTTTTTTGGACCCATGTCCCTCCCTCGGGCTTCATTGCACATGCCAATTTTTGGAGGGACAAAGCGGCAGTGGTTAGTTTTGGCAGAATTTGGCGAAGTTTTGCCAGAAAAGAAAGCCCTGTAATGGACCTTTGTAGGAAAATCCATAGAGTGTAACATTTTTTCACACATTTTGGGTAGAAAGGAAAAAGAAAAAAAATTCATTGACAATTTAAATTGTAATTTTTCAAACTTAGAATGAATTAACTGTGAATTTTCAAAGTGAAAGGTGCTGAGGTAGCTATTGGTGCTCATACATTAGGCCAATCTTCAATCAAAATCAGCCTTTGAATGGAGCACTTCAAACTTAGGATGTTTCTATAATTTTGGCTTTCAGAGAATGATCCACAGAAGCTTTCATTTATTTTAGCCTTACATAAATGTATATTTTACTCAAAGGGATTTAAGAATACAATTAAATAGCAAAAAGTGTATTGAACAAACTCTGATCCATTTTTTAAGTTCTTTGTACTAATTCTAACAGTTCTAGAGGACAATTTTAATTGCCCACTTGCAATTTGAGCCTACTACCTTAGATGTCAAGTCTACTAGTATGCCATGTGTCATTGCCACAACCAAAATAGAAGTTAAAATAAAATTTTAATTTCTTAATTCATTAAAACTTTGAAACTCAATGACTTTCATACCATTAGGGGAGATTTGAGGGCAAAGGACGGCCATTTTAGGCCTATTTTTCTTGCTAGGAACTGTAGTACAATGTTAGATTATTTTAATAATTAAAAAAATTAAAATTTTCTTTTTAAAAAATAAAAATATTTGAAAAAAATATTTAAATATTAATATTTGATGTGCCACTCTTAGATTGCAGATATAGAAGAGTTTCCAGGGTTCCCACATCCCGAAAACTCACAGTCTTCTTTATTCCCAAATCTCTTCTAATGTATAGTATGAAAGGTTGTTTTTTGTACAAATAGAAAGCTCTATGCTCAAAGGAGCAGAAGGGCTTTGTTTTGTGGTGTTTGGACATGCAATCTAAAAGTTATGTTTTTTCCAAAGTAAAAGATAGTTTAATTCAATTTTTTAATTTTAAAAAATCCATAACTTTCACACCGTAGGTCCAAACGCTACAAAGTTAGCACAAATAGAAAGCTCTATGTACAAAAGAGTGCATAGGCTTTGTTTTGTGGCATTTGGACATCTATACGATAAGTTAGGTTGTTTGTTTCATTTTTTTATTTTGGTTGTTTTGGTTGAGATGTTGAGATGTAACAAACCGTGAGGCGTCTAGTGGTGTTCTTGGTATTGTTGCAAAGCTCTTGGCAAAGAGGGGTGCACGGACTTTGTTTTGTGGCGTTTGGACCTACAATGTAGAAGTTATTGAATTTCAAAGTTTTTATGAATTGAAAAATTGAATTAAATTATCTTTTTATTTTGGGAAAAATATAATTTTCACATTGCATGTCCAAACGCCACAAAACAAATTCCTTACACTCCATTTTTATGTTTTTTTCAAAATAAAAAATAATTTAATTCAATTTTTCGATTCATAAAAACTTTGAAATTCAATAACTTCAATATTGTAGGTCCAAACACTACAAAAAAAGTTCATGCACCCCTCCTTGCCAAGAGCTTTTCAACGGTACCAAGAGCGCCACTTGACGCCTCACGGTTTCGTAGATATCAACGTATCAAACAAAACAAACAACCTAATTTAAGGTATAGATTCTACTACTGTAGTGTCAATTCTATTTTTCTTCCTACGAAAATCTACGGGAAATTGTTTCAAGGAGTTTAGCTTTTCTTTAAAGGCAATCAACTATTTAAAAGGTTACTTCAAGAGCAAACTATCTTAAATTATGTAAGGAGACCCTAGGAAACTTAGGAACTTCTTATTTATCATATTTAATCAAATTCATATTTGAAATAAGAGACCTTGAGATAGTCAAAAGATGTTGAATAGTACAAAATTAACCATTTCAAAATAGGGGACAAATTTTATTGGCGATTGCTTTTTAGAGAGCCCCACAAATGATTTGGTATCCACCATGGATGTGTGGATATGGATTATATATATATATATATATATATAAACACTTATAGTTGCATATTCCACATATTTTGTTGCAACTACACACATATATAAATTTATCATCCCCGTACTAGAAAAAAATTGAGAATAGTCTAAAAAAATTCAACTCTAATTGGTATTTTTGAGCACAAAGAGTGACTATGTACTCAAAAAGAGTAGCCCCGCTATCCTACATTCACTTGCACCTTACATTCACTTGAAGGATGTTGATGCCAGAAAGTGGTTAGTGGATGATTTCATTGTTCACCATAGAAACAAAGAATACACCTCTAGGTCCAATAATTAGAGCAATTTTGGTGACTACCTTGGTCTTTGGAAGGTGCGTCCTTGAAGGGTTAACCCTTAAATGTTGAAGGGATGACCCTCAAAATCATCCTTTTCTATTACCGTGTGAATCATTAGCCTCCAAAATTGCAAAAGTACTCATTGCAAGTCAAACTAAGATAAATGCACCCATAGTTGATCACGACCCATAGCCAACCTACAGGGGGTACTATTTCCAACCAAGGCTGAAAAGCTTGGAATGTGTTTTTTCAAGGTTAGGACTAATAAGATTATGACACATGTCCCAAGTAGTGAAAAAGAAAATAGGAAATAGTAAGTGGAAAGCAGTTTTTAGATGATCAGAATTGGAAGACTCTAGATATTGGCTATTAGTTCCAGACAACTTTTGGCTCCCAAAATTTATAGTAACTTCGATTTTGGGAATAAAATTACAAAAATTTGGGAATCCACATATTTCTTATCTTTCTACATAGGAAAATTTTCTTGCGCCTTAAATTGCTCATCATTTGCTACGAAATCCCTTGAGTTATCAGAAATAGGTACTTCTACCTTATTGTAGAAGATCTTCCCTTTCCACAACAAATTTCGAGGATGAATAGTTGCACTTTTGTCCTATAGAGTTTGATTCCCTATCATCCATCGGACACAAAACGTCCGCCGCGGTGTTCAAGGGCCAATATGAGACGGTAGCTTGTACTTGAGTTTGTTTGTTTTTCTTACCCAAATGAAACAGAATGTCATTGCAGGGATAAAATACATACTCGCCTGGACTTGAGTTTTGAGTTTTGGCAAACTAAACTAGACTGAAGTCAACTTAGCACTGGACAACAAAAACATCACATCCAACACTGATAAGGTTGCTTTGAAATGCAGCACGTTGGAAACTGGGTCAGGCATGCATTTAGAACTGAAAGTCCACTTCATGAAGCTTGCAATTGAACAATCAAGCAAAAGTTTGCGTAATATTGATGCCCGAGGAGGTTGTCGATAGCTGCAAGGTACAATTTCAATACAAAGTCTACCATGCTGCTAACATGATAGCGTATTGGTCCCTTTTCATTCTGAGCTAATTGCACAACTTTTAAGGTCGGAGCACCCAAAACCTAACCTGTATCCAAAGGCGTCACTTTCTAGGTAAGGCAATGATTCTAAAACCTAAATTTAGGTCAACAAACAATAAGCTATCTATGGTCTATCTAGATTGAGGTTTTAAAATAACTATCATGTTTAGAAAGTGACGCCATTGAGTACAAGTTTGGTTTGGGGTGCTCCAGCCCTATCGTGTATTGGTCTAAGCAGTTATGTGACTCACTAGTTTTTTAGTTTTTTTTAAAGAAATGAACGGAATTTCATTGCCAAGAAACATAATATACAACCAACCACAAATGGCTTGGCACAAAAGCAAATAAGACCAACAGTAACCTACAAGACCGACACGTGACTGGACAACAACATAGCCCTCAGTCAAGGCTCAGTGGGGGGTTGTGAGGCTAGCCACGCTGACTAAACTCCTTCCCAGCTGCATCGGTTGTCGCTCACGGAGGTTGAAAGATAAAAACCTCTACAGGGCCAAACGCAATCCATTGGGGTTGGCCTTCCATCATCCGAGCAAATACCTTTGATATGCATCTTTACTTATTGAAAGTCTCGACTAGCGCCCGATGTGCTTGTGGTGCTCTCTTTCGCTTGCGTGACTCACCAATGTTTGGGAAGTTTCTAGAGCTGCCCCGGTAATTTGCCTCTTCTTTGTAGAAAGAACTAGGGGGTTTCAAGAGCATTGGTTGCATTATTTCCTTATTAAAATCTCCTAGTTTATTTCAAATTCTCACTAGCCTAATTCATGTCTAAAGAATGACCCATCTTAACACTACAATGCCTATAGAGACACAAGACATTATTTTGATGAATGAAAGCAAACATAAACAATGGAGAATGGAATTGAAAAATAAGAATTTCATTTACTATAATTTTTGGATTTTGTGAATAGTATTTCATTTGCATATACCTCTAAGAAGATTGTACCCCAAGAAGATACTAGGGGAGTTTATTGTGACAAAAGTACAAACCTAACAAAGGTTATTTTAAAATTATGCACCTTAAAAATTAGAAAATAATTATTTCTACTATATGGTATCACTATTATCATAAAAGGTATTATATGTAACACAGAGTACTATATAAGTTGGGCATATTGCATTAAATTGTACAACTAATGAAGGGTGGCCTAAATTAATTATTAGTGCCTAACAACATATATGCAATTAATAAATTCCTAGTTTTAGAATTACAAGTAGAGAAATTTGTAGGTTTTGTCAATCCTATCTTTTTTTCCACAATCTCTACTTGTTTCATATGTTGGATTGATGTGGTTTAAGACTTAGAGCTTTCTAATTGCACTTTCTAAATCCACATCAATGTAGCCTTAGAAACTTGTCACCTTGTCATTTTGTGTATCCTTTAATTTGCCTTGTTGTTTCAATTATATATACTATATTGAATTTTTTTTGTTATAGTTGAGAAGCGGGTGGTTCGCATTAGTTAGGGCATTGTTTTTGGATGCAATATTGGATGCAACATTTGGAAGATTTAGGATTGCCATAAGGTTTTATGAGGAGATTTTGAATCATGCTTAGGATTTTTTGCATTTCTTTCAATGTACATTGCATTTGTAAAAAGCTTGGAGAATGATATGTAGGTAAATTGCCATTTCAGGATTTGAAGTCTAGGGTAGTAAGTGGCGGGGATTTTTAAGGAAGTGCATGGCTTTTGGCATTATGTTTGTATAAAGTATAGGATTGCTAGTTTTCTGCGCACATTGCAGGTGTTTACTGCACATGGTAGGTGCTGTTAGCAACTTCTTTTTTTGTTCTTATTGTAAATCTTGTAGGAATATAGTTGTACATAGTATGTTCTTAATGGTGTCTTTTAGTAAGAGTGCCTTTGGACATAACTTTCATGTGCAATGTTGTTTTGTGCCTTATGTTATTATACTCTAGTAATCTTGCACCAAGTATAGCAAACTTATTAAATCCATAAATCCATTTCAATGTTTACAACTTTACTAAGTGTTAATTTTGTCTAGATGCAATGATGTGTTTCACATGGTTTAGTGCATTACTGCATGTTTCAATGTATTATACATTTCAATTGTACACCCTAAATCAATGTTGTGCAATATTCCTAGCAATATTTTACAACGTGGTAAAGGTTTACTACACAAATGGAGATGCTCCAATAAGTAGACAACATCACCCGTTGAAGTTTTCACAAGTTTTGTCCTATGACATTTTGTTGCATATTTTATATTAGTTACAACTAACTGACAATATTTTTGAGATACAAAAAAATTCTAGCCACACTTAACCCTGTAACAACACGGTGGCCTAAAAGTGTCTGATGGATGACAGAGAATCCTTCTATTCAAGACAAAAGTGCAAATATTCATCCTTAAAAATTTGTGTGAAAAGAGGAGATCTTACAAAATAGTTTGACCTCCAATGAGTGCTCTTGGATTTTTTTTTTAAGCAAATGATTCAAAAAGGAACCCCAGGGCGGCCGGGGTCAAGACGTTATACAGTTCATTCATCCATGCAATACTGACCTGGAAGCTTCAGACTTATCCTGATACGTGTCGGTGTGAATGCGTTCGAGGATGTGGATATTTGAATGACTTAGGACTGCAAACCCTAACTTCGTTTTACGCAGACTCACTCCAACTCGAGCTCTGCCTCGCGTTCTGTGATCATTGTGCGTGAATTCCACGCGCCCGCCCTCGCGCTCGCTATAAGGCCCCTGCAGCCCTTTCAGCAGAGATCAGCAATCGAACGAGCGTCAGTTTGTACGAAATGGACCCCGATGCGTTGAGCAAGGCGTTTGTGGATCACTACTACACCACGTTCGACACCAACCGGCAGGCTCTCATCGGTCTCTACCAGGAGGGCTCCATGCTCACGTTCGAGGGCGAGAAGATCCAGGGCGCGCAGGCCATCAGCAACAAGCTCAACGGGCTCGGGTTCCAGCAGTGCAAGCACAACATCTCCACCACGGACTGCCAGCCTTCGGGCCCCGCGGGCGGCATGGTGGTGTTCGTGAGCGGCAACCTGCAGCTTCCTGACCAGGAGCACATGCTGAAGTTCAGTCAGGTGCGGTTTTTTTTTGTGATTTCTTTGGAATCTGACTGGATCAAGATTTGAGGTAGGTTTGTTGGATGCAGAGTGAGGCAGCGGGATTTTCTTGGCAAATGTCTGATGGAAGCGTGCGCTGCTGGGTTTTTTTGTGTGTTTGGATATTATTTTGAGCTGTTGCTGCGTCGATCTGGTCTTAGAAACCGTCGCGTATGGGTTGGCATTTCTGTTAAAGGGGAAGATCGTATGTTTGGCTGTTTGACTCATATCTCGGGTGCAGCTTTGATATTAATGAATTCGATCTTACATTTAATTTTCTCACCGCCGGGATGTTTCGTAAGCTTCCTGGAGTATTTCGAAGTGATGTAGGTTTAGGCTGTGAAATGCGTGGATTTAGAGATGCTATTGTTTGGGCTCAACAGATGATTCAGGTGTTTCTTTAGCTTCTTCGATAACTTGGCAAAGTATTTAACAGACTTAGGATGTTTCTTGCAGATGTTCCACCTGCTTCCTACTCCTCAGGGAAGCTTTTATGTGTACAACGACATCTTCCGGTTGAACTACGCTTGAAGATCGGAATGCTCTTGTTTCTCGTCACACTTAGTTGGTGAGACTGAATGTTCCGTGCTTATGGCATCGCGAATCCGTGGTCGGGAATCGTGATCAATGTGGTCGAGTTGGGGACTGTGTTAAGTTGCTAAGTTAGTAGTCCCTTTTTAATGTGGAATGAGCCATTTCATAGATAGACATTTTAACAGTAGGGCGGGTTCATAGTTCCTTGCTTATTTATGAAGAGCCCTAATAGCATTGTCCGTGGTATCCGATGTGGTCTCATTTTGGACACTGTTTATTCGTTTCACTTATATATAAAAAGATGTATTGTACATGAGGCGATTTTTTTGTATTTTTCGTACCTTAGAAGATATCTTGATGGGTGTGTTGTTTGTGCGGATGGTCGATTCTTTTCTTGGACTAGGCATTCAGGTTAGCTGAACATAGTGTGGAAAGGATCCTTCTGTCCTTTTCTTGGTTTTGAGGACGGATGCTTTGGAGTATCTGTTTCTAAGTACGGAATTAGGTCTGATGGGCATTTTTACTGCCTAAGCCCTTCCAATGTATGTCGCCATATATTGCATTTGCTGTTGGTACCAGACAGGTTTTCGTCAGTTATTTTAGTTTTTTCGGCTGTTTCAGGTTTGCACTGATACACTTGTTCTCATTGACAACTGGCAGTGGTGCAAATACTGCTTTGGAGTGTGGATTTTAATTTTACAGTAGGTTACTGTTAGATTTACAATACGATAATAATTTCAGGAGTTGTTGATGTTCTGGAATGGAAGGCAATGGTTATACAGCAAGCAATGCTTTTTAAGTATCAATTTCGGAGTACTATGTGAATACAGCTCTCGTCCTGTTCATATTCCAAGGAAATAATTACTGTATGTGATTTTCTCTTGTAGGTTCCCTATTTGAGGATTGACGTGGAAATTTTCAGAATGTGGAAAACATCGCCTTCTGAAGTACAGAATGTGTTGAGTCTCGTTTTAGGTGCTGTACTTAAGTTAAGTGCTCGTCACTTGTGTGTTCGAGAGTTCGTGCTCTTCAACGGGATTCTGTATAGACATAGGTTAGGTACTACTACGGTGGTGCCGACTGTGAGTCTTGAGGTTGACGCTGGGATATGGCTAACTTAACCTCGGGCATGGAGTACCTAAACTCATTGAGTCCCTATCTATGGATCCAGTAGAGATTGGAAAACGTGAAATCATTTAGAACTTCATGCAAACAAGACAGATGTTAGAAATTTTGTAGTGCATCAAATGGTCCCAGAAATGTTGCAATCCATGTTGTAGAAGATCTCCAAATATCACGATATTCATCAGTGTATTGCTATGCTCCGTAATACATTAACATACCACAATATGTGCTGTTACAAGATCATATATTATTGTGTATTAATAGTTTATACAATTGCAATTTGCATGTGCTGTTTTTTAAAGATCATAAAGTTTTTAGATATTTGAATTGACCTTATGATCTTGTCATAAGTGCATGAGTAATTGCTAGAGGCATGTAGCATCCAACACCCTAATTGTATATAGAGTGTGCCTTTCAACTTTGATATTCAACAAAAATTTAAGAGAAATTTTACATCTGAATTTGCTTCACTAGAAGAAATGAGTTTGCTTTGATTTCTATATGTTGTAAATATGACGAGGTTCAATCACTAATTAATAATGTACAAACATTTCAATTATGCAAGTGTGCCTTGTGTCGTTGCCACTGAAACTCAATAACTTTCACATCGTAGGTCGGAATGCCACAAAACAAAGCCCGTGCACCTCTCTTCACAGAAGGCTTTTTGACGGTACAAAGAATGTGATTCGGGGACGTATAGTCCAAGAGATCTCATCGTAACAAACAAACAAACAACCTAACTTAATTCCTAAATGCCCAAGGCATTTTTTGAGCTTCTAGGAATTTGCTCTAAATTGAACAAAAAGCCAACATTTTGATAAGTTGTATCATTTAAAAAAAAAATGTAACCATTCAAATTCAAAGTAGACATATTAGAGATCACATAAGAAAAGAAAACACAACAATATTACTTATGGATTGAAAGATTATAATGTTTGATCATCTTCTCACATGTCAAATCTATAAAGTTGGTCACCAAAAAAATATGAGGTTAAAGGGCCTAACAAGCATAACCCCAACCAATTTATGGCTTCTCAAAATCTACTCTACAATTTTTTAAAATGAATTTCTAATGTGATTCTCTCTCCAAGATCTAGTGTATTTGAAGCTCATTTCTAAGAGCCTTCAACACTACAAAAAGTCAAGATTGCAATAGACACAAGAATGGACACCCTTGCACAAAATCTTCAATTGAAAATCATAATCAATCATTTTCAAAATTGAATTTTTGATGCTAAAACTAAACTTCAAGAAAAAAATTTCAAAAATATAAAATACTAAAAATAGCAACTTGATTAGATTTTATTTAACTTCAAAGTATTGTTGACACCAAAATTTTGTGTCTTGGGCATTTAGGAGTTAATGTATGGAAAGTGGTGATTACACCATGAATTTCAAAAACAAGTATTATATGTCTCTTAATTGAAAATTGAAAAACTATCCACATACAAAATATTCTTCTTTATGGAAATTAAAAAGTGTATATATAGATTCCAATTATAGAAAATAATTCAATACACAATATATTCAATGTATAATCAATTTTAGAAAGAATTACCCCTAGTACTTAAGCCGGGTTAATTAAAATAGAGTGAAACAAAGGTTTTTGAACAAACATCAATCTATCCAATAAAATAAAGAACTTATTGAATTTTTATAGAAAATTTATGTAGATGCTAGCATTGACATGTAAATCAAAAGAAATCTCAACTTTGATGTTCACATATCACATTTAATTCCCAAGCTCAAGTATTTTATTTCCATAATTATTTAGGTTCATACAATATTCACTAACCATTTTATCTTATAGATAAATCATCAATTAATGATGAAGCTTCTTAAGACAAAGCCAATTTGCTTATTTTTTCAACTGTCTAATATTTAGACATATTAAAATTTATTTTCCTACCATCTAAAATTTACTCTTTTTCCAACATCCTAGAATCTTTGTTTTTTCAATTTTGAAAATATACCTTAGATTGAGACCTTAGACTATCTTTATCCAATGTACTTCCGTAATTAGTAACCAAATTGACCCTCCTCCAATTTTCTATTCATTTATCCCTTTGTATATAAACTCAAAGTACAAATTAAAGTTCAAATTCCAATATCTAAATACAATAGCAACTTTCTAAATACTTTTATACTATCTATTGCATATTGGAGAGCGAGGGTGGGTAGATGGAGGGTGAATCCTTGGACAACTCTATCCAAAATCCTCCACCCACACTTTCCAAAAACTTTAAGAATTTTTTTTCAAGAAATTAGAAAAAACAAAAAGGTGCCATGGTGGTGTCAAATTCAACTAAACTTCATTTCTTTGTGCCGTGTGATTAAAGTCCAAAAGGTTGTGGAATATGAATATGAATTTTACTCATGAGTTGTCTATAGACCATTTAATACTAAAATCCAAATCATCAAATAAGTGTATTCATGGGCTATTGGGAGAAAATGAGCCAGTGTGATTTTGATTTCCACAATAACAATTATGGAGGGACCAAGGAAAGCCATAAAGCTTGTCCAATATATTCTCAAATACATTATACAAAACTCCTTATTTCCGCCTTCAGACCTAAATTTTCTTTTTAGAAAAATTCCAAATGAAACGCTTAAAATCTTGTAGAAATGAAATTGTTTTTGAAGATATTTCTATATTATAAAATTTTCCAAAAATGATATAAAAATGATATTATTTTCCACTAAATTAACATTCACACCATCAAATAGTATACTATAGTATTACATAGAATAGTAAAATTAGGTTGCCTTAACAAATAGATTGCCTTATCCCAAGAAAGTTATTTATAAGTCATCAAAGTTAACAAATACTTCTACATATATTTCCAGGTTCATGAGCCAATTACAACAACACCTAATTCAAAAGTAGTGCATTCTTATATAGCAATAATAAATATTTATTCGGGGTCAAATGTCGAGAAATTAGTATAGGGCAAACTAATTTCACTATTTTGTGTAGGTGATAAAGCTCATACTATTTTGCTTGTAGTGACAAGATGTAATGAAAGTTTGTGTGTCAAAATTAGGGTTTTAACACTTCATATCTATTTGACATTGTTGAAATTGCAAACCATAAAAGACATGATTCTAAAGTAGGAGGCTCAAACTCCGACCGGGCAATAAAAACAAACATGACTCAGAGGTACATTTTGCTTTCTTCAATGTACCAACTATACACATTTCAGGAGGCGATCGCTTTTGATGACCACAAATGACTATTTTTTTCCAACTTCAAAAATTTGTAACTAATTCCACAAAAGTCCAAAAATATGAAACGGCTTGGGTTAAGGTAACACGCTCTGAAATTGCACAGGCTCTAATATTGCCCACCCTATTCAAATGTACACTGCTTGTACATGTAACTATTTCATAGCCTTCAGCGATGTACAAACAGTGTACATTTTAGGGGGTGGGCAATTTTAGAGCCCTATGCCACTTCAACTTCAAAATTTTATAACTAATTCTAAAAAACTCCAAAAAATATGAAACGACTTGGGTTAGATGCCAATTCCTCTTGTCTTTCAAGAAAAATTTACTGAAAAATATTTCGAGACATTTTACCTCCCAAAAATTCAGTTTCAGCTCTTAGGTGGGCAATTTCTGAACCTGTTACCTTAGATGTCAATTCCACTTGTCTTTCAAGGAAATTTTACTGAATTTTTTTTCAAGATGTTTAGCCTCCTCCAAATTCAGTTCCAAGCCTTAGATGGTCCATTTATGGACCTCCTACCTTATCTATATAAATTTCACTATGGAAATAATTTTATGTGTATGATCCTCCATGCATTTGTAATTATGATCAAAATTATACGATTATTTAATCTCAAAAAAGTGACATTACATGGCAAATTAAAGTCACTGATCAATAGTTCGTTAAGGCGAACGTGGACGGAAGTTGACGGCGGAATTGACGGAAGCAATCGTTGAGTTCTGATTGTTCGCAGTGAGGCCCGACGAAAGTTCCTTGAGCTCGTGGTGGTTTTCAGATCCAGCCGGACCAAGGGAGGCTCGATGCGCATCGCTCTCTAACCCTAGGACCGATTGCAAGCTCCGTCGATTGCGTACTCTCGGAGTGACGATTTTGGTCAACATTTTTCCGAACGTGCGATTTTTTTGAGGGTAGAATCGCAGGAAACGGTGTTGTTTTTAGGAAGATCGGCTTGGTTTTGTGTGCTCTCGTATAATGGTGACAGGTTTCGTGGTTTAGATCGTTTTTGGTGAAGGTTTGTTGATGTGATCTGATTGACAGACCGAGACTAGGAGAAAAGGGAGAGGGAAGGGCGAATCAGCCAGCAATGGCGACGGAAATGCCAGCAGGGAAGGCGCACTCGAAGCTGGAGAGAGTAGTGTCACCAGCACTGGAGAAGGTGATTAAAAATTCCTCATGGCGCAAGCACAGCAAGCTGACGCAGGAGGCGAAAGCTGCGATTGATAAGCTGGCTGCGAATGACCTAGAAGCTGCTGCCAGTGCGTTTGAGAGTCCATTGTATGAAGATAACGGGTTGTGTTATAGTGCAGCTAATGCGGAGTTGATCCTGCAACCTCTGATCGGAGCTTGCGAAACTGCATATCCCAGGATTGTGGAACCAGCTCTTGATTGTCTTCAGAAGCTGATTGCGCACGGGCATTTGCGCGGGGATATGGATACTCTTACCCCTGATAACAAGCTTTTATTGGAGGTACAGTTCTTCTTTTCCGTCTTTCTGTGGGCTGAGATCACATATTATCATGCGAGTTGCCGGAATGTAGGAGTTCGGAACCAAATTTGTGAATCGTTATCAGAATAACCCTCCTTTTCGTACCGCGTACATGCCAATCGCTCTTTTGGGGGGATTAAATCTTCGTTTCCAGAATACCTGCTTTTCTACCGGTTCAGCTGTGTATAACAATTCGTGGCATTGTGCGGAATGAAAAACCTCTTGCAGTCGCTATGTGTATTTTGCCGTCCACTTTTATCTAGTTTAGATCCAAATTTTGAGACTGCAGAATTTTGAGACAATAAAGCAGCATGGCATGCGCAGGTTATGGAAGGAGTGTGCAAGTGTTACGATATGGCAGAGGATGGCATTGAATTACTTGTTATGAAAACCTTATTGTCCGCTGTGACTTCCACCTCATTGCGAGTGCATGGTGATAGTTTGTTAAAGGCAGTCCGCACTTGCTATAACATATACTTGGGGAGCAAGTCTCCGGTCAATCAAACCACGGCAAAAGCATCCCTTACCCAAATGTTAGTGATCGTATTCCAGCGGATGGAAGCAGATTCTTCTACTGTGATGGTGCAACCAATTGTTGTAGCAGATCTTATGGAGCCAGCTGAGCGGTCAAACACGGATACAAATGTAACACAGTTTGTCCAAGGTTTTATTACCAAAGTTGTCCAGGACATTGAAGGCGTGATAAGTCCAGCTCCGGCCTTAAAGACCATGAAATCCATGAGGTATGATGGGGCCTTTGACACAGCCACAACCGCAGATAGCAGCAACGCACATGATATATTAGAATCGACTGACAAGGACATGTTGGATGCCAAGTACTGGGAGCTCAATATGTACAAGAACGCGCTTGATCAAAATAGAAAGGGCGGTGAATTGGCTGATTCAGAGATGGGGGATAAAGACGGGGATGCAGATGTTCAGATTAACAACAAGCTACGTCGGGACGCCTTTTTGGTATTTAGGGCACTTTGTAAGCTCTCTATGAAGAATGCTCCTCAAGAAGGCCTTGCAGATCCCTTTGCTATTCGTGGGAAGATTGTAGCTTTGGAGCTGCTTAAAATTATGCTGGAAAATGCTGGAACAGTCTTCCGAACCAGTGACAGGTACAGACATTAACGTATAGCTTAATTGAAAGTTCAGGTCATTTTTTAACTTCAGAAAGATTTTCAGCGTAATGTGAAATGTCACTGAATACGACTCCAAGTGTCTTCAACAATGTGGTATAACAGAAAAGCTCAAGATGATGAACTTGCGATTTGTCATAAGTGTCAGGTTATGCAGCGCAGTTCTGACTGCTCTCTTTAGGTTAATGAGAAGCAAATCTGTGTTTCTCAAAATTAGCCACAATCAGTGTCTTGCGCGAGGAAAATTGCTTTCTGGAACTATTGCATTCTCTGCTGTTTTGAGATACCATCTCATACGTGATGGTCTTGGACATTCATCGATATTCACTGGAGAGTTTTGACCGGTTGTTGCAGGTTTTTGGGTGCCATCAAACAATACCTATGTCTTTCATTGCTGAAAAATAGTGCATCGTCGATGATGAATGTGTTCCAGCTCTCTTGTTCCATTTTTATGAGCCTGGTTTCAAGATTTAGGGCTGGTCTTAAGGCGGAAATCGGGGTTTTCTTCCCTATGATTGTGCTTCGAGTGCTGGAAAACGTTGCACACCCGAACTTTTCTCAGAAGACTATTGTTCTTCGGTTTTTGGAAAAGCTTTGCATTGATCCACAAATCCTCGTGGACATTTTTGTCAATTATGACTGTGACGTAGATTCGTCTAACATTTTTGAAAGGCAAGTTCACTTTCGTTCTGTTCACACCCGCTTATGACTTTTGTCTCATCCTCTTATTATCTATTTATGTCTATCTTTGTGTGTTCCTATTTTATGAGGAAGTTGAGATTATATTGAGAGGCTACCAATCAATATGTAGATTGATCATTAACGTGAATGGTTATGCAGGATGGTTAATGGTTTACTGAAGACCGCGCAGGGTGTACCTAATGGTGCAGAGACCAGCTTGAACCCTGTTCAGGATGCGGCTCTGAAGCTAGCAGCTATCAAGTGCTTGGTTGGTGTGCTGCGGTCGATGGGTAATTGGTTGAACCGTCAATTACGGCTTACAGATTCTTCTCCATATATTAAGTCTAATGATGGTGATGAAAATACAAGTGAAGCAGGTGACATTCCGTCTGCACTTGCACCAGCTCTTTCATCTGAAACAGGGGAAGAGAGTATTGAGAAGATTGATGAGAAGAATGGCGATGTTAGCAGTACCTCTGAAAGTCGTCCGGCTGAGGAGACATCAGAAGCAGCCACGTTTGAGCAACGACGTGCCTATAAGCTAGAGGTTCAGGTATTGATCACACTGAACAATCAAACTACGTATAAATACATGTGCGTTAACGAAACTTTATTACTAGAGTCGTTTCTTACGAGGATTTTGATTTGCAGGAAGGTATTGCGTTATTCAATAAGAAGCCTCGCAAGGGCATTGAGTTTCTCATTAATGCCAATAAAGTAGGAGACACTCCTGAGGAGGTGACTAAATTTCTCCGGAACGGCAGTGGCTTGGACAAAGCCATGATTGGAGATTATCTTGGAGAAAAGGAAGACTTCGCTCTCAAAGTGATGCACGCTTATGTGGATTCTTTTAATTTCCAAGGCATGGAATTTGATGAATCGATTCGAGCATTTTTATCGGGCTTCAGACTACCTGGCGAGGCTCAAAAAATCGATAGGATCATGGAAAAATTCGCTGAGAGATTTACCAAGTGCAATCCCCGGGCGTTTAGCAGTGCAGACACAGCATACGTTCTTGCTTACTCTGTGATCATGCTCAACACTGATGCCCACAACCCTATGGTCAAAACCAAGGTCAGTTTTTGTCAGATAGTTTCACTCTGCATGTGTGTGAATGTTTTTGCTCTTAATTTTGCTCTTGCATAGTAACGATAAACTTATATTATTGTTGTCTGAGTTTCTGGTTGATTTCTGTACAGTGGCGCTATGCTTGGCCTGTGCCAGGTGCTCCTGTATCCATGGATACTTTCAATATGTAAGGATGTTTTTTGCAATTTACGCTTCATCTTGTGTGTGCTTCTCAGATGTCCAAGGCAGAGTTCATTCGTAACAACCGTGGGATTGATGATGGTCGGGATATCCCAGAGGACTTCATGAGTGCTTTATATGATCGCATAGTGTCGAATGAAATTAAAATGAAGGCCGATGCCATGGCACCGAGCAAGCAACAGCCTGCTAATTTAAACAGAATACTAGGACTAGATGCCATCCTCAACATTGTTGTGCGGAAGCCTCGCGAAGATTCTAAGATCATGGAAACAAGTGATGATGTCATTCGTCATATGCAGGAGCAGTTCAAGGCCAAGGCTGGCAAATCTGAGTAAGATTCTTGCCTGGGGAACGGTAAAATAGATAGAAAGACAGAGACCGGTTTCACTGGATGTCCACTACCGTATAAATTTTACCAATAATATGTTTGATTGGAAGAACAAGACGCTATATCAACTGTGTCACCTGGAGTTATACATTGTGACACTTTATGGTCGCATGACACTGATTCTCGTAAATAGTGTTAGTATGGCGGGCTGGTAGAGGGACTTGACGTGTTCTTGCCTTCTTACATTGATGGCGTGCCTTCATTAGCAACCAGAAGTTGAAATGGAGTAAGAAGTGATGGTTTCTATGAAAATATCCTAGTGATTATTAAGGTATATGATGAACTAGTTACATTGCTTGTTATGGAGAAATTACTTGCAATTCGTGATCTTGATATTAATTTGCATGATTTTGTGATACAGGTCGGTTTATTATGCAGCATCAGATGTAGAATTGTTGAGGCCCATGGTTGATGTTACATGGGCTCCCATGCTGGTGGCGTTCAGTGTGCCGCTTGACAAAAGTGAAGATGAGGTGGTTACTTTTCAATGCCTTGAGGGTTTTCGTCATGCTGTTCACATCACTGCCGTCTTGTGCATGCGCACACAGCGTGACGCATTCCTTACATCTCTCGCTAAATTTACATCACTTCATTCTGCTGCAGACATCAAGCAAAAGAATATTGATGCTATCAAGGTATTGGTGCTTTTCTGGGGTTTTCTTATCATTTCAAACTTTTCTGTGAATAGAAATGTTTATAGTGGTGCTTGTCCTCCTAATGAACTTGTTAAGTTATGCCCTGTTCATCAACACTTTGACTCCACAAGTAGTTACAAAGATTCTCTAATGGCCTGTGGCATTGCAGGCAATTATCTCCATTGCAGACGAAGATGGAAACTACTTACAGGATGCTTGGGAGCACATTCTGACTTGTGTCTCACGCTTTGAACATCTTCACCTTATTGGTGAGGGTGCGCCGCCCGATGCTACCTTCTTTGCAGCCCCTCAGAATGAATTAGACCGACGGCAGTCTGTCAAGGGCCCAATTTTGCCTGTTCTAAGGAGAAAAACACAAGGGAAGTTGCAGTATGCGGCTGCTGCAGCGCGAAGAGGGTCTTACGACAGTGCTGGCGTAGGGGGTGGATCTGCTGGAGTTGTCACTACCGAGCAAATGAACAATCTTGTTTCTAACTTGAACATGTTAGAGCAGATTGGCAGTTTTGAGGTGAATAAGATCTTTACTCGCAGTCAGAGGCTGAATAGTGAAGCCATTGTGGACTTCGTCAAAGCGTTATGCAAAGTATCCATGGAAGAGTTGAGATCGCCAAGTGACCCTCGAGTATTCAGCTTGACCAAAATTGTGGAGATATCGTAAGTGATCAATCTTATATTGTTTATACTTTTATAGTTTCTGATTTTCGTCAGTGAGTTTATTCTTGTGATTTTTTGCGTTTATTTTACGAAATTCCAGTTAAATTGAATTGTCTATCACATGCGAGTGTCATGTGTTCTGCCATTACTTAAGAGTGACTAAGCAATGGTCCCTCTCTCATTATCAATGATTCTTGATGTAATTATATAATGAAACATACTTGCGTTAACATTCTAAGATGGTTGTATTTCGGCAAATATTTAATTAATTAGTTTGTGTTTGCAATCATTACAAGGACTGCACACACTCATCTAACACTTTTGGTGTGCAGGCATTTTAATATGACTCGTATCAGGTTGGTCTGGTCGAAGATGTGGAGTGTACTTGCTGACTACTTTGTAACAGTCGGTTGTTCAGACAACCTTTCTGTTGCAATGTACGCTATGGATTCGCTGCGGCAGCTTGCCATGAAGTTTCTAGACCGTGACGAGCTTGCAAATTTCAACTTTCAGAATGAGTTCATGAAGCCATTTGTCATTGTTATGCGCAAAAGCAGCTCTGTTGAAATTCGAGAGCTGATAATCCGATGTGTTTCTCAAATGGTCTTTGCGCGTGTGGGGAATGTCAAATCCGGCTGGAAAATCATGTTCATGGTACGGTTTCCAGTTCTTCTTTTTCTTCATTATCTTGTTTCTTTTTATTTATGTGAACTGCCTCAGATTTATACACTGAGCATGCTCTTGGTCAGCTTGGCATGTTAGATACTGGAATCTGCTGCTCTGTAATTGTCGTACTGAATCTATTTTGTTTTTCCAAAGCTAACATTCTGGAGCTATTTAGTAGACATATGTATATGTGAACGCTATGTATATAGCTGGTCGTTTGGTGAAGGGTTCTAGAAGTTTATTTGCGTTGTTTGCTAAAAGTAACGTGTATTTTAGCAGCCTTTTGTAGATAATAAAGTCTGTCACGTCTTCCTTCTGTTTATGTTTAGAGTAACTTTGTCATGCGTGCAGGTTTTTACTACAGCAGCTACAGACGAGCACAAGTCTATTGTTCTGCTTGCATTTGAGACAATAGAAAAGATTGTACGTGAGTACTTCCCTTACATTACGGAAACAGAGACCACCACCTTCACAGATTGCGTTAATTGCCTCATAGCATTTACAAACAGCAGGTTCAACAAGGACGTTAGCTTGAATGCTATTGCTTTTCTTCGCTTCTGTGCCCTCAAGCTTGCCGAGGGTGAGCTTGGTGCTGCTGCACGAAGCAAGAGTGGAAGGTCTCTGATGTCTTCTGAAGACAAAGAATCTCCCACCTTCACTGACAAAGATGACCATCTGTACTTTTGGTTTCCTCTTCTTGCTGGTGAGTTGGAATGTGACTTGCTTTCACGTATTATTTACTGCTCTTGCATTTCCATGTATATGATCCAATAGCCATTGTTAGGTGAGTGATTTCACGTGATATTTCTAATCAAAAGCACTCGTGATTACAAGTCTTTTGCCTTTGTGCTCTTCGTGAACTGATATGTCAAAGAGTGGTCAAGAGCTATATGATATAGTGGACAAAGCAGGGCTTGATGGTGCTATTTTCTTCTTCTTTCTTCTTTTCTCCTTTATCACTCAAATGATCTAATGGACTTGTCATTTGTTACAGGATTGTCGGAGCTTACTTTTGACCCTCGCCCTGATATACGGAAAAGTGCACTTGAAGTTCTGTTTGATACTCTTCGCTTTCACGGAGATAAATTTTCAGCTGGTTTATGGGAGAAAGTGTTTGACTCAGTGCTGTTTCCGATATTCGACTATGTTCGCCGTGCTACTGATGCAGCTCATAATGGTGAAACAGAAAAGGAACAAGCAGAACTGGAGATGGATGCATGGCTATACGAGACTTGTACGTTGGCCCTACAGCTTGTGGTGGACTTGTTTGTCAAGTTCTACCCTGTAGTTAATCCTTTACTGGGCAGGGTTTTGTCATTACTGACTGGATTCATCAAACGGCCCCATCAAAGTCTAGCAGCTATCGGTGTGGCAGCTTTCGTGCGATTGATGAGCAATGCTGGAACGCTATTCTCTGACGAGAAATGGGAAGAAGTCCTCAAAGGTTTGCATGAAGCTGCATTAGAAACACTTCCTGATCTTGCCCATCTTGTGTCGGTGGCACAAGAAGAGCAAGCTAATCACATTTCCAGAAATTCTATTTCATCTCGCGCTGAAAGTCAAGATGGACATGAGCCTACGTTGGCATTGCACAATCTCATCCAAGATGTGAAATGCCGCACTGCTGTACAACTACTTCTTGTGCAGGTTTGCTCTCTTCTCTCAGAACCATTAGGAATACAGTATCAGATACATCAAATTATCTCTAACCAAAAGGTCGTGTAGATATTGGTCTGCTGCAGGGCATCACAATGCCTTAGTTTCCATGAATGTCTTGTGCTGAATATACCGCGTTGTTGATAGGGCACGAGTTTCCTATAGCAGCTACTCTGCACCATATGTAGTTTAGTATTCAAAGACGTTAGTTCATGGGACTTGTTCTTACTTTGTGGGATTTGTCACACCAGGCAATGACAGAGATGTACAACTCTCATGGGGCAATGCTTTCTGCTTCTAACACAATGCGGTTACTAGACACTCTGCACACAGTAGCAGTCCATGCACACACCGTGAACGGTGACCACGTGCTTCGCCAGCAACTTCAAGAGCTCCGACTAATGCCAGATCCACCATTGCTACGTCTAGAGAGTGAAGCGTATCAAGCTTATCTTGCCATGTTGCAGCACTTGCCTATGGATAAACCCAGCTTAGCCAAGGACGTGGAGGTGGAAACAAGACTGGTTGAACTTTGTGAAGAAGTTTTACGGTTGTACATCTCAATCTCTACGTCCACAGATGAATCTATTCAGAAGCCACGGTGGGTGGTTCCTCTTGGATCCGCGAGGAGGCGAGAGTTAGTGTCGCGTGCCCCTCTAGTAGTTGCAACACTCCAGGCTGTTAGTGGTCTGAAGGATGCATCATTTGAGCAGTATTTGGTGCGATTTTTCCCGCTGCTGGCAGGGTTGATCAGCTGTGAACATGGTTCCGGGGAGGTGCAGTTGGCATTGAGTGACATGTTCAGCAATTGGATTGGCCCCATCCTTTTGCAAGCGTAATTTGTAAGGATATTTGTAGCTGCCACTTTAATTCGTGTTAGATAAGAAAATTTGTTTAGGAGTGTAAGATTTAGATGATTTTGAAGGTAGAGTTAGGGTGTAGCTAGGTGGGGAGAACTTCTATATTCGACGTCTTGTAGTGAGGTGTCGAAGTGGTATTTGTAGACATTGCTGCAATACAATGATTCATTTTCAGCAAAGTTGTGCTACTTCCTCCTATTTTCTTTTGTAAACTCTTCCACAGGTATTGTATGTGTGCTAACCGGTGTCTCGACACTCAAGTCGATCTGGACGGATGACTATGCGACTGCACTCAACGTGCGACTGGGAGAGCAAATTCTCGAAGGATTGGAGGAAGCCACGAGATCGGAAGTAATATATCAAAATGAGACAGTGGAGGTAATCTCTCTTTTGGAGGTTCTTTGCAGATCACCTAGATTGATAACACTCTTTAGTAGTGTTGGAACGGTTCCTTTTGCATCAGGGGGTTGAGACACTTTCACCATTCAGAAGCTTAAATCTTGAATACACGTTGAACTGCAGAATCCGGCGTTGGAAAATTCCTTCTTCATTACATGGTGGAGAAATTTAACATAGGCAAAAGGGTCAGAACTTGACCCTTGACTGTTATGACTGGTGAGCTACACTGGAACGCGGGCAATAAATTCATCTCTCAGTCCACCAACGTAGAGGTACCCATCTACCTCAACTGCCGCTGTAACGAAACCTACAACTTTTCCTGTAGGATCCTGATACATCTTGAGCGGTTTGCCATTCTCGTCGACAGCCAACACCCTGGCCATCCTCCGCGACGCATCAAAAGTGGTTTGAATCGACGGGAACAAGGCGGACACCTTCTTCGCAAAAGGCAGTTTCCACAAAAGGTCAACTGCGGCATCCCGCTGTGCAACAATGCCGACGTAGAGAATGCCCTTCTCGTAGTTGTAGTGAACATTGTCAGGGAATCCTGGAAGCTCTTCGTTTATGATCTCCTTGGTACCCTTCTTCTCGCCCTTGAGATAATACTTGCTTAACCAGGCTGTTGTGGTCTCTGCAAAGATGAGAAACTTCTCGTCTTTGGAAAGGGCGATGCCGTTGGGGAAGTGCAAGTCCTTGACCAACACTTTGGTTGATTTGTCCACAGGGTTGTAGACTAGGATGCGTCCGTTGGGCCGGCCTTCCAAGTGGTCATGCATGAAGTTCTCCAACTTAAACTTCGTGCTGGCATCTGTGAAGTAGATTAATCCGTCTTTGGAAATAGCTACTCCATCGGCTAGGAGGAACTTGATGCCGTCCACTTCGGTGGCAAGCACCTCCACACCCTCCTCGGTGACCTGCAAGCGGAGTGAGTTCGGTGGATACATCTTTAGTCCTTGTAAGCTTACACCCTTTACTTTTTGAAAACTAAACACTTATGTATCGTATTCTATCATTGCCTTGTCCAAGATTGCTCGACTTTCTTAACGTGAATTTTTCTGATCTTGAATTTTATTGAGCATTCTCTCGTACTTCCATACAGTTCTTTACTATGTTAATAATGGCAAGATAGCAGATCCAGAATACTAACTTCACCTAAACAATTGAAAAAGTTAGAATGATGGATTTGGATTCTTGGCTTCTGAAGAATGTTATGGCCATAAATATCAAATACTAGGTAGGTAAAATATATCAACCGTGAGGGAGGGAGACGACAGAGACGTCTAGTTCTGTTTTTTTGGCATGTGGAGGGGAATTGGAGACTGGATTTTGCAATCTCCAACTAGGAAAGAGATTTACAATAAGAATTGGGGCCTCTGATTCCCACTGAGCAACTGATTTCAAGAGAGTTTAGAACCTTGCCATTCTAACACCCAAACTTTATAGGCATATTGAAGTCCAAAAATAATGCACTCCATTTTGGACTGTTGAATTCTACATACCTACAAAGTGGGTTGGTAAGGCGAGTTTCTAAGCTTAAAGGGAGGTTCCACATTGCAACTTCCATCAAATGGTGAAGCCTTTGTTCCATCAAATTCTCTCCAAATGACTTCTTTTCAAATGAAGAGACGGTTTCAATTTTGTAAGGGTCTAAACCAATCCACCAAAGAAAGTGATTTCAAAATTGAAGGGAATATTATTCTAGATAGAAGAATCATACTATGCCCTTGCTTTAAGGTTGGTCTAACATCCTCTAATTCATAGATTAACCATTGGTGTGATGATTCATTCAAATCACTTTGGGGTGATGTTTCGTCCAAATAATTTTAAATTCATCTTTGCAAGGAAGTCATATTATAGCACATCTAGATTTTGTTTAAAAAAAACTCAAACCTTAAGGGTTTAAAAGACAACCTTCCTTTACATGACCAAATTGATGAGTCTATGATGAACAATTTATTTGTATATACAATTCATGTAAGAGTTTAAATAGTGCATAACCCCCTACACTTATTTATTTCAGTAATTTCAAATGAGTGTAATTCTATACTACTACACAAATGTATCTTCCAAATCCCCACAACTCTAGATTTAGTGCTAGGTCATATTATTAGTATAAGGTATAATCATTGAATGAATCTTGGAAAAAAGAAACCTACCCTATCACCTAGATAGTCAAACCCAAACTACTAAATTCTAGGATAAATAGGTGAATTCTTCGTTCTACACTTTCCTTGAAAATTATTCATCTTCTTAGGGTACCTACTAAAATAAGAGGTCCATAAAGCACTCAAGCTCTAAAAGCATCCATCTCTTGAAATGTACACTATTTTTACAATTTATTTATTCATTGCACAAACAATGTACAAATAGTGTACATTCAAGAGGTGGATGCTTCCCATTGATCACTTCATTTCAAACTTCAAAAATTCATAACTAATTCCACAAAGCTCAAAAAAATATGAAAGGACTTGGATTACATTGCAATTCCATTCATCTTTCAAGGAAAATTTTGAAAGCAACCCTTGGTCTAGCACTTTTTTTTCCTCCAGTACTTGTGTTCTTGGCAATATAATATTGTACTAAATTTGGAGGGATGATAGTGCATCCGCTGCTTTCTGTCAAAACTGGCAAAATTTTGCCCAAAATAAGAGCGCTACGCTTGAGCAACTTCAAAAATTCATAACCCTTGGTCCGGTCCGGTTCACAAACCCACCATTGAGCAACTTCAAAAATTCATAACTAATTCCACAAAGCTCAAAATAATATGAAACGACTTGGGTTAGATTCCAATTCTAATTGTCTTTCAAGGAAAATTTACCGAAATTTTTTTCTTAAGAAGTTTGACCTCCCCCAAATGGGTGAAAGCATACCCACCTTGAGCAAGCCTTGGTCCGGTTCACACACGATCACCTCCCCGTCCCTCCCCACCGCCAGTCCCAGCGGCCTCCCCCCCACGAACTTCCAATCCTGCACCTGCCCATCCTTCAGCCCGAGTTTCTTCACCCACCCATCTGCAGTGGAGACGTAGAAAAACTGGCCCGAGGGGTCCAGGACGAAATCCTCCGCTTGCGGCAACTTCCCCACGCCCAGCTTCTCGGCGCTCTGCAGCAACTGGTTGGGGGCGAACACGCCCTCCAGCTTGGGCGGGGGGAAACTGAAGGGGAGCGACACGGCGTCGATGGGCGATTCATTGCAGACTTTGGAGTAGAACGCCGCGGTGACGAGCGCCAGGACAAGCGTCACCACGCCGGCTAGCAGCATCGTTACACCACCTGTGATGTCCTGGGAAGTGGAAGTCCTGGCATGGAAACAAAACAAGTGCTGTGAATTGGAGTTGGAAACAGTGCCATGGAATTCTTGGAAGAAGTGTTGATGTATGGTTGGTGGGGGTGACGCGAAGGAATTAATTATGGAGGGATGAAGGCGAGAGACATCTTGTCTATTTGTGGGAGTGGTACAAACAAGTAGCTAGAGCATGTTTCAAATTGTGAAATGAGGGGCACACTAGTTGGCCGATAGCACAATGATAGATAAGCATGGTGGCACAAATTGGAGGGCTTACCTTAATTGGTGCCCGAGAGCAAGACAGGCGTTCTACACTAGGAGGCGATTCTCAAACAAAGACTTTCACCTCTACGTGAAGACTGTCTGTGGTGACAATTTTGAAGAGAATTTTGAAGACGGGCACTTTGAACCACACCCCCACACCCAAATGAAGATAATAGAAAGAAACACATAAACCTCAGGCTCTGCGATTCTCTCTCCAACCAGTACTGGTTTGTGTTCAGTGGGTACGCAGAAGGTGGTGTTCTCTCTCATCGGTGAAAACCTTCCGTCTTGTCGGTCTCGACAAAAACCGTTCATCCTAAACTCTCAAATGGAGACCCTCCGATGTCCAGGAGGAATTCGACCCCACTCTAGAAGATGGTTTCAAACTATTTCCAATACTTGGAGGACAAAGCAAAGCTACTGCCTAGAACCATCTTCATATGCTACTATAATCTAGCTAGAATGGGCCCCAAGAACATAAGAATCCCAAAAAACTCCAAACTTAAGGATAAAAGCATTCAACCCTAAGAAACGAAACCAATAGTCTGATTACTCAACCCGGCACCCGAGACTAAACAAGCCAGAGACAAACAAAACGAGAGAGAGATTTGTCCGCAACTCACCGAACTGTTTCGATCAACAAGCTGCTGCAACGCCACCAACACGTCCCCAGCTTAAGCACACGCACAGACACAAAACGAACTTAGAATCAAGCCATCCTTTCAACCAAGTGGAAAGAACACTTAAGCTTACTAACACTTCGACTTCAGTTCGCCGCGCTCAAAGCATGCACGAGTTGTCAGGCTTTTTTTGGTTCATTTGCTGTTGAATCATGACCGTGGAGTCATAAATGAACTGGTGAGATGAATGCGTACTGGTGCGATGAATACGCACTGGTGGAAAATGCCGCACTTGCCACTGGTGCATGAAACGAGTCAAACGACTGCACAAAATTGACGGTTGTTATCTTACGTTTTGGGTGTCCCTTGACGTAACAAACATTGCTTACCAATGACGCAGGGGACTCCAACAGAGAATAAAAGTGTGTGATATGGCTCCTCAGTCAATCCCAATCCTTGAATTAATCCTTTAATGTCAGAGAATTGGCTACGGTTTCTAATACTACAGAGTACAAAATAGTGTGCCTAGCAATGATTCAAAGCCTGACACTTCACAATTGTAATTGATTACTATTGATTATTGTTTCTATCCAAAATCAATTGAATATTGTTTGTATTCACAATATTGTGCTTTTGCCCCGCATGCCAATAGTGTCCACAATAATGAAGAGGATTCAAGGCCTCTACACGAGCAAGCCATCCATTCACAATTGTCCAACTCAGACCACACTCCAAAAACAAGAGTAAGGCTTATTGTACAATTAATGAGAAGCAAAAAAAAGTGAACAATGGATCCCATTAACCCCTAAAGGACCGAGGGGGGTATTCAGGGAGACATTGTCAAAAACTGTGGTTTTTTGGTACGTTATTCAAAACTGAAAATTGAAACTTTTTTTTGAAACTTCAACCGTACAAAACTGAAGTAAAGTATTTTACCAAAATGTGGAAAAAATTTCAGCCCATTTTGACCGTGCGGATTGAAAGATTATAACGTTTGAAGTTAGAAGAAAATGTTTTTTTTTGAAACCGCCCCAACATAGCTAATAAAGTTTGACTACTCTTAGAATCTGATTTGAGTATTAAAGTTCTTTTTTTTCTGGACAATTGTATGCCATATTTTATTAGTTACATACATGCCAAATTTTCAAAAGTTGATGAGCTTTTTCTCCAACGATTCTCCAAAGATTCTCAAATTGCCCGAGCTGCCCAAAAAGTTCAAGGCACCATAACTTTTGATCCGGGCACCCGATCGGAAAAAAAATTAGATTTTCACATAGGAGGCACGTATTTGTACATTGTATCCAAATTTCATGAACATCTGACCAAAAATGACTTCATAGGAACCTACCCAAGATTTCTTGCGTACGTTGAACGGACACTTGGTCCTTTAGGGGTTAAGGCCACACATATTGTATTGTATAAAACACCGTAGGCCATTTCTAGCTTCGGGCTATGTTTAAGGGTTAACTGATAAGTCCCATTCAGCAAAGCATAAACTCTTCCAGTATGGGAAAGACCTTTGTCTAGTTATACAATGCTATGCACTTTGTGAGGTGACAACCGTAGATGAATGAAGGTTGTCATTTTGACAACTGAGCTTATTATAGGTTGTCTCTTGAAACCCAATACCCAAACTAGCTTATAGCTTAGTGTAGTTGGGTGTTGATTAGATTTGGTTAGCTTGATGGAGTGGCTTAGTCAAGGTACAATTAGGGCTTCTTGGCTTGTAGTAGTTGGCTTGTTGCTATGCCCCAAATCATGTGACTGTTCATGCAATTGGATGAAGCCAAATGCCCAGTTCGACCATCCATTTTTCATCTTTTCTTGACCTCTACGGCTTTGCCAAGCCTCCCTCTACTAGCCCCTAGTCCCCAATCTTGAACTTTGACTTTGAATCATATCATATCTCTAATGGGAGAGGCTTTGGGATTGATTCAAAATCATATTAAATCATCATCGTGAAGAATTTTGAATCTTAAAACTTTGAAGATCCAAATGAAAATTACAATGGCAAATTTTGTAATTGACTCCATCAATTTTGAAAAGAAATGATTTTAACCCCTAAAGGACCAAGGCCTTTTTTCTGCCAAAAAACACTCAAAACTGCCATATCTCTAGCAAAGAGTAAACAAAATTGAAAATTGTTTTTTCCCCACATCTAACCGTAGGATCTTACACCTAACTAGTATGAGAGTGTGTGGAAAAAATTTCAGAATTTTTGACCGCACAGATTGCAAGATATCAGCGTTTAAAGTGGAAAAAACAAGTTTTTCAGCACATTGCAGGACTAGATTTTTTGACTTTGAACATTTTTAACTTAAAATTTTCGCACTACAAAGTTTTGAGCTTTTAATCTTTATAGTGGAGAATTGAGTTGAGGGTCTAGGAAAAAAATTAAAATTAAAAAAAAATTAATTATCATTCTTAAAAAAATTGTTAAGTAGAAGTAGGTATGAGATAGAAGGAAAATCTAAAACAATAATATATTTTAGATGGAATTGGAATACACTAATCCCAATGGTGAGATTGTTCTAACAAGTAAATCAGACCATGCAAAAAAAAAAAATTTGAAAAATTTGAAAAATTGCATTCAGAAATGAATCCTACAAGTTATTTTTTTCAAGAAGATGCTCTAACTGCCCGAAAAACAAGAATGTCCATAACTTTCTCATAACATATCCAAATGAAATGAATCAAAGCTTTCCAAATAGACAAAAATATAATCTATGAGAAAAAAAATATTAAAAAAAAAATTCAAATTTTTGTCCATTTTTTTTTGGCTGCCAGGGCTGCCCGACGTCCCCTCGATTGAGCTTATTTGGTCATAACTTTTTTTCCCGGGCACCAATTGTGAAAAAAATTATATTCCCATGAAGCTAATCAGATTTTCTACCTCCAAAAAAAGCTTCAAAAAATCAGGAGAAAATTTCAGCCCATAGGTACCTGTCCGAAAACGCATTTGTCCCCCGAAGGGACAACGGTCCTTTAGGGGTTAAGAATGATTTTTTTGATTGGTTATTGTTAGGTTTTGTCATATATAGTACAAAATTGGCATACCTATATATTTAGATATTTTATTTTAGGTTACAAAATTTTATTTTTTGTTTTGTTTTGTAATTGAAAATTTGAAATTAAATCAATTGTTTTTGAAAAATATGACCATGACAATCAAAAATTTGGAAGTTGACATTTTTGACAGCCAAATTTTTTGAGAAGATGTCCTTTTGACAACCAAAATTTACAAGAAGTTGTCAACGACCTTTTAGAGAAAGTAATCAAAATTGGTTTTTGGCTTACTATACCAAAATGGTTATTTAGTATGGGTGAATAATTGGTTAGTGTAAAAATTGGTACAACCAATGGCTAACTGCAACACCCATGCACACCACAAATACTGCAACATGACTACTAAAACAAATGTTGAATAGTATATCCTCGTGATATATAATTTAGACCATATTAAAAAATCATTTTGGTGTAGCAATGTTTCTTTACTTGGACAAGTGTTGACAATAGTGACCACTGAGGGATATTAAAATATTACATTTAACTATTGGATGATGTGATGCCACGTGTAGATTTCAATGACTTTTGCCCAAAGCATTGGGTCACAACTGAATGTAAGGTTGGACCATCCACTTCCGACTAGGGATCGATATCCAACTTGTAGGTTCTACTATTTCCAATCAAGGCTAGAATAGATTTCCAACCAAAATTTGGATGTTTTTTTTCTCCTTTTCAAGGCTGGAACTAATAAGGTCATGACATATGTCCCAAAGTGCACGAGAAATAATGAGCAAAAAAGTAGGAAATAGTGAGCAACAAAGTTGCTCTTTTATGATTGAAATTGGAAGAATCTAACATTGCCTATTAATTTGGACAATTTTTTGGCTTCCAAAAATTACAGTAATTTCAATTTTCATAATAAATTTTGGAAAATTTGCAACCCCCATATTTCCTATCTTTTTACGTGGCAAAAATTTGATTTGCCTCATACTGCTCACAATTTGTCTGAAAATTGCTTAAGTGATTGATTATGGGTGGTCTAACTTTTAAATTTAGCCACAATGGGCCACAAGGGGTATGTGTTTTTGAATAAATTGACCCAGACTAATATTGCTACTTTCTCAATTTTGATCCCCCCTCATGTACCTATAGGGTACATTTTAAAGGAAAAATGTACACCACATGTACATTAGACAGAATTAAGGAAGTGGTGGTAATGGGCTAGTTCACTTTAACCATGGAATGCCGAAGGAGCCATGTTGTGGCCTTTGGATGACAATGCTACGACCTAGACAAAGATTGGAAGCATTTTTCATCCACATATTTCTTGTTGATCTTTCATGGTGGATTGTAGAGGGTATGCAGTTGAGTTTCTAGTCTTGTAGGTGTTTGTTTTCACGTAAATGAGAATTTAGTTTTAAAACGGATCACAAAATATGCTATTTCAGTGGATTTCGAGAAGTTATTGTTCTTTGCTCTAAATCTAAAGTTTCCTCATAAAAATGATATTTTTTGAATTTTAGTCCAACTAATGATATGAAGTTCATCTACTCTAGTTTTTATACCAATGTGAATTTTTTTTTAAATTCTTAAATTGAATATTTTATTGCAATTTAAACTTTGGATGTAAAGTCAATGTCTATTGAATTTTAATTATAAAATGACACTAAAATTGAATTTACACTATAACATTCTTCACTGTAATACATACACATGGTGAAATTTTCAGATTTTTTGAGATAATTTTCTACATGATATGATTTTTCTTCACCTTTTCTTCAAATATTCTCAAAAAAATCATTTTTCCACAAATAAATTCAATTTTTTTGCAAAGTATAAGAAGATATGTAATTTCATCTTTGAAAAATAAAAACATTTTTTTTTGTTAACATGTAGTTGCTAAATGGGAGCATACAGAGTGATATATGGAATTTAACCTCTAGCGTTGTAGTTATAGGCCCGACATTTTAGGGTTAATCATGTACTTGGCAAGGCAACCTTTGGAAAAAATCTACGTTGTCTTGCTATGTTTTTTTGTACTCCCTTTGTCTTGATTTAAGCATGTAAGGATATTTTAGACCATTTGGATCGATCGATGGTCAAAAAGTCTTTATTTATATTGAAGAATGGATGATTTTCATCCAATATTTGGTGTGCAACTATGTTAATGCTATATCCACATCATTGACTTAAGTTCAAATAACATTATTTGATTTTTGATTTTATATGACATAGTTTGTCAAAAAAACAGTATACCAATATAATGTATCTTGTACATTGAGTTTGTTTTCTTTAAAAATTGATTTTGACATTTAGAATTATTCTTTCAGATTTTGAGAAAAAATGATAAAATGAAGCTTCTAAAGTGCAGTTTCTACTTTGCTTAAATTTTTTTTTAATCCTTTAAAATAGAATTTGATTGGAGTTTCAAATTGATGATCTATGGCCACATTTTTAAACATAGAGTAGTATAGAACTATTTTTTATACAATAATTTTTAATAATATAATATACTTCTATTCCAAAAAATTCTGATTTTTTTAGCATGTTTTATATATGATACAAATATTCTTCACTTTTTCTTCAAAAACTCATGATAATTTTAATTTTTTCCAAAAAAAAAAAAAAAATAATAACTTTTATAGTTAGACATGTGATTTCATCTCCAAAAATTAAAAATTAAAAATTTCACTCAAAAATAGCAACAAAATGGAGGATATAAGTAGAGGGTTTTGAGGTGTGATTACAAGGTTACGGACTTTGTCTTTATAGGGTTAACCCTAAAAAGATGTGGCCACCATATCCAAGGTAGTCACCAAAATATTTCAATTATTAGACCAACAATAAGTGCATTTTTGTTTCTATAGTTAATAGTGAAGTCATCCATAGGAGTATAGGACCTTTCGAGTCCATAGCATCCTTAGTAGGAAGGTTACCCTTAGAAAGACACCAACCTATGACCAAGGTAGTCACTCAAAAATGATCTATTTTTTTGGACCAACAAGTGCATTCTTCATTTCTATAGTGGTCTTGAAAGTCATCCATCATCCATTTTGGGATTCCACATCCTTAGTGGGTTAAATGTCTAATCATGGAATTTTGTCCTGAAATAAATGTCTAATGAGCCTTGTATAGCATCACAAGTACATTGAACAACATTAGGGGAGATTTGAAGGCAAGGGAGGGTTGTTTCAGGCCTATTCCTCTATTCTGAATCAACAGTAATGCTATCAGAATTTTTATTTTTATTTTAGATAATAAAAAAAATAACCCAAAAGTGGAAAAAAAAACTAAAATTAATTTATTTTTTTTCCAAAAAATCTAACGTGGAACTCTCTCGACCACATCAGATTGTGCATGTGGCAGAGTTTCCAAGCTAGGAACGCGCTGGGAATTCGCAGTCTTCTAATAGCCTCAAATGTCTTCTAATGTGTTTGCATCTCAATGGAGGCAAGTTGGTAATTCTTCAACTCGCTTCAACAAATCTTCCTCTATTAATAGTTGTACATTCTAGAGCACTCTCCCCTCTATCTAGAATTGTGTTTGTTTTCAACATTTGGAGGATGACTATATTTTAATGATAAAAAATCCTAAATTACCAAACGCTAAAGATGTTCATAACCACTAGTATATTGAAGAATGTTTATATCCATATTTATGAAGAGAGTACTTTAGGGTGATGTTTTATTCAATTGATTTTTCATTCATCTAAAGTGATACTTGACTCTTTACCCCTTAAAGTTCTTTGACTATTTTTCATAGAAAGTGTTAAAAATTGTCACTTTCCAATGCGTTGAGGATGATTGAAATATTAAATTGTTTTTCAAATTTTGCCAAATAAATTTGTACTAGACTACCATGGAAATGCGTGGAAAAAATTTCAACCCATTTGGTTGCGTAGATTGCAAGATTATAACATTTGAAGTTAGAAGGGGAAAAAAATTGGTCTTTGCCCAACAAAATTTGCATAGTTTGACCCCGTTTCAGTGTAAAAAAAGATGCACTATCCAACTTTGGAAATTCAAATTATTGGATAGGTAGCTGTGTTAATTACTTGCATGTCAATTTTCAAAGATAATGGAGGTGTTTAACATATACAAAAATAATTTGCACTAAGAGAATGTCCAATAAAAGCAATTGCATTACCAAATTCTATTTTTTTTTTGGAGAACTCATTTTAAAAAAAATAAGAATTCCAATGGTCAACATAAATTTTTAAATTTTCTTAATAAATTTATAAAAAATATACAAAATACAAAAAAATCTCATGAATTTACATTAGAATTTGTACAAATGGTTCTAGAATTGTTCTAAAATTGCCATTCTTGGTGTATTAAGTGAAAATTGGAAAAAAATTCATTTTCAACCACAATTTATTTCTCTATTCTACTTTAAAAATGTGAAAAAAATTAGACTATTCAACCTCATAGATTGTGAAATATAAGCATTCCATATTAATGGAAAAAACTTGAGTTCACAACTTAATTGATTGCTTGCCTTTTCTAATTAGCACATTGCCCAAGCAGCCTCTAAGCTATAGAGCCCCATTAATTTTGACTTGAGCACCTAACCTATATTTTTGGGAAGCTTGTAGAAATGTTCACCTTTGGTAAGAGTTTCACTTTCATTTGCTCAAAATTGACTTCATATGAACCTACTCAAGCTTTTGAAAAGCTCTACTAGAGCTTAGAAACTTTGTGGGGTAAAAATGCAACCTTCTTTTATGATAAATTTGATGAAATTTTCTAAATGTAGAAGTCACGTCCATTGAAATAGGAGCAATAAAACTTTCCATTCCTTTTCTAACATCTCTACATTTCTTATTGCATGTATGCATCTATTGTTTGATTTGAATAAAGATTTAAATTTGTATAGGTGCAACTAGTCTAGGAAGGCATGAGTTACTCTTTCGGCAAGTCTTTTGGCTGATGTGTACTTATTTTCATGGCAAGGGATCAAAAAACAAGGTGAAATCAACGATAACTTTTGTTTTTATCTTTTAATATTTGCATTTTTTGATATATATGTCTAATTTGTTTATTTAAAAACCTAAGTTTGTACACGTGCAATTAGTAAAAAAATGGTAAAATTCTATAAACCCCCAAAGTTTCATCGTCCATTGGGGGACAAAATAGATTTGGGATAGGCTCTTACGATTTCAATTTTTGTCGTGATTTTTGAATTAAAAAAACAAAACAAAAAACTTTAGCTTTTTGAGAATGTCATTTTTATTTCCATCAGTGCTTGGGAGCAAAAGTTATGCTACAATAACCTCTAAATAGCAAGGCCCGAGTAGCAAATAAAATCTTGAAATAGTTCATTTTTTATTTTTTATATATTTTATTTTATTCTACATAGACATGTTTGATTCATTCCATTTAGATTAGTGATGTGAAAGTTATGAAGCTTCTTGTTTTGTAGGTAATTATAGCATCTTCTTTAGAAAATAATATGTTGGATCTGTTTTTTAATTCAATTTTCAAAATTTTCAAAAAAATAGTTTGGCAACTGAAGGTTTAGTATATTTGCTAAAACAATCTTACCAATGGAATTAGTATGTTTCATTCCATCTTAGAGCTATTAACGGTTTAGCTTTTCATCCAATCTTGTATCTATAGTACTTCTACTTAACAGTTTTTGAAGAATGAAAATCAAGTATTTCTTTTTTTAATTTATTTCCCCTAGATTGTCAACTCAATTCTTCAACGTAATGTTCTTTAATCAAAATCTTTAGTACAAAACAATAAAAGTTTTAAGTTATTACAAGAAGATTCAAAGTCAAGTAATCTATCAATTGAACATTGCACACAAAAAAACATTTTTCTTACTTTAAATGCAAATATCTTGCAATCTACATGGTCAAAGTTTTGAAATTTCTTCTACATTCTTTTATGCTAGTCTAGTGCAAGAAGCTACAATTAAATATGCAAGAAAAGTAGTACGTAAAGTTTCTTGCTCTTTGCAATAAAAATGATAGTTTGCAATGTTGTTTTACAAAAAAAATGCCCTAGAACTTTAGGGGATAAATTGTAAAATATGTCCATTTCTATTAAGCAATGTGTAAAAACAAGGCAAAATTCTAAGTGTGACTTACAAGATAGGTAGAAATTGCCATTTCTAGTGCAAAGAGCACCAACATAATCAAATTGCATCTAACCGTAGGATCTTATAATTGACTACACTAAAAAGGGTATTTAGTGTTGGCAACACTATTTGCGAACCATGACACTAAATATCATTAAGCCTACTAAAGTAAGTAACATTAAATGTAATTTCTAACATTAAATATACTCTATGGTAAATCTGAAATCTGAAAATGTTTACATTTAGTGTTAGAACTTATTAAAGGAAGGTAGAAGGGAAGAGAAGGCAAAGGCGGCGCATTGAAGTTTAGCACTACACTAATTGTCCTAAAATTGACATTTAGTGTAGGGTCAAGTAGGGTGGTAATTACACTAAATGTAATCCAACACTAAATACCCTTTTTAGTGTAGTGTGAGAATATATGGAAGGAATTTTAGAAACTTTGATTGTATAGATTGCATATTTGAGTTCAAAGTGAAGAAAACATAGTTTTTTGGCACATTGACAAACTAGTTTTTAAGACTTTGAATCCTCCTAACTTATAATTATTGCATTTCAAAAATTTTGATGAAATTTTTTATCATGAAGAATTTAGTTGAAAGTCTAGAGGAAAAAATTCAAAAAATAATAATGTAATTTTAATTCAATTTTTTTTGGTAAGTAGAAATAAGTACAAGATAGAGAAAAAAACAAAATTATTAATAGCTCTAAGATGGAATTGGAACACATTAATTCCAATTGTGAGATTGTTCTAACAATCAAATTTAATCTTGTGGAACTTTTCTTTTAGAAAAAAATGTGAAACTTAAGCTCAAAAACGAATCCAGCTATACATGATTTTATAAAGAACTCAAGATGCTTTAATTGCTTACAAAATAAGACACTCCATAACTTTCTCATCACTTATTAAAATGAAACAAACCAAATCTTTCCATATAGACAAATATAATCTATTAAATATAATCTATTAAAAGCAAATTTTTAAAAAATTATTATAATTTTTTGTATTATTAGTTTGTTGCCCTCCTTCAACTATTCAGAACTTTGTCTATCATAACTTTTGCTCTGAGGCACCGATTGCTTTAAATATTATATTTCCAAAAAGTTTATTTATTTCTTACCTTTAAAAATAGTTTCAAATGATTATGTCAAAAATTGAAATCATAGGAGCTTGCTCAAATTCATTCGTCAAGTGTATTCTAAGGGACACTTAGGACTTTTAAAAATTAATCCTTTAAAGAAGACCAATGAATTGGAAGAAGTAGGGATTCCCGAGACATTGCTTCACCCTTGAACCACGAATTTGTTTAAATTGCATGATTGACAATCACATCAACCATTCGGAAAAATTGCTTGCGAGATGTATGAGCGAAGAGCAAATACACCGGCTAATGCCTTGACAAAGGCAAATACGGTCACAATTGACTTGTATACAATGACAATATGAAATGAGTAGGCCACATATGATAATTGTGATGGTTAAATAGGACACATTGGGGTCCTCACCAACCCTAAGAAATTCAATAGAGAAATTGTGAATGTTAGAATGAAAATTCCAACGAAATACGTGGACTATCCATGACATATAATGTTGATAATTTATTAAAGGTGGACCATCTTTCGCCACACGTAGTTGCTACATGTCTTTTGTTTCTACCAAATTCATATAGGTGAGCATATTTAACAAACCATTTCTTTGCATTAGAAAGCACAAGTGCAATGTACAAAGCAGCTTGTGACGTGGCATTCTACTAATTGTAATGATGAAGGCAAACTTCAACTAAAAGGGATAGTTGATCTTCATGAAGACTATTGGGGTTTAGGCAGTTTAGGCACATAGCTATGTGGGCTACCAAACAAGTGCACGTGAATACAACACGAACATTACTCCTATGGTAAACATTTTACCAAATGGTTCTAGGACATGCATCGAGCTTTAGGTATGCATTGAGAATTCAATACATGTAATGTTTAGTTCAAAATGGGATGTGTATGGAAAAGTTTAACTCCAATCTACTCTTTAATTAGTGTTTTATGTCCATGGATCAAAATTGGCATTGATACAAAATATATGAATTCAATATAGCGCCAAAAATTTGTAAACCCGCTACCTAACATCCAATAATCACCCCTGGAAACATACATAGTCTACCACAATTCAACTATGAGTCATTACACAACCTTAGTATCCTTTACAATGATTGACAACTTTAAATGTGACTTACCCTATAGTAAGTTCATTTGTGTGTTTCAACTATTTGCAACCACCAACCTGACTCATATCAAAATGTCACAACAATAGATGCGCTAGGGTTTCAAGCTACATGGGAAAGATGATTTCAGGAATATAAAGGCAAATCAAATGATAGCCATGTGACATGGAGTAGGATGCATAGACAGGAGTGAGGAAGTTTTAGGATGCACCTCCAACAATTGATTAATGCATAGAATTTTGTTGCAAACTTTGGAAGTATCTTAATGTTATCAAACTTTGTAGCATACCATTTCAATCAATAAGGATGGAAGGTAACACTATTGTTGGATGCAGTAACGATTTTGGAGCTTAGCACAACCACTCAACTCGATACAAATTTGGGTGCATTGGCTTCTAGACATGTAAGATGCAAAATTTAGCTATTTAGCTAGATCTTCAATTAGTAGCATGAAGGGGACACTATTTCTTTCATATGGAGGAAAATGGAGTTGAAATATGGCTAGGGGCTACTTGGTCTAATGATAAGTTCCTTCACCTTGATGGGTGAAGGAATTTAAGGGCATTGTCAAAATCTACAAAACAAAAGTTGCAACACACTAGCTAGTGCAACCTCACAGCCTATGCATCAATTTTTGGACCTAGACATTGCACGAGGTACAATTCCAATGGTTTGCCACTACTCTCATATACAGTAGTGGTAGTTTTGATTTCAGCCCGTTGTATAACTAGCTTCAGTGCACAAGCCTTCGGACAAGGACGCAAAGGACTATGAAGTACCCTAACAAGGGCAACAACAAGATGAAGTGGGATAATTAAGTACCATCAAAATAGGGTCACTTCCTACAACCACTTAGGACCCAACTTTCTTGCTATATATATGCCTTATTGGCATACAACATAGTTGACATGTTATCTGCCTAGGGCACCTTGACGTTGCAGGATGCAAATTGAAAGAGGCAAAGATGATAGGAATAGGCTCCACAACCTCTATTGCCTAGTGAGATAGGTTGAATAGTCAATGACCTCAGAGCGACTTCCCTTGAATTCTAGAGAGCACTTTCATAGTCCCCTCCATGTCAACTCCGCTTGAACTTGGATTCATCCACAATCTTATGCAATATTAGTCCCACATGCTGTAAGAAATCCACATGGGGCTTGGCCGTACATTCTTTCCAAGTACTAAACCGCAATATAAAATGTACAAGTTTTTTAGAGCCACATCAACATAGAAAAAGAGCAATCACTTCTACTATTTTTTGGTATCAGTGGTGCAATTATAATAAATTCAAAGTTGGACATTTAAATTGACCCCCTTCTTCTTGGCAATGCACAAAATTTGTATAGGTGACGTTTCCACCTCAATAACTAATTGTTCTACGGATCTTTACATAAATTTTTACATGAGGTGTAGATATATTTTGTCTTATCAGAAATATGATTTTTTTTCCAATCGGGTGCTTGGATCAAAAGTTATGTTGCCAAAGTTTTGGAGGCAAGGCAAGAACCCTCGGGCAAAATGTAAAAAAATCTCCTTCTATAGCGAGGAAAAGTGAAAGTCTATTGATAGCAACATATGGGATTAATATGGATAATCCAAGTGTAAAAAATTTACTAAACAACTTGATTTAAATTTCTCTTGAGGTCACTTAATTAAAAAAAAGTGGAATTTGACCATATTTTGAAGATAATAGGAACATAGAAAATGACAAAGCCTTCAAAGTCAAATATTTCAATTGGTGGTTACGTTCAATATAGTAGTAGCACGGACAACATGGAAGTTCCTATTCCTAATTCATTCACATGATGTTCAAAAAATGTATTCTAAGAGAATCTAAATTCCCCTTTTGACTACTAATAAGATCCAACAAAAAATTCACAATTCAATAATGGGAGCCATCTTCAAAAACATATTTTGACAATATTAGGTGGTTTTAGTTTTTTACCATATACTATTCTCTAGTAAGGTAACTGCTCCTAATTTCAACTACTTTCTAAAATTGACCACTCTAAATTCTTGCCTAAAATGTACTCCCACTATTCATGAGAATCTATGGTCAATTTTAGAAATACCTATTTTCAGCCCTTTGAAAATTAGTAGTTTATTCATACGATTTCCAAAAAATGCATTCAAAGAGAGTCGAGAATCCCCTTTTGACTACCAACAAGCCATCCTACAAAAATGAATTCCAATACAATAATGGGAACCATGCTAAATTGCTTATTTGTGCAATTTTAGGTGTAGTTACGTAATACTTGTATCTCAAGATGAAGTGGATAAGACCCTTCATAAAATCACAAACTGATCTCAAGAGAAAAAAAATGTTAAAATTAAGTTATAACAAAACCATTGATGCCCTGCCCTCCTGCACCAAGAACAAAAGGTGGGCCCCGCCCACGGCCTCCGTCACACTCACCCGTGAAAAATGAATGCGAGTTCCATCAGACGCCAGCTATGATTCCCACCAAGCCGGTGGTACCCGGACCCGCCCCCGCCCCCGTACGAACTCGCCCGCGGAACCTACCTGCCTGAATTCAATTATTACACGACCTCAATCTCTCCTCGTTCTCTCCGGTTATCAACCCATGGACAGGGGGAGCATCGGCAACAATGGCAGGAGCGACCAACACAGGCAGAGCGAGCGAGCTTGACGAACGAAGCGACGGCGATGGTTGTGGCGATGTGCACTCGATGCTTGAGTTATTGCGCTGCTCCATCTTCTTCGTCTTCGTCTTCGTCGTCTTCTTCTCCTTCGTCTTAGTTGTGGAAATTCGGCAGGGCGAGGAGTTGGATGGTCTCCTGCGGAAGCCACAACGGTCGAGGAGGTTGAGAATGGCCGCAGGGCGACGTCAT
Source organism: Pseudisothecium myosuroides (assembly GCA_951799445.1). Lineage (NCBI taxonomy): Eukaryota > Viridiplantae > Streptophyta > Bryopsida > Hypnales > Lembophyllaceae > Pseudisothecium > Pseudisothecium myosuroides. The sequence continues at coordinate 6,003,554 of OX637289.1, read as the reverse complement.
CACAACAGCAGGCAGGGCGAGGGAGGTTTGGGGGAGGGGAGTAGGAGAAGCCTGTTGCGCGGCGGAAAGATGATGTTGCGAACGAAGAGGATTGTGCATAACAGGAGGTGTGGACGTGTTGCGATTTCTTCTTCTTCGTGCGTCTTTTTAAACTAAAGCATCATCGCATCATCGTCGTCTTTTCAATGTCGGCGTCGCTCGGGGAACGTTGCGGCTGTTGATTGAGGCGGCGTTGGGAGATGGTTTGACGGCGCAGTTTGGGAGTTCCTAGGCCACCTATCGATTTTCTCTTCATGTCCGAGTTTCTTTCTAGGATCAAGGCTCGCCTTGAGACTGGCCAGCATTACAACAGCAGCTGTGCGGAAGAGACAGGTATCCTATGCTTGTAATGTGTCCACTTTTGCTGCGGTTCTTCGCATTTTGTGAAATAGTGCTGTCGTATTCGGGTTATGGTGTTAATTTTTGATACTCTAGGGCGTGGTTGAAGCCACTGGGAGGGCGCATTTCGGCTCTAGGGTTACCTGTACCCGATCTTGGTTTGCAATCCTGTTCCTGCTGGTCAGCTTCCGCCTACTCTGCGTTAGTACGCAATTATGGAGATATTGTCTATGCGCTCTTCAATCTTCCCGATTATACGTGTCTACTTGTCATTATTCATCATGTATTGTGCGCGTTTTCTGGTTGGAAATATTTAGGCTACCTATGGATTTTCTGTTCATGTCCAAGTTTTTTTCTAGGATCAAGCTCGCCTTGAGACAGGCCTGCATTACAACAGCAGCTGTTCGGTAGAGACAGGTATTCTATGATTGTAATGTGTCCAGTTTTGACGTGATCGCTCGAATTTAGGTGAGCCGCTGGAAACACTGTTATATCTTTGGGGTATTCTATTAATTTTTGATACTCTAGGTCGTTACTGGGAGTGCGCATTTAGTCTCTAGGGTTAACTATATTCGATCTTGGTTTGCTATCCTATTCTTACTGGTCAGCTGGCGCCTACTCTGCTTCCTACAGCTCTAAGAACGCAATTGCGGAGATATGATCTACTCGCTCTTCAATCTTGCTGCTTATTCGTGTCCATTTGACATCACTCATCATATATATCGGTCGCGTTTTCTGGTTTCATTTCTGCAATTTTGATAAGTTTAAGAAGCGGTCAATCAGCTACACGACGAGTTTGCTTAGTGTTTTATCTGTTCGTATCTCGACTTAGGGTTGAGCATGCAGAAACTGATTAATTCTGATATTATTTGGAGTTTAGGATTTGCTGATGTATATACTTTTTTTCCCTCCAAGTGGTTGAGGTCTTTGATTTTATTTGTGATAATTATCAGCTCGCACAATTGTGTTAAAATGAAGTTCAGGCATGTGCATTCGTGAATTAACCAACGTACTGGTCTTTGCTGATCAATGCAGGATGGGTAAGAGCAGCTTTGGCGAACGTGGACAAAGTGAGTTCCTTCACCTATGTTCGTGAGGTCGAGATGTCTTTTCGCTGAAACATTTTTTGTATCCGGAAGTTTGGGCTTGTAATCTGATGTCACTCGCTTCAATCGGTGGCTAAGGAACTTAACTCTTCATTTCGCCGTTGTAGCCGATTGGTGTTTTAATCACAATGCTTGACTCCCATTGAATTATGGTTAGCAATCTTTGGACTATCGTTTGAAAAATATGACCTGCTTGGGTAGGCATTTTGTTCAATTATGGGAATGCAGCCTTTCTCTTTTGATTTGAGGTCTTGTTGAGTTGGTTTTGGTGTCTCTTACCGTGCCAGCAGGAGGAACCAGCCGAGTCCTCCGAAGAAGGGCAAGATGGAGAAGAGGAATCTGGGGTGTATTCCGAGTGGCAGGCGCAGTTGGTGAAGAAAATGAAGGGAGTGGGACTTGGGTCTACTGAGAGATCGCCTACCTTAACCAAGTCTCGAAGTAGTCCTGCTCTTGGAGGCCTTTCATCTAGGGATGCATCTCAAACTTTATGGGAATTTAAAGTTCTGGATTCAAGACTGCCCAATGGGTTCTACTCTGTCATACCTGTAAGTTAGACTATATTTCAATCTATTTTTGATGTTTGCTAATTAACCTTACAATGGTGATTATTGTCATTTTTGCTCTGTAGTGCGTTTATTTTTTCTAACTAGTTTATTTTGAAGTTAAGAGTTCCTATGAACTTTTGATTCCGTAATTACTAGAGTTCTCCAGCTGGACCATTGTTGACTAATAGAGCATCAAAGGAAATATAGGTCATAGCTGTTGAGCATAGGTTTACTTACGGAAGAATGTAGTGGGCAATGAGCAGACTGATGTCAAGCTTAGCAGTCTTCTGATAGTGTAGTCATGAAACAGTTATGCAAGAATTGCACATTTGCTCCCGTTTAACGACTTGAGAAATAGTTCACTTGTCTCGTTTCCTTGCTGGGGCTATCTAACTGGGAAATTGCTGTGTTAGTATATTTGTGGTTGTTTTGGTCATGCACCAGCTTCATGCTTTTTGAATTCCTTAAGATTGGGATGAATCTTTCACAGAGTCGAAGCATGAAGGCACGCTTCCGAACCATACCAACCCTGAATGACCTGCATCTACTGGGACCGATGTCTCTTGGATTGGACGTGTTACTTGTTGACACAAGCAAGGACACAACTCTAGTAAAGCTGCAGGATTTGGCTCGTGTAATGGTGAAAGGCATAGGGATTAATATTCCTCTCATGATCAAGAAAATAGCGGAATTGGTACGGTTCTTGGCACTTACAACTTCATAACGTTTGTTAGTTAGCATCGTTCCATATCATTTTCAAGCGTCAACACGTCTTATTATGAATGTGGTTGGTTTGATACAGGTTGACTGGCAAGCCAGCATTTTAAGGCTGTTCATTTACTCCTGGATGGATTTATGTATCTTGATTTCTTTCCAGTGATGTCATGAGAGGACTAGGAGCTGATGATAACAACTCGTGGGTACGCTGTCAGGTTGCTGACTTTTATGGCGGACCGCTCTTTGAGGCGGGTTCCACGAAGTCTACAGGCGATGATTATAATGGCTCAGGAGAAGGAGGCATTGTGCGACTGTTGGGAGAAGTGAAACAAGGCTTATGCCGTCCGCGGGCTATTCTCTTCAAATTTCTTGGAGACTCTGTTGGACTTCAAAGTCGCCTTCTGATGGTATTTCTTAGAAATTGTCTTCTTTTCTACTGGAAAATACTAGTTGTTGAAACCCCAAATCTGGTCACTTTTATATAGCTTCCTGTGTGTACTGTGTTCTGAACTGCTTAAGCTTGTATGTTGTTGATATGGTTACAGGGTTTACAGCTGGAGGCTGTACCGAGTAGTTCTTTGATTTGTGCAAATCCAAACAAGCACCTGTCTAATATGGTTACTGTAAATGGAATCGAGCTTCTGGTGGATGTGATGCGACATCCGGGCTATCTACGTCCATTCTCGCGGAAAGCATTAGTCATGTATCACATAGCAGGGGCAGGAGACAGTGATTCTGCCGATTACGATTCTTGCGACTCTCCTTTGGAGCCGAATAGCCCATTGTACGGCGTTCCTGACAAGTCGGATCCTGAAATGTTAGTTTTCATTATCAAACGTTGAGCCTGTTATACATTTATTTTGTGCTTGGATTCTTTTCTTATAGTGCGTATACCTGCACAACATGAATTATAAACAATATGCTATTAACTTTTTGATTCATTCAGCCTGGAGCAGGATATGGAATTCGCTCGTCCACCATATCCGAGAAGAGGTCTAACCGCTGTTGCGGCACTGGGTTTTAATCCAGTTCTTGGAGCCTCTGGCAAATTAAGGTGTGTCTAGGTTAAGGAGCTTGAGCGCAATTGTAACCTACGTGCGCTTCGGAGATGATTTATCAGGAATTTTTTCTCAATTCGTCATTAACTTAGTATACGAGGAACTTGGATTTTAGCCTTGGTTAATTCTTACTTGAGCACGTTGAACGATCTTGTGTGCTGTCCTTGATAAGGGTATAGAGTGTCAGTGCATAATTGTATTATTATTGGGCCATCTAAATTTTGTCCTTACATTTGCACCAGGAAAGTTTCTTTCAGCAAGATAACATAATTTTATCGCAACGAATCAACTGTAGCACGTCATTATTTTAGTGATTGATGTATGATTGTTAGCATTCCATCGAAATACCTATGATTCTTGTGTTGGGCTTACTTAAGTTTGAAAGTGTAATTGTAGCCCGTCTCAGAGTGAGCCAGATCTAGCCAATCCTCGTCGACGCAATCGACGACGAGCTCTTGAGGAGCAAAATGCTGGCACCAGGTTAGTTTCTGTATTTGCTTGAACGCTGCGTAAGATGTAGTGGTGTGTTTAACGTGCATGTCAAAATGCATGTACGGAATAGTGTTGGGTATTCTTATTGTACCGTATCACATTCTAAGCAGGCTAATGGTCTTAATTTGTAATCGTTGAATTTTGCCCGGGATCAAATCAGAATGAAAGTGCTAAGGAAGCGCCCTGAGATGATTCATGATTCTGTTTGGGAAAGTAAACAGAATCAGCAAATTCCCCGACGTTTGTTGATGGTTTTAATTTCTGTTATCTGGTTTTACAAGTCCTGAACATGCTGCGGAAGATCAACTGGAGCAAAGAAAGCCGGGCATGGATGGTTTTCGAAGTTTTCCTTCCAGGTCTGATGTTTTAGTTATATTTTTTTAGCTGCTTTGTCTTCTTCTATCTTTGTGTGCATATCTTGACTGTTTCTACTTCATTGAATGTATAGTTTCCATTATTATGATGAATCGAAATGTTAATATTAATGGCTTATATTTATCTTTACCATGCAGTCCTGAGCATTTGCAAACTCGCTTGCGACCATCACAGCGAGTTGGATCAGAAGATGGAAGTGTTCCCAGGTTAGGGATCTATCTCTTAATCTCTGTTATGTATGCTGCTTTGACCCTGAATGAGCCATAAGTTTACTCAGTATTGGGTGGATGACTTGATAGAGCCTATAACTCTTACCTGAAGCATCTCATTTGACAGTTTTGTTGACACTCTTTTCTTCAGAAATTAGAGATTGATCTGATTAAACTCTGATCCAATGAGCGAGTTGAATTTCACAATGTGCTAAGGAGATGTTCTTGTACCTTTGATTACTAGGGGAGCTGAGTTTGTGGATATTTATAGATCGCTCTACTCGTATATCTGATTTGTGGTTGGTGGTTTCCTTTCAGTAGTCCTGAATATCCCGTATTCAGACCCCGTGCACACTCGATGCTTAGTGGGAGTCGGCTACATACAGGAAATACTTCGAGGTACGTCTAGTTTTGCAGTTTTGTTCGAGGACCATGAGATGTTTTTGCCTCATCCAAAATCTCATAAATCAATGAAATACAGTGTGGTGGAAATTTCTGACAACATCGGTAGTCGATCTGTGGGTTTTCATAAAGTATCGAATATTTTACTCTAATACTTGATTTAAAGTGTGGGGAGTTGTAATTGAATCATAGAATTTAGGAGACTCGCTTCATTTTACTTTTCGTCATCTTTTTTATTACTATTATACAACAAAGGTAGCACCTGTTAGGCATGTCCAACAATACGGAGACCTTGATTTAGTTTGTGTGAGTTTGTGTGTTTTCGAAGCTGCTGTGGGGTCTGGAAGTAATGGAGGACATATGCTTATTCTTTAATTCAGTAGCAAGCCCAAATTTGGAAGGCATCTCGACGCCTTTCTATTTGAACCTTTCTTTATTGGGCATCGGAGAAATTAAATCCTGGTCTTATAGGAAGATATTTGACGTGCAGCCCAGATGGGTCGCCGCAGCATCCCAGCATGGTTGATGATACCTCTTCTATGGTCAGGAGGAGGTTAGCCTGTTCATTGAGTACCAGAGCAGGAGAGATTGAAAGATCTTTGTCTTACAAACAATTCATGTAGGACGTCCCTCAGATGCAGGGTTTGTATTGTGTTGTGGTCAGGGTGGCTCACATCAATGGACTCATGCTTGCATTTTTCTGGTGTGTACTGTCAGTAACTAGAATAGACAATTGCGTAGTTTCTTTGACAGAGTATGATACTTTTTGCAGGCGGGAAAGAGCTTTGTCTGTTGATATAAGGCACGAGGCAAGGGGGATGGACTTCCTTCAGTATATGGGAGATTCCTCACTGTCAAAGTTGGTACCTTGAGCACCTCTGCATCTTCTTTGTTTGGTTTTGTATGAATATGTTGCCTAGCATTTTGCAGGATCTTGGCTCAGGCGCTATTGAACATGAAGGATGAGATTCATCCTCTTCATCAAACTCTGTCCATCCTGGATTGGACTGATGCTCGTTCATAGATTATAGTAGCAAGCAGGGACCTTTACAATTTACCAGCTTTTTCCATGAAATGATCTTTGTGTTCAAACACTGTGGCCGTTAGTTGATTTTATATCTCGTCTTATCATAGAAATCTTTATTTGCAGGCTAAATCACAGTCCACATGCGGAAATGCGAAGGGCCCGGAAACGGACAGTTGCTCCTGAGATCAGCGACGAGGTTGTCAGGTGGCATCTTTACCTTGGTTCCATATGTAGATCCAGTGAGGCATGTTCCTAAACTGGTCGTCCGATTATGGACTTGGATCAATTCAATTTGGCAAATATGTGTCTAGCTGGCAATTTCGAGACTTCTGCACTCAACTTCATATAATTTTAGAGAAGAGTGTAATGACTGATTTTATGGCTATGCCTCTGCATTCTCAGGGCAGTAAGAGCTATGAATGAAGCTCTCAAGAAAGAGAGGTTTCGAACAAAAGGACAGGAGTCTGATGCATCTGCTGCTGATGGTCACATTCTAAATTCCAGCCAAGGAAGTAGAGTGGTGTGCAGCTCTCATACTCTTAATCGTGCTACAGTTACTTCCTACTTCACGTTCATCTCTTTTGAAAATCTTGTTTATATCTTGTGTTGTATTAGACTTTGTTCGCATTTTCTTGTTTATCAACTACGTTAAGGTTTGCCATGTTTCTCTTTTTATATTGAGAAGCGCTAATCAGTCCTGTGCTTTCTCTTTCTTCAGGCTTCTGGAAGGTCTCAGGACTCCAGTATCACAGATGCCGATGGTAATCAGGGACATGGTGAAGGAGTTTCTGGTTCGAGCAATCACGACTTCAGTGTGACTGGCAATCATGGATCTGGTGCACAGACATCCAAATTGGCCACTAAAAGCAGCGATGAGTTTATTTCAAGAGGATCATCTGATGTAGCATCAGACACGAATAGTGCAACAACTTCCTGGGCTCTGTCGATGCAGTCGCCTTCCCTACCAACCCAGCCTCTGATGCCTTTTTCCGAATGGGATATTGAATTCTCTGAGCTTCGAATCGGTGTTCGTGTTGGAATTGGTTGGTATTTCTAGCATTTGATCTCGTTCTTGTTGCAATCTTTGTTGGAGGAAGATGCCTTAAATTATTTGGCTGATCTGTCTTTTCTTGAATTGTCTGTCTTTTCAAATTCGCTATTTCTACTGTACTTAGATTTTGGTTGATACTGCTAAGTGTGAACATGGTGTTTGGTGTCAGTTATTCTTTCTGAAGTGTTTGATGTGAACCGTGCAGGATCATTTGGAGAAGTATTTCGTGGGATCTGGAGAGGCACAGAAGTAGCTATTAAGTTGATGCTTGAACAAGATCTTACTGTTGAGAATATGCAAGACTTCTGCAACGAGATTTCTCTATTGAGGTTGGTGTTACTTCAAGAAATAAATAGTCTTGCAGCCTGGTTTTTGGGTATTGTTGCTCGTTTCCATTGTCTTCATGTTGCTTAGTGGCAGTGATCATGGTGATTGTGTCGACTGAGCAATATTTCTTGGTGGGTTTTTTTGCAGCCGATTGAGGCATCCAAATGGTATGGCCCACCTCATGTGATTTGACATGCCTTAAAGATTTTTCTAGCTTCTTGAAAGTGAAATTCTCTACTACGATGGTGCTGTTCCGGGCAGGATGAAGTAGCCTTCAAATTTCTGTTTCAGTCCTCATTGGAAACGTATATTTTGCAGTGATCCTATTTCTAGGAGCATGCACGAAGCCACCGCATCTTTCTATGGTGACCGAGTATATGCATACGGGCTCGCTTTACCGTTTGATTCACTCAAGTGAGCAAGGGAAAAGACTAAGCTGGCGTCGTCGTTTGAAGATGCTTCGTGATATCTGCAGGTGTTGCCTCTTAACTGGCTTTAAGCAGTAAGAGTTAGCGGTTTGTTAAAAAGTTTACGTGGGTGCCGAGTCACAGATCCCTTACTGCACAGTTCTTCTTTGATTTCAATTACATGATTTCGCCAGAAATAGTGTTCCCGAGCTACTTTGAAGCCCTCTGGAAGGGGTCTTGAGTTGGCAAGGAACTTGTTGGTCTAGTTATGAGTTGTAATGTATGTTTGGTTTTAGTGTTTAATTTTGAGATTGGGACCTGATATGATTCTGGTGGTTTCAGGGGAATGATGTGTGTGCAACGGATGAAAATTGTTCATCGTGATCTGAAGAGTGCTAATTGCTTGGTGGACAAGCATTGGTGTGTCAAGATTTGCGACTTTGGCTTGTCCCGAATCCGCACAGGCTCTACTTACTGCGATGACACTGCAGTAGGAACCCCCGAGTGGACAGCACCAGAGCTTTTGCGAAATGAGCCGGTCACGGATAAGTGCGATGTCTTCAGCTTAGGGGTCATAATGTGGGAACTCTCTACCTTGAGACGGCCCTGGGAAGGGGTCAAGCCATTGGAAGTAAGTTAGTCCCTTCGGTTGAGCTGCTTGTGTCAGCTAGCAGTGGCAATCTATTCTGTATTCTTTGCTAGTTGTATCTTCCATTCTTTTCTGAGCACTTATTAGTAGTGACTGCTTCAGCTTCCTGCGTCTAGAAATTTGATCGCTCCAGAAACATCCTGATTAGTGTGACCTACAGAAACTGAAAGATAGGCCTGGCTGGTTCTTGGTTGACACAGGTCGTGAATGCCGTGGCTCATAATCAGGCCCGTTTGGAGATACCAGACGGTCTTATCGGGAAACTCATTGCTGGTAAGTTGAAGTTCTAAATTTAATCCATAACTTGAGTTTAGGCGAACGGGTGCACGTTTCTCGATAATGTGGGAGCTGACTTTTTTTCTGCGGTGTTCCATTTTCTAGATTGCTGGGAGGAAGTTCCAGAGGCTCGCCCCAGCTATGAAGAAATCCTTACAAGGCTTCATGAATGTGAGTTTCTTCAAGGCTGAAAACCGAGTGAAGAAATCGCACTTGTAATCTAGCTGGATCCTGCTACATACAGGATCGTGAAGGTGCTTCCTCTGCTGCAACATTTTTGCATCCGTTGGTAGGTTTGGTCGCCTTGCAAGGCAGGTGTGCCTGTCGGATCAGTTTCTCACACGAGAGTTTCTCACCTTGTATCATAGATCGAGCTAGTCCAACATTCTTATATTCTAGTTCATGGTTGTGGTTGGGAGTGAAAATTACTACCTGGTCTCCCTCCACATGAAGCATTGCTTGAGGACTGTTCTTGAAATGTGCAATGATCACATCCCTAGTGTACACTATACCGGTCTATCCCTATCAGAGCTAATAGGATCTCTACGGCCTTGTCGAGATGTTCAAGTCTATGGAATCCGATACAGATGTCTTTTCCTTGTCAGCCTTTTGTGGTATAGCTTCATTGTTTACCACATGGTTAGTTATTAGTATCCTGCAGAGTCTCAATTATTAGAGTCTGAATGATTGGCATACAAGTTCTCTTTATTACTCATGATGGGTACATAGGTCATAGTTTCTTGGAGTCTCAGTAAGCCAAGGCTGTTTCTCCTAACTAGTCCAGGTAATTGTACTTAATACGAGGCTGAATATGAATGGGGCAGGTCGGTATGGTTATGTCCACTGCTTCGATCCGCTATTCCTCCGTGTACTAATATTATCGTCTGCATTCGGGGACATTTTGTAAATTCTAATGAATTTTAGTTATAGCATATGCCTGATGTTATATATAACCTGAAAAGATGCCACATCTGTGTCCGTTAACTATTTCGACAGAGTGGAGTAATGGAGTAGTGGAGTAATGGAGTAGTGGAGTAATAACGATGTTTTATAAATTGCACACAAAACACTGAATCCATGTTGAAGAGCATCGTTTCCCAGAAAGATGGGTACGGTACGAAGACGATAAACCTCCGTAAACCAATCATGTCAGACCGGTCCCGGACTGGGCCTCATAACAAAGGCTGTGACTAAAAATGACCCTCCAGAAGTCAATAAACCTCTATAAACCAATCTGTCAGACTGGTCTGGGACCGATTAGCTTAGAGAGGTTCTACTATAGTCTGCTTTAGAGAGGTTCTATTGTAGTCTGCTCTAAAAGCGACACTTTAAGGGCTGGTCCGCCATTTTCATGGGCTTCTATAGATGGGATGATTTTTAGTTCATTTTTCAGAGAAACAGATGCAACATGCAGTGCAAGTGATTTCATATTTTTTTGAAGCATTATTGAATTACTTATGAATTTTCAAAGATATGTGGCATATGCACCTATATGTGACCGTAGGTCTCCTAAATCCTGTACACTTGTAACTTGTAAGAAGATGTGAGGAAACCAAGGAGAATGATTGGCTCTTGCAATAAATAATATTTTATTCTCAATCCATTCAATGGCTAAAGAGATCAATTTAAGGACCACCTCATATCCATTCAAAAGCTAATTATAGAGTAGATTTAAAGAAGACACTCACTTTTAGAGCAAACTACTTAAAGGAAGTGTATTTGAACTTCACAATGAAGGTGATAATTTTTTGTTCCTTGCTTAGTTCCTAAAGGTTATTTCTTCCTTTCGCAGAATTTGCCTTAAATTGTAGAAATAGGGAAGCGAATTTGAACTTCACAGCGAAGATGAGAATTTTTTGTTCCTTGCTTAGTTTCTAAACATTATTTCTACCTTTTGTAGAATTTGCTTTAAATTATAGAAATGTACTATTAGCCATACACAAAATATTCTTATTCACATTAGGGTTTTTCAATTTGTCACACTTCTCCAAGAATGAAACTTCTATGAAGAATGAGAAGTTGTAGAGTGAAAGAAGAGCCAATAGGAGGTCTAACATCCTTTTGCGGCATGTGGAGAATGAAAATTGATACTAAAAATAAGTGTTCACTTGCGATTCATAATTGACTATGAGAGTCAATGCAGCAGCCAATTCACGATCCAAATGAGAAGTTTTTGAGGTGATTTGTGATAATGAGAAGCATTTGCAATGAGGATCCAACTTTGAGTGTTGATCCTAAGCGCTGATTTGTAGTGAAGTGACTCTGGGTGTCAATGCTGGAATGGTGATTAGAATGCATCGATGTTGGTAGCACAACTAGGTGTATCAATGTTGGTAGCACAACTAAGTTATGTCAAATGCTGGCAACGCAACTGAGGTGAAAGCAGCACACAAAGGGTGAAAGGTAGATGAAAACTTTGCATGCAAAATGTTCTTTACACCCATTCTTCATCTCTGCAAGAGAACCATCTACATTTTCAATCTTCAAATAATGGTCCCTCTGCAAGACTCTACAAGTCAACGAGAGAGTGTCAAATCTTCATTCTCTAAAGATTGAGAATGGAGAGAAAGAGGGGTGACAATTCTATTGTTATGCTTATGCTTCAATTTACAACACTCAATTTTACTTTAAACTAGAAATAATTTCTTTCATATGGGTTAGGCTTCACATTACAACACTACTTCAAGTTTAAAATATTTTACTTCCTATGGGTTAAACCTGAAAAGGACAAACCAAGCCAAGGGGCATTTTCATATAGTTCTTGATTTTTAATGTCTGTAAGCTTTACTAATAAAAAAAATGTAGCTCCCATAATCCAATTTTCATTCCACTTCTTTTCCCAAAATTGTTAAACTTGTAATTTTTGTGATACATTGAAGGTAGCATCTTCAAAGTTTAACCCCTAATGACCCTAGTGACCATTTTCTAGTTGTTGCCCCTCCTTTTAGAGTTGCTTGTTATCAAATTTTGAGTGTTCATAAAAAAAAATATTTTCTAGAAATAGAGTGCGTTATGAATCCAATGGTAGTAGATTCATCAAATTCCAAGTTGAACTCCGCCTTGTGGACTTTTTCAAAGTTAAGTGGTGTAGTGTAGTTTATAGCTCATTTTTTGGAGTCTGGTTTGGGCAATGGACTAAAAAGTCAGCCAACCAATGTGATTCTTGCCCACACCTCAAAAAGGGCAGATCCAAGGAGTTCAAAGAGGAGACAAGTCTCCCATTCTTTTTTTTCTTACAAACACTAGTCGATCTCATTTCATTGACCACCGTAGACTGCAAGCTCCACCATTGGAAAATGCTTGGAATGTTGTGAAATTTTACAGGTACATTCTCAACTCTCTTATCTTTCATTGAGCACAAAAAGGAAATCATTTCAAAATATTCTCACAATAATATAGTCCTTGAAAGTGTATTGCCCTGTATTTTCATTGACCCAAATATAACTTCAAACTTAAATATCTCCTCAACCATGCTGTCAAATAATCTGAAATTTTTTGAGGTCCTCACTTTCAATGTGAACTTCAAGAAACTAGGGTTACATTCTATCTGATCTCAAGAAAAAAATGAGCAAAAAAATTGCTCCAATTTTAGCCCATTTTAACCCCTAAATGCCCGAGGCACCAAATTCTAGTTTCAACAATACTTTGAAGTTAAACAAAACCTAATCAAGTTGCTATTTTTAGTATTTTATATTTATAAAAAATTCTTTTGAAGTCTAATTTTAGCATCAAACATTCTATCTGATTTTGAAAATGATTGATCATGATTTTTCTACTCAAGATTTTGTGCAAGGGTGTCTATTGCAATCTTGAGTTTCCGTAGTGTTGAAGGCTCTTGGAAATGAGGCTCAAATACACTAGATCTTGGAGAAAAACTCACATTAGAAATTCATTTAAAAAAATTATAGAGTAAATTTTGAGAAGCAATAAATTGATTGGGATTACGCATGTTAGGTCCTTTAATCTTATGTTTTGTTTTGGTGACCAAACTTTTAGATTTGACATGTGAAAAGAGGATTGAAAGACTTCAAACCACTTTTGCAGTTTTAACACCCTCATGATTAAACATTATAATCTTTCAATCCATAAATGATATTTTTGTGTTTTCTTTTCCTATGCAATCTCTAACATGTCTAGTTTGAATTTATATGGTTACAATTTTATAAAAATTGATGCAAGTTATCAAAATGTTGTCTTTTTGTTCAATTTAGAGCAAACTCATAAAAGCTCAAAAAACACCTTACGCATTTAGGGGTTAAAATTACAACCCCCTTAGATCATTAAGGATTAAAATATATCACTTTTGAATTTTTCTATCAAATTTTTCTTAGTGTGATCCACTAAAACAAATGTTATTAGAATGCATACAATCATGGCTTGTCATTCCAAAAAAAAAACAAGTTTGAATAAAACCTCAAATGTAATCTAAAATTAGAAGCAAATTAAGGACCAAAGCGATGATGACTTTCATCACTTTTAGGATACCCTCCATGTAGGTCAATTTCGTAAATAATTAGGGAGAAATTGGAGCATGTCACATATATAAAAATTTCTCAACTACTTCTAAAATTCTGAGAGAATTTCCTTGTTGAAAATTCAAAATATCCAAAAACTATTCTTGAGAAAATTTAGAAAAAAAGAACACATTCACACATGATTAAAAAAAATCAAATCATTTCATCAAAGTGCCGACAATTTAGTAAGAGCCACATGTTGAAAGCCAAGAAAATTGAATGAAACTGTCAAATTGTTCAAATGCCAAAATTAAATCATTTCAAAACAAGGTGCCGAATCTGACCTGAACATACAGTAACTCTAATGCCCCTTATCCATTAAAATCAGAAAACAAGTAATACGAGGTGGATGTCAACTCAATGACAAATTATACAAGTCCATGGAAAATCATCCATTTTTCAATATGACAATGAACCGTTTGAGCTTCACATATACAAGAACGATCCAGGATCAACAGAATACTATACACAGCACACGCAGATCTCAAATCAGCTGCGCTTCAGCAGCTCTACTCCTGCACTTCCGAGCGGCTCCCTTGACACCAGTGTCTGCACTCTCGGTGCATCAGAGATGAAATATCGATACCACTGCAGCAGATGAACCACCCAGCAATTCCTCTCATCTCCAGCAGCTAATCTCATCTGCAACAGGCTTGCAACAACTGAACAAGTGTTAGCTATTAACTTCTAGTCAACATGAATCAAGTTTGCAAAGCTTAGAAAGACACACAGGGAGTCCCTTGGATGCAACCATTCCAATTCCAAACAAAACACTCTCTCATTAACAAATTATACATGTTAAAAGAAGTCATGTACAAATAATTGTACTAACACATTCAATTACATAGAACACCACGCCCTAGATCCCCAACTAACGACTAAATCAAAGTTTGAATGTGTGTAGCAATAGAGAAGAAAAAGAACAAGACAATCCAGAATGACATTCGAGAGCTCAAAAGAAAGAGTGAATGATGGAATTTGATATAGTACCTTGATTCTATGCTGAAGAGTGCTGTAGCAATTTAACGAGCAGAAGCAATGCCGCCGTTAGAACGAATAACCTGAGCATTAATCCAACTCCCCTCACTGCTCACCACAAACAGAACAAGATTAGCAATATCTTCAGGCTCTCCCAATCTCTCCAGCGGCGGCTGCTTCCTAAACATTTCGATCTGCGCCTCCGTCTTCCCCTTGAAGAATAAATCCGTGGCCACAGGACCCGGGGCGACGCAGTTCGCCGTAATCTGCTTCCCCCGAAGCTCCTTCGCCAAGATTAGGGTAAACGTCTCCACCGCGGCTTTACTTGAAGCATAGGTGGCGTAGTTCGGCAGCAACATACTCAGAACCGACGTAGTAATGTTGACGATCCTTCCGCCACTCCCAGGCGGAATCCGAGACGCCGCTTCTTTCGAAACAAGGAACGTGCCTTTCGTGTTGACAGCGTATACCTTGTCCCATTCCTCTTCAGTCGTGTTGACGACGCTCGGATTGTGGTTGAGCGTCGTACCTGCGCAGTTCACGACGATGTGAGGTGCCCCGAATGCGACCTCGGATTTCTCGAAAAGAGCTTTCACGTCGACCGCCTTGCTCACGTCCCCTTTGACAGCAATCGCCTTCGCCTTCGATCCTTCAATTAATGCGACGACTTCCTTCGCTTTCGCCTCGTTGCTGGCGTAATTCACAACCACGTTCGCGCCTTGCTTCGCGAGGAGAATGGAAATGTCGCGGCCGATGCCTTGAGACCCGCCCGTGACGATCGCCGTCTTCCCGGACAAGCTCAACAAGCCGGCCATAGCTTCTACACTAAAATTGGATCAAAATGCTCGCCAAATGTTCGTCAATTGCGTCCAAAACTTGCGCGAAAATCACGAACAGCCAGCTGCAAAGCGGATCAGCAATGGGGAAGAGACGAACTGCGGGAGAGATCGTGGAGCAGCAGCGCCATGTAATAGAGCGGAATCGGAAGCTCCTCGTGCAATTTCTGAAAGGTACATTTTGGGGGGGCGACTTTAAAGTTACCTTTTCCAAGAAAGTGGGAGAGATATAGAAAATTGCGTTTTTAAATAATTATAATTAGATACAATATAAGGCGCAGTTTACGATGAAACCTCTGGCTTTTGGAGACACACTCTGTAATTGCACATACATTGGATATCCGTAGGCTCTGCCGTTATAACGTTGTTTACCAATGAGGCAGGGCAATGATTAAAATTGTTTTATATGGGTCTTCAGCCAATCCCAATGCTTGAATTAGTTGATAAGTCTCTCCAGGGCATCTAGCTAAGCATAAAACCTTTCCAACATGGGGAGGGCCATTGCTTGATTATACAATGTTATGCATGTTGTGAGCAAATGGCCAAGGGCCGCTTTACACTATGGTGGAAAAGCGCATTGGTCGGTCAAGAAGTTTTAGCCAAGACATGGTTCTTTGGTCGGTGGTGTGTTGAACAAGATGGAAAGACAATAAGTTAATACCGTAAAAAGTCTTGATTGGTTGAGGTGTAAATACTAACCAGAGAAGTCTTCTGGACAACTTCATAAATTGAAGTCCACATGCCAACTCAACACTGAGAGGAGAGTTTTGGCTAGCTACATTAGAAACTGAAACCCCTAGTAGTCCCCATAGACTTTTTGTACGTTTTAGGGCTTCAATAAACTTTTAGAAGTTGTAACTTTAGCATCCGATGCTCAAATTCAATAAAACTTATTGGAAAAAATGCATCTATTTGTCTAGTTTGTGTGGTAAATTTTTCGATCAATCCAATATTTATTGAATTTTTGGGAATTGTTTAAGTACATGGGATTCTAATGTTCACCATAATAATGTCCTAATTTTGATCTTTGAATGACTCCCAAACATTCAATACAACTTAGATTGACATTAAAATTTCACCATGATAACTAGACTTCAAGGAGAATCTAATCCAATAAATTTGATTGAAAAACAACATTGAATGAAGGAGATACAAGCCCCCAAAGTTGCAGCCTTCAAAATGTAGTTTGGTGAACTAAAATTGACCCCGTGAACTTTGAATGGGGGTCATTGCAAGAAACACTTGCAGGTTTTGACTCCAAATGGTCTATTTTAATGAGTCTTGTGACTTTCAAAATAATTTTTAAAAATTAAATAAAATATGAATAATTTATAGAGCATTGAAAATAGTATGTCTCTAAAAGTTCAGATCTAATAAAAATTATCTCTAAAAGTTATGCACAAAAAAGGACAATAAAAAATGTCAAAAAATA
Organism: Pseudisothecium myosuroides; assembly: GCA_951799445.1. Taxonomy (NCBI): domain Eukaryota; kingdom Viridiplantae; phylum Streptophyta; class Bryopsida; order Hypnales; family Lembophyllaceae; genus Pseudisothecium; species Pseudisothecium myosuroides. Next base: position 5,986,775 of record OX637289.1, on the reverse strand, counting down.
GAGACTTTGATGTTCGATTTTTAGAATATAGTTAAAAATTTCAAAAAAGAAAAGAAAATAATCCATTTTTTCTAACTTGAAGGTGCTCCTTCTCAATCATTTTCGAAAAAAATTGTGTTCTCTGAACTTGGGCAAAGGTACCCTATATGAAGGTTAGATTCGGCAGAAATTAAGTCTTTTTTGGAGGAAAAAAAATGCCATATGTCATCTGGTGAATGGTGTGAAGTGACGTGGACCTGTGAGAATCTGACGTGGAAATTCATATTCGGCACTTGAGTGCTAAATCAGACCTTCACGTACAGAAGTGCATTTTGAGCACATGCAGAAGGTGGATAGTTTATTATTTTTAAAAGATCTCTTTAAAGTCTTGTGTACTTTAGTGGAAGTCCTTGTATCCCAATTTTGAGATTCAAATTTTCATTTTGGGATCAAAAATAGTACTATCCCCTCCTTCCGAATGGCCGAGGTAGACATCCATCGGGGGCTATTTTAAAAAGGTAATATAATATTTTTAAATGTAAAACATTATTCAATGTCTACAACTATCACATGTACCTTCATTTCAAATTTCATGCAAAACTAACATACAATGCAAAAGTTATGAGCAAGAAAACACATGTCCAAGGTTAAGGGGACAAAAAAAAAGGACAAGTGTTTCTTGCCATTATCTATGGCTGCCAAAAAATCAGTATATCTTAGATTGACTTGAAAATTTAACCACACAAACTAAAAAAGAAAAATTAGTAGTGCAAAAATTCAAATTCAAGTTTTACAAGGTTAAGATTTCTTACACTACTGATTGAAACACAGTAGTCTCAATGGAGAGATTGTTTTAGTAAGAGATCTTAACCTTGTGAAACTTTTTTTGTGTAATTATAAAAATTGAATTCAGAAATGAATCCTACAAGTTATTTTTTCAAGAAGATGCTTTGATTGCCCCAAAACAAGAATGTCTATAACTTTCACATAATAAATCCAAATGTAATGAATCAAAACTTCCCACATACATAAAAATAAAATCTATGATAAACAAATTTTTAATTTTTTTTTAATTTAAAGATTTGTGTGTGGGAGGGTAGGTTTTTTGCCTACCAAACAAAATAAGGGCTTTTTGTACTATAACTTTTGCCCTAGGGCACCGATTGAAATAAAATTTATATTCCTAGAAAGCTAATATGTTTTTCTATCTTCACTAAAAATTTCAGAAAATTATAACAAATATTAAAACCACAAAAGCGTGCCCAAAATCCATTTTGTCCCTTGCGGGGACAATTGGAGTTTGGAGGTTAACAATTGATTGCCTTTTCGAGGAAGCTACACTCCTTGAAACAATTTTCTATAAACTTTCATAGGGAAAAAAATAGAATTGGCATCTAATCCAAGCTGTTTCATATTCTTTGGACCTTTGATGAATTAGTTGCAAATTTTTGAAGTTGAAACATAGTGGTCAATAAGAGCGACCACCTTTTGAAATGCACATTGTTGGTACATTGAAAAAAACAAAATGTACCTTTGTGTCATAGCCAATCTCCTGCCCATAATACAAGCTTACAGTCTCTTACTTTTGGGTGTTTCCGTGACTACTTGTGTGTTAGTCTATAGTCCAAGGTCCATAATAGATGCATTTGTACAATTGATTCCAAAAATGTGTATTATATTCATACAAGTTCGGAAAAATAAAAAACCAATTTTGTATTAAAGGAAATTTGAGGTCTCCTACGGGCCGCTTTGCAATGACAAACGAAGCTATTAACAATGGAATAGGGAGCCTATCTAATGTGTTTGAAGTGCATTGTCAGTTGATCTGACTTTCGCAAAAATGGTCAAAACATAATAATGATGGTACAATAAGGCAGCAGAATACAAAGTGCTTAATTGGCAATTGAAACAAATTAAGTCCAATTAAGCCAAATTAAGTAACTTTTAAAGCTAGTTGCCTTCGGCAACTAGCTTGAATAGCCACTAAGTACTTAATTCTGTGAGTTTGAAGATGAGAAGAAAAGCTCTTTATGCAAGTGGGATAATGGTAGGTAAAACAATCCATGTGAACTATGTAAATTAGGATTAATAGGAGCTCAATTACTCATAGTTAAGTCAAATACAGGAACTGTGTTCAAAGTTGAATTTTAGACTTCATTTGGGCATAGTAGAATAACTTTTAAAAAAAACCTTTAAAATATATTAATTTGGGGAATCAAGCTAACTTTCATTTCCAAAAATCCATTTGACAATTTGAGACTCCAACTAAAACTTATGGCCAAATTTTAGAGAGAGGTTGGAAAAGACATTTTTTTGGACATTTTCAAATATCCTCTTTGAATTTTGTCCATAAATTTTTATTGGAGGCTTTAAACTTCAAATGGATTTTTAGAAATGAAAATTAGTTGTTTTTCCACATTAACTAAGTTCAAAGTTTTTTGAAAAAAGTTATTCTACTATGCCTAAATGAGGTCTAAAGTCCGACTTTGAACACAATTTTTGCATTTGATAATGATTGGTCTATCTTCAAATTATCCCATAGCTTTTGAGTATTTATGATGAACAATTGATTTCTCTATAAAAGCAACCTTTTTACCATTCATTCTCATCAAATGTCAATGAAGTAAGTGTTTTACATTGCCATCAAAAAAAATATCTTGATTGGACTACTGTTGGACATTTTTTTTTCCACAATTTGGTTTGAGTGCAAGGTGCATACAAGTATAAAGTATCCAATAATTAGGGTCAAGGTGCATTAGAGTACTTTAACCTTGATTATTTAATATTTTGTATTCAGATTTTGAGCCATTGACAAGCATCCAACATCAAGACATAAGGTGAGCAAGATTAGGCACTACTAGAGGAATGGGCTCCAAATGAACATAAATTTAACAGAATTTTGTTGGTTTTTTATGTTCATTAGGAAATGTTGTTTCGGATCACCTTTCAAGACATTTCTGTTCAATTTGTCTTGGTTATAATGCCATGCTGGCATGATTTCGTGGCTTGCCACCTAGGCATTTACTGCCACGTTGGCACTTCCATGTCAACAGATGAATGTTGCGATTTTTTGTCAATTTCAACGACAATGATTTCTCATTCATCGACTTCCTGCGATTACATACAAGTAATATGTCGCCATTTGCCACTCATCGTTGCGGTTGACTTTTAATTATAGTGCCTTTTTCAAATTTCAATGAATATTCAAGGAAAACTAAAAAATGTTTCCGTGATTCTCTGTTGTGTATCATCTGCCACTTGGTGCACACACATACATTGTATGTGACTTGAAATGCCCTACCTATCAGCACCTCGTAATTAACATGGAGTATTGTTTCTCCTCACTGATTAATTTTTTTACAAACACAAACAGTGGATAATTAGATCGTTCCTGTTCATACAAAATAAAGTCCCTGACCTCCTTGACGTGCCCCAATACCGTCATTGTTGCTTTCATCTACTTCACATGTCGTCTATGCGGTAAGAATCTCACGTAGCAAACATATTTCCTTCCCTCTCCCTTCCAGTTATCACTTCTTCAATTCAATGAAAGCTTCTTCTCGACCTCACTATTCCATGCATTTCCAAGACAGACCCCCAAGTCCACAGACTTCACCGACGGATATCCTTGCCCACTACATCCAGGCATTATAAAACATGCAGTTCCAAAAAGAAATGCTGGTGACCAGTGTCACAGCCATTGCTATTTCATTTGAAAACAATATGGACACAGTTCTAGGTTCCAAAAAACATTGTCCATGCATACCACATGGGCCACAGATTCTCTTGAACTCCACTATCAATAAATCTTGTACAACACTTCAGCTAAAACAGAGTACGGACAATGTCATGCAACTTTCACATTACGTTAAACGTCTACATTTCAAGCATCTTCCCGGATCTTGCTTTTTCTGCACACCGAGCACTCCTGCACTGGAATGGGTTCTTCTCCTTCATAATTGACAAATGAACTTTGTCAATTACCACATGCCAACTTACTGAAGGTAGAGAATGTCTGCGTCACTAAAAAAAGGAGCTACACGGCATTATTATATTACTTAGACGATAGGTGAAAACACTATACACTTTTGTTGCTCTTGTTTACCTCCGTGACCAATTACTGGTGCCCTCGTTGGCTCTACACTTCTTCTCTTTGTTCCCTGAGGCATTGCGTGACTCCTCTTGCACGGCCATTAGCATGGTTGTGTACATACCCACAATTTGCTGGCACTTTGCTCTCACACCTGCTTTGACGTTTTCCTGCTCATCCTCCTCAGGCTACTTCCTTTTGCTTCTCATTGTATCCTATTGCTTGGTTTACCACAAACGAGGTGGCAATGGTCTTCAAGTTTCTCATCGGCGTCTCCAAAATACTAAATTCCTACTCAAAACCAATTCCGTCACCAATTCGTTGTGCAATGATTTGTTCTTCACGATGGTTATGTACCGAGTCACACCTCCCTCGCTGTACATACAAATAACCGCTGTCAGCACAGCACTTTCACACAAAAACTTCCATTGTCAGCACTTGCAGCCAAAACCAGAGCAATGACAGTGCCCGCACATTACCTTCCTCTCCATTCTGAAATGCCTTCACGACATCACAACCCATGCTCGCCTACCACAAGGATCAATGTCCACATTACTCCTTACTGCCTAGATCAGTAGATTTCATGTTAGGTGACTTATCCGAAGTCCTTTTACTAAATGATTTCCAGAACAATTCACCAGTGACTTCAAAGACTTTGTACCAAACTCATCCTCCATTTTTAAAGAATGCTACAAACTCCAGACTCTTTCATGGGCTCAGGCCCAGCGACCAACGACTCCACCAAAAGGTTTCGTTCAAGAACAATATTGAAAACACACTTCGGCACTCATGCATGGCTCAGTGATCACATATATTACTGAATCTACATTTTCCAAGACATTGTCAAGTCTGGGAAAAGAAGGCTTTACCCGAATGACCTCTCAAAGTTTGCAATCCTTTGGAAGGTCGTGAACAACTATTTCCGTTATTCTGGTCCATCTATCTATCCCTATACATCCCACTTCTATGCACAACATTGTGCAAGGCTCACAATTGGGAATGGCCGGAACAAGTGCCACCACCCCCATTTACAGCTCCATTTCTGTGGGCAGCCATTCTTCGTGGCTCCACTGTCCGCTCGTATGACCCAAAAAAAAAATTGGAGACTCGCACACACAACTCTCTACAACCTTGTTCAATCTGCAGTAGAAGGTACCCTGTACTTGCGCCGTTTCATCTAACAAATTGTCAAAACTGCTGTATTCTATACAAATGACAAATTCCATATAAAGCCAAGGTCCAAAACGCTACAGCAATTCACATGCTATTGCATGATTACTTCACTAAAGCGATCCCATCGCCGACCCCCAAAGAGAATCTACAGTTGTCAACCATGTCGACCCCACGTTCCGTCCTTATAGACTTTTCCACTGAGCCCACGTTCTGTCAAGAATCCTCTGCATGAAAAGCGACGCCCTCTACAGTATTGATTCTTCACTTTGTATGCTACTCGGGTCCACAATACACAACGCATCTTTGAAAAACATGTACAATAATTCAGCTCCTACCAAAGTACTTTCCTTGCAAGTCCTACTCGATCATTTACATGAACAACGACATCTACTACCTCAACTTCCTCAAACATGATAAGAAAATCTTCACATGCATGAAACACACCTTCTCGACTGTGTGGACCACCACAGTCCATTCGCCTAAACTACAATTCAAACAATACCGGCAAAGAAGACTACCTCGACGCCTCACTTCTTCATGAAAAATGGACCTCAAAAGCATTAACTTCTTCTCGTTCTCATAGTCACACGCACAATAAACTGTACGTACAAAACCATCGTCAATTGGCATCTTCACTCTTGAGTACATGAGGGACGCCCCACAACTAGGACGGTTTTGTTCGTTTTCACCTAAGTAGTGTGGTGTGAGCTCCCAATTTGTCACTTGGGACTCGTAGAATTATTTTTTTGGAAATTTGCAATTTAAAGTTGATAAAAATATAGAAAAATCCATAAAAAGAGTGTAGAACCGAAATAGGGTTGTGTCATACCCGTTATAGTATTTGGTCTAGATTTGTGTTTTTTACTTAGAATCCCCCAAACCTTGCCTAAAAATAGTATAGAAATAACGAAAAGGTTAGATTTGGAAGATTCGAGTCACACAGCCCCAAAAGGGCTAAATCCCACCATGAATGTGGCAATTCATGGCTAGGTCGGTCCGAGGGATCCACAGCGAGGCCACTAGGTCGGGTCCTAGAGTTAGATTTAGAATTCCCCATTAGATCGACGAATTCCCCAAATCCCGATTGTTAGCATGCAGGAGCCACTCACGCAAGACCGGGCCCGTGGAGGAATCTACAGTGCAAGGATGGTGTTCTAGGGTGAATCCCATGCCAGGAGTCCAACGGCGAAATCGGTTCGCCAAGATTCCTCCACCTGCAGAAGATTCCCGCACCGTCGCTCATTCTAGGAGATGTCCAGTTTAAATCTCCATTGACCAATCGTGCTAGGTACGGAAACACACCCGCACGTCTTTCATGCGACTGCTTGAGAGGTCACGTGAAAAATCCCGGCATCTTCCGACTTGCAGAAGAACCTTTTCCGGGTGGTCAACCCTCCTAACCTCCAACGGGAATTTCATGTAAATTACCCAGGTTACAATAAAATCTCACTAAAAATTAGACTAGCTTGTTTTATGTTAATAATGCGCTCCGTGAAGTTTCACGACATTCCGATAGCGGCAAGTACCCGAACCGGCGAGATTCCTCGGGAATTAACCACGTGGCGGGGTCCCCGCCGCGTTGACCGGCATTCCGGGACCATACGATGGCGAAACGAAGTCAACCAAAAGTCCTTCCCGACTCTCTCGCACCTACTGGAGACCCTAGGCTATTCACATTTCTCAAAATAGGAGACCCCCAAGATCTAAGATTTTACCACGATTTGGTTTTTAAACTAAATTAGCCTATGATGGGTTTTTGGCCTCAGTACGGGGGAAGGGGGTTTAGAACTAAACACGGCGATCTAGATCCAACGGCGCAATCCGTTTGGCGATTGGAGCTAATCTCCAAAAGTTAGGATGTTGGTCCAGTATAGATGGTAGAAGTAGAAATTTAGGATGTAGGATGAAAATCTTTGAGGATGAGGATGAAAATCCCCGTTGATAAGGTTACCTTAGAGCTTTAGAGAGAGGGGTGAGCCCTTGGGAATCTATATAAGGGCCCCATTTCTCTCTCTAAAACACCCCCTCACTTTTGTTTGGGTCCGTGGGTCCAATTTGCTTTGGATATTTTGGAGTTTGAAGCCAAAAACCTCTACGGTGTTTTTGGAGCACTTTTTGCTCCATTGTTGCTAGATTTCAAGCTTTGAAGGTCCTTGGAGGTCCTTCTATCTTGCCTTGTGTACTTCTCGTGCGTTTGTTATATCCTTGTTACGAGTTAAGAGTCCTTGTTCTCTCTTGTTGTACCTTTGTGAGCTAACTTGTGAGTTTAGGAGTCTTTTGGGTGGTGTCCTAATCCTAAAGTCACCCCCCACCGTACCTTGGCGATGCCGCTTTGGGGGGCCTTTAGCTTGTGAAGTTGTGTGTCTTTACGTGTACTAAAACGTGTGTTTTTCCTCACTTATGTGTCCTCACCCTCTTCTAATCTTTCCCTTGTTGCGTGGACCCCCCCTCGGGACGGCGAAGCTTTGGCTTTGTCACACGTGTTTCTAAGTTTGCCTTTTCTATCTTCTTCTAATATCCCCCTTGTTGCGTGGACCCCCCCTCGGGACGGCGAAGCTTTGGCTTTGTCACACGTGTTTCTAAGTTTGCCTTTTCTATCTTCTTCTAATATCCCCCTTGTTGCGTGGATCCCCCTTCGGGACGGCGAAGCTTTGGCTTTGTCACACGTGTTTCTAAGTTTGTCTTTTCTATCTTTTTCTACTATCCCCCTTGTTGCGTGGACCCCTCAAAGCGACGGCGAAGCTTTGAACTAGTAACAACGTCAAGTCCTACAGTGTGTGTTAAAATACTCTTAGACGGCGGAGCTTTGAACCCGTAGAGTGTCACAAGTCCTAAAGTTGGTGTTAAACCCAATTTTACAGCGAAGCTTTGAACTTCCATAGCCTTAGATTCCAAAGTCTAGTTTCCAAGACCTTTGTAGAAACCTCCAGAGTTTAGCTTCCAAGAGATGTAGGTTCCTTTGCACTTATTAAGTGTAGTGTCTTCCAAAGTTTTATTTAGTTTAGTTATTTTCCACGGTCTTAGTGAGTTTAGTACCCCCGAGGTTTTATTTCCCCCTAGCCTTAGCCAGCAATTCAGTATTAAAGTAGCCTTAGCAAAAAACCAGCCTTAAAATAGCCTTAGCAAAAATCCAGTCCTAAAATAGCCTTAGCAAAAATCCAGTCCTAAAATAGCCTTAGCAAAAAACCAGCCTTAATATAGCCTTAGCAAAAAACCAGATCCGAAGCCAGCATCCAAAACCAGCATCCCAACCAGCATCCCATCAGAAATCAGAAGTTCCGGGTTGTTTTAAAAAAAAAGAAGATTTAAATTAAAATCCCGACCCCCCCAGCCAGCCAGCCGGGAAGGGCCGGGTAGGCTCCGGTTGGACAGAGGCTCTCGGTGGGACAGGGGCTCTCGATTGGGACAGCAGCTCTCGGTTGGGACAGCAGGCTCCGGTTGGGACAGCAGGCTCTCGGTGGGCAACCGGGGCTCCTCCCAAATTTTGATTCCTTTTTTTTTGTTTGTTTCACATTTTGGTTCTCTCAAACCAGAACACAAACAAAGATAAAGCAAACTAAAGGAATGTTGGACTAATTAAGTGCTAAGCAGGGGTGAAGTAGAATTAGGGCCAATAAAAATACGAAAGGGAGGAGGAAGAAGAAAGCGGAGCACTACCGTACCTGCACACGAAATCGGGTTCTATCACCCCTCACACCTACACACAATGGAAGGAAATTAGGGAGAAGGATGTGTTATAGGAGTGGAAATAAGAGAGACGATGAATAGTGCCTAGCTAAGAGATTAGGTAGGAAATCTAGAAGAACTCCTTGCAACCGTTGGGAGGAAGATTAGGATGACACAAAGCAAGGTTGCGTAAGAGGGTAGGAAGAACATTTAAACCCTTCTCGTAGTTTGAAACCATAGTGTAAGACCCATAAAAGCTTAGGTGGAATAGTAATAGAGTAGAAGGAGAGAGGAAGAAAGAAAAGAAGGGAGAAGAAGAAAGAAAGAGTTTAGATCATCAAAAATTGTAATATTTTCTAAATAAGCGGTGAGCTTGGAAAATCAAACAAAAACCAAAGATTACCATGGAGCATGAGGATGTACACGTGGACGTGGACGAAGTTATCTCCGAAACCGGTAGTGAAGAGGTGAGTTTTTGATTTAATCTTTTATGTTTCTCCCTAATTAGCATTTATTTTCCTAATCAGCCCTTAGAGCGTGATTAGCATCCGAGAGTCGTGTAAATTAGAAGTTTAGATTCAAAAGTTGATAGATTAGGAATAGAGGTTTCCGAAAACATCTTATAATTAAGATTCGACCGTAAACTGACCGCGTTAGGCTAAGTTAAGCGGTAGGGGGTAGGATGGAAGAATTTTGAGTAAAAATCATCCAAAAAGAATCATGGACGGACCTTAGGGGTTTAAATTAGAAAGAGAATTTAAGATTAAAATTAGGGATTAATTAGCGGTTAGAATTAGAATCAATTTACATTTTATTTCTTAAAGTTAAAATTCTAAGGTCAAAATCTAGAGTTAACTTTGAGAAGTTAGAAAGTAGAATTAATTTGGAAGTTTAACTTAGGGGGTCAAAATTTCCAGTGAAACCTTAGGGTAGTTTAGAAAAGGAAGTTAGAGTTGATTAGGGAGTCAAAAATTAGAGTAGAAAGTAGAGGTCAACAGTAGAATTGAAAATTAACTTAGGAAGTAGATTTTTGAGTTAGGAATAGAGTAAAAAGTAGAGGTCAAAACTTGGAGTAACATTTAGAGTTCATCTAGGATTAAAACGATAGGATTAAAGTTGGAAGTAGAAAGTCAAAAGTCAAAAGTCAAAAGTTAAGATTAAATTTAAAGGTTAAACTTTAGAATCAATTGGGGAGTAAAAAGTTAGAGTGAAAAGCTAAACGTAGAAGTTAAAAGTTAGAGGTAGAAGTTAAAGTTAGAATTAGTTGTTGGAAGTAGAAGAAAATCTAGAGTCAAAGTGAAAACGTAGAGTCAAACCTAGAGTTAAACTTCAAGGGTAGAGTTTAGAGTTAATTTAGGAGTAAAACCTTAGAGTTAAAAGTTAAAGCCTAGAGTTAAAATTCAAGGGTAAATCTTAGAGTTAATTTAGGAGTAAAAACTTAGGGTTAAAAGTTAAAACATAGAGTTAAAATTCAAGGGTAAATCTTAGAGTTAGTTTAGGAGTAAAAACTTAGAGTTAAAAGTTAAAACATAGAGTTAAAATTCAAGGATAAATCTTAGAGTTAATTTAGGAATAGAAACCTAGAGTCAAAAGTCAAAACATTGAGCACAAGTTGGTAGTTAATAGTTAAAGATCAAGTTAAAGAAGTAAAATCTAGAGTGACATTCCGAAGTTGGAACTTTAGGGATAGCTTTTAAAAGTAGAACTTCTAGGTGGAGTCTTAGAAACCCAAGATAGTCTTAGGGGTTCATGGAAGGAACATAGGGGTTCCCCCTTTTACGTAGTTAGGGATGTTATAAATGACGCCAACTACTCAGTCGACCCTCGACATAGGATAGATAGTTAGGGAGTTAGGATTTCACCATCACTCTGAACATCGCAGTTAACTTGTGAGTTACTACATGCATTACTAATTATTCGCTGCCATCCACGACACTTAGGAAACGTTAGCAAAAAAGATCCATTGCTTGGAAGGCACAGTGGACCGCGCTCACATCACCCCCATATATTAAAAAATGTGGATAAAGGCATAGAACCTGGTCGGTGTTCGCTTTATTACCAAGGGTGGGTAATCTAGCGCCCACATGTGGCGAACTTGCTCTGAAGGTCAATTAAGTTGCTATTCCTCGCCCACACCACACAAATAGCCCCTACACTTTCCAGACGAAGGCAACACTCGTTTTCCAGTCACATATTCACAAAACCCTTATTTATAAAATGAAGTCAGTCGTCTCACCTGGTCAGTTACTCTTGACATGACGATGTTTGGGGCTTCACCGCCATAGACTAAATTGTCGCTTCCGTTTTGGCAAAGGAAGGTTGTGAGGCAGTGGCCTCCACTATTGCCCTCAGTTCCTGAACCTCCACTTGCAATCTGCTGATGAGCTCCATTTGTTCTATCGACGATTCCTTCCTACGTTCTCCACCACCGGCCTCTCCATTTATTTCAGAAGCCCCGGCCATCTCTATCACCAGCAACTGCTGAGGCGCTTCAGATTCCTTGTGCCCCCCTTCTTGACCGAATCCTGAACTCCCAGCTTTTGCTTTCTCACGAATTGCCATGCTTTTCGTCTTCCTCTTCTTCCCCCATATCCCTTATCTCTCGTCATCTCCGATTGGACTTCCTCTAGATCAGGAGACCGACGCAGAACGTGCTTCAAATTTTTGCACACACGAATTTCCCCACCTGGCCCTGTCCTTCCCAAATTCAGTCCGCAAGCGTTTGCGTACCGCATTGCCGCAGATTTCCTTTTAAAGTTCGGACTTTTTGATATGTCTACCAGTCTGTCCCAAACCTCCTGATCCAGTCCAGAAGGACAAACTCTTCCAACCCTGATGGCATTCATTAATTCATTCCTCCTTGCCGACACGTTGTGACCTATCATAGGTAAAAAGATCCTATCTGAAACCATGTTGCTGTAGTCAAAATTGTCCATCAATCGCTTCTTCAGCATCTTGATTTTTTGATGCGGTTGCTGCCTCACGTCACATATTGAAGGATCTAACGACCGAGAGAGCTTGTTCACCTCCGCCCTCCAGGCCGTGAGTCCGTCACCATAAGGCGCCCCAAGGGCATTTACCATTATATAGAAAGGTTTTTTCCCAGCCAACTCCCTCTTCCGCACAGCAAGATCTTCGTCAGCCTTTTTTCGCTTTCGCTGAGCCGGTGAGCCCTCTCCTGTGACTCCATAAACAACGACTTCTGCATCCTTTTGCTCTGGCAACGATCAAGATTTGGTATTTCAACAAAATTGTCGTTGTCCAAGCTCTGATCAACAGCACGTGTTGATCCTCCCACTCCCACGTTCTCCAGTACATCCTCCGCCACTGCCCTCTCAAATGCAAAGAATCTTGTCTTCTTCGACTCTGCCTTCTTCCTCGCTGGACTATTTTCATTTCCACTTCCATGCTTCACAAGTAATCCTCCATTGCTGGAAGTGAGATCCTTTCGTCGAGAACTAGATGGACCCGGGGATTGCTATTTTGCGTGCGCAGAGCGGTGAGCGTAGGGTCGTGAGCGTAGAGCGCAAAAAGTTGTACTTTTTTCTGCTAAAAGTTAAAGTTAAGTAGAAACAAAAGATAAAAATAAAAGTAAAAGTAAAAGTAAATGTGAAAATAAGAATAATAGTGTAGCGTTAGGGCCCTATATCCGTGGAAATTGCTGTGATAATGGAAACTATAGTAACCTAGTGATGTAGCAAGAGGTGTTTAAATTGTAAATAGAGTAGTCATCAATTTGGGTAGATTATTATGTACCCTATGGCCGTGGGTCATAAAGGCTTATTAAAGCAAAAAAATTTACATATGGATAAGATCACAATACAAGTATAGGTCATTTTATCATCATTCTTGTAAAAGTGAAAATATTATGTTCCTCAACTGTCCGAGTAATAAAGTGCTGCTGCAAAATAGAATTTCAGGGTAGGATGTATGTGTTCATGAATGCGGACTTAGTTGAGTCGCTTCTAACTATATGGTATTTCAACTTCCAACTTTTTAAATATGTTTAAGTCTTTGCAACTTGTAAAGATTATCTTTTGTGAAATTTGAATTGTTAACATTTTGGGAATATTGATCTTCATATGCATGTAGGGAGTATGGGTGCATGAGGGAATATGCACGAATGTGATGATAGTGACCAAGGGCTAAAGGACCCAAGTAAAATAATGAGATCAGAATAAACAAAGCTAAGGTTAACCCCTAAAGGCCCGTTTGTCCCGTTGGGGGACAATTTGGGTCCATATAGGTTCCTGTGACCTCAATTTGTAGAGAAATTTTTTGGGATTTTTTGAGGTTGTGCGGTTCTGCGAGAGCTTTGTGGATATATAATTTTTATTTCAATTGGTGCCCGGGAGAAAAAATTATGCCAAAAATAGAGTTCGGCAGGCAGCATACAAAAGTCACAAAAAGTCAAAATAAATTTCGTAAATATTTTTTCCCAAATCTATGTCTTTTTGTCTACATTTGAAGCTTTGATTCATTCTATTTGAACTAATAATGAAAAAGTTATGGACAATCTTAGTTTTTCGGGCAATCTAAGCATCTTCTTGAAAAAATAACTTTTAGGATTCATTTTTGAATGCAAATTTTAAAATTTTCAGAAAAAAATTGTTAGACAAGGTTGAATTTGCTTTCTAGAACAATCTCATTGTCGGAATTATGGTATTTCAATTTTGTCTTAGAGCTATTATCGATTTAGTTATTCCTTCAATCTTGAACCTACTTCTACTTAATAATTTTTTAATGAGTAAAAATTTAGTGTTTTTTTCTTGAATTTTTTTTCCTAAATTCTCAACTGAAGTATTCAACATATAAGCTTAGAAAATCGTTGAAGATACAATACAAAAAATTTAAGTTAAATAGGTTTAAAGCCCAAAAATCTAGTCAAGCAAGGTGCGAAAAAACTTGTTTTCTTCACTTTGAATGCAAATATCTTGCAATCTATTTGGTCAAAGTTTCTGAAATTTCTTGCATACATTCTCATACTAGTCTAGTATAAGATTCTACGGTTGTATATGCAAAAAAAAACAATTTTTGTAGTTTTTTGCTCTTTGCAATAGAAGTGGCAGTTTTGAGTGTGTTTTCATGGAGAAAAGGCCTCAGGGCTTAACCCTCCATCGCCTATGGTCCAAACATGCTTAAAAGCATCCTGCCTTTGCAAGTGTTAAAAATCTAAATTTCAGTAAGGTATGAAAATCTCAACCGTACAATCTTGTTGTGTGCATGTTGTAGATGGCGTGGAACAAATTTGGGGTCATTTGACCGTATAGATTGAAAGATTATAATGTTTTAGTGTTGGAAAAAGGTGCTGAAATTTTCTTAAAAACACATTTGGAGGTGAAATTCGATTTCTAAACCTACTCAAATGAAAAAACATCAAATTGCCAAGTGATTCAAAAACAGAATGTAAACTCTTTGGTGAAAAAAAATATCATTCAAATGACTCATTATGTTTGCAAAATGGATTTGAAATGCTAGAAAACAGTAAAAAAAGTAGCAAAAAATCACATCTATAGCTGAACCTCCTTCTACTAAAATGCTTCTCAGTCACTCATAAATTCTTGGATCAATATGAAATTTTAACCACAAAAACTAGACTAGTATGCGCAACTTTTACAACAAAAATTATTGAAAATGGACCATGTATGAAGGAGTTATGAGCCGCCGAAGTTCACTATAATACAAAAATGTCTGGATTTTGAACTTCGAATTGCTCTCAAACATTCAAAATAGCTTGAATTGACATGAAAATTTTACCTCAATAACTAGACCTTAAGGGGAACAAAATCCAACAAATTTTATTGAAAATGAACATTTGATGAAAAAGATACAAGCCACTAAAGTTGCAGCCATGACAATGCAGTGTGCTGAACTCAAATTGAACCTGTGAACTTCGAATGGCTTTCACAAACTCAATTCGTCTTGGATTGATCTGAAAATTTTATCACACAAACTAGATCAGTATGCGCAACTTTTACAATAAATTTTATTAAATTTGGACATCAGATGCAAAAGTTAGAGCACTTCAAATTGGATTGTTATAGTGTGTGAGGACACTTTTTGTCCTTTTAAGCGATGGAGGGTTAAGGGGTTAATACAAAGAATAGAATGAAAGAGTGGAAGGAAGAAAAAACCCATTGAAGATTACCATTAGATTCAGTGATGTAATTATCCAAAATTCACAAACATATAAGAAATCTCAAAATTCATATCCTCCAATCACTAGAACTATTAGACGATGATGAGAGATAATGCATCTCAACAACAGCCTTGTCGTCAATGAATCTACGAATTTGGGGATCAATTTGCCGCCGTGTTGATGTCAAACTTGGGGAGGACGCGGCCGCTTGAAGATCTGCAACTTCAGCGTCCCATGGAACCATCACGTAGTCTTTCGCCGGTGAGACAATCATTGCCCTCAGTCTGAAAAATCAGAATACAATTAGTATGATTATGTAAGTATTGACAAGCAGAGCTCAATTGGCAAAATGAAAGAAATCCAAAGTTAACTCACTTACTCAATCGGTTCTTCTTCTTCACAAAGTGGATTGGAGGGTCAATATCAATTGCAGGCGACACAAACGCAGATGTAGCCAAAATCAGCCGAGGAGGCAGAGTCAGATATGGCTTTCAACTTCACATCAAAGACTTTGGTGTCTTCCTCGAGGGCAACAATGTGGCGGCCAATTGCCTTGCATGCTTGCTTAGAATTACCTGAATTCAACAAGAAATTGAGTAAGTTAAAAGCTCCATTTCGACAAAAGTGAAATTATCAAATGTGGCAGCCAATTGCCTTGCATGCTTGCAAAGTATTACCTGAATTAGAGTTTTCATATCGGACAGAATCTTACTGTTCACGGACGAATCGGACGAATCTGCATTGACTAGCTGCAAACTTTGGCGTCCAATATCTTTTGGAGAAATTGTCCAAATCGGGCATGTGAGATGTTTTTCGGCATCTACAGCCATCATCTTCATGAGGGAAGTGTTTGCGACGAAGATAGAAGACTGCGGTGGCGCCGGTGATGATGATGTTGATTTCCCTGAAAGCACCTTCCACTTCAATTTCTGTGTTGCAAAGGACAGAGGACTAAATCCTTCATCTTCAACTGCAGAAGGGGTTCTCTGAGCACGGAGTACACGTCGATTTGTTGTAGGATGGGGGGCATCGTTGAGGACCTCCAAGTCCTCATCCAACTCAGCTGCGGCGAACAACGAAGTAGCTGCTGCTAATCTGGCATTAGCATCTACTATAGCCGCCTCTGTGAGTCGCTTCATGTTGGCCTCAGCGACAACAATAGTTGCCTGAACTTTTGCCGCGGTCTCAGCTTCCATCGCAACCTTTTTTTTGGCAGCTTCTTCCTCTTGAGCCTTCCTCTTTGAACCATGAGTTTTCTTAGCAGGAGTTGTCGTGGCCACAAGGAGGATGACAACATCCGTGCCGGCTAAATTAGGTTGGATACTATTTTGGAGGTCGATGTCAAATGATGGTGGCCTGGTCACCGGGCAATCAATGTACCAACCACATTTTTCCCAATGCTTTCTCTTCCACTTTGCATCAATGGCATCAGTGATCATGCAATTCTCAGCTTTCATGTCCAGATAGCAAGTAAAGAATGTAGGTACCTTCGATAGTACCTTCCTCGGGTACAATATGTACATAAAATACCTGTACAATACACGTGAAACAGCCTTTGACAGTCCCACTTGGAGCTCAAGTGGGTGATTTTTGTGAACCTTTTTGTCCTTGAATTCGTCTTCAAACGCCAAATCCCATAGCTGAATTCGCATTTCCTCCACGTAGTCCGAAATTGATTTGATGGAAATTTCACCAGGCGGGTTATAGTCAATTGTGACATCGATATCGGATAACGGTGCATCAAAAAGCAACTGCACTTCACTCGCGATTTGTAAGAAAACAAGAAAATAAGAAAATTGACACAATGAGAATTACTTTGAAACCATGAACATGCTGGCTGAACAAAACCCACCTGACCCCACCAGGTGGCTATATGCAGCCACTTTGGGAATGCATGGTCAGCAAACTTGGACTTTGGGAACTTCATAGCCTCCCGTAGAGATGCCGGCTTGTTCCAACGCTCAAGCCACTTCACCTTCATAGAATTATCCATGGAGGATGTCGCAAGATACCAAAGCTTCTCCTGAGATGTCGCAAGGTAAATTTTTGGTTTTTTGTAAGTTATCTAAATCTTGGAACGGAAACCGTGATCTGGGATCTGGATTCAAGTAGGAGATAACCGTTAACCGGAAATTAACTAATGGAACGGAATAGATGACAATCCGGATTTGATCTGAATCTGAACCGGATTAGAGCTAGAACGGATCTGAGTTGGATCGGAATGGGTCAGGAACGGATTTGGTCATGATGACAGATCAGACTATATATGGGCTGACCAATCCAGTGGCCACTCTTTTTCAATCTTCATTTGCGGAAATCTCGCTCCAGCGCGTACTTAGCCTCTCTTCCCAGCGTTTTGCTTTCTTGTTTTGAGTTGGTTTGTGTGTGCGTGTTAGTGAGTTAGAGCGCGCAGCGCTTTAGTGTGCGTTGCAGGTTTAGAGGTATTCCGGTTGAGATCGGAAGAGCGAAGGTGAGAAACGGGACGTGCGGCTAGGAGAGGGAAAGGTAGCCTCAGTTAGAATCCGGTTAGCACAGTTCGTGTCCATGCCTCAGCTCCGTAAGAGTAGAGCAGGGCCGTCCAGTTCCTCCGCAGCAGAAGTAAAACTCCGGAAGGTGTGTCCGGTTATTCCAACGGACGAGAAGGAAAAGGACAACCTGATGGAGGATTTGGCCAAGATGGGCTGCGGAGGACTGATCGATAAACCCTGGGGGTTTAGGGAGGAGCAGATGATTCGAGAGTTACTCGGAAAGCTCTCCAACCAGTTTGAGAGAACTCTCCGCGGAAGTCCGGGCAACTGGACGGAGGAGATGTGGAAGGCCGTGTATGAATTCCGGTCTGGAGGTCGAGGGATGGCCTCCTCGAAGGAGGGTTACACTCGGGGGAAATTCCGGTGCGACGTGGACTCCAAGGATGGGCACGCGGTGGCAGACTGTCTGGACGACCGGCATTGGAACCTTCTCCAGTTCCTGGTTCCGATCATCCACCCGGAGAAGCCGACGAGGGTGACCATCGCCATCGGGAACCTCATTTTCGGAGCCCTGAGCGGGGAACGGAAAGTGGACTGGGCCAGGGTTTTGTTAGACCTGGTCAACCGGCTCATTCCGAAGATCGGAGGAAGTAGACCAACTCCGTTGAGTCCCTACCTCGTCCATCTGTACAAGCACCATCAACTCCTCACGGATACGGAGGAGAAGGAGTGGAAGATGCAGGAGTCACTCCTGAAATATGGAGAATCGGAATCGGAAGAAGAAGAACAGGAAGAAGTATCCGGTTCCGAGGAGGAAGAAGAGGAAGAGGAGGAGCTACACCGGCCGCAGCACAAGCGGCAGAAGACGACACCTCCTAACCGGAGAGGAACCCCAACCCCTCCGGTTGAGACCTCCAGTCCAGGGAAGAAACCGGTTTCTGAAGAACCGGGTCCTTCCGGATCGGATCCGACGGATCCGTTCAACCAGCTGGTCAACATCCTGAGTGATGTGCGAGCAGACTGGACGGTGAAGAAGCTGATTCTGAATCAGATCAGCGAGCTGGTGGGAGCACCAGTAAACAGCAACCTGGCAGGAGTGGTTGCAGATTTTATCTCCAGCCCGGATGAGATCCGGAAGCAAGAGGCGGAGATCCGACGACTCCAGGAGGAGAACGAGTCGTTGAAGACGGAAATGTTGCTCCTCAAGGAGGACATGGCTACCACCCGGGAGATGGCAGAGGCTACCCGGAAAGTAGTGGAGGATGTGAAGGCCACATTCGGAGCGACCGGAGAGGCTTTCACCAAGTCAAAGTTGTTTGACGAGGGAGTCCTCAAGGAGAAAAAGATATCCGGGACCAGGTTGGTCCGGATTTTGACAGACTACTCCGAAAAGGTGGAGTTAGTCATGATGGACGCGCGAGAGGCTGCAAACCGGATGGAGGAGAGCAGCAGGAAGCTGAACGGAGTGACGTTGTCACGGTCGTTCCATCTGTCCGACCTTTCAATGCCCGGATCTTTTCCGAACGTGGGCATTCCAACGGAAGGAAAGGATCGGACTCCCCAGTCGAAGAAGAGTGGGAGGAAACTCGCGCACACCATCAACCTGGATTCGTCACCGGATCTCCCAGAACGTGAAACAGGGGAGCGGAACCGGAACCTGACGGACGTCTTCGAACAGCTTGGAGCGGACCCACCCAGAAGTCCCACTCTGAACCCGGGGAAAGATCAAAGTATGGATCTGACCCCAGATCAGGGTGAGGACCAAGAACAGAGCGTGGACCAAGGCGAAGACGAAGTCATGGACGAAGGAACGGATCAAGGAGTAGATCCGGTTATGATAGGATAGTTAGGATTTTAGTTGTAAATATTTGTTAGTTAGGACCGGACCGGATTTGATCCAGATGTGCCTGGTCTGGATCGGATGTTTTCCGGTCTGGCCGGCTCGGCGGGGACCGAAAGTTCCGCGCGGACTTTCCGGGCCGCTTTATGTTGACTTTTTGAGTTTTAAAATGTATATAGTCAGTCTCTGCGAAGGAGACTGGGAGTCTTTTCCCTTGAGTTTGTGTGCATTTTCTATTGATTGCTTGTTGTACGTCTCTCCCGCGCGTGGCAGGGC
Source organism: Pseudisothecium myosuroides (assembly GCA_951799445.1). Taxonomy (NCBI): domain Eukaryota; kingdom Viridiplantae; phylum Streptophyta; class Bryopsida; order Hypnales; family Lembophyllaceae; genus Pseudisothecium; species Pseudisothecium myosuroides. The sequence continues at coordinate 5,967,144 of OX637289.1, read as the reverse complement.
TGTTTTGGTGAGGAGTTAGGAAAATGTGTGCAGATTCTAGAGAGATTTCTCCCCTTGGCGTGATTGTTTTGCTCTTATGTGCAAGTGAGTGGGTTTTCTAAGTGTTGGGAGAGGGTTTCAGTTCCTCAGCGCCTCTACAGTTCACGATTCCGGGCGAGAAAACCGTTGTTAGGCTAGGCGGATAGGGAAGGAGTCCTTAGTCGCGCTAGAACTCCTGGATAGGAAATCCGGTTGAGTGCCCGATCTCCCGTGAGGTCTCGCTGCCCTAGTTGGTAAACGGAAGAACTTTAGTTGATGTTGGAACGGACGAGTTCGCTTGTAACCACCTAACTCCGCACGGAGGGAACTTGGCATCAAGGTCGTTGTAGTATGAGAGGATCGTACGGGGGGTCTTTGTGTGACCTGCCAACCGGATCGCTGTCCGGGGGGCTGTGAGAGATCAAACCGGATCCGCGCTAGTGTAGGAAGTAGTGGATTAGAGAAGTGGGTCTTCAGCCACTATAAGTCACGGAAGGAGTGGCGGGCCTGCCACTCTCAAAAGCAAGCGGCGAACCCTCTGATGGTGAAACAGAGGCTAAACTAAACCGGAGTGGAGTTAGAGTACGTGTGTAAGGACCGGATCGGATCGGTCCAGAGGAGTTCCAAGATCAGAAGTGTTAGGATCCTGGGTCGTGGAAGTTTTACGGGACCGAATAGCTTGACAGGCCGGAAGAAATAGAGGGAGGTCTGGTCGTGGTTTTCGGTGTGTTGTTGTTTCCGGTTTTAGATCTAGGACCGGAATGTAGGAATTGGATACTGGCTGAGCTTAAGTTGGAAATAATGCTAGACACTTCACAGAATCTCGTGGGTTCGATCTTTCGAGTCATTTTGTTATGCTTTAAAGTGGTTTTTGGGAGTATAACAGGGAATTCGCTTACTCTGTGCTGCGACATGAGACATCTCAGGATCATTTTCCCGGCATTCGTAATGTTTTTTAACTTCTTCAAGAAACTGGGGGGTTAATTTGGGATCTGCAATCGGGAGTTGTTTCTTCAGTTCAGATTGAGTCTCCTTCTTTACCTTATCTACCGCCTTTCCAATTGCCTTGTGTAACTTTCTCGTAGTCCACTCAAGTGACTTCTCTGAGTATCTTTCTTTGAACCGCCTCATTGCATGTGCAACGGCTTCACCTAACTCTTGCTGGATACAAAATGAACAATTGGAAAAAATAAGCGTTTGGCACAAAACAACAACTTAGAAGTTCAAACAGCAACACCCAAAAGAAAAGTCTTTAATAAGAGAGGCTATGGTTCGTGCACCCTAGAAAGCGAAGCCGATATCGGCCTCGATTTTTGTTATATAAAACATCACGTTGATCAGGGTTTTCATATTGGATAGAATCTTACTGTTCACGGACGAATCGGACGAATCGGACGAATCTGCATTGACTGGCTGCAAACTTTGGAGGCCAATAACTTTTGGAGAAATTGTCCAAATCGGGCATGTGAGATGTTTTTCGGCATCTACAATTTCTGTAGATGCCGAAAAACATCTCACATGCCCAATTTGGACAATTTCTCCAAAAGTTATGTGAGATGTTTTTCAGTCTCCCAAGAGCAACGCCGACGTCGGCGTTGCTTTTGGGAGCTGACAGTTGCTGGAGAGAGCGCCCCCCCAAAGATGAAGCCGACATCGGCCATGGTTTTGGAGGACTGCTATCTGAACGACGAGCAGACCCCCAAAAACGACGCCGATATCGGCTTTGCTTTTGGAGGGCTGCGGTCTGAACGGCCAGCGGCCCTTCGAAAGCAAAGCCGACATCGGCGTCGATTTTTTGGGTCCCCTCTTTGTTCCCCCAGCAACCCTCTAAAGTCCAAAACCATGGCCGATGTCGGCTTCATCTTTTCGGGGGCGCTCTCTCCAGCAACTGCCGGCTTTCAAAAGCAACGCCGACGTTGGCGTTGCTTTTTGGAGACCGGAAACCACCCTAAATCCTGTTCTTATCCGAAATCTGAGTCATTTATTGAATGCATTACAATAAATGTGTATCTTTTACAATATTCACCATTTCATATATTTCATTCATCATTCAATAAATTTCTATTGTTCATTTCAATATATGCTTACTTATAAACAAAATTATACAAAGATTTCAGTAATTTTTATTTGAAGATTTATTGAAATTTTTGTTCTGCATTTTATCTAATATATAAAAATTCTAATAAAATTCTAATAATGAATGCATAGCATAGCAAGCACCAACCACTAGTATTCTAATATAAAAAGAATAATTTTGAACAAACGACGGCTAACTCATCAGCCTCCACTCTACTCTAGAGACTAGCACCTAATTATAATCTGTCAAAGTGGTTACTAATTTATTACAAAATACGGCTGCTCAGCTCCTTTAAACTCAACTCCTATACCAGATCACAATCCACCCTATTAACTTACTACCTGTTGTACCATGTTTCAATCAGTTACAACATCTTAAATAGCAATGAGTTTCTGAAGTTCTAAGTGCCTCTCCACTCCTGCCCACTTCCTCTTTAGCCTTGAAATCGCTTTATCTATCTTTTCAACTAGTTCGATGGCTGCCTTGCATGATGGCGGCTCAGTCACTGTTTTTATCAGGGGAGAGGGGCAAACTATCCCGATTTCTTTCATTGTGGGGGAAGAGGGTTACTCAATAGTTAGTGGTAGCCGTTCAGCTTCACGGTTCAATATTCTTGAGGGGAGTTTGCATGTGGACATGGATGTTGTTGATCCAATCTCTAATGTGGTATCACATACTGTTGCTCAGTTGTCAACTACTTGTGCTGGTGGTCAAGTCTGGTTGTTGACGCCTGCAAATTATCGAGTGTATGGACTGATGGACGTTTCACCAGTTATTGGTTCTAACACTTTAACTCCTGGTCGTTCTACCACAGCTACTGATGTCACCCCTCTGCTCCAGAAGGTCAAACTAGAGCCCCCGGAGATCCCTGTTCTAGTTCTTAGTGACGATTCGGATAGTGAGTGCATTCTACTGAAACCTGCTAGTTGTTGCCCCAATTTAGAATCTGCACATGTTGTTCATAACGCCCCGATTTTACATTGTGTAGAATTGGTGCATGTGAAACCCCCACTCTCCCCCGTTGATAGTATTGTGCAATGCCTCCGCAATCTGAGCTCCTGCTGAGGTGCAAAGTCAATACTCAGTAAATTAGATTACACTTCCATTCCAATAAAGAAGGTAGATTTTCTGCCTTCGGAGTTTGATGGGGATGTCATATTTGAACTTCCACCTATGGGAAAGTACCCATCATCAAACAAGGCTAGGCGGTTGCATGGAATGGATAAAAAAGATGACGGACATGCATGGACCTGAACAGTGACGACGCACATCTAGTCTGATTCTCACCTTACTTTTTGAACTTTGGCTTGTTTGGGGTATCTCCGAAGCACAAACAATTCATGCAAATATTTAGACCAATAGCACCAACTGTCACCATTGAATGAGACTGAGTGGAATGGTACCGCCTCGTCCCCCCTTTGTTCCACACTCTGATCCTCCATTGCATTCTACAGTTGCATATTCAATCTATCAAGTTTTGCCGACATACATTGGAAGTTGCCCCACTAGGATCTACTACGTACATGGCTCCAATTTGATGACCCGAGCTTGCGTGCATCTCGGAATCCATAGCCATCCAGTGAAGAAGGGAAATTATAGAGACTCCTCCACAAAACTTCGATCTCTTATTGGCGAGCAGGTAGAACGGACTCCGTCGGCGACTAATTCTGCCATTGTCATTGAGGCCAGTAAGGAGTACCTCAGCAAATTCCTTTTATGCGCAGAAGATAATCCCCATAAGATGTTGGCACTGGACGAATTTGTCCCCGTTTTGGACAAGTTCAAGCAAATGTCATCACCCAGTATTCGTAATGAGGTTATCACATTTCGATATCTGCGTCGTTTTGGGGTAATGGACAGCATTACTAGGCTGCGAGACTCTAGTACATGGGCCTTCGTCCAAGAAAACTGTTTTCCTGGACAAGGTGCTGAGTCTGACAAAGTCTTCATTTCCAAGATGGCGGAGCTGGGACCCGGGAGCGGGGTAGACTTGGTTAAGCGCATGCAACCAGGTGGAGACTTGGAGGACGCTTGGATGATGTTTGACCATGTCAAACGCGTCAAGTCTTGGACCACTATGGCCTGCCACGTGTATGATTCTACTTACTGCCGTGTCATGATTATCGCTGTTTGCGATATGCAATCCGAGGATGTAGTAGCACAACAAGTGTTCTGAAAAAATTTGAATGCAGTTTCCAGCAAACATGATATTTCTAATCCAAATTTTAAAGGATTTATGGCCGACAACGCCCAAGCAAATTGGAATGCAGTGCGTATCGTCTATGGGAGTGGCGATTCATCTCTGCCTATGGTAAATCGGGAGCAAACTTGTCTCCTTAACACCGTAACCCTACCTGAAGCCAATGATGGGAGAGAGTCGACATTGGTGGTCTCTCCTCCATGGATGCCTGTTGAGGTAGCTATTTGAGACCTACTTTAATCCTTTTTCTTTGGCTATTCATTCAAACATCTAACTTTAAATGTTGCCTTGCAGGATCTTTCGGAAGTTGAATTGGCTGAAATGCCATCTTGTAATTTGGCGGAGTCTGTTCATAACAAGTGGCTGCAGCAATCTGGCAAAAAGGGGAATGACCTGTATGTTGTTGCTGTGGATGACATGGTCCGGATGTTTATGCAGGTTGTAGCCTACTACCAATTCCTCAAAGGTGAAAAAGCGGGGACAAGTCCTGGCAAGGAAGAATTCCAATTGCGTATTGCACATCGCATCGCTCAACGCTCTAGAAATGCTAAGGTCCTTCACGCCGCCCTCGCCCACATGCCAGGTGCTGACGACTTCTGCACACGCCAACCTCACCTCGAGGGTGAAGAAGTATTTGTTTCCACCAAACGGAAAGTAGATCTTCCACCAGGTTCAAAATTTGATTCGCACCGTCCAGATAAGATAAGCATATCTCGCCCACGTGTCAGGGCTTGTCAAATTGATCCAAAGATAGTTGACCTCACTACAGAAGATTCGCCATCCGAACCCGATCATGTGCCAGAAGAATTGGAAGATCTTCCTCCCAAGACACCTACAACTTCCGCTAGGGTGTACCACGTCAAATTTATTTAGGAAATTGTCTGCGATGAACACTAGTGGCATATTGCAAGGCTGCCAAAGACATCTGCTAAAGCTTGTTTTGCGCTGCAAGTCAAGACGAAGAAGAAGTGTGTGGCCAGGATTGTGCAAGACAATTGCAGTACAACTGCCCCTACTTATACTAGTCTCATGAACAATTATAAGAAGACTAGATTGGAGAGAATGCGGTTTTTCTTCTGCAATGATGACATCCATCGCTGTGTGGAGGGCACTAGTCAAAAATGGGTGGTTTCCAAACCGCCTATCCCGGATGTCTGGCCTGTTATTATGGTCACAAATTTAAGCAGGAAAGAGATTCTCTCTCTAGAAAATGCCGGGTTCTCTCTTGCCGAGCGCGTCCAATTGTCTCCACGACAACTCTTCAATGACGGAATATCCGTGAATCTGGACAATTATCCTCCACCCTCTAACCCTGCGGATCACCCCACAAAGAGGTATGGTAAGAATATTAGAAGAAATCCTTCTGCTCCAACTACCAAACATCATAATAGCTGTGCCTCTGCTCTATCAGTTGTTGGAAAGATTTGCTCAATTCTGATGGTACCTCCTCCAGCTTTGGGCTGCATTGTGACTTTTGAGTCTAGAAGCATATCTAAGGTTTCTAAGTACTTGTTGACGATTGGCCAGTTCCCGAACTGTGACTGCCAATCTTTCAAGGATATGTCTGACAAGTCACTCGGCAAGCGCGGTGCATGGACGTATTATAAGCACATCTACTTCATCTTCAACGTAGTTTGTAGCCTAGATCCGGAGGTTGATATCTTCATTCACGCTCCTAGTTTCAGCTGGAATGAGATTAAAAGAGTTCTTCAGATTCTACTCCTAAAGCATTATGGAGCGTAATTATTGTCCATACTATTAAGACATTATTTTCTACTAATACAAAAATGATGGAGAGACTAAAAGGGCCACCATCGAAGCTTGTACATGGTCATGTTGGTGCCTAAATCATTTGCCCAATCATTTTTGTTTGCATGGCTCAATTTTGTTCAACTACCACTAATTCACCCAAATCCTTAGTCCCCGCCTCCTTCCTATTTTCTACCTTAAACTTAAACCCAAGTACGTCTTATTCCAACAGATCTGAAAACCTCATACCAACCCCCTTTATCGTTTGCATAATTTTTCCTAAACTAAACAACATCCATTTTCTGGCTTCATTATCCGTCTCTTTCTCCCACCCTAAACCCACTCCTTAATTGTTCTTCCAATTAACCCTTAACTTCTCCACTTCCAATCTCTGTCTCCAAAGAAAACGTCTATACAACCCTTGCTTATTTCCTTTGCTTTCCCTATCTAATGCCTTGACCCTCTTTAATCTAACCTTGGGTCTCCATCTCTCAAATTATGTAAATCCTTGTGGGCGCTAGATTACCCACCCTTGGTAATAGAGCGAACACCGACCAGGTTCTATGCCTTTATCCACATTTTTAATATATGGGGGTGATGTGAGCGCGGTCCACTGTGCCTTCCAAGCAATGGATCTTTTTTGCTGACGTTTCCTAAGTGTCGTGGATGGCAGCGAATAATTAGAATGCATGTAGTAACTCACAAGGTAACTGCAATGCTCAGGGGTAATGGTAAAATTCTAACTCCCTAACTATATATCCTATGTCGAGGGTAGACTGGGTAGTTGGCGTCATTTCTACCGTCCCTAACTACGTAAAAAGGGGAATCCCTATGTTCCTTCCATGAACCTCTAAGACTATCTTGGATTTTTGAACTCCACCTAGAAGTTCTACTTTTAAAAGCTATCCCTAAAGTTTCAATTCTTACTCTAACTTTTAACTTCTAAGTGTACTCTAGGTTTTTAGCTTCCCAAACTAATTAGAGAATTTAACTTCAAAATTTAATGCTACCGTTTGACTTTGTTTTGACTTTTGATTCCAAGTTTTTACTCCTAAACTAACTCTAAAATTTACCTTCTAAAGTTAACTCTATGTTTTGACTTTAACTTCAAATTTTTACTTCCCTATTTTATTCTAAATTTACCTTCTACGTATAATTCAAGGTTTTTTACTTTTAACTCTAAATTTTTACTTCTAAAATTAATCCCAAATTTTAACCTCTAGGTTTGACTCTACGTTTTCACTTCGACTCTAGATTTTTCTACTTCCAACTAACTCTAAGATTTACCCTCTAAATCTAACTATAACTTTTCACTTTTCACTTTAGCTTTTTTACTAACTTTTTACTTCCCAATTGACTCTAAAGTTTAATCTTTAAATTTAATCTTAACTTTTGACTTTAGGCTTTTGACTTTCTACTTCCTAATTTAATCCTATCGTTTTAATCCTAGATTAACTCTAAATGTTACTCCAAGTTTTACTTCTCAATTTTACTCTAGCTTTTGACCTCTAACATTCACTCTAATTTCGAATTTCTAACTTCAAGATCTAACTCCTATTTCTACTCGTAATTTCTACCTCCTAATTTTAGTCTAAAGTTTTTACTTTTAATTTCTACTTCTTACTCGGATTTTTTACTCCTAATTAACCCTAACTTCCTTTTCTAAACTACCCTAAGGTTTCACTGGGAATTTTAACCCCCTAAGTTAAACTTCCAAATTAATTCTACTTTTTAACTTCCCAAAGTTAACTCTAGATTTGGACCTTAGAATTTTAACTTTTAAGAAATAAAAATGTAAATTGATTCTAATTCTAACCGCTAATTAATCCCTAATTTTAATCCTAAATTCTCTTTCAAATTTAAACCCCTAAGTTCCGTCCATGATTCTTTTTGGGTGAATTTTACTCAAAATTCCTCCGTCTACCCCCTACCGCTTAACTTAGCCTAACGCGGTCGATTTAAAGCCAAATCCTAAGTGTAATATGTTTTTGGAAACCTCTATCCCTAATCTATAACTTTTTGAATCTAAACTTCTAATTTGCACTAATCTCGGATGCTAATCACGCTCTAAGGGCTGATTAGGAAAATAAATGCTAATTAGGGAGAAACATCAAAGATTCAATCAAAAACTCACCTCTTCACTACCGGTTTCGGAAATAACCTCGTCCACGTCCACGTGTACGTCCTCATGCTCCATGGTAGTCTTTGATTTTGTTTTGAATTTTCTCTAAGCTCATTGCTTATTTAGAAAATATTACAATTTTTGATGATCTAAACTCCCTCTTTCCCTTCCTCCTTTCTTTTCTTTCTTCCTCTTTCTTCTACACTAGCACTATTCCACCTAAGCTTTTATGAGTCTTACACTATAGTTTCAAACTCCAAGAAGGGTTTAAATGTTCCTCCTACCCTCTTAGACAACTTTACTTTGTATCATCCTAATCCTCCTCCCATCGGTCACTATGAATTCTCAAGATTTCTTTTCCTTAGCCTACCTACTCCTAACCTAGGCTACTATTTATTGTCTCTCACCTTTCTTGCTTACTTTTTCTCTTCCTTTCCTAATCTCCTTCCATTGTGTGTAGGTGTGAGTGGTGAGAGGAACAATTTTGTGTGCAGGTACGGTGGTGCTCCGCTCTCTTCTCCCTCCTCCCTTTTGTATTTTTGGCCCTAATCCTACTTCAATCCCACTTAGCACGAAATTAGTCCAACATACTTTTGGTTTGGTTTGTCTTTGTTTGTGTTCTGGTTTGAGAAAACCAAAAATTAAAAAAAAAAAAGAGAGAATCAAAAAATTGGGGAGGAGCCCGAATGGCCCCAGCCTCCCCTGCTGTACCGAGAGCCTGCTGGCCTCCCGGTTGGCTGGCCTTCCCGGCTGGCTGGCTGGGGGGTCGGCACAATTTAATTAATTAAATTTTTTAATTAATTTCTTTTTTTTTATACGCTGGTTCTGATTGTTGGCTGGCTGTTATGCTGGTTCTGATTGTTGGCTGGCATATGCTGGTTCTGATGTTGGCTGGCGTATGCTGGTTCTGATGTTGGCTGGGCGTATGCTAGTTCTGATGTTGGCTGGGCGTATGCTGGTTTTGGAAAAAACTGGATTTTTGACCAAGGCTACATAAAAGACTAGATTTCTGACTAAGGCTAAAAAGATTGGATTTTTGGCTAAGGCTAAATAAAAAGACTAGATTCTTGACCAAAGCTAAAAAGATTGGATTTTTGGCTAAGGCTAAATAAAAAGACTAGATTCTTGACTAAGGCTAAAAAGACTAGATTCTTGCTAACCTAGGGGGGAATAGAACTTTGGGGGGTGCTAGACCTACTAAGATTTTTGGGATACAACTAACTAAATAAAACTTTGGGGAATGACTAAACTTCACTAAACGCAAAGGAACCTACATATCTTGGAAACTAAACTCTGGAGGTTTGTACAAAGGTCTTGGAAACTAGACTTTGGATCTAAACACGGGGGAGGTGCAAAGCTTCGCCGTTAAATTGGTTTTAACACCAACTTTAGGACTTCTTGACACCCCGGGGGTTCAAAGCTCCGCCGTCTACACTTATAACACACGTTTTAGGACTTCTACTTTGTCACTAGTTCAAAGCTTCGCCGTTTCCAAAGGGGGTCCACACAATGAGAGAGACTTTAGAAGAGGGAAAAACTAAACTTAAAAAAAAAAAAAAAAAAGTTCAAAGCTTCGCCGTCCCGGAGGGGGGTCCACTCAACAAAGAGAAGATTAGAAGAGGGTTTGGAATAAACTTAGCAAAACATGTACAAAGAGGTTCAAAGCTTCGCCGTCCCGGAGGGGGGTCCACTCGACAAGAAAAAGATTAGAAGAGGGTGTAACAAAACACAAAGATAAACACACGAGTTAGACCACGTGGCAACACAAAGCTCACACGCTAAAGGCCCCCCAAAGCGGCATCGCCAAGGTACGGTGGGGGGTGACTTTAAGATTAGTGCAAGAGACTAAAGATCCTTAAAACTCCACAAGTTAGACCACAACATGCACAAGAGGGAGAGAGAGGCTCCCTACTTACAACGAGGTACCAAAAACTTCACAAAAGAGTACACAAAGCAAGGTAGAAGGACCCCCAAGGACTTTCAAAGCTTGAAAATAAGCAACAATGGAGCCAAAAGTGCTCCGAAAACACCACTACAAGAGAAAGGGGTGTTTTAAGTAGTGTCCTAGACATCACGTCTTTTAAGTAACGTCTTTTAAGTAAGTTTTTAAGTAAAATTTTACTAAAAGATTGTCTTTTTAGTAAAATTTTACTTAAAAACTTACTTAAAAGACGTGATGTCTAGGACACTACTTAAAACACCCCATCCTCTTATAGTGCACCGTAGAGGTTTTGGGCTTAAAACGCCAAAATATCCAAAATAACTTGGACCCATGGACCCAAAACAAGAATTGAGGGTGTTCTAGAGAGAGAAATGGGGCCCTTATATAGGTTTCCAAGGGCTCACCCCTCCCTCTAGAGTTCTAAGGTAACCTTATCAACGAGGCTTTTCATCCTCATCCTCAAATATTTTCATCCTAAATCCTAAAAATCTACGTCTACCATCTATGCTGGACCAACATCCTAACTTTTGGAGATTAGCTCCAATCGCCAAACGGATTGCGCCGTTGGATCCAGATCGCCGTGTTTAGTCCAAGATCCCCCTATCCCCTATGCCGGGGCCAAAAACCCATCGTAGGCTAATTTAGTTTAAAAACCAAATCGTGATAAAATCCTAGATCTTGGGGGTCTCTTATTTTGAGAAATGTGAATAGCCTAGGGTCTCCGGTAGATGCGAGAGAGTCGGGAAGGACTTTTGGTTGACTTTGTTTTGCCATCGTATGATCCCGGAATGCCGGTCAACGCGGCAGGGATCCCGCCACGTGGTTAATTCCCGAGGAATCTTGCCGTTTCGGGTACTTGCTGCTATCGGAATGTCGTGAAACTTCATGGAACGCATTATTAACATAAAACAAGCTAGTCTAATTTTTAGTGAGATTTTATTGTAATCTGGATAATTTCCATGAAATTTCCGTTGGAGGTTAGGAGGGTTGACCACCCGGAAAAGGTTCTTCTGCAAGTCGGAAGATGCCGGGATTTTTCACGTGACCTCTCAAGCAGTCGCATGAAAGACGTGCGGGTGTGTTTCCGTACCTGGCACGATTGGTCAATGGAGATTAAAACTGGCCATCTCCTCGAATTAGCAACGGTGCGGGAATCTTCTGCAGGTGGAGGAATCTTGGCGAACCGATTTCGCTGTTGGACTCCTGGCATGGGATTCACCTTAAAACATCATCCTTGGGCTGTAGATTCCTCCATGGCCCCGGTCTTGCGTTAGTGACTCTTGCACGCTAACAATCGGAATTTTGAGAATTCATCGATCTACTGGGAAATTCTAAATCTAACTCTAGGACCCGATCTAGTGGCCTTGCTGTGGATCCCTTGGACCAACATAGCCCTGAATCGCCACATTCATGGTGGGATTTAGCCCTTTTGGGGCTGTGTGACTCAAATCCTCCAAATCTAACCTTTTCGTTATTTCTATACTATTTTTAGGCAAGGTTTGGGGGATTCTAAGTAAAAACACAAATCTAGACCAAATACTATAATGGGTATGACACAACCCTATTTTGGTTCTACACTCTTTTTATGGGTTTTTGTATATTTTTATCAACTTTAAATTGCAAATTTCCAAAAAAATAATTCTACGAGTCCCAAGTGACAAATTGGAAGCTCACAATCCTCCATACCAATTGTCCCTCTTTTGAACTCTCTTACTCCCTCTTTCCCTCTCTAGAACTCTCTCGAACACCTCTCTTGCAAAAAAATCTCTTTCATCCCTCAGAATATCCACCATTTTTTGATTCCATGGCGCTTACAATCACAACCACGAAAATTATATCTTTTAATCATTTGTATCCCTAGACTCCACGGTTATAGATCCTTCATCTCGAAACTTGCATCTTTCCTCGACCTTAAAATACATATTTGGCCACCCTACACTTTTTATGCAGAAAAATTCTGCAAAATATTCTACGGTCATAGGTCCATCATTGATACTAATTTAAGAATTCTTCCTTCAAAAAGAAATCCTAAACTTTCACTTTATTGCCCGTTTCAAGAAATTATCAAACTTTTTGCATTCTACGCTCGCGACCCTACGCTCACCGCTCACCGCTCACTGCTCTACGCACGCAAAATAGCATCGTCCAGATGGACCCTCTTCTTGGGTATTCAGTTCTTCATCTCTTGCTCATTTAGCCCGCAAAACGGCATGCAGAGCAGCGTTTTTTTGGAGCTTCTATGGAAACATGTTGTCCAGACTACTAAATTGGAGGTGCTCTTGTGCGCCCCGTACCTCCACATCTCTGTCACAGTGAATGAAGCTGTCATTACAAATTATTCATGTATCATTTTTGCACATAACACCAAGCCCCTCCGCTTTCACAAAAAACATGAGTCCCGAAGTAAGACACTGCAATCCTTCAATAATTACTGACCATCATAGTCAAAGCCATATCAACTGAATAGAAGTTCACAACATTTCAACAGCTTGTTACATGTCAACAATATATTGTACCTTTGGGGGCTCCTCAAAGTCACTATTAGAACCGCGATCCTCCTGCCTCTGCGTTATTTCGGCCCTCACTCGCTTCCCATTCCTTTTGATCTCCTCTTCAATAGGTTCTTCATTTGTAGATGCCGGTTGTACAGAAACATGTTGCTTTCCCTTGTCACGCATCCTCTTGTCAACGTCGTTGTTCTTATTTGTCGCAGACACAATTGCAGTGCCTAAATTTTTTTTCAAACGTTGTTCCCTATCATGAGCACGGGGCAGACATTCACTTGGATCGCCAGTATCCTCTCTTCCATCGGATGCTTGGTTCTTCTCTATACACAGCACCCCATGCTGAGTGACGTTCTGCCTTGCAGCATGAGGTGCGCACATGCATCAAAGATAAGGACTAATGCACAAGGTTTCAAAATCATTATGGTTCGAACTCTCCCAACCAATTTAGGTTAGAAAACAATGGCCAATTAAACTGTGTTCGAAGAACCAACGTGCTCAATGACCTCAGACAAAAAAACCCATGCTGTAATGAAATCAGGAAATGGTTTCACAAATCTCACCGGCTTCTACATGACTACATTCCCAGTGACATTGGGCGTAGACTTCTGCTTCAAACTCAGCAGAAGACGTTACTCCTTCTCAGTGATCACTACGGTACGTACATTTCCACCTCCCGTATTCTTCCCACTTCAAGATTTTTTTTTCTCTGAGCCTTTCTTTGTCGTCTGGGTAATCTTTGGTGACAACAGTGCCGCCCGACATGGTGTGGCCGGATTGTTCTTTGGAGGCACTTCGTTTTCGTTTGCGTAGTCGTCTGTGACAATTCTTTTAGTTGAGATGGGTTTTCTCCTAGACTTCTTGGCTGGCGCCCACGTCTCAAAACCTTGCTTCTTACGCTCCTCTTCTTCAGATGCGTCCATTGTGGAAGTTGCCTGACACAGTGCACAGCAATGTAAAATTTTTGTCGTCCAAAATTCACCTTCCAATATGCTTGCTATGCAAAAGCGAGTCCGGCATTGCTAAACCAGTATCTGACACATTATCCCTTTCCAAGAATTCTTTCAAAGCGACTGTCAACCATTTGGAACATGAGTACCATTCTTCCGGACACTTCCCTTCAATTCTTATAAATTGTCCCTACAAGCATCCCTACTACCCACACCGCCTGCAAGGCCACATCTAAAATTCACTGCATAAGACATTAGTTGAATGAATATTGAATTCATAACACGTAGTACTGCTTACGCTATGGCGCTAAAAAAACATCTGTCGCACGACGTCTTCCACAACGACATCAGACGTTCTGAAGTCGGACTCTACAGTCCATGTACATTGGACAAAAGAGGACGCCAATGCCATGACAGAGTGGGATTACGAGTGCTCTTCATCATTCCCCCCTCGAAAATAATCAAGCATTACGCTACGACCTCAAAGGAAAAAAAAATCTGATCAACCTCAAAGAAAATTCAATTTGTGATAGACCTCCCCATTTCCAAAGACAAATCACCACCTCCTTCCCAGCAAATTCACTTCATCTCTTAAGTGAAGTTGTCATTAACAATACTTCAACTGTGCCTCACCATCACTTTCTTCAGCACACCAACTTCTTCGCAAAACCAAAGTATGCAAGGACTACAAAAGCACTGTCTAACCTACTGCACTTCATTATCTAAAAAACAGAGTGCCCTCTCCTGACCATCCTCTTTTGTTGCCTTCCACCGGACATGGATATTTTGAACCCCAATACCATGTTTCGGAGGTATGCGTTTCACTGCCAACGTATTCAAAGAAAACGTTGATAGCAGTGACCAGTCAATGAATATTTCCTGGTTAATAAAAGGTTCCACCTCTGTACAATCTAGTAGGAAGAGAACCCATACAATTCCGCCTATACGCTATTGTACCGAACTATGTTCATTAACCTGCTCCCCAAATGCATTATACACTTTTTTCTTGATAAAAAACAGTAGTTGATCTCCAATTGTTCTAGACAAAAACAAAAATTTCCTCGGAATATTTCACTTCATGTCTCTCTTTGCACAAGCCTGTGATGTGCAGGGAATTGAGTCAATTGACCGACAAAGAAAACTATACATAACTGACATCACCAAATTCTTACACTTTCGGGCCTTTGGCTATAGGGAAAGAAAAAAACAATCGACTCTTCGAACAACCTGCACTGCTGTTTGTTCTACGCACGACTAGACGACTGCACTCTTCCATACGTGACGTATAACCACAGCTTCCTAGGCTTCAAAAAAATTCACACGCACACTCTCTCCGACCTCAATCACAGGACATGAATTAATCGACATTGCCGACCTAAGCACAAACTCGTCTATCTTGTCACGTATGAAAAGAACTACAACAATTTGTTGCACAGGCTTCCACTCAATCTATACTCCACATCCTATAGCATTACACTCCACACAACGTACAAGAAGGCAGAAGAATTGCCCACGCTCACAATGTCATGGAAGCACCTGTTGACGTTACAAATTAAAGCTAGAGAAAGAGATAGTACCTCAGCTTTTTCCTTGGATGTGGCCTCTTTCCCTTTGTCGTTTGAATCCGCCTTCATTGACTGCTTTTCGTCACGTGGTTTCCGATGAGAATTAGGGTTTCGGGTGGATGCGGCGACAACTTCAGCAGTTGACCTTCTAGAAACAACAACTTCCCGCTTGCGCCCTCTCTCCCGCTACTTTGTTTCTTCGTGAACTTCGTCGTCCTCTTCTTCTTTGTCGTCCTCTGTTTCCTGTTCTCCACATTCGGAGAACGAATACGCAATTGTACTCTCGCCGGCATAGTCCTCATAGATAGGCGGGGACATTGATGGTGTTGTGGTTTTCATCAGTGAATGTATTTGTAGTATGCAGTGAATTTCAAAGTGAATGCATATTGGTTGATCAAAGGAATTTTAACTTTTCTTTGCTTAATACAAATCCTTGCAATCCTGTGGCTTCTAGTACTTGACAGGCACAACCCTCTACTCCAAAACAACAGAAACTTGTTCAAATGGTTAAAAAATAAAGATTTTGATACAAAAAACTTGTTCTATGTTGATTTGAACAGAGTTCTCTTGATTCCGTCTTAGTTTTGAGGTGCCCTCCGGTAGTGAGGGGGAAAACTAATCCTTAAGAAAAAAAATGTAATGTGTGGGGTCCTTGGAGGGCTATGGAACGGCCTTCTAGAGGCCTTGTTTTTTCTCTAATGGTTGGTTTGCTAAACCATTTCCTAACAAGTGCACATCATTTTATTCTGTTGCTACCCTCAAGATCTACAGATCTTGAACAAGTGTTACTTTTAGGTACATCTACCTTATTTGACCATCACTATCCACATCTCCCTCATTCTTGTGTGCTTAGATCTACTTCTGTTGCATCCGCGCTTGTCCATTGTACTGTACTCTATGGTGTCACCAACTCCACAATGACTCAATGGCTCTGCCACAATGGTGTCTGGTGAGACTAAGGTAGGAGGCTGTAAAACAGAGCGGGCATTAAGAATGGATCCTATAAATGGCTATGAAATGGACATGAGGTAGTTCTGAAATTGACTATTATAGTCATTGAATGAATCAAGAAAAAAAGCATTATTAATTGTAAGAGCCAATCATTCTGTTTGCTTTCCCCATTTTCATTTAGAATTGCAAGTGAACTATTTATGAAAGACCTAGGGTCACAAATAGGGACCTACGATCGAACTTGTTTGAAAATTCATAAGTAATTCAAAAATGCTCGGAATTGTCTTGGGCCGGACGGGTTCATTGTAGAATTCTATAAATAAATTTGGCCTCTCATTGGAGCTGATTTCACCATCATGGTCCAGCAAGCCATCACTCGTGGAGCCTTGCCCAGAGGCATGAACAAAGGGACAATTCACAATTGTGCTTCTTCATAAAGGCGGGGCTTGAGACGAACTTGGGAAGTGGAGGCCTATAAGCCTGCTCAATGTGGCTTATAAATACTTGCGAAGGCCCTGCAACGATGGTTGCAGCCTTTCCTGGCGGATGTCATCAACACAGATCAGACTGCCTTCATCCCAATGCGATACATCCTTGATAATGTGTTATTACTTCACGAGACTATTTCTTGGGCACTCAGGCTTCCAAGCATAACATGGTCTTACTAAAACTCGATTTTAAAAAGGCTTATGATACAGTTCATCTGCCATTCCTTCTCCAAGTACTCAAAACTATGGGCGTGCCTGGGTCCTTCATTCACATGATCCGAATCCTCTTTGTGGATGCGGAGGCGACCGTTTGTATCAATGGACATGATTCTGCTACCTTCCTCATTCTGCGCGGCATTCGTTAAGGGTGCATACTTGCACCATATTTACTCTTATTTGTTGGAGAGGCTCTCAATGCTGCAGCAAAGAATCTACAACAATCTGGGGCTCTCAAGGGAATTGTTCTCCCAACTGCAGCAAGTGATCAGCTCCTTAGCTAATATGCAGACAATGAAAATTTCACAATCCTTGGACGAAAAGAGGTGTTCAGGCGTCTTTCACTGCTGATTGAGACGTACAGCATAGCCTTTGGCCTCATGATCAACTGGCCAAAGAGCCTCGCTTATTGGATTTCTGCAATACCAATACCTACATGGCTAGCCCAATTGGAATGCCCATGGGCAGCTGAGAAGCAAATGTCCAAGCTGCTAGGCTCCCCATTCAGCATTGATATCGACACTCAAGATGTGGATAGCTTCCTGGCAGCGAAGGTGAAGAAAAAGCTGGACCCCTAGACCAGCATACACTTATCGTTAGCTGGTAGGGCGGTGATTGTAAACTCAATTCTCCTCAGCACATTGTGCTACTTTATTTGCATCTGGGGCAATATCCTTGCTGTCATCAGACAAATCCGGGCATCCTTGAGGGATTTCCTTTGGTTGGGATCCACCCACAGGAGTCGTGCTCGGGTGAGCTGGTCGGATTGTTGTGCAAAGCAAAAGATCGGAGGCCTAAACTTGGCGGATCCCATCGAAGCGCTGCACGCCTTAATGGCCAAATGGCTGTTGAAAGCCTTGCTACCCGGCTCCTCCAACTTATAGATCTTGCTACGTCACAAACTACTTCAAATTTGCCCCCAAGCCAGCGGTACTTGGCCAGCCATGACCCAATGGTCCCTACTTCACAAATTCAAAGCAACAAAGGGATCACAAGCCTGGGACCGCATCATCAAAGCATGGCAACTTTTGGTCAAGTATGTCTCAGCGGCTCCACCCAAAAACCATGACAAAGTTCTTTCTACCCCATTGTAGTGGACCACCGACTTCATCGACAGCTTACATGGATTCTCCCCTAGTCGCGCAACAACTCTCATGCGCCAAGGCTTATGGTTAATTAAACTTATCTGGGATACAAGCTCCCTTACATTCATTTCTTGGGAGCAAGCCAGAGATAGACATGGTCTATTGGACACGAAGACTGGGGCCTTTAACCACCTAGTATCTTCCTTCCCTACAGATTGGCTGCATCTCATTACCAACCACAGCACCATCACTAGCCCCCAAGAATTCCTTGCCTTATTCGCAGGTGAGGATGATCAACTTCCGGTGATGGTAATTTTCACCTCCCTAGTGTGAGCCCCCAATTCGTCACTGGGGACTCACAGTTTTCTTTTTTTCAATTTTTACAAATTTAAGTATAGTTTTATACACAAAAAACCCAAAAAAGAGTGTAAAACCAAAATAGGTATGTCACGTACCAATATTGCATTTGGGCCCTTATAGGTTGTTTCCCCCAAATAAATTATATTTCCACTTGTACATAGGTTAAAACGTAGGAATATTTGTAAAAAGTAGAATTAAGGGCTAACCTGACCCAAACAGCCCAAACCTACGGTACATGTGACATCTTTTGGCTAAAATTGGTCCGAGGGAATACCGTTGAGGTCCTAAGTCCATTCCCAGACATAGGTTTCACTTTCCCCATAGCATCGAAGAAATAGCGGAAATCCCAATTGTTGGCCTGCAGGAGTTACAAACTCAAGATTGACCCGTAAGCAGAATCTACGGGTGGAGTATGGAGCTCTAGGGTGAAAATCACATTTGGAACTCAATGGCAAAATCGGCTTGCCAAGATTCTCTTGTATGTGAAAGATTCCCTAGTTGCCAGAATTGAAAGGAGAAGGCAGAATTTAATTCTCCTCTGACCTTTGTGCAAAGTAAAAATATGAGCTTACACATCCTTTGTGGAATCCCATGAGAGGTTCCATAAAAAATTTCGGAATTTTCTGACTTGCAGAAGATGCCCTTCCGAACGGTCAACCGCCAAAACCTACGATGGGAAATTCCTAGAAATTACCCAGGTTGCGGTAAAATCTCACTAAAAATTAGATTAGCTTCTTTTATGCTAATAAGATTCCCCACCAAGTTTCAAGACATTCCGATAGCCAAAAGTGCCCAAACCTGCGAGATTCCCCGAAAATTGGCAAAATTGAAGTTTACGGTGGAGTTGACTTGCGTACCGGGAGCATACGAAATTGGAATGAGGTCAAAGCTAGGTCTTTTCTTACTTCCCCATATCTACTAAAGAACCTAGGCTAGTTACTTTTCTCAAAAAAGTCAAGCTCCAAGATTTGGATTTTTACCCCGTTTTGGAGTTCAGTTAGCGGTAGGTTATGTTGCGTTTTTTAGAATTTGGTTAAGGGGCGGGGATTTGTGAAGACTAAAAATGGCCTTCTGAAGCCAATGGTGCAATCGATTTTTAATTTGGAGTTGATCTCCAAAAGTTAGACATTTGGACCAGCGTAGAAAGTCAAAAATTGAAGATTAGGATGAAAATCTTAGTTGATAAGTTTACGACTTAGGAAAAGAGGGGGGTTGAGCACCCTTGGAAATGTATATAAGGGGGCTCATTTTCCTCTCACAAACACCCCTTGTAGCCATATTTTGGTTCATTTTACACAATTGGGTCCATTTAGTTGGATTTTGGCCATTTTAGGCCACGTTGCCAATTTTGTGTGTTTTTGAAGCATTTTTAGCTTCATTGTTGGTGTTTTTGGAGCTCTCTTTGGAAGACATTGGGGTCCCTTCAAAGCTTGCTCTTGATTAACTTGTTGTGGTTTATTGCGGGTTTTATTGCGTGGTTCTTATTACTTGGCACTAATCTTAGAGAATGCCCCCTCCGTACCTTGGCGATGCCGCTTAGGGGGCCCTCTAGTGCCTAATTGTTGTTGCATGGGCTTAAGTGGAAACTCCTTAATTGCGAAGTTCTCCTAAATTTGTGTGTATGTGTGATTTGGCTTTGGTTAGGTGCTAGTTTAACTCTTGACGTGGTACTTTGGCTTCCCTTGTTCCCCGGTTCTATATGTTTTTTTCCCTACACGGCAAAGCTTTGATTTTGCTTCGTTGAGTTGTTCTAGAAAATTGGAGATTTATCAAAGCACGGTGAAGCTTTGACTTTGTTTCGTTTGAGTTGTCATAGAAAATTGGAGATTTATCAAAGCACGGCGAAGCTTGACTTTACTTCGGTTGAGTTGTCTTAGAAAATTGGAGATTTATCAAAACACGGCGAAGCTTTGACTTTTTTTATTCTAAAAAGCTCCAAAAATTAGAAGCGGTCACTTCTTACTCCAAGTTTAGGTTCCAAAACATTTGTTGTGGAATTCCAAGTTTAGTATCCAAAAACTAGTCATTACTTTCCCGAGTTTATACATTAGTGAGGCCCTAGCCTCCAGAAAGAGAGTCAAACCTTAGTATGCAATTGTGAAGAGAGAAAGTGAAAAAGATTTCAACACAGTTTTAAACCCCAGCCACCATCCAGAACTCATCAAGCAAATACCGAAATCCCAGCACCACCCAGAACCCCAGCCAGTACCATCTCGAGCCCCAGTAAGGACTGCCGAAGCCCCAACAGGTGCTGCCGAGACCCAGTAGGTGCGGTCAAGCCGTAGCCGCGCCACATCACCACGCCACGTCGTCCGCCAAGGAGGGGTCGGGCCAACCCGAAGCTGCCACGTACGAGGGGGTTACCGGTCGGAGTTTGGAGGGGCCTGTTGTTCTGGGCTACTATTCGGTACTCGTTCTGGGCTGCTGTTTGGTACTTGTTCTGGGCTGCTGTTCGGTACTATCGTTCTGGACTGCCGAGGTAGCCTGCCTCCTCTGGCCAGGCCGTGAATCAAGAAAAATTGGGAAAAAAGAGTAGAGACTCAAAATCTCGGTACTAGAAAGACAAACTAACACTACAAGCAAACCGCTTGGTGTTCTAAGAATATAGGAGGAGACATGCATTAGTGAAATGAAATTGACAAGTAAAAGTAGGATTTAGAAGGTAGGAAGCAATTAGGAAAAGAAATCTTTGGTGCAACGTTTCCATTGCCAAAATTCTCTAAAGTAGTATGATAGCTCTCAAAACTCAAATAAAGTAGAATGGGAGTAGAGAGAGATGAAGTGATGATTTAGAATGATGAAGTGGCAATTTAGAAGTTGAAGAGGATTTAGGAAGAGATAGGATTAGGTGGAAATCTAAGGAGAACAATTAGAACCATAGAAATTTGGATAGAATAATAATTGACCAAGGAGTTGAAGAGTCAATTATTATTGGAGAGTTGATTTCAATTATTTAGTCCAAGACTAGTCAACCCTTTGAAGGTTAAATAATTGAATTAGAATAGTGTTAGAAGAGAAAGAGAAATTAGAAGGAAAAGAAAAGAAAAGTGAAATTCAAGAATTGGCAAACCTTGTACTAAAATCCCTACTTAAAGCCGTGGGCAAAACTACCAAACGATTCCGAAATATGGCAAATGATGGGGAGTTTGAAGGGGTATACAATTACCTAAACAATGACTCCAACTCCGAGGTAAGCTCCTAACTTTAACCCATCCATTCCAATTTCTCAAAATTAGACATTTACAAGTAGGACCGAACTTTAAATTCAATTCAGAGTATCTAGAATAGGGATATTTCAAGAACTAGGGTAGTAGTGTTGTAGAGTCTAGTTAGAGGTTTCCAAAACCATCTCACACTTAGAATTTGGAATCAAATTGAAAGAGATATTAGCGGATGAAGTTTAGGAGTAATATCGGATGAAAGTTACTACATTTCATCCAAATGGAACAAGAATAGAAACTTAGGTAGAAACATAAATCTAAACTCCAGAAGTGAAACAAAAATTAGAATTCAAGTTGTAGATTAGTAGAAAACCACGGATGAAGTTTGAAGTATCGATTAGCAGTCAAACTTCATCCATTGATAACTCCTAGTAGGAAGGTCCAATTAGCACGAGTCTTAGCATTTCGGAAAGCTAGAATTAAGAGTTACAAAGAAAAAATTAACAAAAATCTAAAAATAGTAATCTGCTCAGAGTAGCACCGATCCACCTAAGTAGGATAAAGATCAAACAATTATTAAAAGAGGTAATCAAAGAGAATAATTAGATTTGGAAATAGGTAGAAGGCACTTAGTAAAGCCCAGAACTAGTCTAACTTAAGAGAAATTCTTAATCATTTAGTAGCAAACAACGGATGAACTTTGGGTTAGAATATGGAGGAAATAGGGTAAAACTCATCCATCCAAGTCCAAACTTAGAACTTAGGTAGAAGTGGGCAATATAGAGTCAGAGTCAAAAACTTGAAGTAAAATAGAATAGGGAAGGGGTCTAAACCCAAGGATGAAGTTTGGATAGACTTATACAAGCTAGACCTTCATCCGTCCATAACTCTTGCTAGGAAGGTCGCATAATGTTGAGTTTTATATTTTTGGAAATGGCATGAAAATCTCTATCTTTATATGTGGCTAAATTTAGACTGTATCACCTTTCTTTCAAAAACCACCGTGGCCTAATTGGTACGACCCAATTAGAGTAAAACTTGCAATTTAAGTTAATTTCTCTTGACTTCTTTAGTTCTTGCAAACTTGTGTATGTTTAGGATTTAGAAAAGATCCATTGCTTGGAAGGCACAATGGATTTACACTAGGCACCCATAGAACGAGAATCAAACCTAAAAACTCAAGAGCCTGGTTGTACTCACTTATTTATCAAGGGTGGGTAAATAAGCGCTCACACCTGGGCTTCAAGCTGAGCCTTACAATAGATCGAACCACACTAGAGATACCCGCAAGGGTCCAACGATTTATTGTGGCAATCCCATCTTTCATGCTGCACCCCATCAAGGCTCCAATAGCTGGCAGCTCGCTCCAAGCTACAAGACTGATTAGACGAATACGGGTGGTCAAACAAGGTACAGACCCACCACTATATATAGGAATCACTGCGGACCTCATGTTCAATTCTGGACGCTAGCTGTGGAGTGAGGATAGCCCACTTCACTCCTTCTTGGCAAAAATGGGACGTGCGATGCTCACCAACCGCTCAACGCTAATCCGACCTATGGCAGAGAAATGGCATGGCTCTCTTCCGGCTAACTACCAACCGTGGAGGCAAGATGTTTGGAGCAAGTCACGCCCACACAAAGATGTAGACTTCATGTGGTCGATTTACCACTGCCCCGTCGCAGTACACTATTGGCGGAAGGTGGCTGCACCAAACATATCAACGACCTGTAACTGCTGTCAAACTAGCCTAGACAAAACTATTCTGCATCAATTCCAGCATTGTCCCAAAACAAAACACGCCTAGAACTTTGCATTATCTGTTTTGTATATTGCCCTTGAGATTCCAGCCGTTTGGAGATGGTGGCCTATCCTAACATGTGAACAATGTGTTATCGGCTCCAAGCTCCCCCGACATTTGAAGAAGGATACCTCTATGTAGTCACTCTTTCGTGGCTCGGTTCTCTGGGTTTTGTGGCTGAACAGGAACGCCACTTGCTTCAGTAACTCCCCTTGGCCAGATTTCAAAATTGAAACAGTCCTTTGGGAGAGCCTGTTAGACCACGCCTGGCTCAAAACGTTGAAGCTGTGTGAACTTTACCCTAACAAGGTCGACGTGTTCTTAAGGAGGTTTAATAACACCTAGTTACAATCACCGTTCTTCGGGGTCTGGACTCGCCGTGAGATCAACTGGCACATGGCTCTTTCCAAGATGGGATCATTTGAGTAGTTAACTGCTTTGATGCTGGGCCCTGTTTTGGTTTCGGATGGTTACGATTGCTTTGCTTAGTCGTTTGAAAATGCTAAAAATTCTCTCCAAGGTTCTTGCCTCTAGTCTGTATACTATTTCCCCTTACAACGGAAATTGTTCATTTGTTTCAAAAAAAAAAATGCTCGGAAAAATACGAAACCACTTGGGTTAGATTCCTCATCAATTTCTCTATGTCTGAAAAATGAGCTAAAAATATTTCCATCCAAGGAAATACATGAAAAAGGCGGACCAGCCCTTAGATGCTCCATTTCTGAGCCTCCTACCTTACTCCTGTAAATGGATGATCTGGTTCGGCATCCCAAAAACAAGTACCAAGGCAGAGTCTCCTCTTCCCGTTCAACTTTAGAAAACGAATACTTCTCTGATTATTCTGTATACTTCAGCAGAGAAGCCATTCTAAGAGCCTTCCGCTTTTCTAGTTGTTCATCCCAATATCTTAGTTAGAATAGCCACCTTAGGCGTGGAGGGCTTGCATTGATCATCACGATTGTGAGTGTCATTTTTCAGCCTAGGATCGGAAGGTTCAGAAGACAACTCTCAGTGAGACACTCCATAATGTAAGCTTAGTCTACTTGCCAAACTCCTGCATTTCTGTAGATACAGCGAGTGTCCTACCTCAAACCAATCCCATGAAGGAATCGGTGGTGGACGAGGCAAGTGCAAATCGACTTTTCTGTCTAGCTAGGCATGCTGCTATGGCTTCACACAACCACTCTCTTGAAGGGTAAGAGTACAGTACAGTACAACAACGCTTGGACTACAAAGATAGAGGCCGGGAAGGGAAGAAACACATGGACTCTTCACCAATTTTGGCAAACGCTCTGCAATTTATTGCAAAGTTGGAGCCCATGTCCTGCAAGGTAGCCGCCTCAAAAATTACTGTAGCCTACTAAATATTCATAGAAAAGGCATCTCAACTGCCAAATTCTCATTGTCCTTGGGCTGGGAAGTGCCCAAGAAAGGTCGTTGCAAACTGCCCTTTATAAACAAATTAAAGGTACCGTGATCCTGTCGTGAAACTTCATAAAAAGAAAAAGAAAAAACTCTTGACCACGGACAGAATTTCACAACTGTACGATGGAACTATGGAAGACCTAAGCTCGTGCTGGAGTAGCTGTGTGAGCAGTGTTTTTCTTTTAGGCAAAATTTCGCACTTGTCAAAGGATTTGAGCCCGTGAGACTCAGTCCCTCCAGATTTGCACCAGTGCTCTAAAGGCTTCTAGCAGACACTTGTCCAGAAAAACCCGTTGTGTATGACATAACTTTTTAGAATCTTCTTTTGCATAAAAATACACAGGACAACAATGAGACGACTTCAAGGTGTACATCGTCCTTTTCCAAAGATAGAAAAATAGGATGGAAATTGGAAATTTCTTACGTGTAGAGGCTTCCACAAAGTCCCATTAGACAAAAATTGCCCTCAGCGTCCGCTTTAGTAGTTAACCCTAGAAGGACGTTGCAGACACTAAAGTGTGGGACGGATGAATCCTTCTTCTTAAGAAAGTGCAAATGTTCATCCTTGGGAATTTTCCGTAAAAAACGGAAGGTCTTGCACAATAGTTTCACCTCCAATGAATGTTCTTCAGTGTTTTTTTAACCCTTAAAAGACGAACTGGTGACCGTGGATTGTCTGTTTGAATACCATGAGAATCATTGCCTTAAAAAAAATGGAGAAGACTCATTGGAAGTCCACCTCCTATAGAAGACCTTCCCTTTTCTCAACAAACTTTGAAGGATGAATAGTTGTACTTCTGTGCACATGCAAAGATTCTCTGTCATTCATCGGATGCCAAACGTCCACCGCGTCGTTCAAAGGTTAAGCAAATTCATACAATATCAAAAAAGGCAATTTCCACAATGACCAACATGTAGTTTTAGAGTTAAAGGTAAAGAGTTCATAAAAGACCCACCATTCCAAAAAGAAGGTATCAAATAGCTTTTTTGCGGAATTTGAAGAGCTAATTTGTGTATGATCCCTTATTTTTGCAAGAATAGGGCTAAACCTCCCTTTAGGAAGAAAACAATCCCCATGTTATTAGACTGTATACAATCATGATTTCTTGTCATTCCAAGAAGAAAAACATATTGAGTGAAAACTAAAATGTAACCTACAATTGGAAACAAACTAAGGACCAAAGAGACAATGACTATCATCACTTTTAGGATAACTCTAATGCCCCTTACAAAATCAGAAAACAAGTAATATGAGGTGGATGTCAGCTCAATGACAAGTTATACAAGTCCATGGAAAATCATCCATTTTTCAATACAATAATGAACTGTTTGAGCTTCACATACACAAGAGCGATCCAGGATCAACAGAATATATACAGCACCAGGGCTTTTTTTTTCATTTTTGAAGAAGTGCCATAGTGGCGATATAAAATGTTACAGTGATGCTCCAAATTGCAACATTCATCCACTTATTGGATGTATAGTATGGTTTTCATCCACAATTAGGCGATTTCATCTAATATATTTTTTAATTTCAAAGTTGTCTGGCGATTTCATCCAAATTTTTTGGCATTTTTTATAACCTTTTTTAGCCAGATTTTTTTTTCTGGTGCAATCTGGCACCAGAAAGCCAAAAAAAAAAGCCCTGTACAGCACACGCAGATCTCAATTCAGCTGCGCTTCAGCAGCTCTACTCCTGCACTTCCGAGCGGCTCCCTTGACACCAGTGTCTGCACTCTCCGTGCATGAGAGATGAAATATCGATACCACTGTAGCAGATGACCAACCCAGCAATTCCTCTCATCTCCAGCAGCTAATCTCATCTGCAGCAGGCTTGCAACAACTGAACAAGTGTTAGCCAATAACTTCTAGTCAAATTGAATCAAGTTTGCCAAGCTTAGAAAGAAAGACACACAGTGTATCCCTTGGATGCAACCATTCCAACTCCAAACAAAACACTCTCTCATTAACAAATTATATACGGAGTATGTTAAAAGAAGTCATGTACAAATAACTGCCCTAACACATTCAATTAAATAGTACACCACACCCTAGATCCCAAACTAACGACTAAATCAAAGTTTGAATGTGTTCCAAGTGTGCCAATATAGTCAGCAATAGAGAAGAAAAAGAACAAGACAATCCAGAATGACATTCGAGAGCTCAAAAGAAAGAGTGAATGATGGAATTTGATGCACTACCTTGATTCTATGCTGAAGAGTGCTGTAGCAATTTAACGAGCAGAGGCAGTGCCGCCGTTAGAACGAATGACCTGCGCATTGATCCAACCCCCCTCACTGCTCACCACAAACAGAACAAGATTAGCAATATCTTCCGGCTCTCCCAATCTCTCCAGCGGACCCTGCTTCTTAAACATTTCGATCTGCGCCTCCGTCTTCCCCTTGAAGAAAAAATCCGTGGCCACAGGACCCGGGGAGACGCAGTTCGCCGTAATCTGCTTCCCTCGAAGCTCCTTCGCCAAGATTAGGGTGAACGTCTCCACCGCGGCTTTACTTGAGGCATACACGGCGTAGTTCGGCAGCAACATACTCACAACCGACGTACTAATGTTGACGATCCTTCCGCCACTCCCAGGCGGAATCCGAGACGCCGCTTCTTTCGAAACAAGGAACGTGCCTTTCGTGTTGACAGCGTATACCTTGTCCCATTCCTCTTCAGTCGTGTTGACAACGCTGGGGAGGTGACTGGGCATCGTGCCTGCGCAGTTCACCACGATGTGAGGTGCCCCGAATGCAGCCTCGGATTTCTCGAAAAGAGCTTTCACGTCGACCGCCTTGCTCACGTCCCCTTTGACAGCAATCGCCTTCGCCTTCGATCCTTCAATTAATGCGACGACTTCCTTCGCTTTCGCCTCGTTGCTGGCGTAATTCACAACCACGTTCGCGCCTTGCTTCGCGAGGAGAATGGAAATGTCGCGGCCGATGCCTTGAGACCCGCCCGTGACGATCGCCGTCTTCCCGGACAAGCTCAACAAGCCGGCCATAGTTTCTACACTAAAATTGGATCAAAATGTTCGCCAAATGTTCGTCAATTGCGTCCAAAACTTGCGGGAAATCACGAACAGTCAGCTGCAAAGGGGATCGGCAATCGGGAAGAGACGAACTGCGGGAGAGATCGTGTAGCAGAAGCGCCATGTAATAGAGCGGAATCGGAAGCTCCTCTTGAAATTTCTGAATGGTTCATTTGGAGGTTGCGAATTTAAAGTTACTTTTTTGGTCAAGGGAACCATATTGAGAATTGCTTTTTTTAATATTTAAATACAACAATGGGGAGTTTACGATGAAGCCTCCAGCTCCTGTACGGTAGTATGCTCTAAAAGCGACCATTTAAGGGCTGGCCGGTCTGCCTTTTTCACAAGTTTCCATGAATAGAAATATTTTTGGATCATTTTTCAGAGAAAGAAAAATGAATGCGGAATGTAACACAAGTGGTTTCATATTTTTTGAATCATTTTTGAATTACTTATAAATTTTCAAAAAAAATTGTTGTAGGTAGGTACAGTACACCCAAATGTGCCACTGACCTTAAAGCATCATCTTTATTGTGCATTCATCTCCAAAATCAGTTCTATACCTATGTGGAAGAAACGCTTTTAGAACCAAACTTTGTTCCTTAATAACTTTTGCATACAGTATCCAAATGCTACATTCTTTGCTGCGTTGGAACCTCCTTTCACTTGCCAACAAGAATATATGAAAATTTGACCAGTCAAATAATAGTAAATAGGCTCAGTAGCAAAAAGTGGCGGTTTGAGTGTACGTACCTTATTTGTGACCCTAGGTCTTCCAAAATCCAACCACTTGCAACTTCTAAAGTGATTTGAGTAAATGAAGGCCAACAATTGGCTCTTGCAATAAATAATGCTTTTCTCTTGATTCTCTCAATGGCTTGAGAGGTCCATTTAAGAACTACCTAATGTCCATTTCAGACCTAAATATAGGGTCGATTTGAAGAGGCTGATTGCTATTAGAGCAAACTACCTTAGACACACAGAGTAATTGCACATAAACCACTTGCAAGAAAACTGCCGTTCATTTTATGGGGTGGATTCTGCACCATAATGCCCGATTTTGCAGGTTTGTCCCCATAATCAAGCATTACGGATTTTACATCCAACATCAAATTTGATTTTACATCAAACATCAAACACCAAACATCATCCCGACTCTTCATTCTATTTCGTTGATTTCTTGCAATAGTTTACATTGGGCAGTGACCTTTATAATCAGGCATTGTCCTATGCATAAAAGGTAAGATTTGTTCGCACTTGGGGTTAGGAGTGATGTTTGCAATGTCACTCTAGTCTAGAAGTAGGTCTAAATTTGTTCTTAAGACCTTTAGTAACAACACTCTTTAATACCAAGTGAGAACATATCTTAAGTACACTTAATTTGGACGACTTTCTAAAATTGACGACTTCATATTCTTCCCTAGAATGTACGCCCACTAAGAAACTCCCACTGAGGTCCAACCACCCATAGTCGATTACTTAGGGCGGGCTTACATGCTTACCCAATGGGTAGCTTTGTACCTAATCCAAGCAATAAGATAAAATTGGCTCAACCAATTCTCTTATCAGGATGGGCAACGGAAAAGGAAGAGCTCAATTTTCAATTGATATTGGTAAACATATCCATTGGTGGAGGCTAGTCAATCTTGAGAGAATCTAACACGTGTGGCATTCTTATTGTATCCCTCTCCACCCACCGAGTTCACATGAAAGTGCAATTGCTATTTTTACAAGTAACATTCCCTATGAAGTTTCCTCATCCACCAATGTATGTAAGGAGGCCTTTAACCCTGTAGCGTTGTTGTGATAACTAAGTGTCCGATGGATGACTTCACTTGGCACTATAGGATGGGAAAAAATGCTTCTTCATCCAATTTATTTATTTAGAGGGTACTTGAGTACATTTTCAGTGAATAGTATTGCAAAGCCCCTCACTATGGTCTTATTGACTTTTCTAAAGAAGAAGATGCTTAGTTCACAAATCACCCTTGTAATGTATTTGGGCCATTTCTTGCTTTTTTCTCTTGATGTGAATTTGAGCCATAAGAATGATGTTTTTTGAATTTGAATCCAACTAATGAATTGAGGCTTATTAAATATAGTTCCTACTCCAATTGGAAATTTTGAAAAATTCGTAAATTTCAATATTTTATAGCAATATGAACTTTGGGCCTATAATCACGGTTTGTTGATTTTTTAATTTTAGAGTGGCACGGTAACTTTGGTTTATACCATGATGTTTTACACTATAATGTACATGTGCGGTGAAAACTTCATACTTTTTGAGTATATTTCGTATTTGATATAAATTTTCTTCATTTTTTTCTTCAAAAATTCTTAGTAATTTCAAAAAATTTCCCCCAAAATTGAAAATTTAATAACTTATAGTAGAGATAGGATTTCATCTCTGAAAAATAAATTTAAAAGTTTTCATTCACATCTAGATCAGGGCTTTTTTTTCTGCACTGTAGATGAACAGTCATTAGAAAAAAAACCAGCCCTCCAGAGGGCTGCTCCGGAGTGGCAAGCCAAGCTATTAAAATGCTTGGCCTGTCACTCCAGAACTATCCCACAGTGAGCAGTCAGCCAAATTGACTGCTCGTTGAAACGGTCAAAAATCGCAATTTTAATTTTTTTAATTTTTTAATAATTTTTTAAAGATTTATAAAATAAAATAAAATAAAATTTTACTCGTAAATTTTGGTTCCTGCGCCACTGTTGCTGCAATTTTATCTACACAGAAATAGGGGAAAAACTAATTTTTTTGCAAAAAAAAAGTAAATTTCAGGGTCCCTCGAAGGGCTGTGGAGCAGCCCTCCGGAGGCCCTAGATTTTCTCTAATGCGGAGCCCCTCTATGCCCTCCGTTTGCTGGTCAATATTTGGAGGGAGCGAAGCACAGTGATGGAAATCTGTTAGAAGAAGTTGCAATCTGGTGAAATTTCGCCAAAAGAAGAAGCCTTGATCTAGATGCAAATTAGAGCAACCAGAGTGATGATAGTTGACTTTTGAAACTAGTGGTCATGAGCCCGTCTTTATAAGGTTAAGTCATTATGGAACAAATCATCAGCAGTATGAGGCAATGCAAATTTTTTACATATAGAAAGATAGGAAATATAGGGACTGCAAACTTTTCACAATTTTATTCCCAAAATTGAAATTCCTATGTTTTTTGGGAGCTATAAAGCGCTCAAAACCCATAAACAATGTCTAGACTCTTCCAACTCTAATCATTCAAGAGCTATTTTCCCGCTCACAACTTCCTACTTCTTGTTCACTACTTTCTGAGCACTTCGGGACATGTGTCATAATCTTATTAGTGTCAACCTTGAAAAGGAGAAAAAAACACATTTCAAACTTTGGTTGAAAATTTGATCTAGCCTTGGTTGGAAATAGTTGCACCATATAGGTTGGATATGGATCCCTAATTGGGAATGGGTGGTCTGACCTTATTTATAAAAGTCTATAGTTGATTTTAGAAACACCAATTTTCAGCACTTTGAAAAATTGTAGTTATTCATATGGTGTCCAAAAAATGCATTCTAAGAGAATCTAGAATCTTTTTTTGACTACCAACAAGACTCCTCAAAAAATTCAATAGAATAATAGAAACCATGGTGAATTGCTTATTTGTGCAATTTTAGGTGTAGTTCCTTACTTTAGATATCTGTAGGGTATGCCATTTTGCTAACATTTAGTAGCCTTCAAAGAAACTACCTTGAGTCTCCATCCATGAAGTTTATCAAGTGGATTACTGATTGCTTTTGATTAATGCTTTGAACATTGACTGCTTTTATTACTAATTTTGATTATTGCTTTGAAAACTAATTGTTTTGATCATTGCTTTGATCAGTGATTGCTTTTCAATACTATTCACCATTCTCATACTTCATACTCCCATAGCTACTAATGGGATGTGGTATATTCTACATCATGTCATTGAGATGATGACATGATGTAAAACATCCCACATCATTACGTTGGGGGTAGGACAATAGAGCTGTAGATTATTAAATGTTATGCACATGGCTCAATGGACAACTTGCATATAGCAAGTTATAATCTTATTTGAGCAAGGACCCTTTGTACCCCCATGAGGTAGTACGTGTAATGAAAGTATGCACACCTATAATAGTCACTAATTACAATTGAGCCTAGGTTATTATTATTAAACACAAATTATTTGTATTGGATCTGATTGCCACGTCATGGCCATTATATATTAGTAGTGTACATTTGAAACTTTCAATTGTATACTACTCATATATAGAAGGGAAAATAGGGTAGCCTCTAAATTGTGGATGAAATAGTGTATCCTATTTTATTGCATAACAACTTAAAGAGTGAACTCTCATTTTTTTTTTAAGAGACATGTGATCAAATGAAGGGCAATTATAATTAGCATCATTGTAATGGTTTTAGGGTGTTTATAAATAATGAAGGGTAGGTGATATAATGCATTTTATCCTTTTTTATTTCTACAATAGCCTTGCCAAAAAAATAAAAAAATCTAAGCTCTTTAGAAGTACTATAGCTTTGTGAGGAGTATCCGAAGGTTTAAGGTATCCAATGTTTACTAGATCACTGCTGTATCTCAGCTCTATCTGATTAATTAGTGTACAATTTTAGTAGTTGAAGCCTGGAGGATGAAGAGAAAAAGTTTTAGTGGCTGAGAAGGTGGATGAGAGCACGCAGCTGGGATGAAGGCACTTTCACGTGGAGGCTTCGACGTTTTAGGGTTGCACTGTCAATATTTAGTTGCATTGAACGAAGGATTTTGGCTGCGTTCTCTGAATGTTGCAGGTGTGCAACACAAAGTTTCCTAAATGCTTTGGGTGATCGGGTTTAGGGTTAAATTTTGAAGGGACCAGGTTTATTAGAGTTTAGGGTTTGGGGCAACAGAGGTCTGGGGTATACGGTTGCAGAGAGTATTTTGAATTCGGTTTAGGGTATGCACAGGCACAATTAATTGGTGCTACCGCACCATTTTTTGTTGGAATTGGGTCACTCCAGCACACATGAGCGGAGCTGAAATTTACTTACTGCTACATAACCTCACAGGACCGCAGACAGTGCCGTTTCATGTTCTTGCAGGGTCCTCTCCAAAGTTCGAACACAAAACACTCTCGTGATGTGTTAAATGCAAGTAATACCAATCTTCCATGTGATGACGGATTCAGCAACGTACACCTCGTGCAAGTGACACAGTTTTTTTGTTTAAAAAGGCTTGCAACAATGGAAGCTATCAAATATGATTTCAACATGTATGATATTGCATCTCACTCCTCCCTCATATCAAATTCTCAAAATAAACTTGTTGCATCACTCCAAATTCTTATCTCACTGTGCAACTTCCTTGAGCCAGTGAATCGTAGAGACGACTCTCTATGCTGCACACTCTCAACTCATTCTCACATTCTCTTAAACCCGCAGAAACGTTTTCAGATGTTGCGTACACATGTGATCAATTTGACACTGACGTCAAATGATAAGATTCATCTTGGGAGTCTGAAAGATGTTTCATAAAACAGTTTGACTGCAGGTGATTGACCTAGATGATGATTGATCCAAACTCAAGAAAAAAACACTTTCGTTAGCAACAGCTTGATTGAATGACCCCTGGATTCAAATTAACATGAAACCAAAGTCCTCAAAACAATAACAGGAATAACTTTCAAACCCTAAACCATCTTGACACCAACATATGCATCCAACAAACTCTTCATGAAATGTCGACGTCTAAAGCGAGACTTAGGTTGAATCTTCACATTCTGCAAGAGAATCACCTGGGGGTGCCGATCGTTGGTTTAGGGTATGGCTTCCATTGTCCCAGATGTATATTAGTTTTTGTATGCTTTTGGACATGGTACTTGTTTCTATATGCTTTGTGGTTGGAAGAACTTTGTGTGTGAATTTAGTGGTTTCTGTTTCAAACTAGTTTGTGCTTGAACTAGTTTCAGTTTGGAAGTACTTAGTGCTTGAACGAACTTTGTATTTGCAAGTAGTTCATGTTTGCAACTGGTGTCTGAATTTCACTGTTCTAGTTTAACATATCATTTTTTCCTATATGCAGTTTTTAGTGATCAATTTCACTATGACTCCATTAAGTGTTTGAAAACAATTTGTTATTGTTTTGTATTTATAATAAACATAGGGTATACAAAAATAGTGCAGGAAAAAATTTACAGTGAAATTTAGGGTACATGAAATAATAAAAATTTAAAAATTTAGGTAAATATAGTCCTATATAAAATCCACAAAATGTACCTACATAGCCCCCATATAATAGGGGCTTGAACGCATGGTACCAACAAAGTTAATACCCTATGTAGTACACTTCCTGAGCATAATAATAATATTGGAGAGACTTCATACCATAGTGTTATTTATTAGTAGTTACTAACCTCTTTGTAACCTTGGACATAAAGGGTGGGCATCAAAAAATGTGCCACTGACTCTAAATTACCATCTTTGCTTTGTGTACATCTCCAAAATTAACTATGTTTCCATGTGGAAGAAATTGTCTTAGAACCAAACTTTATTCCTTTATAAAATTTGCATATATTTGATATGTAAATCTCATATTCTTTGGTGTGCTAAAACCTCCTTTCAAGTGCTAACAAGAAAATATGAAAAATTTGACTAGTCTAAAGGTATGTTTGCACTTGGTGTTAGGTGATGTTTGCAATGTGAATCTAATCCACAAGTAGGTCTAAATTTGTTCTAAGACCCTCAGTAACAACTCTCTTTTAACACCAAGTGCAAATATACCTTAATCCTTAAAGGCGGACTGGTGATTATAGAAATCATCCCTTTAGATATTGTGGAAATACTTGGCTTAAAAAAATGAAAAAACACTCATTGGAAGTCAAACTACAGTAGAAGACTTTCCTTTTTTACAACAAAATTCTAAGGATGAATAGTTGCACTTTTGTTCTACATAGAAGGATTTTTTGTCATTTATCCGAAACAAAACATCTACAACCACTAGTAGAAAACAGGCTAAAGTTGACTGGTCCACAATGACTGTAGCAGTCACTTTGCAGTCAATTTGTAGTTATTGTGGACAAAAAATGATTGCTGCAGTCATTGTGGAGTAGTCATTCAGGACCATGTTTTCTACTAGTGAACGTCGTTTATGGATTAATAATACTCCCTTTGTCCCACTAAAAAACTCCAAATCAAGCACAATTTTTGTCCCACTAAAAACCTCCGTTTTTAGATTTCAATTGTTGAGTAAGTGTTGGCCGTGTTGAACGACCTTGTGGGGGCAAGTCAAGTGATTAGGGAGCATTCTTTGCCAAGAAAGCTTGGCCTTGCCCATATGAGACACCTTGGACTCATTGTGCTTCCTTAGACAATAGTATTGACAATGGATTTGGTGACCACTTCGACACTTTGAAGAGTTGTTCTTGAAGTGGCGTAGGGATCTTTGTTGTGGGTATTTAGGTTACGGGCAATTTCGTTAAAATGGCGATATTTTTTTAAAATGGCATGAAAACAATTTAGAATGTCCGTTTTGAAATCTATACCTATCCTAGATGGTTCAAAACGGCTATTCTATAATCTATATGTGTCCTAGATGGTGAAAATGGCACACTGTCAAAGTGGCACTTGGAATACCGCCATTTTAATGAAATTGTTCATGGTTGTAGTAGATGTTTCTAGAATCCCAATGTTGCTACCAACATTTAAATCATCAATAATGATGGAGTTGGCAGCGTTTACAAATTTTGTCGAAAATGGTACTTTGCGCATGGATTTTGGGTGCCTAAACGTTGATGCCTAAGTTGGAGATTTTGCAGAGATCTAAAGGATGGGTTGCTAGTTTTTGAATGCATGTATCACTATCAAAAAGACTAAAAATGTAGTTAATCCCTCATGGAGAAGGTTTTTGGAGGTTTTTAGTGGGACAGAGGGAGTAGTAATTAGGCATAGAAGCAGAAAAGTGGCGGTTTGGAGGGAGCCCACTTTAGCGTTTGATTTGCGGTTAGCAATTTTGTATATAGACACAGGAAGCCTTTTTTGAATTCCCTACAGGTATTGTACTCCAAATCCCCTCCAAAGAAACAAAGAAATGATACAAATTGTTGTTCACAAGGAATGTCACTCTCACAGGGAAATGTGAGACAGGGAATTTTAAGGGAGTTTTTAAGGGGGAAATTTTTGCATTTTTTAGTATTATTTGAAGACGTCCCCACCTCAAACTCAACTCAATTTGTAGAATTCAATAATCTAGAATGTAGATTTAAGAGTCTAAGTTCTAAATTTAATGTAAATTTTAGTTTGCATAATCAACTCAATTTGTAGATTTTGGAAGCTGAAATCTAACAGATATGTAGATTTTGAATTTCCAATCTTATTGATTTGTACATTTCAGAATTTTTAGTCTAGACTGTTAGCTAGATTTTAATAGTTCAAAATATTAGTAATACGTAGATTTCATTTGTTTGAACATTGTACAATTTCATGTTGTAAAATTTCTGAGATTTCTGAAATGTACTAACTATAGAAATGTTAGATTTCTAAGAATTGATTACGTTGTCTTGAAGATCGACAACTTACAAGTTTTATGTGTCCAACCTCATGGCACCCTCGACAATCAATATGGGACAATTTGAATCTTCTAAAATCTACTCAATATTAGGTGGAAACAACATTGAAATGTAAGATGTGTCAATGCGTTGCAAAGTCTACCAATTTGGATTGCACACAAGGAATTTGGGGGAAATTTGTGAAAATCCTTGCAAAGAAAACCTACAATTTCCTTTTGCATAGGAACTCTTTGAAGATCCCTCCATGATGACATTAGAACACAGGGAAACATAAAAACTAGGAGAAACTTGCAGGAAAACCTACAGAATCTCCAAAATAGTCGCAGGGAATTCCAAGAGGGTCTGCTGTGTTTTTGATATACAGATGTCTGCAACTTGTTGCTTTGAGGAGTGAACTGAAGAAAGGGTGATCGAGCTGATAGTTTTAAGTGCCTGTAGTATACGATGAACTGGAAATGGAAAGTGAATCGGTGGATGGATCGATAATTCCGATGGCCACAGCTCAGTCTCCGAGAGCTCTAAAGGTGCAATTGGCTTGGTGGTTAACGAAATTAGAGAATGCCAGAAACATCGCTCGTCAAACTTGACGCCTTTGCTCACAAAAATCATTTGGTAATCTGGCCTGCATTATGACATCGATAAGCTTTGGTGTCATTCGAGTAGCCAACTATATTGCACTTCGTACTTTTTGATCCAACTTCGTTCACTTCTCATCTGCCTCATCAACAAAGGCAATATATACAACCGAAAATTGGCAACTGTGAGAGATTTGGTGATCGATTGTATAGTTCTTTGCTTTTTAGTATGTGTCTTCCAACGGTGCGCGCTCTAGCAGACGAGTGTTTGGTCAAGTAGTTTGCAATGTGAGCATGTGGTTCTTCTCTTACAGTTGTGTGAAATGGGGAACCTAAATCGTACGTAGGTGACAATGGAACCGGGTAACCTGTACTGCGCCCCACTCTGGACTGACACGCCTCCAAATCAGTCATTGATTATGTGAAGTACTGTATCTCTATTCACAAACCTCGACAGAAGACCCCAACCAAACCACGCTCATGCAAACATTTTCCACAAAATTTTTGGCCGTTAGCGTATGTCCGTAAATTTTGCCTTGCTATACTAGCCTCAACAACGAACTCAAGCAAAAAATCTGAGCTTCCAAAGTTGCTTCCTATAACCCAAAATAGTACTCTGTACACAAAGCGGCCTCAGAATGCGGTCCAAATGGTGCTTGTATTATCAAGGCCAACATCCTAAAGGGGTTAATATGAAAACCTAGGTAGACTCCCAAAGCCAATTGCATGCTTGAGATTATAATTTAATCCCTTCCCACGCACCAGGGGGAATTATACCTTCTTTGACAAGGAAGGAATCCTGGTTAACAATGTTATGGATTTCTTTTCAATTGATACTGTCCTCTTGATAAAATCCTGAATAAAAATTGGCCTGCAATGTAAATTAAGGGAACTTTGAATTTCTGGAGCACTTGCAGTCTTGTCGGCGGTTTAGCAATTTAGCTCGGACTGAAAATCATTCCGCGGATCGCCAATATTTCTTTGAACTTTGGCTACTTCTCCACTGTCTCACAGCAGACCCTCTTGGAATTCTCTGCGACTATTTTGGAGATTCTGTAGGTTTTCCTGCAAGTTTCTCCTAGTTTTTATATTTCCTTGTGTTCTAATGTCATCATGGAGGGATCTTCAAAGAGTTCCTATACAAAAGGAAATTGTAGGTTTTCTTTGCAAGGATTTTCACAAATTTCCCCCAAATTCCTTGTGTGCAATCCAAATTGGTAGACTTTGCAACGCATTGACACATCTTACATTTCAATGTTGTTTCCACCTAATATTGAGTAGATTTTAGAAGATTCAAATTGTCCCATATTGATTGTCGAGGGTGCCATGAGGTTGGACACATAAAACTTGTAAGTTGTCGATCTTCAAGACAACGTAATCAATTCTTAGAAATCTAACATTTCTATAGTTAGTACATTTCAGAAATCTAAGAAATTGTACAACATGAAATTGTACAATGTTCAAACAAATGAAATCTACGTATTACTAATATTTTGAACTATTAAAATCTAGCTAACAGTCTAGACTAAAAATTCTGAAATGTACAAATCAATAAGATTGGAAATTCAAAATCTACATATCTGTTAGATTTCAGCTTCCAAAATCTACAAACCGAGTTGATTATGCAAACTAAAATTTACATTAAAATTAGAACTTAGAGGCTTAAATCTACATTCTAGATTATTGAATTCTACAAATTGAGTTGATTTTGAGGTGGGGACATCTTCAAATAACACTAAAAAATGCAAAAATTTCCCCCTTAAAAACTCCCTTAAAATTCCTTGTCTCACATTTCCCTGTGAGAGTGACATTCCTTGTGAACAACAATTTGTATCATTTCTTTGTTTCTTTGGAGGGGATTTGGAGTACAATGCCTGTAGGGAATTCAAAAAAGGCTTCCTGTGTCTATATACAAAATTGCTAACCGCAAATCAAAGGCTAAAGTGGGCTCCCTCCAAACCGCCACTTTTTTGCTTCTATGCCTAATTACTACTCCCTCTGTCCCACTAAAAACCTCCAAAAACCTTCTCCATGAGGGATTAACTACATTTTTAGTCTTTTTGATAGTGATACATGCATTCAAAAACTAGCAACCCATCCTTTAGACCTCTGCAAAATCTCCAACTTAGGCATCAATGTTTAGGCACCCAAAATCCATGCGCAAAGTACCATTTTCGACAAAATTTGTAAACGCTACCAACTCCATCATTATTGATGATTTAAATGTTGGTAGCAACATTGGGATTCTAGAAACATCTACTACAACCATGAACAATTTCATTAAAATGGCGGTATTCCAAGTGCCACTTTGACAGTGTGCCATTTTCACCATCTAGGACACATATAGATTATAGAACAGCCGTTTTGAACCATCTAGGACAGGTATAGATTTCAAAACGGCCGTTCTAAACTGTTTTCATGCCATTTTAAAAAAATATCGCCATTTTAACGAAATTGCCCGTAACCTAAATACCCACAACAAAGATCCCTACGCCACTTCAAGAACAACTCTTCAAAGTGTCAAAGTGGTCACCAAATCCATTGTCAATACTATTGTCTAAGGAAGCACAATGAGTCCAAGGTGTCTCATATGGGCAAGGCCAAGCTTTCTTGGCAAAGAATGCTCCCTAATCACTTGACTTGCCCCCACAAGGTCGTTCAATACGGCCAACACTCACCCAACAATTGAAATCTAAAAACGGAGGTTTTTAGTGGGACAAAAATTGTGCTTGATTTGGAGTTTTTTAGTGGGACAAAGGGAGTATTATTAATCCATAAACGACGTTGCAGATGTTTTGTTTCGGATAAATGACAAAAAATCCTTCTATGTAGAACAAAAGTGCAACTATTCATCCTTAGAATTTTGTTGTAAAAAAGGAAAGTCTTCTACCGTAGTTTGACTTCCAATGAGTGTTTTTTCATTTTTTTAAGCCAAGTATTTCCACAATATCTAAAGGGATGATTTCTATAGTCACCAGTCCGCCTTTAAGGATTAAGGTATATTTGCACTTGGTGTTAAAGAGAGTTGTTACTGAGGGTCTTAGAACAAATTTAGACCTACTTGTGGATTAGATTCACATTGCAAACATCACCTAACACCAAGTGCAAACATACCTTTAGACTAGTCAAATTTTTCATATTTTCTTGTTAGCACTTGAAAGGAGGTTTTAGCGCACCAAAGAATATGAGATTTACATATCAAATATATGCAAATTTTATAAAGGAATAAAGTTTGGTTCTAAGACAATTTCTTCCACATGGAAACATAGTTAATTTTGGAGATGTACACAAAGCAAAGATGGTAATTTAGGGTCAGTGGCACATTTTTTGATGCCCACCCTTTATGTCCAAGGTTACAAAGAGGTTAGTAACTACTAATAAGTAACACTATGGTATGAAGTCTCTCCAATATTATTATTATGCTCAGGAAGTGTACTATATAGGGTATTAACTTTGTTGGTACCATGCGTTCAAGCCCCTATTATATGGGGGCTATGTAGGTACATTTTGTGGATTTTATATAGGACTATATTTACCTAAATTTTTAAATTTTTATTATTTCATGTACCCTAAATTTCACTTTAAATTTTTTCGTGTGCTATTTTTGTGTACCCTATGTTTATTATAAATACAATACATTAGCAAATTGTTTTCAAACACTTAATGGGGTCATAGTGAAATTGATCACTAAAAATTGCATATACAAAAAAATGATACATTAACCCCTAAATGCCCGAGGCACCAAATTTTGGTGTCGGCAATATTTTGAAGATAAATAAAACCTAACCAAGTTGCTATTTTTAGTAGTTTATATTTTTGTAAAATTCTTTGTGAAGTCTAGTTTTAGCTTGAAAAGTCCGATTTTGAAAATGATGGATTATGATTTTTCGGCTCAAGATTTTGCGCAAGGGTACCCATTGCAATCTCGACTTTCCGTAGTGTTGAGGGCTCTTGGAAATGAGTCTCAAATATACTAGATCTTGGAGGAAAAATCACATTAGAAATTCATTTAAAAAAATTATAGAGTAGATTTTGAGAAGCCATAAATTGATTGGGGTTATGCATGTTAGGTCCTTTAACCTCATATTTTTTTGGTGACCAACTTTTTCGATTTGAAATGTGAAAAAAGGATTGAAAGAATTTCTTAGTTTTAACACCCTCATGTCCAAACATTATAATCTTTCAATTCATAAGTGATATTGTTGTGTTTTTTTTTCCTATGTGATCTTTTAACATGTCTAGTTTGAATTTGTATGGTTACAGTTCAAAAAAAATTGATACAACTTATCAAAATGTTAGCTTTTTGTTCAAATTAGTTCAAATTAGAGCAAATTTCAGGAAGCTCAAAACAGGCCTTGGGCATTTAGGGATTAAACAAGAAGAGTGAAATTCAGACACCAATTGCAAACATGAACTACTTACAAATACAAAGTACATTCAAGCACTAAGTACTTCCAAACTAAAACTAGTTTCAAGCACAAACCAGTTGAAACAAAAAACACTTCAAACACAAAGTACTTCCAACCACAAAGCATGTAGAAACAAGTACCATGTCCAAAAGCATACAAAAACTAATATACATCTGGGACAATGGAAGCCATACCCTAAACCAACGATCGGCACCCCCAGGTGATTCTCTTGCAGAATGTGAAGATTCAACCTAAGTCTCGCTTTAGACGTCGACATTTCATGAAGAGTTTGTTGGATGCATATGTTGGTGTCAAGATGGTTTAGGTTTTGAAAGTTATTCCTGTTATTGTTTTGAGGACTTTGGTTTCATGTTAATTTGAATCCAGGGGTCATTGAATCAAGCTGTTGCTAACGAAAGGAGCTTTTTTTTCTTGAGTTTGGATCAATCATCATCTAGGTCAATCACCTGCAGTCAAACTGTTTTATGAAACACCTTTCAGACTCCCAAGATGAATCTTATCATTTGACGGCAGTGTCAAATTGATCACATGTGTACGCAACATCTGAAAACATTTCTGCGGGTTTAAGAGAATGTGAGAATGAGTTGAGAGTGTGCAGCATAGAGAGTCGTCTCTACGATTCACTGGCTCAAGGAAGTTGCACAGTGAGATAAGAATTTGGAGTGATGCAACAAGTTTATTTTGAGAATTTGATATGAGGGAGGAGTGAGATGCAATATCATACATGTTGAAATCATATTTGATAGCTTCCATTGTTGCAAGCCTTTTTAAACAAAAAAACTGTGTCACTTGCACGAGGTGTACGTTGCTGAATCCGTCATCACATGGAAGATTGGTATTACTTGCCGCATTTAACACATTATGAGAGTGTTTTGTGTTCGAACTTTGGAGAGGACCCTGCAAGAACATGAAACGGCATGTCTGCAGTCTTGTGAGGTTTTGTAGCAGTAAGTAAATTTCAGTTCCGCTCACGTTGCGGAGCTTCAAATTCTCCTGTGCACTAGGTATGTTGAGACCGTGCTCAGTACTCGGAGAGATTGCATTTCATTCAGGCTGCTGATCCTTGCTTTAGCATTTTAGAAACTAAATACACATCTGAGATAACGGAAGCCATGCCCTAAACTGAATTCGAAATACTCTCTGCAACCGTATACCCCAGACCTCTCTGTTGCCACAAAATAACTCTAAGCTTGGTCCCTACAAAATTAAACCCTAAGCCAGATCACCCAAAGCATTAAGAAAACTTTGTGTTGCACACCTGCAGCATCCAGAGAACGCAGCCAAAATCCTTCGTTTAGTGCAACCAAACATCGACAGTGCAACCCTAAAACGGTGAAGCCTCCAAACCTCCAAGTGAAAGTGCTGTCATCCACCTTGGCATCCACTAAGGTAGGAGGCTCGAACTCCGACTGGGCATTTTGAACCGATCAGGACACACAGGTACATTTTGCTTTCTTCAATTTCCCAAAATATTCAAAGGATGTACATTCTAGGAGGTGGTCGCTTTTACAGCACTTTGGCTTTTCACCTTCAAAATTTCATAACTAATTCCACAAAGCTCCAAAAAATATGAAACAACTTGAGCCAGATGCCATTTCTTCTTGTCTTTCAAGGAAAATTTACTGAAAAATATTTCAAGATGTTTTACCTCCCCAAAATTCAGGTTTAGCGCTTAGATGGTCGCTTTATGGACCTCCTACCTTAAAACTTTTTTTCTTCATCCTCCAAGCTTCAACCACTAAATTTGTACACTAATTAATAAGATAGAGCTGAGATGCAGCAATGATCTATTAGACATTGGATCCACCCTTGGATACTCCTCACAAAGCTATAGTACTTCTAAAGAGTTTAGATTTTTTTTTTGGACAAGGCTATTGTAGAAATAAAAAAAGGATAAAATGCGTTATATCACCTATCCTTCATTATTTATAAACACCCTGAAACCATTACGTTGATGCTAGTTTACTTCTAAGCCATGTCTAAAATCGAGGACCAAAATAATTATAATTACCCTTCATTTCATCACATGTGTTAAAAAAAATGAGAGTGCACTCTTTAAGTTGTTATGCAATAAAATAGGATACATTGTTTGATCCACGATCAAAAGCTACCCTATTTTTCCTACTATATATGAATAGCATACAATTGAAATTAAGTGTCAAATGTATACTACTAATATATAATGGCCATGGCGTGGCAATAAGATCCAATACAAATAATTTATGTTTAATAATAATAACCTAGGCTCAATTGTAATTAGTGATTATTATAGGTGTGCATAATTTCATTATACTACCTCATAAGGATACAAATGGTCCTTGCTCAAAGCACTACAAGAGAAAGGGGTGTTTTAACCCCTAAAGGCCCGAGGCCTTTTTTCTGCCCAAAACCCATCAAAATTGCCATTTCTATAGCAAGGAGTAAAAAAAAATGAAAAATGTCTTTTCTGCACATCTAACCGTAGGATCTTACACCTAACTAGTATGAGAATGTGTGGAAAAAATTT
This sequence comes from Pseudisothecium myosuroides, assembly GCA_951799445.1. Taxonomy (NCBI): domain Eukaryota; kingdom Viridiplantae; phylum Streptophyta; class Bryopsida; order Hypnales; family Lembophyllaceae; genus Pseudisothecium; species Pseudisothecium myosuroides. Next base: position 5,923,434 of record OX637289.1, on the reverse strand, counting down.
CAGAATTTTTGACCGCTCAGATTGCAAGATATCTGTGTTTAAAGTGGAAAAAACAAGTATTTCAGCACATTGCGGGACTAGATTTTTTGACTTTAAACATTTTTAACTTAAAATTTTTGCACTACAGAGTTTTGTGCTTCAAATATTTATAGTGGAGAATTGAGTTGAGAGTCTAGGGAAAAAAAAATAATTCAAAAAAACTTGATTATCATTCCTAAAAAATTTATTAAGTAGAAGTAGGTACGAGATAGAAGGAAAATCTAAAACGTTAATATATTTTAGATGGAATTAAAATACACTAATCCCAATGGTGAGATTGTTCTAGCAAGTAAACTAAACCATGAGAATTTTTATTTTTTTTTAAGTTGCAAAAATAGCATTTAGAAATGAATCCTACAAGTTATTTTTTTCAAGAAGATGCTCTAATTGCCCAAAAAACAAGAATGTCCATAACTTTCTCATAACAAATCCAAATGAAATGAATCAAAGCTTTCCAGATAGACAAATATATAATCTACAAGAAAAAAAATACTTAAAAAAAAAATCAAATTTTTGCCAAATTTTTCTTGTTGCCCGGACTGCCCAATTACGAAAAAAAGTAACATATTTGGCCATAACTTTTGACTCCTATTTCCAAATGTCCTGAAATTTAGTGCATATGAAAGATATTCCTTGCGCCTACCTTCTAATAAAATTTCAGCTTAAAATATGTAAATCTCTAGTCACACGGACCTGCCCAAAATTTCTATACGGACAAAAAACGCATGCCGGTCCTTTAGGGGTTAAGTGAGTTTTTAAGTATAGTCCTAGACACAAGATTTTAAGGTAATGACCTTTAAAGAGATTTTCAGCAAAATTTTATTTAAAACACATGTGTTTTAAGTAAAATTTTGTTGAAAATCTCCTTAAAGGTCATTAAAACACCCCTTTCTCTTGTAGTGAAGGAGATTATAATTTGCCATGTGGAAGTTGTCCATTGAGCCATATGCATAACATTTAGTAATCTGTAGCTCTATTGTCTTTCCTCCAACAAAATGATGTGGAATGTTTCACATCATGTCATCATTCCAATGAAATGATGTAGAATATACCACATCCCATCAATAGCTATGGGAGTATGAGGTATGAGAATGGTGAATAGTATTGAAAAGCAATCACTGATCAAGCAATAATCAAAACAATTAGTTTTCAAAGCAATAATCAAAATTAGTAATAAAAGTAGTCAATGTTCAAAGCATGAATCAAAAGCAATCAGTAATCCACTCGGTGAATTTTGTGGATGGAAACTCAAGGTAGTTTCTTTGAAGGCTACTAAATGTTACCAATATGGCATACCCTTCGGATATCCAAAGTAAGGTACTACACCTAAAATTGCGCAAATAAGTAATTCACCATGGTTTCTATTATTATATTGAATTTTTTTGAGGGGTCTTGTTGGTAGTCAAAAAAGGATTTTAGATTCTCTTAGAATGCATTTTTTGGACACTATATGAATGAACTAAAAATTTTCAAAGTGCTAAAAATTGGTGTTTCTAAAACCAACCATAGACTTTCATGAATACAATCTGACCACCCATTCCCAACTAGGGACCCATATCCAACCCATATGGTGCAACTATCTCCAACCAAAGCTAGAATAAATTTTCAACTAAAGTTTGAAATGTGTTATTTTCTCCTTTTCAAGGTTGACACTAATAAGATCATGAGACATGTCCCAAAGTGCACAAGAAGTAGTAAACAAGAAAGTAGGAAGTCGTGAGCAGTTTTTTTTTCATTTTTTTATGAAGTGCCAAAGTGGCAATATAAAATGTTAGAGTGGTGCTCCAAATTTAAACATTCATCTACATATTGGATAGAAAGTATCACATTAGTCTACATCACATATCTATAATTCTATTTTCATCCACAATCTGGCAATTTCATCTAAGATTTTTTTTAAATTCAAAGTTTTTGGCGAAAGACTTCACATTTTTTTGCCATTTTTTAGCCAAATTATTTTTTTCTAATGCAGTTTGGCACCCAAATGCCAGAAGAAAAAGCCCTAGTCATGAGAGGGAAAATAGTTCTTGAATGATCAGAGTTTGAAGAGTTTAGACATTGTTTATGGATTTTGAGCGCTTTATGGCTTTCAAAATTCATAGTAATTTCAATTTTGGGAATAAAATTGTAAAAAATTGCAGTCCCTACATTTCCTATCTTCCTATATTTGAAAAATTTGCATTGCCTCATATTGTTGATGATCTGTCCCATAATGGCTTAACCTTATAAAAACGAGCCCATGACCATTGATTTCAAAAGTCAATAATCATGACTCTGGTTGCTCCCATTTTGCATCAAAATATGGATGAAAATTTTTTAATTTATTTTTTAGAGATGAAATCATATGTCTACTACAAGTTATAAAAATTTTAATTTTGGGGGGAAAAATTTGAAATTACTAAGAAATGAAGAAAATACATATCAAATACAAAATATACCCAATAAATATGAAATTTTCACCACACATGTATTGTAGGGTACCATTCAAAATGGCGTTTTTGCATTCGCAAAGAAGGAAATTTCACATCTACCAACTTTGACAGCCTCTCAAGGGTTGAAAAATTGCTTTTCTACCATGAAATTTTTGTCAAGGGAACATCTTTACGTTAATAACCATAACTTTCAGTAGCAGAGTGGTGGGCTGCCTTCCCCCGGACAGAATGGTGTAGAATATACCACATCATCAGCAGCTAGTTTACACACGTCAATTTTGTTAGATAATAAGTCAGCTGGCCACAACTCTACAAGGTACATTAAAAATGAAAACAAAACTAGAGTTCATGAATACACTCATTAAACCACACAGTCACACAATAACCAACATTCTACACCCATATATTGTGTGTTTTAAAAACTCAAAATGTTTTTGGTTTTGTATGAAAGCAAGCTAAATGTTTGGTTCATTTTTTATTTATTTTTAAATTGTGTGTTTTGTAATGTTGCAAAACATATTAAAAAAAATGAAAAAAAAATGAACCAAGCATTTAGCTTGCTTTCATACAAAACCAAAAACATTTTGAGTTTCTTATAATCAAGAAAAGCTATATATATATATATATATATACATATATACACATGGGGTGGTAGGAGGTAGAACAACCCATGTGGGATAAATAAATTATAATTTGTAGTTTCTTAAGCATTCAGTTATAATAAGTCAAAAACAAAGAATTGCGTTAAAAGTAGAATTTTAGACCTCATTTAGGCATAGTAGAATAAGTTTTTTCAAAAAACTTTGAAATAAAAAAGGTTGGTAAATGAAGATGAGTTTCACCTCCAAAAATCCGTTTGACATTTTAAATCTCCAATCAAAAGTTATAGACAAATTTGAGAGATAGTTTTTTTAACCCCTAAAGGACCATTGTCCGTTCGGGGGACAAATGGGACTTGGGGCAGGTACCTATGGGCTGAAATTTTCTCCTATTTTTTTTGAAACTTTTTGTGAATGTGAAGAATTGAGAGAGGTACGTGGCAAAAAAAATTTGAAATCGGACCTTCGAGCGAGAAGTTATGCCATTTCTTAGAATGCATGGGGACGGGGGGCAGCAAAAAAATTTTGCAAAATTTTGAATTTTTTTTAAAATATTTTTTTTCTCATAGATTATATTTTTGTCTATTTGGAAAGCTTTGATTCATTTCATTTGACTTTGTTATGAGGAAGTTATGGACTTTCTTGTTTTTCGGGTAGTTAGAGCATCTTCTTGAAAAAAATAACTTGTAGGATTCATTTCTGAATGCTATTTTTGCAATTTTTCAAAAAAAATAAATTCTCATGGTTTAATTTACTTGCTAGAACAATCTCACCATTGGGATTACTGTATTTTAATTCCATCTAAAATATATAAATATTTTAGATTTTCCTTCTATCTCGTACCTACTTCTACTTAACAATTTTTTGAAGAATGATAATTAAGTTTTTTTGAGTTTCTTTTTTTTTCCTAGACTCTCAACTCAATTCTCCACTATAAATATTTAAAGCTCAAAACTCTGTAGTGCAAAAACTTTAAGTTAAAAATGTTCAAAGTCAAAAAATCCAGTCCCGCATTGTGCTGAAAAATTGTTTTTTCCACTTTAAACGCAAATATCTTGCAATTTGTGCTGTCAAAAATTCTGAATTTTTTTTCACACTTTTTAATACTAGTTAGGTGTAAGATCCTACGGTTAGATGTGAAAAAAAAACAATCAAATTTTTTTTACTCTTTGCTATAGAAATGGCAGTTTTGAGTGTTTTTTGGCAGAAAATAGGCCTCGGAACTGTAGGGGTTAAAATGGTAAAGAAAATGTCCATTCCAAACCCTCTGTTAAATTTGTCCATAACTTTTGATTGGAGATTCAAATGCCAAACGGATTTTTGAAGGTGAAACTTATCTTCATTGACCAACTTTCTTTAGTTCAAAGTTTTTTGAGAAAACTTAATCTACTATACCTAAATGAGGTCTGAAATTCTACTTTTAACACAATTCTTTGTTTTTGACTTAATTATGAATGCTTGAGAAACTACAAATTCTAATTTATTTATCCCACATGGATTGTTCTACCTCCTACCACCCCATGTGTATATAAAGGATTGTCTTTTCACTTGAAAATCTAAAATAAATTATTGATGGCAAATGGTTAAATTGCAATACTCATTGGATTCTTTGCATTAGAAGAAAAATGGGCCCTCGAGAGGGCTCCTTCCCTTTACAAAGGGGCTGTGGATTCCCTACAATGGAACTCACAACCCCTTTGAGGGACAATGGCCACTATTCATCATCATTGATGAATAGTGGCCACAATAAAAAAATATTAAAAAATAAAATAAAATAAAATAAAATAAATAATAATAATAATAATAATAATAATAATAATAAAATAACAATTCAGGCTGACGAGGATAACTTTGGCCACATCAGTATTAAAAATTTTGAAATTTCGTATTTATTTTAATAATAATAATTTTATAATATTTTCTAAATTATAATAATGAACCGTCCTGCACAGAGCAGGCCTTGCTGTTCTCCGGCCAAAAAAAAAAAAAAAAAAAAAATCGATTTTTTTTTTCATTTTTTTGGCCAGCGTTCCCTACTGTCCGGGAACTCACAGCCCTCCCGAGGGCCCATTTTTCTTCTAATGTCAACATCTTTTTCTACAAATATTTGTTGCTTTGTATGTTTTGTCCTACAATTAACAAAAGAAAATGGAACATACCATATAATGTATTGCCACTATCCCGGACTTACATTAATTATGTGAGGATGAATTTTGTGGATGAGGACTCTAGATAGAAAAAAGCAGCCTCTCTGAAGGCTATTGAATGTTATAAATGTACCAAATTTCAAGGTCAAAAGGTTCACCAAAAAAAAGATATTCAAAGTCTACCAACATGTGTAGCGGTGAGAAAATTTTCATTGCTGCCAACTTTGACACCCTTCTGAGGGCTAATATATATATTTTTTTTACCCATGAAATTTTTGGCATGAAATCATCTCTATGTTGATAATATGTGTGCCAAATTTCAAGGTCAAAAAATTTATACAAAAAAAGATATTTGAAATCTACTAACATGTGTAGTTGTGAGAAACAATTTCACTACTACCAACTTTGACACTCTCCTAAGGGTTGAAAAATTGTTTATTTACCATGAATTTTTTATTATGGAATCATCTCTATGTTAGTAACATGTATGCCAAATTTCAAGGTCAAAAGATTTACCAAAAAAAAGATATGCTAATTCTGCCTACATATGTAGTTGTGAGAATGATTTTTTTAGCCCTTGGGATGGTGTCATTTTATGGGTAAAGTTTCACATGGATGTAAAAAATCATTCTCACAAATACACATGTTTATAGAATTAGCATTTTTTTGTTGTTATTTATCTTTTGACCTTGAAATTTGTCATACTTGTTATCAATATAGGTGTGATCTCATGGTAAAATGTTTTTTTCTAGCCCTTGGGATAGTGTCAAAGTTGCCAATAGTGAAAATTTTCTCACAACTATACTCATTGGTAGATTTTGAGTTTCTTTTTTGGGTGAATCTATTGACCTCAAAATTTTGCATACATGTTATTAACATAGAGATGATTCCATAATAAAAAATTCATGGTAAATAAACAATTTTTCAACCCTTGGGAGAGTGTCAAAGTTGGTAGTAGTGAAATTGTTTCTCACAACTACACATGTTGGTAGATTTCAAATATCTTTTTTTTGTGTAAATCTTTTGACCTTGAAATTTGGCACACATATTATCAACATAGAGATGATTTCATGCCAAATATTTTGTAGGTAAAAAAAAATATATTTTAGCCCTCAAAAGGGTGTCAAAGTTGGCAGTAGTGAAAATTTTCTCACAGCTATACATGTTGGTAGACTTTGAATATCTTTTTTTTGGTGAAACTTTTGACCTTGAAATTTGGTATACAGATTATTAACATAAAGATGTTCCCGTGACAAAATTTTCATAGTGGAAAAGCAAATTTTCAACCCTACGAAAGCTGTCAAAGTTGGCAAATGTGAAAATTCCATCCCTGCGAATGCAAAAACGCCATTTTGAACAGTACCCCACTATACATTATAGTGTAAAACATCATGGTATAAACCAAAGTTATTGTGCCTCTCTAAAATTAAAAAATCTATAAACCATGTTCATTGGACCAAAGTTCATATTGCTATAAAATATTGCAATTTATGGATTTTTCAAAATTTCCAAATGGAGTAGGAACTACACTTAATAAACTTCATTTCATTAGTTGAATTCAAATTCAAAAAACATCATTATTATGGCTCAAATTCACATCAAGAGAAAAAAGAAAGACATGGCCCAAATACACTACAAGGGTGATTTGTGAACTAAGCATCTTCTTTTCTAGAAAAGTCAATGAGACCATAATGAGGGACTTGGTGATACTATTCACTGAAAATGTACTCAAGTACCCTCCAAATAAATAAGTTGAATGAAAAAATATTTTTTTCCATCCTACAATGCCAAGTGAAGTCATCCATCAAACATTTAGTGTTCGCAATAGCGCTACAAGGTTAAGGGCCTCCTTACATACATCAGTGGGTGGGGAAACTTCACAAGGAATGTTACATGTGAAAATAGCAATTGCACTTTCATGTGGACCTAGTGGGTAAAGAGGGATACAATAAGAATGTCACACGTGTTAGATTCTCTCAAGATTGACTAGCCTCCACCAATTGGGGTGTTTACCAATATCAATTGAAAATCGAACTCTTCCTTTTCTATTGCCCACCTTGATAAGAAAATTGATTGAGCCAATTTTATCTTATTGCTTGAATTAGGCGCAAAGCTATCCACAGGGCGAGCATATAAGCAGGCCCTAAGTGATCGGCTACGGGTGGGTGGACTTCAGTGGGAGTTTCTTAATGGGCGTACATTTTAGGGAAGAATATGAAGTCGTTGATTTTAGAAAGTCGTCCAAATTAAGTGTACTTAAGATATGTTCTCACTTGGTGTTAAAGAGTATTGTTACCAAAGGTCATAGGAACAAATTTAGACCTATTTTTGTACTAGAGTGACATTGCAAACATCACTCCTAACACCAAGTGGGAACATATTCTTACCTTTTATGTGCAATTACTCTGTGTGTCTACAGGAGCTGGAGGCTTCATCGTAAACTCCCCATTGTTGCATTTAAATATTAAAAAACGCAATTCTCAATACAATAGAACCTCTTTTAGTGCATAGTGTTGGGACTATGCACTAAGAGAGGTTTATGCATTTGGAAAGGCTCAATACTACCTAACGTGGCTTCTAACTACAGGACCTCCAACCACATGGCTTCTAACTACAAGGTCTCCAAGCACTGTTGAGCAATAAAGGCTTCAAAGTACAATCTCTCTTACTGCAGTGCATATTATGCACTACCAGAGTATGCACTAAGAAAAGTTCTACTGTATGTATCCTTTGACCAAAAAAGTAACTTTAAAGTCGCAACCTCCAAATGAACCACTCCGAAATTTCAAGAGGAGCTTCCGATTCCGCTTTATTACATGGCGCTTCTGCTACACGATCTCTCCCGCAGTTCGTCTCTTCCCGATTGCCGATCCCCTTTGCAGCTGACTGTTCGTGATTTCCCGCAAGTTTTGGACGCAATTGACGAACATTTGGCGAACATTCGGCGAACATTTGGCGAGAATTTTGATCCAATTTTAGTGTAGAAGCTATGGCCGGCTTATTGAGCTTGTCCGGGAAGACGGCGATCGTCACGGGCGGGTCTCAAGGCATCGGCCGCGACATTTCCATTCTCCTCGCGAAGCAAGGCGCGAACGTGGTTGTGAATTACGCCAGCAACGAGGCGAAAGCGAAGGAAGTCGTCGCATTAATTGAAGGATCGAAGGCGAAGGCGATTGCTGTCAAAGGGGACGTGAGCAAGGCGGTCGACGTGAAAGCTCTTTTCGAGAAATCCGAGGCTGCATTCGGGGCACCTCACATCGTGGTGAACTGCGCAGGCACGATGCCCAGTCACCTCCCCAGCGTTGTCAACACGACTGAAGAGGAATGGGACAAGGTATACGCTGTCAACACGAAAGGCACGTTCCTTGTTTCGAAAGAAGCGGCGTCTCGGATTCCGCCTGCGAGTGGCGGAAGGATCGTCAACATTACTACGTCGGTTGTGAGTACGTTGCTGCCGAACTACGCCGTGTATGCCTCAAGTAAAGCCGCGGTGGAGACGTTTACCCTAATCTTGGCGAAGGAGCTCCGAGGGAAGCAGATTACGGCGAACTGCGTCTCCCCCGGTCCTGTGGCCACGGATTTTTTCTTCAGGGGGAAGTCGGAGGCGCAGATCGAAATGGCGAAGAAGCAGGGTCCGCTGGAGAGATTGGGAGAGCCGGAAGATATTGCTAATCTTGTTCTGTTTGTGGTGAGCAGTGAGGGGGGTTGGATCAATGCGCAGGTCATTCGTTCTAACGGCGGCACTGCCTCTGCTCGTTAAATTGCTACAGCACTCTTCAGTATAGAATCAAGGTACTGCATCAAATTCCATCATTCACCCTTTTTTTTGACCTCTCGAATGTCATTCTGGATTGTCTTTTTCTTTTTCTTCTCTATTGCTGACTATATTAGCACACTTGGAACACATTCAAACTTTGATTTAGTCGTTAGTTTGGGATCTAGGGCGTGGTGTACTATGTAATTGAATGTGTTAGGACAGTTATTTGTACATGACTTCTTTTAACATGTATAATTTGTTAATGAGAGTGTTTTGTTTGGAATTGGAATGGTTGCATCCAAGGAACTCACTGTGTGTCTTCCTAAGCTTTGCTAACTCGATTCATTTTGACTAGAAGTAAATGGCTAACACTTGTTTGAGTTGTTGCAAGCCTGTTGCAGATGAGATTAGCTGCTGGAGATGAGAGGAATTGTTGGGTTGGTCATCTGCTGCAGTGGTATCGATATTTCATCTCTGATGCACCGAGAGGGCAGTTTTTGGTGTCTACGGAGCCGCTCGGAAGTGCAGGAGTAGAGCTGCTGAAGCGCAGCTGAGTTGAGATCTGCGTGTGCTGTAAATATTCTGTTGATCCTGGATCGTTCTTGTATATGTGAAGCTCAAACAGTTCATTGTCATATTGAAAAATGGATGATTTTTCATCTTGCCAACTTGTATAAATTGTCATTTGGTTGAAATCCAACTCGTATCAGTTGTTTTCTGATTTTGTAAGGGGCGTTAGAGTTCAGTTATCCTAAAAGTGACGAAAGTCATGTCTCTTTGGTCCTTGGTCTGTTTCCAATTCTAGGTTACATTTTAGGTCTTACTCAACATGTTTTTTTTCTTGGAATGACAAGAAACCATGAGTGTATACAGTCTAATAACATGGGGATTGTTTTCTTCCTAAAGGGAGGTTTAGCCCTATCCTTGCAAAAATAAGGGATCAAACACAAATTAGCTCTTCAAATTCCGCAAAAAAGCTATTTGATACCCTCTTTTTGGAATGGTGGGTCTTTTATGAACTCTTTACCTTTAGTTCTAGATCGACATGTTGGTCATTATGGAAATCATCTTTTTTGATATCCTATGAATTTGCTTAAAAAAACATTGAAGAGCACTCATTGGAGGTGAAACTATTGTGTAAGACCTCCCGTTTTTTACGGAGAATTCCCAAGGATGAACATTTGCACTTTCTTAAGAAGAAGGATTCAATTGTCCCACACTTTAGTGTCTGCGACGTCCTTTTGGGGTTAACTGCTAAAGGACGCCGAGGATGATTTTTGTCCAATGGGACTTTGTGGAAGCTTCTATAAGTAGGAAATTTCCAATTTCCATCCTATTTTTCTATCTTTGGAAAAGGACGATGTACACCATTAAGTCGTCTCATTGTTGTCCTATGTATTTTTATGCAAAAGAAGATTCTAAAAAGTTATGTCACACGCAGCATTTTTTTTTGGACAAGTGTCTGCCAGAAGCCTTTAGAGCATTGGCGCAAATCTGGAGGGACTGAGTCTCACGGGCTCAAATCATCTGATAAGTGCAAAATTTCGCCTAAAAGAAAAACACTGCTAGTCACACAGCTACTCCAGCACGAGCTTAGGTCTTCCATAGTTCCATCGTGCAATTGTGAAATTCTGTCCGTGGTCAAGAGTTTTTTCTTTTTCTTTTTCTTTTTATGAAGTTTCACGACAGGATCGCTGTACCTTTTAATTTGTTTATGAGGGGCAGTTTGCAACGACCTTTCTTGGGCACTTCCCAGCCCGAGGACAATGAGAATTTGGCAGTTGAGATGCCTTTTCTATGAAAATTTAGCAGGCTACAGAGTAACTTTTGAGGCGGCTACCTTGCAGGACATGGGCTCCAACTTAGCAATAAATTGCAGAGCGTCTGCCAAAATTGGTGAAGAGTCCATGTGTTTCTTCCCTTCCCTTCCTCTGTCTTTGCAGTCGAAGCTTTGTTGTACTTCACTCTTACCCTTCAAGAGAGTGGCTGTGTGAAGCCATAGCAGCATGCCTAGCTAGACAGAAAAGTCGATTTGCACTTGCCTCGTCCACCACCGAATCCTTCATGCTGTCGGTTTGAGGCAGGACACTCGCTGTATCCACACAATGCAGGAGTTTGGCAAGTAGACTACAGTACATCACGGGGTGTCTCACTGAGAGTTATCTTCTGAGCCTTCCGATCCTAGGCTGAAAAATGACACTCACAATCGTGTTGATCAATGCAAGCCCTCCACGTCTAAGGTGGCTATTCTACACATAGGCAATTAAGATATTGGGATGAACAACTAGAAAAGTGGAAGAATTTGAGAATGGCTTCTCTGCTAAGTATACAGAATAATCAAAGAAGTAATGGTGAGTTTGGTACTAACATGCAATATTTTTTATGACTTGGCCTACTTTGCAATTATCGGACATAATGTTAATGTAGGAGAGTTGAGCCATTTGACTTCTTTGATTGTTTAACCAATCAAAACATGCTACACAAGTGAGATTATGGTAAGTGGATCCTCACTCACTAAGTTAATACCGGTTGGTACTAGTAGAGATTTCTCTCACTGCTAAACCAATGAAATTGCTACTTCATACCCACCTTGTTGAAAATTTGACAAGGCAAGCGATATCAATTTTAATCTGGCTCACCTTAACTAATAGAAACATGCCGCAATGGCAAAACTCTCCTACATTGACATTATGTATTTGTTTCCTAAAGTTGAACGGGAAGAAAAGAGTCCGCTTGGTACTTATTTTTGGGCAGTCGAACTAAATCATCCACACAGACACCATTGTGACAGAGCCGTTGAGTCACTGTGGAGTTGGTGACACCATACAGTACTATACAATGGACAAGTGTGGATGCAACAAACTGGATCTAAGCATGCAAGAATGAGGGAGATGTGGATAGTAATGGTCACATAAAGTATAAGGTAGAAACACCCATTAGCGTTCCTGTTCCCATTCCTGAACCTTAGATTGTCATCAAATTTGTCCCTAGACTTCCCATTAATGTGTCCTTGAAATGTTTGGCTCTAATTCGCTCATGCATTTGAAGGACACATACCTCACTCTCATTTGTTAACTACTAATTCTTGTAGATTTCAATTTTGGGTCCACCTATGTGACAGTTTCAATGGTCTAGGGAGCCGTCTCTTTGAAAAATCATAGAAATTACATACATATCCGAAAAATCTATTTTTTTTTAATATTCATCATTTTCACTCACTAATACTACAAAATATCAATTTTAGGAAAAGTTGCCTCCAACTAAGTATGTTGAATTGCTTATTATTGATGGTTTTGGGTGCTTCTACCTTACGTACCTAAAACTAACACTTCTTGAGGGTAGCTATAGAATAAAATGATGTACAATTGTTAGGAAATGGTTTAGCAAATTAACAAAATTATTTTCTATTTTTTCAAGCATGTTTGAATATAATACCAATTTGTGGAAACAACTACATAGATGCACCTACTGTGAACTATGGACCATAGACTAATACACAAGTGGTCATGGAAACATCCAAAAGCAATAAAGTGTAAGCTTGTATCAAGCACAAGAGATTGGCCAATGTAAAATCCGCCCTTGTGACAACCTTATGTAACTCCATTTTTTTGCTTTGCGTTTAGATTTAGGTTGTTTTTCAATTGTCACTAAACCAATCCTATTACTTTTAAGTACATCTACCTTAGTGAATTGAAGGAACTTTTCATCAACAAAAATACATGAGTTCACATAATGTTCACAATGAATCCCCCCTATTTTTTTTCTTCCAAGAATATACTTCCTTTTCTTCTTCAATTATGTTTCCAATAGTTGTGCATTTCATTCTTCTAAAGCACATCAATTTGAGATTCTTTGAGCATCTATATTGTTGCTACATTCCTTCTCCATTTGTTTGGGAGCTCTCGTTTCCAAACACCAGTCATGTTAATCCAGACATTTCTACTAATATTATTTTGTTCATTTATCCCTTACATAAGTTTAAATTTATTTGAAATTATTTGAAATCCTCTCAGAGGTCTAGTCAATTTCACTATTATGAGGCACACATTAGAAGAAATTCGGGGGCAATAAGAGACTGCGAGTTATCGGGCCTTGGGAACTCTGGGAACGCCTTGGGAACAATAATCTGACGTGGCCAAGACTGTGCCACATCAGAAAATAATAAAAAATTATTTTTTCAATAATTTTTTAATAATTTTAATTTAATTTAATTTTTATCTTTATCTTTAGACTGTTCTGAGCAGCGAGAACATTCCTGAAAGGGCCCTTTGGAGCCCTCAAATTTCTAATGCATAACATTGCTAACAAGCTTCAAGCATTCCCCTTGACAGGAAGGATAATACCTCCCGGAATACCAAACAAAATGTTAAGTTAAAATTGAAGTGATTCTATTGGCTACCTAATCAACCTTATGGCAGAGTTGTATCAGTCGTGCAATGATCCTATGCAAGCAATTGGCTGGTACACTAACTCAACAGTGGCTTGCGCTACCTGGCAATATGTGATGCAATGCTGGGGGGGCGTATTTTGGAGGAGCGAAAGAGAACCCCCTAGCGTTGGTTAACAATGAAATGCAATCCAATAATATGGACAACTTGATTGGTTTGGAATTTTTTGGTGACTACTTAGAACTTTGGAAATGTATCGGCTTCCACTTAATATTCTTTCTATAGCTCTCTGTTGTTCTATAATGTACACTATTTAATCTATCTATTTGAAGCCTTTTCAGAGCCCTGGCCAAATATATTATGAAGTGGCGCAATCTACAAATATGGACAACATGATATGAGTGGATTAATTTTTTTTGGTGACTACTTCTTCAAAAATATATCGCCTTCCAATAGATATATGTTGGTTATAGTTCAAAATTTGTAGTTCAATAGTTCATCGATATATCAATTTTGGAATTCAATTATGCATTGGCATTATCTTTAATGAGAAACACTGGATTGCTACTTTTTTACAATGTATTTGTCTTTCACATCCATAAATGTTTGCTGATTTCAATGAAAAATGTTTTATTGGCTACTAGCCGTTTTATTTATTGGCTATGGATTTGCCCATAATTAATTAGGAGCAGACTACTATATTGTACAATTACAAACATCAGTGGCAACATCAAGAAGGCATTTTTCACTGTAGCTTTGGTATTCTCGGCAACATGTCACAGAATTAAATTTAGAAGCTAGAATTAAAGAATGGAAGAAAATAATTTTATTACTCACATTTGGAGTTATTTATACATTTATACATTTATTTATTTTGCATTCCATTTTTAGATTTAGGAAGGGCTTCTTTTGTCTAAATGTGCAAAATTAACTTTAGCTATTTTTACTCCCAGATATTTCACATTGGTACATTGTGATGTCTTGGATACTTTTCAAGCATTGAGAATTCTGAGTATACTAGTATGTTTCAGCTGTAGTTATTTATTTCAAAAAGTACTAATTGCCATGCATTTGCATGTGGATCGTATTTATGCTAAGACAATCTTGTTCTTTATCTTTCAAGCACATTAGAAGCTTATAAGAATATAAGGTAGATCATAAATATAAATTTTAGATAGATAGATATTCAAAACAGATTGAAACTCTTACATTGTTGCTACATTACCTCTAAAGTCCCAAGAATCCCCTCCTAGAACTCTTAAAGGTTTGGCCAAAAATCTACGATCTTAATTTTTGGCAAGATTTTTTGAATTTTTTTCTCAATTAAAAAAAAAAACGATTAGCTTTTTGGAAATATAACTTTAATTTCAATTAGTGCCCATGAGCAAAAGTTATGCCACAATAAGCCCAAAAATCCAAAATAGGTGAGGGCGGGCAATTAAAAAATCCACAAAAGCTTGAATAATTTAAATTTCTTAATTTCTTATAGATTTCATTTTTATCTATTGGAAATATTTTATTCATTCCATTATAATAAATGATGTCAAAGTTATGAAGCTTCTTGTTTTGTAAACAATCTTAGCAAATTCTTGAAAAAATAATGTGTTGGATCTGCTTTTGAGCTCATTCTTAACAATTTCTCAAGAAAAAGTTGAACATGATTTAGTGGAAGAATGGAAGATGTATCAACTTTGAAGCTCTTAAGCTTAATTACAAGCCTGATTACAAGATGATTTGGGTTGCTATTCCTCCTTGTCACATAAATGAGTTGTCATTTAATTTCCTAAATCCATTACTATTAACAAGAGCCCAAGAAGCCATTCCCCCCCAAGTAGGGAAAATTGGAAAGTACACTTACATTTCAAGTAGACATGTACAATTACCTCTCCCTCCCCTCTTTTTCCTAACTTGCTTGTTTTAAAAGTTTTTGAATAAGCATGTTTATACAAAAATTATTTTGGATTTTTGTGATTTTTTTTGTATTGCATAACAAACTGTTTTTTGAGCATAACTTTTACTCTCAAGTATCAATTGAAATAAAAATTATATAATTAGTAGTCTCATAGAAAGCTAATATGATTTTCTATTTTCAAAAAAAGTTTCAAAAAATCATGTCAAAAATTGAGGTCACACAAGCCTATCCAAAATTCCAGAAGTCCCTTGGGAAACTTTGTGAGGGGTTGAAATTGTTGATACCAAAGTTATATTTCTCGACTCTTATGTCACCTTCAATACTGCCATCTATAACTTGACTAACCCTGGTAAGAACACAATACACAATCACCTCATGGAACATCAAAATCTATGAAATTGGGGATATTCGATTCTATGCATCATTTTCACATTTGGAAATTTTTACATTAACTTGTTGTGCCAATTCCTTTGCCAACGGCATTTCATATGCTAACGGCATTTCATCCACAACTTTGTGCATCCCTAAGTATCCAAGATTTCTATCCCCCTCCCTGCTAGCTTCCTAAGTCGTTTCATTTGCTTTCTTGCTTTGAAAGTCCACAACGCCAATTTAACAATATTGACAGTAATGTTACAATATTGACTTTCTTTGGTTTCAAGCAATGACACAGTTGTATCCTATTTTAGCAGATGCAAAAAAACATAAGGTAGAAGGCTTATAAACCGACCATTTAAGGGCTGGTCCGCCTTTTTCATGTATTTCCTTGGATGGGAATATTTTTAGCTCATTTTTCAGACATGGAGAATTTGATGAGGAATCTAACCCAAGTCGTTTCATATTTTTCCGAGCATTTTTGAATTACTTATGAATTTTCAAACAAGTTGGGTCATAGGTCCCTATTTGTGACCCTAGGTCTTTCATAAATGGTTCACTTGCAATTCTAAATAAAAATGGGGAAAGCAAAGAGAGTGATTGGCTCTTGCAAATAATAAGTCTTTTTTCCTTGGTTCATTCAATGACTATAGTAGTCCATTTCAGAACCAACTCATGTCCATTTCACAGCCATTTATAGGGGCCATTCTTAATGCCCGAACTGTTCTTGAACCTTCTACCTTAAATCTGACCTCTTCATAATTTTTTTGGAGTAGCTCCTTTGGAAAAATGTTTTGGCAATAGGGTAGGAAACACACCAATGTAATGAGTATGAGCCTGAGGTACCGACTGGAAGGGGCGACAGGAGGGGCGACTTTCAGCTTTCAGATCAACCCTTCACACGCACCATCCAAAGGGAATTGAACGGATATTTCTTTTACCCCTAAAGGACCAAGGCCTTTTTTCTGCCAAAAAACACTCAAAACTGCCATTTTTATAGCGGAGTAAAAATATTTGAATTTTTTTTTTGCACATCTAACCGTAGGATCTTACACCTAACTAGTATAAGAATGTGTGAATTTTTTTTTGAATTTTTGACCGCACAAATTGCAAGATATCTGCATTTAAAGTGAAAAAAACACGTTTTTCAGCATATTACAAGACTAAATTTTTTGACTTTAAACATTTTTAACTTAAAATTTTTGCACTACAGAGTTTTGAGCTTTAAATCTTTATAGTGGAGAATTGAGTCAGGAAAAAACAAACAAAAAAAACACTTAATTATCATTCTTAAAAAAATTGTTAAGTAGAAGTAGATACAAGATAGAAGGAAAATCTAAAATATTCATATATTTTAGATGGAATTAAAATGCACTAATTCCAATGGTGAGATTGTTCTAGAAAGTAAACTAAACCATGCAAAAAAAAAAAAAAAAATTAATTTTAAAAATTGCATTCAGAAATGAATCCCGCTATAAGTTATTTTTTTCAAGAAGATGCTCTAACTGCTCGAAAAACAAGAATGTCCATAACTTTCTCACAACAAATCCAAATGAAATGAATCAAAACTTCCCACATAGAAAAAAATATAGTGTATGAGAAAAAAATATATACAAGAAAAAAAATTCAAATTTTTGCAATTTTGTTTTGTTGCCGAGGTTCCCCCTTGCCCTATACTAATACCATCCCACTGAAGTTGGGTGGGGCGTCATCTTCAACCTCTTCAAGCAAGCCCGTACAGAGGTGGCGTGGTTAGCTTGAACACCTTCTTAGGGCCTCCTTACATGTATCGGTGGGTGGGAGGAGTCAACAGGGTCGAAATATAGAAACCACTTTTATGCTGCTTCTCCAGTGTATTCTACACCGATATCGGTAGAACTCTCTCTCCTCCTTCCACGCTTACCGATCATCGGTGACACTGTTCTTGTCTTCTAGTTGCTTTCTTTGCCCACCGGGCTCACATGTAAGCTGGCCCTTAGGCCTGTAGGCCAGAAATCATAAATGTAAGAGAACTGGTGGATCGAGCAGTCACAGACCGAGTGAATCCGATGTTTCTCACAATGTCTGAGCAGCCAGTTATTCAGATAGCAGCTTGGCGCTAAAATTCGGCTCCATTCAATTGATTAGAAGGCCCAGGTCTTTGCTCGTAATTCACTGAAGTTGTGACCAATCACCGTTTACTTTGTTGCTTGGCTTGGTTACGTTTGAGGTTATTCATGAACTTTGCCTCTCTGTCCAGAACTTCGGATACATATCCGGTATTGAAAATGTGCGTCAGCAGTCAATAAATTAAGTCCACAGGATGCTTTCAGTCTCTCTCACGTACTGACGGTCATGTTGGGAATATGTTTTCACGTTGCTTCTGAACTGGTCATGCCTGTCCTCAGCGGCTCAGCTATAGCTAGCGTTCCCTCTGAAAAATACCCGCAGGTTTCAATTCAGGCTGGTACCATCATTACGTACGTCAATTTTGCTATGGTGGGGGATGTTACGAAGTGCTCAGTTTTAGAACAAGGCCATGAAGTACAGGGTACATAAAATGTATTCTTTATAGTTTTCAAACTTACGAATAGGATGTCAATTTCGGTGGCACTTTTCCAGATGCTCATTGGGGACTTCGCTCTATAGGAGTCTTCGTTCTTCGGCTCAGGGCATAACCTGCGTGCTATGAGGCAAGCCATTTAATCAAATATGTCCATGGTTACTTTCTAATAAAGAAGTGTCTTAAATCTGAAACATATCTACCCACGAGCAGCGTTGTACAAAGCGACGTTGATTTTCATCTACCAAGGAGCGAATGGCGGTGCACGGCCGTTCAGAACAACACCCCAACCTCATATTCCTTAACATGGCGACATTTCAAAATTTTGATAATTTTCCAGATGCTCATCTGGCACCTCCGGTCTAAGTACCAGTCCCAACTTTCAGAGCTTCCATGTCGCAGTTTTGCCGCTTTAATTTGAAACAGGAAATTTAATTAACGAGTACGACCATTAGATTATTCTTAGAGACACCGAAGGAAAGATGAGAACGAGGAGGTGAATGTAGTCACTCTGTTTTATTTGCAGCTTCTGAAGCACACTACAGTTGGCAGTTAAAGTGTTAAACACATCATTGATCCAATCCTCTGAAAGCATCGGAGGCGGCAGACAATCAGCACTGCTCAGCCAACTATGGTACAAAAATCTTTAGTCTACTAGCTGACTAGATCCTTACAAAGGTTAAGGATCCCATCGACCAATACCTTAAATACGAAAAAGAATTCCAATGCCAGTCTAATGAGTCTATCAAATTACCATACGTCTAGATGTGCCACTTCCCGTTCGGCCTACAGTCCCGCAAGCTCACTACGGATCGCAACAACGCTAAAAGAATCGATCCTCCCGTGGGGCACTGCCTAGGGATCGAATGTGTGCATGGGATTTGAAGTCGATTACTGGCTACCTGAAGTTAGAGCCTTCCCAAGTTTGGCCGAACTTCCAATAGGTGCCGACGGCGTTGCGTGTGACGATTGTGCGCCCGTCGCCGCCGGTGATCATGAACGACAAGGCGCCGTGCATTTTGACACGGACAGTCCACAGAGCGCCCCAGTTACGGTACATGGGGAGCCATCCCGTGTACGGGCACTTAATCTTCACGGCCTTCACGTCGCCTGCGCCGCCCACGTTGTGAATGAGGATCATGAGGAACCACGGATTGCCTCCCAAGGTGAACCGAATTCCGCCGCGCTTCGCACACTTCGTTCTGAATACCAGTGGAGATTTTCACTGCAGCGTCAGTTTCACATTTTCACATCCAGTACTTGTTTAGAAAATTGATCTAGATTATACTTCGGGACAAATGGACAATTGCACAAAACTTTGCCAAATCCTCTGAGAATCTTCAGGGTATGCCACATGTGCAAATACTTTTATGATAATCGAAACTTGAGGACTTCAAGCACTCTTCGACAATCAAGTTAAGAGAAGAAAATGAGACTTGGGACGTAATCCAAGGTCTCTGCCCCTACACTAAACGAATCTCATATTGGAACGAAGACCATAGAACAGAAGCGAGTTTTGTGTAAAATTTTTGAAGGGCATCCAGTACCTTCGGTAGTAAACTGGGGCGACGCCTCCTTGTCTCTTGGCAAGGATGGAGAAAGCCGGGTACGACAGATCGAAGTGATGCCGGGGAGGGTCGCACCACGTGCCTTCGGAGCCTGGAGGACAGAGATTGGTGGCCGTGATGGTGATGGATCGAGAGTAACTCCAGCACCAGTTCTTCGCGGTTCGGGTTTCCCTGATTTTCTGGCAAATGATCTGGAAACACGCGCCGCAAGCCCTTCCTCCATTGAACAGAGGAGTGCTCAGCGCCGCGGTCATGGCACCATAACCCAGCGCGAACGTGTTCTGGTACCCGCAGGCGCCTGCCTGCGTTCCTTGGCCATTGGGGGACCCGTAGAACGTGATGTGGGCGTAGCCCCATCCTCGGGGCGGCGCTCCGTGCACAGGATGCACAGCAATGGTCACCAAGGTCATCGCGAGCAAGAAGACCACCTTCACGACCGACATAGCGCCCATCTTCATGCTCTTCCTGGAAACAGAGTCGTTCAAGTTCGTTAGTTGGCGAGTTTCATAGCTTCAAACATGTGATGTTCAAGCGTCAAGAACTCAAAAAACAAGGACTGATACGTATGACTAGATCTGAGGTTTTACTGGACTGACCGTCGCAACTGCGCCAATTCCAATTAAATCAGCCACTTCCACGGGTGAGGATTCAGCTTAAAACACTTAAACAAAGGAAGAGTTACATAAATATCTAGACTCCTGCGGTTTCCAAATCTCAAGGGTACTGTTGGCCTAAGTACCACCAAGTCACTCTTCCCGCAAGCACAGTACAATCTTTTCGTCCACAAGCACATTGAAACATCAATACTTCAAAAAGTTCTAAAGACATCCCAAGACTACATGTTCATATTCGTGTTTCAGCGTGTCAAATATTTAGTCGTTGAAGTGCTCAGATCTCTGAAAACTAGAACAAGTAGATCTAACTTTTCAGCCGGTCAACTGAAACGGCGCCATTTCACTGGTATCCGCCATTTTAACGACCATGAGGTAGCACTGTTACCAGTCTAGTACGTGCTAAGGAGGTATGCTGCGCCTACAGGAAGCCTTCAGTCGTTTCAAGTTCGATCCACTAGAATATGACACCGTAACCCATATTCGAACTGCATGAGCATCGATCACTTCATTTTGAAAGCCTTTGAAACTTTAGACCACCTGTGACATATCTCCAGAGAGAGATAATGTAGGTCCTGTTCGGACCATATCGAGTTCCAGTACTACCCCTCCTCATCGGAACCTCTCCTGATCCACAACCCAACAATGCAAGAGTCCAACTCTAGATGCCAAAAAGCACGGAACCAGTGCAAAATATGCCGGTCCCATTGTCTCACTCGAAACCACCTCACTGTAACCTGGTCTAAAGGAATGCATATCGTATCGCGCAAGCTTACGATACTAACAATGCATGTAACACAGATTCAAACCACTGGTGTGTCATAGTGAAACTTTGGGACCATACCCCAGCAGGTAACAAGATCGACCAGAGACGTTTGAGCGCACTTACAAGAGGCAGATCGATGCGGAGCTCGATCGATCGATCAATGTGAGCAACAACCAAGTGCGCCACTGCGCTCTCACAAGCCCCCGAGACCCAAAACGACAACGCCAGCTGCTTTCATCAGTGCTTGTGGCGTACGGTGAAGGACAACAACGAGTACCCCTGAGCTATATAGTAGTAATAATGATACGAGTTTCTCCTCACTGGCGCTGATGCAATCCACAGCTACCAGGCGCCAGGATCCGCCGGAGCCGGAGCAAATTAGGGCGCGGGGCCTTTTTTGAACGCCAATGATCACGTCGAGAAATAGCATGGTAATCAGCGAGATTCATGCAATCGCGTCGTCTCGTCTCTGGTGAAGATCGAATTCCCACGATTTTGACCCTCCCACCTAACCAGCGATGGCGTGGTTTGAAACTGCAGGGGTCAAATTGGGTTTACGTCCACAGGCTATAGTTCTAGCGTCTCCTGGTTCTTCTCAAGTTTCTCCTCACTTGGCGAGATGGAAAGTCAGCTCTTCCGACGGAGTGGCAACGATTGGGGAAACTGGAACTGGCGTTTGAAATTGATGCTAGAGATCCAGGGCTAGCTAGAAGGACACTGGAAGTTTGGTGAAGGGATACTGTAAATAGAATACAAGGTTGACATTGTTACAACCAATGCTTCATAATTGCACACTCGCTATGCTGGTATACCATCAAAGCACGGGGAACCCTTCCACAATTGCACCCTCTTTAGTTGCACAGTCCTAGAATAATGAGGGGGGAAATGGATTCCATAACATTTAGTAGCATGTGTTGATGTTGCCTTGGTTCTAGAGTGATGGTGTGCCTCTACATCCTCCACCTGTCTAATTCATCAGTAGCAACTAATGAAGCACTGTTGAGGTGTGGAATATACCACACCATCACTGTAGAGCTATTGAATGTTATGTCAAGTCAAAACAGTCCCTACCTTTTGCATTATCACATTTTCTACTGTCATATGAGGTTGAATTACAAATGTGCCCAGGTATGCAACTTACATATTATACGTAGGGGTCATCGGCATTAAAATGGCTTAGAGGACAACTTTTGTAAAAATTATATCAAATTAAAAAGACCAAAATTTAGGTGAAGACCTAATTAAAAAAAATTAAATGTAAAAAATGTTGGGTTGCATACATATTTGAACAAAACTTACAATATATATGAAAAATTGAAACACCTGTGCATAGCTCTTAAAACTTCATATAAGAAGTTCCCTCCAATTAAAATTCAATTTTTATTAAAAATTCCCCAAAGTTGGATAGCTTGTCCAATGATACATATATTAAAAAATTCATATAATTAGGTTTTTAATGCCATTATTGTCCTCAAAAAATATTCATTTCATATATATAATTACATTTTTGGATTCCTTGTTCAAAGGGCTACCAAAAAATTCTCCATTAAAACAAATTATAGATCTTGAGATTGGACAAAAGGGTGAATGCACGAAATACTTGCAGGTTTTGTTGCATTTTATAGTACTTATGCTTTTTTTTTCTGGAATACTATAAAATTAGAAAAATAATTTAAATTTAAAAAAAATATGGCCAATGTTTACACTTATAAGATAAAGGTAACCACCAAAGGAAAATCATAGAAAATTTCTCTAAGTAGGAGAACTAGAAAAGTGCCAAATCTCAAGAAAATACATATTTTGATGTTTTAATTAGTAAAAATAGGAAAAACAGTAAATGAAGAAAATGAAAACCGGACATTTATAGCAACTCTATGAAGATGGTCATTCACCAAAAAATCCATCAAAATAAGTTTTTACATGTTTCAAAATGCAAGTACAAAGAGGCTCACTTTGTGGACTTCTACATAACAAATAATTAATTATTTTTAGAAATCCTTTGAACAATAGCTAGAAGTATACTACAAGACCATCTCCTCTAAATTTCAGCTCCAAATTCGTTTATTTGGGTACTACTTTGTTAAAAAAAAATTTGGCAAATGTGACATAAAATTGGGGACTAATATTGTATAGTAAAAAATATTAAAAAAATCCAAAGAAATTAGACTAGGTGTATAATAGTTACGAATACCTTGTCTATGAATTTTGAGTCATTTGGAGCCAAAACACAAAATGCAATGTGTGAGAAAATAGTTCAAGTGTTTCGTGCAATTACCCTAAAATGCATTATAAGTGATTATAATCAAGGCCATATAATATGGGAGTTGCATACCCAAGCTAATATGCTAAATGTGCTAATATAGAAAAAATCCAATGTGAACTTGTGAAGAGGTTCGAGAGTTTAGCTGATAGCATTTTAAAGGTAAAGGTTTCACACTTTCCTTTAGAAACTTCGTATAACTTTTTGAGAAAAAAATTAAGAATGCAGATATTTTGACATTTAAATTTGTAAAAAATAGAAAAATAACAGAATAAAATAAAATTTCATATTTTTAGTATTTACATGAAGAATTGAAGATGGTCATTCACTC
Organism: Pseudisothecium myosuroides; assembly: GCA_951799445.1. Taxonomy (NCBI): domain Eukaryota; kingdom Viridiplantae; phylum Streptophyta; class Bryopsida; order Hypnales; family Lembophyllaceae; genus Pseudisothecium; species Pseudisothecium myosuroides. Next base: position 5,899,707 of record OX637289.1, on the reverse strand, counting down.
ATTCAGTCATTCACCAAAGGAAACTTCAAATGATTTAATGTTTCAAAATGCATACAAAAAGTAGTTCAATCCATACAACATAGAATTAACTATTTTTAAAACATACTTCATGTTGTAGGTGTTAATCCACAAAAATTCCATCTCCTCCAAATTTCAACTCTAAATTCTTTGGAATGGATATTGAATAGTATTTCCAACTCCCAAATAGCAACTTAGCAAGTGTGATATGTTTTCAAAATAAATATTTTCCACCAAAATTAAATTTAAGGAATAAATTTAAAAATTGATATAAATTTTAATTGGTCATCTCCATAATTCCACTTTCACTATGAATTTCATGTACATTGCATAAGTATTATCAAAGTTAACTTGAAAAACACTTTGATGCTCATGATGTGACAAAAAATAGTACAAATCTTTGTTGTACTATCCTAGCTACAATTAATTTATTTAAAAAAAATTTCAAACCTAAAAAAACAATCTTATAGAATATTAGGTAAAAATAAATTCATAGAAGAAAATAGACACCTTGATAGACACATTTGATATTTATATATTTTTTAAAATAATAATAAAATATATTCAAGATCAAATAAACATCAATTATTCATTTTTTATGCTTAAAAGAGATTCCCAATCAATTAGCTACATCATAAGAAAAAGTGATTTTGAAGTCTTTGTGTTGATATTCCAAAAGTATTTTTTGAACATATAATTTTGCAAAACCAAAATTATTTATTTTAGATAAAAATCTTTGTGAGTTTCCTTATTCGTAGTAGATGACCTCAAATCCAATTTTTTCTAGCTTGAAATATTAGTTTAACTTCCATATAGCAAAAATGATGTCCAATTAGAATCATTATAAATAAAATATTAAGTTCAATAAAATATGAATTTCATTTTTAGATGTAGATTAGTCATAAATGCCTTGTTTATGAATCATAAATCTTATGAAGGTATAAATCGAAAGTTATGACAAAAATAATGCTACTTTGAGTGGATGATAAAAAATATTCAGTCCATTCCATATTACATGACACTTCTAGAATGGAACAAATAATAACGGTCTATTAATTGAAAGAGTTCAAATGTATACAATAAGAAATTTCAACATTCAATTGGTCCATGTGCCCAAAGTTTTGTGCCAAGTCGGAACATTTTTGGAAGACTCCAATAAATGAATGAGTATAAATTTCCTATTGGCGTTTTGGACCATCCAATTTGCACAATTCTTACAATGCACAAACTAATTGTTTGGAGTTAGTAAATGAATCCATGCTCTTTGAACCCCTTTTAGAGAGTACCACAAAATAAAGCATTGTATAATTCATTTATAGGAGAAATGTAAAGATGTAAAGGTCAAAATCTGAAGATGGTTCACTATCCACTATCTTTGCAAAGAAAAACACTTTAACACCAAGATCTTAAATATGTAGTTTTTCATCAAATGAAATAAAATAACAATCTAACTTTTAATGCATCTCAAAAAGTCTAAGCTTGTCCTTCAAGAGAATAAAATGTTTTATGTTTTTATTCTTTGAAAATTAGTGAGAAAATTGCAAAAAAATAAACTAAAAATTGCCCATTTTTAACCCCTAAAGGACTGTTGTCCCTTTGGGGGACAAATGCGTTTTTGGGCAAGTACCTACGGGCTGAAATTTTTTCCTGATTTTTTTAAAACTTTTTATGAACATGAAGAATTGAGAGAGGTATGTGGCAAGAAAAAAAAATTGAAATCGGACCTTTGAGCGAGAAGTTATGCCATTTCTTGGAATGCGTGGGGACGAGGGGCAGCAAAAAAAAATTGCAAAATTTTGAATTTTTTTTAAATATTTTTTTCTCATAGATTATATTTTTTTCTATCTGGAAAGTTTTGATTCATTTCATTTGGATTTGTTATGAGGAAGTTATGGACATTCTTGTTTTTCAGGCAATTAGAGCATCTTCTTGAAAAAAATAACTTGTAGGATTCATTTTGGAATGCAATTTTTGTAATTTTTCAATTTATTTTTTGGAATGGTTTAGTTTACTTGCTAGAAAAATCTCACCATTGGGATTAGTGCATTTTAATTCCATCTAAAATATATGAATATTTTAGATTTTCCTTCTATCGTGTACCTACTTCTACTCAACAATTTTTTTAAGAATGATAATTAAGTTTTTTTGAATTTTTTTTTCCCCTAGACCCTCAATTCAATTCTCCACTATAAAGATTTAAAGCTCAAAACGCTGTAGTGCAAAAATTTTAAGCTAAAAATGTTTAAAGTCAAAAAATCTGGTCCTGCAATGTGCTGAAAAATTTGTTTTTTCCACTTTAAACGCAGATATCTTGCAATCTGTGCGGTCAAAAATTCTGAAATTTTTTCCACACTTTCTCATACCAATTAGGTATAAGATCCTACGGTTAGATGTGAAAAAAAATTTAATTTTAATTTTTTTTTACTTTTTGCTATAGAAATGGCAGTTTTGAGTGTTTTATGGCAAAAAAAAGGCCTCGGTCCTTTAGGGGTTAAGATGAGATCCTACCAAGATTTGATGGAAAAATATTTTTGAATATCTAGAAATTCGTGCTCAAGTAATTTTTCTTTGCCCTCATACAAAAAACATGAGATTTCATAGTTTTAGTTTTTCTGATACAAAAAGAATATGCCTATAGTGAAAATATCCCCTACATTGACATATGCCTAAGCTCACAAACATTGTAAAGTTCACTCTTCAAAGATACATGCACACTAAAGGGAAAAATATCAAACTTAAAAAATTGAGAATTCAAATTCAATCTAAGTATTTGCACCACGGTGACAAATTGTCACCTTAGTCCAATGTAGCATATGACATGGAAAATGGGTTAAATCTTCATGTCCTGAAGGATATCTTTTGCCCCCATTAGATTATAGTCTCTAAAATAATTAGATTATGAAAACAAATATTTAAATCTCATAAAAAAATGGTTTATTTTTTATCTTCATTTTTGCTTAGAGATTGTATGTGAGATTTATTGCTAAGATAAACAAACACTTTATCTTAGCAAGAGTATTTATCCAAATATGGACTATATTTTAAACTTATATGAGTTGTATGAAAAACATTATTCTCCACCTTTTTTGACCTTTTGATGTATATGTACCCCAAGTGGAGAAACGGATGAAAAGTAAGATTAACCTAGCATTCAATTCTTCATTATCTACACCTACAATACATTCCCACCAAAGAGAGAAATATAAAATGCAAGAGGTCAAGATTTCAAACTCTTGTAACTTGTTTACATGAAGGGAAAAAATTCTTCACCTTAACCCCTAAATGCCCAAGGCCTTTTTTGAGCTTCTAGGAATTTGCTCTAAATTGAACAAAAAGCCAATATTTTCACAAGTTGTATCAAAACAATTTGAATTGTAACCATACAAATTCAAACTAGACATGTTAGAGATCACATAGGAAAAGAAAACACAACAATATCACTTATGAATTGAAAGATTATAATGTGGGTGTTAAAATTGCGAAATTGACTTGAAGTCTTTCAATCTTCTTTTCACATGCCAAATCTAAAAGTTGGTCACCAAAAAAATATGAGGTTAAAGGACCTAACATGCATGACCCCAATCAATTTACAACTTCTCAAAATCTACTCTACAACTCTACAACTTTTGTAAATGAATTTCTAATGTGATATTTCCTCCAAGACTCTAGTGTATTTGAGGCTCATTTCCAAGAGACCTCAACACTACAAAAAGTCAAGATTGCAATGGTACCCTTGCACAAAATCTTGAATAGAAAAATCATAACCCATCATTTTCAAAATTGGACTTTTGTCACTAAAAATAGATTCAAAAAAGAATTTTTCAAAAATATAAACAATTAAAAATAGCAACTTGGTTAGGTTTTATTTAACTTCAAAGTTTTGTTGACACCAAAGTTTTGTTGACACCAAAGTTTGATGCCTTGGGCATTTTGGGGTTAATCCAATGTGGCCTACAATATTGCATGTGCATGCAGTATTATATATTCTTAAGGATTATAATTTAAACACATGGAATTCTAATCTTTAAAACAATTTGATGTTTAAAGGGAATTGTGAGAATATTTAAACCATGTAGAAGACATGGTCGTTTTGTGATATGAGAATTATATTTACCTTTAATAGCGTGAATTAACACTGGCTGATTTTTACAGTATTTATGGTTAGTTTTTTTGGAATACTTTAAAATTAGAAAAAAAATAGATTTAAAAAAAAATGGTCAATGTCTATACCTTTATAAAGATTGTACTATGGGAAGATAAAGCATAGATTTTTTTTCTAAATAGGTAAACTAAAAAAGTGAAAAATCTCAAAAACAATAGATACTTCAATGTTTAAATTTGTAAGGAAAATCGGCAAAAAATCAAAAAAATCAGCCATTTGTAATAACTCTACGGAAATGGTCATTCACCAAAAAAAACACCAAAATAATAGTTCACATGTTTCAAAATGCAAGCTTGCAGAATGATGCTTATTTATAGAATTCTACACAACATTCAATTAAGTATTTTTATAATTTCTTTGAACAATAGTTACAACTAAGTCTAGTAGAATACCATCTTTTCCAAACTTCAACTCCAAATTCATTTTTGGGGGGTACTAAATGGTACTACCCTCCAAATTGGCAAAATGTGACAAAAATTGGGGGACTATTTTTGGACAATGAAACATTTTTGAAAAATGAAAAAAAATTATACAAGGTGTATAATAGTCATGAATATCTTATGTAGGAATCTTGAGTCATTTGGAGTCAAAATTTAAAAGTTACGGCCAAAAAACAAATTAACAAGCATGATGTAATAGAAAATAATATAAGTGCTTGTTGCAATTGCTTAACCCCTAAACGCCTCAATCCTTTTTTGAATTTTTGCACATTTTTGCCCACCGCTGAAAACGGGCTGAGCATTGCTGTTGGGTGAGTTGGTAGATCCTCAGCTTGCAAGTTGTTGTGTGCGTAGTTATGTTCCTTTGGTCGCTCGAGGTTGTGAAGAAACAGTGCAATTGGATAGTGCCCTCATGTTTTTTTGTTTTTTGTTTTTGTTTTTTTTTGTTTTTTTTAACAAATGGACAATTTCCTGCCCTCATGTTTTAGACTCTCGTCTTCTCGTGGGATCTTTGAACTGTTCTCTCTGATTTTGCCACTGCTGCAGTCTCCTCCTAACTTTAGTTTTTTTGAGCGAATTTTGCTAGAAAGTGATGCAATTTTTTATTATGGGGAACATTTGGCAAGATATTCTCCCTTTTTTAGTGGATGAAATGAAAAAATGCTAGCAAACCTTGGGATGATATTGCTCTATTTTAGATGAATGTACACTCTTTCGGATGAATAAATAAAATTTCATTCATTTTTGTAGATATAACCTCTATATCCCCAAAGTCCCCTCGGGAGACACTTGGGATTTTGGGCAGGCTTGTGTGACCTAAAATTTTGACCTGGTTTTTTGAAACTTTTTTGGAAGATAGGGAATCGAATTAACTTTCCAAAAATATAATTTTTTTTTTCAATCAGTGCCCGGGAGCAAAAGTTTTGCCACCCAAAGTCTTAAAAGCAGTTTGTTAGGTAGAACAAAAAAAACACAAGAAAATGATTTTTTTTTAAATTAAAAATTTCTTCCTAAGAGATTATGTTTTTGTCTACGTCTGAAGCTTTGATTCATTTTATTTGGACTAAAAATGAAAAAGTTATAGACAATCTTGTTTTCCGAGCAATCTAAGTGTCTTCTTCAAAAAACAACTTATAAAATTCTTTTTTGAATGCAAATTTCAAAGAATTCAATTTTTTTCTTTTGGCAGGGTCATGTTTGTTTGGAAGAACGGTCTTACCATTGGGATTATGGTATTTTAATTCCATCTTAAAGCTATTAACAATTTAGTATTTCGTTCAATCTTGGACCTACTTCTACTTAATAGTTTTTTTATATGTGAAAATTAAATTTTGGTATCCTGAATTTTTTTCCATAGACTCTCAACTCAAATGTTCAACATAAAAAAAAATAACTTTATGGTGTGTAGTGCAAAAACTTTCTACAAATGGTGGTCAAAGTCATCTAAAATTGCAAACTATAGTTCAAAAAGCTTATTTTTCCAACTTCAAATGCTAATATCTTCCAATCCGTAAGGTCAAACTTCATGAAATTTTTACCACATGATTTGAGACAAGTGAAGTACAAGATCCTATGGTTAGATTGTAAAAAAAAAATTTTTTTTTTTTGGTTTCTTGAGTGATCGCAGCAAAAATGGCAGTTTTCAGTGCTTTTGGAGCTAGAAAATGCCTTGGGGATTTAGGGGATAAGGTAGGTAAACCCAAATGTGCCACTAACCTTAAACCGCCATCTTTACTATGTGTACAGTAAGGTCTACTTCATTTACGAATTTTTGCACCTAGCTAAGCTTAGGTCAACTTTGGGAGGCAAGTCTTTGCTCAAAATTGAATAGAATTTTGAATTTCGAATTGAATTGGAATCACACTAAAGTCTATTTTATCATCATTACAAACACACATATGTAATTGAAAATCATACAAAGAGTTTGATGTTTTCTATACACTATGTACTATCTAGTGTTGCCAACATTTGTGAAATTTACAACTTGTATTCAATAGTACATATAAGAAATGAACCTTCACAATTGCTTAAGAGATACTTGATAACATACCACTTGAATTGCTTGTATGATTTTTTGCTTGTTCTTCACCCCATTGCAAAAAAACTTTGACTATCTTCCAAAGGTTCTCTATGAAATGGTAGATAGTGTATAAAAGAAATTCAAATTGTTGTATGATTTGAATTTATTCATTTTTCACTTGTTATGAAGCTGAAGTGCACTCCATTGCAATTCCAACGCAATTTGCGGTTCCAAAATTGGTTCATCTTTGAGCGTACTAGAGCTTCCTAAAGTTGTTGAACTTTCTAATGAAAACTGACTGGAAAATTCGTAAATGAAGTAGACCTTACTGTACTGTACATCTCCAAAATCAGTTCTGTACCTAGGTGAAAGAAACGCTTTTAGAACCAAACTTTGTTTCTTAATAACTTTTGCATACGGTATCCAAATGCCACATTCTATGGTGTGCTGGAACCTCCTTTCACTTGCCAACAAGAACATATGAAATTTGACCATTCTAATAGTAGTAAATAGGCTCAGTAGAAAAAGTGGCGGTTTGGGGTGTATCCACCTTAAAAGTAAATTTATCTTAGCTTCATCACTATGGCGAAGATCGCTTTCTACACTGCCTAAAATAAATGAAAAAAAAGGGAACCCTGCTCCTGACAGGTTCCTTTCCCACATGGTGCTCCCTGATGGTGGGATTGCTATACTGTAATGCAAGCTTCCGCGTTTTGCTCCGCGCCGCCATGGCTCTTCCTCTGCTGCGATTGTAGTTGCAAGCGCAATGGCGAGAATGATTTTGGGTTGTGAAGATTTGAACAATTGTAGCACGAAGGAGAATGTGAGAGCGAGGACCGCAGCTCGATTTACTGCTGCATCTGCTACCAGTATTGTTGCGCTCTCTTCGTGCTTCCAATTTTCAGAAGAGCTTGCAACAATTGGAAGCACGAATTCGAAGAGAGCAGCGCAATAATACGGCAGCACCAGCAGTGAACGGTATGGGATTAAGCGTTCTAACGAAGGTATCGTCGTCCATGAGCTTGGACGACTCGTCTTTGCCTGTGAACTTCCATGGGAATCTGGTCTGTGCTTATAACGATGAGGAGCTTCTGACTCTGCTTCAACGAGCGAGAATCTCCAAAAATCCTGTGAGTTCAGTCGTCCTATTGCCTTCGTTTTCAGAATTAGGGTTTCAGGGCATTCTTTTCAGCTTTTCCTATCTGTCGGAGCCATTCGATTCTTCAAACTTCTCTTTCTTCTAATTTGGAGGATATGCATATTAAATTCTTCGTTGTTGATGGAGATTTGTATTCTGCATTTGCATTTGCATTTGCGTTACGGACGGCTGTGTGTGTTTGGTTTCGCAGGCTATAGTCACTTATGGTGCCCCATGGTGAGACTCTTTTCTTCCCTCTTGAAAATGCAGTGCATTGATGTGCAAGAACTTTATAAATTTGTACATCTTCCTCATTGGTTAAAGCAGAAGTAATTGCAAAGTAATTGATGCGTTTTGACAAAATATCATGGCTGAGTGCTATCTACTTAGCAGAACTGGTCCAGCAGATTCTTCTTTCACATTGGTCTTGGGACCAGAGTTATTGATTCTTATTTTTCATGGTAGAAGCTCTTGATTCTTAAAAGGTGCCAGGTCACCTTTCTCACCATCTTTCAGTTCGTGTATCACCCCCAGAAGGCTTTAGTAAACCGTAAATGACCAAGATGCTCAAATGTTTTTTCTTAGGTCACACGAGGACTTTCTTTTGTTCAATTTTCTTTAGCTTTTCAATGTTCTGGTGATATGAACTTTGGGTTCATCTAAATTATTTTCTCACAGTATATAAGCAATTGACCAATGACACCATGAATCTTTGGTGCTTGAGGAGTTAAACGAAGACAGATGCTGATTAGGATCTTTGTTGATTGAATTGGTTTCAATACTTGGGGTGCAGGTGGCATGCATGTCGACAAATGCTGCCCACATTTTGCAACTTGAGCAATGACTACAAATCAGCGATGTTTGTTTATGCCGATGTGGATATGTGCTATGAAACTACCCGAGATGTGCGTTACACTCCAGCATTCCGCTTCTCCCGGGATGGGGAGAAGGTGGATGAATTTTATGTACAGGTCCTCAAAGATTACGAGATCCAGAGTGTGGCTGCGTGCTCAGGCGTGTCAGTCGAGAGTTCATTCCAGACTTGTGCTCTGAGAATGGAGGCGATTTGAAGTTCCTTCCAAACTTGTGCCCTGAGCGTAGAGGCTATTTGAAACGCCTTTCGTTTGTGGCTCGTAAAGCCCGGTCAACTGACGCGCAATACATTTTTAGGGCCCCTCACATCCATGAGATCACTATTGTGAGATATCACAGGGCTGACCCTATGAGATCAGCCCTGTGAGGTCAGCCTTGTGAGGTTGGTTGCCTGGCGCTTTACGTCAAGAAACAAGTCGTTACGAGAGGCCCTCTTTGTCAGGCCTCTCGTAATAGGGCGCCCTTGACATTGGTTGGGCTATGTCCTCCCTCCTACTTGGGCATCCTATTGCAAGAGGCCTGACGAAGAGGGCCTCTCCTTTACAAATTGGCATTGAGATGATTTCTAATACAGTAGACAATGTAGGATGAAGGATAGCAATTTTTCATCCGAATGATGAAGCCATGCAAGATGATGGAATTGACCTTGGATATATGGAGGCTTCGATAGAATAGAAGTTGTTGCAAGGATAGAAGATTATCATTCGTACATTGTTTTGCCATTGATGGTGGACAAGAATTGTACATACCTTTGCCAAGTATTTCCTTGTTGGTGCTTAATGCAATTTTGTTGCAAGGATAGAAGATTATCATTCGTACATTGTTTTGCCATTGATGGTGGACAAGAATTGTACATACCTTTGCCAAGTATTTCCTTATTGGTGCTTAATGCAATTTTGGTCAACCAAATCGTTTCTTGAGAGCTTTTTGAGTGTGTTCAGTAGATGGTTGAGAATTCCTTCATTTGAGAAGGTACGGAGTGAAAAGAGGAGCCAATATGAGCCATGAAGAAGTTGTGACATCCCTTTTGATGACAAAGGATGTAAAACTAGAGGGAACTATGGTAGGTTGGAAATCAATTGATGCATGGGAAAAAACACCAAATATTTTAATCAATTCCTTTTTATACTTGATGGATTTTAGCTACCATGAAATAAGAAATAATAGCAAATGCCTTGGTGGAATAGAGAGACTTAGATGATGTAGAGGGCATGCATCCTGTTTGCCTAGGCTAGGTATTGGTCTTGGCAAGGTTGATATAGTATAGCTATTATGGTTATAGTTTGGGGTATACGTCATTTCCTAATGGATGCCATTGCTTTGTAGAAGAATGGCTCTAAGTTTTGTCACTTATTTATCAATCATGAGTGGTACCTTACTGCCTTATAAGGGCAACTAGAAAAAATATTTAAAAAGGTGAAAACTTTGATTCCAAAACTCTTTTGATTCAATTTATTCAAACTTTTCATTACCATCCTCAACTCCATCTTGGATGAGTTGAGAAGATCCTTGATTTTCATATAATGAAAGGGCTATGCCATCTTATTCAATTCTTCTCAAAGATATACTCCGTAATATTGATTTGTGTTTCAATTTGAAATTGATTATTTTCTTACATCAGAGGATTCTAGCAATCTGGCCAATGTCAATTCAAGTTTGAAAGAAATTGACAGGTGAGAAAATGAAATTGAAGGAAATAAACAGGTAGAATTTGAAAATTGAGAGGATGGAACCGGTGACCATTGAAAAAATCCCGAGTCCATTCCTGTGGAAGGAGGAAATGAACCGAGGAAGCTTCAAAAAACTTCCCGAACACTGTTGTCCACCACTGGGCATCATTTTGTAAATCTCAGATAATTTTTCGATATAAAACCAGTAAAATTTCTCTCCCGTGACTTGATTAGCAATAGTTTCAATGAGCAGCTATCCACTGCAACTGCGTCTCCATTTGCATGTTGCTGCTTATACCGGTAATCAGAAAGGCCAAAATTATGGCCGGGGTGAACTGCCCCCTCGCTCAGCTGCTCAGGAAAACTCAGGAAATTTTTTATTTTCCAAGCATTACAAAATTGGCAAATTTTTGAATTCATATTTGCAATCAGAGGCCCCAAATTAGCTAGAAGATGTATGTAAGGTAAATTAATCAAGCACAAAATAGTTTTTTTTTTTTTTACTTGCACCCTTGGATTGGAGTGGCCGAGTAAGGGGGTCAGTTCACCCTGGCCAAAATTATGGGGACTCAAACCCTACTAAAAGGTAGAACCACCCATCCCCTACTAGGGAGCCATACAACTTGTAGGGTGCAGCTATTTCCAACAAGGCTGGAACAGATTTCCAACGGAAGCTTGGAATGTGTTTTTTCCTCCTCAAGGTTGGGACTAAAGTGTCCCAAAGTGTGTAGAAAGTAGTGAGTGACAAAGTAGTCTCTTCATTGATTGGCATTGGAAGAGTTCAGACATTGGCTACTAGTTCGGACAACTTTTTGACTCCCAAAAATCAATTTTGAGAATAAAATTACAAAAAAAATTGCACTCCCCATATTTCCTATCTTTCTGCATGATCTTTCTGCATGGGTAAAATTCCTCATACTGCTCATGATCTGTCCCAGATACGTGAAAGTGATCGGGTATGCGTGGTTCTACCTTCGTAATAGCATCCACACCTTGCACTGGGAATATCATTGAACAAGGCACATAGAGAGGCACAAGAGAATTGAGATTTTGCAACCCTCGTCGTGAGTATTCGATCAATTGCTGGTATAAAACAACAAGCCCAGAATTCGAAATGGCTTCATACTCATCAGCCCAGATGCAAATGAGGATATTAATCGGCAAATAGCTAGGTCCCGAGTCCCAAGGAATGCTCTCGAGACGACTGTGGTGAAAAAAGTATATTGACATTTGACGAATCATGCTAAGGTACAATCTATACCACGTTGAAGGAGTTCCAGATTCCCTCGACGTACTTCTTCACCCCCTTGAACCATCTCTTGTCTCCAGCTTGCGCCTTCAACAAGTACAACTGACCGTTTTTGACGGTGGCAACGATGAGCTGGTGCTTGCCTCCTTCGTCTCCGTCGGCGGTGCGGGTAAGCACGCTCAGCTTGTAGTAGGGCCTGCCATTCACGGTCGCCAAGCCGGCATCCAGCACGGATGCGGTGGCCACGGCGTTGTTCGCAAAGCCGCCCTCAGACTGCGTCTTTCCTGAGTAGCTCTGCTTGCCGAGAAGGTAGGAGACCTGGATTGTAGAATCGCGCATCGATCAGTTCACGAAAACATCGTTCACTTCGCATTCTAAAGATGAACTTTACAATACACGCGCAATTCACAAGCTTGGTTCATAGTACATACAAAGCACTTCACATTCAAACATTTGTAAGCTGTACTTTACAATACGAAATTGTGCAATTCACATTCGAACATTCTTGAGCTCCGCCTTACACTAAGTATTGTCCTATTCATATCGCTAAGCAATACTTACAATACACATGATTTACTTCAATTCAAACATTCGTGAGGTGAGCTGCATAACAAATACCGCGGACTAATAATAATACATACACTACATACTTCACATTTTTGAGCTTTGCTTCACAATACATATCCTTCCCTTCACATTCAAACAGTCCTAAGCTCACAGAGCTTGATAATGAATTTCGATCACTTCACATTCAAACAAAATTAAGCTGCGCTGCACATTACATATCGTTCACTTCACATTGTCAAGCGATTCTTTGTGTTTAGAATCTGGTTGTCAAGCTCTATTAGGGATGAATCATGGAAGACCTACCTCATCCAAGAACTTCTCAGGCGGTCCGTAGTCAGTAATGGAGCCCTTGGCAGCGGGGGTGATGGACACGAACATGTTGGTGCTAGAGTCGAAGTTGTCCTCGTATCTCAACACGGTGCCGGGGAATTCCTTCTCCTTGCTCGGGTTCCACTTGGACGGCATGTCCACGCTGAAGCCATTGCCAGTGAAGGGGGTGAATCCGGTCTGTGCCTTAAGACTACCGAACACATTGGCTGCCAACAACAAAATGCACCAAATCCATCACACCCAGCATCAATTTCCAAAACCCAACAGCAAACGAAACCAATCCAAGCTCAGCTCCAACACCACATTCCCACAATTGCCATAGCCTCCAAATTCCACAAAACCCAAGACAGCACTCAAGCGATACCCAATTTCCGACTCACCACTCTCGCCATAAGCAGCATTGGCCGGCGCAATCCGCGACCCAGCCGCGACAGCCCCCGCGACCAATGCGAGCGCCATGCGACGGCTCACGGCCTCATGGCTGCTGCTGTTGTTGCTGTCTTCGCCCTTGGACGCCTTGACGACGAAGCTCCTGGCTGCGACAGGGGCAGCAACGACACGAGAGGTAGTGACGGAGGTCCCCGTGATCGCGCTCTTAGACGACGCCAGCGTTGACATCGCCAGAGTGGACGACATGGTGCACGCCATAGCTGGTGCTTGCTGACTGCTCGCTGCCCCGGCCTGCTGCTACGACGGCTGTGATTGGAGAAGTTCGACCAGGGAGGAGAGAGGGCGAGGGGTGGGTTGTGGGGACGATGAGCGAGGGGGGTGGCGGAGGGCGTGGACTACGTGAACAGGAGCAGGGCGATATGGAATGGGTGGATTGGGTGGAAGGCGTTATCCACTGGAAGGTCGTTGGACAGGGAGGGACGGGGGCCCAAGGCGCGGCCCACCTTGCTGGGGTCCAGGGACCCCAGAACCAGTTTATGGAATTTAGTGCCGGCAAAAAGGTAGCAACACCCATAACCGCTAAATTAACCCTGTAATGACGGACTGGTTACCGTGGAGAAGAAGTGTGAAGTTGTCCTAAAACCGTGGGGTCTGACAGAATGGAATTCCTGGATTGCTGACCTCAAGATTAAGACAAAGGGAGTGTGCTGTTACAAAAATCACGTCTCTGGAGATGCCGAAAAGCATGTGGAATGAGGAAAAACACGTAATTCCAAGAAATGGTGGCGGAAATCCAGAGAAGACATCTTTTTTTCGAGCAGGGCAGGTGCAAAAGAATCTCAAAAAAATGAGCATAGTCATTGGCACGGAATTTCACAACAACGATTTCGAAAGTTGAAAACCAAAGCAGTAGTCACATAAAAGAAGCTGGACTAGCTGCACAGGAAATTCGGCAGCATTCACCTTGCATTTCATTAGCGGAGGTCGAAGCCGAAAAAACGAACAGTAGCAAGCACTTGAGATTCCGCCTTGATCCCCTTCATTCTGGACTTCTTCCTCAAATGGAAAAGCAATACTGATTTAGTGCAGACGTACTTTACAACAATTCGAGGAAACAAAAGAGGTCCGCGAAGGTAGAGGACATAATCAGCAGGAATCCACGGTGCTCTAGATGGGCAGTTTACTAGCTCTCCGTGCTCCTCGAAGACACTGTTAGGGCTGCAAAGGAAAGGTGGACCAGCATGGAATTTTGCAGCAGTGCCAAAGCACATACTTCATTCTCGCATATTCGACCAAAGTTTCCTGTCTCGGGCTACTTTTCTTCTTCAGGAGAAATTGTTCACGTGCGTGACCGCTCTGCATTTGGTCAGATAGCATGACCGCCACTTAGCAAGATCCCATAAGGTAGGAGGTCCATAAAGCGACCATCTAAGCGCTGAACCTGAATTTTGGGGAGGTAAAACATCTTGAAATATTTTTCAGTAAATTTTCCTTGCAAGACAAGAAGAAATGGCATCTGGCTCAAGTTGTTTCATATTTTTCGGAGCTCTGTGGAATTAGTTATGAAATTTTGAAGCTGAAAAGCCAAAGGGCTGTAAAAGCGATCACCTCCTAGAATGTACATCATTTGTACATTTTGATAAATTGAAGAAAGCAAAATGTACCTCTGTGTCCTGTTCGGTTCAAAATGCCCGGTCGGAGTTCGAGCCTCCTACCTTACCGTTTTTATGCCTGTAATCAATTTCACTTTTGCACAAGTGGCGGGCTACATGACTGCGCTCCCGCATTCCAAAGAATCAGAAGTCAACCAACCACAAGCTGAGAAAAAGAAAGGATGATAAACCCACTCATTTCTTCGTACAGGTTATTGATTTCTCATCCAGAAGCCACAAAATGGCGTTGGCGTCATTACAGGGTTAAGGGTTTGGGAGCATGAAAATCGATTGGTGAAGCTTGGAATAATATTTGTAGATTAGCAAGAAGAAACCAAAAATATTGGTATGAATAGAATGGTTTCAGTGGCAAACATGTGGCCATTGAAATTTTTCAAAGTCGGCAAAATCAGCTAAAATTTATATGTGCCAGTAGGTGATGCTGAAATAGACTCTCAAGGACGTCTTTGCCGTTCTTAACATTATCCAATACAATACATATCCAATGAGTGTCAAGCATGTGGTCACTGAATTTTAAATACTTGTTGGTTATGGGACAAAAAACAATGGATAAGGGTATGAATATAGGTGATGTCCATGGGGACAGTCATTTTTATAGGTGCAACTACCTTATGCTACCTTCAAGACAGATAGGCATCAACTTTGGCTACCTTGAGAGTGAGTAAGGTAAAAGCACCCATTGTCAACCACAACCTATAACCAACCTGTAGGATGCACTATTTCCAACCAAGGCTGAAAATTTTGGAATGCATTTTTCAAGGTCGGGACTAATTACATTATGACACATGTCCCAAAGTAGTGAGCAAGAAAGTAGGAAATACTAGTAGTGAGAGGAAAAGCAATTTTTTAGATGATCAGAATTGAAAGACTCTAGACATTGGCTATTAGTCCGGACAACTTTTTGGCTCCTAAAATTCGTAATAATTTCAATTTTGGAAAGAGTATTATGAAGAATGTGCAATCTCCATATTTCCTATCTTCCTACATGCAAAAAAATTCTTGCGGCTTAAACTGCTCATGATCTATTGGAAAATCCCTTAAGTGATTGACTACGGGTACTTTTACCTTAGTCTCAAAGAAAAAAATAGAAAAGAAAGGATTTTGCAAGTTGTGAAGGATTATTGAGCGTACTATAATATAAAACTGACTAAATAGATGCTAATTCTACTGTAGAGGAAGTTACAAATTGGCTATCAAATTCTATTGTTTGTTGCAATTTTGGCTAAGATGTCTCCATTAAAGGCCATCCTGAAAGTTTTTCAAAAAAGAAGTAAAGTATTTGTTGGGATGAATGAAAATTTTAGTGGTCAAAAAAGTCCATGCAACCTCTCTATTCATTGTACAAATTCTCGACATTGGAGCTCCTAAGGCCGTTAAGGTATGAGACTCACCCTACTTGGGCTACAATTCAAAAGCTACTTTAGTTGTACTACTAGGCATCAGTAGAATACATTTCAAAATTTGAAATGTACAGTGGGGTCCCAATCAAAATGGCGTTTTCGAAATCGCAGTGAAGGAAATTTTAGTGTTGCCAACTTTGACAGTCTCCCAAGAGCTGAAAAATTGGTATTTTACCATGAAATTTTTACCACAAAATCATCTTTATGTACCAACATGGGTAGCTGTGGAAAAATTTTCACTGCTGCCAACTTTGACAACCTCCCAAGGATTGAAATTTTTTTTTTTTGCCATGAAATTTTTTGGAATAGTAAGTACTCTATGATTGTTAATAACATATGTTCCAAATTTCAAGGCCAAAAGATCAGTACAAAAAAAGATATTCACAATCTACCAACATGTGTAGCCATAAGAAACAATTTCATTACTACCCACTTTGACACTATCCCAAGGGTTGAAAAATTGTTTATTTATCATGAAATTTTTATGATTAAATCATCTCTATGTTAATAACATATGTGCCAAATTTCAAATTCAAAAAATTCACAAAAAAAAATATATGCTAGATCTACCAATGTGTATAGCTGTGAGAAAAATTTCACTACTACCAACTTTGACACTATCCCAAGGGTTGAAAAAAAACATTTTACCATGAAATTTTTGGCTTGAAATCATCTCTATATTGATAAAATTTACGACAAATTTCAAGGTCAAAAGATTTACCAAAAAAAAGATATTCTAATTCTACCAACATGTGTAGTTCTACATGAGAATGACTTTCTACATCCGTGTGAAATTTTACCCAAAAGATGACACTATCCCAAGGGTTGAAAAGATCATTCTTACAACTATACATGTTGGAAGAATGAACATATATTTTTTGTGTGATTCTTTTGAATTTGAAATTTGGCACATATGTTATTAACATAGAGATGATTTCATCATAAAAATTTCATGGTAAATAAACAATTTTTCAACCCTTGGGATAGTGCCAAAGTCGGTAGTAGTGAAATTGTTTCTCACAACTACACATGTTGATAGATTGTAAATATCTTTTTTTGTATTGATCTTTTGGCCTTAAAATTTAGAAAATATGTTATTAACATAGAATACTTGCTGTTTCAAAAATTTCATGGCAAAAAAAAAAATTCAATCCTTGGAAGGCTGTCAAAGTTGGCAGCAGTGAAAAATTTTCCACAGCTACCCATGTTGGTAGATTTTGAATAATTTTTTTTTGGTGAATCTTTGGGCCTTGAAATTTGGTACACGTGTTATTAACATAAATATGATTGTTTGGTAAAAAATTTGTGATAAAATATCAATTTTTCAGCTCTCGAGAGGCTGTCAAAGTTGGCAGCACTGAAATTTCCTTCACTGCAATTTCGAAAACGCCATTTTGATTGGGACCCCATTGTACACTATGAATATAGAGTGACTACAAAGTGGTACAAATATTGTAGCTTCCTAGCAGATTTATTAGAAAATAATTGATTAAAAGAGTGCCTAAATTTTTGGAAAATTGTTGATCAAGTTTGCCTAAAATATTATAGATATATATATATTAAAGGATTGCCTAATTCATAGAAATTCAACTTGCGCTACACAATCTTGCATCTCTTCTTTGTCAATAATTGTAAAGTTAACATACATTGCAAAAAAATTTGCCTTACCAGTTTGACCATTCTAAAGCACAATCTTTCACAAAGAAAACATATCTTTCACATGCAACAAACCTTGACACTTAATAAAACCGCGACACACAAAGTAAAGAGTTTAGGATTTAAAAATCAAGACAAGGATTTAGGTAAATGTGGTTGCTTTAGATGATTGAAAGTAGCAACAACCATTCCAAAATTGTAGGAAAAATTTGAATGAATGCCTAACTTATTTTAATTATATTTCAAAATTGCCTAATTTTAATATATATTTTTTTAGACTACCTGACTAATTTTTGAACTTTAATTAATTATTAGGCAGAAAATTACTCAAGCTGCTAGGAAACTACAATAGTCCCATAAACTAAATAGGGTCGTTTAACCCCTCAAAGCCGAATGCCTTTTTGAGTTCAAAAACATCATTGCTTTTGAAGTGTTATAGATCTCAATGTCACTAAGGTATGGAAATCTCAACCGTACAATCTTATAGTGTATGTGTTGTAGATCTATGTGAATCAAATTTGGATCATTTGGCCACATAGATTGCAAGATTATAATGTTTTTGTGTTGAAAAGGATGTTGAACTTTTCCTAGCAACACATTTTGAGGTGAAATTTGGTTACAATTTTCTAAACCTACTCAAATGAAAAAACTTTAAACTATAAAGTGACTCATAACTAGCATACAAACACATTGGTAGAAAAAATTATCATTCAATTGACTCACTGTGTCTACAAAATGGCTTTAAAATGTCAAAAAACAGTAAGAAAAGTTGAAAAAAATACATCTAAGGCTGAACCTCCGTTTATTAAGATGCATTTCAGTCACTCATAACTTCTTGGATTGAAATTTAATTTTAGCCAC
Organism: Pseudisothecium myosuroides; assembly: GCA_951799445.1. NCBI lineage: Eukaryota > Viridiplantae > Streptophyta > Bryopsida > Hypnales > Lembophyllaceae > Pseudisothecium > Pseudisothecium myosuroides. The sequence goes on along the minus strand of OX637289.1, from coordinate 5,881,260 downwards.
ACAAACTAGACTAGTATGCCCAACTTTTCTAAAAAAATTATTGAAATCAAACAATGTATGAAGAAGAAACAAGCCGCCAAAGTTCAGTGTAATCCAAAAATGTCAGGATATTGACCTTCGAATTACTCCCAAACATTAAAAAAAATTGGATTAACATAAATTCTTCTTAACAATAATTAGACTTCAAAAGAAACATAACACAATAAATTTTATTGAAAAAAAACATTGGATGAAGGACATACAAGCTCCCAAAGTTGCAGCCATCAAATGCAGTTTGGTGAATTCAAATTGAACTTGTGAACTTCGATTGGCTTCCAAAAAAACTGTACATCTTGGATTGATTTGAAAATTTTATCATACAAACTAAAAAAAAAAGCACAAAATTTTCCAATAAATTTTATTGAATTTGGACACTGGATGCAAAAGTTACATCACTTTGAATTGGACTGTGGGGTGATTGCATGAAACACTTGTACTATTTTTTGTCACACGTTGCTAGATGATTAGTTTTTTGGCCATAAATTTTGCTTTTTGCTTCCAAATGACTCCAAATTCACAGACAAGGTACTCATGACTACTACACACCTTGTCTAGTTTTTTTAAGTTTTTAAAGTTTTTTTCACTATTTAATAGTGACCCCTAATTTTATGTCACAAATGCCAATTTGGAGGTTTTTAGTACTATTTAGCATCCATAAAAACAATTTTGGAGCTGAAATTTGGAGAAGATGGTCTTCTAATAATCTTGTAGCTATAGTCCAAAGTAATTAATTTTATATGCCTAGTGGAGAAGTCCACAAAGTGAGTCTCTTTCTACTTGTGTTTCAAAACATGTAAAAAATTATTTTGGTGGTTTTTCTGGTGAACGACCATTTCCATAGAGTTGCTACAAATGGTCAATTTTTAATTTTTTAAGTTAATTTTTTTCTTAATTTTTCTTAATTAAAACATTGAAGTATCAATTTTCTTGAGATTTGGCACTTTTCTAGTTCTTCTATTTAGAGAATTTTTTAGTGGATTTCCTTGGTGGTTATCTTCATCTTAAAGGTGCATATATAGGATACATTTTTTAATTTAAAAAAAAATTAGTTTCCTAATTTTAAAGTATTCCAGCAAAAATCATGAGTATTGTTGCAAAACGGAATAAATAGTACAGGTGTTTTGTGCAATCACCCTATGAGGACACTTTTGGTCCCCTTGGGCGGTAAGGGATTAATTCCAAAAAGACCAAGGCACATTTTAGGCACAAATTGTGAAAAACTACCACTTTTTAGGTCAATGGAAAAAAATGGAAAAAAGAAGTTTTTTTTCAAAATTGAATTGTACAAATTTGTATTGGACAACTATGAGAATGTCTAGAAAAAATTTCAAAAATGTTGACCGTGCACATTGAAAGATTATAACATTTGAAATTAGAAGAATTTTTTTCCTTAATGGCTTGTGCAATAGGGCCAACAACCTTTGACTCCTCCTAAAGTGAGATTTTACACTACACAATTTTTAAACACTACACAATATAAATTTTTAGTTTATATTTACATATTGTATCCTATAAGTTGCTTACCTATCAAATTTCAAAATTATAGAAGGAATTTTGCACATGTTGCTTAATGTTGCTTGAGTTATCCAAAAAGTTTAGGGCAGCATAGCTATTGATTAGAAGAAAATTATATTCCCACTAAAGGGATATATATTCACAATTTTGGGTCAAAATTTAAAGAACATCCATTAAAAAATGTCTTCATACCCGAGATCACCTATGTACGTTCAATGGTCATTCAGTCCTTTAAGGATTAATTTGACTCTGGAAGGTCAAATTTTGTCACTAAATTTGTCAATAAAAGGTTATCAGATTCATTGATGAATAGGTTCATTTTTTGTTTCTACAGTTTCTCTCAAAGTTATTCATCAATCATTTTTTGGTTGCTCAGGCGTTTTAGAATCATCCTTGAAATACCTAAGAGGACATTTTGTATTTTCTAGAAGCCTTCATGGAAGCCTATTGGATGAAATTTTTTAATTTTCTATCCCAATTTTTGTAAGAGTTGCTTGAATACATTTTTAGTGAATGAAATTGGATATTCCTCATTGTGATATATTTCAATTTCTCTACACAAGAAAATGCTCAATCTAGAGATCATTGGGTAGTGCATTTTGGCATCCTCAAGCTATTTCTACTTAGTATGAATTTGATTTTAAAAGTGATCTTTTTTGAATTTTGGTCCAACCAATGAAATGAAGTTAATGAAATGCAATTTTTACTCCAACTTAGAAATTTGGGAAAATTCTAAAATTGAATATTTTATTGCAGTTTGAACTTAAGACTATAATTACAATATTTTAATATTTTAATTATAAAAATATATGATAAATATTTATACTCCATGATAAAAGTGAACTACTAGAAACACCTAGGAAAAAAAATTCAGATTCTTTAGGCATGTGTTTCCATTTTTTTTCTATAAACATAAAAATTTCAAACATATATATAGTCTCAAAATAAAAACATAAAAAGTGAAAGGATTTTTGATATTTTACATCCATAGTCATTTTCCCTTGTCACTTGAATAGGTCGAGTGTTGGGTGACATGGATTCTTATACTTCTTGCCGACCACTATATAGTCGGGTATAGGAACCTTACAAATTTTTGCATCCTGTTGAGATTAGGTCAACTTTGGGAGGCCCGTGTGTACTCAAAAATGAACAGAATTTTGAATTTCGAACTGTGTTGGAATTACAATGAAGTCTACTTTATCATCATTACAAACACACATATGTAATTGAAAATCTTACAAAGAGTTTGATGTTTTCTATATACTATGTACTATCTAGTGTTGCCAACATTTGTGAAAGTTACAACTTGTATTCAATGGTACATATAAGAAATGAACCTTCACAATTGCTTAAGAGATACTTGATAACATACCACTTGAATTGCTTGTATGATTTCTTGCTTGTTCTTCACCCCACTGCAAAAAAACTTTGACTATCTTCCAAAGGTTCTCTATGAAATGGTAGATAGTGTATAAAAGAAATTCAAATTGTTGTATAATTTGAAATAATTCATTTTTCACTTTTTATGAAGGTGAAGTGCACTTCATTGCAATTCCAACGCAATTTGCGATTCCAAAATTGGTTCATTTTTGAGCATGCTAGAGCTTCCTGAAGTTGATGAACTTTCTAGAGGTGGAAATTTAGTAAGGTTCCTATACCCGACTGTACATGCACATCTTGAAGAATTTGTTGTTATGATCTTTTAGACTAAGCTATAGTGCGAGTTAGATAAAGTACTTAGTTCAATGCTACTTTTGGAAGCGGTTCTAAAAAAGTGCTCAAAAAATCTTAATTTGCACATGTGGAAGAAATTGAGCACAAAGTTTCATTTTTTTGCACACTGCTTACAATATTACCAACCTGTTTCCAATTCTTACCTTCCCATTTCATTTAGAAATTTAAAAGTTTTACAAAATTAGATTTCAAATATTCAACATTCAAATAGAATTTTCTTCTGAAAATTTTAGAAATTTTATTGAATCTAGAATTATAAGACATCCAAATCACATAGCTCTAGTCTTAAAAAAAATCACTCCTATATACTTAGATTATTTGTAAGATCTATTTTTTGATATTTTATGCATTTTTAACCCCTAAATGTAAAAACTGCATTTTTTTGGCAACATAGCGATTTTGGGTAGCTCACTACAAGTGGAGTTTTTATTTTTTTTCTTTGAAAATTTTACACAATGTGTGCCCAAAGAGTAACTTTAACCCCTAAATGCCCAAGGCACCCAAATGTGGTGTTGAAGAAATTTTGAAGTTAAATAAAACCTTACCAAATTGCTATTTTTAGTAGTTTATATTTTTGAAAGATTCTTTTTGAAGTCTAATTTTAGCATCAAAAATCCGATTTTAAAAATAAATGATTATGATTTTTCTATTCAAGATTTTGTGCAGAGGTACCTATTGCAATCTTGACTTTTTGTAGTGTTGAGGGCACTTGGAAAATAATGAGCCTCAAATACACTAGATCTTGGAGAAAAAATCACACTAGAAATTCATTTAAAAAATTGTAGAGTAGATTTTGAGAAGTCATAAATTGATTGGGGTTATATTTTTTAGGCCCTTCAACCTCATATTTTTTTAGTCTTGAACTTTTTAGATTTGAAATGCAAAAAGAGAGCTCAAAGATTTTCATAGTTTTAACACCCTGATGATTAAACATTATAATCTTTCAATCCTTAAATGATATTGTTGTGTTTTCATTTCCTTTGTGATCTCTAACATGTCTAGTTTGAATTTGTACAGTTACAATTAAAAAAAAATTGATTCAACTTATCAAAATGTTGGCTTTTTGTTCAATTTAGAGCAAATTCCAAGAGGCTCAAAACAAGCCTTGGGCATTTAGAGGTTAAGGCCCAATAATTTTTATGACTTTTGATTTCTTGGTTAAAAAGTTATTGCATGATAGGTAATTTTCATTGCTTGGCGGGCAGCCCAAGCAACTCAAAAAACTTCTTTAAAATTCACTTTTAATAAAAATAAAAATTTGAATTTGGTTCTTTAGATTTATATATATATGTGGGAAGCTTTAACTCATGTGTGTCAGAGCGGACGTTTTTCAGACGCATATGATTGAAATTTTTTTTGCTGAATTCTGGAGTTGTTTTCAAGCGCAATCTGTACGTGAGCCTAAAATATTAATTTAAGGCTACAAATTAGCCCAATCCACGCCTTGGATCAAACCCACTTTTGAATAATTGCATTGTGCAAGAAATGTGTACATGGGCCGTATCGAGGAAGCAAACACACCCTGCCTCGAATCTTGCTACTTTCGGACATCCTCGCAAGACGCTAAATGAGTCCCATGAAGTGGAACTGGCAGTGTGAAAACGCAGGAATTTTACCCCAGGGAAAAACGCAGGAATTTTTTATTTTTCACACAATTTTTTTTTTGCAAATTTTGAATTCATATTTGCGACCAGAGACCCCAAATTAGCTAAAAGAGGTCTAGAACATACCCTAGACACGGCTCAATATAGGGGCAAGATTTTACTTAAACCCCCCAAGAACTTGTGTTTTTACCCTGCTGGTCCCACTTCGTGAGACTCATTTAGCGTCCTGCGACGTCCTCGACGTTGGGATTCCACGAATTCCGAAGAGATTTTTTTCCCCTGGATTCTTGGCTACACTTGCTACGTCATACTCAAAGCTCATGGGCATGTGATTTGTAGTTTGCCCTCTGCAAATTTCTAAGAGCATCTCCACTGGGGCACTCCACACTGCCCCGGCAAACTGTTTGGTGTGCCCGGGAGCTGGTAGGCGTCCCACCAGTTGCAGCCGGGCTTCGTTGTCAACACTAGCCAATTCAAAAAACAGCCCGGTCATTGGAACTTGCAGTGCTTTCCAAGATTGACTTGGAACACGCTACTCCCTTGAATTTTGAGCTTATGGATGTATCATGACTCAATTGGTGTTGGGTTAGTGATTTGGGAGGTGCCTCATATACAGTAAGCCCGTGCCTCAAAGTTTGGGAATTCCTGACAAAATCAGCCAATTTGGGAGGTGCCGGTGGGGGAACAGAAAAGGAGCGGCCCCTTTCTGCCACCTAACACACGCCATTTAGCATGTGGCGTGTCCCTTTTCGCATTCACCGGTAAAGATGCTCGAACTCGGCTCCGGGAGTTCTTAAAAAATAGCAAGATCCGCAGAATACCAAGTTCATCAAAGCTCATAATCTCAAAGTCCGCACAATTGATTCTCCAAGAAATTTCAAATTTGCAAGCATTACGAAGTTGGCTTCAAAATACAACGGTGAAAACTTCTATAATCAAGTACATTTCAAGTTTTCACGAATGCTCTAGAGAGTGAAGGAAAGCTCCTCACTTTCATTGTTTGCTTTGTGACGTTTAGGAGTTAAATCATTGCATTTGGATTAATGAGATGAAAGTTATGAGGAATTTTAGTTTGTGGATAGGTATGGAGTCTTTGAAAACCATAACTACCCACAAACTAAAACTCTTCATAATTTTCATCTCTTTAATCCAAATGGAATAATTTAAAGCTTCCCACGTATATATAAATCTAAAGAACCAATTTCAAATTTTTATTTTTTTTAAAAGTGATTTTTAAAGAAGTTTTTTGAACTGCCTGGACTACCGCCAAGCAATGAAAATTACATATCATGCAGTAACTTTTTAACCATGAAGTCAAAAGTTATAAAAATTATTGAGCCTTAAAGCTATTCCTTGGGCACACATTGTGTGAAATTTTCAATGAAAAAAATATTAAACTCCACTCGTAGTGAGTTGCCCAAAATTGCTATGTTGCCAGAAAACAATGTTTGGGCATTTAGGTGTTAAGCTAAACAATCCCTCTTAGAACCGTACGTGATCATTAGATGAGATTCAGGGGGTCTGGAGGGCCATTTCAGGCCTGTTCCCGGCTCTGTTCCCCCAGGCCTTAAAGAACGCCGTTGTCAATTTTTTTTTTTTTTTTCCCGGAAATTAATGTGGCAGTCTCTCAGCCACGTTAGCGCAATAGTTTTGGCCTATTTTCGAGGCTGGGAACTCTAGGGAACTCACAGCCCTCCAAAGGGGCTGAAAAACATCTAATGCAGTTGCCCTTCATATGACTCCTCTTTTTTCATATCTTATGTGATTTCAAAGGAAAAGAAAAAACGTAAATATTTTACAAGCTCTCTTAACTAGACTTTCTGGATCAATTATAGGCTAATACATTCTAGTGTTTTCAACTTGTTATCTATTACTGCTAGAAAACTATGACCAAATCATTAGAAAATCAATAGTTTTTAGTTGTTCTAGGCATTGGTAGTTATGACTTGATCAATTTAATGGAAATCTAAATAGAGGCCAAAAGTTTTTTGTCGCTCTAGGCACTTAAAATTTTTTGAACCAAATCAAAAAAAATTCAATAGATTTTATAAGTAACAATTTATTTTTTTAATGTGCACATTTAAATTTGATGCTGCCTCTTTTGAGGTGATAGTGTAAAACAACGTACAAAACCAATAGAAGGGTAGTCATGGACTAATTCCTGCACACATGGCATACACTCATTGGACAAAAATCATTTAAACTTACAACATTGCATTATAGCTCTTTTACACATATTACACAAAACACGAGAAGTGTTTCAGCATTTGCATTATCTACACTAACAAACTATTCATAATGTCGCGATCACCATAAGTCACTGGAATATACATGAGGCAGCTGCAATTTCTACACCATCTTCACCCATGGTCTCATACAATTGCACTCAACATTTAGGAGCATCTTCACTTTCATCGAGGACAATCACATCATCTAAGTGCTGGCCTGATTCACCCACAACAATACCTACAAGGAAGAAATTTGTTACATAAAGAACAAGTGTGCCTTTCTTATTTCCAATTCATGAAACAAAAAGTTCTTGGGCAGGCGCATTATTAGGTAGGACATTACCTAATAATCCAAATTTCTAACATCTCTTTCACATGTAGATTATATTCAAACTTCATGAAAGAGTTTTGGAATCTTTCTATAGGAGCACCATTTCTCCATGTTGATTATACCATGCAATCATGTAACAAAGTTAGCATGCCCAATAATGAAGTCCAACAATAAATCAAAACTTCAAGCCTTCAGTATAATTTTGTAAATGCAAATAATCATGAAAAACTGCACGATTCACAAATTCAACGCAACAATTCAAAGCGGTCCAAATCATGGAAGTCAAGCAATAATTCAAAACTTCAAGCCTTAATTATAATCTCGTAATTGCAAATAATCATGAAGAACTGCAAAACTCAAAAATTCATTGTAACAATTCAAAGCAGTCCAAATTATGGAGAACTTGAGGTCATTTCAATTTGAGCATCCTTCGAAAGCATTATGTGAGAGAGAGCGCACAGATTATACTCTGCAATCATGTAACGAAGTTAGCATACCCAATAATGAAGTTCAACAATAATTCAAAACTTCAAGCCTCAAGTATAATCTTGTAAACGGAAATAATCATGAAGAACTACAAATTAAAACTCACAAATTCACCGCAACAATTCAAAGCGGTCCAAATCACGGAGAACTTGAGAGGTCATTTTAGTTTGAGCATCCTTCATTGACAATTTTTTTTATTCACATTGCATGGGGATGAAGGGTGGTCTTCTTTCTTTTTATTTCATTGACAGTTTTTTTTATTTGCATTGTAGGGGGGCGAAGGGTGGTCTTCTTTCTTTTTACTTCAAGCGACATTTGTTTTCGATTTGCATCGCACGGCAGCAAAGGATGGTCTTCCTTTTTTTAAAATAATCACACGTTGCAGATTTTTCATTTGGGTGGGTGTCCAAGGCAGAGCTGCCTGTCTCTTTTCAGGAGGTAGTGTGTTGAATGGGGAATGTGGTTTGCAAAAGCAAGGTTCCAAATTTAAACCTCAATGCCAACACATATGCTAATATTATAGTTTTGATTCATTGACATGACAAATTTTAATCCCTAAAGGTTTTTGACTATGTTTTCACCAAAAACGCTCCAAGACTGCCATTTCTAGTACAAGTACCAAATTTTAGAAAGAAACCATTTTTGGACATACATAACTGTAGGATTTTGTAATAGTGTAGTACGCTGGTTTGAGAAGATGAGAAAAAAATTTCTTCAATTTCCACCGTGTAGATTGCAAGATATTAGCGTTTGAATTGACAAAAATCTTTTTTTAGGCCTTGCAAAAAAGCACTTCACAAGGTCACATTTGCATGAAAAAATGTCCATTTTGGTGGTAATTTTTTGGATTCATTCTTCAAGGCAAGTTGACTACATGCTTGAAATTTTTTAGATCATTTGGAATTATACAACATATAGGAAAAGTATAGTAAGTAGAAAGAATTAGAGAATGATCAAAACACTATATTGTTAAGAATTTAGTTATAGAATTGAAAAATGACAATTCCAATGGTTGTAATGTTGTAATAAACAATCTACGCCCAATGTTTTTTTAATTTTTTTCAAATCATAGAAAACTGAGTTAAATAAAGGACTTCAAAGTTTATTTTAGAATAGAGATTCCATAACTACCCACAAATTAAAACTCCTCATAACTCTCATCTCATTAATCAAAATGGAATGATTCAAAGCTTTTCATATAAGGTAGGAGGGTCAAAAATGGAGCATCTAAGGGTTGGTCTACCTTTTTCATTTATTTCCTTGGACGGGAATATTTTTAGCTCATTTTTCAGATGTAGAAAAATTGATGAGGAATCTAACCCAAGTAGTTTCATATTTTTCCGAGCATTTCTAAATTACTTATGAATTTTCAAACAAGTTGGGTCGTAGATCCCTATTTGTGACCCTAGGTCTTTTATAAACGGTTCACTTGCGATTCTAAATAAAAATGGAGAAAGCAAAGAGAAATAATGATTTTTTCCTTGATTCATTCAATGATTGTACTAGTCAATTTTAGGATCAACTCATGTCCATTTCACAACCATATATAGGGTCCATTCTTAATGCTTGCTCTATTTTACAGCCTCCTACCTTAAATATAAATCTAAAAAGACAATTTCAAATTTTTATTTCTTAAGAAAGTGATTTTTAAAGAATTTTTTGAGTTGCCCGCTGAACAATGAAAATTACATATGACACGATAACTTTTTAACCATGTAGTCAAAAGTTACGAAAATTGTTGCACCTTAAAGTTGATCCTTAGGCACATGTTGTGTGAAAATTTCAAAGAAAAAATAAAATTTCCGTTCGTAGTGAGTTGCCCAAAATCTCTATGCTGTCCGAAAACGTTGTTGGTTTTTTAGGGGTTAATGTATAAAAAAAACTCCATTGTCCAAATCAGTAGTTCTGGATTCTGGAACAACAAATTATTGGGAGGCGCACTCTTAAAACATTTTGTGCACCACGTGCGGTCAAGGGGTATTTTTTAGGGGCCTATTTACCTCCTAGTCCAAAATAAAATCCTCCCTATAATTACTTATATTTTGAAAAATGCCTATTTTATGGCACTCTAGGATTACTTATAGTGTCCATGTAAAGGCAATTTTTTATAGTGTATATTACTTATAAGGAAAAAAATGCATTGAAAAGCAAAATTAAAGCAATGGTTAGAAAAAAAGTACAAAGAGAAGAAAAATGGAATTCTTCATTTTTCATGCATTTCTATGGTGCATTTTGACATTAGAAGTGTTTAAAGTTTGGGTGTTGTAGAACTCAAAGCGTACGCTAAAACCGAAGACACAAACTTCCATTTAGCTTTGTGCAATGCATCAATGACTGATCAAAGTACAAGAACTTCAACAATTTGTCAATCATTCCCCAGAAGTCCAAAAACTACGAAAGAACTTGGTAGGAGTACATGTGAATTCAGTAAAAATCCAACATCACACACGAGAACGCAACAAACATGAAATTTGAGAGTATGCATTATACAAGGTTTACAAAGAGCATTTACTGTCTGCTCTTGTCCAAAAAATGTACTCATGACATGTGTTAACAAACACAAGGTGGTCAAAATTGGTGTCCTGAATCCTCATGGCTGCAGCCCTAAAATTGTTGCAGCACTCACACTGTTGCCTGTAAATCTCCCAAAAAATTCAAATGTCTAGGGACTCAAAAAAGAATGCTCTTGCTCAAAAATCTGTCTCATCACACATGTTCACTCGCAAATCACATGTAGAGGACTTAGATAAAAAATGATGAATTCTGCAATTGCAATCTTGCAGCTCACAATAAAACAAAAATGGAATTACAAATAGGTTACTCACAATCTCCATGCTGGAGTAATCCAAACAGCTTGATCAGCGTTGTTACCACCACCACGAGGAACAGAGAACTCATGCCCCCACCCTGCCTTGAGAAAGCTCCGTAACTCTATGAGCTCGGCAATGGACAAATTGCCAAGTGGGGATGTTTGTAGACGACTAGGCATGGCGGTTTTGAGAACCCAAGACTTCCGCAGCAACGCAAAATTGTGCTCAAATCGGGAGAGAAGGACTTCCTCCAACGTTGCCCGATATCGTGATGGACCTGTTGCAGCATCAGCTTGAGCAAGTCGAAGTGTAGCAAACTCAGGGGTGTTCCTCATGACATCCCTTATGCGGTTGTTGATGAGGGTCAGTTGTGCCATGACCTTCAACGTGGTTGCTTACTCCTCATCCGTGACTGTGGACGCTCAAGGCATGTCTACAATTTGAACTTGTGCATCGTCCACAGCACTAGGGACTCAATGGACAGCATTTTTGTTTCAACCAATCCTTCCCCTTCCTTTGCCCTTTTGGATCTCCCAAAATCACAGCAAACTTTAAGCTTCTAACATCTTGGTTGAAGACCGAGTTCTACTGAGATGGACAGTGAGCAAGGGTGTACGCTTTATAGAGACAAACTTCAATGGAGAAGGGGAATTTAAACATGCTTTAAACTAACCCTACTGTTAATTCAACAACACTAATGCAAGAGTATTGTCAACACAGGACAGATGAATCATTGCGGCATTAATGTGACCCCAAAACATTGAGAGAAACATGAAAAAGGAGTCTCAGATTGGATGATGAATCACCTAGCTCTAAAGGCTCTTTGTTCAGATTTGTAGGTGCCTCCACAACGATGCGTTTTGGCGGGGCCATCCCGCAAGCTCAATTGACTGCTAGTAACGCAATAAGATTTGAAATTAGAAGTGACAAACAACAACGGGAAGCAAAGAAGGCAACAATGTGGAAACAACAATGGAAAAATGAAGAAGCCCACGAGGTGGGGAAGAAATCCGGCGCTATTGAGTTTTGACGGCACAGATCTAGGAAGCACAAATTCACGAAGGAAATGCCCCCCTCTCTTCCCAAAAACAACAAACAAAGGAAAGCAAGCATTGAGGAACACTCGCACCTACAAAAAACCTCCGATCAAAAGAAACATATGTATGCTGCCATTCTGTCACAAAGAGTGAAATTGAACACCCTAAATCGCAGCAGAACATGTCTTGAATCCTCACAACAAATTTCCATACCCAAAAACACACCCTGAGTTTAGATGGACAGGCGCCAAGTCGATCCCAATGTGCACTTCCAAAAACAAACTCAATCTGAAACAAAAAGGACAACGGCACTCAGCAACAAGTTCAGCTAAACCCTAAAGCCCATCATGAGCGATGAGATCTCATCCACCAAAAACTCTCAAGGATCGGCCAGATTATTCATCTAGGCACCCTAAACCTAGATGTATAGAATGTAGTCTACTAAATACAGTACATAGGATCCTATTTCTCAACCCCTTTATTACATGTACAAATTTGGAATGGCTTAGATTTTCAGGCTACCTAATTTATTTATAATGGATTTGCCACTTTGAATGTTCCCTAATTTAATTGTAAATCCATTATAAATTTTATCTCAAAAGAATAAAACCCTCCCTATATTATGCCGCACGTGGTTTTTAACCCCTAAAGGCCCAAGGCCTTTTCTCTGCCAAAAAACACTCAAAACTGCCATATCTATAGCAAGGAGAAAAAAATTTGAAAAATGTTTTTTTTGCACATCTAATCGTAGGATCTTACACCTAACTAGTATGAGAATGTGTGGAAAAAATTTCAGAATTTTTGACCGCTCAGATTGCAAGATATTTGCGTTTAAAGTGGAAAAAATAAGTATTTCAGCACATTGCGGGACTAGATTTTTTGACTTTGAACATTTTTAACTTAAAATTTTTGCACTACAAAGTTTTTAGCTTTAAATCTTTATAGTGGAGAATTGAGTTGAGAGTCTAGGGAAAAAAAAATATTCAAAAAAACTTAATTATCATTCTTTTTTTTTGAAAAATTGCAAAAAAAGCATATCCTATAAGTGTTTTTTTCAAGAAGATGCTCTAATTGCCCGAAAAACAAGAATGTCCTTAACTTTCTCATCACAAATCCAAATGAAATGAATCAAAGCTTTCTAGATAGAAAAATATAATCTATGAGAAAAAAATATATAAAGAAAAATCAAATTTTTGCCAATTTTGTTTTGCTGCTCGGGCTGCCCGTTGTCCCCTGTTTTGAGCTTATATATTATTTGGTCATAACTATTGTTCTCGGGCACCGATTGTGAAAAAAATTATGTCCCCACGTAGGTCTTTCCATTCTCCACCTCCATTAAGTTTTTCAGAAAATATTACAAACGTGGTTGCAAAAAGGTACATGACCGAAATTGCATTTGTCCCCCGAAGGGACAATGGGCCTTTAGGGGTTAAAATGCACTAAGTGCACCCCCCGAGAACAAATTTTAATGTAATTTTGACCAAAACAACACATCCATATTGACTAAAACAAACAACAAATTTTAGTTAGATTTTTGTTGTTTTGGTCACAAGGTTTCCAATAGTGTATGTAGAATTTTGTTTTAATATTGCGTACCTTTTCTTTTATAAACTTTAGGATAAAATAACTTGAAACTAGTAAATTAAATCACTATTTTTGAAATGTAATGATTTGAAGTTGCACCTACATGTTTAAGGAATTAACTCAAAATAACTAAATAAAAAAATTTAGTTAAAGCTGCTACTTTTTGCCAATTAGTGTTAAAATGCTTTTAGAAGCTAGAACGACGGTTGTACTTCATGGCTTGCCAAAGCAAGCATCTTGTGCTAAAAAATATAAATGCAATTTTCTTCCTACTCTAGCCTACTCTTCAATCTTTCTCTAATGCAATTGTTGTTCATGTTTTATAAATCATTCATCAAGATTAATCAATAGTCTCTATTGAACTTAGAAAAATTTAGTTTCTGCTACACAATCCAGTTCTATCTATATTTGTTATATCACTACTAGAAACAAGTACTCTTTGCATCACCCAAAATGTTACTCAATAGATTAGAAAAGCAAACTTGGGGGACCTTCAAATGTTCATTGGTGCAAATTGACGGACTCTCGACCTTTGGCTGTAGTGTGAAGTGTCCCTTAGTAGAAGTCCTTGGGTCTTAATTTTGAGCTTCAAATTTGCATTTTTGGATCAGAAATAGTACTAAAACCTCCCAGAGTAGCCAAAGTAGCCATCCAATTGAGGGTTGTTTAAAAACAGTAAAATTATTTTTTTAAATACAAAAAAATTACTCTACATCTATAACTACTATATGTACCTTCATTTCAAATTTTATGTACAATTGATTTATGAGTATATGACGCAAAAGTTATGAGCAAAACCCCCCTATTCAAGCTAAGGGGACAAAAAATAGGACAAGTGTTTCTTGCAATCATTCATGTGCACAATATACAATATTTAATATTTATATTATATAACATACAATACATTATATTGCGTAGTATATGGTATAATATAGAGTACAACATATACTTCTTGTTCAGATGAAGTATGTGTTGTGAAGTTACATAAGAAAAACAAGCCTATTATACTTCATGGGAGTTCCACAAAGGACAATGCTTATAGAATAATATCTTCAACAAAGAATGAAGAACTTTTTATGGAGGGCGCCATCAAAATGGAGCAATTTAGAATACGTATGGGCAAGCATTAGGAGAGTGATAACACTACTTCAAGGAACGATGAAATGGGTGGAATCTTAGTGAATCCATTATTTCTAAGTGATATTAAAGATATCCCCCATCTATAGCTACCATTCAAATAAGTAGGCAAACATGTTCCTACCAAGGGGCTTCTAAAAATTGATATTATCTTATATCCTCCACCTTTATGCACAATGGCTTTGTACAAAAAGGGCTCCTTGGTGTATGCACTTTTAAACAAATGTTGAAGATGGTTCTAAACTCATTTTTATAGAAAAATCTCATTACTATATAGAGTTTTAATTTTTAACTTTAAATTTTATAAAAAATATTGTTTAATATATTGATTGATCTAATTATATCATAGATATCTTCTATTGATTATATTTTATAATTTTGGTTTGAAAGTCGTTTTTAAATTATCTTTCTAAGTTGCATTTTATAATGAATCTTCACAATTTTGAAAATGTAGACTACCCTTGGTTGGTGGGTCCTTAAATGAGTTACAAACAATATATTTATAGCTAACTTTCAATATCCAACTACTTTGCAAACTCCTTTATTGCACACTTGAACGAAGATTAACAACTAAATGTAACGTTTCATCAAACCTAAAAATTCTTTAATAATTTATAGTTTCTTTAGATGGAGAAGAATATTTGGTAACCAATGAATAATGCCAATATAGACCTTTGTCACCATGTTGGCATGTTTTGACACAATTCATTGGTGCCCAAAGACCACCCTTTCTACTAATATTCAAACTATTCCATAAAACAATAAGGTAACTCTACACCTAAAATTGCACAATTAAGCTCTGTGGCATGATCAATATGCTTTAAAAAATGAACAACAATTTATGTATAAAGGTGAAGGACTATGAATCAAAATGCATGTGGTTCCATAATTTTTGGATGCATTGTGAATTAGTTACAAATTTTCAAAGATACAAGGTGTAGGGTACTAAAAGTGTCATCTAGATGATGCCAAAACCAATTTGATGCACACATAACATTTAGTAGCATTGGCTGGTATTGTCTTGTTCTACAATGTAGGGTGTGGGATATTCTACACCCAATAGTCCTTCATCAATAACTACTAATAGGTGGAGGATGCATAGGCTATTGAGTGTGGATATTCCAGATCCAACATTGTAGAGCCAAGGTAGTAGTAACTAATGCTACTGAATGTTATACATGAAGAAATGTCATAGAGAAGAAGTTAAATCAATAGAAAGTGTATCCAAAATGGACTATTTGTGAGTTTGCCACATCCGGGTGATTGCAAGAAACACGTCACGTTTTTGGGGCAATTTTTGGCCGCAAAACTGGTTGTACTATACAATATTATGTTTTTACAAAGCGCCTGCAAATCTAAACAATCGATACAGGGCTCCTACAGATCTTGACCATCAATTCAGTACTATGCAGTATTATAGACTGCTACGGAGTACTGCAGAAGCCACTCGGAGCAGAAAATAGCAGAAAAGGGGTCTATAAACTTTTTCATTTTTAGTAATTCAAAAATAATTCAATAAATAAAATTAAAAAAAATCCACTTTTCCTAACTTTAAGATGTTTCTTTTCAACCATTTCCATCTTTGGAAAAATTAAATTGTATTCTTTGCACGTGCATAAAGGTAGTGCACTTTGAGCACATGTGGAAGGTGGATACTTTATTATTTTTGAAAAATCTCTCGTGGGCTTGTGTAACCTCCGTAAAATTCCTTGTATTCCAATTTTCACCTTCAAATTTGCATTTTTGGGTCAAAAATAGTACTACCTCCCACCCCACTCCAAGTAGCCAAAGTAGACATCCAATTGGACGCAGTTTAAAAATAGTATAATAATTGAAAAAAATTGAAAAAAATTACTCAATGTCTGCAACTACCATATGTACCTTCATTTCAAATTTCATAAAAAATGGACATACGACGCAAAAATTATGAGCAAAAAATTACCTGTCCAAGACACTACTTGAAATGAGCTTTAATTCCATCTGACATTTATCCTCCAATGTGTACCATATTGGGTATCCTCCCAATTCATTTTTCCTTCAAAAATAGGGATCAATTTTGAGGAGCAGTTCATTTTAGGTGTAGTTACCTTACAACCTTGGAGAGTCTTATGTCTGAGCATGATCTCTTTGCAAATATCTTTGTAAATGGCCCAAAAAACTTGAAAGAATAACAATCCAAGATTTTTCTCTTGCAAAAATGCAAACTTCATTGAATACTCTGGAATCTACACAAAATAGTGAAAATTAGGTTGCTCCATACTAATTTCTCGACATAGGTCACTATACAAATATTTATTATTACTATACAAAAATGCACTACTTTTGAAGTAGGGATTGTTGTAATTGGAACTCATGAACTTCCATATGTACAAATGGAAATATCTATAGAAGTATTTGTTGACTTTGATGACTTCTTTAGGGTAGGGCAAACTAATTGTTAATTTCACTATTTTGTGTAGTTATTCTAATTTTTATCGATGTGAATCCAAACTCACCCAATCACGGGCTACAGTTGTTAAGTAACAAAATTCAGTTCTGGTGTTAGTAATAATTTACTAATATGTCAGGTACACTGCATTACTATTTTTACACGAACTCGATGCAAATGTACTTATAGAAATGCACACTGGATCCTCAATCCTCATGAGATCAGGAAGCGAGAAACCGACGGTGCACAAATTCCGTAATCAAATTTCTTATTCGTATTTTAAAATGTCCTTCCAATTTTTGTACTGTAGCTTCAAGGTGCTCGTCACTAAGAAACAAGCGGAGTTGACACAATCTCCATATTTTGAAAATGATTCCCGGGTTCCTTCAGGGCCCTAATGCACCAGAAGTCTTGAGACATGAATGCTAGTACAGTAGAACCTGTCTTAATGCATAGAGTCGGGACTATGCACTAAGAGAGGTTTATGCAGTAAGAGAGGTTCTGTCAGAACTTTGGCTAACGTGGCCTCTCACTATGGGCCTCCAACTATTGTTCACAAATATCACAACCTCTCTTAGTGCATATATGCACTAAGATAGTATGCACTAAGAGAGGTTCTACTGTACTGTATATGTAATTTTGGCAAAGTGTCCAAAGATTGGCACATTATCAGATGCCGTTCTGAAACCTCAGACCCAGTCAGTTTGTACAAAGTTGAATGCCACAGTTTTTGGCACTTGGAAACGCGGTTACTCATCCAAAATTCTGACCCTAGAAGATCCAATGCATTTTCCGGTTTTCGAGTGTTATTTTCTCCTCTTTGATATCAAAATTTACAAAAATAATTCATTTGGGAATTATAGTTTATACCAAAATTAAGCCCCGAGTACAAGTTGCTATCCACTTGAGCACATGATCCAATTTTTCCACTGAATGATTCAAAATAGGTCAACAAAACCTGACGTCAGTGGCCTGATTCAATTGATTATGAAGCTAGAGAACTATTGAATACCGTAAGAGTTCTAGTTTAATTCGAAATCGCTTGAAATCAAAAATTGAAGTTTTTAGCCCCAAATGACCTTCCTAAGCGTTTACGGGCTAGAGCAGCCGCGCATTTGAAATTTGAATCATCACAACAGAGCACCGACCGTTAACTGCCAACTTGTTCCGGGGGAAGTAGCAGGGTAGTGGTCAGTTGTGCGGGGGAAAAGGGTCAATCACTTACTGATATGGTCGAATTCGTTAAAATGACCTGTTTCAAAGCAACAGAATTGTGTCATTTCATTACACAGACCTCAACAAACCAGGATTTACACAGATCTAGAAATGGACCGATCTCTTGAAATTTCGCTATTCTATTGAATGGCGATTGATCATTCCCCACTGCGTAGGAACGAACCAGAACGTGCTTGGGATATGAGACCACCCCGAGTCCCACACCTTCAAGTTCTAGAGGTCTGACACTCTTCAAATGTGGATGAAAAGTGCTCCCGACACTGGCGTGTCATGTAATGACCCTTGAAATCACTGTTCATTTTGAGTTTAGTTGCTTTATTCTAATTGATGAGTGGTCACTGAACTATTTATGGATCGTATTTGGTGAGCAAGGGTGAGGGACAAGAAAATTGAGAGCCCTTCAAAATTAAATGGAAAATTTGAGCGTGCCAAGTTTGGCAAGTAAGGGTGGCCATGCTTTAAGGGTGTGGATGCTCTGACCTCACCAGAAATGCCGGATCCAAGGGCTTTTCAGGACTTGTCCTCCACGCGGAAGTGAAGGTAAACTTGATACATTGGACTACAGAATTGGAGAGGAAGCTGGAGGTCTGCACACCGGCAGTGCACAAATCCAGTCTCGATCCATCATGCTGACCTCGTAACAGCATTTCCATCCCACCTCGGTTCACCGTAACGAATCGTAGTTGATGTGGAAAACAGCACGTAAAATCATATAGATTCATTAAAGAGGCGTATTTTAAAAGAAGATTACTCTGATCACTTAGATCCAGACGAGCGCCTGGAAGAGACAGATCTTAAAGAAAACACCATTTCACAAGTATGGAGATACAGGAGTTCCAAAGACACAAAACCTATCCGCAGACATTGCATCTAGAGCTCTTCTGTACGACTAACAAAACGTTTCAACATCTTGCAATCCTACTCCTACATCAATAAAGACTATTTGAACCGGGTAAGAAACAAGATGAGCATTCAGTCAACCAAATTCTCAAGTACTGAACAAAATGGAACTCTGGAAGAAAATGCGACTGGAGATGGTGTTAATAAAAAATACAGCTGTATTGCAAGATGCTGAAACGTAGAAATACGTACACTTCGGCGACTACGCAACTGGACATGCAATAGAGCGGACAGGCGGCAGACAATTTGCGCTGCTCAGCCATCTATAAGCATCCAATACAAATACCTCCATGTATTAAAGCAGAACGAGAAATTCCAACCAGTGAAAAAGACTGGCTCCGTCCCAATCAATGAAATCTAAGAACCAAATCAATCATTCCTCTCGACTATGCGCCCAATGAATTACTCCATCCCTTACCCTGTCCCGTACGCTCTCCCAGCGCGGCCTACTCGTAAGCAGGCACAGCACCGATCCAGCACTCCACCGAACTTAGTAACTCAGCGAGCTTAGTAATTCCTTGCATTTCCGTTGCATTCCCAAGTCTGACCAAACTTCCATCCAGTCCCCACGGCATTATTGGTGGTGAACACGGCACCATTGCCAAGAGTAAGCTGAAAAGACATGGCGCCTTTCAGCTGCGAGCGAACGGTCCACAATGAACCCCAGTTACGAAACATGGGAAGCCATCCCGAGGTGGGGCACTTCACCTTCGCAGAAACTACGTCCCCTGCGCCGCCGACGTTGTGGATGAGGATCATGAAGAACCAGGGATTGCCTCCCAAGGTGAACCGCACCCCGCCCTTCTTGACGCAAGGCACACGTCTGTAGAGCACGGGCGCCACACCTCCTTGTCGCTTGGCAAGGGTTAAGAAAGCGGGCATGGGGAGGTCGAAATGTTTCCTGGGAGGGTCGCACCACGTGCCTTCAGAGCCGGGTGGGCACAAGTTGGTGGCGGTGATGATGATGGAGCGCGTGTAACTGTAGCACCAGTTCTTGGCTACGCTGGTTTCCTTGATGAGTTTGCATCTGATCTCGAAGCAAGCCCCGCAGGCCGCTCCGCCCTCGAACAGAGGAGTGCTCAGAGCCGCAGTCATGGTCCCGTACCCCAATGCGAACGTGTTCTGATACGCGCATGCGCCTCCCTGTGTTCCTTGACCGTTGGGTGAGCCATAAAATGTGATGTGGCCGTCGGCAGACCACGGTGATGGGACAGGCACTGAAAATGTTGATGGCACACAGAGGGCCACCAAGAGCACTGCAAAAGCGATCTTCATTCCAGATGTAGCCTCCATGTCGAAGTCTCACTGCAAATGCAATTAAATAGAAGTTGAGTATGCTGGATACCACCCACAAGAATTAAAGTTTCTAATCCCTACGATAACCCACAATTCGTGAAGGACAACGAACGTGTGCAATCATGCTCGGATCTCAGCACTACTGGATCAACTGCGGGTACTCTTTAAAACTGAAATCTAGATTTGAACTGCAAACCCGAAGTCACTTTTCATTCAGACTCTGATGAACCCAGATCCAGGACCCACTACGGGAGATTGGAAACGCCCATCTAACTGCGTTCTTGATGATTCAATAACGCACTGCTAGATCTAGAATCGACAACCTTCAACGCAACTAGATGGATCAACAACTAGTACTGTCTTTATTCTTTAGAACTGGAATCTAAAGAAAGGCACAGAGCTGCGACCCCTCTTGACTCCTCATCTAGACCCAGATATCCTCTGATTCACAACCCAAAGCACAAGTTCTTCAAGCACAAATCTGCAGAAACTTCCAGATCAGGAATCGACAAGTTTCACTTACAAGCACCAGATGCGAGCTCTGAATCACTTGGGTTAGAGACGCCCTTCCTTGAACACTCTCATGAGGAGTTGATGCTCCTCCAACTGCACGGCACTGGGATCGACAGGTAGAGAGAGGAGTGAGCTGCGACGGGGCTTATGTAGAAACATCCCACAAAATTAACTTAGCGCCAGTCCGGACGAGTCGGAGAGAAACGGGGGCCGCACCAATCAGGCCAATTGTCAACGTGGGGGCCCAATTTGCGAAAATCACGACCTAACGGCGTTTGTTTGGCTTCGATCTGTGCCCGCCGAGCAAGTGGGTGCGCGCGCGAGGGCGGGCTGCCCCGGGGAAACCGTTTCCTGAGTGCCCTCGATCATACAATTGCGAAGTGGATCTTTTACATTTCGAGCATCAGTAAATTCAGTCATACTATTATAAGTTTGTTTGTTTGTTAGTTTTTGAAAATAAATGGCGAAATCCATTGCGAAGATACTATTATGAGTAGTTTCATTCAATTTGGAGTTGCTTTCTGGAAAAAGGTCGTTATTTAAACAGTACATTCGGCAGCTACATCCGGCTCAGTTGGGAGCAACATCCAACTGACTGCCAGGGTGGAATAATTTCTATTCCTTTTTTCAGTTCGAATTCAAATCGACATATTTAGCACTACATCGAAATGGGTACTTAGTATGGTCTACACTAATTATCACAAGACACAAGGACACACTATTCAACATTGGTTGTAGTTAGGCATTGTAGTATTTGTGGTGTCCAATAGTGGCCTATTGGTGTCTTTAGATTAAGTATCCTAATGCTCACTCTACCTAATTTTCCATCCAAAACAAAGGGTAATTCTTGAACTTTAACCCCTAAAGGACCGAGGCCTTTTTTCTGCCAAAAAACACTAAAAATTGCCATTTCTATAGCAAACAATAAAAAAAATTGAAAAATGTTTTTTTTGTACATCTAACCGTAGGATCTTATACCTAACTAGTATGAGAATGTATTGAAAAAATTTCAGAAATTTCAAAAGTTTTTGACCGCACAAATTGCAAGATATTTGTGTTTAAAGTGGAAAAAACAAATTTTTCAGCACATTGCGGGACTAGATTTTTTGACTTTGAACATTTTTAAATTAATATTTTTGCACTACAGAGTTTTGAGTTTTAAATCTTTATAGTGGAAAATTGAGTTGAGAGGCTAGGGGAAAAAAAATTATTCAAAAAAACTTAATTATCATTCCTAAAAAAATTGTTAAGTAGAAGTAGGTACGAGATAGAAGGAAAATCTAAAATATTCATATATTTTAGATGGAATTAAAATACACTAATTCCAATGGTGAGATTGTTCTAACAAGTAAACTAAACCATGAGATTTTATTTTTTTGAAAAATTTCAAAAATAGCATTCAGAAATGAATCCTACAAGTTATTTTTTTCAAGAAGATGCTTTAATTGCTTGAAAAACAAGAATGTCCATAACTTTCTCATAACAAATCCAAATGAAATGAATCAAAGCTTCCTAGATAGACAAAAATATAATCTATGAGAAAAAAAAAATTTAAAACACATTTGCCAACTTTTTTTTGCTACCCAAGCTGCCCGCCGTCCCCTGTTTTGAGTTTATTTGATCATAACGATTGTTCTCGGGCACCAATTGTGAAAAAAATTATATTCCCACGAAGCTAATCAGATTTTCAAGCTCCAGAAAAAGTTTAAAAAAATCAGGAGAAAATTTCAGCCCGTAGGTACCTGCCCGAAAAGGCGAAAACACATTTGTCCCCCGAAGGGACAACAGTCCTTTAGGATTTAGGAAGATGAACATAAATAAAGCGTCTATTGGTTATGGTTTGATTATCTTATTCTCATGGACTTAAATGGCAAATTCCATCTTTGATTCATTGAGTAACTGACATACTCCTTCCCTTAAAAAATTATTAGGTCTCTATATAATAATGAGATTATTTAGCCTCCTATCATAGTTAGAGCATCATCTCAAAGTTCAGGACCAACGAATTGTCAGCAATTATCATGTAGTTACTATTGTTTCATGGGTGCGTACGTTAATTTGCAAATTATCGCATCATTACGATGCACACGATTACTGCAAAGAAATGGCACTACTTTGAAATTCATATTAACTATGTAACTTCTATACATTAATCACAAGTGCGCAAAAGACACAAATTATGCACGAAAATTTACATTCTTTATCGTGCATTTTCTGTGCATTGAAAGACACAAAAATCCACGACAACAATGTCATTGGAGTCATCACTGCAATAATGCTTATTAATTGGTATCAATTAATGTTCCAAAAAGTATTTTTAATGTTCAATTGTTGATCACATTCTAATTTAAAAAAATTCTTAACTAAATCTCTAGCATTTTGAACTGAATCCATCATTCATCAATACTGTAGGCCATCAAATTTATGCTTGAACTAAATCCATCAATAGGCTACCAAGAAACTTGATAGCGTAGTGAAAGAATTACTTCATTGTAGCTTGAATTGATTCCATGACTAGGCCACCAAGAAACTTGGTAACTTAGTGATGAAATCTCTTCATTGACAATTGGTGAGAGTTGAGGGTAGAGAGGTCCTCTTTATACTACAATCCACTCTATGAACACTCAAAAGATATGGGATAACTTAAAGATGAGAGCTTGACTTCTCATAGTCAAGTTGTTTTGAAAATGTATAAATTGTGTTCAAAATAAGAATTCAGACCTCAATTTGGCATAGTAAAGTACCTTTTTTTTTAAAACTTCAAACTAATAAAAGTTGATAAATAAATCTAGCTTTCATCTCCAAAAATCCGTTTGAGATTTAGAGCCTCCAATCAAAAGTTATGGACAAAATTCAAAGGCAATGTTTGAAAATGTCAAAAAAATGTCTCTTCCAACCCGTCTCTGAACTTTGTCTATAACTTTTGACTGGAGACTTTAAATTTCAAACGGATTTTTTGAGATGAAAGCTATCTTAATTTACTAACTTTTTTTAGTTCAAAGTTTTTTGAGAAAAGTTATTCTTCTATGCCTAAATGAAGTCTGAATTTCTACTTTGAATACAATTCCTGCCGCTTTTCAATTGACTTAGTATTGAAATTGTGAAAAATAAAAAAATGCAATGTTAGTACAATAACTATGCATGGACATGATGTTGTGTGATTATTGCACTAACTTAATATGTCTTGAAAAAGTACTAATGCTGCATGAAGTTAGTCACCCATCACTAAACCACTAAAGTCGTACATATTTCGTCATGTATAGTTATCGTGCAACTTTAGTACTTCAAACTCAAATATGAATGACATGCCTCAACTGCATGGTATTAATGAATGTCATTATCGTGTTGTAACAATGTTTCCAAATGAATGAATGTAACACGAAAGCAATGCTTGACGATAATCGTGCGATTACTATTGACATTTCGTGACAGAGGAACTTTGTGATGATGTTTCTATTGGAGGGTGGAGCTTCAAGAGGGGGGGGGGCAGAGGGAGATTTGACATGGAAGTGGATTTGGATCTTTCTATTGAGCTCCAATCTGCTTCATTTCTCTATCCATTTTCAGACCTTTCAGCTTACTACAATGCAATGGACATGTTAGCTCATAATTGAACCTCATAAATGCTGGAAAAAAATAGAGAAGGCTAAAAATACACACCACCCATCTTTCTAGTCGGCAATTATGTTGTGTAAATTGAACGAGTGATGATTATCTTTGGTTTTTTCTTGCAGAAGCCCATGTCTAGGGCTCCAAGCTTCCATCCAAGCCCTCAAGCTCTATAAAAGCAAAATGCAGGGGCTAGAGGCAGGAAGGGGTGCTGGAGAGGAGATTGGAGCTTTAATCTCAACAAAAAGCACCTGGAGGGTCCAATATTGGAGGTCCAAGATCACAAATTCCCAATGTAATTACGCTCTTAGGTTAACTGTGTTTATAAGTGCCCCCCAATATTTGGATTTAAATATCCAACCATAATAAATAACCATTTTGGTATATTGATTGCAATTGATTTTAAAGAATAAATGAGCAATTTCATTAAAATGGCGGTTTTCCAAGTGCCACTTTGACGGTGTGCCATTTTCACCATCTAAGACCAGTATAGATTTAGAATAACGGTTTTCATGCCATTTTCAAATAATTTTGCCATTTTTATGAAATTGCCCATGAAAGCCTCTCGCTTCAAATCCATGTTTTGGAATGGTGGTTGTTAAGGTAGAAACATTCAAAAGCAACACTTTCTGTAGTCTCACTATCTCATAGGTCAAATGACCAAAAAATTTAATGAAATATTAGTGAATTCAAGATAAATGCAATCGAAGTGGTCTTGTAATTTTTTGACACCTTAGGACTATTTTACAAATTTTCTAAGTTGAAAATATAGGTCATAGGAATATATGATAGTCTATACGAGTATATATCACACTAGATTCATCAAAAATAGACACTTTTAAAGTACAAAATGTCTCAGGGTAATTACAAGAAACAACTATTGGTTTTATTGCATTTTTATAATACTTGAGGTCTTGTGCAATTGTGCTTGTTTTTTTGAAATACTTTAAAATTACAAAAATAAATTAAAAAATATGGCAAATATCTGACACCTTTAAAATATTGTATCCTATAAAGATAAAGCATAAAAAAGTTTTCTAAGTAGGATATTAAAGAAGTGTTGAATCTCAAAAAAATAGGTATTTTGATGTTTCAATTTGTAAGAAATAGGAGAAAAAATTAAAAAAATTAAAAAAATTGGCCATTTGGAACAATTCTATGGACATGGTTCTTTACTAAAAGAACCATCAAAATAATATTTTACATGTTTTAAAATGCACGTAGAAAAAAACTCACTTCGTAGACTTCTCTACAAAGTGTACAATTAACTGGTTTTAAAATTCCTTTGAACAATAGCAACTAATCTACTAGAAGACCATTGCCTAAAAATTTCAGCTCTAAATCCAATTTTGGGGCTAAAAACAGTATTGTATTATCTCCCTCAAATGATCAAATTGCCGCAAATGTAACATAAATTTGGGGACTATTTTTAATAAAGTAGATAGTAAAATATTTTTGAAGAATGGAAAAAAAATTAGCTAAGGTGTATAATAGTAATGAGTATGTTACCTATGAATCTTGAATCTTTTAAAGTCATTACACAAAAATTATGGCTAAAAATAAATTAGCATGTAGGGTGTACATGTATTCAATTCTTACAAATTACAATCACCCCTCAACTCTCATTGCTTGCTTTTAAAAAGTTGTGGTGGTTTTGAATCAAGGAAGTGTTCATTCAAGACTATTTTTTACAAAATGTTGCAAGTAGGTGTTTCTATTATAAATACCCTACGTGAAGGTTAGATTTAGACATAAATTAAGTATTTTTTGGATGTTTGAATTTTTGAAAATATTATAAGTGAAAATTTGGAAGATTACAAGGGATTTTTTGGAATATCTTAGAATATTCCACCTGCCGAACCCATTTGCGAGCCAAGAGTAAAGTTTTCCGACACTCAGGTGCCGGATCAGACCTTCACATACAGTAACTCCTTGATCTTAAAATAAGATTGGTGTTTCCTTTATATTTTAAAAAAAAAAACACCAATTTTATTTTAAGACAAAGGAAATATATCCTTTGTTTATTCTCTGGCTTCGACAATGTAAATCTAGGGTTGTCCCCGTCGCGTCATGTCTGGACGTCTATTTGATCAACGATACGTCGGGATCAATTTTTTTTTTCTGTAGATGGTTGATTTGTTGGCCCGGATGGCCTATTTGTCGATTGGACAGACAGACCGTTCAGCTCGATGTACCGACCATCGAGGAGAAATAAATAAATAAATAAATTTGGGGTTGAAGTAAATCCCGATCTGGACCAATCTGACGGACATCCTGACGGGAAAAGCCAGGATTACCTTAGAATAGACAACCCTGAGTGGATTGAGTAAAATAATTTTCAATTTAGGATTTCAAGGATAGAAATGGAGAATTAACCCTAAATGCCAAAAGCAACCATTTATTGCCAACTGTCTAGACCAAAAAATTATTATTTCTGAAAATTAATTTTCTGAAAATTGCATCTTTTTGTAAATAGTTCATTGAAATATTTTTACAAGGCCAAAAGAATTTTTTGATTTGGACAAATTGTTTGTCTTAAACTCAAATACTTCAAAGAATGTTCATTATTTAGAGACAATATTGAAAAAGAGATCCAATCTATGAGAAATTATTCTAAAAATAAAATTCCATAGATAGTGGAATGGACATGGATTGATTTGTTGTCTAGAGCAAGTAATTGATGGATATGGACATTTAGTTTGGTGGGATTCTTGTTTCCTAATGTTTCATAAATCATTAATTGATTACAAGGTTTTGAAAATCATATTTCATTTTTCCAATCTCTATAAAAATTAGCATGCATTGATGCTCTTAATTATTTGTAAAAACCATAGGATCTTTGCGAAAAACACTGGTACTGGAACTTTGTCACAATGGAGACTGCCGAAGCATTCCTTTGTAATAACTTTTGAAGCACGATTCATATGAACTTGAAATTTTTACTAGAGATGGTTGTCTTGAGTGTAATTATATCAAGTATTTTTCAAAAAATTTAGAAATCATTTTATATTTAGAAATCATTTCAATTAATTTGTCCCATTTTTAGTTTTTTAGTTTTTTAATAAAAAGGAGTATTCAAAACTAATGATATAGAGCTAAAATTTTGGTGGTCTACTCCCATAGTAGGTGGACATGTTCCTACCAAGGGGCATCTGAAAATATATTATTTCATGTCCCCTACATTCGTGCGAATTAGTGAATAGGGCTCCCTTGCGCACATATTTATGAACATTGAAGATGGTTTCAAGATCAATTTTTAAGTGAAATCTCTTATCTATGAAGTCCCCCTCAATGAATTTTTTTTGTTTCTTTGTAAATTGTTTTTCCTATTTTTTATAGTTAAAATGTCAAAGTATTTGTTTTCTTCAAAATTTCAACTTACTATTTTTCATGAACAACTTTGACCTAGATTTTTTTTAGGTCTAAAATTTTGGTGATATGTTACTCTAATATTATATTAATTATCCTTGTTTTATTTAGTTTTTAAAATTTTGTTTCCAAAAGGTCATAGTATTCCCAGTACGGCAATATTAGCCAAAAACAAACAAAAGTGGAACATAAACAAACACTCATTCTTGCAACCACCCCACAACCAAAACCCATAAGGAAATTGCAATTCTAAATTCTAAAGGAAAATTGTTCATCAAACAAAAAATAGAAAATTTTTGGCAAATTTAGATTTTATAAAGTCAATTTCAAATGTATCCAAGTTTCAATATTTGACATAAGTTGTCAATATATGACATATCATAGTACCTTCTATAAGGCTATTTCCTACTTAGAAACTAAAACAACACTATTTATTGGTGTGCTTGGATCAAAAGGTATGCTAAGTCTTCAAAAAAATGCAATGCAAACAACTTTAGGCAACTTGTTTTAATAAAACCTTTTTTTACTTTATGATGATTGTCATTAAAAATAGATAAAATCATCAAAATTGATATAAAAAAATACAAATTTGTAGATAATAAATTGATTTGTATTCAAAAAGGTTATTTGATGGATATTGTTGTTTTCATCAAGAGAAATTTTAAAATACTTTGAAAGAATGTTGTACCATTAGAAATTATTGAATGGGACCCCGAAAGGCCACTACATTTGGACCAACAATGCAAATTGAATTTTTGAAAATGGCAATCTGTTGTGGCACCTCAAGTGCCACGTCAAACTATAATTTTTCATTTTATAAAATTATCGTTATTATGTTTTCTTTGTAGTGTTGGGCAATGCCACAATGTTGATCTAGCGGCCTTCTTAAGGCCTCATTCCTTTTCTATTGTTGTCACTTGTCAGTTTGTTTTTAGAGTTTGCATATAAATTAGTTCATTTACCTTCAAAGTTGAGAAAATATTATTGTATACTCGAGATTGGGTAAATATCTAAACACAATGGTGCAAAGGTAGCAAGGATATTCAAATTATAACATCATTTTTTTTCCTTTTAACAAAAATCACACCCTCTCCAAAATGTAATTTAATCAATTTTAATGCATTGAGTGTATTTATTGGTTCAAAATAAAAAATAAAAAATAAATTTAAATTATTTTTCCATTCATGTATATATAATTGATTGAAAATAATCAATTGAAAAAATAGGTGTTTATCGAGGTGTTTATTGATAAGTTGACATGAGTACTAACCACTAGGATTGTCATTATATTATTATATATGTGTTTACTATATATAATCAATGTAGGTTATATAAAATATGTGTTCTCAATAGAAATCAATCATTTAGCAATTTTCTTAAGAATCTCTATTTCAAATTTCAAGGATACTTAAAGAGTTAAAGTGCATATGCACTTTGTGTTATCGTATTAGTACTAGTATTAAAAATGAATTAAAATTGTAATTTTATCCAAAATTTGTTTTCTTAATAGTACATCCACAACCAAATGGAGTAGACTTTCAAGTTTAACCCCTAAAGGCCCAAAGTCCCCTCGGGGGACACTTGGGATTTCGGGCAGGCTCATGCGACCTGAAATTTCGACCTGATTTTTTGAAACTTTTTTTGAAGATAGGAAATCACATTAGCTTTCCAAAAATATAATTATTTTTCAATCGGTACCCAGGAAAAAAAGGTATGCCGCCCGAAGTCAAAAAAGCAGTTCGCCGGGCAGAAAAAAGAAACTTTAAAAAATTGAATTTTTTATTTATTTATTTATTTTCTCAAAGATCATGTTTTTGTCTATATTTGAAGCCTTGATTTATTCTATTTGGACTCAGAATGAGAAAGTTATGGACAATCTTGTTTTTCGGGCAATCTAAGCGTCTTCTTCAAAAAACAACTTATAAAATTCATTTTTGAATGCAATTTTCAAATTTTTTCAAATTTTTTTTTGAAAAGGTTAAGTTTGTTTGCAAGAACAATCCCACCGTTGGGAGTATGGTTTTTTAATTCCATCTAAGAGCTATTGAAGATTTAGTGTTTTGTTCAATTTTGGACCTACTTCTACTTAACAATTTTTTTATATGTGAAAATCAAGTTTTGACATTCTGAATTTTTTTTCCCCGACTCTCAACTTGAATGTTCAACATAAAAATTTTAACTTTATAGTGTGTAGTGCAAAAAAATCCACAAATGGCCGTCAAAGTCATCTGAAATTGCAATCCAGAGTTCAAAAAAACTTCTTTTTCCAACTTCAAACGCTAATATCTTCTAATCTGTACGGTCAAACTTCATGAAATTTTTACCACATGATCTAAGACAAGTGAAGTACAAGATCCTACGGTTAGATTCTAAAAAAAAGGTTTTTTTGGGTTTAGGAAGTAATCGCAGCAGAAATGGTAGTTTAGTGGTTTCGGAGCCAGAAAATGCCTTGGGCCTTCAGGGGTTAAATTGGTAAAATTATCCAACCATAGGTAGAAGGAAAAAGGATCTTATACAAAAATTTTGAAGGCTTGAAAAGGATCCCTAATCTAATGCACAAAATACATTAGA
Organism: Pseudisothecium myosuroides; assembly: GCA_951799445.1. Classification (NCBI taxonomy): domain Eukaryota; kingdom Viridiplantae; phylum Streptophyta; class Bryopsida; order Hypnales; family Lembophyllaceae; genus Pseudisothecium; species Pseudisothecium myosuroides. The sequence continues at coordinate 5,850,833 of OX637289.1, read as the reverse complement.
AGGTTAAAATATTCTCCATAGAATGTCTAGAAAGTATGAATTTAAGTATTGATAATCGTCCTATTGTCATATTATATATTAAAAATCTTCACTACTACCAACCAATTTTTTTGGGTATATTTTCACTGAAGTTTTACGTCATTTGGGATTGGCTACTTTAAGACTAAGAAAAATGGATATAAAAATGGATGAAATTGCCAAATCCTTCTCAAATTATAGATTTGTCAATATTTGAAAATTTGGATGGGACTACTACTAATTAATAATCTGTGGATGAAAGTATGTATATGGATGTTTTCATCTCTTTTCCTTAGCTCTTAATGACCCAAGCGAACATTTTCTTGTTGTTGCCCTTCTTATTTTGAGTTGCCTACTCTCAAATTTTGAGTTTAAAAACAAAACAAAACTAGAATAAAGACTACATTGTAAATCCAATGGCAAGAGTTTCATCAAATTCCAAGTTAAACTTCACCTCGTGGAATTTTTTGAAGTGAAGTGGTGTTGTGTACTTTATAGCTCATTTTTTTGGATTCAATTTGGGTGGACTAAAAAGTCAGCCAACCAATGTAATTCTTGCTCACCTCAAAAAGTCAAATCCACCTTGAATGGGGTAGATCAAGAAGATAAGTGTTCCATTTTTTTCTTTCTTACAAATACTATTCTCATTTCAATGACCACCGTCTATTGCAAGCTCTACTATAAATTGAAAAATGCTTGGAATACACAAGGGAAGTAGAGTCTAATCCCTCATGGCATTCAATGAAACGATTTTTGTTTTTTCCTTGAATAATAATAAAATTTGCTAGAAGTAAAAAATTGGGCATTACCTCTTGGTAATGGCCAACTTCATAGTTTAGGATTACTTCATGGTAATGGGATAAAGAAGGGACAAAATACCATGTACAAAAGAGGTGAGAATATCATGAAAGATATCAATATTTGTATACATTATTTTGATAATGAACTAAATCACTTTTGAACTTGATTCCAACTTATGGAAAACAAAACTTATAAAATTGTATAATATACAACACATACTTCTTGTATAGAGTGCGTATTGTGGTAGAATGTGAAAGAGACTTATCTATTATACTTCATGGGAGTCTCACCAAGACCAATGCTTATAAAATAATGTCCTTACTAAAGAATCACATGCTAAAATCACATTTAAAAAAAAATGGATTAGCATATGGGAAAGATATTAGACTTTGTCTGTGCATGTGTTTAGTGTTTGTTGAATTCGCAACTCACCACATAGTGAACTTTTATTATCCTCTCATGGACAATAGAATGAGGGAAATGTAACACACTTTGCCTTGTGGTGCATCAAATAAAGCTTGCTACCTTCCTTCAGTTCCTTGTCATTGTGAAATTTTACATGTACATTCTAAACTCTCTTATCTTTCATTGAGTAAAGGCAGCATTTCAAAATATTCTCACAAAGATATGCTCCTTCAAAGTGCGGTGCCCTCCATTAGAGAAAATTTTAGGTCTTCAGCGGGCTGCTCCACAGCCCTTCAAAGTACCCTGAAATTTGTTGTTTTTTGTTGAAAAAATTGTTTTTTCCCTATTCCCGCCTACCTGAAATTACAGTGATAGTGGCGCATAAATTGAGTTTTATGAGTTAAATTTTTATTTATTTATTTATTTATTATCTTAGTTTATTTTTAATCTTAAATTTTTTTATTAAAATAAAAATAAAATCGCAAAAATCTAACTATTTTGGAGTGATAGACCAAGATTTGAAATAACTTGGTTTGTCACTCCGGAGCACGGCTGAAATTTTCATAATTTCTAATGCATAACTCCATTGACTCAAATAAAACTTCAAACTCAAATATCTCTTAAATCCTGTGGTCAAACAATTTGAATTTTTTTGAGGTGTTCACTCTCAATGTGAACTTCAAGATCATGCGGTTACATTCTATCCGATCTCAACAAAAAATGAGCTAAAAAATTTGCTCAAATTCTTGGCAATTTTGGTCAATTTTGAAAGTACACCTCCCTTGAGTTATTAGGGGTTTACTGCTTGCATTCCCAGGGTGCAAGTCATTCCTCCGCCAACAACAACAAAGTCTGATCGGCACAACAAACTGTTGGGAATGTCAAAATGGATCTAGGAATGCAGCAAGACAGCACGTTTTAAGAGAAGATGAGTGTCAGACTTAGAGTGTTAGCATTAGAGTGCTGTTAGCATTCGCACATAGTTCGGTAACAACTTTTCTGGGTGCATTTTCGCCACACATTTTCTGGTGAATTTTATTTCAACAGCGAAGAGAAAACTGAACCAGGACGCCAAACCTCAAGTCACCAGGAAGCAAACGTTGACAACTTTTTTACGCAAACGACAACTTTATTTACATCGATGGTTCGCAGACATCGAACAGCCTCATGCAGAGCGCCACATTCGTCTAAAATTGCTAATCATACATTCATAATCTCTGATGGATCGATTGCATACACCAGGCACCTTCCGGGAGCTACTCGAAGCCCGCATTTTTCTTGCGCTGCACCTTCTTTTCGTAACAGGAAAAGTGGCTTTGTGGTGGACTGGACGGAGAGTTGGAGTGCATTTGGGCGTTCCATGGAATTGGGTATGACCGTGGGGAGATATCAGCGGCTGAGAAACCGGCACGGCGGAGCCTGGGGTTTACGCGGTGCAGTGCACTTCGCCTCAGACGTCACAAACCTAGAAGTTAACGGAGTTTATTCATTAGGGTATTAATTAGGCTTCATTCAAGTTGCAGGAATGGATAGACCGTATTCCAGGCACTTTGGAATGGAGTCTGGACAACCCTAGTTCTTCGAGGTCTGATCTGATCGCGAAGTCAAGTGGCATGTGAAAGATCTTATGCTGGGTGCAGCTCGCAGGTCTAGCGAATTCCCATGGGTGACGGGGAAAATACTAGCTGTGAAACGCAGATAATCGGATTAAAATTGTTAAAGGTCTTTCACTCTTACTCACTAAAATGACGTGTTCCAGGCGTTTCAGAACGCCAACTCTCTCACATTCAAGTGCTCAGAGAAGTAGTAACTGGAACTGGTGTACATCTCAGGAATTAGTCGGAGGTTAGGACTGTAACTGCTCCGTTTCTACGAGTTTGAGAACTTCTTGAGCAACAGACTGAGCGAGACCTTCGACCTTCTGCCTCTCTGGAATGGCAATCGGGAGCGTGCCCATATTATAGTACTGTTCTGTACATGGGGATTTGAGTGACAAATTGGCCACATGCTGGAGCCCCTGCCGGACCTTCGACTTATGAAAAACTAATGCTGGTCTGTCTCGTAATGACGGACTTGTATCGACCTGTTCGAGTTTAGATCATTCCATCCCATTCTTAATGTGAATCGGAGAATTAATGAACGTGATCCAGTCGCGCATTCCAACTTCGGGAAGGACGTAACAATTTGAAAACTTATGAAATCACTTTTCGATTGTCCATTGGACCACTAAGATGAGACACGATCTTGAAACTAGGCACATCTAATGGAGAGGGGACACGTCGAAGTGTCGAACCGTCCAAAGTACGTGGCCATTGTAATTTGAAATCTGTGGTCCGGCATTTCCAGGAACTCCAGCCTGAATGCCTGATGTGGACTTCGTTAACTTTTTTTGGTCAAGCAACCATAAAAGGGTTGCTTTTACAAGGAAACGTCACATCCTCAACAGTATGCATGGAACCCGATGTGGAATTGAACTTGTGGGATTGACCGATAGTTGACAGAAGGAGATAACTGTTCGATGCTTGATCGAAAGGTACTGTTCGCAGGGAAGCAACCTATTTGTAACTTCTAAGATTGAGACGACGGTACTGTACTGTATATACAGTATATGGTGAAGCCGGAAATTTTGAAGTCTGTCACAGAGAGATTTTCTCTGGTTCCCGGGTTGCCATTCCAAGTTACATTGTTGCGAACAGGAAAAATCTGTGCCACGTACTGACTTCCCTAATAGCCGCTTTCCCCTGAATTCCCCCTGTTCCTAACTGTGCAACCTCATCTCAGGGGGAACTTTCGATATTTCCGTACGATATATAGACGAGGATAGCCATCCTCTTGAGTTGTGTCGATAACAATGAGTTCCTGTAAAGCCGAAAGAAGTCGATGGAGTGAACTAGTGAAGGGGAATAAGCTTATATGAACTAAATAACTCAAGGAGCTCATAAATGAAAATTCCGAGATTTATTAGCAGAGAGATCACACCAATCTCAACAAGCGAATGGACTGATTTCTCTCTGAGACTCTAAGTTTGGACTGCCAAGACCCAAATGGAGGCAACTACAGTATTAAGTTATTGTCCGCTCATCAGGTGTGATTTATGATTTCCAGGGTCAACGGGACACGTGCTGCACATCCAGGTGCGGCTACACGGCATTACTAATTTAAAAATTTGGAAGTTTCCAACTGGTCCCGGCTTGGAGCGCCACCTGAGGTTCAAATTAAGTAAAAAACTCGTTACTGAGAGGGATTTCTGCTCTGACTTGGTTTCCAAAGTTACAAATTTCAATCAATCTTTACTAATTTCATGTTCCGCGCAGCACTCTGTTACTTTATCTTTTATTGGCAGTGTCCCATAGGGCAGACTGGGAGAGAGCCAGGAGTGCAGTCGGTTCCAGACGGACCATCCCAACTTAGTGAGACTCTACTTTCCTAAAAGACCCGTTCACACTTCAAGAACATGGAGTATACATCTCCTTCTTCCGCCCCGTTGTATATTTCAGTAGTAAAATAATCTCCATTTGTTAAAAAATAAAAATAAAAAAATAGTAAAATAATCATTTCTTATTTCGGAGTATAATTTTTGTATTTTTTATTATATTAGATATCAATAATACAATAAGGTATTATTAACCCCTAAAATTCTTTATCATTTGGAGTTCCATAGGTATAGAAATAGTTATTTTTCATCAAAAAATTTCAATGAAAATATTAAAAAACAATTATTATTGTAACTTGAGATTTTAGTCTCACAAAGTCACAATCTTTTTTTTATGATTGTAGAACACATAAAAAAAGCTTCAAATTCAATTTGTAGATTAGTAGAAAGTGTATAATTTTTTACTTTTCATCCACCATGTGCATGTGGGATTACCTTAAGTCCTTAATTTCAAAATTAAACAAAAATTAAAGGATATTGAATTTAGTTTGCATCTTTTAATATGATGTAAAATTGTAAATGCTAGGGTTAGAAACAAGCATACCAATAATACATAATTTATTCTTTTGCAAGTGCATAATTGATCCAAATTTGTATAATGTCATATTTAAGACTAACAAAATATGAGAATAATTTTTCTACTACCATGTCTATTATTATCTTAATCTCTTAGCTAGTTAGCTTCATATATATATATATATATATATATATATATATATATATATATATATATATATATATATATATATATATATATTAATAATTGATTTATCTTCTAAAACTATGTTATACAATTATGATTATATTCAACAAACAAAAGAAGTATTCTAATTTTTTCTAAATTAATAAAAATTATTATTATTTCTCACTCTAAGACTAATTTTTTGTAAATACGAATGTTGATATAAGCCATTTAACCCTACTTTTAAATTGATGTAATGAATTATTTTTGGCACAATTTACTTTAGAAATATAAAAATAATTCTCTTACCAATTTTTTGATTAAACTAAAATTTATTAAAAAAATCATTTTCAAATATTAAAACTATTAAGATTTTGTCAATCAATTGTGCAATGGATTAATGGTTAGATTTAGCTTTAGAAGGGTCATTTGAATGGAATTTAAATCGCCTAGGGCCTGGAACCTACTAACCAGCTAACCTAGGTCCTTGGGATGTTAACACCATAAATATAAAATTATTATTTAAAAAACATTATACAATTTTTATTTCTATTATTATTATTACAAGAATACAAGAATAATTTTCTAATGATTTCAATATTTTTATGTTACATTACCAATTTATTTCTACTTCTTACTATAAAAATTATAAAAATTATAAAAATTCTATTTTTACACATAAATCATTTGAAAATTTTCTTGTTGATAGAATGATAGATACTTTTATATGATATACTTGTACTAATAATGAAATATCAATTTGAAATTTGCTCATAATTTAAAAGATTGATTTATACTAAAAAATAATCTTTGAATATGGAAAAAGTTTAGAATTATATGGTCACCTCTACTATTTGATCAAATAATTATTAGTTTCAAATAATAATGTTTGAATAATGCTAATGGCCACTACTTCTACTACATGATCAATCAAAGTGGCCATTTGAAAATAATTTCTAGTTTATTTTTAACCACTATAGGATGTAAGATCGTACTTTCATGTGCCAAAATTGGTCAGGATTTACAAAAAAGACAAAATGTTTTCCAAAAGTCTATATGAAATACACAATATTTGCAAGAATGAAAATGAAAAATTAGAATAGTTTGTTGGCAAGATTACAGTGAGATGCTTAAGGTTTAACCCCTAAAGGACCATTGTCCCTACGGGGGACAAATGCGTTTTTGGGCAGGTACCTACGGGCTGAAATTTTCTCCTGATTTTTTGAACCTTTTTTTGGAGGTAGAAAAATTGATTAGCTTCAAGGGAATATAATTTTTTTTACAATCGGTGCCCGGGAAAAAAAGTTATGACCATATAAGCTCAAAACAGGCTACGGGGGGCAGCTCGGGCAGCAAAAAAAAAATGGACAAAAATTTGAATTTTTTTTTTAATATTTTTTTTCTCATAGGTTATATTTTTGGCTATCTGGAAAGCTTTGATTCATTTCATTTGACTTTGGTATGAGGAAGTTATGGACATTCTTGTTTTCCGGGCAGTTAGAGCATCTTCTTGAAAAAAATAACTTTAGGCTTCATTTCTGAATGCAATTTTTCAAATTTTTCAATTTTCTTTTTTTTGCATGGTCTGATTTACTTGTTAGAACAATCCCACCATTGGGATTAGTGCATTTTAATTCCATCTAAAATATATGAATATTTTAGATTTTCCTTCTATCTCGTACCTACATCTACTTAACAATTTTTTTAAGAATGATAATTAAGTTTTTTTTGAATTTTTTTTTTCCTAGACTCTCAACTCAATTCTCCACTACAAGCATTAAAAGCTCAAAACTCTGTAGTGCAAAAATTTTAAGTTAAAAATGTTCAAAGTCAAAAAATCCAGTCCCGCAATGTGTTGAAAAACTTGTTTTTTCCACTTTAAACATAGATATCTTGCAATCTATGCGGTCAAAAATTCTGAAATTTTTTCCACACTTTTTTATACTAGTTAGGTGTAAGATCCTACGGTTAGATGTGAAAAAAAAACAATTTAATTTTTTTTTAACTCTTTGCTACAGAAATGACAGTTTTAAGTGTTTTTTGGCAGAAAAAAGGCCTCGGTCCTTTAGGGGTTAAGGTTGCAATGGAGCATCAGGTGGGTTACCGAACGTGTCCATCGGACGGATAAATTGGATGGGTCAAGGTTGCTAGATACGTCATATGTTTGTCAAGTAGATAAATCAAGGGATCCACTCAATATATTTGGATCATTGTACAACAAGGGAGAGGTTCTATGCATACACATGAATTTGAGTTTTTTCCTACAACCACCTAAAAACTTATGTTAACCTTTCAAAGTCCTTGGTAATAAAGTAGATGTAGATTTATAGCTTATTGAGAAAAAATATGGCATGCAAATACAAGATGATGTACTAGTAGACATAGACATCACATCTTCATTTTGCAAATATTCTATTTGTTTTCATCTCAACATCAATTCATTCCAAACCTTGCGCAATAATCATAAAAAATAGACATTCCACTAAAATGACAATATTCCACAAACTTGGCACTTTCAAGTTTAGACCATCTGGTCTAAAATGTGAATTGGTCCTAGATTTTAGACCATGTGGTCTAAAATCTATACTAGTCCTAGAAAATGAATGAAAATATAGTGGAAGAATATTGCCATTGTAACGAAATATCCATTGAAACACCAAGTCATCATACAAGACACATTCCTAAAGAAAAGATAAGAATCACTTAGGCTTGGATGTCCTTCATCCATTTCCTAAAGCTCCCAAAATAACTGCTCTTGAAAACATTTACAATCCAACTAGTGGATGGCAAGTTGCCAACTTTCAAGAAATAGGAATGAGACTAACTTCCATGTACAGTAGAAATCGGATATCAAAATCAATGTCCTAAAATTAGAAACTTGCTCCCCCACTTTTCAAGTACTTCTCCCTAACTATCATGTCGGCAAACTATTCAAACTCCTCCCTCGCAAATATTCCTTGGAAATATTGCACACTTCCATGCACCGGAATCGAAAAATGGTTTGGTTATTGAAAGTTTTCCGATTCAGGCCACATCGAAGTCCGGCCTTAGAAACCTACTACTTGACAAATTGAAATTTAGTAGGAACTATGATGCGCTACAACAAACGCAGTGACCAGCAGAGCACTCCTGCACTCACTGGGCTGCAAGTGAAGCCTGCGTGCAATCAAACTGAACGATCCATCCATCCAAACGTTACCAATACTTTCTCTCAACACAGTCATGCAAAAAGGTACACAACCGTACTGATGGGGTACAGTGGCGCCAGTTTGCCGGTCTGGACAACCGGGACTGTTGAGCTTCGCCCCACTTTCCCGGACGCAAGTTTCGCACATGACTGGCGTTGACGATGCGAGGGTTGGTGGAAATCAGGGCTTCGATCAAGTCGTCGACCTCCCTCCAATTCCACCGCTCCACCCGTAATCAGGCGCCGGACCACGCATATATAAGCGCCAGGGCCCTCCTACAATCTCTCATTCTCAAGTCTGGGCTTCCCGTACGTCGAACCTTCCACCCGTTCTCGTGCTCTTGCGTGTCTACTTGGTGCTAGTGCAACTCGGTCGTCTCGAACCCATGTCAACTTCATGGTAGCCTGCTAGCTGCTAGCCCATCTTCAGATCCTGGCCATCTGAAATCAGCGTTTCCTGACTGCATCTGCTTCGTGTAAGTTGAATCGTCTCATGAAGTGCAGTCCTGCTGTAACCAGTGTCGGAAATTGGTTGTTGGTTTGGCTGACTCTGTCGTTCATGAAAGAGCAGGACAATGTAGTGCATTGCATGGCGTAAACTGGTGGCAGTAGTGGGGTATGAATTGAATGAGGATTGCAGGTCTGCGTACGTATCGGCGTCTTGGATTTTATGATCGTATGTTCGTATTTGTTAGATTGGTATGTTTCAGAGTTGCGAAATTCTGATATTCATTCAAGTGATTAGAGCTCGAGCACAGCTAGTGTAGATCTGATCAAGGTTCTAGTTAGGCGAGTTCAGCTGCACTGAATCTAGCTACTATTGAAGTGTTTGAGGTTTCATGCTAGCTGTGGAGCTCGTTTTTTTCGAAAAGATTTTGTTTCATTCGCGTGTGTGTGTGGCAGTGACATGTCTACTTCAGTCGGAATGAAGCTCGTGGTGGCTATTCTCATGGTGGCGCTGTGTTCAGTACCATCAGTGTGGTCCATAGCCGTTCCATCAGCATGGTCAAGCGACGGCCACATCACATTCTACGGCTCCGCCAACGGCCAAGGAACACAGGGAGGCGCATGTGCGTATCAGAACACTTTCGCATTGGGGTACGGGACCATGACAGCGGCACTGAGCACTCCTCTGTTCCTGGGCGGAGCGGGTTGCGGAGCTTGCTACGAGATCAAATGCAAGTTGATCAAGGAAACCAGCACTGCCAAGAACTGGTGCTACAGCTACTCGCGCTCCATCATCATTACCGCCACCAACTTGTGCCCACCCGGCTCTGAAGGCACATGGTGCGACCCTCCAAGACATCACTTTGATCTCCCCATGCCCGCTTTCTTAACCCTTGCGAAACAACAAGGCGGCGTGGCGCCTGTGTACTACAGGCGTGTGCCTTGCAGCAGGAAGGGTGGAATCCGGTACACCCTGGGAGGCAATGCTTGGTTTTTCATGATCCTCATTCACAATGTCGCAGGTGCTGGGGACGTGGTTTCTGCAAAGGTGAAGTGCCCCACCTCAAAATGGCTCCCCATGTACCGTAACTGGGGTGCATTGTGGACTGTTCAGTATCAATTGAAAGGCGCCATGTCTTTTCAGCTTACGCTCGGCAATGGTGTCGTGGTGACCACCAATAATGCCGTGGGGACTGGATGGAAGTTCGGTCAAACCTGGGAGGCCGACAATAACGCCTAATAAAGAGATTAGGATTAGAATTGGGCGGTTTCAGGATTAGGATGCGTCGCATCAGCAATTACCATCTAGATCATTGTAAGTGGTGCGGGGAGATTGATTTAGTGAAACGATATCTCCATGGCGCATAGTCGAGGAGATCCATGTAGGCTAGATTTTCTTCAGTCTTGCTCTACAATATTATTTAGTTTTATGAGTTATGGGGCAATATATTGTATTTGATAAAAATGGCGGAGCAGGCAGGCAGTCTGCCGCCTTAATTTCAGCTAATTTAGAGTTGATTTAATTGCGTAATCAGCAATCTTTGTATATTGCGCCTACTATGTGATACGATACATATAGCTTACTATTCTTAACATTTGATGTAGCTGATTATGTGATTAACTATGGAAGTGTTAACTTAAGCATGCATTTGAGTCTTTTTCTGTCTAAAATGCATGGATGACTAACCATTCTGGTCGCAGTAGTCAAGATATAGATGCCGTCTTTGTTGAAACGCATGTAAAGGTTAGTAGTATTCCGTATTTCGGTGAATAACGTCTTTCAGACCGACAAAATCGTGAGTTCTAAGTGCCTCTAGAACTCTGAAAAGTAGAACTGGTATAGATCTGAGCTATTGGCGGGCAACTGAAACTGCGCCAATGTCTCTGAAATCCGCCATTTCCACGAAGACGAAGTTAAAGCAACATATGTACTTCGGCAGGACCTTATTAGTGACTTCCCATGTTCCATGATCCCTTAGATTCGAAGACACGAACAGTACGTTAGTGATCGACTTTTGAATGAAAATGTTTGAAATTCTGAAACTGGAATTGAACTTATGATTAGGTTTGCGAAGTGCTCATTAACTAATTTTGTGCTAGCAAGGCAGTCAAGGCTCCTATCATATTTGTTGTCAACAAATGAGCAGTGTAGTACGTGAGTATGGAGTTAAGCAAGAAGAAGAACCGTGACTGAAACTAATTGTTCTATAGATTCATGTTAAATCGTTAATTTCCTTGACTACGTCCAGGAGCATGCGACTTGACAGGTGATAACATGAGTTTGGAACATGATTTTGGGGAGTATCTGCCTGATTTTAGGGTCCAAGGCTGGTGGCAATAGACGGCGCTATGTTTAGGAAAATACTGTGTACTGTTTGCAGCAGTTGTTTACTGGTATATTTTTTGGTACATAATTAGGCTTCCATGGACCCTCGGCAGACTAATTAAACCACCAAAATATGAGGCTGGGAATCCGCTTTGAAATCTTGTAATTCGGTGGATAAACAAATTAAATTTTTTTTTTCTTTCTACAATTCAAAGTATTCGTTCAATTCACCATTTCCAAACTGAAAGTAAAAACTTAAAAATTCAGCTTAAGGATGATGAAACATAATTTAGAGTGAAGTGACGGGAAAAAAATTGTATGCAGGGAACTTGTTCCCTTGGTTCGATTTACCTTTCCCCTACCAATGGAAATTGTCCATGATGTGTTTGTTTTGTTTTGTTTATTTTTTGAAACAAATGGAAATCAATTGTCCATGTGTTTCAAGAAAAAAAAACCCACCATAATTTAGAGTTGATCGCTCGGGTAAGTTTAGATTAATTGATTGTCTGGAAGGCTCCCAATTTATTTTTATTTTTTTAACAAATGGAAAATATGATATGAAAGTAACCAAAAAAGAACAACAGCCAAGCCTGAGTTAGCAAATGAAGAGATAAAGAGTAGAAAACAAAGAAAAAACAAAAACAAACAAAAGCTATACATAAGAGCAAAGAGGAAGACCCTTTCTGTTCCAAATGATGGTAGCACCACTCATGTTGGCTAACACTGGAAATTGAAGCTAGATACTATCAAACTTAGCCCAAATGATATCAATATATTGAGGTTGTTGATGGACACTAAGTTGGGCCTTCAATTGTGTTGTCCTACCCAAATCCAAAAGGACGTTCCACAATTTATCTTGCATGAGAGTTGGAGGCCATTTGCTCTAGAAAAAAACATTATTATTACGAGAAATCCATATAAGCCATAGGTAGGATCCTCTAAACCTCCATTATTTTGACAAAATTGAGAGGGCTAAAATTGACCAATCTTAGAATCTTAGGTTGCTTGGCTATAGTGTTTTGCAAATTGCAACAAATTTTCATTTGTTTCCAAATTTAAAATTTTAAAATTTTAAAAATTAAATTGTAACACTCAATTGCAATGTTGTACAAAGATTTGAAGGTGAGAAGACAGTATAGATTTAAGTTTCTTGAACAAATTTAAACTTTGGACAAAAAATTTCTGACTTTGATACATTTGACATTTTTCAAGGAGGATTGCTTGCAATGCAAATCTATAACATTTAGAGCTTTGTAGAGATGAATGCTACAATTTTTTACCAAGAAAATCACATCAATTTAACGAAATTGACTACAATATCAATATGAAAAGATTTATAGCCATTAGAGTTCTTTATAATCCATGGCTGCATAGGAATATTATTAATTGTAGGAATTATTTACCCTATATATGAAAAAAGCTTAAACTTCATTTTTTAAAACTTGAGTACAGGAGAACATTATATTACTAGTTTGAATATTTCCTATCCTATGCTTGGAAAATCTATTAGATATGAAATTTTTTATGCCATGTATAGAAGCACTTTTAACTACTATTGCCAAATGAATGTCCTACACATGTTCAAACTAGTTTAATAACATTGACAATATAATAAAGTGCCAATATTGTAAATATTTGGCAATACAAAAAATTAACAATCACCTTGCAAATATGTCTTTGTTGTGAAAGCCATGAGGTTGGACTGAGGGACCTTGGCCTCTCTTTAAAATTAATAAAGCAAATCAAAGGAAAATGGAGGGTACAAAGAACTGCCATATACCATCACCTGAGTTACAAAACAACAATGTCCATTCTGCATTGAAATCATTTTGAATACTAATTAACTTTTCCTTATTTGTGGTGACCGAGTTGAAGTGCTTCCGAATGGCCATGCAAGGTAGAGATCCACGTCGATCTAAGAATCCTTTGTAAACTGATTTCTTGACTAGCATATTGTCTGTTACAACATGTCTTTGCTACATCGATTCAATTACAAAATCTTGACCACCTCACCAAAATGACTATTTAGGATGGTTCAAACTATTTATCACAAGGACATACTATGCAACATCAATTATAGTTATGGCATTATAGCATTTGTGGACTTGTGGTATGCAAGGATGGCATTGAAAGATTGCTCATACTAATTTCATACTAACCAATTATTCACACATACTACTCCGTACTAAACAACCATTTCGGTGTGCACCCCACCTGTGACCAACTTCCAAATGACTCCACAATCTCGGATTGTGGACCACCCAAGTTGGAGATCTCCTGCATGAAGGATCTGGCCACTGGAACCGTGCAAATTTTCAAATCAGAGGCTCGGGCATGTCCTCAATGGTGCTCGATCGATCAACAGCCTGTCACCCTCAACCTTTGCAAATTGAATACCTTTTGCGTTGTCCACGCCAATCTTCCTCTTGTCTCAATCACAAGCGGAGACATTCGCTTTGGCCTCGGCTGCCTTCGACTCAAGTCAAACGCTTAATGCTGCTTTTGACATTGTTATTACCGTTCCCTTTTCATAGCTGTCATATAACTCTTTTTACCCTTACAATTATTAAACAGGGATACTCAGTCCATTCTTGGGCGCGAAAATGCTTTGAAAACGCCGATAAGGAAATACATCTCAAATGCATGGTTGCGCGCGGAGGCATAGTTATGAACGGAACAGTCTGAACTCTGGAAAGGGTGCACGTGTTCCTTCTTGTTTCTAGAAGTGTCTAAAAATGAGCGTGAACTCGAGGTTTCTTCCTGAAGATGAGGGCCTTAGAAGAGCGTCCATTTCAGGTGAACTAAGTGCATGAATTTCCTTATGGTTGTTTATTACTTTCCCCCGTTTCTCACAAACAATGCATAGGAAGCTACTCTATGAACATGCAACGCGACATAAGCTCCCTTTGTTTGGAAAAAACAAAAGAAAGACAGGAAGAAATGATTTTTTGTTGTACTCCGTATGTTGCTACGTTTCTGTTTCTATTGTACAGTACATTTGCATTGCATTTGTGATGGAACCGTCTCTGAATGAGGGGGAAATGTCAACCCTGAGCTTGCAGGCCACACGCCCGGATGCAATCCTCACAGAGCAAAAGAAAATTCAGAGGAAAGATCGATCAACAGTGGCCTAGAGTTGAGTTTAGGTTTTAACTGAAAGTTATTTATATTTATAATTTACAAATTTGTTATTTTATTTTATATTGCCAGAAATGAAAACAAGTACAGTAGCTACACTTCAAGAGACTCTACTCCTGCAATATTGGCTTGCTTTTCGAGTGAGGTAAGGTATCTACAATAAGGTAACTACACCTAATTTCGACCGCTTTCTGAAACCGCATGGTCTAGATTCTTGCCTAAAATGTATTTCCACTATAATTCATGAGCTCGGAGGGGTCACTTAGAGTGTCCATTAGAAAACACGTGCGAACAAAACTTTGGACCCCCTATATTATATCTTAAAATTTAAATAAAATGAAATAAAAAAAATATGACTAGATTTTCCTACTTCAAAAGTTTATGTTTTGAATTATTGATATTTTTATTTGTTAATGATAATTAGTTACAAATTTTTGAAGTAATTAGATACACTGTACAACTGAAAAATAACTTTCACACCCCTATATTATATCCTAAAAAATTGTCTAAAAAATGAACAAAAAATTCCTAAAAATAGCTCTCTATTGAAAGTTCATTTTGAGTTGAGTATTGATGCAATGGTCATCTGAATGTGATCTCTATAAATATTTGAGTTGAAAAACATGCCATTTTAGGCCATTTTCAACCTCTTGTACAAATCATTTCAACTATTATTTTAGTTTGAAATTTTGGCAATAGAAACCTATAGTCATTATTAAGCAACCCTCAAAATTTTAAATTGAAATTATAGTTCATTAGAAACCACTTGTTCGCACGTGGTTTGTAGTAAAATACTAGGTGCCCCCCCCGAGTTCATGAGGGTCTATGGTTGGTTGCCCTGAACGGCCCTTTTTTCAGCATATTAGAAAATTCATAGATTATTCAGAAGGTGTCCAAAAGATGCATTCTAAGTGTTTAATCTAGAGTCTCTTTTATGGGCAATTTCATTAAAATAGCGATATTATTTTAAAATGGCATGAAAACGGTTCAGAACAGCCGTTCGAAATCTATATCAGTCCTAGATGGTTCAGAACGGCTGTTTTGAAATCTATACTTGTCCTAGATGGTGAAAATGGCACACTTTCAAAGTGGTACTTGGAATACCACCATTTGAATGAAATTGCCCATCTTTTGACTATTAAGACTCTAAGGGGACCTCACAAAAAGGTTATCAATATAATAATGTTAAACATGCTTAACTACTTAACTATGCAATTTTAGGTGTAATTATCTTAGAGAAACTTTGGTAAGGTAGCTTCTATTAATACAAAGACTCCTTTCTTTTTACCCATAGTTAGTTTTTTCATTCCAAAAGAAGTAACTATAAATACTAACTAAATACAATGTGGAAGGGTTAGTGAAAAAATTTAACTGTAAAGTAGGCCTAACAAAAAAACAGAATACAAATACAAGCCTTGCCACCACTAGGGGGTGATTGTAATAATTAAACACTTGTCCTATTTTGCATCACATTATGCATGCTGATTTGTTTTTTGGCCATAATTTTTGCATTTGGGTTCCAAATAACTTAAAATTTATAAGTAAGGTACTCATGACTATCATACACCTTACCTAATTTTTTTTGGCAATTTTCAATTTTTTTTACTATCTAAATAGCCCAATTTTATGTCACACTTGCCAATTTGGAGATTTTTACTACTAGTTAGTATCCAAAAAAACAAATTTCAATCTGAAATTTAGAAAAGATGGTCATCTAGTAGACTTGTAGGTACTATCTAAAGGAATTTTAAAAATAATTAATTGTATGTGGTGTAGAAGTCCAAAAAGTGAACTTTTTTTTGCCTGCATTTTGAATCATTTTGGTGAAATTTTTGGTGAATGACCATCTTCATAGAGTTGTTACAAATGGCCAATTTATTTATTTATTTTATTTTCCTATTTTAACTATGTAAAACATCCAAGTATCTATTCTTTTAGATTTGGCACTTTTCTAGTTCTCCTATTTAGAGAACTTTTCTATCATGTATTTCTTTCAATGGTTACCTTCATCTTAAAGGTGTAAATATTATTCATATTTTTATATAATTTTAAAATTTATTCTTTTAATTTTATAATACTAAAAAAAATCATAAATCCAATTCAAAATGTAATAAAATCAATAGGTGTTTCTTGCAATCACCCTAGATGATGACAACACCATAACTCATCCATAGTGGATCTAGTCCACGTCAATACTTAGCACAAGGAAAGGCCCAATGCTCTTAAGAAAAACACCATTCAGGTGATTGCAAGAAACACCTATCTTATTTTGTCACACCCATGCTTATTTATTTATTTGCCATAACTTTTGTTTTTTGACTCCAAATGACTCAAGATTTATGGATAAGGTACTCATGCCTATTATGCACCTTGCCTAATTTTTTTCATAATTTTCAAAAATATTTTACTATCCAAAAATAGCTCCCAATTTTATATCACACTTGCAATTTAGAGGTTTTTAGTACTATTTAGTACCCAAAAAAACAAATTTCAAGTTGAAATTTGAAGGGGATGGTCTCATCATTATAAAAAATTGCAAGCCTCAAGTGGGCCGCTCCAGAGCAACTAAAAGGACCCTACGATAACATTTAAATTTGCTTAATGACTATTTTTTCCCCTATAGTCATTCACCTTGCACCACAACGTCGAATGATTGTTAGTGGTTCAATATCCAAGTACAAGGCATTAAATAATCAAGGTTTAGGTATTGTAATGCAACTTAACCTTGATTATTGCATACCTTGTACTCTAACCAAGTTTTGGAAAAAAAATCAAATGTTGAAATTAGTCCAATGACATCTACCATCAAGAGTTTTTTTAATGGCAACGTGATAGTCACAATTCATTGATAATTGGTGGAAATGAAAGGTGAAGAGGTTGTTTATATAGAAGAATCAATTGTCCATGGTGAAATTCAAAGAATATGGGATATTTTGAAGAGAGATCACTCATAGTTCAAATTCAGGAATTGTGTTCAAAGTTGAATTTCAGACCTCATTTAGGCATAGTAGAATAATTTTTTTCAAAAATCTTTGAACTAAAAAAATGTGGAGATTTAATCTAGTTTTCATCTCCACAAATCCGTTTAAGGTTTAGAGCCTTCAACAAAAAATTATGGACAAAATTCTAAAAGGGTGTTTAAATGTCAAAGAAAATTTCCCTGCCAACCCTTTTTAGAATTTTGTTCATAACTTTTTGTTGGAGACTCTAAACCTCAAACGGATTTTTGGAGATGAAAACTAGTCAGATTGATTCTCCATATTTTTCATGGTCAAAATTTTTTGAAAAAAATTATTTTACTATGCCTAAATGAGGTCTGAAATTCAACTTTGAACCCGATTTCTGCGTTTCACTTAACTATGAGTGGTTGTGCTCCTATTAATCCTAATTTACATGTCCCACATGGATTGTTGTACCTACTACTATCCCTCTTGTATAAATATCTTCCCATTTCAAGTTCAAACTTATTAAACTAAGTGGCTTACAAAGCTAGTTTGAAATCATTAGTGTATCTAGTTTTTTTGACAATTATCATCAAAATCCACTTCATTTTGGTTAATTTGATTGAATTTGAATAATTACCCAATTAATTAGACCTCTATTACAGTCACATTAGTGAGTCTTGAAATCCTTTGCAAAATTCACACAATCTGACTATTCACTGTGGCTACATGCCTACTTTCAAGTAATAGACTGGTTGGATCACTTTGGAGGCCTGCAATTTTCTCTAATGTCTAGTTGACTTCTAGCTATTATCTAAAGAAATTATAAAAATAATTAAATACATGTGGTATGAAAGTCTTCAAAGTGAGGTTCTTTTTGCTTGCATTTTGAAACGTATAAAATATTATTTGGTGGCTCTTTTGGTAAATCAATATTTCCATAGAGTTGTTACAAATGAAATTTTCTTATTTATCTATTTATCTATTTAATTTTATTTACTATTTTTTACTAATTAACCCCTAAATGTTTTTGACTATGTTTTCACCAAAATCGCTCCAACACTGCCATTTCTAATACAAGTACCAAATTTTAGGAAAAAAAACATTTTTGAACACATGTAACCATAGGATCTTGTAACATGCTGACTTGAAAATACATGGTAAAAATTTCAAAATTTTCCGCCGTGTGGATTGCAAGATATTAGTGTTTGAATTGACAAAAACCCTTTTTTAGTCCCTGAGGAAAAATGGGCAACTGCCCTCACAAGGTCACATTTGTATGACAAAATGTCCAAAATGGTGGTTACTCTTTGGATTCATTCTTCAAGGCAAGTTTTCTATATGCTTGAAAAATTTCAAATCATTTGAAATGTACAACATATAGGAAAAAAATAGTAAGTAGAAAGAAGTAGAGAATGACTCAAAATACTAAATTGTCAAGAATTTAGTTATGGAATTGAAAAATTCCAATCTCAATGGTTGTAATGTTGTAATAAACAATATACATCCTATGATTTTTATTTTTTCAAAAATATTGAAAATTGAGTAAAATAAAGGACTTCAAAGTTTATTTTAAAGTAGAGATTTCATAACTATCTTACTACCCTCAAACTAAAACTCCTCATAATTTTTTACTCATTAATCCAAATGGACTGATTCAAAGCTCTCCATGTATATATAAATCTATAGAACCAATTTCAAATTTTTATTTTTCAAAAAAGTGATTTTTAAAGATTTTTTTTTGAGCTGCAGAGGCTGCCCGCCGATCGTGGAAAATGACATATCATGCAATAAATTTTTAACCATGTAGTCAAAAGTTATGAAAATTATTGGACCTTGAAGCTACACCTCGGGCACATCTTTTGTGAAAATTTTAAAGAAAAATAATAAAATTTCCATTCATAGTGAGCTGCCTAAAATCACTATGTTGCCAAAAATTGGTGTTTGGTCCTTTAGGGGTTAAAAGAGCAAAGTATCTATTTTCTTCAGATTTGGCACTTTTTTAGTTTTCGTACTTAGAGAATTTTTCTATGCACTCCTTTAGTGGTTACCTTCATCTTAAAGGTATGTACATTCGCCATATTTTTTAAATTTAAAAAAAAATAAAAATAAAATAAAATAAAAAAAATAAAAAATAAATATATATATATATATATATATATATATATATATATATATATATAGATTTAAGTACTCTAGAAAAAACATGAGTATTGTTTAAAACGCAACAAAATTGGCACATGTTTCTTGCAATTACCCATTCATAGTTCTAAGAGAACTCATTTTGGATTACTTGTGGGCTTGAGTGCTTGACTTTGAATTCAATAAACTTTGTTGAAGACGTTGAACTCATTTGTGTGAAATCCACTACTTTAGAATGGGCACAATGGATACGATAGTCTTTTTTTATGCAACTCACATTTTTATAAGACATGATTTTAATCACATATAATGCATTTTAATGCAATAGAAATTGTTATATTTGAATTTAGTTAACTAACTCTTTAGCATTGAAGAAAAGAATCCATGAATATAGCTTGGCATGCTAAGACACATGTCATAATTTATGACATTCTAGTCAATATTAAATCATAACACTAACTTGATATGTTTTGTTTCCTAAAAAGCTCATCCTTTATTTTAGATTGTATTAACTAATTGCTTTCTTTGTCTCCTTTCATTGTACTTCCCTCTCTACCGCAAAACTTTGACCTTATGTTGTCCACCAATCTCAAAATTCTCTTTCTTTGTGTTGTTTAGTTTTGTCCAATCTTTATCCATTCTCAAAGTAATTTGTCTTGGACAGTGACAAAGGCTTTGAATATATGTGCCAAGAGTTTTTATGTTCAAATTAAGTCTTCCTTGTTAGTTAGTCTTCTTTAATAGTTCTGAAATTGTTTCATTATTTGAGTCATAGAACTTGGATTAAAACTTTTCTACAAAATGTTTGGGTCCAATCTTTATAATTCATCCGCCATTTAGAGGTAGCCTAGTTTTCTATTAGTTAGAAAGTGTAATCCAAAGGGAATCAATTCTTGTACTACTCTATAGTGTGATTGACGATCCAAAATCAACCAAAGAACTCTCTCTTTCACTACTTATAGTTTTTAGTGGAAAAATCCAATTTTTGACAAAAAGATATAAAAACAATCAATCTTTTTTTGCAATCACCTATAAATAATTATTTTATAAATCAAATCATGATCATTTAAAATAAAATTTAAAGGATGTTCTATTAAAAATAAAAATATCCAAAAATAGTATTTTGATAAGATTTTATTTAACTTCAAAATTTAGTCAATACCAAAATATAGTTCTTTGAACATTTAGAGATTAAGTCATTATATAACATAAATCTAACATTAGAGAAAATTTTAACCCAAGGTTACAAAGGTTGTTTGACTGTATGAAAATATGCAATAGGAAAAATATTAGCCCAAACTAACTCAAAGAAAATTTTACTAGTGAAAGTCAGCTTATACTATGCGCCGTCGGATTTTTGTTTAATTCTTTTTTAAATAATTTAATTTTTATAAGTATATATATTTTTTATTTCTAATGTATGAAAATAATTCTTTCAAAACTAATCATTTAGAAGATGGTTTCACTACACTGAATAGGGGTATTAAGGGGACCCCATACTAATTAATCGACATTGCACACTATATAAATATCTACCTTTTCTGTACATCAATAGTTATTGAAGTGTCCGGGGGTTGTACATCATGTTTCAAACATCTACAGTTTTCCAAGATAAGTCCCTTTAATTTTTTGGTCCCCTTAATACCCCTATTCAGTGTAGAAGGAAAGAGAGACAAGTATAAATGGTACATTGGTACCCCTATAATGACCACCTGAGTGTTACACGTGTCAAGGTTTGGAACCTTTGGATATTACTTTATGGACATACTGCTTTATTTATTTTTGCTTAAGCCTCAAAAGTTTGATTTTTTTCATTTTGATCAATTGAAAATATTGTAAAATGAAAAAAATAAATTTACACGCATATGAAATCAAAATGATTAAAGAAATTTAATTTTTGGATATATTTATCCGTGTAAATCTAATTATTTTACATAATGCATAAATTTATGCCATTCATATCCAAAAATGGTATCAAAATGACATTATTTGATATTTCAATTTTCAAATGATTATTGTTGAAGATTTTTTTAAAACAAGATAAAAAATATTTTTTCAACTTCATTATTTATTAAAATGACTTCAAATTGTAAAATTGAGATGATTTTCTCTTATACATTATAAATATAGAAAGTTAAAAACTACATTTGATGAAATCATATTTAATTCTACTTAAAATTTGGACTTGTTTGATATATTGATGTGGGCTAAAAATCTAAAATTGTTGGGAATAAATACCTTTGATGCTACCTTAATTTGATTGTAACCACCTATCATTCATTGAAGCGTCAATTATTCAATGATATCTAATGACCTAGGTTAATATTTAGCTAGTTTTTTTTGCAACCTTTGGTGTCATTTAAATAAAAAACTTCCAAAAATAATAGATGTTGTCATGTTCTAAAGATTCAATTTCATGCTTCATTGAGGCTTGTATTTCATTGATTATCACCATTTTACCTAAAAGACATATTATATATATATGAAAAATAGAATAATTTTATAAATTAGTGATTTATGATTAAAATAGCATGTATTTTTGCCATAAATTTTACAAATAAATTAGCCAATACATTTCCATATCTCATTTTTGGACTACTATCAATTATGTGTTTTTTTTGGTTAATTCTTCCCTTTTAAATGATATAATACTTCAAAAGTTTATATCTTGAGTCATGTAGTTGTGTACAAATATTTTGAAATTATCAATATGCACTTGGCACACCTCCTTTTTGAATATTTTCTAATGTTACCAAAAGTATTATTAGTTTATTACTGACCATATTATTTCACATTTTCGATCAGTGTACAATCTCCGAGATTTGTATTAGAAAACACCAATTTTTAAAATATGTGGAATTCTACAACTTTTGTATGTTCTAGGTTGCACAATGTAAATGATAAATCCATAGCAATCCTATTTTTTGGAACAAAATTGTGCACTTAGATGAATGTTGAAATTTTTGCCACCTAGAATTGTGTCAATGTAACTATGTAAGTATCTAACAAAACTGACAGTTCAATGGCAAATATAACAAACACCAAAGATGATTCTTTGTACTTAATTGTAATCATTAGAGACCATTTGAGGTCGTTGGAAGGCCTTATACAGTGGCCTCGAGCAAGATAAATCTCTAGAATTTTGGGCGGGCAAGCTTCCAGCTATAGATGGGCAGCCATTCAGATGTCTACATCTCCATGCTACTGGTACTAAGCTACATCCACATGTCTCCATATGTGTCAACAGTGTCACACATGCTGCCAAAACTCCAGTCACGTCAAGTTCTTGCAGTGAGTAAATTGTTCGCACATTAGGACAAGTCACAAGTGGTACTCTCTTTGTTGGTTAAACTATTCATTTTGATGGTTAAAGTATTCATTTCAAATCCTTCATAGCTTATTATATTGAAGTTATTCAATCAAAAAGTGTTTATCCTTTGAGAATGCATACAAGGAACTCGAGCACAAGGCCATTGTCAACTGCCGTGCTTCCATAAAATAATTATAGTTTATAGACCCACAAATTGTCCACATTCCACCTAGGTTGTGGCCAAACCTTCCTCATTGGCCACACTCTTGGAATTCCACTGACATCATTGGCAGCATGGCAGCATTGGTGACATAGTGGACAACACAGGTGGCACCATCCTTTCTTCCACAAGCGGCTACCCACAAAGGACTTCCAGTGACCTCAAATGGTCTCTAATGCCATTTGACCATTTCTAAACCAACCACTACAAAGTCTTGCCTAAGACCTACAACCACTATTCATGATAGTCTAGCTAGGGTCAATACTAAATACACCTATTTTCATCACTTTGAAAATTTATAACTACATATGTTGTTCAAGAAATGCATGCTAAGAAAATCTAAAATCCTCTCTAGAGTCTAGAGTCTAGACTACCACCGAAATCCAACAAAATCTAAAATCACCCTTGGACTACCAACAAGATCCAACAAAAACCTACGTAATTTAACCTCTAAAAGATCAAGGCCTTTTTCCATCAAAAAACACTCAAAATTCCCATTTCTATTGCAATTTGCAAAGAGCAAAAACTTTGTAAATTGTTTTTCTTGGACATCTAATTGTAGGATTTTTTACTAGACTAGCATGAAAAATAGAGAATGTGCAGAAGAAATTTCAAGAACTTTGACCGCACAAATTGCAAGACATTTACGTTTAAACTTTAAACCCTAAAAGACCATTTCTTTCCTCAAGAGACAATTTGGGTACAAATATGTTCCTACTGTCAGGTTGTTACAAGAAAGAGTGTCAATTTCTTGACTGTTTTCGGCTAGTACTCCCAATACTATGAGCTTTTTGCATACAAATTTTTAAAAATAAAATAAAATAAGGATAATTAGTATAATACTAAAAATAGAATAACACCAAAATTTTAGACCTAAAAAATCTAGGTCAAAAGTTATTTTGGTAAAAGAGTGAGTTGAAATTTTGAAGAAAATACATACTTTGACGTTTTAATTTGTAAAAGACAAGAAAAATAATTTTCAAAGAAATTAAAATTAGACCATTTGGAAAGACTTCATAGTGAAGAGATTTCACCAAAAAATGATCTTGAAACCATTTTCAATGTTCAGAATTGTGCACGCAAGGGAGCCTTTTTGCATAGACGTCAACGACATAAAATAAATTATTTTTAAATTTCCCTTGGTAGAAACATGACTTATAACTATGAGAATAGACCATAGAAATTTCAGCTCTAAATCATTAAATTTGGGGACTTCATAGCACTCAAAACCTCTAAAATTCCAAACGTGACATGTTATGTTTAATTGATTTTAAATATAAAATTATTATTTTTAATTTTTGAATAATATGAGATATGATTACACTCAAGACAAACATCTCTAATAAAAATTTCAAATTTATACATGTCATGCTTCAGAAGTTATCGCAAAAAAAAGTTTCAGCAATCCCCCTATGGGTCATTGCAAGAAACACCTGTACTATTCTCTGTCACAATTGGAGTGATCTTGTTATCTTTTGCAATAATTTTTTATATACAAGTCCAATGAACATGAAATTTCAACAGATTGTGCCTAACTTGATGTTTATCAGATCTATTATTTTTTAGAAATTTTCAAAAATCTTTTTATATTTAAAAATCATTTATGTTAATTTGTCACACTTTGAGGTTTAGGGTTTTTTACTACGTTAGGAGTCCCCAAATTTAACAATCTAGAGCTGAAATTTTCATGGTCTATTTTCATGGTAGGAAAGCATATTCCTACCAAAGGGAATCTAAAAATATTTTATTTTGTGTCCTCCACATGAGTGCAAACAACACTCCTATTGCACGCAATTTTTGAACAATGAAGACGGTTCTAAGATCATTTTTTTAGTGAAATCTCATCATCATCAACTCTTCCCAAATGGCCAATTTTTAGTTTTTTTAAAAATTTCTTTTCCTATTTTTTATAAATTAAAATGTCAAACTATCAATTTTCATGAGATTTTGCACTTTTCTAGTTCTCCTACTTAGGGAATTTTTTTATGCTTTTCCTTCCTAGTGTACCTTCTTCATAAAGGTGTATACATTGGACATATTTTTTATATTTTTTAAAAATTGATTTTCTAATTTTAAAATACTCCCAAAAAATTCAGCAGTATTGTGCAAAACGCTACAAAAAATGGGGTGTGTTTCTTGCAATGAACCCTATGATAAATACCCATTACCACTCTTTCATGCAATGACCCTGTCTCAATTTGTTGTGAATTTTTTTGAAATTGTGTAGTTTTGCAAGAGCTTTGTAGATATACAATTTTTATTTCAATTGGTGTCCATGAGAAAAATTATGGCACAACAAGCCAAAAATGAAGATTGATGGGCAACACAAAAAAATCACAAAAAGTCAAAATAATTTTTTTTAAATTCCTAAAATATTATAAGTTTGTTTACACATGAAGCTTTGATTCATTCAATTTGAACTTGTGATGAAAAAGTTATAGACAATCTTAGTTTTTTGAGCAATCTCAGTGAACGTCTTATTAGAAAAATAATTCATAAGATTCATTTTTTAATGTAAATTTAACAATTTTTCAAAAAAATTGTTAGAAATGGTTAAATTTTCTTTCTAGAATAATCTCACCGTTGGAATTATTGTGTTTCAATTCCATCTTAAAGCTATTAATGGCTTTGTTTTTCCTTCATTCTTGAATTTATTTTTTATAGAGTGAAATTTAAGTTTTTTTTCTTGAATTTTTTTTTATAGATTTTCAACTCAAATATTCAGTATAGAAAATTAAAAAAATCAAAATTTATAGTACAAAAATTTTAAGTTAAGAAGATTTGAAGCCAAAAAATCTTCACATACAAAGTGAAAAAAAACTTGTTTTCTTCACTTTGGAGTTTGGATGCAAATATCTTGCAATCTAGGTGGTCAAAGTTTTTTTTAAATTTCTTCCATACATACTTGCACTAGTTTAGTATAAAATCCTACGATTAGACATAAAGAAAAAAAAAAAAAAAAATTTAACTTTTTTTACTCTTTGCAATAGAAATGGCAGTTTTGAGTGTTTTATTAATGGATGGTGAATTTCATTAAAATGGCGGTATTCCATGTGCCATTTTCACACCCTGACATCTAGGACAAATATACATTGCTAACATCTTGGTCAGTTTTAGATTTCAAAAATCCAGAACAAACATAGATATCAGACCTCACAGTCTGCAAAATCTAGGATTGGTATTGATTTCAGATATCTAGGATAAGTGTAAATTTCAAAAATCTAGTACTAATATAAATTCTGGTACAGAAAAAACAGTTCACACTATGCTAAAAGTGCCAAATTAACAGAATACCGCCATTTTAATGATATTGGCCATATGGAAAAAAAGCCTCGGTCCTTTAGGGGTTAAAGTGAAGAAAACAAGTTCTTTTCACCTTGGATAACTTGATTATTTAACTTGATAGGAACCATTCTCATTCTCAAATGCTCAATTGCTCTTACCGTCGAGATGAACCATATTAACGACCAAGCTACTAAAGTAGGTCTTTGCAAGTCATGGTCCTATGACATTTGCTGTCTGCCCTAGCTCTTTGGCTATTTCTTCCCTCAAGCTGGTGCTCCTCGGACTCATTTGCAGGCGCTCCAGTGCTGTTGTTGTTGTCTGTCGCTGTTGCTGCTGCAGCGCTGTTTGTTGTCGAGTGTGGACTGCTGGAGCTGAGAGAACGTACGTCCGGAGGTACGGAAATCCCTGTCCCAAATTCTTTTCCATGCTCTTAATTCTACAGTTTTTGTCTTTTAATTTGCCCAAACTTTTTTGTTTTCTGATATCAATTGCAAAGAACTTCAATTCCAAGAAAGGTTAAGCCAATCCTACAGACGTGCTACTAACATTTCTCTCTGTGAGTTTCTGGGTTCTGTGCATTCCGCAAGTCGCTTCTTTTCGATGAACTAGTTAAATTTGGTTCACCGGTGCAGTTCTGATCGGTCATTTCGGAAAGCTTGCAATCGGTGTAATTAAGCTAGCAAAGTAGCAAGGTGCTTTTCTTTTTTGCTGCAGTTAACCTGGCCGAGCCTAGCCTTTGAGGTGTTGCTCGATCTGTCAAGGGTTGCCATTTGCTTTTCAGTTAATTGAATTACCTTGTGTTGTGTGCTTTCTGTATGTTAACGAGAATACTCAGATAGTTCTCTTTTTAGTCGTACCTTTCCTTTGATGGTTCAGAGCGCAGTAGCGCACAAAAAGACGCTAGAATTGAAGTTTTACATGAATTTCTCGTTGCTAAGACCCAAGTTTTGCAATAATTCTGTACTAGCTATGTATTGCTAGCTATCTTTTTGTCCCACCGCCTGCATCATATCGACGATCGTCTTTTTCAGGTTCTTTTGGCTGTTGACAGGGTTACAACTTACAAGACATGCAGACTCGAGCCATGAATTCGCTAAACTTGGGCTTACACCGTGTCCGTGATAATATTCGTCGCTCTTCTAGCTTATATAATAATCGAATATGCTACTTTTAAATCTACCGGACTCTAAAAGCAGGTTCAGAAGTTGACTAACAATGCTTGCTTTTACAGTAGATCAAGTTCAGGGTACTAACCAGTAATGCCATGCATTAGTCTCGATCATATTAAGGCACGAACTGACCAAAGTGATGACATGATATATCTGGATGTTATTTCAGAACATGGCTACCGATCCTGCTGTTACCGGTCCTGGTGTTTGGCTTCAACTTGTGAAGCGAGAAGTGGAAAACGCCGGTATTGACAATGCTGGTGCCTCCAGTAATGGCTTTGCTGATCGCATTTTCACCGACCATGCTGATCACTCCGACACGAATAGTGAAGAAGACCTTGTTCTTCCTTCTCTAGAGCTCGACGTAGAAAGCGCCGGTATTGACAATGCTGGTGCCTTCAGTAATGGCTTTGCTGATCGCATTTTCACCGACCGTGCTGATCACTCCGACACGAGTAGTGAAGAAGACCTTGTTCTTCCTTCTCTAGAGCTCGACGTGGAAAACGCTGGTATTGACAATGCTGGTGCCGCCAGTAATGGCTTTGCTGATCTCATTTTCACCGACTCTGCTGATCACTCCGACACGAATAGTGAAGTAGATCTTGTTCATCCGTCTCTGGAGCTCGAAATGGAAAACGTCGGCACTCACCGAGCTGGTTCCAATGATGAAGAAGAGCTCGTTCTTCCGCCGATCTCCGTGCCTCGGTACATCAATTCTATCTAGTGATTTAATTTCCGTTCTAGGAGCTAGTACTACTCAGACGCAACAAGTGTTAGAGTTTCCTGCATTCATAACCTTGCTGCATTATTAAACTTGCAGGTCGGTGGAGGACAACGGCTTCGGTGCACTGCATCTTGGTCCTTTGGAACTTATCAGGTACGAATCTCATGTTTTGTTGAAACGTTTTAGCGCATTTCAGAGTGCCTAATTAAAGGATTGGACAAGAGTCCAAAATTTAAGTCACGATAGAGATGGAAATATTTAATTTAATATACTGACTGCAACTTGTGAAAATGTTGTGAATGTTTCCAGGGAAGATTCGGAAGATGACAGTAATGTGACTCATATCTGCAGGTTTGAAATTAAGATACATTTTATAATTATATATCCTCCACCATCGATTGATGATCAAGTTGTTAATCACGGATGCGACGAATTCTGGGCCACTCCCAGCTTCAATTCGCATCCATTTCAGATCCTCCAGTCTGTGATCTTAGCGGTCTTCCATTTATTTAGCAGTTACACGGTCAACTTTGGTTAAATTGATCGTATTCCACTCCTTTGGCGTTTATCGAGGACTGAAGCGTAAATCTATACCTTTTCAAGTTTATAGAGCATTGTGTAGAGCATCTGTATGTCACAATCAACGGCGCTGGAATCGCTCCAATTTAACTAAATTCATAGTAGTTGACTGACACAAGTGATAAGCCTCATGAGAAGCCAGGTAGTCTATGAATCCATGATTGCAAAGTGGTTATTTAAATTCATTAACAGATTGTCTGAAAGGCCTTTGGTTTACGATGACCTGTTACAGAAACAGCTGCGGCCCTGATGACGAGAATACAGATACAGTCAGCTCCCTGAAGGCTCTGGTAGAGCTTGGATGCCAGTGTAGAGGAAGCATGAGCAGGATGTGCATTATGTGCCTGCTCAAGTGGTTCGGACCGAGAATTATGCTTGAAAAAGACATGACATGCGAAGTATGCCAGTAAGTGTTTTCTCCCACATAATATAATGTTCCGTATCACTCAATTCTGCTTGAATACTGCTCTGTATGGTAAACAATTACTTAAAATTTTATGTAATAATTGACAAAACTTTTCAATTTATACTGGCCAGATTTATAAGGCAAAATCTAGGATTGATATAGATATCTGCATATCCAGAATCCCCGTCTGGAAAAGTCCCAATTCCTTGTAATTTCGGTATTTTAATGAATACGATGATTTGGTTAATTGGAATTTTAACACATGCTTGGAATTGATTACTGGGTTGCAGGACTCGGATGAATGAGTCGGTCAAGAAGACCGTGCTGAGAGCATTGGCCGATCATACCGGAGGTAGGGAAATCCTCATCGAAGCTCTGGGACCACCGCTGGTCCGCGCTCACAATGCCCGCGGTGGTATAGGCCGTATGGATCCAGTCGTTCAGGTGAGGGTCTCTTAGTATCTTTATTAATTTCTCACCTAATTAATTCTTGTGTTTTCAACGTCAAGGTCTTGGAGAGCATCGAACTTACTTACGTACACACAAAACAAAGCACCCAACTTGCTCTGATGTATATTAACTTGTGAGCACTGATGCTTCTTATTACGCACTGATACTTCATGGTACTTCTAATGATATACTCGAACAATGATTTCAGTACTATTAGACTGTCTAACTAATGAACTTTTAGAAAGCACTATGAAAGAATATTGGAAAATATGGGAGGTCTCTCTTTGGTCATATTGATCATTCTTACCCTTGATTCAGGTTGCTACAGAAGAAAAGGGTATACGATGACACAGTACCCTTAGAATGATACCACTTTTCATTTTGGAAGTGTCAATTATTCAATAACACCAGGTTGTTGTTTCTAGTTAGGGTTTTAAGAGATGTACATCACATTCCCCAAATGATGAACGGTGTCATTCTAGGGATGCCATTCAATGCCTCCTTTTTTCTCATGAGGATACATGGGTCATGGGGTGACCTCTCTACAAATAATGAGGAAGATTCAATCTCTATAGTTAAGATCGATGCTGTCTGAAACAGTTCTTAAAACAGTAGAGCTTGCTTTGCTATTAACTTTGCTGAAAACTTTGCTGTGTTGCCAGTCGTTTTATCTTTGTTAGAATAGATCGATATGTAGTTACCGAATTGCTCTGATGCTGTGAAATGCTCCCGTCGATGGAACAGGATGACGACGTGAATGCAAACGAGTTAACAGATGCTCCAAATGGCGCTGCTCATGCTTCGCTTGTTCCAGTAGCTGCTCTACCAGATGCACCTCCAGCGACTCCAGCTTCTCCGTCTACCCCTGCTCCAGGTTCTCCAGATTCTCCAGGTTCAGGTCTTCCAGTTCCTGCTCCGATTCAGCGACAGAGCCGCTCATTTTGGAGCAAGATCCGCCGTCACATGTGTTGCGCCGCGCCGACACCAGTATTGGAACCACTTTAATGGCATATGCAGAAGCTTGTCAAATCTCTGCCTGTTGAAATATGAACAGCATGGTTTTGACTGATCCTATCACAGGGTTTTTGTTTTTGTTTTTGTTAGTTTTCCTATCACAGGCTTTGATGTTTTTTTTGTCAGTTTTCCTAGTACAAATGGGATCATCAAGATATTGATCAGGTGCAAATTTTAAAGCTTGCGCTTTGAATTTTCGTAGGGGATACACCCCGAACAATTTTTCTAATTTTCCATTTATACGGTCTTCCTCAATAACTTCTACAGGGCTATTTTATCATCTAGGTCCTTAGACCGGGAGTCCTGGAGTGAGTAGGTCGGCAGTACTGCAGTAGTGTCTAGAATATTTGTGGTCATGGCGACAGTATGACGAGCTGCTCCCAAGTGCATTGATTTCCATCTTTTTGCAAACTTCTACATCTGCATATGAATTTCATTTATTGAACAATAAAACTTAATGTTTATTTAGGATATTTAATGTGTAAAGGACCAAAGTCTTGGAGTGTGTTCTTTAGGATGTGGGGGAGTTTTCTTAATCTTTTGGGTATTAATGTACTCACTTTTGAAAGATAAATTTAAATTTCATCTATACATTTGCATGTTTTGCCCATGTAGATATATATGGGCAATTTCAATAAAATGGCAATATTCTTTTAAAATGGCCTGAAAAGAGTTCCAAACGCCCGCTCTAAATCTACACCTCTCCTAGATGGTGAAAATGGCACACTATCAAAGTGGCACACAGAATACCGCCATTTTAATGAAATTGGCCATAATAACTGGGAAAAAAAAAACCTTCACCCTTGATGGGAATGTACCCTTACGTAAAAGACGTGGAAATTTTATGATAGCTTACTGCCGAGGCTCATGTATATATATTAACCTACCTGAAGGTCAGATTTGACATAAGTTAAGTGATTTTTGAAAAATAGTGCCACATGTCATCTTCTGAATGGTGTGAGGTGACATTGACCCCTCAGAATCTGACGTGAAGTTTCGGCACCTGAACGTACGGTAATTCTTCCTCATCCAGGTTAAGTTAGCTGGCTACCGAGGCTCTCTTATGCTCCTTTGCAGAGTCTCGGTAGTTTGCTCTCCGTCCTATAAAAGCATCCTCTCAAAGCTTTGTGATCCGCTTCTCTTGTGTTGATTCCAAGTTGAGTTAGTTGTTCTTGGTCGACTGTGCGAGAGAATTGAAGCTGACACTGGTAAGCCTTACCTGTGAGAGAGAGATTAGTTGCGTACTGCGGAAACGAGACATTAAAATTTGTTATAAGCTAGTTCTACATGAGCTAGTTCATTACAACATTGCATGTTACTTTGTTAGAGCTAGCGTTACAACCTGCTGTGAGTCTAAAGTTTGATGGATACTTAACTTCCCGAATTCGAATTAATTAGATGGTACTAGAAGCATTAGAGCATGTGCATACTGTTGCAAGCTTCCTGCAGTGATCCACAAATTCATGCTAGCAGGGTTGACGTAGTTAACCGCAATTGAATACACTTGAAGTCTAACAAAGTCATAGACTGCGCCCCCAATTCCTGACCGGCCACAAATTTTTATTTTTCCATTGCAGCAGTGTCCCATTCTTCTGAAACAGCGCTAGCGGGGGGTGAATTGGCTGCCGACCCTTCGACAAAATTGTGACGTTGAGGAGATGGAGATGAATCTACAAATGAAAAGCAACATCGCTGCTTCCACCGGTACCCGTGCCGAAGACGACGTGCTCATGGTTCCGATCCCTTATCAGCCAGGGTATATGATTCAGTGAAATCCTCGTTAATTCGATCTCCCGGGGCACCCTTAATACATACATATTATGATAATATTCTTTGATTAATTTGGCATGTTTCAGAGCGCCAAGAACTAGGACTGTATAGATCTGAAGTTCCAGGTGATGGCATCTGGAAAAGTGCCGATGTCCTGAAGTGTCACCATTTAATGATTATGAGTTTGTGAAATGATATGCAGGCCCTCGGAGGCGACCAGCTCGGCAGGACATGGACCCAAAAATTTTCCTCCTTCGCCGTTTCTTTGGACTCCTATCGGGTACCAGCAATTCATTAATCACTACCGCCCAATCTCAGGGAAACTTATTAGGTCTAACTTCTTTCGTATTCATCGACTGCCATGGTCGATAAAATGACATGCTTCAAAGCGCCAGCTAGCTTTTAAATGCGAAGAGCTCTGTATACTAGCTGGGAACTGTATCAATCTTTGAAGTTCCTGGAAAAGTGCCCATTTCTAGAAACTGTTTCTGCCAAATTAACAAAGAGTTATGTCTAATCTGCAAAGTCAAGTGAATATAGTGAATCTCAAAAAAAAATTCAGTGCTAGCTAGGACTCTAGGAGGATAGAGGGATACCGGTAGTGTGATGAAATATATGATCAGTTGACTTTCGGCTAGGTGGAATGGGGAATCCATCGAAATTATATATATATATATATCCATATATGTATGTTTCATAATATTGTTGTATCAGTCTGCAACTAATGAAGTAATTTGGAAACGCAACTACTTAGTTCACTTACAAGTGTACGTGTTGAGCATGTTAGCAGTTATGTCAAGCGGATCGGGGCTATGGAGAACTCGGATCACAACGCTATAACCATTCCGGAGCCTCAAATCTGCAGGTATGAAACCACTAATAAATTTTTTTGTCCTCCAAATTCGGTAGTTTGGCGTTCCAAAACATGACCAATAATTGAATGAGCTAAATTATTACACGTGAACAGTAGATTCCCCCAAGTGTAAAATTGAACCCCTATTTAATTTCACAGTCAGATATCT
Organism: Pseudisothecium myosuroides; assembly: GCA_951799445.1. Classification (NCBI taxonomy): domain Eukaryota; kingdom Viridiplantae; phylum Streptophyta; class Bryopsida; order Hypnales; family Lembophyllaceae; genus Pseudisothecium; species Pseudisothecium myosuroides. Next base: position 5,817,363 of record OX637289.1, on the reverse strand, counting down.
TTTAAATATCTATCTCATCACAGCTTCTGCACGTTCGGCCTTGCCATGTGAAGGACTCGACTCACAAATAATTTCCTTGACGTACAGGATCTGCGATTTCCAAGAAGAAGAACATGACGAGGACGACGTCCTGGTGGAGTTGGGTTGCAGCTGCAAAGGTCAGATGAGCAGGATGCACAGAAAATGCGTCCTCAAGTGGTACGGAGTGAGAATGCTACTGGAGAAACTCTACAAGTGCGAATTATGCAAGTGAGTCCCTCGATCAAATTTAATTTTCACTTTGCACAAGCAGCACAGCTAATGTACGTGGTTCAATTAATCACGAGTTCATCTAATGTTCTAAACTGATTCGACACTTCGTTGATACACAAAACATAAGTTCATAACTGATCGGAACCAGACATACATATCATGTGTAAAGAAACATATCATTCAGCCTGAGCACTTCATGAAAGCTTGTCCGATCCTCACATCGCATTAGATTGATTATGTGCAGCTGGTACTGATTTGGATTTATAATATTCGGAGTCTAGCTAATTAATTCAACTATGTTTCTTTTGATCGGCCTTGCAGTACTGTTCTGCATCCCAAGGCTCAGCTGATAGTGGCGCGAGGAGTGGCCGATCACGAAAACGGCGGCCGAGCCATTCTCATGCAAGCTCTGAAATCGTCGCTGGCCTCGTATGCCCCTCAGATCGAAGTGGAGCGTGCGGCTACTTACAAAGAGCTGGTGCAACTGTTGCTGGATGAGAGAGCCGAGTGGTACAGACATCGGAGACAGGTCGTCGTCAACATTGAAGCCCTAGAACTTGCGAATTCCCAGGAGGGTCGTCGAGGAGAGTCGTTTCCGCCTCCGTGCAGCCGAGGAGCTTTGGCTTTGGTCATGGGAGCCATTGTTTTGGGTGTGGGGTTGTATATTTTTCTCATTCATCACTTCTACGGGAATGCTGCATTCCATTATTGACTTCGACTGATCGAGCGAGCGAGGTGGAAGCTAGCCAGCTAGATCGAGTACTAAATAATTTGAGGCTATGTACATGGTGAATTTAGTACTTCTAGATATATTTTATCAGTGGTACCGCACTTGCTAGAAAGTCATTTCGATCAGTGACTTCGATCACTTGGATTAAGTTTTATAATGACTCAGTGATTTGCAGACGATAAGTTGACTGAAGGCCGGATCAGTCGAAGTCAATGGAATGCAGGGATGGATCGGATGGTCTCTGCAAGAAATCCTTCAGCTGGTTCTTAGAACTAGGGCAGGCTCTAATCCGCTCTATTGACTTTATAATTTCGAACGTTTGAATAATTTTCTTTGGATAAATGGATTGGATGCCAATTGTCCTGATCTGGGTGAAAAGCTTTGTTTCACATCATTTTGATAAATATTGCAAAACTTAGAAAGTTAGAATTGAAGGGATTTTTTGGTATCAATGACAAAATTGAGCAGTTAAAAATAGATTATTTAAACAGATTGATTAATTTAATTAGATTGCATCTATTGATACCTATTAAAAACATTTGAACCATTCTATTGTGAAGATTGATGTGAAAGTTATGATAGAGGATTTTTATTTTGCAAGCACCGAAGGAAGAAAATATGTGAAGGCAATTTTTGAACTCAATTTTTAAAAATATTAGTTTTTTAAATAGAATTAAAAATAAATGATACCAGCTGTTTAACCAAACATTCTTACCATTAGAATAAAAACTTGTCAATTTCTTACAAAAGTTATTAGTGGTTAAATTTTATTTAGTACCACTTTATAATTTATGATTTTTTTAAAGATAAATATGAAATATTTTGCTAAATTTTTGACGTATATTTTCAACCCATTTTCAAAAATATTGACTAAAATGCACAAGTCTTGGGAATTCCTTGTTTTTTTCTAAAAATGCTAAAAGACTAAATTTTATCTTTTGGAAGGGCTAAAAAAGCTTACATGTTCAGGCCTCTGGAGGACTACTTTGAAGTGACAAATCAAGCTATCAAATAGAGGGTAAGGAGGCTATAAAAAATGTCCGAAGCAAGCAGGACCACTCCGGATTGACAAACCAAGCTATCAAATAGAGGGTAGGGAGGCTACAAAAAGTAACCAAAGTAAGCAATCAACTATTCTGTCTTCCGTGAAAATAGTCAGGCCATGATTATTTTTGTGAGTAAATGTTTTCAAAGTAATGGAATAGCCGGTGTTTGATTGTCAATTTTTTTAATTAAGTTAAATTAAATCCAATTAAACTAATTAATTTGGCTTAATTGGATTTAATTTTGACCTTATTAAAAAAACTAAGTTCAATTTTGTTTCAAATTAAGTGGCTATTGAGGTTAGTTTAGTTGTTGCAAAAAAGAGTGTCAATTTTGTTCCACTTTGGCTACTTTTGCCTAGTACTCTAGTATTCATGAGCTTTTGCATATGAATTTTTAAAAATAAAATAAAATAAAGATAATTAGTATAATATTGTAAATAGCATATCACCAAAATGTAAGACCTAAGAAAAATTTGAGTCAAAAGTTATTCACAAAAGAAAAAAGCTGAAATTTTGAAGAAAATACATTTTTTGATGTTTTAATTTGTAAAAAATAGAAAAAAACATTTCAAAAAAATTAAAAGTAGAGCTTTTGGAAAGACTTCATGGTGAAGAATTTTCACCAAAAAATTGATCTTGAAACCATCTTAAATGTTTAGATCTGCGCGCGCAAAGGAGCCCTCTTTGCATAGACGTAGAGAACACAAAATAAAATATTTTTAAATTTTCCTTGGTAGAAACATGAGTTTCTACTATGCAAATAGACCATAGAAATTTCAGCTCTAAATCATTAAATTTGGGGACTCCATAGTACTCAAAATCCCTAAAACGCAAAACGTGACATATTCATTTAATTGATTTTTAAATATAAAATGATTTTTTTTTTTTGTAAAAAATATGAGATATAAACACACTCAAGATTTACATCTCCAATAAAAATTTCAAATTCATAAGAGTCAAGCTTAAGAAATTATTGCAAAAAAAAGACTCAACACTCCCTTTGTGACAAATACCTAGTACCATTGTTTCTTGCAATGACCCAGTTGCTTTCAGTAACTAGCTTCAAAAGCCACTTAATTTGGATTAATTAAAACAAAATTGAACTTAATTTTTTCAATTATGCCAAATTAAATGCCTTTTGAAGCTACTAGTGAAAAGCTAGTAGCTACAATAGCCATTTATTCAATTTTATGAGTTAGAAGATGAGAAGAGGAGCTCTCTATACAAGTAGGGTCGTGATACGTATTTTCATTCATTCGACAATGACTGAACTATCTTCAACTTATCCCATGATAGTCTTTGTAAATTAGTGGTGGACAATCCAATGATTCCAATCTTCTATAAAACCAACCTCTTCACCCTTTGTCACCAAATGTCAATGAAGTTAGTCCTTCACATTGCCACCAAAAAAAAATTTGATAGTAGATGGTCATTGGATTATTTTTGGACATTTTCTTCGTTTGGCACAATTTGGTTTTGAGTGCAAGGTGCATCCAAATACAAAGTGTTAAAAAATCAAAGTTAAGGTGCATCAAAGTACCTTAACCTTGATTTCTTAATACTTTGTATTCAAATTTTAAACCACTGCTAAGCATCTAACATCGAGACTTCAAGTGAGCGGATATAGGGGGGGGAATTCTTAAGCAAATAGAAAGGTAATCTTCAAGGTCCTCGGAAAGCTATGGTCGAGCAGCCCTCCGGAGGCCCTATTTTTTTTCTAATGATTAAATTTACAATTGATGGGGATATTCACTTAAAATTCTTTAGAGATTGTATTTAAACAAACTAACTAAAGGATTTTACGGTTGGATTTGTTAATAAATAAATATAGATAAAGATTTTAGCTTTGCTTTGAGTACAAGTATTTTGAAGTTGTTTTGGGTCTCTAAACATGGGCTTCTAAACATGAAAGAACTTTAAGGGCTAAGAAAATACATACAAAAACACTTAAAGATTTAGAAACTATAGCAATGTATCTCAAAAAAATTATAGCCTACAATAGTTGTGCACGAGTAGAAAACAAAAAACAAAAATTCCATGGCTTGAATTCTACGTAATTTTCACAGAGTTGTAAGCCCAATAGGAAAACATTGATTTCAATTTCCTAATTTGAGTTCAAAATAAGTTCTAAAATCCCCTGATAATAATACAAAAAGTAAACATTTGATTAAGGGTTGTTTATAAATTGTAAAATATTTTTGAAAAATGTGGAAAATTTACAAATGGCAAATAATTATCTTATATTAGTTTTGATTTGTATCATTGAGTCTCTCATCACTATAGTAGTTTCAAAGTGACTATGTACATAAGGGGCTAAATAAGTGAAGTTCAAAGGTAACTATCTAACTTCAACCGCTTTCTAAAATCAACCGCTATGAATTCTTGCTTGTAATGTACTTTTAGTATTCATGAGAGTATATGGTCAATTTTTGATACATCTATTTTTCAGCACTTTGAAAATTTGTAGTTTCACTCGTAGAAAACAAAGTCAAATGTAACGAGTGAAAAAATGAATGGTTACTAAGAAAGGATTAAATAATGGGTCAATGATTACCAGTCATTAAAATTGCGTCAAAGCAAACGTGTCGTGCGGTAAAATCATTGTTTAGGAGTTCAAATGACTAGTGGAGGATGCACAGATGAGACCAACAATGAAAACCGGTTTCATCTATGCTTCAATCTGTATCTTGAGCCTTTGTTGTTGATGTGGACTGCGCCCATTCATTTTTCAATTGTTTAGTCATAAACTGAATGCATTAGCTGACTACAAAAGAATTGAAAAATGATTGCCACTAGGAGAGGCTAAAAATTTGAAATAAATAGTTTTCATGTTGGCATGTTTGACTAGGACTAGTCATAAGTTAGGCATGCATGATTTGGTCATTATACAGTAATTGTTTGCCAATCATTGTAATCATAATGCAGTCATTTTTAATAATGTTGCCTAATCATTGTTCAGTCATATACCATTGAGCTAGTAGTATGACTGGCAGCTGTGATTGCATCTTGGCAACAAATGGATGGCTCAGATGAATGGTTTAGAATCCTTAGATGAACAACTAAAATTGCATCTCGACAACAAATGAATAGATCAAATTATCACATTTTAGGTCTTAGTCCCCTTTCGACTTCTAAGATGGCTGACATGTGCCATGTTGTAATTGCATCTTATTTATTAATCATTGATTGGTCATTGTTTAGTCATAGTACAATGATAAAATACACTATGATGTGACAACCCTAGATTGCATCTGCAAGTGCTGAAGATGAACGGCAAAGATTTTGTCTTTCTCATTTACATTCAAGATTTAAGTCAGCTGCCACTTCCTAAGTGCATCTTCTTCTTTCTTCTTGTTCAGACATCTTCTCTTTTTCTCTTCTTGTTATTGCCTCAAGTTTTCTGAATGAAGGTTTAGGTTAGAGTTTACATTCTTGTTGTTAATGTTTAATTGTATTGTTGTTTTGTTGTCTTGTTGTATTGTTGTTTTGCACTTTTGTAGTTTTGTTGTTCTATTATTATACTGTTGTGATGTTGTGCTATTGTGCAGTTTTGCTTTTTTGTTGTTTTGTAGTTTTGTTGTTAAATAACTAGTTGTTTTTTGTTTTATTGTTTTGTTTCTTTGTAGTTTTTATTGTTGACTGTTTTAGTTGGTGGTTGACTACAATTTGCAATGAACCAAGAGACAAAAGAAGATTATGACATGGAAAAAATAAGGAGTTTGAAGCATAGTATAGTCATAGTACAATCATAGTGTAGTTATAGAAATATAATATAGTTATAGTGCAGTCATAGTGTAGTCATAGAAATAGACTGCAGTCATAGTGCAATTATAAAAACAACTACTTTAGTAACTTGCTTCAATTGCATTACAGTAATGTACAACTACTTTCTAATACTCTTTTAGTAAGATGACTTCACAAAAGTGCAAACTCAATTTAATGATTTTACAAACCAATTTAGCAATAGGTTCTTCCAATTGCATTGGAACTAAATTCACTGTACAAACAACCAATTTAACTTGAACTTTTGACCAATTTCACTACATGTTGTGAACAATTTCATGATTTCGTACCCATGATATTTACAACTTCACAAAATCAATTAGATGAATTGTATAACTTTATTTGACAAAGAACGGTACATCACGTATAAGATTCTCCTAATTGCTCTCCACAACTAGCTCTACCAAAAATTTGATTTACTTCTCATATCCAACCTTGGAACATGTCTGCAATGATTGTTTGTATATCATCATCAATGTGACCTAACAATGTTTGATGATTTTAGAGACCATTTTGTCAGACATGACTTTTGATGTGTCCAAATATTCATTTTGTAGCATTGAGAAATGGACTATATGATGGTAAACAGAAGTAGATGTGTCCAACATCTTCAAAAGCTTGTTGTATTTCACAAGATTTATGAAATGGGACATTGTCCATGAGGATGAACCTTTGTCTATCAAGGCTAGGAATGACCTTGGTCTGAATGAGTTCTAAAAACTTGTCTGTATTGTAGGCACCAAGTGTAACATCGTGTGCTATGACTCCTTGACAATCAATTGCAACCACTAAAGATAAATTTTGATCCCTTTGAGTTGGACAAATTTGTTGGTATATTTTTCCTCAAAGAACCCTTCCAAAACAACGTATCAAATGTAAATTGAAACTAGCCTCATCCATATATACAGCATCAACCATACTACCACCGAGCTCTAAAAACTTTTGACACCAGTCTATACTTTCTCTAAGACGTTCTTCATTGTTAGAATCTTTTGGTTTATAGCGCATCAAAATGAGGGTAAATCCAGCCATTAGAAAAAAATCAGGAAAAGAATTAAAAAAATTCATGAAAGATTAACACTAGAAGAAACCCGTGTTTTATTTTATCCCCGGATTCTGTATGTTGATGTCTTGTGTGATGTCAAGAAACATCAGCGTGGACGTCCAAAAGTTTGCATTGTCTGAGACATGCCCAAAACATCAAAAGTCTTACCTGACATCCAAGTGTTTTTGACCAGACATCCAAAAAAACATTGGTCAACGGGGTCCTCAAAGGTCGCCATGTGGCTGTCACCTAAGTGCCACGCGGACACGGACAGCCACGTAGGAATTTTTTCATCCATTCCCGTCCATGACGTGGCATCTGAGGTGGCACATGACGTGGCGGCGGGAAAAGTGACTTGGAATCCAGCAAGGATGACGTGGCATGCCACGTCAGCATAGTTTTTTGTTGTCTAAGAATTTTAATATTGTCTTTGAAGACATCAAGTTAGACATCTACATATTTTCTGAGACGTCAACTCAAACGTGTAGACGTTTTTATAGATGTATTTTGGGACGTCACCTTAGACGTCTAGATATCTTGTGACATCAATGTAGACGTCCACTTTTCATCATAAATACCCTTGACAATGTTTAGTGTGATTTAGGAGAACAAAATGATGTCACGTTAGACATTCATGTGATTAAATGCACTATTCGGCATGATGTTAATATGGACAGTCTCATATCTCTTACGTGACATTCACATGCATTTCATAATGTCCGATACAACATATCATACACAATACACCATACATAATACACCATACTTGACAATTATATCACATGGCTTTAAAAGCCACTTGATGTGAGTATATAGAGGGGAGAACAGAGGGCTCTTTATACAAGTGGGGTGGTAGGAGGGAAGACAAACCATATGGGATATGTAAAATGCAAGAATTACATTTCTTTGGGGGAGCACGTAGACATCCTGCAAGATGTCAAGCAGGACGTCATGAGGACAGAGTGGGTTGTCCACTTCCATGTCTTCTAGAAGAATACTAGTGTCTTCTAGAAATTCATTGAGGGACAAAGGTAGTGGTGCCTGATGTTGAATATGACATGCGTTTGACATCATTGCCATGTGTAGAGTTGTTTATGTCATTTAATGTATGCATCATTTTCTCAATTGCCCAAGATATTGCCGTATCCAGAATTTTCTCACTAGCAATGCAAATATAGTTCATTGCACTATTTCACTCTAGAGAAATTGAAGCCACGCCAAATGTGGTTCAACTGCGGAATGAGTAAACGACAAGGAGTTTGTTGGCTTGCAACCACTAGCGCAAGAGAGAAACCCTCTTTGACGTCCCCGAAGCAATCTTGACGACTTCAGAGACATACTAGGCGACTATGTTGTGTCCAAGGACAAAAGTTAGTGCCTGCTACTCCTATAAGTTTCAATACGGCATTAGGGCTGCATGTAGACATTTAGGCAAATGTCAATAAGATAGAATGTGTGGTCTACATGTATGTCTACCAAAACGTACCAATGTGCTTTCAACAGTCATCAAAAAGGAAGGGTATCATAAAGGCAATTGTGCTCACTTTTGTCATGTAAAACATGTTTGGCACATTGATGCCGTGTTGAAGATCACTTATACAAAATGCAAGCATGATTTTTGAATGGACATATAGATTGTCTTGTCTTGTATGTGAACAGTAGTATTCAAAAATCCGTATGTTTATTGCATTCCTTATCCAATGAGAGTGGTCTGTCTACTTTGTTCAAACCTTTTGTCCTTTATCATATGCATGTGCCATTCCACATTCATATTTGCTGTCCAAAATTAGCCGAGATGATATCCTGTGCTAAAAAACTAGAAGAGAAGAGTACCAACTATATACCTTTGTACTATTCGTCGCCGTGTATGGAATACACTGAATCAGGAAGTAGTAGACATTGATGTTGTTGAAAGAATGGCTCTTAGTCATGTCCTAAGCAACGGGATACGGAAGAAGACACCCTCCTTTGCTAGTTCCAAATACCAAAACTCCCAAAAAATAAAATAGAACGCAAAAGGTACCACATAATTCATAATGGAATGCAACAGTGCGAGATCTTCATTGAAATTGTGTCTTCCAAAACGTCCAAACGTCTCCATTAACGTCTCCTTAGACGTTGAGATTCTTGTGATTACGTCTCATTTCATGTGATGACGTCTATAGTGATGTCATAGAAGACATTTTACTATCTATGACAACGTCTCTACGTCTATGTAGACATCTCCAAAATAAGCGTAGAAAATGATTAGAAACAGGCCCCTTCTGCTGACGTGGCATGCCACATCATCAGCCACATCATCTTCTTTTTTGAAGTTTGCCCGGTGGCTGCCCGTACCCCTTTTTTTGAACCTTGGTCAGCCTGTTTACTCAAGACCAAAGTAATTTTTCTAAACTTATCCAATGTGAAAATTGGTCAACAAAGCTGACGTGGCAATTAATGTTTTGCGGACGCCCCCGAGGACATCATCGTGTTCTCAGCCATGTCATCAAAAATCTTAGCATCTATGGTAACACCCACTTATTTTCAATGTAATTTGTCGACGTCATCTAAAACATCTACAGAAATCTCCCCGAAATCGTGCCCTGCATCTCAAACATTTTGATGTCTCCGTGGACATAGTATTTTTGGCCTTGGACATTGCATACTTTTGCTCCGACATAAAAAAAAATGGGTTTCTTCTAGTGTAAAAAATGTGCGAGTGCGGCCAAAACAAGAGACATCAGTCAGAACTGGCCTCTGCACCCATCCTTCCATGTCACTTCCCGCGTCTTGCAAATCCCAAAAAGTATGCGCTGGATCCTTACATGTATCCAGTGCAAGGTGAAGGTGGCGATTAGATCCAGTTTATTTAATGGATGGCCCGCAAGGACCATGGTTGATTGATGAGTGCGCTTGGATTTATCCCAATAAAAAAGTGGGTACTACTTTAGAAGGTACACTATCTAGAGAGAACTCATGGCTCCAAGTGAAATGAAGGTTGGACCGAGTACCATTTTGTGAGCCTCATTATTCTCTGTTATTTTATTAGAAGTTTCATTTACAGAAAATTATTTTCTGTAGACAAGGGATGATCCAAGAGGATGAACCTGGATGAATTAGTGCAGCATACTTGTGGACTCTGTTAATGCCCTCTTCTTAGTTTTAGCGCCAAGCATATGGTAGCGCCAAAGTTGGCACTGCTACGGTGGTTTCGGTGCCTATGTTGGCTGAGAGACTCCACATTCAGTGGCTAAAAAACTCTAAAAAAATCCTAGATACTCCCAAAAGCTGATTGAGAGAGAAAAATAGAACCTGAGATACTCTACAGTAGAGAATGAGGTACTCAAAAACAATGTCCAAGATACAGCAAAACATTAGCAGAGTTACTCAAAAATACCAGACCAAGCTACTCCCAACTAGTGGAGAGACTAACTTACTGTACCACGGTACCACTCGTCCTATGTATTGACCCCTACTAATTTCCCGCCATACTCTAGCCTCAAAGTCATCCATCCAAGCCTCGATGATGCAAGCAAGTACTAAGGATGAAAGAATAGCAAGGACAAGCATCATGGGAAGAGCTTTGAGACATAAAATAATGTAAATATTGTTGGTACCACAAAAGTACTAGAATTAAAATACTAGAAGCTGCTGGTACCATCATACTACTTCCAGTACCTTCAACTCCCTCAAATGTCGCGATCGGATCCATAGTGGCCTTGTCTTTTTGTCAATTTGGCACAAGGGGTGCCACATAGGATCTGACACCAGGGTACGCAAGGCCGCAAAAAAACAATTAGTTTCTTTGGGCTCTCCAAGCGGCCTTTTGGAGGGCCCATTTTTTTCTAATGTTCAGTTCAAATGGCTTTTGAAACACAATTGATAGAGACTAGGCGTAGCAATTGAAAAGCTTCATTTAGCTGCTGATGGAGACATTGTACTGTGATGTCTGGATTTGCATCAAGCCTCACTACTAACCATTGAATGTGCTCATCTTGTAAAATTGGATAGTGAACACCGCCTCTATGTTTTGGCACTAATTGACCATTTTCTTCAAAAGCTCTAGCATTACTCCTAATAGTTTTGTAAGGATAACTATAACATTTACTTGTATTAGCATAAGATAAGCCCTCATTAAAAATAGAATGTGTGATTTGTGAACAAAGTGCATCATCTATGCGGTTATATCTAAGCAAACGACTATACATAGCTATTGAACTAAATTAGTTTAGAAGAACAAACTACTGCATATATAACCCAAAAAACTAACAATAACTTGTAATTGACACCAATTCTAAGAGGAATCAACACAAAGGAACGCAAAGCAAATTGAGACAGTCAATTTCCTACACATGATAGTTAAAATACTAATAGTTACTACTTCCTATAGTTCAGCTAAAAAGTTGAGTACAATAGTAATCCTCTAATGAATATTGATTGTATCGTGAGATAGGCTTTCGAAATCCCTCTAACTAGTAAAGATCCAAGAGCTTGGAATTCATGATACTATACTGTAACAAACCATGTGTCAAAATTCCAGAACCCGTCAAAGTAGAAACTCAGAATTTGGATTTCTAAGCTCACTGCGATATAACCAGCATGTCAATATTGAGTAGCGATGGAGCACAGTTAGCAGCACAATTTCTAAGTCTTCCAAAAGAATACAGAACAAACTTCTCAATAGCTTCCAACCAACACAACAAACCCCCCAAGGTAGACACAAAACAAAGAGTGTGAAAAGATTTATGAAATTGGTTTGGAAGGTTCATGAAGTTGCTATAATTAAAGGTCCACTATCATGAAATTGGGGTGTGCCACATGTCAAGTTGGTCTAGAAGAATCATGAACTAACTTAAAAGGTTTATAAAATTAGTAGCGAACAGTCTGGTAATATTGGTTGGAAGGTTCATGAATTAGCTTGGAACCTTCATGAAATCGAGTTTGCGCTTTTGTGAAGTCATCTTATCAAAGGAGTAATAAACATAAAAAATGACTCAAAAAATACTATATTGAAATTTCTTTACTTTATGTTTCTATATTTGTAACTACAAAATAACTAATTAATGACTATAGTAGTCATATACATAGTTATTGCGTAACCAACATTTGACTTTTCAAATGACCAAAAATGAATGGACAATGACTAAAAAATGACTAGAGTTGATGCCACATCAAATAAACAATTGTCTATAATTTGTGCTACGTCAGCAACCACGTCGGAGAACGCTTGCTACATTAGCAGTGCCACGTCACCAATTACATCCACCTCATCAGACACTTCAAATACTACAAACCACGTCAACCAAGCCTTGTCAACCATGCCTTTCAATACAATAGCCATATCAACACCAAAGGCTAATGAACTTCCACATTAGCAGCCAGATGAGAAACAAATCATGAAAATAATGACTCATGAAAATAAATGACTTATGAAAATAAATGACTTGTCCAAAATGGCTCTAAACCTAAAATTTGGCTTTAGTCATTATATAGTCATAAATGTCTTAAATGACTAGTTTTTTGAGTCATTTAACCTAGTCATTTATAAACCTTTTTCTACTAGTGTTTATTAGTATGATGTTCAAAAAATGCATTTTTAGAGAATCTAAAATCTCTTTTGACTACCAACAAGATCCCACAAAAAGATTTTCAATATAATAATCAAAACCATGCTGAATTATTTGTGCAATTTTAGGTGTAGTTATCTTATTGGGAGTGACAACTAGTATAAAGAAGCAACACATATCTAATTGTTTACAAATGAAGCAAAGGACCCTTTTGCATTCCTGAAAAAAACAAACCCATAGTGAATAAAATTGTCTTCTATGTCTCCTCAACCAAATCCAATCCTTGCATTAATTAATGAGTCCTTCTTTTATTATCATCAATGGGAGGCATAATACCTTCCTAGCATGGAGAGACTGTTTTTGGTTATACAATATTATAGCATAATATTAAATATTAATGAGGCAAGGGAAATTTTTGCATGCTTGAAAAGGGAACCTCTCTGGTGAATAAAATTGATTGGTATGCCCCTTCAATCTATCTTCTTGAATTAATTATTAAGTCCCTCCCATGTATCTAGCAAAGTATAATACCTTCCCAGCATAGGGAGGACCATTGCCTGGTTATACAATGTTATGGAGGATACTCTTTCAATTGGGTGCCCTTCAAAAGTATGCAATGCATGGCACGCTCTTCCACATGGGCAATCAAGGACATGCCCTAGACACTTTGTTGATGCAATTGTCTAGAAATTCCAATGACAACCTTTAGGCCAGAATTGGTTTAGGTGATAATTTAAATCTTATATTCCAATGACAACCTTTACATTGAAATTAGTTTAGCTAATTTTTGGAATGACTTTTTGGATTTATTTATTGACATATATAGGATGCACTTTGCAATTATTACCTTTGAAGCCCCAACTAAAATTGAAGTGATGACTAGAATGATAGAAAGAATTCATAATAAAATGGTTAGACCAAAATAGTGGAATGAAGCCAAGAAGAAAATAATGGAATTTCAAAGTCTTGTGACTAAATTAGAGGAAAGAAACCAAGACAAAAATAATAGAATTTTGAAGCCATACAACTAAAATTGAAGCCCACAATGTCTTTTCCATTGAGAAAATTGAAAAGTTTTTCTAGAAATTCAATGTGAATCTTTAGAATTCAACTGACTTCTAAAATCAACTGGGATAAATATGAAAAATTTAGTTAAAGTGGCAATATTCTATATGCCATTTTTCCATTCATTTCTAAAATAGGTATAGATTTGAGACTAAATGATCTAAACATGAAAGAGTCAAATGTCAAGTTTGTGGAATACCACCATTTTAACAAAATATTGGTTATATTTGGAATTTAAAAAAATGAGAGAGTTAAAAGGTTTTGAAGCAATCTATGGGTTCCAATCTTTAAAGGGGTTGTCTTGACAAATATAGGGTCCAATGTCGACTATTTGTTAATATAAACCTTCAAAGTCTAGACTTTACAATTGCTAAGACTTTCATGTCAAATAAAATTTACAAACCTTTAATCCTCAAAAGACAGGCTTTTAGCCATTTTTCTAAATTTCATGTTCCAACTATTTATGAATATGATCTATTGTATTTTTTTTAAGTGAAACACTTCATATCAAATGCTGCAATATATGTAAAAATCCAAATTATTTCCATAGATTTGTAATATAGTATAGACCATTGCGATTTTCTTACAAGTCATTGCAAGAAAGGCTAGTCCTATTTACCGTCACAATGAGAGTGACTTTCTTATCATCCTCTATAACTTTTGAAACATAAACCTCATGAACTTGAAATTTTAATTGGAGATGTCTAACTTGATGGTAATCAGATCCCTTATTTTTTAGAAATAAAAAAAATAATTTAAATATATATATATTTATTTAAAAATCATTTTTGTTTACATGTCACACTATGAGGTTTAGAGGTTTTAACTACATTATGAGTCCCCAAGTTTAATGATTTGGAGTTGAAATTTTCATGGTCTATTTGCATAATAGGAAAGCATACATCTACCAAAAGAAATTTGAAAGTAAATTATTTTATGCCCTCCACATGATTGAGTGCAAACAACACTCCCATTGCACGCAGTTTTTGGACATTGAAGATGGTTCTAAGATCATTCTTTTGGTGAAATCTCATCCCCAAATGGCCAATTTTTAGTTGTTTTTTAAATTGCTATTCCTATTTTTTACAAATTAACTCCTAAAGTTCCATGACTATGTTTTCACCCAAAACACTCCAAACTGCCATTCCTAATACAATATTTTGAAAAAAAACATTTTTGAACATATGTAACTATAGGATCTTGTAGTAAGCTAGTTAAAGAAGATGTAAAAAAAATTCTGAATATTCCACCATATAGATTGCAAGATATTAGCATTTGAATTGACAAAAAAAAATTTTGTCCCTTCAAAAAAACGGGTAGCTGAACTTCATAAGGTGACATTTGTATGAAAATATGTCCAAAATGGTGTTTACACTTTGGATTCTTTCTTCAAGGCAAGTTGGCTACATGCTTGAAAAGTTTTAGATCATTTGGAATTGTACAATTTGTAGGAAAAAAATAGTAAATAGAAAGAAGTAGAAAATGATTCAAAATATTAATTTGTTGATAATATATTTATGGAATTGAAAAATGACAATTCCAATGGTTGTAATGTTTTAATAAACAATTTACATCCTATGATATAATTTTTTTTCAAAAATATTGAAAATTGAGTTAAATAAACAACTTCAAAGTTTATTTTAGAGTAGAGAATCCATTTAACTACCTGCAAACGAAAACTTCTCGTACCTTTGACTCATTGATCAAGATGAAATGATTCAAAGCTTTCCATATATATATATATATATATATATATATATAAATCTAGAAAACTAATTTGAAATTTATGTTTTTGAAAAAAACAATCTTTTTTAATTTGTACGGACTGTCCATTTACAAAAAAATTAACATATTAGGCCATAACTTTTGACTCATATTTCCAAATGTCATGAAATTTAGTGCATATGTGTGAGCGCTTATTTATCCACCCTTGGTAAATAAGTGAGCACAACCAAGCTCTTGAGTTTTAGGTTTGATTCTCGTTCTATGGGTGCCTAGCGTAAATCCATTGTGCCTTCCAAGCAATGGATCTTTTCTAAATCCTAAACATACACAAGTTTGCAAGAACTAAAGAAATCAAGAAAAACTAACTTAAATTGCAAGTTTTACTCTAATTAGGTCGTACCAACTAGGCCACGGTGGTTTTTGAAAGAAAGGTGATACAATCTAAATTTAGCCACATATAAAGACAGAGAATTTCATGCCATTTCCAAAAATATAAAACTCAACATTATGCGACCTTCCTAGCAAGAGTTATGAACGGATGAAGTTCTAGCTTTTATAAATCTATCCAAACTTCATCCTTGGATTTAGACCCCTTCCCTATTCTATTTTACTTCAAGTTTTTGACTCTGACCCTATATTGCCAACTTCTACCTAAGTTCTAAGTTTGGACTTAGATGGATGAGTTTTACCCTATTTCATCCATATTCTAACCCAAAGTTCATCCATTGTTTGCTACTAAATGATTAAGAATTTCTCTTAAGTTAAACTAGTTTTGGACTTTACTAAGTGCCTTCTACCTATTTCCAAATCTAATTCTTCTCTTTGATTACCTCTTTTAATAATTATTTGATTTTTATCCTATTTATGTGGCTCGGTGCTACTCTGAGCAGATTACTATTTTTAGATTTTTGTTAATTTTTCTTTGTAACTCTTAATTCTAGCTTTCCAAAATGCTAAGACACGTGCTGATTGGACCTTCCTACTAGGAGTTATCAATGGATGAAGTTTGACCGCTAATCGGTACTTCAAACTTCATCCATGATTTTCTACTAACCTACAACTTGAATTCTAATTTTTGTTTCACTTCTGGAGTCTAGATTTATGGTTCTACCTAAGTTTCTATTCTTATTTCATTTGGATGAAATGTACTAAATTTCATCCAATATTACTCCTAAACTTCATCCGCCTATATCTCACTCGTTTTAGCTCCGAATCCTAGGTGTGAGATGGTTTTGGAAACCTCCAACTAGACTCTACAACACTACTACCCTGGTTCTTGAAATATTCCTATTCTAGACACTCTGAATTGAATTGAGAGTTTGGTCTTACTTGTAAATGTCTATTTTTGAGAAATTGGAATGGATGGTTTAAAGTTAGGAGCTTATTTGGGAGTTGGAGTCATTGTTTAGGTAATCGTATACCCCTTCAAACTCCCCGTCAGTTGCCATGTTTTGGAATCGTTTGGTAGTTTTGCCCACAACTTAAAGTAGGGGTTTTAGTACAAGTTTTGCCAATTTCTTGAACTTCACTTTTCTTTTCTTTTTCTTCTAATCTCTCTTTCTCTTCTATACTATTCTAATTCAATTATTTCTACTTCAAAGGGTTGACTAGTCTTGAACTAAAATAATTGAAATCACTCTCCAATAATAATTGACTCTTCAACTCCTTGGTCAATTATTATTCTATCCAAATTTCGATGGTTCTAATCGTTCTTTCTAGATTTCCACCTAATCCTATCTCTTCCTAAATCCTCTTCAACTTCTAAATTACCACTTCATAATTCTAAGTCGTCACTTCATCTCTTCCATTCTAATTTATTTGAGTTTTGAGAACTACTATGCTACTTTAGAGAATTTTTGGCAATGGAAACGTTGCACGAAGAGTTCTTTTCTTAATTGTTTCCTACCTACTAAATCCTACTTCTACTTGCTAATTCTATTTCACTAGTGTATGTCTTCTCCTATCTTCTTAGAATACCAAGCGATTTACTTGTAGTGTTAGTTTGCCTTTCTAGTATCAATATTTTGAGTCCAAACTTGTTTTTTCCAAATTTTTGCTCACGGCCTGGAGTCCAAAACAAGCAGTTCGGAGCAAGGCAATTCGGAACAAGGCAGTCCAGAAGAAGCAGTCGAGCAAGGCAGCCAGAACAAGCAGTCGAGAATAGCAGTCAGACGAGGCAGCCAGAGCAGTCTCCCCCTTACGAATCCCCTCCGATACCCCTTACACGTGGTGGCTTCTTGGCTCCCGGTGGCCTTGGGCTCCCGTGTGGCTTTGGGCTCCCGTGGGCTTGGATTCTCGTGCGGCTTGGTCTCCCGTACGACTTGGGCTTCCCCGCTTGGACCTTGGGGCTTCCCTGCCTGGACCTTGACTCGTGACTTTTCTGGATTTTCTTAAAACTCAAAACCACTTGAGATCTCTTTTCTCTAATGTTTTAAATCAAGGCTCGTTTCTTTTTTGGGTGGCTAAAGGTCTAAATCACATGTGAACCTTAGAGGCTAAGCACTAGTTTTTGGATACTAAACTTGGAATTCCACAACAAATGTTTTGGAAACTAAACTTGGAGTAAAAAGTGACCACTTCTAATTTTTGGGGTTTTTTTTGGAGTAAGAAAGTCAAAGCTTTGCCGTGCTTTGATAAATCTCCTATTTTTTAAGACAACTCAAACGAAGCAAATTCAAAGCTTTGCCGTGCTTTGATAAATCTCCAATTTTCTAAGACAACTCAAACGAAGCAAAGTCAAAGCTTCACCGTGTAAGGAAAAACATATAGAACCAGGGGACAAAGGAAGCCAAAGTACCACGTCAAGAGTTAAACTAGTACCTAACCAAGGCCAAATAACACATACACACAAACTTAGGGGAACTTCGCAATTAAGGAGTTTCCACTTAAGCCCATGCAACAACAATTAGGCACTAGAGGGCCCTCTAAGCGGCATCGCCAAGGTACGGAGGGGGCGTTCACTAGGATTAGTGCCAAGTAATAAGAACCACACAATAAACCACAACAAGTTAAGCAAGAGCAAGCTTTGAAGGGACCCCAATGTCCTTCAAAGAGAGCTCCAAAAACACCAACAATGAAGCTAAAAATGCTTTAAAAACACACAAATTTGGCAATGTGGCCTAAAACGGCCAAAATCCAACTAAATGGACCCAATTGTGTAAAATGAGCCAAAATATGGCTACAAGGGGTGTTTGTGAGAGGAAAATGAACCCCCTTATATACATTTTTAAGGGTGCTCACCCCCCCTCTTTTCCTAGGTCGTAAACTTATCAACTAAGATTTTCATCCTAATCTTCAATTTTTGACTTTCTACGCTGGTCCAAAGGTCTAACTTTTGGAGATTAACTCCAAATTGAAAACCGATTGCGCCGTTGGCTTTAGAAGGCCATTTTTGCTTTTGTAGAACCAGCCACCCCTTAACCAAATTCCAAAAAACGCAACATAACCTACCGCTAACTAAACGCCAAAACGGGATAAAAATCCAAATCTTGGAGGTTGACTTTTATGAGAAAAGTAACTAGCCTAGGTTCTTTAGTAGGTATGGGGGAGTAAGAAAAGACCTAGCTTTGACCTCATTCCAATTTCGTATGCTCCCGGTACGCAAGTCAACTCCACCGTAAACTTCAAATTCGCCAATTTTCGGGGAATCTCGCCGGTTCGGGCACTTTTGGCTATCGAAATGTCTTGAAACTTGGTGGGGCATCTTATTAGCATAAAAGAAGCTAATCTAATTTTTAGTGAGATTTTACCGCAACCTGGGTAATTTCTAGGAATTTCCCATCGTAGGTTTTGGCGGTTGACCGTCCGGAAGGGCATCTTCTGCAAGTCAGAAAATTTCGAAACTTTTCATGGAACCTCTCATGGAATTCTACAAAAGATGTGCAAGCTCATATTTTTACTTTGCACAAAGGTCAGAGGAGAATCAAATTCTACCTTCTCCTTTCAATTCTGGCAACTAGAGAATCTTTCACATACAAGGGAATCTTGACAAGCCGATTTCGCCATTGAGTCCCAAATGTCATTTCCACCCTAGAACACCATATTCCACCCGTAGATTCCGCTTACGGGCCACTCTTGAGTTTGTAACTCCTGCAGGCCAACAATTAGAGTTTCCGCTATTTCTTCGATGCTATGGGGAAAGTGAAACCTATCTCTGGGAATGGACTTAGGACCTCAACGATATTCCCTCTTACCAATTTTAGCCATAAGATGTCACATGTACCGTAGGTTTGGGTTGTTTGGATCAGGTTAGCCCTTAATTCTACTTTTTACCAATATTTCCACATTTTAACCTATGTACAAGTGGAAATGGGATTTATTTGGGGAAAAACAACCTATAAAGGACCAAATGCTATATTGGTACGTGACATACCTATTTTGGTTTTACACTCTTTTTTGGGCTTTTTGTAAATAAAACTATACTTAATTTTGTAAAAATTGAAAAAAATAAAACTGTGAGTCCCCAGTGACGAATTGGGGGCTCACAATATGAAAGATATTCCTTGCTCTACCTTCAATTAAAATTTCAGCAAAAAATATGCAAATCTCCAATCACACATACCTATCCAAAATTTCTTTATTGCCAAAAAACGCATGCAAAAATGGCATTTTGCACAAACCTCATTTTTGTAGCCCATTAAGTAGTCCATTTTGCAAAAATGGCATTTTTGTAGCCCATTTTGCACACCCATTTTTGCAATGAACCTCACCATTTAATTCTAAAATTAAAAATCAATAAGTCATAGTTATAGGCCCAAAATTCAAATTTCTTGAAAACATTCAATTTTAGGAATTTTTCAAAATTTCAAATTGGAGTAACCATTGAACTTGATAAGATATATTTCATTAGTTAGACTCATTTCAAAAGAGATCTGCTTTATGCCTATGATTGAATCAAAAAAATAAGCATAAATTTCCAAAATACACTACATAAATTTGTCATTTTTGTATGTAGGATAGAATATCCAATACCATTCTTTGAAATCAAATTTAAGCAAGTCCCGCCAAAGAAATTGAATGGAAAATATAATTTTTCCATCCTCAAGCTTTCTCTAAAAACATTCAAAAGACTTTTCTTCTCAAAGATTCTTAGGGTTGATAAAAGACACTAAAGAAATCTGCATATTTTTAAAAAATGTTTCTAGAGTTGAAAAGCAATTTCTCATATAGAGGATGTATCTTGCCAAAATTTCAATATATGTCCAAATCCTAATACAATTTTAGTGACAACCATGAGATTAGAATTGTTTTAGCCAATTTTTGAAGTGACCTTTGAGGTTGTTGGGCAAATGCAAGCTATTGTGGCTTATTTTTGGCAAAAAAATACACTTTCTTGGCTCATTTTTGGCAAAAAGAAAGTAGAATTTTCTTTCATTGTGCTAAAAACATGGAATTTCAACATTTCAAAGGTTCACCATCATAATTTATGTCATTCTAAGATACTTTAGCAATGTACAAACCAAAAAATAATGCTCTAACTTAAAAAATCAATCACCAAAAATTGTAGTCATTCAAGAGTACATAAAAGTCCTTTTCCACAAATATAGATGCCATCTATTAATAATTTTATCCAAACTACAATCATCCCAATCCTCTAATAATGTTGCCTAAAGACTGTGCCCATATCATGAATTTAGATATTAATTCAAGAGTCTGCTTTTTAGGGGGAAAAAGCACTGTGACAGATTTAGAAGCTACGTTCAAAAGTCTTTTTTTCTTAATACATCAGAGATATCTATTTTATTTTGGGGGCGCATTGAATTATCAACAAATCTACTTTCTAAATATGAGTCCTTTTTCTCTTAACCTCTAAAGGACCAAGTGTCTGTTCAGTATATGCAAGAAATCTCAAGTAGGTTCTTACAAAGTCATTTTTGGTAGGATATTCATGAAATTTGGTTACAATGTGTAAACATGTTTGCCCTTGGTGAAAAACTAATTTTTTTTTCCAATGGGGTGCCCGGATTAAAAGTTATGCTGCAATGGATTTTTGGGTAGCTTAAGCACTTTGGAAATCTTTGGGGAATCTGTTGCAAAAAGTTCATCAACTTTGGAAATTTGGCATGTATATAACTAATAAAATATGGCATACAATTGTCCAAAAAAAACACAAATTTTAGTCTTCAAAATCACATTCTAAAAGGAGTCAAACTTTGTTAGCTATGTTGGGGCGGTTTGAAGAAAAAACTTTCTCTTCCAACTTCAAGTCCTATTATCTTGCAATCTTTAGAGTCCAAATTCTTGAAATTGTTTACACATATTCCAAATGCCTGTTTTTAAATTTTCACCATTTAGATTTCAAATAAAAAATTTCCTCATTGCATAAGAAATCATCAAAAAATGACTAGTGTGTTGTCAATTCACTTAACCTCCTTACAGTGCAAGATGATTTAGTATAAGCTAGACATACATCTCAATTGATTCTAAAAAATTTCTCGAATAAACCTAACATCATATAATTATGAATGGTCAAAATCTTCATTTCTATATAGAGCAAAAATTTTACTCCAAGAGGGCTCGAAGTTTGCTGATTCTATTTTGCATGAAGGAAAACAAGTTTTTTTTTCACTTCAAACATTATGATCTTTCAATCCGCACAGCCAAATGGGCTGAAATTTTTTCCACACTTTGTAAATCCTTTATTTCAGTTTTATAAAAATGAAGTTTCAAAAAAAAAATTCAATTTTCATTTTTGAATAACTTACCAAAAAATCATTAGAAGAAAAATGAGCCCTTAGGAGGGCTGTGAGTTCCCGGACAGCAGGGAACGCTAGCTAAACAAACAGGAAAAAAAAAAATTGTGTCTGGCGAACTGGAGGGCCAGATCTGCGCGGGGCTGCGGGGGACAGTTCAATATTATAATTTTAAAAATATTTAAAAAATATTATTAATAAAATAAATTCAAAATTTTGAAATTCCCAAATCTGATGTGGCCGAAATTATCCTTATCAACCTGAAATATTATTTTACTATTATTTTAATTATTATTCTAATATTTTTAAATAATTTTTATTATAATTTTTTTAATTTTTTAATATTTTTTAATTTTTTAATAATTTTTTAATAATTTTTTATTGTGGCCACTATTCATATTTGATGATGAATAGTGGCCATTGTCCCTCAAAGGGGTTGTGAGTTCTATGGCGGGGAACTCACAGCCCCTTTGCAAAGGGAAGGAGCCCTCCCAAGGGCTGATTTTTTTCCTAATGGTGTGTCATCTTTTCTTCTTTTCCTAAAAATTTGTTTGAAAATGCTTTGATTTGCATAGAAGAGATCCTAAGCCAATATGCTCTTAAATGGGTAGTTTGTAAACCTCCTACCTTATGTGTTTGTATGGTTGGACAATAGGTCTTCATCAACCTAAATTGTCTTAGAACTTAATATAAATCAATGGTCTTATTTGAATAAATTCCGATTTTTGTTGCATAATGTATTTCACATACTACCGAGGCTATAGTGCATCATTTGTAGCATACCACCGAGACCATAACGCATCATTTAGTAGTACACCACCGAGGCTTAAGTGTTTATATGTATACAGGGAGATGGAATGTATAAATATATCAATGGTAACAATGATAATTATTGTCAAACTTACTCTTCATTTTTTTTACTTGTTGATTTTGATTTGCACTATGGATACGGTATGTGCCAACCATAGTCCTAAGAAATTTACTTCTCTACCCAAAGGTAAGGACCCTCCTTCCCTTCTTTTTTCCCCACTTCCCAACCCTCTTTTCCCCTTGCTTCTTGATTGTTGTGAATTTGTTTTTAAATTGTGAAATTGTTTGAATGCTTCATTATCGTGAATCAAAACAATTGAAGGTCTCTATTCTTGTTTTGAAATTGTTTGTGATTTTAAAAACAACTTCAAAAATGAAGTTGAATTGTTCATGTTTTTTATTAAGCTCTTTTGCCAAGCAGATGCCATGATGGACATCATCAAGGAGAAATTGCCACCCAATGTGAGGATTGCTAAAGATGTACAAATTCTTTTGGGAGAATGCTGCGTTGGTGAGCTACATAACTATTAATACCATTTGCAACTAGCTTGGTTTCATTACCATAACCATCTCAAAGTGATTCACTTACAAATTCATCTTTTGATTCATTACAAATTCTAGAATTTTCTTTTAGATGTAGGTGTGGTAGGCTGTAGAATAGAAATTTTGCAGAGCTATTGTTGTTGGTCTTGTGTTTTCAAGATAAAAAGTTTTTTTGGTATTTTTTTTGTCTTCTTGCATGTATCAAAATTATTTCACCAATCTTGATTTTATTAATACTTCTGAATATAGAGTTCGTCAACATGTTGTCATCTGAATCAAATGAGACTTCCAAGGGAACCATTACTCCAACACATGTTTTCCAAGCACTTCAGATATTTAACTTCGGATTAAATTCAGGATTTCAATCTAAGCATTTCGTCAATGTTGACCGAGCTAAACTAAAATACTAACATTGCTCATAGAATTCTATGAAAATTCAAGTTCTAATGTACGCAATAAAGTTGTCCCAGTTAAATGGTGAAACTTCACTAAACTTATACATAGCTGTGTATGTTTTGGTTGTAGCCATTAAACTTTGTCCTTTGTGAAACATTAGATTCAACAAAGTAGGGTAGGTGAAACAAGACATGAATTTTTTTTATTGTTATTACATTGCAAGTTTGAGGATGATGTGAGATGTTTTATACTTTTATTATTGCAATCCCTGCAACATTCTAAGAAAAATAGATTGAAAATTCATGCAGACTCTGGGTTTTGACAAGTATATTGGTGAAGTTCAAGCTACTTACAATCAACACAAGATTGAAATGCTTGTACATTATACATTTGTTTAATTATGTCATGTTGTTTCGAAGCTTCATTTGCACTTAGAATTAGAAATGGCACTCGGCAAGAATATCATGTGTGAATTCTAATTACAAATTGATAGACTTAGTTCACATTGTTTGAAGGCATTGTTGGAAGTAAAGTAACTATTATAAGAACCATTGTATGTATTTAGAAACCAAATTTTCTTTACATGCTTAAAGTGGACTCTCCACCCTTTTAAAGTGTTTTAAATTTTGCAGGACATTAAAGAGAGAAAGAAGAGAAAAATATTGGAAAGAGTTGGAGAGGGGATAAGTGAAGAAGAAGCTATAGTTGCTCAACAAAGATTGTTTGCAGATGCACGTACGCGCATGAACTGTGGTGGAGCTTTAGAGCTTGCTATAGAAGCCACCAACTATGATGACAAAGAAGAAGCCACCAACGATGATTAGAATTCTTCATCCTAGACAAGATTTGCATCTCTAATGCTTCATTGGATTGGAAATTTGAGTTTGCACAAAGTGTAATTAGTCTAAGAAAGTACAATTTATTTCATTAAATTACAAGATACATTCACTTCTATAAAACAATTATGAAAAAATAAGATAGAATCTAGGATGAGACTTATAGGATGATTGTATTATACTTTGATAAGTTCCAATAAGATGATTTTTCCACCAAATTGTACCCCAAAAATGATCATCACGATGAAAAAGATCAAAACTTTATCAATCTATTGAATAGAACCTAAGGTAGAAACACCCATTCTTGTACCCTAGACTTCTACTAAATGTGTCCCTAGACTTTTGTTAATGTGTCCTTCAAATGCTTGACTATGATTTGTTGACACATTTGAAGGACACATACTTAACTCTAATTTGTTGACTACTAATTTTTTTGCAGATTTTGGTTTAGGATCTAGCTACGTGACAGTTTCAGTGGTCTAGAGAGCCAACACTTTGAAAAATCATAGAAATTACATACCACATCCAATAAATCTATTTTTTTAATGTTCATGGTTTTCACTTTCTATTACTATGAAAATATTAATTTTAGGAAAAAATGCCTCCAACTATGTTGAATTGCTTATATTGACCGTTTTAGAATTATATTTATTCTAATAGTTGTAACTTGACTTGAAAGTCATATTGTTATATGAGCCTTGACAATAGTCAATAATGGTAATTCCAAATGTGGTTCTACGGTGCCTAACGTTGAATAAATGGGTAAATACACGTAAAGACAATATTTTGGATTGCCATAGCAAAATGCAATTGTACTTCAAGATCATAATTCAAGCAATTTGGCACATGAAATGTAAACAATAAAATGTAACCTCTACAAATGTTCTAGTATCTTTGAACAATCATTTATAAAGTAGAACCAATAGAAAGGAAAGTTGATTATGCTTCTCTTTGTGCTAAACTTGTACAAGGTGTGGCATACAGACATTTTGATTCAAGTATACTAGGAGCTCAAAATTCTAGCTAACATGTACTCCATATATAATAAGGTTTCAGATGTAAGAAATAAAATTATTACTTGAAGATTTTTCACGCCATTCTTCATTGCTACTTATATTTCATCTTAAAATTAAAAAGTACATTAATATTAAAATACTAAAGTAGTAAAAAAAATCCAATTTCATTTTAAAATTTTAAAATTAACAAACTACAATTTTTTTATCTATTAATTTGCAAATTAGTGTATTTTTCTTAGTTATTTATTTATAATTTATAATTTCATAATTTGAAACTTTAAATTTATGAATTCACAAATTTACAAAATCTCAAATTTTAATATTTTACAATTTTAATCAAGTAGAAGTCATTTGCAGCAGTATGAAGAACATTTAAGCAATAATGTAATTCTTCTATTTGTACAAGACATGTTGAAATAGTTTTTTAGGGGCCTTTGAGTTTCAAAATGACCTTTCATACCACTTTGCACAATTCAACCCTTGGGACCACCTTTTTTATTTTGTCTTTAGATTGATGACTATTGTTGTGTGTGAGGTGATAAAAAATTCAAAATTAGTTTAGAAAGTTTTCATTGACTTAGAGAGACACCTAAGAATTGATCCATTACAATCTTACATCAATCCATGATACATTCATTCAAATAAATGAGATTAGGACTTCATTATGTTGACTAGTGGCTAATATCAATGCCTTGGGTGGTGGTGATGGAGTTATTAGTGACTGTTTTAGGTTCTTCTACTTTTTCATTGTAAATTTATGAAAAGAAGTTCTTTTTTACTCCTTCAGTATAAATAATGTGTAGAAGATAAAATTTCAATGTAAATAATGTGGAGTTATGAATGGTGGCAATAGTGCCCTACTGCAACAAGTTTTAGGAAATCATATTTGATTCAAGTTTTGTCTAAAAATTACAAATGTGATGGCATAGGAAGAAAAACGAGCCCTCGGGAGGGCTGTGAGTTGCTGGACAATAGGGAACGCTGGCTAAATAAACAGGAAAAAAAAATTCATTTTTTTTATTTTTTGTCCGGCGAACTGGAAGGCCTGATCTTCACGGGGCTGCGGGGGACAGTTCAGTATTATAATTAAAAAAATATTTAAAAAATATTTAAAAATATTATTAATAAAATAAACTCAAAATTTTGAAATTCCCAAATCTGATGTGGCCGAAGTTATCCTTTTCAGCTTGAAATATTATTTTAATATTATTTTAATTATTATTTTAATATTTTTAAATATTTTTTATTGTACTTTTTCAATATTTCAATATTTTTTAATTTTTTAATAATTTTTTATTGTGGCCACTATTCATATTTGATGATGAATAGTGGCCATTGTCCCTCAAAGGGGCTCTAAGTTCCATTGCAGGGAACTCACAGCCCTTTTGCAAAGGGAAGGAGCCCTCCCAAGGGCTGATTTTTTTTTATAATGTGCAAGTTTTGACAAAGTCTCCCTGGAAACCCCCCTTGGTCCTTTAGGCGTTAAACACGTCATTTTTCAATTTCCTAAATCCATTTGCTAAAAAAAACTTCCTTTTCGCCCTTTTCGATAGTAGCTCACCATAGTATACATTTGCCTTGCTATATTGACAAATATTGGGTCCAAATCATGACTATATGTTTGAAATCCTATATGGAGTGAGTTTGAAACCACAAACCCATAATTATTTTTTTCATTGAATTTTTGAGAGAAAATGTGGTTGACGAGTAGCTTTAAGACACAATAAATTTTATAATTTTTGAATATATGGTTAGGAAGTAATTATACGATATGTGGTTTTTTTCTCAACATGGACAGCTTGTGCAACTTAGAAAAAATCAATTTTTAACCCCTAGGAGACCAAGGCCATTTTTCTGTCAAAAATAGTCAAAAATGTAATTTCTGCAACATTTACCTAAGACAACAAAAAAAATAATTTTTTAAAGAATTCAACTGTAAGATCTTGTACTTCACTTGTTTGAATACATGTTGTAAATTTTTTTGAAGTCTGTATATCACAAATTAGAAGATATTAGCATTCAAAGTTGGAAAAAAAATTGAATACTAATTTGCAATTTCAGATGACTTTGACTGCCATTCGTGGAAAAATTTTGCACTGTAAACTTTGAATTTAAAGTTTTTTTTATGAAAAAATTGAGTTGAAAGTATTTCAAAAAAAAACCCTAATCTTTATTGTTTTTAAATTGTTGAGTAGAAGTAGGTCCTTGAGTAGGTCCAAGATTGAAAAAAAGACTAAATTGTTAATAGCTCTAAGATGGGATTGAAACACAATAGTACCAATGATAAAATTATTTTAGCAAAAAAATTTAACCTTGTCAAATAATTTATTTTAAAAAAGAACTTAAATTGCATTTAGAAAGGAATCCTATAAGGGTTCTTTTGTAAGAAGATGTTTCTAGATTGCCCAAAAAACAAGAGTGCCCTTAACTTTCTCATTACTAGTCCAAATAGAATATACAGAGTAATATTTTAGGAAAAAATTTAAAATATTGATTTTGACTTTTTACAATTTTTTTGTACAATCTATAGAGTTTAGTTTTAGGCTTTTTTGTAGTATAATGTTTGCTCTCAAGCACCTATTGAAATAAAAATTATATTTCCACAAGGCCAATTAATTTTTCTATTTTATAAGACAATTTTAAGAAATTTCACCAAAAATTGAGGTCATAGGAACCTGCCAGGGCTTCTTTTTTTGGCAAAATTTTGCCAGATTTCAACTCTCTCTGACACATTTCCGCCACTGTGCCTGGCTCCCTCCAAATATTCACCAGCAAACGGAGGGCACGCAGGGGCTCCATTGGTCATCTATAGTGCAAAAAAAAGAGCCCTGGAACCTATTTAAAATCCATATTGTCTTTAAAGGGAACAATGGTCCTTTAGGATTTAAAGAATATAAATTAGAACTAGGTTTAGTTCATATATAGATTTTTGTATAAATAAAAAGCTATAAATAATTCTATTTTGATTAACTAGATGAAAATTTGCAGTCAATTATGGAATCTCTACTCAAAAATAATTTTAAAAAGTCCTTTTGTATGCTCAATTTTTAATACCCTTTGAATATAATTATGGATATAGGTTCTTTATTATAACATTATAAACTTTGAAATTGAAAATTTTCAATTCTAAAACTAATTTTCTAACAATTCAATATTTTAAAATATATTTTACCTTTTTTTATTTGCTATTTTTTTCAAGTATGAATATGAATGATTTTTTGATGATTTTTTAAAGTGTAATCCCTAATAATTGTATCTTAATATATTATGGAAAGTTGTAAGTTGTAGCACGTATACATTTTTTGGTAATTTTTTTGAAAAATGGCACAACCACATGGGAAGAGTTGAAACTACTTTTTTCTGAAATTTAAATGTCATGATCTTGCAATTGGTAAGGTTTTTTAGTTTGAATCTTTTAAAGAATGTAATTGAAAAAGTTAACTAAAGAATCCTATGGTTGAATTTGTTAAAGAATAAATATAGATGAAGATTTTGGCCTCACTTTGAGTACAAGTATTTTGAAGTAGTTTTGGGACTCAAAACAACGCAATTCTTTAGGAATTAGTTTGCCAAGCTAGTCTAACGTGTGCATTAATGACGGATTCATTGTATGAGGCACTACTTATCAAAATCAAACTATTTTATATTAATTAGTATATGCTAAAATGTTCTAATTTTTACTTGTTTGAACTTAGGCAAGCTCTATTGACTTTATAATTTGGATTTTTTGCATGACATTTTTAGGATGGATACAAATCATCCTAATCTACGTTCGAAGCTTTGATTCATGTCATTTTGATAAATATTGCTAAAGGTAGAAGTTTTAAGAAATAAAAATTCAATGCCTTACCGGGCAATAAAAAATATTAAATTGGTCAAACTTTCTTATTTTCTTACTGGCACTTAAAGAAGGGTTCCAATACAACAAAGAACCTGGCATTTGGATATCATATGCAAAAGTGTAGTCTGAATGCTATTTTACTTTTTGTTCAATTGGCTATTTTCCATGTCTATTTGTAGATTTTACCAATTGGATGTGTAGTTTAAGAGTTTACTAGCGGAAGTTACCAATTGGGTTCAAGATTCAGTTGAAGTGAGCGGTAAAGGAATAGAATTCCAATTGATAGTTAAGTTGGTTGGAAACTTGAGCTTATAGGCAGGTAGTTTCAATTGGCAGTTTAGTTTTTCCTTTGCATGGTGCAAGAGCTCCTTCCAATCGCCGGAAGTAAAACAATTGGAAGTTCTGTATTTTGTGTTTTGGTTTTATGAATATAGTGAATGTTTGCAATTGTGAGTATGTGCAAATGGTTGTGTGTGTGTTTGAATGTTTGATTGGAATCAATGGAGAAACTATGAGTTTGAATGTGAACAATTGGTGAAGTAAATTGTGACTGGAAGTGAGTAAACAATTGTGAGAATATTGATAAATTGGATAATTAAGAGTGTATGGAAAGCCTGTGAGTATCAATTGGGTGTTTGAGAGAATTTGTGATGTTGAGAGAAAGTAAAGAATTAGATGATGTGATATTAAATTGAGAACTATGAATGTAACAATTGGATTTTACAATTATGATTGATGTGATGAGTCTGTGGAGTGGCTGTGAGTATAAACCAATCGGAAATCTGTGTATGGAGAGATCAGGGAGTTTTGAGTGACTGAGAGATTTTGTCTGAAACTAATCGGAGAAGTTAGAGAAATATAACCAATTGGAAAATGATAGGTTTGATTATAAATAATACCAATTGGTGATAACTTGGAGTGATTATTAAAATCATTGAGAGTAATTAATTGAGAAATATAATTTAAATTAATGTCATTAAATATAAAAATAGAAATTGAGATTAATAAATAAAATAAAAACGGATCAAGAATATTCTAAAAAGAAAATAAAGAAGTGTGCATTTTGCCAACGGTTTGATAATTTAAAGATGGAGTGCAAGACTAAAGAGGAGAATTTTATGGAAGAAGACAAAGCCAAGAAACCAATTGGAGAAAAGCTAAAGATGAATAGCAATGAGGAGAATCTTGGAGAAAAGAATTAAAAAGAGAAGAAAAATTGAAGTGAAGTTTAACTGGAGCAAAAGATAGACAACCAAAACCAATTGAAATTATGATAAGTGGTTCTAAAACGATGGTTATTGACATGATTTATGAGATTTGTACTTAAAGAATCTTGCAATTGGATCTCTTAGGTGTATTTAAGATT
Source organism: Pseudisothecium myosuroides (assembly GCA_951799445.1). Lineage (NCBI taxonomy): Eukaryota > Viridiplantae > Streptophyta > Bryopsida > Hypnales > Lembophyllaceae > Pseudisothecium > Pseudisothecium myosuroides. Next base: position 5,786,668 of record OX637289.1, on the reverse strand, counting down.
CCTTTTTGAAGTAATTTACCTCCTAGAGTTTGAACTCTACCCTAGGAATTTATTTTAGAAAAGAAATAAAAACCTATTCACATTTTGGTGACCATGCTGGGGAGGTAATAATTTATATTCAATCAGAATAGTTGAATTTTTATGCCCTAATTGTCCAATTGGAATGGTAACAAGTTTGATCATGAGGGAAGCTCATGAGTTTTAATGAATTTCTCGAGTCTAACGTAATTACCAGAGAGGAGAGAGCTCGTGAGAGGGAGGAAAGAGCCCGTCGACAGTCAAGATACCGATGGTGTCTCAATCAGTTTGAGCCCAATCAGGGAGTGTCTTTACCTAACAATCCCAATTGGGAAAATTATAATTCGGATTTAGATAGGGTGCCTGTAGAAGAACCAGGCAGTCCGTTGTTTTTCCCAATTGGTCCGGTACAACCTTCGGGAATACCGCATCCTAATAGTCCTGAAGAGGATACTGAATCAATTGGTAGTGAAGAAAGTTCAATATCTTCTAGACCAAGTATTCAAATCGATTGGTTTGATAGTGATTGTTCCGAATTTGACACTAAGCCAATGGCGGCTGCTGATGTACTGCCAGTGGCTATGCGGGCTGGGAATGAGGCCGATCGGCCATATTCATTAGTCCAATTTCCCCATTTTTATGGACAAATTGGTAGTGATCCTGATAGGCATGTTCATGAATTTTTAACGTTGTGTAATGCCAATAATGCTAGAACTGAGGGCCATTGGCTTAGTATATTTCCAGTTATGTTGCAAGACCATGCAAAACAATGGTTCCAACGTCAACCACCTGGACATTTTGCCAATTGGATTGCATTAAAGGATGCATTTTTAAATCATTTCCGACCAATAGCTTATGAAGAAAGATTGAGTGAACAATTGCAAGATATTACCATGACTTTAGGAGAATCTATTGATTCTTATTATGGCCGACTGGAAGATTTAGTCTTAAGGCTACCAGTTGATCATGGTTATACAGATCAAATGCAAATGCGCTTTTTCATTAGAGGTCTGGTACCACATAGATTGAAAACATATGTAAAAGAAATTACCCCCGATAATCTAAATGATGCTTATAGAAGAGCTAAATTATGGGAGGAGGTAAACTTTGAGGATAGCTATGGAGTGGCTATTCAATCTCAACCACAAATGAGACCTATTAGACAACCATCTATAGTTCCTCATCCATCTCTTCCTTATGCACCATCAAATTCTGTAATACAAGTGCCTATACCAATAAATGTGGGTCCAGTACAATCTATACCAGTTGGTCCAACAATGGTTAATTCAATACCTTCAAGTCAAACTAAGATTGAAACTCAATTGATGGACTTAACCCATAAATTTGAGGATCTAGCCGTTCATATAAATAATGCTACGGAAAAGAAAGGTCAACCCCCTAATGATAGAGCCAATATTTGGTGTACCAATTGTAAGGGTCAAGGACATATGTTAAATGATTGTCCATCCCCACCAAACTTACCTCCAAAATGTAGGTTTTGTGCGGGGAAACATAAAACTGAATCATGTCGTAAATTACAACAAAGTTTACTAGCTGATGCTACTCAACGTAATAACTTTGGTCAAGTATACCTTATGGATAGCAATAATAACAATTATGAAAATAACAACAACAATAACAATAACAATAGGTTTGTACGACAATCTAATTACAAGGGAAATAATTTTAATCCAAATTATGCACCACCTCGAAATTTTAATACAAGGAATTTTAATAGTGGGGAATACACTGGGACTTCCAATCGATATATTCCACAAAATCCAACAAATCAAAATAAAGGATGGAATCAAATGCCATATGGCAATCCTAATCAAGGAAATCCTACCTATGGGGGAAATAATTCTACTTGGCTAGATAATGTGACTTGTTACAATTGCAAACAATTGGGGCATTATGCAAGAAATTGCTCCAATGCAAGGGCAAATGTTCCTTATGTGCCATTGTGTGGCAATTGTAACCAAGCAGGTCATACGGCCGAGGAATGTAATTGGCCAAAACGAGAAAATCCTAGAAATACCGATGGGTTAGTGAGAAATAAAGATACCAGTGCAAAATTAGTACTCATTCAAGATGATAGGGAAGTGCATCATGTTTCTTTAAGTCAAGATAGTGGAAAAACCAATTGTGAGAATTCTATTTTAATTAATAATACTCATAAGGATATTAAAAATGTTGAACGAATTATAATTAGAACCAGGGTTGCTAAAGAAATACCAATTGGGAGTCAACATATTGTTAATGCTGATGTAACCTTACCAATAGGAATTGAAAATTCCAATCGGGCTGAGATACCGCAAATCCTGTGGTGACACCACTGATTCAATCAGGGTCCACCACAATTCCAATTGGTAATGTTACAATCGGTATTAATAATAAATTGCTAGACATCAAATCCAGTGAGATTGTACCACCAAACATTTTCCCATTGGTACAACCTGTAACACAATTAACCCCTAAAGGTCCAAACACCGTTTTTTGACAACATAGCGATTTTGGGCAGCCCACTACAAGTGGAGTTTTTATTTTTTTTCTTTGAAATTTTCACACAAGATGTGCCCAAGGAGTATCTTTAAGGCCCAACAATTTTTATAACTTTTGACTACATGGTTAAAAAGTTATTGTATGATATGTAATTTTTGGTGCGTGGCGGGCAGCCCGGGCAGCTCAAAAAATTCTTTAAAAATCATTTTTTTTAAAAATAAAAATTTGGAATTGGTTCTTTAGATTTATATGTACGTGGAAAGCTTTAAATCATTCCATTTGGATTAATGAGTCAAAAGTTATGAAGATTCTTAATTTGAGGGTAGTTATAGAATCTCTACTCTAAAATAAACTTTGAAGTCCTTTATTTCACTCAATTTCCAATATTTTTGAAAAAAAATTAAAACATTGGATGTAGATTATTTATTACAACATTACAACCGTTGGGATTGGCATTTTTCAATTCCATAAATAAATTCTTAACAATTTAGTGTTTTGAATCATTCTCTACTTCTTTCTACTTACTACTTTATTCCTATATGTTGTGCAACTCCAAATGATCTGAAAATTTTCAAGCATATAGCCAACTTGCCTAGAAGAATGAATCCAAAGATTAACCACCATTTTGGGCAGTTTTTCATACAAATGTGACCTTGTGAAGTGCAGCTGCCCGGATTTTCGCAGGGACAAAAAAAGGGTTTTTGTCAATTCAAACGCTAATATCTTCCAATCCGCATGGTGGAAAATTCTGAAATTTTTTCCACATCTTCTCAACCCAGTGTTCTATAAGATCTTACGGTTACATGTGTCCAAAAATGTTTTTTTAATAAAATTTGGTACTTGTATTAGAAATGGCAGTTTTGGAGCGGTTTTGGTGAAAACATAGTCTCAGACCTTTAGGGGTTAAAAAATTCAACCCCATTGGTAGTTCCAAAGAAATCAACTTTTAAAACTTTGAATCCAGTAACCAATGGGGACTTTCAAGACTATCATCTAGCACCTGGAATTTTTAATCATCCTTTAAAAGAGCAGTTGCACTTAAATAATACTAATTTAAATTTGCAAAGTCCAATTGATGAGGAACTAGAATTATTGCCAGAACGTCCCAATTGGCGGAAGCAAACAGTACCAATTGGCGAGCGATCATTACCGGTTAAGTCCAATCGGCACATTAAAAATAAAAGGCTTAAACCAATTGGTATAATGCATGGAGTGCCTGCGTATGATATCCTAGAAGACTTAGGAAATCTAAAAGCAGATATATCTATTAAACAATTGGTAGGAGTAGCACCTCATTGTAGGGCTACTCTACAATCTAATTTAGTGAGGAAGAGAGGAAGAAATATGGTAAATGAAGTCGCTATTAGTCCTGATCCGGGTGCTCCCATGATTGATGTAACCATTGATGGAGTTTTAATTACTGGGGTGCAAGTTGACGGGGGGTCGAGTGTAAATTTGATGAATTGGGAAACCATGATTAGTCTTCATTTAGAGGGATTACAAGAAACTAAATTAGTATTACGAATGGCAGATCAAAGCCGTGTAATACCGAAAGGAATTTTACCTAAAATAAAAACAGTGATTGCGGGTATTATTTATCTTATAGATTATATTATTTTTCAACAATTGTCACCTAATACATCCTATCCTATTTTATTAGGATGACCTTGGCTGTACAAAGCCAAGGCTAAAGACGATTGGGGTAGAGGTTTGTTGGCAATTGGTTCAGGATTAACTAAAGTCAAATTGCAAATGTATTCAAAAAAATATTATGGGGAGACACAATGGGAATCACCGGAGCATACCAATGATTTCGATTATGACTCTGACAAGGAAGATAATGTTAATGCCAATCGGGTTCATTTACATGGGTCTTCCAAACACCTTAAATTACCCATTATTAGAATATTCAAAGAAGTAGGACCTGGGGATTACGTATTGCCCTGTAAAGAGGATGAGGATTCCGATCGGGTAATTGAATCCTGGTTGTTGGACAAGCCTGTCTATGGTGTGACAGACAACCAATCGGAACTGGAACCCTCTTGTGAAACAGAAGGGCTATGGGACTATTCTTCTAATTCTATACCAATTGAGAAACATGTCCCTAAAAACTTATGTCAAGATTTAAATATTGGAAGTGAAACTAATCCAAAAATAATTCAAATCAATGGGGATTTAAAATTAGAAAAAATTAACCAATGGTTGGATTTCTTTAAATCATATTTGGATACATTTGCATTTTCTTATAAGGATTTAAAAGGGGTACCACCCGAGGTGTGTGAACACCATATAACCTTAGAAGAAAATGTCAAACCGGTGCGTCAAAGGCAACACCGCCTTAACCCAAAATATTCTTTACTAGTTAAGGAGGAGATAGATAAACTCCTTGAAATAGGATTTATCTATCCTGTCCCATTTAGTGAATGGGTTAGTCCAATTGTCGTTGTGCCCAAAAAGAATGGCAAAATACGTATATGCCAAGATTATAGGAAATTAAATGCGGCTACTAAAAAATATTACTTCCCATTGCCTTTTACCGATAGTGTTTTAGACGCTGTGGCAGGGCATGAGATGTACTCATTTTTAGATGGTTTCTCGGGTTATAACCAAATCACTATTGCTTTAAAAGACCAATTGTTGACTACATTTACAACCGATTGGGGTACCTATGCCCATTGGAGAATGCCATTTGGGGTGTGCAATGGGCCCGCCACTTTCCAAAGAATTGTTACAGTTGCTTTCCATGAATTTCTCCATAAGTTCATGGAAATCTTCCTCGACGATTTTTGTGTTCTTGGCACAAAACTAGAACATCCTACCCAATTGGCTTTGTGTTTTGATCAATGTAACCAATTTGGAATTTCTCTTAATGCCTCTAAATGCCAATTTGCGGTTCCATATGGTAAACTATTGGGGCATATTGTTAGTAAAGAGGGTATAAGTACCGATTTAGATAAAATTCATTTAATTATTAATACTCTTCAACCTAAGACAATTACTGAAGTAAGAAGTTTTATCAGTCTTGGGAGTTATTATAGGCAAGCACTTAAGGATTTTGCTACCCATGCTGCCCCATTAACTAATTTACTTAAAAATTGGAAAAAGGAGCTAGTCCTATGTGGACCTTGGAATGTACTCAAGCATTTAATATATTAAAAGAACGATTGAGTACCGCTCCGGTATTAATTCCACCCAATTGGGATGAACCATTCCACGTCTACATGGATGCTTCCAATATAGCATTGGGATGTGTCTTGAGCCAAAAGACACTAAAAATATGGACCACCCGATTTATTTTGCAAGTAGACAATTGATAGCGGCAGAGAAAAATTATACCACTACGGAGCGTGAGGCTCTTGGTATGACTTTTGCTGTTCAGAAATTTTGTCATTACCTATTGGGTTATCCATTCACATTTTATGTGGATCACGATGCATTAAAAAATTTAATAAATAAACCAGATTTAAGTGGCCGATTGGCCAGATGGGTATTACTGTTACAAGAATTTAATTTTTCCATTGTGGTTTGCCCTGGCAAAACACATGCCAATGCTGACCATTTATCCCGATTGGAACCTACTATTTTGAGTAACACTGTACCAATTGATGATGCATTACCGGATGGCCAATTGTTTGTAATAGAGGCTATCCAATCAGAATACAAAGAAATCCTGGATTACTTGAGAACCAGTCAAATTTCCATCCAATTGAGTGATAAACAAATTAAGCATTTATTGCATAGATGTGCACCATATTCATTAATAAATGATGTTTTATATAAAAAGGGGGTAGATGGAATTTTACGCCGTTGCATTTTTTCTAATGAAATACCAATGGTGTTAGAAGGGTGTCATACCGATGGGTGTGGTGGCCACTTTGCCGGTGATAGCACCGCACGTAAGGCCTTATTGGCTGGCTATTGGTGGCCAACTCTTTTTAAAGATGCTCACCAATATGCCCACACTTGTGACCCGTGTCAACGTGTGGGGCGGCCAACACCTTCTAAGGCCATGCCCTTACAACCCCTATTGGCTTTAGCCCCGTTTGAAAAGTGGGGGATCGACTTTGTTGGTCCTATTGCCCCCCCTTCCAAACGTGGTTGTAAACGATATATTTTAGTGGCAACGGATTATGCCACTAAATGGGCAGAGGCCGTGGCCACTAGAAATAATGATGCCCAATCGGTGGCTAAGTTTTTATATGAGAATATCATTTCAAGGTTTGGGTGTCCAATTGAATTAATTAGTGATAGGGGTACACATTTTTTGAATGAAACAGTTGAAACCTTAACTAATAGATTTCTTATTAAGCATCGCAAAACAAGTCCTTACCATCCTCGGGCCAATGGGCAGACCGAGAAAACTAATGGGTTGTTATGTAATATCTTGACTAAAACAATTGCTGGGTCAGGTACCGATTGGGATGACAAACTATGGGGAGCCCTTTGGGCTTATCGTACAGCCTTTAAGGTCACTACTAAATATATGCCATTCCAATTGGTCTATGGGCAAGAAGCTATTCTTCCAATTGAATTTGAATTACCTTCTTTGCGAATAGCTATTGCCAATAGGATAGGTGATATTCCTAGTCTTGAAGCTAGACTTTGCCAATTGGAACATTTAGATGAACATAGAAGAGAGGCTATCTATAATACATATGTGGCTCAACAAAAACGGAAATCGTTCTATGATAGTAAACTACGTCCTAAACAATTTAAAGAAGGTGATTTAGTTTTGCTATATGATAGTCGGTTCCTTAAATTTCCGGGGAAATTTCAGATCCATTGGTTGGGACCTTATGTAATTGTAGATATGAACCCTAATGGTTCGGCCCAATTGCAAGATTTTGAGGGTAAATGCCTTCCTACACGTGTCAATGGCTATCGGTTATGGCTCTATCATAGTTCAACCGGGGACGGTTTGAATGATGGAGTTAGGGAGGAGTAATTCCAATTGGTGGTTGAAATTAAATTAAAAATTAAAAAAATTAAAATTAAAAAAAGAACAATAAAACATTAATTTAATAATAATAATTAAATTACTTAAAATAATAATGAGAGAATAAAGCAATTAATGTGAATAAAGGAATAGGTATCAATGTGAAGGAATAATTATAAATGAGAGAATATAGTTATTAATCAAAGTAATAATGATGAGGGTGTCACCAATTGGATAACATGATAAAAATAACAATAATCGAGTGATAGTAATAATTTTGAGTGCTTAAAAGATAGGGTCTAAAATTGATTATTATATAATAAGTATATTAGTTTAGGTGAGAGACCAATTGGAAAGAAATATTTTGGGAAGGAAGTTAGTATAGACGAGGGAGGATTTTATATTTAAAAAAGAAAAGAAAAGAAGAGACAAGATAAAAGAAAAGAAAAGAATTATATAACTATGAGGAAATATAATTTTAGAATTAAAAGTAAACATTCTAAACAAAAAAAAAAAAAAAAAAGGTATTCAAAACCTATTGGACGTGATGCCACATGATGGGGCGTAACCGATTGGGAAAAGCGCCGCCAGGTTACCTGAAATCGACTGGCGGGGTTGGTGGGAAAGACGGCGCAGGGAGAGGACAACGGATCTCTTGTGTTTTCAATTGGGAGAGACATTGGCGCCACAGGACTCCCACATTTGCGAAATCAATTGGAGTTTTTGGTGGTGTGTGAGTGTTCTTGCAGAGCGGGGAGTGTGAAGCAATTTTTGAGCGTTGAGTGCGTTTGGAGAGAAATCAAGAGTGGAAGCGCGTGAGCAACACAAATTGTAGCAATGTCAGGAGTGGGGGAGGATTCAGATGACGAATTGGTGTTTGTGAAGGAGGTTCCTACTGCGGGGGACCAAACGTTGGCAGATTATCTCCGATTGATCCGAAAGCCCAAAAAAGAAGGTGCGGCGTCCGAATCGGCGGGAGGAAGTGAAGCTAGTGCGAGTAGCGCCAGTTTGATCCGATCGGTGCCCTGGTCGGCTTTGGATGAGAAATTGGGGTTTTATAGAAAGATGGAGATTGTGAAAAACATGAATGAAGCTAGGTTTTTGGGCTTTATTTCTTCTAGTTTGGTGTAGATTAAAGTCCAAGATCAGGATGTGGCCGAGTTTGTAGAGAAATACCAATCGGCGGAGCGAGTGGGTTTTGTGCGTGGAAAATGATTGGAATTGAAGGCGGAGGTGGTGAGCAAAGCTTTGAAGTTGCCCAATTCTGGAGTTTCGTGGGTGAGCTTGAGTGAAGAAAAGTATCCGATTGGTGAGTGTTTTTCAACATCAGCACACATGTCACCAATTGGGAAACAGACGGAGAATACCAATCGGATTTCAAAGGGCCAATTGACATCGGAGTGGAGGGAAATGGTGAACTTTGTGCAACGTTGGCTTTTCCTGGAGTTGGAAACCGATTGGGTCGATTTTGCAATGGTGGTGGCGACAGTGGCCTTGTTTCAGCAAGGCGTTACAATCAATTGGGCGAAATTGGTGGCGCGGAAGCTTCACCAATCGGTGGAGAATGTTAAATGAAATCCAATTGATTCGGAGAAGACTTTTTGTGGAGGTTTTTACCTCATAAAGATCTTTGATGCAGCTGATCCAATTGTTGCTGTAGTAAAGGCTGAGGAGGAAAAAAAGCAAGACCCATTGGTAAGTGCACCAGTGTGTGAGCTCCCAATTTGTCACTTGGGACTCATAGTCTTCTTTTTTCTTAGATTGTGCAATTTAAGTCATAATTATACACAAAAAGCCCTAAAAAGAGTGTAAAACCAGAATGGACATATTACATACCAATATGCCCTTTGGTCCTAAATAGCCTTTTTTCTTTAGAATAGTCCTAAAACCCACTTGTAAATAGGTTGGAGCCATAGAAGTAGTGGGAACTAGAAGGTTTGAGGGTTCTTACCCAAAATAGCCTAAAATCACTATGCAAGTGACCAAGCTGAGCTAAATTGGTCTGAGGGAAGTCTAGGGAGATTCTTAGGTAGATTTCCCAAGAGAGGTTTCAGTTTCCCCATCCCATCGACAAATAGTAGAAACCCCAATTGTTAGCGTGCAGGTGTCACTTTCGCAAGACAGGCCAGTGGAGAAATCTAGGGTCACCGGATTGTGATCTTGGTTCTAAACCATACCGGGAAGTCAAAAGCGAAATCCATTCGCCAAGATTCCCCCGTATGCGGAAGATTCCCTGACTGCCGATAAACCAACGGAAGTACCTTTTTGCCCTCCGTACCAAGACATGCAAGATCAAGATGTGAACTTGCAAATCTCTTGGGAAACCCCATGAGAGGTTCCCCAAGAAGTTTCGGAATTTTTTGGATTGAAAAAATACTCCTTCCGGATGGTCAACCGCCTAAAACCACGATGGGAAATTCACGATAATTACCCAGGTGGCGGTAAAATCTCACTAAAAATTATGATAGCTTCTTTTATGCTAATAACGCGCTCCGATGAGTTTCATGGTGTTTCGATAGCGGGAGACGGCCGAATCACCGACATTCCTTCGAATTATCCACGTGGCGGGATTTACGTGGAGTTGACCGGCGTCCCGGGAGCACACAAAGTCAGAACAAAGTCAACGAAGGGTCTTTTCTTATTCCCTAAGACCTTCCAGACCACCCTGGCTAGTCACCTTTGTCAGAAAAGGTAACCTCCAAAAAGTAGATTTTTACCTCTTTTACTGACTCTAGTTGGCGATAGTTTACGGTGGGATTTTGGCGTTGGAATAGGGGGTAGGAGGATTTCAGGAGTAAAAATGGCCTTCTGAAGCCAATGGCGCAATCGGTTTTTGATTTGGAGTTAATCTCCAATAGTTAGAGTGTTGGACCAACGTAGAACCCAAACTACGTGAAAATCCTAGAAGATAAGGATGAAAATCCAAGTTGATAGGGTTACCTAGGTTAAAAGAGGGGAGTTGAGGGCCTTGAAAAACCTATAAAATAGCCCTCATTTCTCTCCAAAACCACCCCCATTCATATTTTGTGTCCGTGGGTCCAACTTATGTTGGATTTTTTGGCTATTTTAGCCAAAGGCACTTCCACGGTGTTTTGAGCACGTGGTGCTCCGTTGTTGTTCTATTTTCAACTTTTGAAGGTCTTGGAGGTCCTTCTTTCTTTGTGTCTATGAGTTTTGAGTAGTCTTGGGTATTATTTGGCTTATTTTCTAGTCACTTTGGTCACTAACTTGTCAGTTGAAGCACCTTGCTTGAGCACTAACTCGCTTGGGAGCTCCTTGAGTTTTGCCCTGATCCTAAAGCTCCCCCCGAAGCGCCTTGGCTTTGCCGCCCACTGAGGGGTCTTTAGTGTTTAAGGATTGTGTTTTTTTGTTAACCCACGTATCCGTATTAACCTCCGAGTGCTTCTCCCTTAGTGGGAGACCTCTTTTGCTCTCTTTAAGGACCCGTGGTGTGTGGTCCTCCCCCCGTACGGTGGAGTTGTGGGCCCCCCTAGGGTCGTTACGTACTAACGGTCTGGGTCCTTCTTTGAAGTTGGTTGTTGACGTGTGGCTTCCCCCTTAGACGGCGAAGCTTTGATTCCACTGGTACCTAAGTCTTAGAGAAAGTGTTAAAAACCCGGTTAGACGGCGAAGCTTCGAACTACTTCGTGTTCTCAAAAGTCTTAGAGTTGGTGTTAAAACCAACTCGACGGCGAAGCTTTGACCTCCCCCGAAAGTTACGTACAAGGTTTAGTTTCCAAAACCTCTTGGAACTAATTCAAGGTTTAGCCTCCAAAATCCCTTTACGAGCTTAGATCGAGTCACTTTTTAATCCAGTTTAACTTTGCCTTGTGGGGAGCCCGGCTAGCACGCCTGGGCCCTCCCTAAAATCCCAGCCAGCCAAGGCCCAACCAGCCAAGCCCCAGCCGGTCAAGCCCCAGCAGCAGCTGGGCCACGCAGCCCCGGGTACCGCAGCAGCCGGGTACCGCAGCAGCCGAACCACCGCAGCGCCGGACCACCGCAGCAGCCGGGTACCGCAACCGGGTAGCGCAGCAGCCAGCCACCGCAGCGCCAGGCCGTGGCCAAATTTTGGTCTTCTTGTTCTTTCTTTTTTTTTGTCCGTTTTTTGGGCAATCTAGGCTCTAGGGAAGGAGGAAAAGAAAACTACAAGTGACAAGAAATAGGGAGTCAAGGCCAGAATCGGAATAGCAGAAGTAGAAATTAGAATAGTAGAAGTAGAAATTAGTATAGAAGAAATAGAAATTAGTCTAGTAGAAGTAGAAATTAGCCAAGTAGAAGGATGGAAGCAAAATAGTAGAGGTAAGGGTTGGCCAAACGGACGTCTAAGCTAAGATCTTGTAGGATTAGGGAAGAACTTGTGTTAAAGCACCAAGTAACCTGCAAACTCACACAATCACTCCACGCACAACTCACCCAAGCTCTCCACACACCATAACCAAAAACCTTGAGCATTACGAACAAGGAGGAAGATGAAATAGGAGAGAAGCATGCTAGTGGATGGATTAGGGGAAATCTCAACTAACAAATTTGGGCCATTGGGAGAGTAAGCGTAAGGGTAAAAAAGAGCGTGCCCGTGGCGTAAGAGAAAGGTCAACCGCGTAAGCACTTGGGAAGGCCAAGGTGTAAGAGGTGTAAGAACGAAGTCAACATGTAAGAACTTTGGAAGACAAGTTGGTTGGTGAAAGAAGGGGTGGAAAGAAAGAGAAGCAAGAAATCCCACCACATCTACCACTTGTTCTCAAATCTTTCCCGATTCAAGAATCACTCAAGGAGTCAAGAATCCAAGCGGAAGGGACATGGCCGAGGGGGGGAACCTCGACCGGTTGATCCAAGACCTCCAAAATGAGGTGGGCCCCTAAAAACCCCACTCTTCCACGTTTAATTTTGTTTTATCAAGATAATTAGAAGGAGGCCGAGAGTTAGGGTAGGCAAGAAGCAAAGTCAGGTTAGAATTAGCTCTAAAATCTTATAGTAGAGGGCTAGGGGTTTCCAAAAACCTAAAACACGTCCAGATCCGAGCTAAAACGAAGGAGTTATGAGCGAATGAAGTTAGGGAGTCATGTTGGATGAAACCTAACAAATTTCATCCAAGAGGAACAAAAAAGCTAACATAAAAAGAGGGATTAATTTAGGAACATAAGGTCAAATTAGAAGTTAGTTTTGAAATTAGGGCTAGCCGTAATTAGCGGATGAAGTTTGAAGGACCGATTAGCGGTCAAACTTCATCCATGGATAACTTTTGATAGGAACATCCAAACCTAATGTAATTAGTCAAAGTAGAAGGCTAAAATTAGGATCTCCTCGGAACAAGTCTTAAGTTTCTAAGATTAGTACATTAGTAACCACACTTAGGATCCTTAAGTAAGATTAGAAGGCGGATTAGGGCCGTTTAAGATTAAGGTTAGGCTAAGTATAGATTTAGAACATTTTAGGACAAGTTTAGGGTAACCCAAAACTAACCGCAGCTTAAGGAAATACCTAAATCCCAAGCAGTTAAGAAGGGATGAAGTTTGGAACAAGTAATGGATGAACCCTAGAAGATTTCATCCATTTGAGTCAAGACTTGGTAATTAGGTTAACATTAGGGGGTCAGGTCCATAGCCCAAATCCCAAGTCAAATCAAAATCCGGAGTCCATAGAAAAGCATGGATGAAGTTTGAAGGACCGAGTAGCGGTCAAACTTCATCCGTCCATAACTCTCTCTAAGAGAGTCCAAATCAAACAAGCTTTACATTTTTAGAGATGGCATGAGGTACTCTTTCATTTAGGATAGATAAGCCTAGACTAAGATCAACTCTTCCCCTAAACCACCAAGCCCTCTTAGGCTTTGATTCAACCTTAGCAGTGATAGCAATTCCAATTAGGGTTTTGTTTTGTTTCTTCATTACCCAAAATTAGCGAGTCTTAGGAGTTTAGAAAAGATCCATTGCTTGGAAGGCACAATGGATTGGCGCTAGACACCCGTAGATCGAGTCAGAACGGTTAACTACCGAGAGCCTGGTTGTGCTCGCTTCTTTACCAAGGGTGGGTAAATAAGCACTCACACAGTGTCCCAAGTTTTACAGGGGCCAAAGTTTTATCAGAAGCTGGCGCAGGAGGCAAACCAATTGGCCAAGTTATCAGCACACCCCACAGTGTTTGAAGACTATGCGCGACTCAAGGAGCAAAATGAGCTTCTTCAAAGCCAACACCACTTGTTGCAGATTCAGGCGACCCGATTGAAGACTACTGATACGGGTGAACTGCATAAACAATTGGCAGACCTCAAGTTACAAGTGGAGAATCGTGAGAAGGAGACAGTGGCACGGAAAAAAGCATTTACAGACCTCAACACCAAACATGTTCAATTGCGTTTGGACGTGCTGAACCAAAAGCAAAAGATTGAGGAGTTGAGCAAATCTTTACAACAATCGGAGCGGGAACGTGAATTACTCACGCAGTCGGTGACCAATCGGAAGGGAAATGTGATAGTTCTTGCAAGGGAGCACGAAGAAGATCAATTGGGATTGCAAGCGGGCGGGATTACTGTCGAAGGCCTATTGGCATTGTCTTCTTATGTTCCGCCTGCACATAACCTGGAGCACGCTTACACGTACGATCGACAGGTATTCTTCTTGATTGCAGAAGTCTGGTTGCAGCAGAATCTATCGGTGACCAAATTCCAAGCTGTGTGGGAGGTGGCTGAAATGCTTAAACAAGAAGACCTATTGGTGGAGATTATTGTGCGGGGAGATTTGCTTTTGGAAGACTATGTTGAGGCCTATTGGTACATGGGAGACCTCGGAGCTTGTCTACTTCGGTATTATCGCCAATTGGAGGAGGTTCAAGCGAAACGCCAACGATTGGAAGTTCAATGTGCAGAGCGATTGAGGGAGCCTGTGAACTCCCAATTTGTCACTTGGGACTCATAGTCTTCTTTTTTCTTAGATTGTACAAATTAAGTCATAATTATACACAAAAAGCCCTAAAAAGAGTGTAAAACCAGAATGGACATATTACATATCAATATGCCCTTTGGTCCTAAATAGCCTTTTCTCCTTAGAATAGTCCTAAAACCCACTTGTAAATAGGTTGGAGCCATAGAAGTAGTGGGAACTAGAAGGTTTGAGGGTTCTTACCCAAAATAGCCTAAAATCACTATGCAAGTGACCAAGCTGAGCTAAATTGGTCTGAGGGAAGTTTAGGGAGATTCTTAGGTAGATTCCCCAAGAGAGGTTTCAGTTTCCCCATCCCATCGACGAATAGTAGAAACCCCAATTGTTAGCGTGCAGGTGTCACTTTCGCAAGACAGGCCAGTGGAGAAATCTACGGTCACCGGATTGTGATCTTGGTTCTAAACCATATCGGGAAGTCAAAAGCGAAATCCATTCGCCAAGATTCCCCCGCATGCGAAAGATTCCCTGACTGCCGATAAACCAACGGAGGTATCTTTTTGCCCTCCGTACCAAGACATGCAAGATCAAGATTTGACCTTGCAAATCTCTTAGGAAACCCCATGAAAGGTTCTCCAAGAAGTTTCGGAATTTTTTGGATTGAAAAAATACTCCTTCCGGATGGTCAACCGCCTAAAACCACGATGGGAAATTCACGATAATTATCTAGGTGGCGGTAAAATCTCACTAAAAATTATGATAACTTCTTTTATGCTAATAACGCGCCCCAACGAGTTTCATGGTGTTTCGATAGCGGGAGACGGCCGAATCACCGACATTCCTTCGAATTATCCACGTGGCGGGATTTACGTGGAGTTGACCGGCGTCCCGGGAGCACACAAAGTCGGAACAAAGTCAACGAAGGGTCTTTTCTTACTCTGTAAGACCTCCCAAACTACCCTAGCTAGTCACCTTTGTCAGAAAAGGTAACCTCCAAAAAGTAGATTTTTACCTCTTTTACTGACTCTAGTTGGCGATAGTTTACGGTGGGATTTTGGCGTTGGAATAGGGGGTAGGAGGATTTCAGGAGTAAAAATGGCCTTCTGAAGCCAATGGCGCAATCAGTTTTTGATTTGGAGTTAATCTCCAATAGTTAGAGTGTTGGACCAGCGTAGAACCCAAACTACGTAAAAATCCTAGACGATAAGGATGAAAATCCAAGTTGATAGGGTTACCTAGGTTAAAAGAGGGGAGTTGAGGGCCTTGGAAAACCTATAAAAGGGCCCTCATTTCTCTCCAAAACCACCCCCATTCATGTTTTGTGTCCGTGGGTCCAACTTATGTTGGATTTTTTGGCTATTTTAGCCAAAGGCACTTCCACGGTGTTTTGAACACGTGGTGCTCCGTTGTTGTTCTATTTTCAGCTTTTGAAGGTCTTGGGGGTCCTTCTTCCTTTGTGTGTATGAATTTTGAGTAGTCTTTAGTATTATTTGGCTTATTTCTGGGTCACTTGGGTCGCTAACTTGTCAGTTAAAGTCCTTTGCTTGAAGTGCTAGCTTGCTTGGGAGTTCTTTGAGTTTTGTCCTAATCCTAAAGCTCCCCCCTCCGCGCCTTGGCTTTACCGCCCATCGGAGGGTCTTTAGCGTTTAAGGATTGTGTTGTCCAACCCACGTGTCCGTATTAACCTCCGAGTGCTTCTCCCTTAGTGGGGGACTTCTTTTGCTTTCTCTAAGGACCCGTGGTGTGTGGTCCTCCCCCCGTACGGCGGAGTTGTGGGCCCCCCTAGGGTCGTGACGTTCTAATGGGTTGGATCCTTCTTTGAAGTTAGTTGTTGACGTGTGGCTTCCCCTTTAGACGGCGAAGCTTTGATTCCACTGGTACCTAAGTCTTAAAGGAAGTGTTAAAAATCCGGTTAGACGGTGAAACTTCGAACTACCTTGTGTTCTCAAAGTCTTAGAGTTGGTGTTAAAACCAACTCAACGGCGAAGCTTTGACCCCCCCCGGAAGTTACGTACAAGGTTTAGTTTCCAAAACCTCTTGGAACTAATTCAAGGTTTAGCCTCCAAAATCTCCCTACGGGCTTAAATCAAGTCACTTGTGATCCAGTTTAACTATGCCTTGTGGGGAGCCCGGCTAGCACGCCTGGGCCCTCCCTAAAATCCCAGCCAGCCAAGGCCCCAACCAACCAAGCCCCAGCCGGCCAAGCCCCCGCCAGCCAGGCCACCGCAGCAGCCTTGTATCGCAGCCCCAGGTATCGCAGCAGCCGGGCCACCGCAGCAGCCAGGCCGTGGCCAAAATTTTGGTCTTCTTTGTCGCGACCCAAATGACACTTCACAACTTCACTTGGGTCACAAACTGCCTAACAATGCACATGCCAAGCACATCCAAAGTTAGTCCAACTCATTTTGTTAAGTCCCAGTCACCGGGACTACTAACACGCACTCCACTCGTGGCACCCGGCATGTCACTTGGTAACATGGGGCGGAACTTCCATCTCAATGTATAAGGATTCATGGTGGCACTACTCACCGCGGTCCCAACCGCCCTTGAGTGTTACCCCACTCCATGCTAGCCCATCTTGCATTTGTTACTTTTTCCAACATGGCTAACCGGGACTCACAACTCGGGACACATTGAGTGTGGCCTAACAAGGAGCGGGACTCCACCCAACCGGTGCCCCGGGACACACACACAAGTGTCCCATGGTACCTGGGACCGGTGGTGAAGTCACATCACCAACCTTGAGTTCACCGGGACTCACCAAGGCTCCAAGAGGGAGTGAGGAGGGAGACCAACCCCTCCTATAGTACTTTCTGTGGCATTCGGCAAACACCCCCCTTGTGGGTTGAAGGTACACCCCAAACCCACTTGGATTTTGGAAGACCACCCATTTCCCACCCGAAATGGCCAAGTTTCGTCACCGTTTGGACTCCCGAACTTCCAAACGGCGTAACTTTGCGGTCAGAGCTCCAAATACCACATGCAAGCCCATTTTAGATATCTGCGCGACAAGTAGATGCCAATGGACTCTTCACTCGTCCCATTTGGACAAGATCTCACAAAGTTATGGCCTTCCAAAGATTCGGGTTCACCGGGGGAGGCGTCAGGCCTTCACCACGGCCCTTCTCTTGGCCATAACTTTTGGCTCATAGCTTAGAACCTCGTAATGCTAGTCATTATAGCTTTCTTGTATTTGTAGCTTTCCAATGATATGCTACATGCCATACTTCCTTGAGGGAATCATTGAAAACCCTCTCTCCTAGCCCTTAAGTGTCCCGGTCACCACTAGAACATAGTCAACTTTGAACGTCCATAATTCCTAGCTCACAACTCCAAATCACGCGTTCTAAGGATGGTTGGATGCGTATTCTCAAGGGCTTTTCAAGCATGTAAGACACTTCACCACATCTTACAAATCCAGGGCTCTATTGCGCCCTATTCGATTGGGAGTCTCACAAAACTTCCTTTCTAGTCTATTGCAAGGCTTGGGGAGTCACCCCAAGGTCCTCCTTGCTCACCAAGACATTTCGGGCATCCCAAGGGGAGATAGGGGCGTGACATTCTTGTTTTTTTTTTTTTTTTTTGTCTGTTTTTTTTGGCAATCTAGGCTCTAGGGAAGGAAGAAAAAAAAAACATAAGTGACAAAGAAAGAGGGGAGTCAAGGCCAGAATCTGAATAATAGAAATAGAAATTAGCATAGAAGAAGTAGAAATTAGCATAGAAGAAGTAGAAATTAGCCTAGTAGAAGTAGAAATTAGCCTAGTAGAAGTAGAAATTAGCAAAGTAGAAAGATGGAAGCAAAATAGTAGAGGTAAGGGTTGGCCAAACGGACGTATAAGCTAAGATCTTGTAGGGTTAGGGAAGAACTCGTGTTAAAGCACCAAGTAACCTGCAAATTCACACAATCACTCCACGCACAACTCACCCAAGCTCTCCACACACCATAACCAAAAACCTTGAGCATTACGAACAAGGAGGAAGATGAAATAGGAGAGAAGCATGTTAGTGGATGGATTAGGGGAAATCTCAACTAACAAATTTGGGCCATTGGGAGAGTAAGCGTAAGAGTAAAAAAGAGCGTGCCCTTAGACGTAAGAGAAAGATCAACCGCGTAAGCACTTGGGAAGGCCAAGGTGTAAGAGGTGTAAGAACGAAGTCAACATGTAAGAACTTTGGAAGACGAGTTGCTTGGTGTAAGAAGGGGTGGAAAGAAGGAGAAGCAAGAAATCCCACCGCATCTACCACTTCGTTCTCAAATCTTCCCCGATTCAAAAATCACTCAAGGAGTCAAGAATCCAAGCGGAAGGGACATGGCCAAGGGGGGGAACCTCGACCGTTTGATCCAAGACCTCCAATATGAGATGGGCCCCTAAAAACTCCACTCTTCCGTGTTTAACTTTGTTTTATCAAGATAATTAGAAGGAAGCCAAGAGCTAGAGTAGGGAAGAACCAAAGTCAGGGTTAAACTAAGCTTAGAACATTGTATAAGAAGTTCCCGGGATTCCAAAAAGTCATCATTCATCCAAATCCGAGCTAAAACGAAGGAGTTATGGGCGGATGAAGTTAGGGAGTCATGTTGGATGAAACTTAGCAAAATTCATCCAAGAGGAACAAGGAATAGTATTTGAAAAGATAAAGTGATTAAGAACCCAACCGCAAAATTAAAAGTTAGTTTTGGAATTAGGGCTAGCCGTAATTAGCGGATGAAGTTTGAAGGACCAATTAGCGGTCAAACTTCATCCATGGATAACTTTTGATAGGAAAACCCAAATCTAATGTGATTAGTCAAAATAGGAAGCTACAATCAAGATCTCTTCAGAACAAGTCTTAAGCTCTATGATTAGTACATTGGTAACCACACTTAAGATCCTTAAGTAAGATTAGAAGGCGGATTAGGGGCTTTTAAGATTAAGGTTAGGTTAAGTGTAGATTTAGAACATCTTAGAACAAGTTTAGGGGAACCCAAAACTAAACTCAGCTTAAAGAAATACCTAAACCCCAAGCAGTTAAGAAGGGATGAAGTCCGGAACAAGTAATGGATGAACCCTAGAAGATTTCATCCATCTGAGTCAAAACTTGGTGATTAGGTTAACCTTAGAGGATCAAGCCCATAGCCCAAATCCCAAGTCAAATCAAAATCTGTAATCCATAGAAAAGCATGGATGAAGTTTAAGGAACCGAGTAGCGGTCAAACTTCATCCATCCATAACTTCCTCTAAGAGAGTCCAAATCAA
Organism: Pseudisothecium myosuroides; assembly: GCA_951799445.1. NCBI lineage: Eukaryota > Viridiplantae > Streptophyta > Bryopsida > Hypnales > Lembophyllaceae > Pseudisothecium > Pseudisothecium myosuroides. Next base: position 5,767,106 of record OX637289.1, on the reverse strand, counting down.
ACAAGCTTTATACTTTTAGAGATGGCATAAGGTACTCTTTCATTTAGAATAGATAAGTTTAGACTAGAATTCACTCCTCTACCAAACCACTAAGCCTTCGTAGGCTTTGATTCAGACTTAGTAGTCATAGCAATTCCAATTAGGGTTTCGTTTTGTTTTCTTCATTATCCAAATTAGCGAGTCTTAGGAGTATAGAAAAGATCCATTGCTTGGAAGGCACAATGGATTGGCGCTAGACACCCATAGATCGAGTCAGAACGGTTAATTACCGAGAGCCTGGTTATGCTCGCTTCTTTACCAAGGGTGGGTAAACAAGCGCTCACAGAGCCCAAGTATACCGATTGGGTGAAGACAGTGGCGACAAAATTGGCGACCAATTGGACGCAGTGCCCTCTTGAGGATTTGAGACTGATACTGCATAAATTGTTAGATGAATACCAATCAGAGGGGTGGCTGATCCAGATGGTGCAAGACAATCAAGCTTGATCTATCAGGACGCAATTTTCTGATGTACATCCCAGTGAGTATTTCTACACCTATCGGGATACCAAGATCCGGCTGGAGCGATTGATCGAGGCACGCAGTTTCTCTCAATTGTTGCCGTTTGAGTTGGACACACATGTCAATTTCAAGAATAAATACAATTGGCAAGTGTCACCCGAGGCCATTGTGGGGATGCCATTGAATCTGGATACGTGGAGTTTTGCGACAATCTGCAGTTTTACTGATGAGCAGTTCTTGGGGAAATGGGAGAATTTATTCTCCATTGTGAGCGACCAATCGGATGTGCTGTTATGGGAGGCGCTGCTGTGGATTGGCAAGGATTACCATTACGAGCAATCGGCTTTAAGCAAACCAATTGAAGCGCTGATTGCAGGAGAATCCAACCTTCGATTGGATATTGGTGAAGTGCCAGAGAAAGTCAAGGAAAATCCCAATTTCTATTCAATGGCCCGCCGCTACAAATGGCGAATTGACGCACAATTGGATACGGTGTGGTATAACTAGCCAGTGATTGAAGGGAAGTGGGCCGATTGGTAGGAATGTGTAGTTTCGTATCTTAAATTCTGGCAGGAGCACAAAACCCATCGGGATCCTGTTTGTTTTTGGGCAGCCATTTTTTGCAAAGCTTTGGCGGAATGGTGCCAGTTTTTCAAGATTATTATCGATCCACGATTGGGAGCACACATGCTATAGGACGGTGAGCTGTATCCAGGCTGAATTATAATTGTTGCTGGAAGATGCGGTTGTTGGAGTTAATGTTTCTGATGCAATTCTTACAGGGGGCTCATCACAATCTGATTGGTGATAAAAATGCCAATCGGAGAGGTTCCATAGATGTGTTTCTGAACCGGGACAGAGATGGTTCTCTTAAGTGGGAGCGTGCCAATTGGAGAGAGTTATCAGTCGCATGTGACAAGGCCAATGAGGAGGCCAATTGGAAGGGAGCATCACGCCCAGTTTATCAGATGCCTTTGCAATGGCAGCCGGGAGCTAAATTACTTTTGATTCCCTACGGAGTTTTGTCCAAGAGTGCCCGATTGGAGGAACCGAAGAAGCCAGCGAAGTCAGGGAAGCAGCAGGCGAAGCCAGAGTCGTCCAAGCCCAGTGGTAAAAAGCAGAAAAAGTGATGTTTGCGGGGACGCAAACAATTGAGAAGGGGGCCATGTAGTCTGAATGCTATTTTACTTTTTGTTCAATTGGCTATTTTCCATGTCTATTTGTAGATTTTACCAATTGGATGTGTAGTTTAAGAGTTTACTAGCGGAAGTTACCAATTGGGTTCAAGATTCAGTTGAAGTGAGCGGTAAAGGAATAGAATTCCAATTGATAGTTAAGTTGGTTGGAAACTTGAGCTTATAGGCAGGTAGTTTCAATTGGCAGTTTAGTTTTTCCTTTGCATGGTGCAAGAGCTCCTTCCAATCGCCGGAAGTAAAACAATTGGAAGTTCTGTATTTTGTGTTTTGGTTTTATGAATATAGTGAATGTTTGCAATTGTGAGTATGTGCAAATGGTTGTGTGTGTGTTTGAATGTTTGATTGGAATCAATGGAGAAACTATGAGTTTGAATGTGAACAATTGGTGAAGTAAATTGTGACTGGAAGTGAGTAAACAATTGTGAGAATATTGATAAATTGGATAATTAAGAGTGTATGGAAAGCCTGTGAGTATCAATTGGGTGCTTGAGAGAATTTGTGATGTTGAGAGAAAGTAAAGAATTAGATGATGTGATATTAAATTGAGAACTATGAATGTAACAATTGGATTTTACAATTATGATTGATGTGATGAGTCTGTGGAGTGGCTGTGAGTATAAACCAATCGGAAATCTGTGTATGGAGAGATCAGGGAGTTTTGAGTGACTGAGAGATTTTGTCTGAAACCAATCGGAGAAGTTAGAGAAATATAACCAATTGGAAAATGATAGGTTTGATTATAAATAATACCAATTGGTGATAACTTGGAGTGATTATTAAAATCATTGAGAGTAATTAATTGAGAAATATAATTTAAATTAATGTCATTAAATATAAAATAGAAATTGAGATTAATAAATAAAATAAAAATGGATCAAGAATATTCTAAAAAGAAAATAAAGAAGTGTGCATTTTGCCAACGGTTTGATAATTTAAAGATGGAGTGCAAGACTAAAGAGGAGAATTTTATGGAAGAAGACAAAGCCAAGAACCAATTGGAGAAAAGCTAAAGATGAATAGCAATGAGGAGAATCTTGGAGAAAAGAATTAAAAAGAAAAGAACAATTGAAGTGAAGTTTAACTGGAGCAAAAGATAGACAACCAAAACCAATTGAAATTATGATAAGTGGTTCTAAAACGATGGTTATTGACATGATTTATGAGATTTGTACTTAAAGAATCTTGCAATTGGATCTCTTAGGTGTATTTAAGATTCCTTTTTGAAGTAATTTACCTCCTAGAGTTCGAACTCTATCCTAGGGATTTATTTTAGAAAAGAAATAAAAACCTATTCACAAAAAGTTATGAAGAAACAAAATTTGGTTCTAAAACAATTTCTTCTGCACAGATACATGATTGATTTTAGAGATGTACACAATGCAAAGATGGCAGTTCAGAGTCAATGACACATTTGGAGGTGCCTACCTTTAATTCCGTCCATCCATTATTTTTATAATAGTCTATATTATATATATATAATCCATTAAGTTAGATTGTTTGTCTTATTTTGTTAGTTTAAAAGAGATCTCATGAACCATGTGTCCCTTGGTCACGTTCTTGGTCACGTTGGAAAGCTCTTTGCAAGGGTGGGTGGGGTGCATAGGCTTTGCTTCATGACATTTGGACCTATGATATGAAAGGTGTTGAATTTTGAAGTTTTTATAAATTTAAAAATTTAAAAATTGCTTTCACTTTTATTTTGGTTGTGGCAACGGCATAGGGCACACTAAGGTAGGAAGCTCGAACTCCAACCGGGCATTAAAAGCAAACATGACTCAGAGGTACATTTTTCTTTCTTCAATGTACCAACTATGCACATTTCAAGAAGTGGTCGCTTTTGATGACCACAAATGACCACTTTTTTCCAACTTCAAAAATTTGTAACTAATTCCACAAAGGTCCAAAAAATATGCAACAACTTGTATTAGATGTCAATTCCACTTGGCTTTCAAGGAAAATTTACTGAAAAATATTTCAAGATGTTTTACCTCCCCAAAATTCAGTTTCAGCACTTAGATGGACGCTTTATGGACCTCCTATCTTAGTGGCCCTTGAAATCACCTTAAGTTATTTCTGTAGGCAATGTCAGAAGAATCATATGCAGATTGAGCGTTCCAGTTAACAAGAAAGCAGTTAAAATTCCTTAATTATTTCACGTTGATCCGACACAGAGTCGGTAGATTTGGAAGCACAGGAAGCCCGATGAAGTGCGTGCAGTCACCAATCTAGAATGCGTAGATCGGTCTTGAGAAGCGTAGATTTTGCATTCAGTAGTTGACTCTAAACACAGCCTGACGGTGATGTGATAAAAGTGTCATAGATGTGGAGGGACTCATGCGTGTTTATTTCCAAACGCAAAGCTCACAGGACCGTCCGCGGCCGCGGAAGGCTGGCTACCTCAAACACATTGGCAAGCGGAGTAATTTAATCTCAACTAAGTGAACTTAAGAACATCTTGAATGGAGCAACTCTCTAAACCAACTCTCTAAATCAATTTTTATCTTTTGCTTGGTGTAAAATTAGAACTTGTGATTAACACTATTGGAAGCGCATCAAAAGCTTCTCTCTGAATAGACACAATAAAATTTGCATTTGAAAGTTGGACAAATGAAATAGAGTCTATTGAAAGTAAGCTAAAAGACAAAAAATTCAAAGTATCATGGCAAATCATGCTGAAGAAAAAAAATCTTTGGAAATTGCGTGGCAAATTTCCAAAAAATTGCATGCCATCTTCATGAATTGTTTTTCTTACACATATTTGCCATGGCACTTTACATTTTCTCTTTAATATAGTTTGCTTTCAATGGACTGTTCTATTTTGGTTGTTGAACATTCAAATCCAAATTTTATTGTGTTTATTTACCTTATAAAGTTCTTTTATGCTTTAGAGGCCCAAAATTGCTTCAAAACACTTGTCCCCCATACACAGCTAAAATGTTTATCAATATTTACTTTTAAGCATATTCAACTGAAGGATCCTTTGGTTCAGTTGTTCAAGTATATTGTGCCAAAAATTTATAGTGAATATTGCGTGGTCATTGTGCCTAAACTTCAAAATGTTTTTTTTGGCCTTCCAACATTAAAAAAAAATGCAGCCCTCAAAGATACCGCAAGTTTTGCACCCTTGCAGTGCAATTATGGGGGAGGGGGGAAATTGAAAATTGAAAATTTGACGTGGCACCATGTCAGCACCATGTCAGATTGGCAAATTTTTTTTCCATTTTTTTTTTTTTTTTTTTTGTAATTGCATCTTGGGGTGCCGAAAATCAAAAACTCGTAGTCTCTGTGAAGGCTGAAATTTTTCCTAATGAAGGTGATGTTTTGTCTTTCAACATTTAAAAGGAAAAATCACTTATGTCCTATAACTTGTGCATTTTAATGAATATAATGGAAAATGGATTGAAAATATATTTTAAAAATTTAACCAAAAAAACTTTCATATTCAACTTTAAAAAAATTAGAAAATAGAAAGTAGTATTGAATGAAAGAAAAAACTAAACCACTAATGACTTTTATAAAAAATTGAGAATTGCTTATTACGATGGTGAGAGTGTCCTAGTATACAATTAGAGTCCTTTTTATTTTATTTGAAAATTTTCATAATTGAGTGCAAAACACAACTTTGTATATTTTTTCTACCTTTATTTGCAAAACAAAGCTCTTCATAACTTTCACCTCAATATTTGGAATTGAATGGTTCAAGTGTTTTTTAAATAGATATCAATCTATACAATCCAGCAAAATTTGTTAATCTTTTTAAAAATATATAATTTGTTGCCTAGTTAAACATTTAAATAAAGAATCCTTCTAGATTTTTCAATATTTATAAACTAACCTAAATCAAAGCTTAAAACGTAGATTAGGATGATTAGCATCCATCCTAAAAAAATCATGCAAAAATCCCAAATTATAAAGTCAACATAGCTTGCCCAACTTGGCCTAAAATGTGGTTTGGATGGATGAATGAGAAGTTTTGTGGTCAAAAAAGCCCTTGGAACCTCAGTGTGTTCACTGACCAAATTTTGGACAACGGGGTTAAAGAGGTTTGGCTTTGTCTTTAAGCTCATGAATGAGCTCTTCAATGGACTGACTTCAATCATATTAAAAACCATCAAGCAATGTACAAAGTCAAAAACCATAAAGCGTTTAGGCTCTAAAAACATCTTTTAACATAGAGGTACATTTTTCTTTCTCAATGCTCCAACAATGTACAAATTGCATACAATTCTGGAGGTGGACACTTCTAGTGACCATTGTGTTTCAACTTCAAACGTTTATAACTAATTCCATGAAGCTCCAAAAATATGAAACTACTTGGGTAAGTTGTGCTAGATGCCAATTCCATTTTTCTTTCAAGGAAAATTTAACTGAAAAATATTTCAAGAAGTTTAACCTCCCCAAATGAAATAAATTTTCATTCAGCTCTTGAATGGGTGTTTCATGGACCTCCTTCATTAGAAGTTAGAACGTTCCCCTCAGTGATCCCAGTACTAGTTTATAGAGTTTAGTGCAATATGCTATCCAGTTTATAAATTTAGTGCCATATGCATCCAATATGCATATCCTATTCAAGACAAACATGCATCAATTTTGAAAAATTATCCTCAAGAGTGAGTACTAGTAGAAAAAAAAATATATTCTGCAAATTGTGAAGGATTATTGGGAGTACTATAACTCATAATTGACTAAATAGATGCTAATTCCAATGTGATTGGACAAAGTTACAAATTGGCTATCAAATTCTATTGTTTGTTGCAGTTTTGACTAAAATGTTCCCATTAAAGGCTATTTTTTACAATGTACTAGTAGCACAAGGATGATATTTTGGGTAGAAACTCAACTAATTTTATCCAATTTAGAGATCGTTGATTCCCAGTTTTCCACCCATGACGAAACGAACCATTCATCTCCGGGGGGGGTTTTGGGGCCTTATAAGGCTCAAATGCCTAAAAAAAATGGGCTGCATCACACCTATAGGAAAAAATTGAAGAAAACTTGGATGATAATGCCAAATTGCTCCAAATTTTTTAAATTTTTTGGATGAAATTGCCAATTTTAAATGAAATTCATCCAAATATGTGGATGAAAAGATAGTTCTATCCAAAATATAGATGAATACTAAAATATTTGGCTACATCATTTTCTTGTATGTTGCCACTTCAGCACTTCTCCAAAAACCAAAAAAACAACCATGATTCATCCTAAGGTAGGAGGTTGTAAAACAGAGCGGGCATTAAGAATGGACCCTATAAATGGTTGTGAAATGGACATGAGTTGGTTCTGAAATTGACAGACATAGTCATTGAATGAATCAAGGAAAAAAGCACTATTAATTGCAAGAGCCAATCCTTCTCTTTGCTTTCCCCATTTTTATTTAGAATTGCAAGTGAACCGTTTATGAAAGACCTAGGGTCACAAATAGGGACCTACGACCCAAATAGGGACCTACGACCCAACTCGTTTGAAAAATCATAAGTAATTCAAAAATGCTCGAAAAAATACAAAACCACTTGGGTTAGATTCCTCATCAATTCCTCTATGTCTGAAAAATGAGCTAGAAATATTCCCGTCCAAGGAAATACATGAAAAAGGCGGACCAGCCCTTAGATGCTCCATTTCTGAGCCTCCTACCTTAAACCAGTCCCTATCAGAAATTCCTCACGGTTTGCTGTGTCCGGTTCTGACACTCTGTCTGTAGAGACTCATCAAGGCTCCAGGCGTTCGTTAGTAGTGCTTCTGTTGTGTGCACGCCTTGCCTTGCCTTGCATCGTGTGCTTTTGTTTTGGTAAGTTACTTACAGGGATCTCGCTGTGCTCGTCGGTCGGGCCTCCACCATGGGTGTCATGGAGGCTGCTGCTGTTGTCGTGCATCCTTACCTGCCCACTTCTCTGGAGCTTCTGGGCTTCCACCCGGCGTTGATGAGCGTGGAGTTTATTTTGGGGTGCTACGGGGGCGCGTCGGCGCTGGTGGTGCTCGTCGTCTGGCTTGCCTCAGGTCTGTAATAACTAATCACGCTCTTGAAAAACCGAAAAAAAGAAAAAATTGGGGCGGAGCTCCCAACGTGGGTTTTTTTTTTTGCATTGGGGAGGAGGGGTTCGATTTCTTTTCCTGGGTTTCGGGGATGGATCGTGATGTGATGATGTTGCTGTTGCTGTTGTCGGTGTTTGGGTTTGCTATTGCGGTTTTTGTACGGGTTGGGAATATGCACTTGCGAAAGCCCTGCATTGGATTGATTTTAGGTCACGGGGGATCCATTGATGCATTTGGGATAGTAGTATTGAGGATACGCTGTGCAGACCCGGCCTTATATACGGTATTGAAGGTAATTTAGTCCTATCCAAAGTACAAGTACCCTAGTGTATGTGTAAGAGGTCAAGAGAATCAAAATTTAGGGACCCCTTTTGTGCAAAAAATATTAGACTGTAAGCAGGATGGATGGCTTAGTGGCCGTTCTGGCCTTATCACAAACCCTACTCGCTGTGCACCATACTCGCTGAGACGGGGTCTTGAGGGCGTGCGGCCTAGAGGAAGAAATTCTAGAGTTTGCTGGGTTTCCTCCTCCGGTACCTCTGTAGCGCAATCTAGCTATGCATTTCTCGACTGTGGTGTTTTGGTCTAGAAATTGCGGGTGCTGGGGCTTTTGGAACAATTTGCAGTGATTTGTCTTTTGGTGTCAAGATTGAAATGCATGGTCTGCAGAGGTTACTGTTCAGACCTGTGTTAAGTTTAAAAAAAATGCGACCTTCTTGTTAGAGGGAGGTTGTGTCATTTGTTATAAAAATTCGTCTTTTACTGATCTTCAATTGTCTCCTTGATTGTAGATAGATGGGGGTGAGTCAATCTCTGAGTTTTTTCAGTGATTTGATGGAGTAGATGGGGATTGCGTAAGGTTGAGGGTTAAGGAGTCTTTAAAGTAATGAGTGTGTAGTGGATCGCAGAGTTCCATTTCCTTAGAGTAGCATAAGTGAGCTCATCTCTATGCTCTTAACGTCTTATCATTTTCGAGAATCCCTTTAAGCTGCTCTAATTTGCAAGGAAGCTGAAAGCATGATCAGAAGTAGAATTTCACAGTGCAATACGAGTATTTATGATCATAATGCGCTGCTAGTATGAGCTCTTAAGAAGGCGACGTTTTGATCTCATGCTGTTTTCCATGAAGCGTCCAGATTTCTTTAATTCCATAATGTCACACAGTCTAGGTACCCCTTATACTCGTGATTATATGGCATTTGGTTACATCGTGACGATCGATTGTTTCGATTGTTTCGGATGTAAATGTGAAAGTGACACATAGAGAAGGCCTTGGGGTGCTTGAAAAGTGATCATAACAGAGTGTGATACGGAGAGTACATAGTGAGTTTGGAACTGGATCCGCCTGCTTCCTAGGGTTTGGTGAGAAACTGGAGGATGTGATATTACAGAGGGTGATCACGAAGGATAACTAGTCATGGACTGATTACGCTCTGTTTTACCCGCCTTGTCCATGTTTGCAGGGCGTGTGGCAAAGTTGACAACAGTAGACAGGCTCCTGATGTGCTGGTTTGCTTTTTCGGGGCTAACACACATTGTCCTCGAGGGCTACTTCGTTTTCACCCCGGATTTTTTCACATTCACAAAACCCCACCTCTTGGCGGAAGTCTGTAAGTTCCTGATCTCTAACGCTCTGTTATGCATTTTGATGCAGAAATTTTATCATTTTGGTTCATAACATTCCATAACCCAGAGAACACCTCCCTCCTCCCATAGTTTTTTTGCGATGCTCCACGAGAGGATGGAATATCCCTCCCTGTGATTCTTGAGGACGGATTTTAATTAAGTTAGCCATGATCCTTTGCTTAATGCTTGGGTTTGGGTTCTAGTTTTGGCAGGCAAAGGGACCCTGCTAGAATTGGTTAACAATGTTGTGACACTCAACTAATTTGTAGTGGTATTTTAATCCACATATATGTCACTGGTATGGTTGATCATGGTAGGGAAGGAGTACAGCAAGGCTGATTCCCGCTATGTTGGACGTGACCCCACTATTGTGGTGGTAGAAGGCATCACAGCTGTTCTTGCTGGTCCTGGCTGTCTTCTTGCAGTGTATGCTCTCTCTTGCCAATCCTGTTACGATTTGAGTATGGTGGTTTTAGTCTACCAGCTTGCAAGGACATTGTTTTAATCCTCTCTAATATCACACTCTGTAATTGCAGTTCCTTCTATGTCTAGAGAATCTGTCATGTTGTGTACACATCTGATTGGAAGACTCACATGTGAGTACATTTAGAAGCCATTTGCCTCCCGAGGCATTGTCATGAAAGATGGTTGAGTGCAGAATGACAAATGTTACTTATTTTTAATGGGGGAAGGAACCAATTCTGCTGATCACATGGTGAAGAATATAATTCACATAGGCCGACTTTTGTATCACAAGAATCATTGAAGAACATTGCGTGTGTTAGTTAATACAATACTCCGTTTAGACAAAAGGAAGTCTTATTAATGACCGACTTGAAAAGTTTGATTCTGGAAATAAAAGATGAAGCCCAAACCCTAAAGTTTTCAAGCGGCTGCTTTCTTTCCTCTCAGGACACATAACACAAAACCATTGGCGTGGGTGGTCTTTGATTGCAGGTATGCTATCGCAGCTAAATCAGCATATGAGCACTCGACCCAGTTGGTGGTTTCAACTGCGCAGCTGTATGGAGACATCGTGTATTTTTTAACAGTGATTTTGGCAGGAATTGAGATCTGTTTGCCTCAGCCCTTGTACTTCTGGTTCTATTTCATTTTCATGAACGGCATTTGGATAGTGATACCCTCTCTCATTGCTTGCCGGTCCTGGAGTGCAATCAACGCAGTCTTCGCGAGCACAAAGAAGAAGACTGCCTAAACGCGCTGGGCTTGAGCTTAGCCATATTTGTTGGCTTGTGTAATGTTAATACAGATTTATGATCTTTCTGTGATTTGTTCTTCGTAACGAAGTGAAATTGACATCCTGTTCTATAATACAGAGCTTTTGAATTTGTTTATTTAATTCCATTACCATTCCAATCTTTATTTATTTTTTATTGAATATGAATTTGGAAGCATTTGGCACGTAGAATTAACGCATTCTTCTTTTTGGTTCTATGAAACTGATAATGATTGTTGCTATTTGAAAACTAAATCCTAGTAAATTATTTAGAGTGAAATAAACTAAAGAGCTTAGAGCAGCTATTTTAAGAAATAAACTAAAAATCCTTTATAGCTTTGTAGTTGTCATTACATTACATTTTGTAATTTTAATATTTACATAATGTGGTTTAAATATCATGATATTTGGTTTCAAATTTTAACTAATTTTGGACTATCCCATTTAAGAAACTCAATCACTAAATCTACATGCTGTACATATTTAAAAGAGGATGTAAAGCGATCTAAACTTGTATTTGGTGCATGGTCATTATATTCTTTATTGACCTTACATAAGCGTGAGGAGAATGGACTTCCCAAACTTTTTGTAGGCTATCCTTGAGACAGAGGCTATGGCATTGACTCTTGCATTGACTATGGTTTCTAAATCCAAGTTTCCAAATCCTATCTACAATTGTATTCACATTGTACAACCTAGTTAGGTTTTGGTCAAAGGAGAGGGATCTGACTAGTTGTTTGGATGGGGGGGTTGATTTTTATTTTTTATTTTTAAAAATTAAAAATTTCAAACTTTGTTTGCAAATTATTGATTCAATGTTGTTTTGATTAATTTCTCCACTTTTGTTCATTATCAATAAACTAATATTGTTGTTTACCTAGGACAAAGCATTATTGTGACACCATTCTTGTTTTTTTTACCTTAGGCCCTAGCATAGAATATAGAATTCGTCATTTGAAGAAGAAGATCTATCTATTTTCAAGCAAAGGAAATTGGTCTAGAGAGTTTTCAGAACTTTGTTCAAATTTGAACAAGTGTGGTTAATTGTGCTTTCTTATTTAACTACCTCTGATACGTTATCAACTATCTTGTTGACGTCTAAAAAGATTTGTACACTCAAAAATCTCACTTCAATCTACAATTACTGTTCTACATATTCACTTCAGTAATTGCTACTATATATTAGATTTAATTTATACCTTATACAAGTAAATACACCAGAATAAAAAGATTTGCAAATTTTATAAAAAGACCTACTAATTGTATATTTAAATTTTTGACATAAAAAAATAATATTCTAAAAGACAATATATAGACAAGCTTACAATTATATATGTGTGTATGTGTGTGTGTATATGTGTGTATGTATATACACACAACATCTATATATTCAATGTCTACAATTTATAAAGTAGGATCACTCAAATGTAAGCATGTTTCCAAAAGCAAGATCCAAACAATTTAGAAAATAAATAGATGCTTGTTCCTCACTTGTTCCACAATGTACAATGGGGTACCATTCAAAATGGTGTTTTTGCAATCGTAGGGAAATAAATTTCACATCTGCCAACTTTAACAGCCTTCCGAGGGCTAAAAAATTGATCTTTGACTATGAAAATTTGGCACAACATCATCTTTAAGTTAATTATAAGTGTGCCAAATTTTAAAGCCAAAAAATTCATCAAAAAAAAGATATTCAAAGTCTACCAACAAGTATAGCTGAGAGCAAATTTTCACTGCTGCCAACTTTGACACCCTTCCAAGGGCTAAAATATTTTTATTTTACCATGAATTTTTTTCCATGAAATAATCTCTATGTTGATAATATATGTGCCAAATTTCAAGGTCAAAAGACTCACAATTTTTTTTTTGAAATCCACCAGCATGTATAGTTGTAAGAAACAATTTTACTCCTACCAACTTTGACACTATTCTAAGGGTTGAAAAATTGTTTATTTACCATGAAATTTTTATCATGAAATCATCTCTATGTTAATAACATGTGTGCCAAATTTCAAGGTCAAAAAATTCCTACAAAAAAAGATATGCTAATTCTACCAACTTGATAGCTTCCAACAAATGTTAGGTATTTTGAATTTTGAAGTTTAAATTTTTATGGTGGCGAAGTTTGTTGGAAATCTCTAGGAGATAAATTTAAAAAAATATGATTTATATTCTTTAAAATTGCAAAATGGAAGCATGTTCAAGAAAGAAGGAAAATCTTGATCAATTGATCCTAACGGCAATGAGATTGATGTAGAAAACAAATGAAGTAATCTACACACTTTGGACCTTTTTTAGGAAAAATTGTGAAAATTGAGTTTAAAAATGAATCCTATTAATTATGATATTGTGATTGTCCTCAAAACTAAAACCTTCATAAGTTTTACCTTACAAATCTAAATTAATAAAACAAATCAAAGCTTTCAATCTAAACATAAATACACCCTATGAATGGCAAATTTCATTAAAATGGCGGCATTTCGTGTGCCATTTTCACACCTTGACATCTAGGACAAGTATACATTGCTAACATCTAGGTCAGAAATCTAGGACTAACATAGATATTAGATCGCGCAGTCTAAAAAATCTAGGAGTGGTAAAGATTTCAAATATCTAGGATAGGTGTAGATTTCAAAAATCTAATACTAACCCCTAAAGGCCCAAGGCCTTTTTTCTGCCAAAAAACACTCAAAACTGCCATTTCTATAGCAAGGAGTAAAAAAATTTGAAAAATGTTTTTTTTTCACATCTAACCATAGGATCTTACACCCAACTAGTATGAGAATGTATGGAAAAAATTTCAGAATTTTTGACCGCTCAGATTGCAAGATATCTGCGTTTAAAGTGGAAAAAACAAGTATTTCAGCACATTGCGGGACTAGATTTTTTGACTTTAAACATTTTTCACTTAAAATTTTTGCACTATAGAGTTTTGTGCTTCAAATCTTTATAGTGGAGAATTGAGTTGAGAGTCTAGGAAAAAAAAAATATTCAAAAAAACTTAATTATCATTCCTAAAAAATTTATTAAGTAGAAGTAGGTATGAGACAGAAGGAAAATCTAAAACATTAATATATTTTAGATGGAATTAAAATACACTAATCCCAATGGTGAGATTGTTCTAGCAAGTAAACTAAACCATGAGATTTTATTTTTTTTGAAAAATTGCAAAAATAGCATTCAGAAATGAATCCTACAAGTTATTTTTTTCAAGAAGATGCTCTAACTGCCCGAAAAACAAGAATGTCCATAACTTTCTCATAACAAATCCAAATGAAACGAATCAAAGCTTTCCAGATAGACAAAAATATAATCTACAAGAAAAAAAATATTAAAAAAAAAAAAATCAAAATTTTGCCAAATTTTTCTTGCTGCCCGGACTGCCCAGTTACGAAAAAAAAGTAACATATTTGGCCATAACTTTTGACTCCTATTTTCAAATGTCCTAAAATTTAGTGCATATGAAAGATATTCCTCGGGCCCACCTTCTATTAAAATTTCAGCTTAAAATATAGAAATCTCTAGTCACACGGACCTGCCCAAAATTTCTATACGGCCAAAAAACACATGCCGGTCCTTTAGGGGCTAGTGTAGATTCTGGTATAGAAAAAATAGTTCAGACTTTAGACTGTGCGGTCTGAACTGCTAAAAGTGTCAAATTAACGGAATACCGCCATTTTAATGAAATTGGCCATATGAAGATAAACCTTTGAAAAATTATGATATTTTGTGATTTTGTTTTTCTCCACAAGATCAATTTGATATTAAAAAATTACATTCGCACAGAGGCACATAGCCACACCCTCAACAACAAATAGTTTGAAAACGTCTTGATGAAAGGTTTGACATTAATACATTACATACAGTAAAGTCTTCATATATTTTTTCTTAATTCGACATTGCCCACAAAATAAAACTTCTCTATTATAACTTTCACATCAATCTTTAGAATTGAATGATTCAAATGTTTTTGAATAAGTATCAATAGATGGAATTCAATAAAAATTAATCAATCTATTTTTAGATCTATTTTTAGGCTAGCCAATTTGACCCCGATTCTCCAAATGGCCAAATTTGACATTGAAACCAAAAAAATCCTTCAGTAGTTTAATTCTAAGTTTCTAACCATTGCAATATATATCAGAATGATGTGAAACAAAGCTTTCCACCTAGACTAGGACAATTAGCATCCAATCCATCCATCCAGAAAATTTCATTCAAACGTTTGAAATTATGAAGTCAACAGAGTAGATAAGAGCTTGCCCGAGTTTTCAAAAAACCCAAAGTGGGCTCCGCAGTCCTTCAAGGGTTAAATTTTTTTGAACATTAACCCATTTTTCTGCAAAACTTTTAAAGATACATTTTCCTAGACCTGAAATGTTTGAATACATATTTTAATTGTTTTTCCAGTTTTTCATTTTTTCTACAAAATTTCATAATACTCCCATATTCCCCGGCCCCCTCCATTGGGCACAGAACCAGCTGAAGATTTCTAGACCGTCTGATCCATCCCTGCATTCCATTGACTTCGACTGATCCCGACCGGACTTTAATCAGCTACTGTATACTTGTCGTCTGGAAATCCTTGAGTCATTAACTTATAAAACTTAATCCCAGTGAAGTCACTGATTTACTTTCTAGCAAGTACGTACCGACCACTGATGAATTATATCTACTTAGTAATAAATTCAGCATGCACCTAGCCTCAAATTATTTAGTACTCGATCTAGCTGGCTAGCTTCCACCTCGCTCGCTCGATCAGTCGAAGTCAATAATGGAATGCAGCATTCCCGTAGAAGTGATGAATGAGATAAATAAACAACCCCACACCCCAAATAGTGGCTCCCATGACCAAAGCCAAAGCTCCTCGGCTGCACGGAGGCGGAAACGGTTCTCGTCGACGACCCTCCTGGGAATTCGCAAGTTCTAGGGCTTCAATGTTGACGACGACCTGTCTCCGATGTCTGTACCACTCGGCTCTCTCATCAAGCAATAGTTGCACCAGCTCTTTGTAAGTAGCCGCACGCTCCACTTCGATCTGGGGGGCATACGAGGCCAGCGACGATTTCAGAGCTTGCATGAGAACGACTCGGCCGCCATTTTCGTGATCAGACACTCCTCGTGCCACTATCAGCTGGGCCTTGGGATGCAGAACAGTACTGCAAGGCCGATCGAAAGAAACGTAGTTGAATTCAGTATTAGCTAGACTCCGAATATATTAAATCCATATTACTAGCTGCACAAAATCAATCTAATGCGATGTGAGGATCGGACCAGCTTTCATCAAGTGATCAGGCTGAATGGTATGTTTCTTTACACATGATATGTATGTCTGGTTGTGACATTCAAGTGGCCAAGAATTCGGATTTAAGCTAAGTTTCAGGGCGACAGAGTGTCCTGAAGTTGCTAATGCCGTAAATTTCCGCCAGTTAACGAATTTGACTTGAATTAACGAATTTGACTTGAATTGACGTTATTCAGTGAAATATGAATTTTCGACCATCTAAATATAACTTAAATTTTGTGTATCAACGAAGTGTTGAATCAGTTTCGATGAACTCGTGATTAATTGAGCCGTGTACATTAGCTGAGCTGCCTTTGCAAAGTGAAAATTAAATTTGATCGAGGGGCTCACTTGCATAATTCGCACTTGTAGAGTTTCTCCAGAAGCATTCTCACTCCATACCACTTGAGGATGCATTTTCTGTGCATCCTGCTCATCTGACCTTTGCAGCTGCAACCCAACTCCACCAGGACGTCGTCGTCATGTTCTTCTTCTTCAAAATCGCAGATCCTGTACGTCATGCAAATGAATTGTAAGTCGAGTCCTTCACACGGCAAGGCTGAACGTGCACAAGCTGTGATTTGAGAGATATTGAAAAGATCTCAGTGACTTTGAGAATAGAGGTTCCGAATTTTACACTTGGGAATCCACTGTTCACATATAAATAATTTAGCTCATTGAAATAATGGTCATGTTTTGGAGCACCAACAATTGTGAATTTGGAGGACATAAAAATTACTAATGGTTTCATACCTGCAGATTTTAGGCTCCGGAATGGTTTTAGTGTTGTAATCCGAGCCGGGAATCCGAGTTCTCCATAGCCCCGATCCGCTTGACATACCTGCTAACATGCTCAACATGTCCACTTGTAAGTGAATTAAATAGATGCGTATCAAAATTAAATCGTTAATTGCAGACTGATACAACATTATGTAACATATACCCTTTCGATGGATTCACCATTCCACCAGCCGAAAGTCAACTAATATAATTGATCACACTATCCCTCTATCCTCCTAGCTAGCCCTTACACAGCTGAAATTCGTTTTGAGATTCACTATATTCACGTGACTTCGCAGATTCGTCATAACTCTTTGTAAAATTGGCAGAATCGGTTTCTAGAAATGGGCACTATTCCAAGAACCTCAAAGATTTATACAAATCCCAGCTTATACAGAGCTCTTCGCACTTCAAAACTGGCGCTTTGAAGCATGCCACTTTATCGACTATGACAGTCGCTGGATACGAAAGAAGTTAGACCTAATAAATTTCCCTTAGGTTGGGCGGTAGTAATTATTGTATTTCTAGTACCCGATGGGAGACCAAAGAAACGACGAAGGAGGGTAAAATTTGGGTCCATTTCCACTCGAGATGGTCGCCTCCGCGGGCCTGCATATCATTTCAGTACAAACTCATATTCATTAAAATGGTGAAACTTCAGGACATCGGCACTTAAATTCCAAATGCCCATCACCTGGAACTTCAGATCTATACAGTCCTAGTTTGGGCGCTCTGAAACATGCCATTTTAATGAACGAATATATGATCATAATATGTATTAGGGGGTGCCCCTGGAGATCGAATTAACGAGGGTTTCACTAAATGTACCCTGGCTGATGTGGGATCGGAACCATGAGCACGTCGTCTTCGGCACGGGTACCGGTGGAAGCAGCGATAATGTTTTTCATTTGTAGATTCATCTCCATCTCCTCAACGTCACAATTTGGTCGAAGGGCCGGCAGCCAATTCAACCCCAGCTACCGCTGTTTCAGAAGAACGGGACACTGCTGCAATGGAAATAAAAATTTGTGGCCGGTCAGGAATTGGGGAATTGGGGGTGCGGTCTACGGCTTTGTCAGACTTCAAGGGAATACAATTGCGGTTAACTACGTACCCTACTAGCTAGCATGAATTTATGTATCCATCACTGCAGAAAGCTTGCAACAGTATGCACATGTTCTAATGCTTCTACCATCTAATTAATTTGAATTCGGGAAGTTAAGTATCCATCAAACTTTAGACTCATGTGCAGCAAGTTGTAACGCTAGCTCTAACAAAATGTTGTAATGAACAAATGAACTAGTTCACGTACTGCAGAACTAGCCTATAACAAATTTAAATGTGTCGTTTCCCAATTCGCATGCAGTAGGCAACTAATCTCTCTCAATATACAGTGGCTAGCAAAAATAGTTGTACAGTGGAAGCTTGTTCTAAGAATTTGCTGCCACTCTTACACGATGTATCAAAAAATTGAAAGTAAAAGACTATAAGAGCATATAGTTGCAATAAACATGTAGCACAACCTTTGAAGTTGAAATATGAACCCAAAAAAATTAGCTTAATTCAAATATGCAACTAAGATGTATAATTCTTTTTGCAAAAACTGATAACATTGTACATTATTTGTAGAAAATGAAAGTACAAGCTATAAAATGACTTCACAACTCAAAGATGCAACTTCTAAGCATTGAAGATGACTACCACCGTGTGTATCCACCTTTTGCTTTGTAAACATTAGCAGCTCTTTGAGGCATAGAACATATCAACTTCCTAACAACATCAACCTCAATACTATACCAAATTTCCTGTATCTTCTCCCATAAATCACTTTTGTTAGTGGGTTTCCTCTCAGACTTTCTCATACGACAATCTACTTCATTCCAAAGGTGTTCTATAGGATTGAGGTCAGGGGATTGCGGTGGGTGCCAAATAAGATTAAACTTTTGTGCAAGCAACCAATTTACAACATAATTTGCAGTATGTTTGGGGTCATTGTCATGCTGGAAAATGACACTCTCTTCCTCTAAACCTTGCATGTGTATAGTCTCTATAAGTTCTGTCTCCAAAATCTCTCGATACACATATCTATCCATCTTCCCTTCAATCAAATGAAGCTTGCCAACTCCTCCCCAACCCATACAACCCCAAACCATTATACTTCCTCCCCCATGTTTAACTGTACATTGCACATGCTGGTCTAAGAGACCCTCTCCACTCTTTCTCCAACAGTAGTGACGTCCATCTGAGCCAAAAGGTTAAATTTTGACTCATCAGAGAAGATGACAAAACTCCACTCTTTCCAAGTGAAAGAATTGCATTTCTTTGCCCATTGAAAACGACGTGCTCGATGCTTCTTTGTCAAAAGAGGCTTCTTCACCTTCACATGTGCTTGCAACCTTTGCCTTTGAAGACTCCTTCTAACTGTATCATCACTCAATTGCATGCCCTCAGACCTTAATTCTCTTCCTATTACTGAAGCGGTACTAGTACTTTGATCGTTTAACCTCCTTACAATGTCACAATCATCGCACTCATCAAGAATTCGAGGTCTACCAGGTGAAGCTTTGTCTCTCAAACTCCCTCTCTCACCAAATCTTCGTACTATGTCACTACAAGTGCTTCGAGGAATGCTCAAAATCGCTGAAATTTCGCCATAAGAGTTGCCTCGCTCATGCATCTCAAGAACTGCCTTTCTCTCAGTTTCACATCTCCTAGGAGCAATAGTGAGTCACTTGGAACCTCTCTAAAACGCTGAAATTTTTTGTAGCACAAGAAAGCTTCAAAACAGCACTTGCATTGAGAAGATAGTAGTGTGCACAACTTGTATGCATATTAAGTTGTATACACCACTTCAAGATATTTCACAATCTAGATCATCCAAGTGGCTAATTTCGAGGGAATTGATGCTAATTACATGCCATGTGGTTTTCTTCATAAATGCAGTCAAAAAAATCTCTGACAGCTTGACTTTTTAACCACTGCTTGAGCTATTTCGGGAATACAGCTTGCTGTCCGAATACTTTTGCTGGCCACTGTATATTAGAAGTAGAGCAAATTGTACTATCGACGGCTAGGTAAGGCTTACCCGTGTGTGCTTGAATTCTCTCCCACAGTCGACCAGGAACAACTCAACTTTGAATCAACACAAGAGAAGTGAACCACAATGCCTTCTGAGGATGCTTTTATAGGACGGAGAGCAAAGCGAAACTCTCTCGAGACTCTCTGCAGAGAAGCATAAGAGAGCCTCGGTAGGTCAGATTCGGCACTCAGGTGCCTAAATTGAATTTCCATGTCAGATTCTCAAGGGTCCATGTCACCTCACACCATTCACAAGATGACATGTGGCAATTTTTTTCTTACAGAAATGACCTCATTAGTTCATTTGTTCTGAATCTAACCTTCACATAGGGTAATATATGAGCCTCTGCAGCGAGCTAGCATGGAATTTTTTTGTCTTTTGAATTTACTTGAGGTTACATTCCTAGCAAAGGGAAGGGTTTCTTTTTCCCATTTATTTTGGGCTATGTCTTTGCTAAAGAGATGAAGTTGTTTGCATATATATATACATAGATGAAGTATGCAAATATATGGATGAAATTTAAATTATTCATTCAAAACTCAAAAGTGTGTACATTCATCTCCAAAGGAGTGATATTGTCCTAAGAATTTGTAACAATCATTGATTTCATCTACAATAGATAATTATTTTGTTAAAATGGCGATATTCTTCCGCCATTTTTCCATTCATTTTTTAGGACTAGTATAGATTTCAAACCACATGGTCTAAAATCTAGGACCAGCTCACATTTTAGACCCCATTGTCTAAATTTAAAAGTGCCAAGTTTGTGGAATATTGATATTTTAACGGAATATTCATTAAAGGCATAGTAGATTGCCAACTATTCCCTTGAATAAAATTTGTATCACTTTCAACAAAATTATATAGGATCCTACTATCCTAGGTAGGACATGTCTACTAGACAATGCGGAATCCAAATTCATTCCTTTAACCTTACAATGAAATAAGGACACATTGAGAAGTAACAAATTCATTAAAAGTCATATATTGACTATCATTTTCCTATGCATTGAAGTAAAGCTTTTCAATTTCTCAATAATTTGAAGGATTACCAAAAGTTATGAGAAACTATTTTAAAATTGTCAAATAATTTATTAATACTAAATAAACTGATAAACCAATCTTTCTAATTTTAAATAATTATTTGCTAAAAGTATGCCACAGGTGACCTCAAGCTACAATATTTTTGACAATTACATATTATATCAATATATCATATTAATTGTATACATGCCAAATTTTAAAAGGAAATGAAGGAATTTTGTACTAAATGTGACTATCTTTGACAATTGCACACTATTTTATATTAGTTATATATGCCAAATTTTAGAAGTAGATGAAGGATTTTGCCCAAAATATGTAAATTGCCCAAATTGCCTAAACTTTTTTGAGTAGCATAACTTACATCTCCAAATTGTCCAAACTTTTTTGAGTAGCATAACTTACATCTCGAAATTGCTCAAACTTTTTTGAGTAGCATAACATCTCAATTTGTTTCTGACAACATTTTTTCATAAAAAATCTTTTTTATAGTAGTTGCAGCATGTCTATTAGAAAGACATTTGTTCTAAATGTCACCATGCATCAGATGATTATTTCTAAAATTGTGTTGAAATATGCTCTGTGCAACATGTGACAAGAAATGAAAGAAAGTATACATATTTCTTGTAATTGTCTATGTGCAGCATATCCTTAAACAATGCTCAATTCCTTAGAGTCTTCATTACTTTTTTGATAGATTCCACCATAGGATCCTTTTGCTAACTTCTCAAAACCCGTAACGTCACTATTTCAATAAATTGGCAATATTCAATCACTTTGGAGCAATTCAAGCCACGCAACTTGAAACCAAAATCTATACATGTCCTAGTTTTTGACCTGAAATTTGACCTCTGAGAAGATATATGTCTCAGTTTTTCATTTGAGGAGTACTGCCAATTTAACAAAATTGATGTTCCAAATTTCCAATCCTTCCAAACCATTGTGGACTTGAAATTCGACCTTTAAACTTTTTATTAGAAAATGTGTACATCGTACTTGTAACCTAAGGAAAAACAATCTTGCTTGAGACTTAAGCTACATATCGACGCACCAAGTAAATCATCAATTCCACACGACTGTCTCGACGCAATATGATCTCTTTGGATTATTTTTAGGCTAGAGGATTCAGGGTCAATCATCAGTCTACTACACTAAGTGCACACTGTCACAATCGGGGTCACAATTTCTCCACTTTCATCCTGCATTTTCATCCACAATGTGGAAGCACTCTAACTTCAGTTTATGATTCAGTTCTGGCAATGAAACTAAAGTAAACACTCAATGTTTGTTTCTTACAGAAGGCGGGTGTTGTTGTAAATTTTCCAACAGTTGTACTACTGATATGTTTGAATTGCACTAGCATTCCACCTCCATCGATTCGTCGAAGTCGGTCGATCGATCAATAGTATTCACCACTCCCGTACAAGCGAACAAGGAGATAAGTATACAACCCCACTGAAACTATAGTCGCACCAATGCTCATAATCAAAGCACCTCGGCCGCAAGCGGGTGGAACCGTTATGGGCTCTGCTTCCTCCTCCTCCTGAGAATTGGAATTGGCAGCTTCAATGTGGACAACCACCTGTCTTCGATGTCTGTACCACTCGGCCCTCTCATCGAGCAACAGTTGCACCAGCTCTTGGTAATTAGCCGCACGCTCTACTTCGATCTGAGGGGCATACGAGCGGGCATACGAGGCCAGCGACGATTTCAGTGCATTCAAGAGAATGGCTCGGCCCCCGTTTGCGTGGTCGGTCACTCCTCGTGCGACTATCAGCTGGGCCTTGGGATGCAGAACAGTACTGCGAGGCCGAAAAAACATTGATGGTTTAATTAATTAGCTACAGGCCGAATTAAATCCAAATCTATCTTATATATAAGTTAAAGTACCCGCTCTTCTAAAGTACGTGATCGATGATGTGCGTGTGCGTGACTCTCTAGACATATGTTTGGTTGTGACATTCAACTAGATATTAAGATCTTGGACTGGTATGAATTCAAGTTTAAGGGCAAGGGTAGCCCTCGATGTCGTGAATTTCTGAACAGTTTAATGAATTTTGACGTTGATTGATAATATTAATTCGGTGTCATTTTGAATTGTCGATCATTAGGTATGGATTTATGTTATGTTTTTTGTATTCGAGACTGAAGTATTAAATCGGAGTTCATAAACTCATGACTGGACCGTGTAGGTTAGGTGTGCAATTTAGTGGGAAAAAAATGGGCCATGAGGGGCTCACTTGCATAATTCGCAATTGTAGAGTTTCTCCAGTAGCATTCTCACTCCGTACCACTTGAGGATGCATTTTCTGTGCATCCTGCTCAGCTGACCTTTGCAGCTGCAACCCAACTCCACCAGGACGTCGTCGTCGTCCTCTTCTTCATCATAAGCACAGATCCTGTCATGCAATAAAATTATAAATCAAGTCCATCACAGGCGAAATTAATTAAAGCCCAGTTAACTTGCAGAAGTAGTGATTACTTATAATAGACAGATCTGAAAAGATCATTGTGCAAAGGAAGGCCTCCATTCTCATCTTTGCTCAGGTTCCGAATCCACTGAGTGTACACATAATATATCAACTCATTTAATTAATGAAAATTGTGAAGTTGGAGGACTAAAATTAATAAATTGTTTCATATTTACCTGCAAATTTGAGGCTCTGGAACGGTTAGTGGTGTATGATTTATTTGAGGCTCTGGAACGGTTAATGCGACGTGATCCGAGTTCTCCACAGTCCCGATCCGCTGATCATTACTTCTAAGTAATATGTTCAACATGTGCACTTACAGTAAGTAAATTAAGCAGTTGCACTTCCAAATAAAATCATTAGTGCTCGTCACACCATCCGGCTAGCTCTTATACACAATTATTCAGATGAATTTCGTTTCGAGATTCAGTAGTGTGCTAACATGCTCACTTGGCTTTGCAACTAGCCTCGATGTCAAATATATCTTTGAGCACTAAAACGGCAGAATTAATTTCAAGAAATTGGCACTTTTCTAGGAAGGTCACAGAAGGTCACAGTTTTCAGAGCTCTCGACACTCGAGTGAAATTTGCAGCGTGCCATTTTAACGAACATGGTGCCTACCTGATTGGGGGGCTGACAGGAACCCAAAGCAGCGGTGAAGGAGGGTATGATTTGGGACCATTCTCATTGCAATGGCCCTCCTGATTCCTGCATATCATTTTGCAAACTCGTAGTCAATTATGTTGCACCCAATGTAGACTACAAAGACTCAAGGCTGCACAACATTATTTCGCTATCTCGTACCGAATTTAATTTCTGTACACGCAATCAAGGCTTCTGCCTCACTAATTCCTACTCCTCAATTCGAAGACTGAATATCGATTTTTACTCTGACTTCAATTCCAAGACTGACTACCAATTTTTACTCTTCGATTCCAAGACTGAAGTGCGAGTTGAAATGGCGACACTTCAGGAAATTGGCACCGGACGAAATGCACATCACCTGGAACTTCAGATCTATACCAATCCTAGTTTTTGTCGCTCTAGTTTTGTCGCTCTGGAACATGCCATTTCCGAACTAATGTGACCATAGTACTATACTTGAGAGCGTGCACAGTCTTGAGGATTTTACGCACTGGATGTACAAGGGCTGATGTGGAATCGGAACCATGAACACGTCGTCTTCGGCACTAGTACCGGAGGAAGCATCTACGATGTTGGTGGTTTGTAGATTCATCTGAGCCATCTCCACAACTTCACAATCTTTCGAAGGATCGACTGGCAGCGCAGCCGACTCCTGGTTCACAATCTATCGAAAGACTGTAACAAACTCCTCACGTACTGTATCAATTCTCTCAGACAGGCCACCGTTATCTAACTTACTCAACTTTGAAACAACACACAAGACAAGTGAATCATAGGGTCCTGTGAGGATGCTTTTATACTGTAGCACAATTAAAGAGCCACGCGAGACTCTGCAGAGAAGCACATTAGAGCCTCGGTAGTCAGCTAGCTTAATTACGAAGTCGAATTAATCAATGAGCCTCGTTAGTGAGTTAGCATGGAATAGTCAAGGGGAAAAAGATCTCACACACATGTGGGGTTAATTAACTTTGTTCTTCCTTTCCATCATCTAATTAATGTGTGAAGGTTATTATCCCATAGTACAAAGTAAAACATAAAGTCAAGAGTTTAACCCCTAAAATCCCTTTTTCAAATTTTTGCACATTTTTTCTTATATCTTTGTACAAAAATATCATATATTGGAATTTCATGAATTTGGTCATTAAGGAATGTTGTCTTTTCTACATTCAAGTATTATGTACATTGGATAAATGAGAAGTTAGTTAGACTAAACAGTGCCTTGAAGCCCTCCATTCATCGTCCAAAATATGAATGTCAGAGCACTTCAAGGTTAAGATATAACTTGCCTAGGCCATATCACATGCAACATTTGATTGGAGTGAAGATTTATCTTTTGGGCACAAAGACTTGGTATTTTTTTTGGACACAAGTG
Source organism: Pseudisothecium myosuroides (assembly GCA_951799445.1). Lineage (NCBI taxonomy): Eukaryota > Viridiplantae > Streptophyta > Bryopsida > Hypnales > Lembophyllaceae > Pseudisothecium > Pseudisothecium myosuroides. The sequence goes on along the minus strand of OX637289.1, from coordinate 5,741,840 downwards.
TATTGAACAACACATTGATAGACCACTAAGGTAGGAGGTCCATAAAGCGACCATCTAAGCGCTAAAACTGAATTTTGGGGAGGTACAACATCTTCAAATATTTTTCAATAAATTTTCATTGAAAGACAAGTGGAATTGACATCTAATCCAAGTCGTTTTATATTTTTTGGACCTTTGTGGAATTAGTTACAAATTTTTTAAGTTAGAAAAAAGTGGTCATTTGTGGTCATCAAAAGCGACCACCTCCTGAAATGTGCATAGTTGGTACATTGAAGAAAGCAAAATGTACCTCTGAATCATGTTCACTTTTAATGCCCGGTTAGAGTTTGAGCCTCCTACCTTATTTGAAGATAGACCACTCATTGTCAAATGCAAGAATTGTGTTCAAAATTGAATTTCAAACCTCATTTAGGCATAGTAGAATAATATTTTTCAAAAAACTTTGAAATAAGTTAATGTAGGAAATCAAGCTAATTTTAAGTTCCAAAAATCCATTTGAGGTTTACAACCTCCAATAAAAAATTGTGGACAAAATTTAGAAAGGGTGTTTAAAGGTGAATTTGGAGCTGAAATTTGGTCTTCTTGTACACTTGGGAGTACACTTGTAGCTATATTCCAAAGGAAGTCTAAAAATAATTAATTGTGTGTCAGTGGTGTAGAAGTTCACAAAGTGCGCTTTTTTCTGCTTGCATTTTGTAACATATAAAATATTATTTTGGAGTTTTTTTAGGTGAATGACCATCTCCATAGAATTCTTACAAGTGGACAATTTTTATTTTATGTATTTTTTTTCCTTCTATTTTTAACTAATTAAAACATCAAAATATCTAATTTCTTGAGATTTGGCATTTTTCTAGTTCTCCTACTTAGAGAATGTTTTAATGAATTTCCTTTTGTGGTTACCTTCATCTTAAAGGTATATACATTAGCCATAATTTTTAATTTTTTTTAAAAAAAAATTCTAATTTTAAAGTATTGCAGAAAAAAATGATGAGTACTGTCAAAACGCAACAAAATTGGCAGGTGTTTCTTGCATTCACCCTTAAAAATGTCCAAAATAATGTCCCTTCCAACCTTTCTCTGAAATTTGGCCATAACTTTTATTTTGAGTTTCAAAATCTCTAAAATAGATTTTTGGAAATGAAAATTAATTTGATTATCCACATTAACTTAGTTAAATTTTTTTAAATAAAATATCCTAATATGCCTAAATTAAATTTTATATTTGACTTTGAATACAATTCCTGCATTTGACTTAACTATGAGTTGTTGAACTCCTATTAATCCTAATTTACATATCCCACATGAATTGTTTTATCTACTACCTCAGGGGGGAGGAGGGGGGGGAGGCACTTCCATTTTTTTGTTGGACACGTGCAATCAAATGAAGGGTTATTTTAATTAGGGGGCTCCTAAATTTTTGAAATGGCTTGGAAGTACATAAGCATCAAAATAATGGATGTAGGGGCTTTTTAAATAATGAAGGGTTGGAAATATCAGAGAATTTTATATATTTTTTATTTCTAAACTAGCCTTGCCCAAAAACAAAACAAAAATTTAAACTTCTTAGAGTGTACAGGCCCTGTTCATGAAGTATAATAGCTTAATTTGTACGGGGTATCCAAGGTTGGATCCAATGTAGGCTATTTCTGAGCTGTATCTCGGTTGTATCTTCTAAAGATTGGTACGAATGCAGTCATTGCCTTGGCTTCTGCTTTAATTGATCTGATTTAGTTTGTGTTCATTGCATCAAAGTGCTTCGTTGCTGCAATTAGTTTCTGATCTCAGTATTCTTGTTTTGCTTGTTTGCAGGGTGATTGCATGAAAGACTGGTCGATTTTTGTAAGATGAGGTTGTCCTGTGCTATAACTTTTGAATTAAGATCCCAATGCCAAAAACAAAAAAGCTATTTCTAGATATCATGATTGTAATTATATCCCTTATTTTTCAAAAAAAATAAAAAATCATTTAATATTTAAAATTCAACTTTTCTAATTTATCAGTTTTTCAAATTTAGGGGTTTTGAATACAATTGAGCGGCTTAAATTAATGATTTTCAATTGAAATTTCTATGGTACATTCCTATAGTAAGCAGACATGTTCCTACCAAAGGGCATCTAAAAATAAATTATTTTATGTCCTCCACATCTGTGCAAAGAGGCCTCCCTTGCGCATGCAGTTGTGAACAATAGAAGTGGTTTTGACCTCATTTTTTTCAGTGAAACTCATCACTAGGAAGTCCTCCTAAATGGCCAATTTTTTAGGATTTTTTATAATTGTTTTTTTAAAATTGTTTTAAAAATGTCAAAGTATGTATTTTTTTGCCACAATTCTATGTCCGAGTATATGTTCCCAAAAATACATACTTTGACGTTTTTATTTGTAATAAATAGGAAAAATAATTATACAAAAAACTAAAAATTGGCCATTTAGGAGGACTTCCTAGTGATGAGTTTCAACAAAAAAAATGAGGTCAAAACCACTTCTGTTGTTCACAACTACGCACGCAAGGGAGGCCTCTTTGCATAGACGTGGAGGACATAAAATAATGTATTTTTAGATGCCTTTTGGTAGAAATATGTCTGCCTACTATAGAAATGTACTATAGAAATTTCAATTGAAAATCATTAATTTAAACCGCTCAATAGTATTCAAAACCTCTAAACTTGAAAGTGTGACAAATTAGAGAAATTGAACTTTAAATATTAAAAGATTTTTTAATTTTTTTGAAAAATAAGGGTTACAATTGCAATCAAGACATCTAGACATTCTATTTTTGTTTTTGGCATTGGATTCATAATTCAAAAGTTATTGCAAAAGACAACCCCAGTTTTGCCAACGTGGAACAAAATTGACCAGTCTTTCATGCAATCACCCTAACAGTGCTTTTTGTTCCAAAGGAGTTTGAATTTGGTGCTTGAATGTTCTTTCCCTTTGCAAAACATTCAGTTTCATTGCAATAGTTTATGATTTTCCACTTTTTTTTCTCTATTAGTTTTAAGAATTATAGTATGATCTTGTGAAGTTTTAAAAGAATTTTAAAAAAAAAATTTATAATGAACATAAAGTGTACTAAAAGAGTGCAAAAATAAAATTTGAAATGAAATGTAGGGTATATGAAACAATCAAAATTTTGAAATTTAGCTCAATAAAGCCTATGCAAATCCACAAAATGTATCTACATAGCTCCTGTATAAAAGGGGCTTGTACACACGGTATGGGACACGGTACCTACGTACATTCTATAGAGTGCATCTCTGCCTAGTACTCCACTTGTATAAAGAACTATTCTTTTCATCTTCTCACACATAAAATTAAGAAAGAGGCTTTTCAAGCTAGTTGCTTCGGCAACTAGCTTCCAAAGCCATTTAATTTGGCTTAATTTGATTGAATTTGTTTAGTTGACAAGTTAAACACCTTGTACTTTGTTGCCCTATATTCTCTTGCCCCAATGTACGGTGATTATTATGTCCAGACATCCTTTGCAATAGTTAAATCAAGTGAACTTTGTAATACTAAGAATCTATACACTACAAGAGAAAGGGGTGTTTTAAGTGAGTTTTTAAGTATAGTCCTAGATACATGATTTTAAGTATTGACCTTTAAGGAGATTTTCAACAAAATTTTACTTAAAACACATGTGTTTTAAGTAAAATTTTGTTGAAAATCTCCTTAAAGGTCATTACTTAAAATCATGTGTCTAGGACTATACTTAAAAACTCATTTAAGACACCCCTTTTTTTGTAGTGATAGGACCAATGGTGACGTAGAAATCTTTAAGGATGTCACCACAGAGTGGTCTTCTAGAGGCTTCAAATTTCTTCTAATGTCTAAAAGAGGAATTACTTTGATGCCTATGAATCCTAGATATTTAGACTAAAGTATTCATTTATAGATCTTAATGACCAATATAGAAGTACTTTTGAAGTTTCTTTGAGTAGTTGACAACAATGTTTTTTAGAAGGAGAGAACCATTTGTCTGTCTCTATATAATTATTGAATGTGATTGCCTCAACAAAAAAAAGTTGTATAGAAAAGCTTGGCCAACACAGTTTATGAATCTTGCCTCTTATAGAACCTTATATTCCTTAATCTTCAAATTGTATTTGTTTGTTACGCATTAAGAAAACAATATCTTCTATATTGTAGATCCAAATTGATTGGGATTTGTTGAGTTTATATTTGAGCTTTGAAGACTATGCTTCCATTTTTTCTTTGGAAGAATTTCAAATTCAACAAGTCCTTAAGAATGCTAAATTTTTGTGGGATTCTAATAATCTCTTAATATTTTCTTTGATATAGAAATATGAAAGTATCAATTTTGTAGAAAGTTTACATTAACCTATTTTTTTCATACCTTTCTTGAGAATTTTTAAACTAAATTATTGAATTATAATAATTGCAATATTCTACTAATTTTGTTTTATTCTTAGATTATTCAAATATTATCTTTTAGAAAAAAAAGATTAATCATTGCACCTTAATTGCAACAAATCTAATAGTCAAATGTATTTTGCAATCACCTTGAGGTATACAGTAGGGTCGTTGCAAGAATGACTTGTTGTTTTTGTTCCACTTTGGCTGTTTTTGGCTAGTACTCCCAATACTATGAGCTTTTTGCATATGAATTTTTTTAAATTAAATAAAATAAGTATAATTAGTATAAAACTTGAAATAGCACATCACCAAAACTTCAGACCTAAAAAAAATCAAGGTAAAAAGTTATTCACAAAAACGTGTGAGTTGAAATTTTGAAGAAAATACAAAGTTTGATGTTTTAATTTGTACAAAATAGGAAAAACAATTTTCAAAGAAACTAAAAATTGACCATTTGTAAAGACTTTAGTTTGAAGAGAATTCACCAAAAAAATTATCTTGAAACCATCTTCAACATTTAGAATTGCGTGCGCAAGGGAGCCTTCTTTGCATGGACGCAGAGGACATAAAATATAATATTTTTAATGCCCCTTGGCAGGAACATGACTTCCTACTATGGAAATAGACCATAGAAATTTCAGCTCCAAATCATTAAATTTGGGGACTCCATAGTACTAAAACCCCTTAAAACTCAAAACGTGACATATTAGTTTAAATGATTTTTAAATATAAAATGATTTTTGAATTTTTTTGAAAAATATGAAATATGATTAAACTCAAGAGAGGCATCTCCAAATAAAAATTTCAAATTCATGCAAGTCATGCTACAAAAGTTATAGCAAAAGAAAGCTTCCGCACTTGTTTTGTGACAATATTTGAGTACTGGTCTTTCTTGCAATGACCCAATATCAAAGAAAGGACAACATGCAAAATAATGATACTAGAATCAATTATAGAGTCAAGGACAAAATAACCCATTTTTCACTAAAACTATTTTTTTATAGTCAATTCTGACTTTATAAAATTAAAAACTAACTACATATTCTAAAAGTTGAGAAAGGCCAACAAAAAATATTAATTAATTGATGTGTAGACAATCGTTCCATTATGCTTTTATTTTAATCTCTACCAAGCACAAATTTGCACCTATAGCTTTAAATAAATATGCCATGCGCATCAACATCCACCAACACCGTTCTAAATCTAGACCAATCTTTAGGAATATGAAAGTGCTTCAATTCAAGCGAAAGTCTTGTAGATTGAGGATAGATTAGTGATAAATTGGTGGTGGATTGGTGGTGTACTTGTAGTAACTTCTACAATCCTCTAACAAAGACTTTATTTTATTTTTTTCAAATTATTTACAACCATTTTTCCTTGTTTGATAAACCTTAAAATTTAATGCCTTCTATCACCCTTTTTCAACTTTCAAAATATAAACTTTGTTTTAATTTTGATAAATAATTGATTGTGTAGGGAAGTGTATCAATAAAGAATAGATCTTTTTGTCCCCTAATTCTATATTGGAGAGCATAGAGCATGGTTGGGTGGACTCCTAGATAGTTCCAATTGAAATCCTAGATGGTTCCACTTGGAATCCCCCTCACATGTTCCATAGAAAAAAATAATAAAATGACTAGAATTTGCAACCATTGTCTCCTCTTGCAATAGTATTGCTTCTTTGCAACATCTTCAACTTCAATTGTTCTTTTTCCTTTTCTTTAGAAAAAACTTGAAATTAGTGATTCCAAGTAGTAAATATGACACATCTAAATATGAGCTTGTAGATTTACATTCCATTTTCTTTACAAAATTTACTTCAAATTTCATTTTATTAAACTAGTTGATTGAGTTTCTTACCACCCAAATTTTTTAGACCAATGATACATTGGTTTAAACAAGCAGCTACGCTATGAAAGGTTCTATCCTTGTAGCACTAGAAACATGGAACAAAGAACCCGATGTGGTGAAGAAGGAAAAATGTCTCTCTTTTCATTTTTTTATTGTTTAACGTGGCTTGGTTTTTGTTAAGCTATAGCTAATCAAATTTCCTCAAAGTAACACTCTTATTTTGTAGATGAAGTCCCATGAGATCACATATTTTGACTAAACATAGAAGCTCATTTAACAATATTACTTACAACATTTTGTCCTATTAATGTGCGTAACATTAGTTTACTAACTTTAATTTCTGCTATGTAAAAAGATAGTTAAGATAAAGACAAAATCACTTACATTAAGTAAATTTTTGCTATGTAAAAAAAATGAAAATACATATAATGCAAGTGCATTGGCAAATTGAGTTTTGTGTTGTTTTTTAAAGCCACTATTGAACCTTCAATCACGCACAAGATAGTTAAGATAAAGACAAAATCACTTACATTAAGTAAATTTTTTTTACATAGCAGAAATTTACTTACATTAAGTAAATTTTTTTTACATAGCAAAAATTAAAATGAAGACCAAATTAAAATGAAGATATCACAACAAATCCCAAGTGCAGATCTACAAATTGCTTTTAAATGTCAAAAAAATTCTATGATTGCCAAACATCATTTCAAAACCACAATTTCAAAGAAATAGAATGTCTAATTGTTAGGAAACAAAAGCTACAAGATAGTTAAGATAAAGACAAAATTACTTACAATGACCGAAATCCACACTTTAAAGTAAATTGGGAAAAAGTGGCAACTTAATTAACACTCTCTAATAAAACCTTGTCACACAAAATTTTCACTAGATTACATCCCAAATCCTCAAGCAACACCAAATTAAAAAAAAAAAATTCCAAATCATGTATTCTGTGTTTTAGATCTATATATAGTGTTATATTTAAATCATATATTTTGTGCTTTAAATCTATATATAATATTATATTTAATCCCTGAAGGCCCATGGCCTTTTTTCTGCCCAAAAACACTAAAAACTGCCATTTCTATAGCAAAGAGTAAAAAAAATTGAATTTTTTTTCCATATCTAACTGTAGGATCTTACACCTAACTAGTATGAGAGTGTGTGGAAAAAATTTCAGAATTTTTGACTGCACAGATTGCAAGAAATCTACATTTAAAGTGAAAAAAACAAGTTTTTCAACACATTGCGGAACTAGATTTTTTGACTTTCAACATTTTATACTTAAAAATTTTGCACTATAGAGTTTTGAGCTTTAAATCTTTATAGTAGAGAATTGAGTTGAGAGTACTAGGGAAAAAAAATTCAAAAAAATTTATTTATCATTCTTAAAAAAATTGTTAAGTAGAAGTATGTACGAGATAGAAGGAAAATCTAAAATATTCATACATTTTAGATGGAATTAAAATGCACTAATCCCAATGGTGAGATTGTTCTATCAAGTAAACTAAACCATGCAAAAAAAAATTGAAAAATTTGAAAAATTGCATTCAAAAATGAATCCTACAAGTTCTTTTTTTCAAGAACATGCTTTAACTGCCCAAAAAACAAGAATGTTCATAACATTTTCATAACAAATTCAAATGAAATGAATCAAAGCTTTTTATATAGAAAAATATAATCTATGAAAAAAAAAATAATAAATTTTTTTTGTTGTCCGGACTGCCCTCGTCCCTTGTTTTGAGCTTATTTGGTCATAACTATTATTTCTGGGCACCAATTGTGAAAAAATTATTTTCCTACAAAGCTTATCAATTTTTCTATCTTCAAAAAAAGTTTCAAAAAATCACAACAAAAATTCAGCCCGTAGGTACCTCCCCGAAATCCCATTTGTCTCCCGAAGGGCATTAGAGAAAATTTAGGGCCTCCGTAGGGCTGCTCCACAGCCCTCCGAGGTACCCTGAAATATACTTTTTTTTTGCTCAAAATTTTTTTTTCCCCCTATTTCCGCGCAACTGAAACTACAGCGACAGTGGCGCAGGAACCGGAATTTACGAGTAAAAAAAAATTCGCGATTTCTAACCGTTTCGGCGAGCAATTAGCCAAGCTGACTGCTCACTACGGGACAGTTCTGAAGTGACAAGCCAAGCTTTTTAATAGCTTGGCTTGTTACTCCGGAGCAGCCCTTCGAAGGGCTGATATTTCTACTAATGGACAATGGTCCTTTAGGGGTTAATGAAGCTATGAGCAAATTGGATGTAGGTTGCATAACTAAAGCATTGTAGCAAATAGAAAATTATTATAAAAAATAGTAGGTTAAAATTTTTATAGCTTTGGTGACTAATGATTTATTTTTGTAAATAATTTATACTTTTATTAGAACATGAATATGATTACATGTCCACATTAGACCATCACTAATTTATGGCATGTTAGCTAGGATGTAAAAATTAGTGTCATTACGAATTATTCTTTTGTAGAAATGTGTACACTAGTGCAATAATATTTCAACATGTACTAATTTAAAATTGAGTGACTTTGATTATTTAATTAGTTTCACAAGCATTTACAGAATAAATCAATAAATTTAGTTTATTCCTATGCATGATATCATCACATAATAGGTGAAATTACTTGGGGTCGTATATAGGACATAAAAATGAAGGTGAAACTAAAAATAGAAATCAATTACAATCACTTTTGCATCCTATAATTGAATCAAACTACTTAAAAATTAGCTTATTTATATTTATATTTATACTTTTTGTTTTTTTGTCATGAGCATGGGAAACTACAATGTGCATGTGTTTGGTACAAATTCAAGTTGTACTAATTTGTCCTAATAGTGAGGGGAGAATATTAGTCACTTACAAAATTTTATTTTTGTGTAATTTGGTATAATACAATAAATTTCAACCTAACCTAATTCATGACTTTGGTATGTCAGTGTCACATTAGCTTTGTGTTTGAATGTGAGGATATTCCATTCCCGACTACCGAGCCTTTCACTCTGCCACAGCAAACCTCGGCAGTGAGATCCTCTGGACTGTTATATAAGCAGCATCTGAGTGCGCTTAAGATTCATTTGCGGCTTTTTCTGTTGCGGCGTTCCTGCTGCAAGGATTGCCGGAGAGAAGCTCACGTAGAGGTGGACTGTGATCGATGTACGTAGCAGCTGAGTGCGCCTAAGATTCATTTGCTTTTTCTGTTGCGGCGTTCCTGCTGAAGGATTGCCAAATCGAGAGAAGCTCACGTAGAGGATCACCCGCCCTAAAATGCTTACAACTGCTTTTCGATACTCTTTAACTTGCAATTTACGCATCTGAAGCTGCAACAAACCTACAAACTCGACCAAGCACGGCGATTCCCCGGGCGCTGCTTCTTCAATTCTTTTGCGTGAACTTGTGAAAGGTGATCATTCGCTGATGCAAACCAGCAACTTGGAAGGGATGGATTGAATTACGCTGCCTAGCTACGCGCGTATATTTCTCTTTATGTTTCCTGTTTGTCGAGAGTCGATCTTGCTATCTTGGATGTCCGGCGCAGCTAGTTCCCTCAACTTAGGCGATTACTTAAAATGAAACTTTCATTGAATTGCTTGCAATTGGAGTCCTGTTCAATCTGTGGGTGCCTTGCAATTGATAATTAGCTGATGAGACGTCTTTTCAACTTGCGTAATGCCTCAACTTCAGCGCCGCGGCTGAGGCTAGGTTCACTTGACAGAAAAGAAGCCGCTCCGACCGAAGATGGCGTCGACTGAGATTGAAATGAATAAGTTCAGCGAGGGATCGACCGGTACCGATGGTCGAGTCGACGAGCTCACGTTTCCAGTCGATATCTCTCATGGGTCCAGGTAAACTGCGTAATTAAAGCATTTCTCTATTTACTAGCTATGCAAGCACATGTTGCTGATGATAGAATTCTATTTGTTAGATTTTAAAATTATTACTGTAGGAGCTAGTATTGTCGTCCGGATTATAATTGACCTAAATTGAATAAGTTCACGAAAATGATGTGCAGGTCTCAGCAGACCCACGCGAATGAAGAAGATTTGGATTTGGAGTCGAATCTCCAGAACGAAAACTTCGGCGGTGGCCCCTCGGGTGGCAGTAGTGAAGACGACGAGGGCGTGCACCCGGTTTCAGAGTCCAGGTACAAGTCATTCTAGCTGTGGAAAGCTTAGACTAGCCCACGACTGTCAATTGCTGAATGTAATCGTTCGTTTTGGAATTGTAGTTAGAGTCGGAACAAATTAATAAATCATCAGATTAAATTTACTCTTTTAATGTGTATTGGAGTCTTGTTAATAAAGCTAGTACGAGTTCACCTTGTGCTACGCAGGTCTGAGGCCGAAGTCGAGGGACAACGTCGTGTTACTTTTTTGGAACCTATCAGGTACTAACAAGAAATGTTACGCATTCAACCATATATTTGCCATTTGAAATGAGCTCTAACTTCTACTTTTGGAATCATGTAGCTGCACTTTTCACTCTACTGAGCGTCATTATCAAGCGTCGGTCCAGATCGATCCATCTCAGAAGTATGTACTTGCTTGGTATTGCGTTACATCTACAAGCTAGAGAAAAACTTACTGCAAGTCGACGTGCTTGTTGTGCTTGAGAGCAGGGAAGAAGATGAAGATGTCGGCGGCAGGACTCATCAACCGGTCGGAGATCTAGAGAATACGGATCACACCGTAACAGTGGAAGAGTCTGATCGTATCTGCAGGTTCGAAACTATCATTTTTGGTCCTCCTTCACGTCGTTCCTGAATCGTCAATCGGACTTGAATGATGAGTCCTACAGTGAGATGGATTTCTACAATGATTATTAACAGCTCCAGTGTCCAGTGAGACTCTGGTCCTTGTGATCCTTGCTGAATTTAAATGATATCCTTACTTATCAGAAGTACGTACTGTGCAATTCAAAAGTGCTAGGTGGTAATATTCGATCGAAATGGAGTCTGTCTACATTGCAAAGCGGGCGCCTGTGAATTGAATACCATGTCAGGTTTTCACGGATTAATTTGGGCTCATGATGAACTCTATCTCACAGGACCTGCGGCCCGGATGAGGAGATAACAGAGCCAGACAACCTTTTGGTAAAGCTGGGATGCAACTGCAGAGGATCTCTCCGTAGGATGCACAGAAAGTGTATCCTCGAATGGTACGGGCCCCGGATCTGTCAGCAAAATAACTACAAGTGCGAATTGTGCAAGTGAGTGTTCTTACTGACAATTAATTAATTTCCTCAGTCACCTTCCTTCCGGGCATTCCAAATGCACAAGTACGATGTCTGGGATCGATTCAAGTACCTGCAGGAACTTAGATGGAATCCCAATGTTAAAATATCCTATACAACCCTCTAAACATGCATTACGATAGGGACTAATTCTACGCTGCAACTCTGCCTGAATTTATGTTTGTTAAAATGTAAAACGATTAATCGAGGCAGTAATACTTTAACGGATGCCCATCTTGAACTTCATATCTTGAACTTCATATCTAGCTTTTAAGTGTCGTACTAATTAGAAATATGTGCACTTGATTTCATAACATTACTGTCCAATCATAGAAGAGTTCGTTTCTTTAACCAAAAGCTATACTTGACCTAATTTGTGGCCTGAAATTAAACCTTGTGTAAAGATATATGTTGCTAGTTTTGATTTGTCTGAGTATTACCAATCGAACGAAATTGACGTTCCAAGGCTATGTCCTTACCACAATTTTGGACACACTAAATCACATGTTCTTACCACATACTCCAAATATTAAGAAGAAATCAAATCCTACTTTTTTTTTATTGCCAATAGAAATATGTTTTGAAAGAGTCACATAATGAACTATTAGCTTTGAGATTGGACTCCCTATTTTAAATTGAACACATAGCCTGGGTCATGAAATCATTTTTCAGCACATCTAGCTATCTAACACAAATGCTTCAAATTGCGATTGCAGTGCTGTCCTCCATGGAAGGATCGAGCACATAGTGTTTCGTGCATTGGTTGGTCAAGACTCAGGGAAGGACATCCTCCTCAAAGCAATGGGAATCTTGGCCCCTCGTCGTTCCCGCTCCCGTGCACGTCCACGTCGTAATGCCATTGTTGAAGCACCAACCCCTCAAGCCCAAGATGGAAATGCTCATCCTGATTTTCACCAGGTACTTAAGAAAGCTCCTAACTTTGTTTTTTATAACCCAATTCACTTTGCCTGAAAATTAATTGTTTCAAGTGTTCAAAACATTCAGTACAAGTTCTCAGTCAAAGGAGACAACTGTTAAGTGAGGAATGATTTAAATTTTGCACATGCTAACATTGATACTACTGTAAGTTATGGCATTTTCAAACTGTTTGTCAAAAATTGGGAGCTCTTTCTTTAATTTATAGATTCATAGAGTAATTTCTTCATCAATATTTAATGCACAGAGTTAAGAATATCATTCTCATTCAAGAAGTCAATTTTTTCATGTCAAAAGAATAAGTGGAATGTGAATTTAGCAAATGAAACATAATATTCAACATAACATTCAATAGCCTTCATGCCCCGGATTGCCTTTCTTTCATGTACATTGCTTCATCATCACATTGAGCCTCCACCTGGCCACTTAGCTAATGTACTGATGAAGCATTGTTGGATGCAAAATATTCCACACCATCTATTGTAAAGCCAAGGCAGTGACAGTGCAATAGTGCATGTTCCTGATCGAATGTTATGGAACAACATGTTTTTCAATTCATTAGTAGCAATTTGCATCAGTAACAGAAACTGGAATTATCATCGTTCTATCCTAATTGAAAATGCTTTGCCAACGCCTGCAACAGGTCAGCATTGTGGAGATTACAAACCCAGCTCAGCAACCACTTCATCCCATTTGGAATTTGGCTCGGAGTGGGCAGGAAAACAGACCTTATCATGGGGCTACTGGTGGTTATCCCATGTGTGTGGTGGTTTTTATCATTTTGGTGCTCATTGGATTTGGGGTTGCAGGTGTTGGTAGATTGCACTAACGTAGTCTGCTCTAAAAGCAACCATTTAAGGTCTGGTCTGCCTTTTTCATAAGTTTTTGTGGACAGAAATGTTTTTAGCTCATTTTTCAGAGAAAGAAGAATAGATGTGGAACTCAACACAAGTGGTTTTGTATTTTTCCAAGCATTTTTGAATTACTTATGAATTTTCAAAGATTTGGGGCATAGGCACCTAGCTATTTGTAACCATGTGTCTCCCAAAATCTGCCCACTTGCAACTTACAGTGAAGAGATGTGAGGAAATCAAAGACAATGATTGGTTCTTGTAATTGAAAACAATTTTTCCTTGATTCACTCAATAGCTAAAGTGGTCCATTTAAGATTCACCCACCTATCCATTCAGCTAGTTATAGGGGCAATTTGAAGGAGACAAGTGCTCTTAGAGCAAACTACCTTAGCAAAATTTTTTTTTACATGTATGCAATGATGAAGATCAAAACATGTAAAGTTGCCCACATGTTAGGGATTGTGGAGGCACTTAAGGATTCATTAATCCCTAAAGGACTTGATCCATTGTGAAATGGTCAAATTTTTTTTTTGAGCTGAATTTAGCCTTTTAAATTGTGTTCAAACAAAAATCTTATACTTTTATTACTTGAAACTCTAAATTATATACCAGTGTGAAAAATTTCAATTTGTTTCATGAAAAATTATAATTATTATCATTTTTATTGCAAAAATTGAACGTAAATGGGCTAAAATAGCAAAAACAATCCAAATGATTTGAAGTTTTCTCAAAAGATACAAGTAGCAATGAAGATTATTTAGTGTGAAAATTTCCAATTGACTATATTATTATTTTCAACCAAAATAGTCACAACAAAGATCTTGAAGTCAAATTCGACTATCAAACCAAATTTATCCTTTTATTTAATAAATGTATAAAATTTTGATATTTTTTGCTAGTGGAAAAATGAATTTTTTAGGGTTTTTTTTTTAAATAATTTTTTTGTGAAAAATCAAGTAATTGTGATTTTTTAAAGCTAAAGGTGGAAATCAAATTATATCAATTAGAATATATATTAGAATAATCTATAATTTTTATTATAAATAAAAGATAGAATGAAAAATATAATTTTATAAATTAAATGTAAAATTATTAATTTAAAAAAAAATATGATTGAGGAACACATCATATTGTGTTATTTGGATTCTAACACTTGGAGCTTTCAACTGCAATAACTCTTTCAATTTTTGACATTTTTCAAAATTTTGAAATGGAATAGAAACAAAACTCGTCAAATTCATTTTTTTAGTTTAAGTCAAATTCCAAAAGTAGTTATTTTGAAATTTACAATCGAGGTTGACTAGGGCACATATACTTTTTGGGTGCGTGGATCTTTAGGGATCAAAGGTTCATTATATATAGAGCTAGCATATTTTCAAAAGATTGCTCCAGCATTCACAAAAGCCCAAAAGGATAAATTTTAGTATTGAAGACTTGCAACATACTTATGAAGTAGTTATGATACACAACCATCTAGACCATTTAGCACTAGAAACAACATTTTAGTCATTCTTTTACTAAATTGTCATATGAAATTCACTATAGTTGTAGTAGTGAGGAAGCTTATTTTTCATCATGTTGCAGGGTGTAAGCATGCTTGGGGTACCCTAGTCAGGAACCAAAGATTAGGAATGAAATAATTTTCAATTAGCCTATTTTACAAATAAAAATTAGAGTAATTTTTTAAAACATTGGTTATTGTTAGAACACATATAGTCAAACCATTTTTATGAATCAAAACCTACTAAATCTTTAATTTTTAATTTTCATATTTGTTAGGATTTAGCAAATGATATCATATCAATGGAAAATATACATGTATATACACGAATTTTACCATGATTTTTTTGCCTATTCACTACTTTACAACTTACTTTTCATGTTTTAATTATGAAATCCAAAAGAATCTCGAATTTTGAATTCCTTTTGAACGTAGCCCCTCCTTGTTATATTTAAGATGATTTGAAAAATAATAAAAAATGATAGAATATCCCATATCAAGTTATAGATTTCTACAATTGTTTATTAAAACATCATAAACCAATAAAGTGATTTAAAAATGCTTTCTACTAAATATTTATATTCCTTTTCCCGAATGAAAATGGACATTGTGACAGAGTTCTGAATGGGGCTTTAGGTTTCATATTAACAACTTTAATCAATTAAAGACAATTTTTTTTGGATGATTTCATATTGTATTCTATTTGAAGCAAGTAAATTTGAATTAAAATTAACCTTCTACAAAAAAATTGTAACCTAATTTACATTAAAGAAATGAACTTCACTGCATTTTATTGTTTGACAGCGTTTATGGGGTACCCCAAGCATGCTTGTACCCTCCAGTTAATTAGACACTAATACTTCATGTACTTGTTGAAGTAAAAAATTTGGTCATGAAGGAATAAAATAATTTAGTTCTTTAAGTTTTGTTGTTGCATGTCAAAGCTTAGAACCTTATTTTAGCACCTCACTTACATTTGATGGGTTCAAATTTAGGACACATTACTATCACCTTCCCAAAACCTTGAATAACTTTGAAAGTGAAATTTTCTTATAATGATTTCAAAGTATATTGTTTTTCATTTGCTTGTAGCTATGAATAAAATTCCAGCAATGTTTTTTATCTATGCCACCTTCACTATGAGCTTCCTTTTAAAATAAGTTTATACATGTATGATTTATTTTAATCCTTAATTTAGTACCAAAAAAAGGTGATTTTAGTTGTATATTGAAGATAATCATCAAACTCTTTAAATATTTAAACTACTATTAATACAAATATTCTATAGTCAATTATGTATATATATATATGTAGAATTCAATTATCTTCATATTCATAGATCATTTTTTGGAAACTCATGTAGATTTTGTGCCAAATGGGATATTGTTGACATATTGAGACTTTGGGAAATATTATGAGCTTCTAAAAAAATTCAATTAAAATACAAAAAATTGACCTTTTTTCTAATTTAAGGAAATTCCAAGCAATTAAATTTTACATCCACTTGTATGAAACCAACCCTTGATTAAGTTTCCCAGGATTTTTAAGAATTTTCAAAAGAAAAATTAACAAAATTTGAGGCTCCAATAATTACATAATACCATCTCTAAGGTTTTGTGGATGTCAAAATTTATAATTTTATACTTGGAGGACTTAAAATTGTATGTCCTACAAAAATGTAGAAAAGGTCAATGTAAAAATTGGTCAGTGAGTTACCCGCTAAAAATAATGGATGAAAATCGTCCACCCCCCTCGGGAAACGAACCGTGGCACTATCCATCCACCCACCTTTCAAATTCTCTACAGGGCCATGTCAGACCGTTCGATTACGCGTGGAATCGACCACGCGCGTGCGGAACGGTCGTCGCCTAGTGCAGCTTGCTCCTGCGAAGAAGAGGAAGACGAAGAAGACGAAGAAGAGGAAGAAGGTTGAGCTAGCTCGCTCCAGGTTGCCGCAACGGCGGACTTGGGCCCGCCATAGCCAGCCACCCCGCCCGCACTCATCAGTCCCGACCTCCTCCGCTTGCGCCCCTTCCTATCCTTCAGACTCCAACGAATTGCTTGCTCTTTTCCATGTCCCGCTCCCTTTGGCTTTTCGCCTTCACCTGCGCAGGTACCGGAGATACCGCAATACGCACGCTCCAGTCTCCACTGCTTTCTTTCTTGGTTTCCGTTCTCTCGTGCTCCGAGGCTGCAGGGAGCTTCGTCGTAGGTTCTCGGAGGCTTCTTGCGTTAGTGTGATTGTTTTGAATAATGGCCGTTTGGTTTGTATTGTTGAAGACCTATTATTTGGGAAGAAGGTGATCGGGCGGTGGTGACGAGTCTTGGGAGTGAGATTTGGGAGTGTGTAGCATTTGAAGCGAGGGTTTTATTGTGTAGATTTGTTTTGGTTTTGTTGTTGCTGCGGGTTTTGGTGTGATTTGGGAGTTTTAAGGCGTTTTGTTTTGGTTTTGTGTTCAGGTTGTGGTGATCTGTGGCGATCTACTACAGTGTAGGCTGGTTGGAGCTTGGTTGCTTAGGTTCTTGAAGCTTTTTTCTGTTTTATATTGGCTTTGCTGTAGAGCTTCGGCGTTTGGGACAGGCATACCGGGTTTCGAGGTGACTTGGAGCATTTTCGGGAAGGATGGTTTAGGGATTATTTGTTCTCATTTGAGCTCCCGGGGCGGAGGAGTGCATGGTTGGAGTAATAAGTTGCGTGATTCAGACGGGTGAAAATAGCTTACAGGTGGAACTGGTGGAAGGCGCGAGTACGGAAGTGTGACGATATGGCGGATACAGGGGGCCAGGATGCTGGAACTGTAGTGTCGCGCCCTAATGCCGGCCGGCGAGACCCTTACGAGGTTCTTGGGTTGCCGCGTGATGCGACGGATCAGCAAATCAAGAGCACTTATAGAAAGCTGGCTTTGAAGTAAGTCTATATTTAACCATTTCGGCGTTTTCTTCGTAGGATACTCGCTCAGTGAGGTTCTTGCTGTCTCAGTGATTCATGACCTAACGAGGTCGTGGAAGTAGTGCATTTTGTATTCACTTTCTCTGCTCGGTAATCATCAAGCATATGACCTAAATTCGATGTCAGGAAGGTCGCATTTATCTCCATAGCACATCAGAATGTCGTTTTTGGTTCTTTTTTCATATTGTGCTCCTTGAGAATTCTATTTTTGTGTCTGGTTTTCAACTTGAGAACGAGTCACTCGTGTCCTTCCTTCCTATGACATACCGTGAAGAAGTAGTCTGGGTACAATTATAAGTGAGGTTGTCCACGAAATACTTCGCTTCACTGAAGCAGTCTAGGTCAAGAAGTTCATTTGGTGTTGTACGAGGACAGCATTGCATTCTTTATCTTACAGTAGGTGGAACTCTTTCGATGTACGACTTTCTTGATGTACGGTGTTCTTGTCAGTTGTGATCTCATTTTGTGACTTTCGCCACGTGTGTGTGTTTTTAAAATTGGATTTAAGTACACATTTGAATTTCCTTTCCGAACTTAAATTCGAGGGTTTAGAATTATTGAAAGAGCTAGGGGTTTCTTTGTATTACAGTTCACATTGCTTCCTTCACAGGAGTGAACGTTGACTCGTGTAAGCTCTGAGCCACGTTGCGGAGTGAACTCCTTAATTAGCATAAACTCATGATGAAGGGAGAAGACTGATCAAGATTTAAAAGAGAATCTATTGGAGAACTCTCCAGTATAAGTTTGTCCTAATCTGATTTTCTTGAATTGACCCCCGTGAGCTATGCCATTATCAACTCTGAGCAATTCGTTTACGGGACAATGGCTGATTACAGGTATCATCCGGACAAGAATACGGGCAATCCAGAAGCCGCAGAGAAGTTTAAGGAAGTGGCATATTCATACGGCATTCTTTCAGATCCTGAGAAGCGCAGGCAGTATGATGCTGCCGGGTTTGATGTATGCAACCTCTGCTAGATTCAAGCGTGATCGCATTGTTTTCTGTTCAGACATGGTTAACCAACGTAGCGAAAGGAGAACCTATATGATCACTATTCGTGGTTTTTTTCTGCTCATCTACTTCTTTTTTTCAGTCCTTACGAAGGATGGCACATAAATATATTTTAAAATCTGAATGGCTGTATTATTTACCAGAAAATTGCTGGCGTTTTCCAGTTGCACCGAGATTTGGATACCTTGTGCATGTTCCATGGAGCACTGCACTGTTTGGTCAGTGTTTGTCGTAGGAGAGGATAATTTCATTAACCCGGAGGTGGCCTTGCATGGTTTCAGGCTGTTGATTTAGAGGGATTGGACATGGAACTAGACCTTTCAAACCTTGGAACAGTGAATACTATGTTTGCAGCGCTGTTCAGGTATGTCGCCTATCCTTGCGTGTAGCATATCTGGTTCATTCTTTGTTCCTGACGGCGTCCTGCAACACGTTGCTCAATTTTATTGTGCGAATAATGTTCTGGATACTGCTGTAGATATTTCATTGCTTTTAAACCGTTGTGGGCTCGTTTTCTAAATGACCATTTATCAAGGACTATCATGCAATAACCTAGGGAGGTATCTGTTGCAGCAAGTTGGGTGTTCCAATCAAAACAACAATCTCAGCTACTATTCTGGAAGAGGCACTCAACGGCACAGTAACAATAAGACCACTTCCCTTGGGACGACCTGAAAACTATAAGGTGAGCTGAGTCTTGGATTCTTGGTATTGAACGCCGCTTTTGAGTTCTGTCGCTTCTTCAACGAGACTCCTTGTTTGTGACTTTCACCGAATGTCATTTTGTGTCATGTAAGTTTTTCTGTAGCTGTTTGGATTTTTCGTTTTTTTACGTTCTGAGTGATGCTTTATAGTTTCCTTCGCAAGAGAGGCTTAAACTTGCTGATATTGTTCCTGTATTCAGGTTGAGAAGCAAGCGGCACATTTTTTTGGTATTACAATCTCTGAAACTCAAGCAGAAGCTGGTGTCGTGATACGAGTTGTGTCACCAGCGCAGAGCAAGTTTAAAGTATGTTCAGTACAGGCCCTACGAAACTGATGCTTGGTAGATAATGTTTTATTCGACATTTGTAGTCAAGAATTTTTTTACAATTACCTAACCATTCATACAGTTCTACCGTACCCCTAGGTCAGTTTCAGCACTTTTGTGTCGAAACGGTGTGATTTTGGTATTCAGACTGTACGAAATGTCATCTTTTAATTTTACAATTTTTTGGTAGGTTTCTAATTCTGGCGGTTCAGATTTCACATAGAACTAAAGAACTTCAAATTATTTTATTTTATTTTTCCGGATATTGGTCTACAAATTTAACAAACGTTGGACATGCTGCAAGTTTGCTTAATTATTTACGAAACTGACGCAATTGTAGGGTATTTCAATTTCAGCTGATAGGTCTGTATCCCCATTCAAGAGCCGTGACTGGTAGGCACCATCTGCTAGGTTCAAACTTACGTAGCATAAATGTTTAAATTTCATGGATTTCCAGTACCAATCTATTTGTGCTTATTTACCTGTGCAGCTTCTGTATTTTGAGCAAGAGGAAAATGGTGGTCTAGGTTTGGCGCTGCAGGTACTCGTGCTTAATTGTGATTCAATTACAGATTGTTAGTGATGAGCACCTTTATTTGGCCGTAGATTCTAGTATTTTACCGAATGCGATCTCATGCTTTAATCGTGGGGATTATGGTTGCTTAGTTGGATTGGACTGGGCTGGAATAATTAATTTTAGACTCTTCTAGGTTCTTAATGGTATAACGTGTTCAAGATAACGTACAAACACATATTCGTTCTAGGTTATATTTGCTTTTTTGAATTTCGCCAATCAGCTGACATTTATTCTTGATTGGTATGCACAGGAAGACAGTGTCAAGACTGGAAAGGTCACGTCCGCTGGCATGTATTTCTTACACTTCCAAGTATACCGATTAGACCCGACAGTCAATGCGGTGAGAGCATATTCCTCGTAGGGCTGTCAATAGTGGCGAACAGAAAGTCTGGGTAATGTTGCCGACAGTGATTTATGTACTTTTAGTTCATGTAAGGTGTCTCTGGGTTTCTGTTATTCTCCTCGAACCACTGAAAACTTTCTTAAACCCTGCTACTTTATCGGACTTAATGCGAGACTTCAGAGTTGCTGGTTGATTCAGGCATATTGTTTGGATTGAGTAAGTTTTTAAGAAAATACGATCTATTTTATTTACCAAATTCATGACCACTTCTGTTATTTACCAACGCAGCTTGCAATAGCTAAAGACCCGGATGCAGCATTTTTCAAGAGGTTGGAAGGTCTTCAACCTTGTGAAATGTCAGAGTTGAAGGCAGGCACTCACATTTTTGCTGTATATGGTGAGTGCTGTTTTCTTTTGTGTTTCTCAGAATTTGCCTGTTACTTTTCTAGCAATTTCCTGCATAGTTTTGTGATCCTTTCTGTACATAAATATATGTTAAAAATATTATTGTTTCATTGTTGCTTTGAAGGTGATAACTTCTTTAAGAGTGCCAGTTATACAATCGAGGCTATCTGTGCCGAGACATATTTGGAGACAGCAGTCAAGTTAAAGGATATTGAAGCTCAAATACTGGCGAAACGCAATGAGTTGAGACAGTTTGAGACTGAGTATCGGGAGGTGAGTTCTTATATTTTTGACGTTTGGATGCATAGTTTTGCCATTTGAACGATTTTTTAACATCATTCTTTCCTCTCTTCCATCTTATCCATGTATCTCTTTCTGCTGGTGCATGTTTGACACGACAGGAATTTCCATTAATTCTGTTTGCTATTACGTTCGAAGATTATTTATCTAACAGACGGTATGATTGTATTAATGTGCAGGTCTTGGCTCGCTTTCAAGCTGTCACGAACAAGTACACACAGGAAAAGCAAGCGGTATGTGAAACCTTTGTCATGCATACTATGCGTTTATATTCCTGGAGTACTACAAATTACGAAATTCATGCCCGTTCAATCTGGCTAGATTTGAAGCAGAGAGATTTAGTTTCAGTGTCTTCTATATATGTGATCATTTGCCATGTACGTCGATACTAGTTATGTGGGATGGACGATTAAATCATGTCCTGTATTTAGTCATGTGTTCCTGTCATTGAGTTACAGGTGGACGAATTGCTCAAAACACGTGAAAAGATCCATGAATCTTTCACATCTGTTCCTGCTCCTAAGAAAACAAACAGCAACAATGGCACCAGCAGCAACAATGGCAAGGGGGTTGGAGAGGACTCCACTGTGAGTGCAGATGAGAGCGAGTCTCCAACGACTGAGGAGTCAAGTGCTGACAAAGCCAATAAGTCAAAGAAGGGGTTCAGCTGGTTCAAAACAAGTATGGGTTCAGCTGGTAAATAATGGGCTTTTCTCAAGTCTAATCGTTATTTGGAATTGGTTCTGTCCTGCATGACTTGTAAAATCTGGTGTAGTGTGTCTGTAGAGATAGGGAGCGAGAAAGACTACAGGGCGAGGCAGGCAGAATCAGGGTATGGTTACATTAATCCGTGTGGTAATAGTTATATATTCTACTGCTTGTGTCATCAAGAATTCACGTGTTGGACACCATATTGGAGTCAGTTTCATCACAATTACTTCACTTTACTCCAACAGCTTAGTTGGGAATGCCAGCAGTCAGAAATTGGGCTGATTACACATAGCCTTGATTATGTCAGTTGGCAAGTTGCAGCCAATTAGGGTACTGCTAATTTGAATTGTGTAGCAGGTCCCTAGTTTTCCTTAGGATCGATTTGTTGTCATTGTCGGCTCTGTTTGGGAGCCTTATTAGCCTTGTATCTAGTTCACTGCGAACAGCTATTCAGAAATGTTCCGACAATGGATAGGTCAATTCAAACATGAATTACTACTGGTCTCAAGGTCACCCTTGTGATTTGTTGCAAGGGAACTATCGTCTTTCTTTACTTGCCAATCAGGCTTTCCCTTTTTTCTGCAGTTATTTTCTAGCTCCCTTCCTGTAGTATTTTGCACTTGGTTGCAATTGCTTTTTGTTTAGATCACTGGCATGTGACTGAAATTTGTCATAAAATTCTGCTTGAAATTATATTCCTTTTCGTGCTAGGTGCTATGCAGCTTATCCTCTCTTCTCATTCGAAGAGCTTGTGCACACAATGCACGGTCCCAAAATTTTACAATACGTCTGATCACTCTTGAATCGACTAACACAGTGAATCGGGTTTGTGCCTCTGGAACAGTATTCATGCAATCAAACCAGGATGATGGAGGACATCTACTTTGACATTTCCAGAATTTTGTAAATATTAAATGTTTCTGAAAACTCACTCTTATAAGCA
This sequence comes from Pseudisothecium myosuroides, assembly GCA_951799445.1. Classification (NCBI taxonomy): domain Eukaryota; kingdom Viridiplantae; phylum Streptophyta; class Bryopsida; order Hypnales; family Lembophyllaceae; genus Pseudisothecium; species Pseudisothecium myosuroides. The sequence goes on along the minus strand of OX637289.1, from coordinate 5,718,810 downwards.
GAGTTTCATTGCCATACTACAATGCAAAGATGTATTAAATGATACAGAGGAGTTGTGATTGATTTGAATTTTTTGTGAACTTACGAGCCATTAGTAGAGTAATATGATTATAATGACCTTGATTTGGGGGGGCCACCGTCACAGAGCATTGATAATACGATTGTAATGGATTTGGATTTTTCTGTGAACTTACAAAGCGTTGTTACTGTAATTGTCTAAAATTTGTGAGGTAGTCTAACATTTTTATGTATTTCTAAGAATTCTTTTTGCCCTGTAACAATTTTATGTATTTTTAAGAATTCCTTTTATAGTATGTAAAGTTAAAACAATAATCAATAATTCCTTTTGCAAACTTTGTCTTTGAGTTTCATAGAGTTCTCAACTATGGTAGGGCGTCCTAATAGTGTGCACCTTCAACTTTGAGCTACACCAGAGTTGGAACTGTAATTTCAATTTTTTTCCTATAATTTAAGCATTATCAAAGCCACTTTAGTGGATGATTGAAGTTGAAAGAAATGAATGATTTTAATGAATGTTATAAGCAATTGACAGATGAAAAGTGCTATATTCTTTGAAGTTTTGAAGGTGTCCTAATATTGCACGTACCATTCAAGTGTCAATCTAGAAAGAAATTGTACTATGAGCTTCATAATAGGTATTTTTTGAATTTTTTAAGGTGTCCTAAAATTGCTCACTTCTTTCTATCCAAATCAAGTGTGCACATTTAAGAAACACACAATATTAGGACGCCCTACCATAGACCATCCAGAGATAAAAAAATAATGAAAAGATCCCTTTAAAAATAAAGATTATGTAGTAAATCTATCAATCATGCTAAGTCAAAACTTTTCAAATTTTGTGAAATCAAGCAAATGTAAGTAAACAGAAGAGTAAACAAGGAGCCTTGCGCTTAAGTAACTTCAGTAGCATAAAAATTCTTCAAATGAGAGAATAGTTGTCTTAGACTATTCCCGCATTTCTCTTGGAGATCGCTCCTTTGCACACCTCCTTGGCCGATTGATGCTGGTCTCCGTTTTCGCATCTGTGCAATTGCCATCGATCAAGTTGTTTTTCCAATTCGAATTGGCTTCTTCCGATCAATTCAAGCTACTTTGTGTCAGTTGACTCCCGCAGCAAAGAGCGCATGCAGTTCTTTGTTTCCTGTGAGTTGCCATGCATTGCATTCATTGGCATGTCCGTTCTGAATTTGTGAAGGAGGATTGTCGTAGGTGTTGACAGTAAGCGGTTGTAAAAAGAGAGCCTTTGAAGTGCATTACCATCAGTTTTCTGGAGAATTTTAAAGAAGAGGTGATGCAGAATTGTTTTTCTTCTTTCAGTGGACTGTTTTTTTTCAGTTCTAGTAGGTTTTGCTTGTTCAAGTATTGGATTATGTGGATACAGTTTGCAAAAGATATGAAGGTTCAAAATTCTAATGGTATCTTGAGCATGCTCTTCATAAAACCGCTGCATAAAATTTTGGGCTTATTAGAAGCATTACATATCCGGATCTTCAAGCAGCACACATGCTTTTGTTTCAGCTTGAAACTATTTTGTTCGTACATTCAAGTAGCACACCATGCTTTTGATTCTGATTTGAAGCTTCTGTTTAAAGATTTGAATGGCTTTCGTTTCAGATTTGAAACTGTTTTTTTCGGACATTCAAGTAGCACACATGCTATTGATTCTGATTTGAGGCTTTTGTATCTGGAAGTTCAAGCAGCAGAGATGCTATTGCTCAAAGATTTGAAGTTTTCGTTTCAGATTTGATGGTTTTGTATTAGGACGTTCAAGCAGCACACATACCTTTCGTTTCAGTTGTGAAGATTTTTGGGTTCGGACATTCAAGCAGCAAACATATATTTTGTTTCAATTTTCGAAGTTTTTGTGTTTGGACATTCAAGCAGCACACGTGCTTCTGATTCTGATTTGAAGCTTGTATATCCGAATGTTCAACTAGGATTTACGCTTTAGTTTCTGACTTGAAGCTATGGCGCTGCTGGCCTCAAGCCCTGCCCCGTTGCTTCTCTATTCCCCTCTCTCTCGCACGCCGAAGCTTAATCGGATAGCATCCCCTCCGCGCTGCTCAAACCCTGAGAATTTCGTGAAGCAGGACCTCACAAAGAAAGGCATCCCCCGGCGCGCTGCGCTCCTGCATCTCGGCTATGGCGTAGGATTACTCTCTCTCTCCCTCGTCTCTCTTCCCAAAATTGGACAATGTGCCACAGAGAGAAAGCGAGTCGACGAAGAGCCCCGACCCAAATTTTATGAGCTTGAGAATTCAAGCGGCGTGAAGGCTCTCGACATTCGCCAAGGAACAGGAGCATCCCCTGGGGACGGCGACAAAGTGGAGGTTCACTACTACGGCCGCTTGGCTGCGAAGCAAGGGTGGCGGTTCGACTCGACCTACGACCACAAGGACTTGTTCGGGAATCCGGAGCCGTATGTTTTTATTGTGGGAGACGCAAGTGTGATTCGGGGGATGAACTCGGCTGTGAGGACGATGAAGGAGGGCGGGGTAAGGAGGGTGGTCATTCCGCCGTCGCAGGGGTACCAGGATATGAGCCAAGGGCCTGTTCCGCCGGATTACTTCGACAGGCAGAGATTGTATACCACGATTTTTAATCAGACAAGGTTGGCGAACGGGGAAGGGGAGACGCTGGGGACGCTCATCTTTGATATTGAGTTGGTGAAGGTGAGAAAGACGGAGGCGCAGTGATGATGTGGAGGGGCGAGCGGTTGCGTTGCGCTATTTGTCGAGTTTTCGAGTGTTACTGCGGTCTGGTATAACCGGTGTATTGTTTATTAAGCATGGAGTTCGCCTTGCGATTGTGTAGCAATTGAGGGAGTACTGCGGTGGATCCCGTACAGATTTGAGTCGCAATTCGTGCAATTAGGGTTACAAGTCTCGCATTTCGAATTTCGACATTGAGTCGCTTAAACTTGGAATGCCGCTACTTCCATGATGCAGAGGGCGCCTGTTTGCATTGTCGGCTAGTGCATCTTCTGTATACCACGTATTCGAGTGTTTGCTGTGCTTTGCTTTCTGTCTCTCGAGAATCGGAAACTTATTCTGTTTCGGAGTTAGCCCTGCGATTCAGCCAGTACTGCAGTGGCTCGTTTACTGTAGACTTAATTGAACAGAATTGAGTCCCAATTCGTGCAATTAGGGATTAAGAATTTGTAACATACTCTCATTTACGACATTGAGGTGCTTTAACCTCCACGATCGGGAGAGTGCCTGTTTGCATTGCAGCTACCGTTTCTTCTGTACACCGAGTTTTCGAATATTGTTGCGGTTTGTTTTCTGTGTCTCGATAACCGGTGATTTCTTTTGTTGTGGATTTGGCCTTGCGATTGAGCCAATACTGTATTGTCTCCCGCATTATGTACAGGATTTGATTCGCAATTCACAATTAGGGTTATAAATTTGTAACACAATCTCAATTTCGACATCGAGTCGCTTATACTGAAAGCTGCAACTTCCATGATGCGGAGGCGTTTCGCACTACCAATCAAGACCCATTGTATTTGGTCAAACAATTAGCCTCTTACAATCTCTTCCAAACTGCAATTTCAAAAAGCGCAACTGTAGAACCTGATGAGGCCGACGAGCTTGATTTAAAATCTCTTGCCGTTTGAATTTTGTATTTTTCTTTCGGTTGTGAAGGTAAGGCTACGTGTATTTGATCCGTGCATGAGCCAGCTTGATCAGAGCTCTCTTTCAATTTCAATTTCATTTTTTTAAGGGTTTGTTGTCGCAGATTTTTTTGTGAACACTGCTGATCGAGGGGTTGGTCACAATGCCGGAAAGGAAGGGCTCGGAATCTTCTTCCGGTATTTGTGTTTGAGGATGTTGGCGGAGCTATTCTTTCCCTTTGACCATGCCCGAGTCTGAAATCCGAATTGTGGCTGAAATTGCTCGGGGTAAGTAAGAACCTTATCTTTGTAAAAAATTTATCAAAAATATTGAACATGGGCACATTTCGTGGGCATACCAAAGTTCCTGTTTGTAGAGTTTTAGACTACATTTCTATTTATCAGGAATTCAATGATACCGGTTGGTTTAGTGGATTGCTAATGACTCCTTACATATCCGTCAGAAAAACATGTAGTCAAAGAAAAACTTGGATTTCAGAAAATTCAGGTTCAAATAAGGTCGGGAACACATTCGCATAGTTTTAGTGTTTTCTCTTATTATAATGGAATTATTTAATGTGAGTTTAGTCCCTATTTTTAGAAAGGGTTCCAATACACTTAAATTCTTGTTATCTGGATATTGTAAAAATAAGTTATGAATTTTCAAAATGTGAGCAAAACCAGAGGTTTTAGACTACATTTCTATTTATCAGGAATTCAATGATACCGGTTGGTTTAGTGGATTGCTAATGACTCCTTACATATCCGTCAGAAAAACATGTAGTCAAACATGTAGTCAATGAAAAACTTGGATTTCAGAAAATTTAGGTTCAAATAAGGTCGGGAACACATTCGCATGGTTTTAGTGGTTTCTCTTATTATAATGGAATTATTTAATGTGAGTTTAGTCCCTATTTTTAGAAAGGATTCCAATACACTTAAATTCTTGTTATCTGGATATTGTAAAAATAAGTTATGAATTTTCAAAATGTGAGTAAAACCAGAGGTGGGATTTGACTCCTCTTGTCATCTTCACTAGATTCAAGGTGGTTTTATGCTATTGCAACACACTAGTCAATTGTTGAGAATCTGCCAAATGGTTTCGTCTTTTCTGATCGTAATACCTCTTGACTGGATTGATGGCAGTGAACTTATTACAGATGTTGTACCATACACTGACCAAAAGACAGCAGCTCAGGTTAGCTCTCTCAAAGGAAGCGTTGTCTTTGAACTCTCTAGATTTCCATTTCTTGAAAATATGAAGTGTAGGAAATGGCCCACTTCGAAAGAAATACTCCTATTGAACTATGTTAGTGGTTCCTATATAGGTTAGTCTTGGGGCTAATTTACCCCTATATGATGGAGATTTCATGGTTTTAAAATGACCGGTTTGATTGCCCTTATAGTAAAAGGTAATATTGCAGATGGGACCAAATTTAAGCACTATCGAAAGTACATATAATCTAATTAAAATAATTCTTTATGTGACCTGCTCAATACTTTTATAACAGTATTTTCTTACGATTTTGGGTATGGTACCTAGCAGGCACACAAGGTTCTGGAGATGAATTACTTAGAGCAACAGCTCTCTTTGGCTGTAACTTCACAAGGCTTGAGAATTGTAATTGCTGGTTCAGAAAATACATTACAATTGTCGATCTTGATCGAACAATGTTGGCACTGCGACCCTGCAAACCGTCCGTTTTTTGACTATGTAGTGGAGTCCTTGCATGAAATCACTGCCAAACTATTCTCTGAGCAAAAATTGGCAGGCACATCAGGCGGGAAACTAGATGTTTCTATCTCATCAAACACTGATAAGAATGGGCTGGAAGCAGTTTGAACTACACTCGGGAGAAGAGAACAGATGTGAACTGAGCCTCTCCAACTGTTGAAGGTTTGAGATCCACCGTTATGGAGACTTCATCTCCAGGTTGGCTAAACCAAGCATCCGAGGACTCAAGCTACCTCCCTGGTGCTATCAATGGGTTTATTTGCAACAAAAGGAGCAAGACAAACAATGGAGGATATGTACTTAAAATCTCAGCTGCAATGAAACTAGGACTAGTTTACAGAATTTAGTGCAATATGCTACCTTAAAGACAAACAGGCATCAACTTTGGATACCTTGAGAGTGAGTGGCATTAAAAAAAACTAGAGAAGAAAAGATTTTGCAAGTTGTAAAGGATGATTGGGAGTACTATAACCCAAAACTGATTAAATAGATGCTAAACTATTTGGCAGAGTGGGCAAATTATCTTGCAAGGTTTTTTATGATAGTTGAACTCAATAAGGTGATACTCACTATTGTATTCTGGCTTTGAATAAGGTTGTAAAACGTAAGTGTAAACTGGATTGAGTTTCTAGACTGAGTGTTGTAGGGAAAGGTTCAAGGTTCACCTATCTGTGTGCTGAATGGAACCATCAGATCTTGTATGTGTGGTGATCGGATGCTTTGAAATTAGTGGATTGCTATCTTTGAACCTCAGAAAAACGTAATTCAGGTTCCGCTAGAGAATTGCCATGTTTTGAACAAGAAGCGGTTATTGGGGAGTATCAAGGAGGGTGGTTTGGGTTTCCAGCTTGAGAGCTAGCTTGTTGTATCTTTGACACTTCTCATTCCTTATGGGGGCTTGCGAGACATTGATTTGCAAGTAGGGGAGACTATCATTGTCTCCCCCGCAACTGGGGCTATCAATGGTGGTGCGGTGCGAGTGGCACTGGCCATGGGAGCATGTGTGATTGCCATGGGACACAATGTGGAGGCGTTGCAGAGAGTTGCTGAGTTTAGTGAGAGAGTGGAGGTGGTGCCCATTACGAGCGATGCGCAGGTAGAAAAACTACAGACCACAATAAATTGTCCTCAACAACTAAGTGTAAACTAAGATGAATCTTCAATAAAATTAGATAAAACTGTGAAAAGCACATACAAACACAAAGGGCTCCTCATTATTTTTCAGGAGTTAAGTCGATGCAAATCTCTAATTTATTCTTACCAGAAGAATACAATGCATGTATCAAAGGGATATCAAAGAAGTTACCTCCATAACAGAAGCCTTGATGCTATACAAGCCCGAGTGGCACCTATCACTTAACCTGCCTCCCAGATTAAGATGTCCGCATGAGCGAGACTAGTGTACTTTTTTTTCCCTTTTGAATTTTTTAATGGCCACCATTCTTTCCAAAAAAAAAATAGAAGCCTACTTGCCTACTTGATCAATCCATGTGGCTGGCACTTCCTTAAAATAATCAGCCTCAGAGTACGTGGCACTCAGCTTCCGCTCACTGAAGGCAAGAAGCCGTAAAGTAGGATTGAGGAGATTCTTAAGTCTCTCTAAACAAGCCGTATTTTAGTGATCTACTAGTATTTAGTGCTACAGGAAACAATGCAGTCTAACACACTCAAGAATGTTATGAAAGTTGCACTACCAAACATGAATAAAACTACAACCCAAAATTCTACAAATAACAAACTCCTGCTTCAGTGCCTCACTGTAGGCTTTGATGTCAAAAAAGCCTTCATACTGCACTTCACAACAATTCACAAATAAATTCAACTGTAAAGAAAGCTGCACAAAAGAGACCACTTTCAACACGAAAAGAAATACAGCCTTTCACATTGCAAGATCAAAGAACCGCAGCTCATGGTAGCGTCCATGGTAGCAAATATCACGGGTCACACTTGTCTACAACCTGGAACCTGAATCCTAAACTAAAAGCAACTCACGCTTGTCTACAGACTGGTAGATATGAAAATAGCTGAACCCTAAACCGAAATCCAATCTCTACTTTTTCTTGGTGTTGGTGGAGAGGATGTCGATGCTAGTCTTTATCTCCCTCATGTCAGCCTTCATATCAATTTGGTACTGCTTGGCATCCTTCACCACCACCAAAAGTGAGTCAATCTTCGTCTCTAAGGCGGCCAACTTTGTGTCCACCTTCTCCATGGTTTCATCCGTGAACATCTTGCTTATGCCCATCGTGACTGTGGCCATGATCTCCATGCAAGAGAGCAACTTGAAGCTGTCTTAGTAATGCCTCTGGAAGCATAAAGCAACAAACAATAAGTTAAAGCACAAACAATCCAAAAGCAACCAAACTCTAGCAATAAGAATGAACTTCATAAGATCCATACCTCAAGATCCACAAGTGGCTCATTAGCCACGGTAATGAAGAACTTCTGCAAAAAGCCATGCTTTGCACACTTGGCCATTGCAAACAGAAAAATGACAAAGAGTGGCACAACAAAGCCAATGAGCGCAAACAATGGCGAAACAAGGAAGGAGAGTGAGGAGTGGCAAAGATGACAATGGCCAAAGAGAAACTAGACTATACCTTTGAAGTATACCATAATCAGTCGTTGCACTCCTCTCTTTGAAAGCAACCGCCACTCCTCCGTCGAGAGCAAAATCCACTGCCAAAATTGAATAGGTTGGAAGCTTAATCCCTAAATGACGAACCCATGACCATTGATTTCAAGCCTATCGCTCAATTTGATGCCATTTTGCAATTAGATATGTATGAAAAATTTTATATTTATTTTTCAAAGATGAAATTACATGTCTCCTTTGCTTCACAAGAAATTTAGATTTTTTTTTGGAAAATTGTTTCTTTTGAGAATTTTTGAAGAAAAAGTGAAGAAAAATCACATCAAATAGAGAATTGTTTCAAAAAATCTAAAATTTTGCGGTGTGTGTATATTACAATGACAAACATTACGGTATAAAATTAATTTCCGTGTCATTCTATAATTAGAAAATAATAGACATCTATTTTAGTATATTTTGGAAAGTTGTTGCTCCTTGCTCTAAATCTGAAATTTCTCCACAAAAATGATATTTTTTGAGTTTTAGCCTGACTAACAAAATGAAGGTCATTTACTCTAGTTTCCACTCTCATTTGAATTTTGAAAAAATTCTTGATATTAAATGTTTTATTGCAATTTGAACTTTAGTTGTATTTTCAATCTGTCCGGTCCTTCCAAACCGTCCGATATGTCCGCCTGTCACGGACGTCCAATGATCCTAAGATGCCCAATGTGACAACGATGGTGTATTGGCTAGTATATTAGAGTACAAGGCCGATTAAAGACAATGTTGAACTGCATTTGTATATTGTTTTTAATGACCTTAGAGCTCCATCACAATAGCATCTGAAAAAATGGTGGCCTGTTGAGTAAATAAGCTCAATACTATAATTTCAAAATGTTACGGACCTCCCACAATCCGCAACTTCAAATAGCAATGGAAGGCAATAGAAACACAAATAGATTTATTAACAACAACAAGAGCTCAAACCACCCGACCATAGAGAGAGATCAATCTCCAAAGAAAAGAGAGCCTCCTCACCCCTGAGCTCTATCTTATATATCAATCAAAGACTATTAGTCCTTCAGATAGACTAGGTCTTCTTTTCTATCTTTAGCTTTCTATCTTTGGTTCTATCTAGAACCATCCGCTAAAGTAAAAGTCTTAGTCATACCTACAAGTATTTTAAGTATTCATTCCTATCTCATCCAATCTTGATCTTCCACTTGAAGTTGTCTAACTTCTACTCCCAGTACACTTGTCATCCAATTGGAGTTGCCTAACTCCAATGCACAAATCCATCATCAAGAGATGTCTATCTCCAATCAATTTCTGCTCATCCACTAATTCACATTACATCATGAATTAGTTATCCATCAATGCATTGATCCATTCCTGGTCATCATGACCAGTCATCATTTATCCATCCCTGGTCATCATGACCAATCATCATTCATCCATCCTTGGTCATGACAAAAGTCATGACACAATCATCATCAATTCTTTCATCTATCAATGCATTCATCCATCAGAGATTGTCACAAGGGTTATGACACAAAAATATACCAAATCTTTCAAAACCCAACTATTCCACAAATTCTTAACCTCGGATGGTCTTTTTTTCATCTACAAAAAAATTAAATGTATTGGTTCTTGAAAGCCAATACATTCTTTGCATTTGTTACATTTCATCACACTTATCTCCTTTCTATTCACAAATTGATAGAGGTAGAATATGTATGAAGTATAAATCTAGCAACTTAACCTTGACAACAAATTCTAAAAAAAAATAAAAAATAATAATTATCATGTGTGTTATCATTTTTTATATTATGTTTAAACAAGACATGTAGGCCCTAAACAATCACCTTCAAAATTATATATTAAAGAAAGATGGATCTATTATAGGGATTAAATTTTTTTATTAACAACCTTTATCTTTAAAACATTGAAAATAACTATATAGGTGCAATAATGTAGACTATCTTCGGACTATTTATAATGAATGTTGAATGTTTAGACCTTTTGGGGCAAGGTGCAATCTCTACAATGTCTTCTTATAGGTACTAAGTAGAGGTTGAAGTATTGGTTGTCTCTAGTGTAGGTTCAATATATTGTAGAATCCTTCATTTCTTGAATTAACATTGGTGCATGTTTGAAGGATAGATCCTTCCAATCATCATTGTGTAAGTTGAATATTTCATAAAACAGGATGTAGGAAAAAATTAGAATTTTAAAGAAAGCTAGTATGAGCATAATTAGTGTCATTGAAAACAAAAAATCAAAGACTTTCAAAATGAAAGGTCAAGCTTCTAAGAGTCAGTGAGGAAATATGTGAGAATTTTTGATAGCAAAAGGTCTTTTTACCTCTTCAAACAAGTAAAGCTCCTATGCTTGTGGAATATCTAAAACTATGTTGAAATAAAGAAAAGTTTATAAGAAACAAAATAAAGAGATTCTCTCCATTATCCCAAACTTAATTGAAACTCTTTTAAGAGAAGCCCTCTTCAAATAATGACATGTGTCTAGAAATCAAACGATTAAGAACGCACATATATTAATATTTTAATAAAAAAACATACATAGGCTCTTGAGACAACCCTTGCAATTCATGAGAGAGGCCGTAGGAAACGTGTCACGAGGTGTAGTTCTACAATCCTTGGCAGCAATTGTTTTCTAGGTTCTTGTGGCATTTGACTTATATTTGTACCACATGGATCTTGAATCTAAGACGTTGTGAATAATTGAAAATAACTAAAATGATTTTTATCAAGCTTCATTTTTAACAGAAAAAATGAGACCTTAAAATTGAGTTTCTAAAATAAATAGAATTAAATAACAAAACTGACAAAATCTCAAAGTTCATTTTATTCTAAATATATATCAAAAGGTAAAAAATTAAGGTTCCTAATTTGGATTTTTTTATTAAATTAAAAACACTTGAATAACTAATGAAAAATATATAATAAATACTATAATAAATTGAACTGTACAGAAGTGATCAATGTATATATTAACACTTACAACTTTGCATTGAATATGTACTAAAGCTTTGTCATTCATCCAACATTATAATTAGAACACATCTTTTATATCCATGTATCATCTGCGCTCTAATCCCTGAAGGATAGAGAAGATACTATATAGATTGAGTTTTGTAATGTTGAAAGACTTCATCAACCTTGAAAGTATAGGGTAGTCATTTGTCTTCAACTTGTTGCTCCAACAACCAAAAAAAGCATCAATGTCCTTGTGAGTGTACCCAACAATGAGGATTTAGGGGTTTAGGGTTCATTGGTGAAAGCCGTGCTTATGCCCATTGCAATCGAGATTGCAATGTTGTCGATCATGCCCATGGCCAAAAGACACTTGATGCCATGCAAATGATATGTCTGCAAAGATATGTAAATCAACAATTAATTAATTTACAAACAAACACAAACACAAAGATGGTATTATTTTGTAGATAAACCATAAGTAGCATGCATGATCAATATTTGAGTTTACTGTATAAAGTATGCAATACATGATGCTCTACCTCTTCCATATAGACGAAGGCTATAAGGGATGACAAAGGATACATGAAAACGAGAATACAAATCTGTCATCAAATAGACAAAAAATTCTCCGTCACGATGGATAATCTAGACAAAAACAATTATGACCTAGACAGACAATATCATTTGATTGACCGGCTAAACAATTCTAAGGACCAACTAGTTAAAAACAGTGGCCATCCAATTGACAAATAGGTCATCTAACTTGACAAACAAGCTACCCATCTTGATAGAAAGCCTGTCCAGACAACAGACATGGAGGACAAATCCAATGAACTCCATTGATGCTTTTTATCTGAAGGTAAATCTTGGAGGAAAAAAAATTAAAAATTAAAATTTTTTGGGCCCTCTATAATAAGACATGTTTTTGCACGTTAAAACTTGTTACAATTGACGCCTCGTGACAAACCAATGCAAATAGCTTACGTCAAGTTGGGATAAAAAACCTTGTTGTTTGGCATGAGTGACCATCAACAACATGAAGTCTAACACGGTAGACAAGGCATTGAACTTGGTGTCGACCTTAACAAACTCGGTATTGGCCTTTGTATTAGATTAATTAAAATGTCTAATTAGCAAATGAAAAAAGATTTTAATGCACCAAAAAATGAAACATTTTCACAATGTACACAAAAGTTATAAGGGATCAAATTTTTTTTGGTAGATGTTCTAAAATCATTTTTTTAGCACTATATTGTACACATGCCACTTATCGTGCGCAGCCACTTACCATGCACTTTTACAAGACCTAAGATTGTGCACCCCAGTCCTTGCAACTTGTATGCAAATGTGGCGTCAATTCTGGTTTGGTGTAGATCGTAGGCACCATAGCCACTCTACTTGAATCATGTTATGTTCTTTTCAATCGCATTGTATCTGTTTTCAATCCCATTGTATCTAATTTCAATCGCATTTTGTGTATTTTCAATTGCATTGTGTCTGTTTTCCAATCACTAACTACAGAAACAATAAGAATCGTGAAAAGTTTCTTGCTCCTTCAGTGACACCTGAGATGCACGGTTAGTGGTTCGGACGATGATCGTAGAGGGACACATACAAGTTAAAATTGAATCGTAGAAAGGTTACGGCTTTTGATTTGGAAATGCCATTTCAATTTTTCACAACAATCCCAACTAGTCACTTATGACAATTTTAAGAAAAAATTAATGATAATAGTATACTCACTTCTTGTAATGTACAGCTCACCCTAAATATGCTTGGTAAGTGGCATGCGTACAATATACACATTAACGTAGAAAATGTACATGAAGAGAATATATGTTTGAATAGTTCTCATAGGCACAAGGTGCATTTGGGTGTCCTATTTTACATAAAATTAGGTATTGACTAAGATTACTTCACAAAACAAACAAACAGCCAAACTCTTTAGTACACTATTCTGGTGTTACATGAAATCATGGATAACACTAAATAGAACAAACGGTACAGTGAGATAGAGTTGTGAAGATCTTGCTCTTTATAATAATTCATTTCACTCAGTTTGCCACTATTTGTAGGCTCGGTTGGCCAATGTTTTGTGTAGAGTTCTAACTCTCCCTTTTGGGAAGTTGAATGTGCTATTTGTTACTTGGAGATTGCCGAATCATTGTTTGCCGGAGAGGTAAAGTTGTTTCTCTTAGCACGATATTATTTATCCATTATGTGTCTTGAACTCAAAGCAAAGGAACTCAAAGCTGACCTTGTTTTAGTGAAATGTTTCAGTGAAAAAGTAGGGTGAATTGAATGAACAATGTCATGGATACCGCAGAGGTTAGTAATGTTCGAATTTAATAATTACTAGTATACCTTGTGCCAACAACATTATAATAAAATAAAAGTAAAAGTCATTTTCTAGTTCACCAAATTCAATATCTTTTCTCCCGTGAGTCAAAACGTCGCAAAACAAGGTTCTTGCACCTCTGCTTGCAGAGTATTTTCTGATAGTACCAAGAATGCAGCTAGGGATGCATGGTTCTAGAGATCTCACTATAACAAACAAAACAAACATTGTGTAGGTAGTTAGTGCCTCTTTTGAGGTGATAGTGTCAAACCACGTCAAAGATTGTGAAAACCAAGTATGAATTTAAACAAGCACAAGTGTCATTTTTCCATTGGATAAAAAACATTTAAAACAAAAATCTTCATTTAAATAAATTACATGCTATGAAAGTATCAATCTAAAACAAATACTCAAACTTATAAAGAACAAGACACCCTAAACCATTGTCGCAATGATCTTCATCGCTTCTTTGAATATTCTTTCCTTCTTCCTCAATTCCATTCTTGAAGCAACAAGCTCTAAATTGCATAAGAAAATTTCAATTTTGTAATAACCAAAACAATAATGATCTAGTCAGCAATATTTTGATAGCAATGCTCAAACTATCAAATAAAATACTACAATTTACTCTTCATAATGCCGTAATCACCTTTTTGCCAACCCTAACACATCACTTCATTCAAAGCACAATAAACAAAGAATTGGATCAACAAAAGTAATAGAAACACTACAATGAATGTAAAAACAAATCGATGAAGGAGAATTAGAAAGTAAAGGTAATATGAAAATATAAAAGAAGACCAAAGCATCTTAATACCAACACAAGAATACAAAACAAAGGAAAGCAACAATGACAAGCAAAGAAATTCCATCATTGGCCAAAAATGCACATACATTGATGCATTGATCTTGCTTCAAATAATTGAAACATTCCAACATCTATGGCAATTTTTGCTTCCATTCTACTACCTCCCCAATCCCCACCACAAAACAAAAGTTGCAAATTTGGTGAAGCAAATCGCCTATCAACTCTTCCTTTCAATTCAATTCAAATTTTAGGGATTAGGATGAAAATCTTTGAGGATGAGGATGAAAATCCAAGTTAATAAGGTTACTAATCTCCAAAATTCAATACAAATAAATGCTAAATTAGAAAATTATACTATCTCAAAAGCAAAGAGCATCAAACAATGTTTTTTAACCCCTAAAGTTCCTTGACTATGTTTTCACCAAAAACGCTCCAAAACTGCCATTTCTAGTGCAAGCACCAAATTTTAGAAAAAAAACTTTTTTAGACACATATAACCGTAGGATCTTATAGTAAACTAGTTTTAGAAGATGTGGAAAAGATTTCAGAATTTTCCACCATGCGGATTGGAAGATATTAGCATTTGAATTGGCAAAAATACTTTTTTTGTCCTTGCGAAAAATAGGGCAGCTGCACTTCACAAGGTCACATATGTATGAAAAATGTCCAAAATGGTGGTGCTTCTTTGAATTCTTTTTCCTAAACAAGTTGGCTACATGCTTAAAAATTTTCAAATCATTTGGAATTGTACAACATATACAAAAAAATAGTAAGTAGAAAGAAGTAGAGAATGATCCAAAGTACTAAATTGTTAAGAATTTAATTATGGAATTAAAAAATGTCAATCCCATGGTTGTAATGTTGTAATAAACAACCTTCATCTTATGAATTTATTTATTTTCAAAAAATATTAAAAATTGAATTAAATAAACAACTTCAAAGTTTATTTCAGAGTAGAGAATCCATAACTACCCGCAAACTAAAAACCCTCATAATTTTTGACTCATTGGTCGAAATGGAATGATTCAAAGTTTTCCACATACATATAAATTTAGAAAATCAATTTCAAATTTTTATTTTTGAAAAAAGTGATTATTTCATATCTGCCCGGACTGCCCGCCTGGTGAAAAAGGTAACATATTAGGCCATAACTTTTGACTCCTATTTCGAAATGTTATGAAATTTAGTGCACATGAAAGATATTCCTTGTCCCCACCTTCGACTGAAATTTCAGCTTAAAATATGAAAATCTCTAGTCACACGTACTTGCCCAAAATCAATATGTTGCTAAAAATAGCAGACTGGTCCTTTACAATAGGGGTTAAGCAACCAATTACAAAAAATTTAACTTCACTCACTATCAAGACAAGCTACAAAAGCAATAAGGACAATACAACTAATGCAATACAAGATAAGAGAATAATATTGATTGACTCAAAACACTACAAGAGAAAGGGGTGTTTTAAGTATAGTTTTTGACATAAGATTTTAAGTAATGACCTTTAAGGAGATTTTCAGCAAATTTTTGCTGAAAATCTCCTTAAAGGTCATTACTTAAAATCTTATGTCTAGGACTATGCTTTAAAACTCACTTAAAACATCCCTTCTCTTGTAGTGAAATGTAAGCACAAGGAATATTGATGGAAGTAGTTTCAAAATTTAATTGACAACACCAAACAAAAATATTAAATCACAAATATAAAGTAGAGATATATGTCTTTTAAGGTTTCCTCAAAAGACACATATAACTTTGAGGTTTCATTGAATAAATCATTGACTTTTCAACATCAATGACCAAGATTGTCTCTTTCTTAATGGCAATCATCCGCTATTGTTTACTTTTTTAATTAGAAATCACACTACAAGAGAAAATGGTGTTTTAAGTGAGTTTTTAAGTATAGTCCTAGACACATGTGTTTTAAGTAAAATTTTGCTGAAAATCTCCTTAAAAATCATTACTTCAAATCATGTGTCTAGGATTATACTTAAAAACTCACTTAACACACCCCTTTCTCTTATAGTGTCAATGGCATTGGAGAGGGGAGGGAAATTTTTTTAACTAAGATCAATGGCTCTTGATTTTTTCAAAACAAACGGAAGGAAAAGGAAAATTGGAGGAACAAGATGTGCTTGCATCTTTTCAAAGGATAGTATCAAAGGAAATAAACATCAATCCTAATCTAATGTGTATGTATGTATATATATATATAGTTTTGAAAAAAAAACTAAGAAAATATTTCAACGATCGGGGATGCAGGGTTCTACAGATTTCACCATAATATAAAACAAAACAAAACAAAAATAAAACAAACAACCTAATTTAAGCAACCAGCAACACCTGGTCCTAGAGATCTTGTTGTAATAAGCAAAACAAAACAAACATTGATCCTAATGGGTGATTTCATTATAATATAAAACAAAACAAATAGCCTAATTTAAGCAACTAGGGACACAATTCTAGAGATCTTGTTGTAATAAATAAAACACGAGATAAAACAAAACAAGCATCGATCCTAATGGGTGATTGCAAAAAACACCTACCTAATTTTGCGTCACACCCTATATATTGATTTGATTTTTGGCAATTATAAATTTTGTGTTTTGGCTCCAAATGACTCAAGATTTATAGGAAAGGTATTCATGACTATTATACACCTTGCCTAATTTTTTTGTAATTTAAAAAAATATTTTATAAACCAAAAATGACCCCCAATTTTATGTCACACTTGTCAATTTTGAGGTTTTTAGTTATAGGTGATTGCAAGAAACACTTGTCCTATTTTTTGTCCCCTTGCCCTCGAACAAGTGATTTTTTGTTCATAACTTTTGCATTGTTTGTCTGTTTGGCATGAAATTTGGAATGAAGGTAGATGTAGTAGTTGCAGACATTGACTAATTTTTAATTTAAAAAAAAATTAGTTCACTATTTTTAACTTGCCCCCGATTGGATGTCTAACTTGGCCATTTTAGGGGATTTTAGTCCTATTTTTGACCCAAAAATGCAAATTTGAAGCCACAAATTAGACATGTAGGAGGTCTACTAACATTACAAGGGTTAACAATGAGTTTCTATTAAAATAGCAACATGTCGATTGCACACATGGGGTCAAAGTGACCTTCCTTTGCGCAAAGGCTACGAAGAAGGAAAAAATTTCCTTCATGAATTTTTTGGTGTAATGTAAGCGCAATCTTCTCTAGCAAAACATTTTTTTTATAGAATTTTTTTGAATTTTATTTTCAAATACTAAAAAGGAAAAACTCCATAGACCCCTTTTCTGCTATTTTCTGCTCCCAATAGCTTTTGTAGTAGTCCGTAGTAGTCCGTAGTACTGTATATACAACATAGTACTGACTCGATGGTTTAGATTTGCAAGCACCCTGAATCAACGGTGTAGATCTGACGGGGCACTGCTAACACATATTACTAGTAGTATTGCAGGATTATTGCAAGAAATAGTAGTACTGGGTATTTGTCACAGCAAGAGTGTTTTAGCTTTCGTTTGCAATAACTTCTACAGTATGACTCGCATGAATTAAAATTTTTTATTGAAGATGTATGTCTTGAGTGTCATCATATCTTATATTTTTCAAAAATAAAAAAAAATCATTTTATATTTAAAAATCAATTAACTTAATATGTCACGTTTTGAGTTTTAAGAGTCTTGAGTACTATGGAGTCCCCAAATTTAATGATTTAGAGCTGAAATTTCTAAGGTCTATTCTCACAGTAGGAACTCATGTTTCTACCAAGGGGCATTTAAAAATATTTTATTTTATGTTGTCTACGTCCATGCAAAGAGGGCTCCCTTGCGCACGCAATTTTGAACATTGAAGATGGTTTCAAGATCATTTTTTTGTTGAAATCTCTTTACCATGAAGTCTTTCCAAATGGTCTATTTTTAGTTTCTTTGAAAATGGTTTTTCCTATTTTTTACTAATTGAAACGTCCAAGTATCTATTTTCTAGCAATTATGCACTTTTCTAGTTCTCCCACTTAAAGAATTTTTTTGGACTTTTCCTTCTTAGGGAACCTTCTTCTTACAAGTCTATACATTGGTCATGTTTTTCATATTTTTTTTAAAATGTTTTTCTAATTTTATAGTACACCTGAAAAAAAGGCTCAAAACGGCCAAAGTGGAACAAAAACAGGCGGTCTTTCTTGCAACGACCCTGCATAGTACTGCTAGTCCCATGGCCAAAGAACACAGTTTTGACGAAAAAACATGAAGTGTTTCTTGCAACTACCCTTCTATTTAATACCCAGAAAAACAAATTTTGAGCTTAAATTTGGAAGGGATGATGGTCTTCTAGTAGACTTGTAGCTATTGCTTAAAGGAATTCTAAAATAATTAATTGTATGTAGTGTGAAAGTCCACAAAGTGAGCTTCTATCTTCTTGCATATTGAAACACATAAAATATTATTTTGGAAGTTCTTTTGGTGAATGACCATTTCCATAGTGTTGTTGCAAATGGCCAATTTTTATTTTATTTATTTATTTATTATTCTTTTTTTTAACTAATTAAAATATCAAAATATCTATTGTCTTGAGATTTGGCACTTTTCTAGTTCTCCTACTTAGGAAACTTTACTATGCATTTTCTTTAGTGGTTTACTTGCACCTTAAAGGTGTATACATTAGCCATATTTTTTATATTTTTAAAAATTATTTTTCTAATTTTAAAGTACCTCTAAAAAAATTTATGAAGATTGTGCAAAATGCAACAAAATCAACAAGTGTTTCTTGCAATCACCCTAATTTAATGTATAAATTCTAAAAAAAAGAAAATATTTCACCAATTGCAGATGCAAGGTTCTAGGAAATAATTCAACAATTGGGGACATATGGTCATAAAGATCTCATTATAAAAAACAAAACAAATAGCCTAATTTAATGTATGGGATTTAAAAAAAGATTCAAGAAAATATTTCAATTCCAATGATGACGATCTAATTCTAAACCTCTACAAATTAAATGAATGAACATCAATTATTGCATCAAATTGATGGTATTCCAACACTTTCGCACCTTTCAAACATTAGATAAAATTTTATAAAAAAATATTATTTTTTTATTTCTTGATATTGTTGTATTTGCACTATTGACCAAAGTGAAATAGCCCTCACTAGGCCCCATTTTTTCTTCTAATGACATTTGCTTTGAAATATAAATCCATACTTGTCCAAGATTCTAGACTTTTAGTTCTTTCTGTACATATAAGTCACAATTTTTGGCATTGAAATTGTACCACTTTAATAAATTTGGCGTTAATGGCTTTGGATAGTTCTCACTTTAGCTATTGTAGCTAATCCAATATTCTCCTAGGGTGATTGCAAGAAACACTTGCCAGTTTGGTTGCGTTTTGATTTTGGGATGTTGTAATTTTTGAATTATGAATCCAATGTCAAAAACACAAAAAAAAAATTTAGATGTCTTAGTTAAATTTGTACCCTTTATTTTTCAGAAATTTTAAAAAATCATTTTATATTTAAAAGTAATTTTTATTAATTTCTCACACTTTGATGTTTAGGGTTTTGTATACTATTGAGCGGTGTAAATTAATGATTTTTAGCTGAAATTTTTGTGGTATGTAAGTATGTTCTTATAGTAGTCAAACATGTTCCTACTAAAGGACATCTAAAAATACATTATTTTATATCCTCTACATTCTTGCAAACAAGCCTCCCTTGCGCGTGCAATTCTAAACATCAGAAATGGTTTTGACCTAATTTTTTTGGTCAAATCTGATTACCAAGAAGTCCTTCCAAATGGACAATTTTTAATTTTGTTGAACATTATTTTTCCTATTTTCTACAAATTAAAACGTCAAAGTATGTATTTTTTGAGACAAATTCTTGGACATAGAATTCTGGCAAAGAAATACATACTTTGATGTTTTAATTTGTAGAAAATAGGAAAAATAATGTTCAACAAAATTAAAAAATTGTCCATGTGGAAGGACTTCTTGGTAATCAGATTTGACCAAAAAAATTAGGTCAAAACCATTTCTAATGTTTAGAATTGCACATGCAAGGGAGGCTTGTTTGCACGAATGTAGAGGATATAAAATAATGTATTTTTAGATGTCCTTTAATAGGAACATGTTTGACTACTATAGGAACATACTTACATACCACAAAAATTTCAGCTGAAAATCATTAATTTACACCGCTCAATAGTATAAAAAAACCCTAAACATCAAAGTGTGACAAATTAACAAAATTGACTTTTAAATATAAAATGATTTTTTAAAATTTCTAAAAAATAAAGGATACAAATTTAACTAAGGCGTTTAAATTTTTTTTGTGTTTTTGACATTGGATTCATAATTCAAAAGTTACAACATTCCAAAATCAAAATGCAACTAAATAAAAAAAATTGTGTTTTTGGCATTGGATTTATAATTCAAAAGTTACAGCATTCCAAAATCAAAACGCAACTAAACTGGCAAGTGTTTCTTGCAATTATCCCCTAGTTTGTGTATTCTCATTATTTTGCAAATAAATGTCACAATTTTTGGCGCCAAAATTATGTCAATTTAATAAAAATATAAAATTGAACATTGATTTAGTCATTTAGACATTTATAGAATTACAAAGCACACTATTCTAAAATTATAGTGTAAGAGACTAAGAGTGGCCTAAATACTAAACGATAACAGTTTTTATGTTTAAATAATGTCAATTTTGCTAAATTGACAATATTCCATGCACCGTTTTGACATTTCCATTAGCTTATTATTTGGAACAGATATTTTGTTAAAATGGCGATATTTTTTCGCCATTTTTCCATCCATTTTCTAGGACCGGTATACATTTCAAACCACATGGTCTAAACTCTAAGACCGGTTTACATTTCAAACCACATGGTCTAAACCTGAAAGTGCCAAGTTTGTGGAATATTGCCATTTTAACAAAATTATATCCGTTATGAATAGATTATGTAAACTGTTATGCATTTCATCACAGCACTGCATTGCTAGCTACACTAGAATTTTCACCCAGTATCTCCTCCCTGACTTACTGAGCTGTGGCTCCATGGGCAATTTAATTAAAATGGTGGTATTATTGCGCCATTTCAACGGTGTGACATCTTGACCATTTAGGACAGTTATAGATTTCAAAACGGCCGTTCTGAACTGTAAAAGCGCCAAAGTTCAGTAATACCGCCATTTTAATGAATTGACCATCTCCCCAAATCATGTCATTTTTTCCCTTTCTTGAGGCTAACAGCACCATGTTATTTAAATTTCTACAATTTAGCAAATATTGACGTTATATTCATGTAAATTGCAAGCTTGCCCGAAGCCAAAACCAGGCTTCTCTCGATCGCATTTTCATGCACGACTATGCATGCATCCCAATGCAACTATGCAAGGCATGCTCTATCATGCATGACCAGTATAATTATAATCATTCATCATTAATTAATTCAGATCGAATTGAAGGTTCAATTGATCAAAAGCTTGTGCCACAAGCTTGAAACTTCAGATACCCTACCAACGAGACCAACATTCACGAACCTATCTTACCGACGAGACTTTCGATCTTAATTCCCAAAACCAGACTTACCGACGAGACGTACGTGAATGCTTGAGTATATAGCGTGCAACAGGAGAACTGTTAGTTACAGTCGGCCGTCACTCGGCGGGAAGGATTGCTCTCAGACTACACGCATTCTCGATCGAATTATTCAGGCGCTTCCAGTTCTGTCTTCGATGCACAAGGTAGCGAGATTTTCAATCTCCAGTTTCCAGATTGCCAATCACGTTTTACAGTTTGCGTAGTGAACTGGGGAAATTTTGTGCCACAGATAGGTTTGCTTTTTCTTTTCTTGCCGCTTTTAGTTTCGAACGATCCCTGATTTTCCCGGTACTAGGTCGTTCCTAGTGCAAATTGCTTTGAAATCATCTGCCTGGGAAGCTAATGTTATTGACGTATGGAGTGCAGGAAAATCTCCTAGTTGTGATGGCACCGATCGTCAAGTTCGTTCGACTGGGGCAGCTCTGGATGCCCAAAACGGAGGCGTTCATCTACACCAGGCTTCGAATTCTAGGGTTGGTATAGATTTCTCGATTCAGTCAGGTCAACCGCTACGGTTACTGCAACACCTTGTACGTCGATAGTTCAAGAGTTCGACAATGGGTAGCAATGGGATACTAGATGATCAGCATGATACAACCAACGGCCTTGGCGGTGAGAGCGCCATCTCTCCGACGGACACACAGAACGCATTTCAGGATGAGCACGATCAGCAGGAGCTTCTAGAACAAGAGGAGTTTATGAAGGATTTTTTGGGCAACGATACTGAGCAGGAGGATTCCGAAGGAGATGGCGATCAGTCTGAAGAGGAGGACTCCGAAGGAGATGGCGATCAGTCTGAAGAGGAGGACTCCGAAGGAGATGACGATCAGTCTGAAAAGCAAAAGTGTTCAGAAAATATTGGTTCTAGTTCAGGAACGGTCGAAGGAGAGTCCTCGCAGGTCCAGCGATTAGTTTTGCCTCCAGGTTCCAAGTCCCAAGGAGTGACATTCAACATAAACAACAAGCACTGGGAGGCGCACTTATGGGTCAAGGAACATGTCCTCCGCGGACGCAAGAAGAAGGGCGTACAAATCTTTGCAGGGAACTACAGTACCGAGGACAACGCCAAGGAGGCTCACGACAGATTGGCCATCAAGTTCGACATCCGTGAGACTAATAGAGGCAAGCCATACCCTCTCAACTTTCCTGAATCTTTACAAGCGGATTACTTGGTCAAGTACCGGGACTGGAGCCTCCGGGACTTTTTTTGGCAGCTTCGACGATCGACCTGCAAGTTCAGCAGGGGCAAGAGCAGCATGAAAGGGGTGACTGTGAGGACCGCCGCCAGGAAAAGGCTCAAAACAGGTGAAGAGGAGTCTGGACCAGCATACCGGTATGCAGCGAAGATCAGCCAGGGCATAGGCCAACAGAAAAAGACGGCGAATATTGGGACGTATGGAAGCGAGGAGGAAGCTGGACAAGCTTACGACCGAGCTTTGTTGTTCATCAACAAGGATAAGGAGGTGGTGGAGCTGTGGCATGTGATCCCAAATTTTCGGCCTAGTGGCTACACCGACGCCGAAATTCTGGATGCTGGAAGCAAACTGGTTTTCAAAGCATGCAAGGCGAAGAAAAAGGCATGAGAATATTCTAAATTGATAGATTTGCATGGGCCGTTGATTCAGTGACTTGATCAGTGATGAAGTGTACGTAGACACACCTTGTATTGGATGATTCTACTGCCTTAATGACAGTATAATAAATTGGATGTTAATGTCAAATATTGTGATAAACTGATATACTACTAGAATAAGGAGGGGGGGTGGGGGGGTGCAACGTTTGTGAGCAACGTCTGCTGTGAATATGTATCCAAAAAACATATGAGGTCATTGTTTTGTGAAAGTTGGATGCATCCAAAAACGTATCATCCAACTTTCACAAAACATTCACCTCAATCGTCCAAAATATATGCAATCACCAATTCTTCTTGACCAAGTGTGCACTGTACCAATTATACCACATTGATCTCAAATTTATCCACATTCATGCAGTTAATTAGTGAGATGGACCTCACGTTCACTAATCAAACTCTCGCACTAATCGAGTTATCTGAAGCAGCTTAATTTCATGCAGCAGCAATGATATGTCCTTCTCCTTAGGACCGGAGAATAGCACTACCAACCGGCATGTACGTACGTACCTGAAGTTGTTGGAATGAGGATAATTATTCCTCTTCTCACGCCTCGATCACTCATACAGCAAACTCGCATCCTCCGGCACCTTCACATTCCCCTTCCTCACCGCCGCCACCACCACTTGCTCCACTTGCGTAAGCGGTCTCCCCTGCGGCCTCCTCTTGTACTGGACCGCTTCTTCCCCGCCAGGAAGAGCCCAATCGAGACCACCATCCCCACAGTAGGGAATCCATGCATACCCGCATCTGAACCCCACGTGATCCTCGATGTACAGGAACGTGAGCCCTGCATAGTACGTCCAATATAGGCGCGCTTTCATTATCGCCTGAAATTCTAAGAATTTTGTGAAGAGATCTGTCACAATTTTTGGCTTGTGGAATATTGCCAATTGCCCAATTTCACATAAATTGACGTTGTCATTAACTTTTATTGAATGGCAAATGTGAGGATTGATTGTTGTTCATTGTTTATTTGTTATGGAATGTGATATTCGCAAATATAACGTAGATTCCTGGGGATGCTATGTTAGCTCACTTCATCAGCGAATGGAGCTAAAGCAAGACTATCAGCGTCTGAGAATCTGAGATGGCACATACTCACAAATGGTACTTGGGTTAGATCTCATATTGGTAGGCCATAGTTGTGATGTCCATCTCTCTCCTTTTCAACCTCCAGGTGGCGATGTGTCGTATCATCTTTTTGCTGTCAAATGAAATTTCAATGTGTGCCAAAAAATGATTAAAAAGAATGTATATTTGTAGAGCAAGACAGCCTGATTGCTTGCCCTGAAAAAGAGGGTGCACCGGCTCTAAAGGAACTGAGAAAATTAAATTCAAAGGTAAGGTGGGCAATGAGGGTCCATTAAAATTCAATGCCTGTGTGTGCTCACTGCATTGAATGGCAATTTTGTTAAATTAGCGGTTTTCCACAACCTAAAAATTAATTGTGCCTTATATTTTCAAAAAACTAGGACAGATGTAGATTTTGGGTTCAGGTTGCTCATCTTGAAGTATGCCAAAATAATGAAATATCGCCCATTAAGTAAAATTATGGGCAATTTCATTAAAATGGCGGTATTCCAAGTGCCACTTTGATGGTGTGCCATTTTCACCATCTAGGACTGATATAGATTTCAGAACGGGTGTTTTGAACCATTCAGGATAGGTATAGATTTAGAACAGCCATTTTGAACTATTTTCATGCCATTTTAAAATAATATTGCCATTTTAATGAAATTGCCCATAATTAACGTTATTAGCCTCAGTAGTCTTGTATTTGAGGCTAATCTCGCCAGCAGGTTTTGGGTGAAGAGCAATTGATAGTCTCGCAAGTTGGGAAGGCAAATAAAAGGGCGTTCCAACCAGAGACTGAAACATTTTTCTGCGACTTGGGCTTGGAAGGCGCTGCACCAGTCCAACTGCTCTGGATCGCTTTTAGGGCCATTGTAACAGGTACTTTCAACCTTCAGTTCATTTTCTGGCTTTAGTTTACTAGATCATTTGTGGTGCAGCTAGTGATGCTGGAATTAATTACTTTCTGTCAGTTAATTAGAGTCATTGACAGCACTAGGAGACCTTACTTCAAGTTTTCTAAGTCATGTTTGATCGAATTGATTGTTCATGTTGCAGCTAGTGTTGCAGCTAGCGTTTGCTGGTTGCATCAACTAAGGCCACTGTCGACGTACCTCGAGTTCCGTCCATGGAGAACCCAAATGAGAGATGCCTGCTGCATCGGGCTGCGTTCAAGCATCGCGACATCATTGCCAAATCTGCGAAGTGCCTGGAACTGGAGAGGGAGCGCGAGCTTGAACGCATCGCCAAAGCCATACGAGATGCAGCACCAATTGCTGAGCAGCATCTATTGAACAGTAATGAGAATGAGCGAGCGATGGAGAATCGTTTAGCGATCAGGCAGCAACTCCGATTCCGTAAGGCTGCCCGCAGGGCACCCCGTCGTGCCATGAACGCGATTAAACTCCGACTCCGCAAGGCTGTCCGGAGGGCATCCCGTCGTGCCATGAAGGCGATGAAGAAGACGGTCGAGATTGCGGACGGGACCTTCGATTTTCCCTTGCTCATGGATGCGACTTCGAATTTGTATGGCTCGCGGACTATTTTCGAGGACGTGACTGGTCTCCGGTTGGTTCAGGAGACTGAGGACGACGTACGGGAATTCGATCTTGCAATCGATTAATTAGCCCATCTGTGAGTCACAAAGTGTTATTCTTCGATGCAAAGTCTATCTTACAGTCACGCAGCTACCATAGTATCGTCAATTTCGTTACTTTGACGAGATTCTGGTACCAAAAATTGTGGCATATATCTTCACAAAGGTCAAATTTCAGGCCACAAACTAGGAATGGACAGGTATGGATTTATGTATCTTGGTGCCGGGCACGTGCGTCCTGAAACCTGGAATGAATCAAAGTTTTGGAATAAATGTCGCCAATTTAATGAAATTCAGGTGTAATTTGTCAATCGATCTGTTTTAGAGCGGGCTATAGATATTGAAGTACGAGACTTACGTGTTGCAAAATCGTGTATTGACCGGAACTGGAATATATCGTTGACAGTTTGGCAGCTTGACTGCTGTAATATCTCTGTGCCGGACTGCCGGTCTGCCCCATGCATATATGACTGTGGTTTAGGTAACAGATAATGTTAATTACTTGTGATATACTTTTGCTTAATCATGTCATAGCACATTCTATACTGTGCTAGTACAGAAGACTAATTGCATTGGTTTTTGGAACGGTTTCACAGTGGCCGCCAGAAACTTAGTAGCAAACTAGCAAATTTGCAATGGTGATTGTTGGGTACTCTGGTACAACAACAGCGTTGTGCAGTGTATTTGCAACTATTTTAGATTGCAATTTTCTTAAGAATATTACAGTTACAAAATATTACAGAATATTCCGTGCCCACTGCCCAGGGCTTCTGCAACATATTTACAACACTTAGAATGCAATATTTGGTTTGTCATAGACCATGAGTTTAAGGCATATTCAGAACCACTACAAAACCATAGCAAAGTAACTGATCATGATGTGCTGCAACTTTACTTCTTGTTGTGGTGCTAAATTCAGATTTTAGCTACTTAAATTCTATGAGTCAATTTGTTTACGCCCTCAGAATTTGAAAAGTGACAAAAATAATATAATTCATTTGATTTCAAGTTCACTTGGAGTAAGATTGATCAATGGGCACAACTCAAAGCATTGTCACCTCAATCAATAAATTTTTGTCAATCTTCAATAGTAAGGTGGAAGGTTCAAGAACAGTTCGGGCATTAAGAATGGCCCCTACAAATGGCTGTGAAATGGACATGAGTTGGTTCTGAAATGGACTACTATAGTCATTGAATGAACCAAGGAAAAAAGACTTATTAATTGCAAGAGCCAATCACTCTCTTTGCTTTCCCCATTTTTATTTAGAATTGCAAGTGAACCATTTATGAAAGACCTAGGGTCACAAATAGGGACCTATGACCCAACTTGTTTGAAAATTCATAAGTAATTCAAACATACTTGGAAAAATACGAAACGACTTGGGTTAGATTCCTCATCAACTTCTCCATGTCTAAAAAATGAGCTAAAAATATTCCCATCCAAGGAAATACATGAAAAAGGCGGACCAGTCCTTAAATGGTCGGTTTATGAGCCTTCTACCTTAAGGCTAGAATACTTGAAGTTTTCAGACACGAAAGCTTTCATTATCTTGACTGGCCACAAAATCAATCAAATGGCTTCTACAATCTAGTCATAAAAAATACTACCTTTGTCTCAAAACAAGACCGGTGCCAGTTTCCTTTGTAAAATACAAAGGAAACACCATCAATCAAATGGCTTCTACAATCTAGTCATAAAAAATACTACCTTTGTCTCACAACAAGACCGGTGCCGGTTTCCTTTGTAAAATACAAAGAAAACACCAATCTTATTTTGAGACAAAGGAAGTATTTGTTTCCTTCAATTTTTAATAATTTCAATGATTGTCAAATATTTATCATTTTATGATTCTATAATTCTATCATTATATATATAAACATATAGTATTTATTAAATAAATAAATTATGAGAGATTGGTTCTTTGGCAGTTTGGCCTCATATGTTTAGATCTTTACCTATTCTTGATTTTAGAGCTCTTAACATGCTTTTATTATGTTGATTAATCCCTAAAGTTCTTTCATGTTTAAAGGCTTAAAACTGCTTCAAAATACTAGTCTCCAAAACAAGGCTAAAATTTTCATTTATATTTATTTTTTAACAAATCTAACTGTAGGATCCTTTAGTTAACTTGCTAGAGTACAACCTCTTAAAATTTAAAAATAAAAAAACTTATCAATTGCAAGATCATGATGCTTGGATTTCAAAAAGAAATATTTTCAAATTTCAACTCTTCCCAAATGGTTAGATTTCATCTTTCAAACATTTTATCCAAAAATGAGTAGATCCTACAACTTACAATTCTTTGTAATACAAATATTGACGAAATAAGTTGGAAATATATGTAAATAATTTCAAATTTTTTTTCATATATTCATGCTTGAAAATTGAGAATGATTTAAAACACTAAATTGTTAAGAATTTAACTATGGAATTGAAAAGTGCCAATTCCAATGGTTATAACTGTTGTAATAAATAATCTACATCCAATGTTTGTATTTTTTTCAAAAATATTGAAAATTGAATTAAATAAAGGACTTCAAACTTTTTTTTAGAGTAGAGATTCCATAATTGTCCACAAACTAAAACTCCTAATAAATTTCATCTCATTAATAAAAATGAAATGATTCAAAGCTTTCCACATATATATAAATCTTTTAAAAAAAAAATTTAATTTTTGTTTCTTAAGAAGATGTTTTTTTCCAGTTGTCCAGACTGCCAAGGATGCAAAAGAAACTACATATTATACAATAACTTTTTAACCATTTAGCAAAAAGTTATGAAAATTGTTTTGCCTTAAAGCTACTCCTGAAGGGTGGTTGCAAGAAAAAATTGTTTGATTTTGTTGCATTTCATAATATTCATGCTTTTTTTATGGAGTAATTTAAAATTAAAAAAATAATTATTTTTTTCTTTAAACATGTGGCAAATGCATACACCTTTAAAATAAAGGTAACCTATGAATTAAAAGCATAGAAAAAGTCTCTAAATAGGAGAACTAAAAAAGTGCCAAATCTCAAGAAAATGGATATTTCAATAGTTTAATGTTTAATTAGTAAAACATTAAAAAAATTAAACAAAAATAAAAAATTAGTCATTTGTAACAACTCTATGGAGATGATTTAATTTACCAAATAAACTACCAAATAAACTACCAAAATAATATTCTAAATGTTTAAAAAGCAAATAAAATGAAGCTCACTTTGTGGAGTTCTTCTTAATATATAAGTAATTGTTTTTAAAAATCTTTTAAAAAATAGTTAAAAGTCTATTAGAAGTCCATCCCCTCCAAATTTTAGCTTGAAATTTATTTTTTGGATATTACTTTACAAGTTCAAAAATCCCCAAAGTGGAAAGTGTAAAAAAAATTGGGGACTTTTTTGGACTATGAAATATTTTTAAAAATTTCAAAAAACTAGACAAGGTATATAATAGTCATGAGTACCTTGCCTATGAATTTTGAGTCATTAATTTTGTAGCCAAAAAATAAAAGTTATGGCCAAAAAATAAATCAGCTAAAGATATGTTGTAGAAAATAGTATAGGTGTTTCTTGCAATCCCCTCAACCACATGTTGTATGAAAAATTCAAAGATAAAAAATAAAAAATATATTCTTGGTAAGCTGCCTAAAATTTCTATGTTGCCAAAAAAAAAGTTATTTGGTCCTTTAGAGGTTAAACAAATGTAGGACAAACAACCCTTGACAACTTATTGTTCTTTGTATAGGATTTTAAATGCTTAAAGCTTCCATAAAAAGTCCAAAGAATTAGCAAGATGATATATGAAGTTGTTGGAGGCTATATCAAGCTAGAACATTGTTAAATCATAATTATATAAACGTATCCAAACTAAACATCATTTTCAAATTTGAACACTAAAGTATACTCTCTCTTTCTCAAAATAAATTCATGGTACAATTTCCTACTAGAAACGATGGATTTATTTTGAGACAAAGGGATTAGTTGATTTTTTCTTTGATTTTACAACTTGTGAATGAATAATGTACAAACTCTAGGTGCAAATTTGCAATCTCTTACTTGAAAATAATAACCAAATTCAATGGTGAAGTCAAAACATAATTAATATTAAATAATTAGATTTGATGCTTCTATAATTGCATTTATTCCACCTACATTCAAAATACCTAGGAAATCATTCATTAAAGTCTTATATCAATCCACAACAAATTTTTTTCATTAAATGAGATTTGGGCTATAATCTAGTTTTTTATTTTGTATTACAGAAGTATAATACCAATTAGTAGCACAAAATCAACAACAAAGTGAATCAAATGAGTCATAAAATTGATTATTTAAATCTGAATTAATTAGAATGTGTACTAAATTGTGCTAAATTTAAGTGTTAATGCAATCTACAATTAGTTTAGAAAAAGTTTGATTAGTAAGTTTCAACCTTAGCTTACTTGAGTTGATGCCAACAACATCATTGTGCATATTGTATAGAGTCACCTATATTCTTTTGACTTTCAAGCTACAAGAAATTAAGAAATCATAAATCCTAGCTGATTTCTATTTGAACAATCCTTTACACATCAAATAACTGACCTACCATATAGCTTAGCATTCCATTGAATCTCACAACTAATATTCTTATCCAACCATATGGGCAATTTTATTAAAATGGCAATATTATTTTAAAATGGCATGAAAACAATTAAGAAGAGTTGTTCTAAATCTATACCTGTCCTAGATGGTGAAAATGGCACACCGTCAAAGTGACACTTAGAATACTACCATTTTAATGAAATTGCCCATTCATTCATATTCATCATCACTTAGCAATTTTGGAAGGTCACACCAAGTTCTTATAGGCAAATCATACAATCCCATCCTTTGTCACTAATCCAAGGCTTCAATTTAGTCAAGGCCACAAACACCACCAAGAAGTCATTTGAAGAAGCAATATCTTGTAATTAATATTGCTCTTTGGAGTATTCTCAAAAGGGATACACTTGTGAGTTGTAAACATATATTCACTTCCAACCACGTGGGTGGTTGTTAAAGATGATACTCTACAACAAACTCTTTGATACAATATGTTTTACAAAAAGGCCGATTTATCAACACCTCACTTCTAAGGGCATTGATGTCCTTGAGCGACACAAACAAATGATGGATTATTGCAAGAAAGGCCGTGCAATTTTTGTAGTGTATTCTACAATGCTCATGATTTTTTTTGGAGTACTTGAAAATTAGAATTTTTTTTTAAAACATAAAAAATATGTTTAATGTATACACCTTTAAGAAAGAGATACCCTAGGAAGGAAAAGCGTAGAAATTTTTTCTAAGTAGGAGAACTAGAAAAGTGCAAAATCTCATGAAATAGGTACTTTCAGACATTTTAATTTGTAAAAAATAGAAAAATAAACAAAAATAAAAATAAAAATTGGCCATTTGGGAAGAGTTTGTAGTGATGAGATTTCACCAAAAGATTGATCTTAGAACCATCTTCATTGTCTAGAAATTGCACGCAATGGAAGTGCTGTTTGCACTCATGTGGAGGATATAATATAATATATTTCTAGATTTCCTTTGGTAGGAATATTCTTTTGTACTATGCAAATAGACCACAAAAATTTCAGCTCCAGATCATTAAATTTGAAGACTCCTAATGCAACATTGCTAGTATGTGAGCATGAAAATACAAGCATGTGAGCTTTAAGCATATAAGTAGATATACTACAACCATTGGAAGTGCTTTTAATGTAAACACCTATAATATAGGTCCCTACAGCATAGTTACACTATAATCATAGAAGGTGTCTATAATATAAACACCTACGACATAGGTGTGTAGTCTTCTAGGTTCATATGCTCATGCTCCTAGGCTCACATAATGGCAACCCTCCTCCTAATGTAATAAAAAATCCTAAACCTCATACTGAGTGATAAGTAAACAAAAATGATTTTTAAATACAATTTTTTTTTTTTCTAAAAAATAAAGGATTTGATTACCATCAAGTTAGACATCTCCAATAAAAATTTCAAGTTCTTGAGATTTACGCTTCAACGTTCTAGAGGATGACAAGAAAGTCAATCTCATTGTGACGAACTGACGATAAATAGGACCGACCTTTTTTTGCAATGACCCCAATTCTTGATGAATGTATGATATTGTCCCCTGCAGTGCCTAACATTCATTACATTACTTTTCAAACCGCTAGGCCTGAAACGCAAATCTATACCAGTCACGTATAGAGCTTCCATTTAGATTTTATTGAACCAATTCAATAAATTGAATTTCATTGAATTCATGAAGAGTTCTTGTAATCTCAGGTTGTTTCTAAACTTTGATGAATTCCATGATTGCAGGGACATCATGGAGATGACTTCCATGTTTGAAATTTATGAGTATAGACGCTAATATACACCTCTCTTCACCCTTAATCACGAAGTTAACGTCATCAACGTGCTTTCACTACTGTACCATTTCACAGAATTGCTCCAATTTTAGGAAAGTGACACTAATTGTTGTACTGGCAGGGTTCGCTGCATAAATAAAACAAGGTGGAATTTGCTTCACTGATTATGGGCGACAATCCTTGGTTCATGATGATCCTCATCCACAACGTAGGTGGCACTGGCAATGTGAAGTCTGTGAAACAAATAACATGGACAAATGAACGGATAGATAAATGACAATTAAACAAGAAAGTTAAAAAATAACACCCAAAAATACCTAATTTTTTTCAAAAATTAGAATTTCTAAAATATTTAGCTAGCATGAAAGCTATATCTAGATTACAAGTTCATTGGTATTAATTTAGATGCCTTCAAGAAAATGATGAATGCATTTGAATTGTGCACTAAAGTTAGATAATTCCTTTAACCCCTAGAGGACCGAGGGGGGTATTTAGGGAGACATTGTCAAAAACTGTGGTTTTTTGGTACGTTATTCAAAACTGAAAATTGAAATTTTTTTTTGAAACTTCAACTGTACAAAATTGAAGTAAAGTATTTTACCAAAGTGTGGAAAAAATTTCAGCCCATTTGACCGTGCGGATTGAAAGATTATAACATTTGAAGTTAGAAGAAAATGTTTTATTTTGAAACCGCCCCAACATAGCTAACAAAGTTTGACTACTCTTAGAATGTGATTTGAGTATTAAAATTCATTTTTTTCTGGACAATTGTATGTCATATTTTAGTAGTTACATACATGCCAAATTTCAAAAGTTGATGAACTTTTTCACAAAAGATTCTCCAAAGATTCTCAAATTGCCCAAGCTGCCCAAAAAGTTCAGGGCAGCATAACTTTTGATCCGGGCACCCGATCGGAAAAAAAATTAGATTTTCACGAAGGAGGCACACAGATGTACATTGTGTCCAAATTTCATGAACATCTGACCAAAAATGACTTCATAGGAACCTACCTGAGATTTCTTGCGTACGTTGAACGGACATTTGGTCCTTTAGGGGTTAATCCCTAAAGGACCGTCGTCCCTTCGAGGAACAAATGGGATTTCACGCAGGTACCTATGGGCTGAATTTTTATCTTGATTTTTTGAAACTTTTTTTGAAGATAGAAGAACTGATCAGCTTTGTGGGAATAATTTTTTTCACAATTGGTGCCTGGGAACAATAATTTTGACCAAATATGCTCAAAATAGGGGACAAAGGGCAGCCCGGGCACCCAAAAAAAAATTGCAAAAATTTGAATTTTTTTTTAATAATTTTTTTTCATAGATTATATTTTTGTCTATCTGGAAAGATTTGATTCATTTCATTTGGATTTGTTATGAGAAAGTTATGGACATTCTTGTTTTTTGGACAGTTATAGTATCTTCTTGAAAAAAATAACTTGTAGGGTTCATTTTTTAATGCAATTTTTCAAATTTTTCAATTTTTTTTTTGCATGGTTAAATTTACTTGCTAGAACAATCTCACCATTGGGATTAGTGCATTTTAATTCCATCTAAAATATATGAATATTTTAGATTTTCCTTCTATCTTGTACATACTTCTACTTAACAATTTTTAAGAATGATAATTAACATTAGAAGAGATTTGAGGGCTCTAAGAGCCCGCGAGTTATCTGGCCCTGGGAACCCTGGGAATAGCCTGGGAGCAGTAATCTGACGTGGCCGAGAGAGTGCCACGTCAAAAAATAATAAAAAATTAATTTTTTAATATTTTTTTAATAAAATTTTTTAATAATTTTTTTTAAAATTTTAATTAAAATTTTTAAAATTTTTATAAATTTTATAAATTTTTTAAAATTTTTTTTTTTTAATATTCTGACTGTTCCCAGCTGCGGGAACAGCTTGAAACGGCCCCTCCCAACCCTCAAATCTCTTCTAATGGTTTTTTTGAATTTTCTTTTCTTCCCTAGATTCTCAACTCAATTCTCCACTATAAAGATTTAAAGCTCAAAACTTTATAGTGCAAAAATTTTAAGTTAAAAATGTTTAAAGTCAAAAAAACTAGTCCCGCAATGTGTTGAAAAACTTATTTTTTTCACTTTAAATGTAGATATCTTGCAATCTGTGCAGTCAAAAATTCTAAAATGATCCAAAGGGAAGACCCTCTAAGTAGAGTCCAAACAATACGTAGGGGGTCAAAACGTCGGGGAAGCGTATCTCCAAATATACACTGAGTAGTAGTAAATCCACTAGAAGAAAATTGCGTTGTATTTGACAAAAACTGCGTTGTACTCAACACAAAGTGTGGGGTGGATTTTGTTGAATTCTCCCTTCATAATACAAAATTCTGCGTTTTACTTGTCAAATTTTGTGTTGAAATGGTGGAACGCAGAATTTTGTGTTATGAAGGGAGAACTCAACAAAATCCACCCCACACTTTGTGTTGAGTACAACGCAGTTTTTGTCAAATACAACGCAGATTTGACAAGTTAAACGCAGTTTTTGACAAGTTAAATGCAGTTTTCTTCTAGTGATCTCTGATGAGGGCCCATAACTGGTTGTGACCCACAAATGTGATGAAGAATAGATTGGGCATAATCCCAAACATCTTGGGCTTGTAAGCAATGGTCAAATCTATGGCTGGGAGTCTCTTCTTCATTAGTAGAGCAACAGTTGCAGCTCACATCAATATTTGGATTGATCCGGGCTCTCCAAGAGTGAACCGCCACTGCATTGTGCCAGACCGACCACATAAATGCCGCTTCCTTTTGGGATCGAGTCTTATGCCATAAATCCTTCCAATCCGGCAAATAATTGGAAGGAAGAAGTCCTGTCCATTTGCCCGCAATAGTCAGGTGTTCATCCAATCAGTGTGGCCTCGGAGATACATTCAGAAAGCTTTGTGGGATGCCTTATTAGATTCAGGTCGTGCAGCACATTACCGTGCCCAGAGTAGAGCCCGACAACACCCTCACAAAGTTGACAAGATTAGAGCTAACTTTGCGAAGACTTGGCTTCATTCTCCTATTCTAGCTTGCAGGAAGGATGAGTCCATTCATTGGACCAAAGAGGGCCCTCAGAGGTGCTCCTTTGTGTAGTTTGGTTTCTTTTCTTTTCTTTGGTTCTTGGTTCCTATGCTCATTTCTTTTCATTGTCCAGCTTGTGTGGCTTGGCTGTTGTTCCTTTTGGTTTCTTTTTAATGCAGTGGGTTTCCCATTTGTTCAAAAAAAAAAAAAAAAAAAAAAAAAAAAATTCTAAAATAATTTCCACACATTTTTATACTAATTAGGTGTAAGATACTAAAATTAAATGTGCAAGAAAAACATTTTTCAAATTTTTTACTCTTTGCTATAGAAATGGCAGTTTTGAGTGTTTTTTGGCAAAAAAAAGGCCTTGGGCCTTTAGGGATTAACTCTTAGGTACATTTGAGTTAGATAATTTATAGAGGATTTTGGAATTAGGCAGCTTCTTGTGGATGATCTTAGATGAAAAGATAATTCTAGAAATATAAAAAATAGAGCACAAATGTGAATAAAGTTAATAAGGAATCTTCTACAAAAACATTTGTTGGAACCCCTTGAAAATCACAAAAAAAATTAAATAATCATTTCAACCCTCGAAACCTAGTTCTTAGGAACCTTCAATCCTAATTCCATGCCATCATCTCTACTATAAGATAATGCTTAGAGATGAAGCACTATTAAAAAGGAGTAAAAGGGAACCAAATTATAGTGTAAGAGCATGATTCTAAAGACCCATTAGGACATAGCTTGGTGCCAAAATGGACATATGGAACTACGCTTTCACACTATAGCTTGGTTCCTCGTAACCACCACTAGAAAAAAATGGGGCTTGCTGAGGGCTATTTGATTTGGACATATGGTGTAAAAGCTATTGAATTTCAAAGTTTTTATAAAATTAAAAATTACATTTATTTTTAATTTGGTTGTGGCAACAATATAGAGCACACTACACAAAATAGTGAAATTAGGTTGCCCCTCACTAATTTCTCGAAATTCTACACTATATAAATATTTATTTTTTTCTTATAAGACTGCACTACTTTTGAACTAAATATTGTTGTAATTGGGACTCATAAACCGATCCACTATGTATACAAATTGTTGACTTTGATGGCTTGTAAAGTAATTTTTGTGAAATAAGGCAACCCGCTAATTGTCAAGGCAACCTAATTTCACTATTTTGTATAGTACAAGTAACACAACATAATGAATTTATTTTAAAATGTTCTAATTATACTTGTAATTTTTCCAATGATTCTTATTGTTGACCATAATTGCCTTTCTGAAGAACGAAATACAAAAAATTATAATTTCTATTGAATAAATTAGAACCTTAATATCCATTTGGAAACAAATTATATATTGGCTTATGTAAAGCTACAACAATAATCATTTTTTTTTTTTGCAAACTTAGTTTGCAAGATTCATGGAGTTTTCAACTAGACTATCTATAGATCAAGAAATAATGAAAAGATCCCTTTAAAGATATAGATTATGTAGTAAATCTATCAATCATGCTAAATCAAAACTTTCCAAATGTTGTGAAATCAAGTAAATGTAAGTAAATCACTAATGCCCCTAGTGTCATTGCCACAATCAAAATAAACGCAAAGGAAATTTTTTAATTTTTTAATTTTTTAATTCATAAATAATTTTTTTATACACAAAGGTGTTCAAAGGATTTTATAGCAATGAAAGAGGTTGCATTCTTGACGCGAATAGAAATCTCTATGCATGAAGGAGTGCAACGGCCTTGCATTTTTGTAGCGTTTGGACACACGATGCAAAAGTTATGTTTTTTTCAAAATAAAAGGTAATTTAATTCAATTTTTCTATCTATATAAAACTTTGAAATTCAATAACTTTCACACCAAAGATCCAAACACCATGAAACAAAGTCCGTGCACCCCTCCTCGCCAAGAGCTTTCAAGTGGTACCAAGAGCGCCACCAAACACCTCATGGATTGTTACATCTCAACACATCAAACAAAATAAAACAAATAAACAAAATATGGTACCTAAATATAGTAAAAAAATCCAAGCTAATTTAAGGTATAGATGTATAGATAAGAGTAATTAAGAGTAAACAAGGAGCCTTAAGGAACTAACTAACTTCAGTAGACAGTATAAGAATTCCTCGAATGAGAGAGAATAGTTGTTCAGTTTATTCCCGCATTTCTCTTGCAGGTCGCTCCTTAGTTTGCGCACCTCCTTTTGATGCTGGGCTCCGTCTTCGCCTTTGCGCAACTGCCATCGGGATTCTCCATCAAGTTGTTTTTCCAATTCTAATTGGCTTCTTCTTATCAATTCAAGCTACTTCGTGTCAGGTGACTCCCGCAGCAAACAGTGCAAGCAGTTCTTTGTTTCCTGTAAGTTGCCACGCCATTGCATTGCATTCATGTCTATTCTAAATTCGTAAAGGAGAGTTGTCGTAGCCTGTGTTGACAATAAGCGGTTGTAAAAAGAGAGCCTAGCTTTGAAGTGTATTATCGTCACTAATCTGGAGAATTTTAAAATAGAGGTGATGCAGATTGAACTGTTAGATTCTTCTTTCAGTTAGATTTGCTTTTTCAATTCTACTTCGTTTTGCTTACATCCGGACGGTCAATTCAAGCTACCTTGAGTTAATTTATTGTTGTTCATTTTGCTGTTCATTGTTTCCTGTCAGTTGCCATTGCATTCATTCATGTCTGTTCTGATTTGGTGAAGTAGAGTTGTCGCAGGTGTTGCAAAAAGCTGCTTTTTAGCTGTGTATACATTACAATTACTAATCTGGAGATTTTTCAAGAAAATATAGCACGGAATGAGTTTTCTTCTTTCCGTGGATTTTCTTTTCAATTCTAGTTTGCTTTGCTTCATGATCCGATCAATTCAAGCTGCTTTGTGTCAATTCCGGCAGAAGATTGAATATGCGGTTAATTGTTTTCTGTTGAAATGTATACCGTCGCCTTCATTCTATTGAGCTCCGCTTTTGTGACATGGAGTCGTCACATTTGTGGCCCGGGTTGTGGACAGTAATTAAGCGGTTGTGATAGATGAGTCTTAGAAGTGTAGTACAATTGCGACGCTTGTGGATGTAATAAGATGCGACAAAACAAGGATTTGGAAACGTTCTTCTTGTTCAGTACTCGTACCTTTTTGTCTGACTGATTTTCCTTCCGGTTATTGCTTTCAATAGAGCCCGAGGTCATACTTAGAGAAACTACAAGGGAGAACTGTCTGATCTCATCCACGCATAGAAGTGCACAAAAAGAATATAAGCCTAGTTGAATTGATCGAACCTTGATAGAGCTAGAAAGTATTGGTGCGCCTAATTATCGGAAAATTAAATTAAAGAGAAATGATGTCGCCGCGGAATCCGTAGTCATAGTTCGTCATTGAGTGGCGTATAGAGCACCAGGATGTCTTGCTACGTTCTCGAAGCACAATAGATACTCTTATGTGTAGTCACGGCTGGACGGTGTCGTAAACGTCAGTGTCGTTAAATTGGCACCGGTATTCCATGACATTGGCTCATTTCAAACCGCGAAGCCTGAATCGTAAATCTATTCGAGTCCTAGATACAATTTTCGAATTTCCGTGTAGCAGTATGTCAAAACTTTTGGCGCCAGAATCCCGGCTTTTCAACAATTTAAATGTCATAAGAGATTCTTGCAATCTCAGGCTGTTTCTAAACTTTAATTCGATGAATTCTATGATTGCAGGGACACCATGGAGATGACTTCCGCCTTCGGAATGAAAGGGGCGTTTGCAGCGGTGCTTCTTTTGTTGGTGCTCTCTTTCGTTCCTGCGGAGGGAACGCCCAGCTGGACGCCTAAGGGATGGGGCTACGGCCACGCCACATTCTACGGTTCCCGTGATGGCCACGGAACGGAGGGAGGCGCTTGTGGATACGAAAACACGTTCTCTCGTGGCTACGGCAGCAGGACTGCGGCGCTGAGCACTGCTTTGTTCCGAGGAGGAGCAGCTTGCGGCGCGTGTTTCGAGCTTCGATGCGTGAAAATCAAGGAAACTCCCACGAAGAAAAACTGGTGCTGGAATTACGCTCGGTCCATGACCATCACGGCCACTAACTTCTGTCCCCAAAACTCCCAAGGCGGGTGGTGCAATGTTCCCCAAGAACACTTCGATCTGTCGATGCCTGCATTTTCAAACCTCGCGAAGTTCGAAGGCGGTGTTATCCCCGTGTACTACCGAAGGTACTTGCTGTGCATAGACTGCAATTCTTGTACATTGAAATTCTTGTGAGCCTCTACGTATATAATGCCTGTAGTTGAATTAATTTGCAAAACATACCGTAGAGGTAATTGCTTTAAAGAAAAAATTGAACTATGTCAAAACGTACTGCTCATGAAGAATTGATCGAAATTAACTTCAACTCCGTTAAATTGGCGGTAATCCATGAGTCATTTTAACATTTACCGAAGCTTGCTGTAGCTAGCTGCGCCTGTAGATATGCAAATTAATGCGTAAATTGTCATTCATCCACAACTTTTTGCACCACAAATGTAGGGTTTCCACCCTCATCCCTCTCGGCTCCTAAATCTTTACGATTCCTTCTTTTCTTTTCTTGAGGATTCACAGTGCCATTACATGAAATTGACATTAATTGTTGTACTGTCAGGGTTCACTGCGTGAAACACGGCGGAATTCGCTTCACTATGGGCGGCAATCCTTGGTTCCTGATGGTCCTCATCCACAACGTAGGGGGCGCAGGCGATGTGAAGTCTGTGAAGATCCATAGTGCTTCCACGGGATGGATCCCCATGTACCGCAACTGGGGTGCCCTCTGGACAATCCCACGAAAGCTAACAGGCTCCCTTTCTTTCATGATCACTGCCGGGGACCGACGAGTCCTTGTTGCATCGAACGCTGTCGGTGCACGGTGGGGGTTTGGGCAGACGTGGGAGGCGAAGTCAAACTTCCGGTGATTTCATTTCATGAAATGGAAAACTGAAAGGCCGGTAGTGTTTGGAAATCAAACATGAATTCCCATGAATCATCTCCATTTTCATAGGAAGAGGGAGCCGTCAGTGAGGGTCCTGACTAGCTAGACCGACTTGATTCTTGGACTAGCAGGCAAGAGATTTGCAGTCTAATAAATTGTGCTAGTGCCCATTCATCTAGCAGGTAGGAATCATTTAAATTCCTTGAATGTTCAATCAACTTGATGGAAATTTTGTAATAAAGATTAATGGATGGAGTCTGAGCAATGTTGGTTACCGCTTGTGTACCGCCACTTAAAGATGTACGGAGTATTTGTTTTCGAAGTGCTGCCTTCACTTGTTATCCCTGGAAGGACGCCGGGGTAATGCCCAAGGTAGTCACCCAAAATGATCCGATTTTGGACCAAATGAATGGGTGCATTCTTCATTCCTACAATGATTTGGAAAGTCATCCATCGGTCACTTT
The DNA here is from genome assembly GCA_951799445.1 of Pseudisothecium myosuroides. Taxonomy (NCBI): domain Eukaryota; kingdom Viridiplantae; phylum Streptophyta; class Bryopsida; order Hypnales; family Lembophyllaceae; genus Pseudisothecium; species Pseudisothecium myosuroides. The sequence goes on along the minus strand of OX637289.1, from coordinate 5,678,023 downwards.
TCGGCCTTTGCATTCTCATAGGGTTAACTTTGAAAAGACGAGACCTATCACCAAGATACTTTGCCATTAATGTTTCCACTTTTGGACCTATTGATGCATACTTCATTTCTACAGTGATCTCTGGAAAGTCATCCATCAACCATTGGTTGGCCTCCATGTCCTTACAAGGTCAGTATGAACCAACATTCTTAAAGGAGATTTTAGTTTCAATTGCACAAAACAAAATAAGGTTCAAGGACACATTCTTGGATTTATTTTAACCACTAAATGTCCAATTGATTATTTTATGGTCTTCGTCCAACTTTTGGTAGCATCTTTTGGCAGATTTTTTTTTTTTTTTTTTTTAAATTTCTATGCAAATTAGATCAATTTATGTCTTTCTATTTTTTACTTGAAATTGAGGGTTCTATGGTCAAAAAAAATTATAAGGATTATAGCACAAAATGTTTAGCGTGTCCCTAGTGTTAAAACATGTATTATTTGGAAAAAGTGTTGATGCTCTCATCGTTAAATCTCGTGATTTTTTTCAAAAAATAATTGAAACTGTATTTTTAACCAACCATAGAAATTTTCTAATGCCAGAGATAAAAATTGTATTTTTGTGAAGTTTTGAAGTCAAACCTTTAAAATGGATTGATTTGAAGCAATATCTATCGTGGCCAAAAAGAGGCTTGCAGAGGATTACCTAGGCCCTGTACTGTACAGTACAGTACAAATATATGGTCCCTTTGCTTCACTCGCGATTTGCTTGATTTTAGCCTCACTTCTCAGAGGACTGTAGTGTAAGTTGGGCTTTTAAGATGCTGTCTTTCATTCTGATGATTGAACAAAAGTCCATATGCCACCACAATTTGGCTGTGCCATTGACAGTTGCGAGCTTTGTGTACCGGTCGACAGAGGAAAATTTCTAAGGTGGTGATCACTTCACTGCTTAGTCGTTTTAGTAATTTTCGTTTGATCCAGTATGGACTTGAATATGTTTAAAGATCATACTTCAGATCGATTGCCCTGTTGAACAGTTGATTTAATCCACCTATGGCATCCTAGAACCTCTAAATGTGCAAATTGGAGGTGCTCAAGAACAATCTACAAATCCCATGTCCGTGTCGGCGTTTTTACGACTTTCCTCCAGCAAGGATCAATTCGCCTGAGTGTTCAACTGAAAGCTACTCAATTTTGAATCTGCGAATGGTGTGTTTCTCCAAAGCACTGTCAACATAACTCAAGAAACATCCTCAATTTATGATACGCCGAACTCTCCCATCATGCAATTGCGTGGCTCCTCCCATGCGCCACTAAGGTATCCATAATCAACACTGTCCAAAATCCGAATCTTACATTTGGATCAAGCATGGGAGCCAAGTGTTCATTTTCGATACACCTAGAGACAGTACTTATAAACTTCATGACTTATTCGTAGAGTTTCCAAATGATGCATACTAAAGTGCGCTGGATTCCTCGTCTTTCAGTGTGCCAACAAGAGCCAATAAAAATAATTTGTGTTTAGTAATAGTTACCATACTTAGTTGTAATTAGTGACGATTCTACAGTAGGTGCACATGTTGTAACTAATGTTGATATGATGTCCGTGCACATCCCTTATCGATGATTGAAACACGAGCCTGATTCAACACGTTTGCGAAGGTGAACGAGTTAACAATAGTATCTGAGGAAGAAGAATCGGAAACGTCCTAGAAAGAGCCATCCGTGACGACAGACGTACTGGAGGGCTTGCTTGAAAGAACTGTTAACTACCTCTAAACTGCGTGGCAATGCGCTTGACCTTGCCAATTAAAAGGATTTGCTTCACCCTCCTTGACGTGCCTTGGGCCCCATTTGCAGACCGTCGGAGGTTCTCGCTACGGAGTAACTTGGGTCGCACTCACCGTTTGAGGATGCCCACGCAGGTTTTTCAGCACGGGCGTCGAGACGAAGTCGCCATTGGGCCATTGCTTTGAGTTTGAGTTTGGTGTTGGATTTAGATGCGGGGACTTGCGGTTCCTGGGCAGTCCCGCAGGTCCTTGTAAAGGAGATCCAGCATGAAGCAGACCGTGTGAGGTTTGAGGTAAAGGTCTGACTCGATTCACCTCTGTTTTCATTGTGCACTCTTGCTCTTTTGCCGTCTAAGAAATCTGTGCCGACTAGCTATGCGTTACGGCTGTCTCTCTGCGTGCTTTCTGAATTGGTTGTCTCCCTTCTCCTCGTATGTGTGCGTTGTTACATTTCCCAGCGAGATGACGATGAGAAGCACGCTGCTTCACGCTCCATTTTAGGATCTGTGTGTAGGGTAAGTTCGCCTTATACCCCAAGTCGCCATGGCACGGGAATTGCTTCGCAGATTGGCCTTCCAGAAGTTGTGAGCAGTGATTTTGATGCTAACCCTAGTAATCTTCCGATCGGTGAGTGCAGTGAGGGAGAATTTGTGTCCATGGAGAACGGCGTGTGCGAAGGGAGCGAAAGCGAACTGCCAAGGTTGGATGAGGAGCCGACCTCGGGAAGTGAGAGTTCGGAATTCTACACACCGACAATGAGCGATCCTTCTGCCACGAACTCCACACCCTCTTCGTCTTCTTCCGCGTATCAATCCGCTCGCATCGACCGCTTGCGGGCGAGCCGGAGTGCGTATGAGAGCCCAGTTGAGTTTGAGATTGCGGCGTCGAAGTCGCACTGGACGGACTTGGACTCGGACGAGGAGCCGGAGTGTTCCCCCGAGGACAACCTGAAGTACTTCCAGTCGCTCCAGCTGCAATACAAATGGGCCTTTAATGACCCAGCTCCTTTCGACTGGCGCCATTTGGTGGTGGGCCAGAAAATCGCTGAAGGAGGACAGGCCGAGATCTACGAAGTCAAAATCCCAGGACAGGATTTCACTCGTTACGTGCTGAAGGTGTTCAAGGAAGGCTACTCTGTCCGATCACTGCATCGACAATGGCCCCCACAACTGCTAACACAATGGCAGCGGACCGGTCCTATTTCCTATTTTCATATTCACTTGGATAATATCAAAGGGGCGATCTTGCTGAACGACGAAAGGTTCAGCAACCGATTTGCGTTCGTGATGCCGCGGGCGTGGGGCGATCTCCGCAAGCTCATTGATCTGCGCATGCTCAACTGCAAGCACAAGCAAGGATGCCCACCGTTCTCCACCACCGAAACCACACATCTTATGGAGGAGATTGCATCGGATATGAAAGAAGTGCATCGGCGGGGTATCCTACATCGAGATCTCAAAGCTTCCAATGTGCTGCTGTGGGAGGATTCAGGATATTATCCTGTAACACCTTCTTTTACCGCGACTGGAGTAGTGTCTGATTTTGAATGCTCGGTGGGCGTGGTGGGGACGGGGTTTTGGAGAGCACCGGAAATTCTTCAACAATTGAAGGATGGAGTTTCAATGTCAAAGGTGGTGTTCACAACCAAAGCGGACGTGTACAGTTTTGGGATGACATGTTACGAGATTGTGACCGGGTGCACTCCGTTCGAAGGCTTGTCATGGCAGAATTACGATCATGTTTTGAGTGGGAACCAACCAATATTGCCTATGGATTTGGATCCGTTAATTCGAAAGATGATACACAATTGTTGGCAACTAGATCCTATGAAAAGACCTTTGTTTAGGCAAATATGGGATGAAATCAACCTTTTTTCTGGGGGTGGGAAAAGTTAGCTTCCGGCTTTCTTTGTAAGGTAATTCTTTCTTATAACAATTTTTGGTTGTTAGGTGTATGTTTAGGAGGTGGCATTGTAATTTTGAACCATGAATCATGTAGTCATGGTTGCTTGTAGATTTTTCTAGATAAAAAGACCATGTATTCAAGACTACTTTCCAATGTGGCACTTTGTCATTGATTGTATCCCCCATCGTTTTCATTCAAATTATGCTATAGTCACTATTTTCAAACCCTATGAAATTATGTTGAAGAGGCTTGGGATTAGATTATTTTGAAATACCTTGTGATTTCCATCTATAACAAATAGGGTTCTATATTTGAGTTCCTTTTATAATCGTCCCAATTCATTGTTTTTCATAAGAAAAGCCCACATGTATGTATGTACAGTGACTCCAAAAACTGAGTCTATACTTCATTCAATTTCATTCCGTACACCATATGTTGAAAAGAAGTGGACAAAATCCAAGTGAGCAAACATGAATGTTGTGGTGTTCTTTGTGTACTACAATCCTAAAAAAATTTGAAGAAAAAAACAATCACGGTTTGGAAGTAAATGAATTCCAAAGCTAACCACCCCATGGACTCAGTTTTTGCAGCAGGGTTCATAATCACTCAAAAAATTGCCTATGCATCTTTCTTGAGCTTCAATGGCTTGGATATTTTATTGCATGTTGTTGTACACCATTTAAGACCCACTCCCATTGATATTTATAAAAATTTGACATATGCGTGCTTCAAAAAAATTATAAATAGAAAAAAATGTAGGTAGTACTAATTTGAATGGAATTTGAAGATTTTCAATGAATCAAAGACTTGAGATGTCATTTACTTTCATAGATGATCTATGGGTTGCAATTTGAACCGTTGTTGCATCTATTTTGACTAGATTTGAAAATATTTGTCTTAATATACTATTAACACAAATCATTTGAATTTGAATTTAGCAACAAAAATAATTATTTTAACCGTAATCTTTTTGAATCCAACATATTACTTTATAAGGGTTGTATTTAGTCCATTTGTTTGGATTGTAGGTGATTCAATATGATATGACAACAACAAAAGTAAAACCAAAATATTGACAATATGACTTATTTCTATTTTTATCAATTGTGATTGTCAATATTTTGTCAAATATATTTTTGTTATTCTATAACATACAAAATATATAAATTTAATGCATTCATACATTATTGGATTTCAATTAAAGGATTTTATTGCAAATAATTTAATATTTTGGTTTTACTTTTGTTGTTGTCATATCATATTGAATCACCTACAATCCAAACAAATGGACTAAATACAACCCTTATAAAGTAATATGTTGGATTCAAAAAGATTACGGTTAAAATAATTATTTTTGTTGCTAAATTCAAATTCAAATGATTTGTGTTAATAGCATATTAAGACAAATATTTTCAAATCTAGTCAAAATAGATGCAACAACGGTTCAAATTGCAACCCATAGATCATCTATGAAAGTAAATGACATCTCAAGTCTTTGATTCATTGAAAATCTTCAAATTCCATTCAAATTAGTACTACCTACATTTTTTTCTATTTATAATTTTTTTGAAGCACGCATATGTCAAATTTTTATAAATATCAATGGGAGTGGGTCTTAAATGGTGTACAACAACATGCAATAAAATATCCAAGCCATTGAAGCTCAAGAAAGATGCATAGGCAATTTTTTGAGTGATTATGAACCCTGCTGCAAAAACTGAGTCCATGGGGTGGTTAGCTTTGGAATTCATTTACTTCCAAACCGTGATTGTTTTTTTCTTCAAATTTTTTTAGGATTGTAGTACACAAAGAACACCACAACATTTATGTTTGCTCACTTGGATTTTGTCCATTTCTTTTCAACATATGGTGTACGGAGTAAAATTGAATGAAGTATACTCAATTTTTAGAGTCACTATATGTATGTATGTATATCATGATAGAAATTGTGTCCGTTGTATATTATAACCATGTAATGTAAATGGTAAACCAATATTAAGGTTCAAGTAAAGATTATAGTATAATCAATGAAGTGACAGAAAAAACTCATCCCTCCTTCAACAATTTCTAAACTTGATATTTTGGGGTATGTATTTGAACTCATTCATGTGAATAAAATAAATCAATTGTAATGAAAATTTGCAAGAAAATGTTCAATTTGTTTATAGTAACAAGTTAGCATTGAAAGTGTAATAGGTCACCCAAACCTCCAAAAGCACAATTTGTTTGTAGGCCTTTTAGGCAATAAGATTGATGAATTCATTTTAGATATTTAGGCAACTCATTGTCAACAAGCATTGAAAGAGAAAGCCTTACATTCTTAGTCAAGAAATTGAATCCCCTATGACATTTAAAGCCTATCTGCATTTGCCAATCCCTTAAGGACCAAGGTATAGTTTAGATTTCCAAAATTGTGAAGTTGTATAACAAAATACAACTTAGAATAATAATTTTTAAATGATTCTCAATCAATAGTTGTAAAATATGATCCATAGATCATATCCATATGCTTAAATTAGCTAGTTCACAAATCCAAAAAATTCAAAAAAGTTTGAAGCAAAATTCAAAATTCTTTGTAAAATTGAATATTTTTTATTATGAAAAGAATTTTATTTTGTTATATTCAAAATGTTAAATTCTAAATATAATAATTTTTTAATCTTTTTATTTTATTTATTTTATTTAAGTTGTTTTTGAAGGGTCGTTTTTTGAACTGAGAATGATTCCTACTAGCATTATAATAAAAAGAGGCCTCCTAAGGGCTGCCTCAAGGAGGTTTCCTAAGCTGTGAACTACCGCAATGCTAGCCAGAGTATTATATAATTAAAAATAATCAATAATAAAAATAAAAATCGAAAATAATTTTAGAAATTTAAAATTAATTAAATAATCAAATTTGACATGGCAGTTTCTTGGTTAGATAAGATTTCAAAAATTTGTAATTTGTAATTTGTAATTTATTTTAATATTCATTTTTTTAATTATTTAATTATTTAATTAAACAAGCCCGTACAATTTAGGCCTTGCACTTTGTTGATTTTATTTTATTTATTTATTTATTTGGTTTTGAGTAGCGTTCCCTGCTGTCTAGAGGCTCGCAACCTTCTTCAAGCCTCATTCTTCTTCTAATGTACCCTTTGATCTATGAGAATATTTGCAAAGCAAAGTCTTCAAAATCTATATTGTTTAAATGTTGAAGAACTAACACAAGAATCTTCAAAAAAATCGATGAACGATAAAATCCATTTTTATGGGCTTGGAATGTGGTTACATTCATTTGTTGTTCAAAAATTGTATGTCTGGTCGTTACATTCAATCCAAGAGCCCATTAATGTACACTATGGCAGGAAGTAGCTATAATTAGTTACAAATAGGTTGCAAATGGATTATGAGTGGAGATTGGAATATGAGGCAAAGATTGACACTTTTAATCCAGAAGGAAGAGTCATTTTAGAGACTGAAAGGTTAGAATTTAAACTACTCAAAATCCATTTGCAAGTGTTTGACTTTTTCCAAATGAAGGGCAAATCAAAAGGTTCGTGAGCCGGGTATGATAAGGGCAACTTAGCAAGCCTTTGTCCAGGCAACGATGAAACCGGGATGAGGGAGGGGCCTAGGCCAATTGAATTGCTCAATAGAGGTACATAACATCCTCCTTCAAAAGAAGGAAAATGGCATGGCCTTGAATCTATTCTTTATCTAACCACGGATGGTAGTTTATGATAGTTGTCATCACAATGGTATTCAAATTATATATTTAAAGGATTTTACAAATAAAATAAAATATACATATGCTTATATTTTTATAGCACTATATACAAGTACACACATATCATTTATTTGAAACTACCGTAATTCTGATGGCACAATAGGCTTGCTTTTTTTAACTAATATGTAATCATTCATCCACCCATCCATCCATCCATGATTCATTAGCCGTTAAGAGATGATATCTATCACTAAGGTACTTTGCTAATGATTTGATTTATGGATCAATAGGTGCATTCTACATTTTTGCATTAATAAAGAAAGTCATGCATCAACCACTTTTTGGCCTATGAATCATTTCTAGATAAAGCCAAACATTGCTGGCAATCGGGAAAGTTGATTGTGCAATCATTACAGAAGGGCAAATTATTTGAACTTTCCATGTGCACCGCTGGATGGTGAGCATCCTAATCGATTGCAGCCATTCATTGTTTTTTGAGTTTGCTCACATCCAACTTTGCCACGATGAATTTTTGAAGAAGAGGGTGATTGCACGAAACACTTGTCGATTTTGTTGTGTTTTCAACAGTACTCATGATTTTTTTTGGAGTACTTTAAAAATAGAAAAAAAATTCTAATTTTTTTCAAAAATATGACTAATGTATGCACCTTTAGGATGAAGGTAACCACCAAAGGAAATGCATAGAAAAATCCTCTAAGTAGGAGAACTAGAAAAGTGCCAAATCGCTAGAAAATACATACTTTGATGTTTTAATTAGTAGAAAATAGGAAAAAACTTAAATAAAATAAATAAAAATTGGTTATTTTTAGCAACTCTATAGAGATGGTCATTTACCAAAAAAAACACCAAAATAATTTTTTACATGTTTCAAAATGCAAGTAGAAAGAGGCTCACTTTGGAGACTTCTACAACACATAAAATTAAGTATTTTTAGAATTCCTTTGGACAGTAGCTACAAATCTACTAGAAGACCATTTCTACCAAATTTCAGCTCCAAATTCATTTCTATGGGTACTAAATAGTACTAAAAACCTCCAAATTGGCATTTGTGACAAAATATCGGGGGCTATTATTAAATAGTAAATCTTTTTTTTTAAATTTCAAAAAATTAGATAAAGTGTATAATAGTCATAGTAACCTTGTCTTTGAATTTGGAGTCATTTGGAGTCAAAATGCAAAAGTTATGGCCAAAAAACTAATCAACATGCAACATGTGATAGAAAATAGTACAAGTGTTTCATGCAATCACCCAAGAAGCGGCCTTCTCTAGGCCTCCTTATGCTCCTAATGAAACATTTCTAAATAATTGAAAATACTAATACTTTTTACTCTTGTATTTAAGATTGTTTCTTTTGATACTTACTAACTTCAAAGAGATTATAGAATTGTCTTATATTTTAAAATCCATTTGTGTTATGTCCCCCAAATTGGATCTTTAAGGGTTAAGTACTTCCATAATTATAATGGATTTAAGTTGATTCATTCATAGAAAATTACTTAGTTGTTTCCAATGCTAAAAAGTCAAGTTGATTGCGTACAATTAATATACATTTCAAGTTCACAAGGCTAATTGATCATTACATTATTTACTGAAAGTTTGTCTTTTAAGTCATTTGGTTATAAGTAGACACCTCATGTCATATGAATTTCAAAAAGACCTTTCATGTCACATAATTGGCCCATGTCTTCCCATAGTTTGATTCTAATTATCAATAATTAGAAGAATAGTAGTCAATGGTGGCAAATTGGAGTATTTAGAATTTAGTGGAAAAAGAATTAAAGACTCAAAAGAATGAAAATAAAGGAAATTAGGTGAAGGAAGACATAAAGAGAGTACTGTTAGAATTAAAGTTTGTGAACTTCCTATTTATGCGGTACACAAAAAACTAAAAAAATCAACAAAGATGGAGCAAGATGGGTACTATGACAAAATCACCATCATCATAAAGGAGGAGAACCACAGTGTCAATGGCATTAGAGGTATGTATATAACTTTGCCTTAGATTATTTGATTTTTTAGAAGAAAAAAATAGGAATTAGAATTAGAAGTTAAACGATTAAGTTAATCTTTAGGAATTTGTTGAAATTCAATTTTGAAGTTAGAATTGAGTAGTTAATTTTGAAAGGTTTTTAGAAACATTGAACTTGAAAAATTGATGAAAATTGATGAAAATATGAGTGGATGAAGTTTAGTAATCAAAGAAGTTAGTTTTGGATGAAAAATAATAAAGATCTTTTAAACGAAGTAAAAAAGAAGTATTAAAATCTAGATTAAAGTCAAAAGTCAAAACTTAAAAGGAAAGTCAATTTAGAATTATAGGTCAATAGAAAATAGTGTCCAAATGAAATTTTAGAGTGCTAATTAGTAGCCAAAGTTACATGTAGAAGGGTTCTAGGTAAGCTTTGCAATGCCTATATGCAAAGAAGGGGTTTTAACCCCTCAACGCCCCAGGAGCTCAAAATGAGCCCCTCCCGATCAGAAAATTCGTTGCCAAGACTTGGATCTTTGGAGGAATCACGAAGCGATTTGCAGTTCAAAATTGGATCGCAGCTTGGATGCCAGTTGCACATCAGATCAAGTAGTCGTTCCATAGAATTTCCATCGGTGGCCATAATCTACCCCAGGACAGAATCGACGACAGGCAGTTTGGCTAAAAATGACTGGCTTTACCCGGTCACAGGCCGTTGAGTCTGGGTGACCTCGGATCCGCTGCAATGGAGGACGATCCTCCAAGGTTGAAGCTCTGTGACGAGCATTTCCGTGCAGGTCTCCTCCACCGACTGTGAAGCCAAATTTGCTCGACCTCGCCAAAGTTTCTTGCACGTCATGGTTCCGTCAGAGCCCCAATCACGCCCAAAATTTCAGGATTCAGTCATAACTTTACTGTCCTCCGGGCCATCAAAATTTGAGACCCATCCGAATCTTGTAGCATTGTCAAATATATCCGAGAAGTGCGCGGTACCCTGAAAAAGGCAACATTTTCATTGTACTTGCCACAGATCAAAGGCTATATGCTCAAAATCCGTGCGGTCAATTTTTGCAAAGAAAGTATTTTCAGACTCGTCACATTTTTCCCTTCCTGTTTCAACGGTGAATTGCCCAGATTCTTCCTACATCACCGTAAAAACTCTACCAAGTCTTTGTGTGTCAGTGAGGCTAGTCTCAGGCTGAAAAACGTAGGGGCCTTGAGGGATTAAGTAAGAACTAATTTTGCAATGGACATTACAAAAGTATACACATGAACAATTGTCACCCTAATTGGGTGTGAGGTGTACAAATAAAATGACTCTTGGAAGACACCAAGAGAATTTGTACGTAGCATAGGTCTTGCACTACTAGAAAAGGGGGCCCAAATTAACATTGTTTCTGCTGTATTCAGTTGAAGTTGATTGGCCACGTTGTGAAAAGGGCTATATTGCTAAAGCGGATTTAGGATCAACATAGAATAACACAAAATGTATTGTTTGTGAAATGGGAGTACTTGAGCAGACTAACATGGCAAGGTGTACATGAGATAGAATGACAAATTACTATTGATTTGCTACAAGTGGTAAAAAAAAATTATTTTATCTAAAATGATTATTATTATAAATATTAATCATAATAATTTATTATTATTAATTTATTATTTTATTATTAACATTAATAATAATAATAATAACAAAAATTCAATATTTTTCCTAAATCCGCCACATACATAGGTATACCACAACTACAGCCAATACATCTATACCTAAAATTAATTTGAAGTTCCAAAAGTAGATTCTGCACTTAAAAATGTAATTTTATATAAGTCAACACTACATTCAAAGTTATTCAATTCGTTTAGGATTTGAACTTTGAATGCCACTTATTTTGGTGTACATAGGAAGGAGAAGACAAGGGCTTTATAGAAGTGGAGTGGTAGAAGGTAAGGCAATCCATATGGGAAATGTAACTTGAAGCTCAACCATTCATAGTTAAGTCACAAGTAGGATTTGTGGTTAAATTAGAATTTTAGACCTCATTTAGGTATAGTACATTAAATTTTTTCAAAAAACTTTGAACTAAAAAAAGTTGGAAAATGAAGCCAACTTTCATCTTCAAAAATCCTTTTGAGATTTCAAGATTCTAGTCAAAAGTTATAGACAAATTTCAGAGAGGATATTTAAAATTTTCAAAGAAAATGTCCCTTCCAACCCCTCTCTGAAATTTGTCTATAACTTTTGACTGGAATCTTGAAATCTCAAACGGATTTTTGGAGATTAAATTTGGCTTCATTTTCCAACTTTTTTTAGTTCAAAGTTTTTTGAAAAAAGTTAATCTACTATGCCTAAATGAGGTCTGAAATTCTAATTTAACCACAAATCCTACTTGTGACTTAACTATGAACGGTTGAGTGTGAGCGCCCAATTTGTCACTTGGGACTCGTAGAATTATTTTTTTGGAAATTTGCAATTTAAAATTGATAAAAGTATACAAAAACCCATAAAAAGAGTGTAGAACCGAAATAGGGTTGTGTCATACCCATTATAGTATTTGGTCTAGATTTGTGTTTTACTTAAAATCCCCCCAAATCTGGCCTAAAAATAGTACAAAAATAACGGAAAGGTTAGATTTGGAGGATTTGAGTTACATAGCCCTAAAGGGGCTAAATCCCACCGTGAATGTGGCGATTCAGGGCTAGGTCGGTCCGAGGGATCCACAGCGAGGCCACTAGGTCGGGTCCTAGAGTTAGATTTAGAGTTCCCCATTAGATCGACGAATTCCCAAAATCCCGATTGTTAGTATGCAGAAGCCACTCACGCAAGACCGGGCCCGTGGAGGAATCTACAGCCCAAAGATGGTGTTCTAGGGTGAATCCCATACCAGGAGTCCAACGGCGAAATCAGTTCGCCAAGATTCCTCCACCTGCAGAAGATTCCCACACCATCGCTAATTCGAGGAAATGGCCAGTTTTAATCTCCATTGACCAATCGTACCAGGTACGGAAACACACCCGCACGTCTTTCATGCGACTCCCTGAGAGGTCACGTGAAAAATCCTGGCATCTTCCGACTTGCAGAAGAACCTTTTTCCGGGTGGTCAACCCTCCTAACCTCCAACGGGAATTTCATGGAAATTACCCAGGTTACAATAAAATCTCACTAAAAATTAGACTAGCTTGTTTTATGTTAATAATGCGCTCCGTGAAGTTTCACGACATTCCGATAGCGGCAAGTACCCGAACCGGCGAGATTCCTCGGGAATTAACCATGTGGCGGGGTCCCCGCCGCGTTGACCGGCATTCCGGGACCATACGATGGCGAAACGAAGTCAACCAAAAGTCCTTCCCGACTCTCTCGCACCTACCGGAGACCCTAGGCTATTCACATTTCTCAAAATAGGAGACCCTCAAGATCTAGGATTTTACCACGATTTGGTTTTTAAACTAAATTAGCCTACGATGGATTTTTGACCTTGGTACGAGGGGAAGGAAGGTCTAGGACTAAAGGCGGCGATCTGGATCCAACGGCGCAATCCGTTTGGCGATTGGAGCTAATCTCCAAAAGTTAGGATGGTGGTCCAGCATAGATGGTAGAAGTAGAAATTTAGGATGTGGATGAAAATCTTTGAGGATGAGGATGAAAATCCTCGTTGATAAGGTTACCTTAGAGCTTTAGAGAGAGGGATGAGCCCTTGGAAACCTATATAAGGGCCCCATTTCTCTCTCTAGAACACCCCCAATTCTTGTTTTGGGTCCGTGGGTCCAAGTTATTTTGGATATTTTGGCGTTTTAAGCCAAAAACCTCTACGGTGTTTCCGGAGCACTTTTGGCTCCATTGTTGCTTATTTTCAAGCTTTGAAGGTCCTTGGGGGTCCTTCTACCTTGTTTTGTGTACACTTTTGCAAAGTTTTGGTACCTTGTTGTGAGTGGAGAGCCTCTCTCTCCCTCTCGTGCATGTTGTGTTCTAACTTGTGGAGTTTAAGGGTCTTTAGTCTCTTGCACTAATCCTAAAGTCACCCCCCACCGTACCTTGGCAATGCCGCTTTGGGGGGCCTTTAGCGTGTGAGCTTTGTGTTACCACGTGGTCTAACTTGTGTGATTATCTTTGTGTTTCGTTAAACCCTCTTCTAATCTTCTCCTTGTTGAGTGGACCCCCCTCCGGGACGGCGAAGCTTTGAACCTCCTTGTACATATTTTTTGCTAAGTTTATTCCAAACCCTCTTCTAATCTTCTCCTTGTTGAGTGGACCCCCCTCCGGGACAGCGAAGCTTTGAACTAGTGACAAAGTAGAAGTCCTAAAGTGTGTGTTAAAAGTGTAGACGGCGGAGCTTTGAACCCCCGGGGAATCTAGAAGTCCTAAAGTTGGTGTTAAAACCAATTTCACGGCGAAGCTTTGCACCTCCCCCGTGTTTAGATCCAAAGTCTAGTTTCCAAGACCTTTGTGGAAACCTCCAGAGTTTAGCTTCCAAGATATGTAGGTTCCTTTGTACTTAGTGAAGTTTAGTCATTTCCCAAAGTTTAAGAGAGTTTAGTGGTTCCCCAAAGTTTTATTTAGTTAGTTGTATCCCAAAAATCTTAGTGGATCTAGCACCCCCCAAAGTTCTATCCCCCCCTAGATTAGCAAGAATCTAGTCTTTTTATTTAGCCTTAGCCAAAATTCCAGTCTCTTTAGCCTTAGTCAAGAATCTAGTCTTTTTATTTAGCCTTAGCCAAAATTCCAGTCTTTTTAGCCTTAGTCAGAAATCTAGTCTTTTATGTAGCCTTAGTCAAAAATCCAAATTTCTAGAACCAGCATACGGCTAGCCAACATCAGAACCAGCATAACGAGCCAACCAACAATCAGAACCAGCATAACAGAAAAAAAAAATTAATTAAAAAATTTTAATTAATTAAATTGGCCGACCCCCCAGCCAGCCAGCCAGCCGGGAAGGCCAGCCAGCAGGCTCTCGGTACAGCAGGGGAGGCTGGGGCCATTCGGGCTCCTCCCCAAATTTTTGATTTTTTTTTTTTTTTTTTAATTTCTAGTTTTCTCAAACCAGATAACAAACAAAGACAAACCAAATCAAAAGTATGTTGGACTAATTTTGTGTTAAGTGGGGTTGAAGTAGGATTAGGGCAAAAAATACAAAAGGGAGGAGGGAGAAGAGAGCAGAGCACCACCGTACCTGCACACAAAATTGTTCCTCTCACCACTCACACCTACACACAATGGAAGGAGATTAGGAAGGGAGGAGAAGAAGTAGGCAAGAAAGGTGAGAGACGATAAATAGTAGCCTAGGTGAGGAGTAGGTAGGCTTAGGAAAAGAAATCTTGAGAATTCATAGTGACCGATGGGAAGAGGATTAGGATGACACAAAGCAAAGTTGTGTAAGAGGGTAGGAGGAACCTTTAAACCCTTCTTGAAGTTTGAAAGTATAGTGCAAGACTCATAAAAGCTTAGGTGGAATAGTGCTAGTGTAGAAGAAAGAGGAAGAAAGAAAAGAAAGGAGGAAGGGAAAGAGGGAGTTTAGATCATCAAAAATTGTAGTATTTTCTCAATAAGCGGTGAGCTCGGAAAAAATTCAAAACAAAGCCAAAGACTACCATGGAGCGTGAGGATGTACACATGGACGTGGACGAAGTTATTTCCAACACCGGTAGTGAAGAGGTGAGTTTTTGATTTAATCTTTGATGTTTCTCCCTAATTAGCATTTATTTTTCTAATCAGCCCTTAGAGCGTGATTAGCACCCGAGATTAGTGCAAATCAGAAGTTTAGATTCAAAAAGTTATAGATTAGTGATAGAGGTTTCCAAAAACATATTACAGTTAAGATTCGACCGTAAACTGACCGCGTTAGGCTAAGTTAAGCGGTAGGGGGTAGAATGGAGGAATATTAATTAAATTTGATCCACAAGGAACAATGGACGGAAATTAGGATTAGATTAGAAGGAGAATTTAGGATTAAAAATTAAAGATCAAATAACGGTTAAAAACCTATAGTTAAATTAAGATTTTAATTAGGGAAGTTAAAATTCAAAAGTCGAAATTTGGAATTAACTTTGGGAAGTAAAAAGTAGAGT
The DNA here is from genome assembly GCA_951799445.1 of Pseudisothecium myosuroides. Lineage (NCBI taxonomy): Eukaryota > Viridiplantae > Streptophyta > Bryopsida > Hypnales > Lembophyllaceae > Pseudisothecium > Pseudisothecium myosuroides. The sequence goes on along the minus strand of OX637289.1, from coordinate 5,662,589 downwards.
AGGAAATAGAAGTCAAAAGTAGAATCCACTTAGGAAGTAGATCGTTGAGTTAGAAATAGAGTTAAAATTAAAAGTCAAAACCCTAGAGTTAAAAGTTGGAATTAAATTTAGGAGGGTAACATTTAGAGTTAATCTAGGATTAAGACGATAGGATTGAATTTGGAAGTAGAAGTCAAAAGTCAAAAGTCAAAAGTTTAGATAAAATTTAGAAGTTAAATTTTAGAGTTAGTTGGAAGTAGAAAAAAACCAGAGTCAAAGTGAAAATGTAGAGTTAAACCCGGAGGTTAAGATTGGGGATTAATTTTAGAAGTAAAAATTTAGAGTTAAAAGTCAAAAACCTAGAGTTAAATTAGGAGTAAAAATCTACAATAAAAAGTGAAAAGTTAGAGTTAACTTTAGAGGGTAAATCTTAGAGTAGTTTAGAAATAAGAATATAGAATTAAAAGTGGAACTTAGAATTACCCTAGAAGGTTAAAACTTGGGAGTTAGGAGTTGAAGTTGATTTAGAAGTAAAAACCTAGAGTCAAAAGTCAAAACATAGAATAGAAGTCGGTAGTTAATACCTAGAACCAAGCTGAAGAAGTAAAATCTAGAGTTACATTAAGAAGTTGGAACTTAGGGGTAGCTTTTAAAAGTAGAACTTCTAGGTGAAATCTTAGAAACCCAAGATAGTCTTAGGGGTTCATAGAAGGAACATAGGGGTTCCCCTTTTTACGTAGTTAGGGACGTTAGAAATGACGCCAACTACCCAGTCGACCCTCGACATAGGATAGATAGTTAGGGAGTTAGAAGTTTACCATTACCCCTGAGCTTGCAGTTACCTTGTGAGTTATTACATGCATTCTAATTATTCGCTGCCATCCACGACACTTAGGAAACGTTAGCAAAAAAGATCCATTGCTTGGAAGGCACAGTGAACCGCGCTCACATCACCCCCATATATTAAAAATTGTGGATAAAGGCATAGAACCTGGTCGGTGTTCGCTTTATTACCAAGGGTGGGTAATCTAGCGCCCACATTGAGCTTCAAGTTACATTTCCCATATGGGTTGCCTTACCTTCTACCCCTCCACTTCTATAAAGGCCTTGCCTTCTACTTCCTTCACACATCAAAGTAAGTGGCATTTGAAGTTCAATTTCAAAACTTATGGTGAATGAGTGAATGAGTGAATGATGTGCTCAATTTCTTACCTAAATTTTAAAGTGAGGAATTTATTTTGGAAATATTAATTAATTGAGTTTAATTAATTTGATGATGTGGCCGTCCTATCCACGTGGTAGATCTGATGATGTGGCATCCCTACTTGTGGCAGATTTTGCCTACGTGGCACATGTCCAAGAATTAATAATTTTTTTGTTATTAATATTAAAAAATAATAATAATTTTTGATGACGTGGAAATTAATTTTAAATGACATGGCACATTCATGAGGGCTTTCATCCTACTGTATGTGGCATTATCAACAAAACTATGCTAAAAAATATCCAAATCAAGCTATCCTAATCAACCCTGTTTTTGCTAAACCTACTCTAAATCTATGCTGGAATGGACATCAATTTCTCTAGTAGTGTTGGATCCGCCACTAAGGAAAGATCATCTTCATCAATAAGTTTATTATAATACTAGTAGAAAAAGGGTTGTAAATAGTTTGGACTGATCAACTAGATTTTAGTCATTTAGGACACATGTGACAACAAAATGACTTATATAAGGATTTTACAATTAAAGTCATTGTGGACAAGTTATTCAGGACATTTGAGTCATTTAGGACAATAGAATTGTTTTTAATCTATTTGCTAATGTGGAAGTTCAACAACTAGGTTGGTAATGTGGACACAGCCAATGATGTAACATAGGCCGTCTAACATGGTAGTTGATGTGGACTAAACTGGTGACGGGTCTTTGTTGATGTATCAAGCGTCTTCCAACATGGCTAATGACGTTGAAAGTTTCACACACAAATCAAAGTTGATGTATCATATGCAATGTAAAGTGGCACAAAGACCACTAATCATTGTTTGGTCATTCATATTTGGCTGTTATATAGCAATCATTAGAATTATCATATTATACAATCATTGTTTAGTCATTCATATTTTGATTTTATAGGAGTTGTATATGTGACTACTATAATCATTCATTAGCTATTTTGTAGTTATAAATATAGAAATAGGAATTAATTTTAACACAATTGTTTTTTTAATTTATTATTAGAAAATGAATGCACTATGATTAATCAATAACTAATCAATGCCTACACTAATCAATGCCTACACTAATCAGTGACATGCAATCACAACATGCCACATGTCAGCTGCTACAGAAGTCAAAAGGCGGATGATCTAAAATGTAGTCTAGCTTTGTAGCCAAGAAAAACTCCACTTGAGGTTACTTTAGAAACAAAATGAGACTTTTTATAGGGTACATTTTAAATCTTAGAGCTAATAGTTTGAAAAATATTCAAGTTATTATAGCATCATTTTTTTGAAGCATACAATATTACAACTACTATACAATACAATATATAATTTGTAAATCAGCACAAGAGGTAGTTTAGAAGGAATGAGATGAACTAGTTTTTTCTTAGGAGCAAAATATAGCCAAAATGAGCATCAGGCTATATACTCTAATTATTGTTGAACACAACCCACACAAGTAATATTATGTTGGCTAAACCTAACTTTTGCATTTACAGAAGCAGTGGTTTAGGGTCCCAAAATGTACAAGCACAAAGACTAATTTCAGAGTTTAGGATAGAGGGTATGGTACAATGATAGCTCCTACGTAAAAATACACCCTCAACTATGCACATATGTGATCTTACTTCATCAAGGACAAGTTCAAAGTGTATGGCCATGATGAAAGTAGTACAATTCAAAATATATGGCTACAATGAGAGTAGTACAGTTCAAAATGTATATTCACAATGAGCGTAGTTCAAGGGAATATATGACATATTGATCAACCCTAAAACTATGTAGAAAATTTTGAATTACAATAGGGACATGTTTAAATGCCTCAAATTTCAGTTTTAACTACCGTAGGATCTAGGAAAATGGGCAAAAAGTAGAAGAAGAAAAAAAATAAGGGACATATCTATTGTGAAATAATAGCTAAATAAACCTCATAATAGAAAAATTCAACGCGTATATATGGATTACAAGGTATAGTGAAATACCCTGGGAATATTGCAATCTCAGCCGTCTATTTGTCATCAAGATGCAATCACAACTTGCCACATGTCAAAGGCCACTAACTTAGTGGCATATAATTGGTTTTGAAACTGGCCAGCGTGATTAAAAAATGAATACATTATGACTACAAAGATTGGCGAACAATGACTGCATTATGACGACATTGATTAGCAAACAATGACATTAGAGGAGATCTGAGCCTCTGGAAGACCGTTTCAAGGTTGTTCCCAATGCTGGGAACCAGCACCTGCTGTCAGAAAAAAAAATTTATTAAAAATAAAAAATAAAAAATATTAATGCTAAAAGAATACTAAAAAAATTCAAAAAATTCAAAAATAAAAAATTGACGTGGCAGTCGCTTGGCCACGTTAGACTGGTCGTTTGACAACGTCCCAGCAGTCCTGCAGAGTTCCCACAGTCCGAGACTTGCGATCTCTTAGAAGCCCAAATCTCCTCTAATGCTACATTATGATCATAGTGATTAGCAAACAATGACTGCATGACAACTATTGTTGGATACTTGATATATCGTATTAGTATAATACATTATCTTGTATTGTCTATATTATGTAGATAGTGCCTTAATTTAATAAAGGATGTGTCGGTAATAAAAAGTGTGTAACCAAATACATTTTACAACTGTAATAAAAATGATACTATAATCTTTATATGGTATCAACGCTAGGTTCAAGCTTCTTCATACTATCTTCATAACATATATAGGTTCCATTGAACTTGAACATGGTGAACAAAAACTTCAACAAAGTTTTATTGCAATTTTTCGTAAAAACTCTAAAGATATCATCAAAAGAGCTCTCTCCTCTAATAATTCTTCAAATCTGTAGAATCAAAAGTGCAAATGAAACTCTCAAATTGAAAATCAAAGTATTCTTGCAAAATAATGATAATCATTCTATAATATATTAACACTCATAATGACACAAAAAATAGATTTAAGTCATATAAATAAATTTGATAAATGCATAGTCAAAACTAATATTTTATTTTGATTGATTGATAAATTTTCACGCTAACTGGTAGCTTTTACCAATTGGGAGAGTAGTATTGAAGCACATATGTAGTATTTACTGAGTATGTATGGAATTGAGATATTAAAGGATTTTACAGCCAATTGATAGTTGTGACGTTTAGAGAAACTTATGCTTTATAGGTTGGAGTTCCAATTGTGATTTTTAGTTGACCTCAGTGAAGCAAGGACTCCTCCGCATCAGATATTTGGAAGCAAAACAATTGGAGTTTTGTATTTGTTTCGATGAATATAAAGGAATGTTTGCAATTGTGAGTTTATGAATCGTGGATAGAGTAAATGTTGTATATGTGAATTGTGTTTGTATGCTATTGAGACTGATTGAAAAATTGTGTGTGTAAATGTGTAATCAATTGGAAATGAAATGAGTAAAATGTGTGATTTGAATGTACATGGAATTATTATGAATGAAAATCAATTGGAGGAATTGATGTGAGATTTGATGGATGCCGTGTGAGTGTAAACAATTAGAAATTAATAATATGAGATATAGAATTGAGCTAGTGATGTAAAGTGAGACAGGGAGGATTTGTATTTGTGAAGTTGAATTGAGAAATACAAGTATAACAATTAGAGTGCAATTGTTGTGAAGAGAATAAGAAGTTAGCGTGAGTCCTGTACTGTATCAATTGAAATTGTGAATGAAAGAATAATGTGGTTAAAAAGCTTTGAAGAATTAGTGTGAAGCAATTGGAAATTTGGTTTGGAAAATATATTGTAATTATAAAAAAAACATGAATAATGAACAACACGGGCATGAAGAAAGATTATTTTAAGTCGATAGGAAGGGTGTGTAATTATTGTGGCAAAAAAAACTATACAACATTGGATTGCAAGGGCAAGACCAAGAGTGATAATTTGGTGGATAAAGGTACGAGTGACATTGTGGGAAAATTAAAATTAAATTATAATGCGAGTGATTTCCAATTAAAGAAATAAAGAGGACAATCTTAGAGCTTATAGATTTTTTGTCAATTGGAGCAAAGCTAGAAGACTATAGGCTATTGAATTTGTGATAAGTGGTTCTAAATCATAGTTATTGATATGATAATAAAAAATAAAAAATAAAAAGTAATGCAATTGGTATCACTTGGATTAATTCTACATCTTGATTTGAAATAATTTACCTCCTAGAATTCGAACTCAACTCATAGGTAATTTGTTTTAATTGTGAAATAAAAACCTACTTACATGATTTCTTTTAATATATGAAAACATAGAATGACATTAACATTCAAATCAAAAAAATTGTAGTTAATAGTAAATGGTGAAGAACGTTAACCTTTACTAGTGGTACCAACTACAGGTCTACAACTTCAGATAGCTGATAGAACCCACTAAGCTTTACCTGTTGAAGGAGAAAGAAGCATAAGCAACTAGATGGATAAAAATGCCATAGCTTTAACCATTATTATTAATTGCCTTGAAAATCATATCGTTCCACATGTGCAATCTTGTTCCACATCACATCAAGCATAGACAACAAGGTGATAGTACAAAACACTTGCCGATTTTGTTGTGTTTTACAATACTCATGCATTTTTTGGGGGGTACTTTAAAAAAATTTAAAACAATTTTTTTTTTTTTTTTTTACATATGGTCAATGTATACATCTATAAGATAAAGGTTTAGGGTCATAAGTACCTTGCCTATGAATTTTGAGTCATTTGAAACCAAAATGCAAAAGTTATGGCCAAAAAACTAATCAACCTGAGACTTGTGACAAAAAATTGTATAGGTTTTTTGTGTAATCACCCAACATTGACAAGTGCATTTGAATCTATAGGTTAGAATTTATAATAGATGAACCATTGATAAATTCCTATAGATAAGTTTGTTTACAAGGAGCTATGGATGTACTCAAGTAATTCCTAGAAGGTAATGGATTAAAACAATCCACAAGTTTATGCACAATTGAGGAAAGAAGGAAATTTCCAACTTAGACAATTGACAATAGATAAAACTCTCTTTATTGCAATTTAACCAAGGTTGGTAACTTATCCCATCCATTGTTGATCCCATAGCTTTAGCTTTAGATCCTAGCTTTCTTATCAGCCTCACCAACCTCTCCAAATACGCAGATACAAACTTCTATTGATGTGCTCATCCAATTGTCCAACATCTCCAATTGATTCTTTTGCTATAGTAACCTTCCATTCTTTGGATATTTCCTTACAACCACTATCAATTCTCTCTGACATATTCTATTTATCTCAACCACATGATCACTCTTCTATAGAAATTTGATCCAATTGACTCTATAGAATAACTTCCAGTTTAAGGAATAAAATATTCAATGACATTATACCCATAAGACATTGACACATCCTATGCCTTCAGTCCATTCACAATTGATAACACAAATAAAACCAACCACAGTTCAGCATTTATACTCTCAATCACAACAATGGTTATTTTCTCACAAGAATGAATACATAGATCTAATACTCAGCACAGATAATAACATACATCATTGATTTATTACAATTTCTAGCATACAAACATAACACACAAACTATAGAACACCAATCACACATAATCACAATTTCCGCTAAACATCCACTTCAATTGCACCACAAAATTTACAATTGTTCCTACTCTCCACATAGACCAATGCAATTTCTCTGCTGCTCACAAGTATTGGACTCCTCTCACGACTACTGGACTCTTCTTCTAGACTGAGCTGGCCAACATTCACAATTGATTTTCACCCTTTTCAGTTGATCAATCAATAACCGTCACAATAGATTTGTACCCCATTCATCCACTTCCATCCATCAATTGATAATGGTCTATAGTAAAGTTCTTTCTAATTGGTAAAAACTAAATATTAATAACTCCAATGCAATAATACTATGAAAAATTAGAAAATTAACAAAATTTAACTATTGTGCACTTCTTCTCTATTGATTCTATGATTACAGAATCATAAGATATAATTAAAAAAATTCATCTCAAGGATAAGTTACATATTCTCGGAATGAAAAAAAATGAGAGAGTATTATTAAACATATTCATAATTTCAAATTGTGTCTCCAACAATTATTAGGAATTTACAACAGTATGTATGCCACAAGAAAATGGTACATCAAAGAAAAAAATAGAACTTTAATAGGGACAGTTTTAGCAATGTTGTCACATACTAAACTATCCAAAGTATTTTGGTGCAAAGCAATTTTAATTGCAAATTACCTTCAAAATAGAAGTCCAACAAAAGCTATTCCAGAAAACAATACACCTTTTGGAATTATGGTTTGGACAACTACCACTTGCCTTAGCTTAAATTTTTTGGAAGTAAGGCACAAGTTTTAGTTCAAAAGGATACACGGCAAAAATGGATTCACATTCTATTGAAGCAATATTTCTTGGCTACAATGAAGAATCCAATTTATCGCCTTATGAATACTTCTAATCAAAAGATTTTGATATCTAAAGATGTTTTATTTTATGAAAATACTCATATTGAACTAAATATTGATATACAAAAAGACAAACAAAAATTAATAGATTTTAATCTATTTCAAAATCCTACTATCTCCAATAATATACAATTATTCCTACCTCTACACAAACAACCAAATGTACAACCAAATGGACAAGAACCACCAAGCCAAAGTAATATAATAAATACTAAAAGTCAATATAATTCACCTTTCTACGATAATTTACATGAACTATTTTTACAACTTTCATTAGAAAGTGATAGACAAGACTTACCTCATGATGAGCCATAAATCACCTCCAATATCAACATCCAAAGTTCTCTTCCAAGCTCTTCTTGACCTTCAACAAAAATTCAACCACCTAAATGGTTGATTGAGTCAATTCAAGATAGACCTTTGCCTAAAAAGTCAGCCCTTGTCCTTACCATCAAAGAAAACATCAAGCTAATGTAGCATTTCTTTCAATATAAGCTCCAAATACACTAAAAGAAGCTTTAGAAAGAAAAGATGCTAAAAAATGGCAAGTTGCTATCAATGCAGAATTCAATTCATTATTTTAAAGAATAAAAACTAGAAATTAATTCCACTTCCTCTCAAAAGAACACCAATTACTTACGGGTTTTGTTGTAAACAGGTTTTAAAAATCAAAATCCATATTGATGGTAGCATAGATATATATAAGGCCAAACTAATGGCCAAAGATCAATTAGATGTGAAACAACCTTTATACATGGCAACTTAAATGAGGAATATGATGAGGAAATTTACACAATGAATCTATCTGAAGGATTAGAAGCTTATTTGAAATTATTTACATCCAATTTCAATTGGACTCTAAATTAGATTGTTTACTTCTTAAATCTTTATATGGTCTTAAACAATCTTTTGGACAATTATGGTACCAATGCATTGACCAATTTTTACCTTTACATGAATTTTTCAGACTAATATTTGATGCAAACATCTATATACAAAAAGATAATACCAATGTTTTAATAATATTAACCATTTATGTGACGATTGTATTTTGATAAGTAATAACTGAATTTTTTCATTCAACACCTTAAGTATACTCTTCAAAAGGAATTTGATATGTCACATGATGGTGAAATCCATTATATATTAGGAAATACCATATTAGAGGACTTTGGCTATTGGAATAAATTATGGTAGGATTTGATTGTGCCAAAGTGCTCGGAGTGTGAGAAATATTAGACAACAAATTTGCCCATTATCAATGTGATGATTCATCTAAGAATAAATCACAATTAGATATTGATCATAAAAACAAATTATAAGATATAACTGACCCTATAAAAGACATATTCAATACCAAGCAAATAAAGGACCATTCAATATGAATAACATGACTACTTCAAAAAAATGGACATCAAAGGAGAAGGAATAATGCTGACTCAGCCTAATTCTATTTTCAGATCTTATAAGCAATACAATTATTGTTAATAACGTCGACAACATCAAACTTCAAGACACTCAAAATTGAAGCCTCTATTTTCAACAAATAATCATTGCAATGAAACATTTGTTTATCACCTTAAATCAAACACTTTAAGAGAATCAAAAGTGACTCAACTTATCTTTAACCCCTAAAAGACCGGGGGTGCAAAAAACAGTGTTGCAGAAGCCACCTGGTGGCCCTATGGTCCTTTAGGGGTTAATATTAAACAAGAATTTGAGCAAGCTTCCTACAAGTTACAAGTTCTAACAATATATCTAAACCTCAAAGAGTAGTATGATGGAAAGGTCAAGAAAACAACAACTCAAATCAATGATCCTTCACCTTCGAGAAGAAGCATACATCAACACTGTAAACAATGACACAAAACAACAACTCCAAAACCTAAAGCTTTGTAAAAACCTAAAAGCAGATGAAGATTGTTGAAAAACATGGATGAAATTTTTTTCAAGGAGTTCAACTAGACTAGTGTACTAGTGGAAGGGTTGGACACTTAATATACTATATTAATATTATACACTATAACTTATGCCGTTTCCAAGGTTAATTTAAAAGTAAAAATATTTTTTTAATTTTTTAATTCAAATAATAACTCAAAATTAATAACTTTCACATCATAGGTCCAAAAGTTGTATTTTTGATACGAATATAAAGTTTTATGCACAAAAAGTGCAAGGGCTTTGTTTCTTGGCGTTTGGACATGCAATGTAAAAGTTATGTTTTTTCAAAATTAAAGATGATTCAATTCAATTTCTTAATTTATAAAAACTTTGAAACTCAATAACTTTCACACCCTAGGTCCAAATGACACAAAACAAAGTCCATGCACCCCTTCTTTGTAAAGAGCTTTTCAACAATATCAATTACGCATTGAGCAAACTCACAATTATTTAGATTTAAACATATCAAACAAAACAAACAATCTAATTTAAGATGTAGATACTACCTTTTAGTAAAGGATGTGTATGATTGCAAGAGTTATTTCTATGAAATAAAGTGTGTAACCCAAATACATTTTTTACAATAATAATAAAAGTGATATTATAATCACCACAACTAAACCACGACAAATCTTAGTCAAATGTGCTAAGTTAAAATTACAAATGTCCTAGGTGGTGAAAATTTCCATGTTGTTCCAACAAATATTGTAAGACAATTATTCAATACTCATCGATTTTATAGAGTCATTATTTGACAACTAGTATGATTATATGCAGTTTACATCTCCGATGGTGACAAAAGACTTATAATAAACCATTGACAAAGAAGTTTATGTTCTTAGTTTCATCTTCTTATCATCTAGCACTAATTTAAATCACTAACATATGATTGCAATGCAAGTTAGGTTCGCTTTTGGGACCGTAGTCATAGTTCATTAAAGATACTAAACACCAACTCTTTTTCTACTAGTATAATTATGAAGCAAAATGTAGCAAGGTATTAAGATTTCTCATCTCCAATCATTAGGTTAAGTTTTCAAACCTCATAAGCAGCTTGCAATTTTATTTTTTTTGGTAGTTAAAATTGTCTTTTGAGAATGCTAAAAAGATTTGCAAAAATTGATTGAAATGACATGATTTAGGAATTCCATAAAGGCACATTAAGATATGTCTTATGTGTAATTGATTGAAAGACATGATGTAAGAATTCCATAAAGGTATGTTCTAGGCATAATTTTTTCTTTAAAGTACCACACCTTATAATATGCAATTTTTGACTAAATATTGGTTATAATTTCCCCCTTTGCTTGCAACAAAACCATAAACGTCCACATAATGTATAATTTGTTGAAAATCTTGCCTTACTTCAAACATGTTGGTTTGGTTTCATTAGAGAAAATCTAGATTGTCTAGAGGGTTGAGACAATGCCATCCAACTGTGCAAATATAGAAAATTAAAAAAAAAATTGAAAAATTTGATTTAAAATAAATAAATTAAAAATGATTAAAAAATAGCAATTATCTAAGGTAATCATGTGGTCTCTGATTTTTAATTTTTTTTAATTTTTTTTTTTGAAAAAAATATTTTTTGATTTTCACTTTTTGTTGTATTTGCACATCTGCCCAGTAAAAAAGCAGTCCTTTGGAGAATCTATATTTTCTCTAATGAATGTACACTTCCATACGTGATTAGCACAAAAAAATGAGTTTGAACCATTTTAAATCCCTCAAATTATCAAATTCACGCATAAAGAATTCCAAACAAAGAAAATAGATTTAAGATATAGAAATAATGGACCTTAAATGATGAGAATGTAAAATTAATGTTCTTGTCATTTCAAGGTATAGATGATGCCTTATTATTTGGAGCTACACTTATGCCTTGAAACGACAAGAGCATTTACATTCTAACTGTTTAAAGTCCATTAAATGTTTACGGTATTCCTACCTTTATACTAGGTAAAATAAACAAGCACAACCAAGAAATATTGTATTTGATATTCATTTTAGTGCTACAATAGTGTAAAACTACAAAGTAATATTAAAAAATAACATATAGTGGAGAAAAGATTTGGAAGAATGACGAATAGAAGAAAGTGATGAATATACCATATTTAGGAAGTTGTAAGATAAAATATAGGTTGTTGATTTTTTTACTTGCTAATTGATTTAAATGAAGATTTTTCTTTGAATTTTCTTTTGAATATTTGCACTAATTTATATGCAAAATGACTATAAAATTTCTTTGAAGAGTTTCAATTTTGGCAATGATTGCGATTTCTAATGGTTGTATAACATAAATATATACCATATAATAAGTGTGAATGTTGAATTTTTTTAATAGATATTGAACCTAATCACCTAGAATCTTTTATATTTTAAAATCATAATTCTTCCTTCCTAATTTCATTTCTTTTTTGAAAATAGCTTATCCTTTATTTGAAGTATCAAGAATCCATAACATTCTTGAATACATCACAAAGTTTAGACCCTACAATTTGGCAACAATTATCGTGCGGTTATCGTTGTTTTATGGGTTCGTACCATAATCGCACTAACTTAGTGTATATTTACGCACTGAATCAATGCGTAAAAATACACTAAGTTAGTGCGATTATGGTACAAACCCATGAAACAACGATAACTGCACAATAATTGTTGCCAAATCGTAGGGTCTAAACTTTGTGATGTAGAGTTGGCAAACTCCTTTACTGTAGTAATTTTTTCCAATCATAGACCTAGACATTTAGGTTCATGTGCTTTAGTCAAGAATTATTCCTGCAAAGATCGATTGATTATTCTATTTTTCCACTTTGCTTGAGAGAAAGTTTTAAGCAATAAAAATTTTAGAGTCACAAAATTCCAATAATAACCTTTACTAGGGCAAAATTGGATCCAACGATTTTTGGAGAAACATTTGAGAGTTGTGTATTGACATATATAAGGTCCAATTTGCAACCATAGACTGCTTTTGAAGCCATGACCAAAATGATGGAATGAGGTCATGACCAAATTAGTAACATGACATTAGGACAAAATGAAGTCAATTCAAAAATGCTCAAATGAAGCCAAGGTAAAAATAATAGAATTTCAAATTTACTACAAGACTATAATTGAAGCCTACAATGTCTTTTCAATTAAGGTAGTTCAAAAGATTTTGAAGGAATTAGTGAGAACTTTTGGGGTTCAATTAATTTACAAATCAAAGACTAGAAAATTTTAGAATTAAAAAAATATGAGAGTTGGAAAGTTTTTTGAAGCAACCACTTAGAGTTAGTAATAGGTTCTATATTGACAAATATAGAGAGATAGAGTCCAACACTAGCTATAAGTCAACATGCACTTCCAAAGTCCACCTCAACAAATTTGTAATTGCTAAGACTTTCACGTCAACTAAAGCCTACATACTTATAACCCTCAACAATAAGCCTATTACCACATACTTTTTCAAACTTCATTTGCAAGTACCTATGAATGTAATTTTTGTATTTATTTTTCTAAAACGTGATTACATGTCTTCTATTGAGTTGTTAGACAATATCATTTATTGTCAAATTAAATATGAAATTACTGTGAATTTTTGAATAAAAGTGAAACAATTCATATCAAATGCAATTGATGCTTAAAAATCTCAAAATTTCTCTATCGATTTATAACATGGTGTAGAACATTATGGTACAAATTTTCTTATGGTGTCAATCTAAAATTTGGAAATGAGCACTCTATGGTTATTGACCTGAAGCTTGCTATAAATTTCCATCAATTAATGGTTGACTTAGCTAATTTTGGAGGGTGATTGCATGAATGACTGGCTGTTTTTGTTCTACTTTGGCTAGTACTCCCAATACTATGAGCTTTTGCATACAAATTTTTAAAAATAAAAATAAAATAAGGATAATTAGTATGACACTAAGAATATTATATCACCAAAATTTTAGACCTCAAAAAAATCTAGGTAAAAAGTTATTCACAAAAATGAGTGAGCTGAAAGTTTGAAGAAAATACATAGTTTGATGTTTTAATTTGTACAAAATAGGAACTTTTTTTTTCAAAGAAACTAAAAATTGTCCATTTGGGAAAACTTTATGTTGAAAGAGATTTCACCAAAAAAAAGATCTTGAAACCATCTTCAACATTCACAATTGCGCACGTAAGGGGGCCTTCTTTGCATGGACGTAGAGGACATAAAATAAAATGTTTTTTAATGCCCCTTGGTAGGAACATGACTTCCTAATATGGAAATAGGCCATAGAAATTCCAGCTCCAATTCATTAAATTTGGGAACTCCATAGTACTAAAACCCCTTAAAACTCAAAACGTGACATATTAGTTTAAATGATTTTTAAGTATAAAATGATTTTTAAAAATTTCTGAAAAATATGATATATGATTAAACTTAAGAAAGGCATCTCCAATAAAAATTTCAAGCTCATGCGAGTCATGCTTCAAAAGTTATTGCAAAAAGAAGCTTTTGACACTCCCTCTGTGACAATGTTTTAGAACCGGTCTTTCACGCAATCACCCTAGAAAAACTCCTTTCAGGGTTTTTTATTGACAAATATAGGCGGTCCAGTTTGAAGTCACAACTAAAAAAATGGTGGAATGATGTCAAGATGAAAACAATGGAATTATGAAGCCATGACAAAAATAAAAGAATTTTGAAGTTACATGACTAAAATTAAAACGCACAAAAAAATTGTCTTTTCAATTGAGGGAGTTGAAAAGCATTTTGAAGGAAGAAATGGAAACATTTGGGATTCATTTAATATCCAAAACCAAAACCAAAAGAATTTGGAATTTAAAAAGAAAAAAATATGAGAGTTGAAAAGGTCCACTTTGCAAACATTTAAAGAAAATTGAGTATTTTTTCAATTAAGGGAGTTGAATTTTTTTTTTGAGAGAACCAATGGAAACCTTTGGGGTTCAATTAATGTTTGAAACATAGGCCAAAAAATCTAGATTAGAATTTAGATTCAAAAAATATGAAAGTTGAAAGGGTCTACTTTCAAACCATAGGGGCCGGATCTTTGGAGTTTATGTATTGACAAATATAGAGTTCAAAACCATCTATTGGTCAACAAAACCTCTAAAGCTTAGCATAATGAATTTATAGTAGCTAAGACTTTTATATCAATTGAAGTCTAGACTTTTAATCTCAAAGGACAAGCCTATAATTAATATTTCAAACTCCATTTTGTAAGTATCTATGAAAATGATTTTTTGTATTTATCTTTTAGAGATGTGACTACATGTTTTCTATTAGTTGTTGACATTTTTGGATTTTTAAAAAATTTATCTTAAATCTAATGCTCTTGGGGCTTCAATATTTGTATGAAACTTTTCATCATTAAAGTCTTTCAAATCCAAAATGGGGTCTCAAAACCTTAAGTTGGATGTCATTGCTAGTACGAAGAGCAACGGAGCCTTTTGCCTAGTTTAATTTTATATTTTTTTGTGAAGATATTAAATCTTTGTGACTTTTATTTGTGACCAAATATGCAATTCACAAATAAATTATTGCCTAAAACATTGGTTTATTACAAGTATTTTGTATAGAATAGAACATTGCTTTGACCTATGCTTGGAAGTTGTTGAAAGTGTATTTCATACTATAGGATTGTAAGTGGAAGGTGATAGAGAATTTCTAAATTCTACTCATGTAGTGAAGTTCCATATCAAGTAATTATGAAGAACTTAATGGTTTTCTATTTTTTGTCCTAATCACCAAAGTATGGCAATATATACCTCAATTTATTGATCCTTTTTGTCAAATACCAATAGACCAAAAACACACCATATTTATTCAAAATTGGACTCTACAAGACCTTTAAGATTTAAAAGAGGTGTAAAAACCAAAGCATACATATGTAAAAAACAAAAACTAATTTAGGAAGTCCATATATAAAGCGCTCACGCTCTATAATTGCCTACCTCCTTTGTATCCTATTTGTACATGTTGCTTTTTCATTGGACCAACAATGTACAAAGAGTTTACATTTCAATAGGTGGATGATTTTAGAGCCCATTGCATCTCAACTTCAAAAATTCATAACTAATTCTACAAAGCTCTAAAAAATATGAAACAACTTGGATTAGATGCCAATTCCATTTTTTTTTCACACAAAATTTACTATAAACATTTCAAGAAGTTTTGCCTCCCCAAATTCAGTTTCAGCTTTTAATTGGGTGCTTTATGGACCTCCTGTCTTATCATCCTCACTGAAACCTCACATAAGCAAAGTGCAATCACTTACTCCTTCTGTCCCAAAGTGATTGTCTACAATTTTGTTGATATTTCTTTGAGCCGATTTCATTGACTATATTGTAAAAAACATAATTCAAAGAGATTCCATTTTTAATATCACTAAAATCAGTGGAGAACATTTCATGTGTTCATTGCAACCAAAACAAAAGTAACCGCAAGGAAGTGTTTTTTTTTACCTACTCAAAACAACCTTAACCCTTGAATGCCGGACTAGTGACTGTGGAAATCAGCCCTTTTGGCATAGGATGACATCATCTTCTTTGAAAAACCCAAAATTGTTCATTGGAGGTCAAACTACTATTCATGATCTTTCCTTTCCGCACAAAATTTGGAGGATGAATAGTTGCACTTTTCTCCTACATAGGAGACTCTCTTGTCATTCATAGGCCGCAAAACGTCCACTTCGGCGTTTAAGGGTTAAAAAAAAAATGACATTCGAAGTGGACAATCATTTGGGGACGGAGGGAGTAATTTGGAATGAATGGCACCCCTTCTCATGACTGACCTCATCCATGCCCAACCGGCTCTTCAACTCATCCTCACTGAATGCTCTTCCTTCCCACGCACACAACTGTTGTGTATCAATCCCGCAATCCCACAGACAGATTTCTTGCTGGATCATCACGTCATCCAATTGAGCTCACACGGAGATTTTCAAATTAAGTTACCTTTTCTTCATCTTTCTTCATCTCCAGTGCAGAGTTGAACTGCAAGATTTGCTTCCATAGTTCCATAGTTGGGGATTTCAATGAATGTGTGAGCCTGGAGAGATTGGTGTGAGGGTTGCAGCAGGGCTCCACTTGTTGCTGCATTCTGCAGATTGGGTCGGAGTAAAACTGGAATTTTGGGCTGGCGTGAAGCTGGAATTTTGGGTTGTTCAAGGGCAACCCATTTGAAGCTTGGCGGAGATGGCGATGGCGGCGATGCGCGTGCCTGCTGCTGTGAGTGACTGTGCTGCGGCTGCGGCTGCGTCTCTTGCCTCCACCTCCGCAACGTCGACACTGCCATGCCGAATTCATGTATGTGGTGAAATTTTACTGAATTTTTCTTAATTTGTGAGAGATTTCAGCTTTGACTTTTTTTGCGCTACGCAACTCATGAGTTATGGTGCCCCCGTGAATGTTTAGCACGGAGGAATTTTATGTTTAGCGAATGTTTTGTTGGAGCAGTTGTAGGATGATTGGTTGCAGAAATTGGATTTTAGAATGTGGGATTCGGTGCCTGACTGGATTTGATTAGGGTTTAGTGCTATTGGTGTAGAGAGATAGCAAGGATCTCCGAAACTCTACGATCATGCCGAAGTGCCCGTCGTTTTTTTTCCCGTTTACAATCAAATTGTTTGCAAGTCATCAAAACAGCAATCCGCGATTAAATTTGATCCATCAATCGTAAGTTAGGTCATGTGCGCACAGGCATGGCGTTAGATTACATTTGTGACTCTGACATTTAGCTGGAGATATTCAACAGCAGATTCCTGAAATTCCTGTAATCTTCATGACTGATTTATCCCGTGCACGCTACTTGCAGGCATCTCCTAGAGTCACAAGCGACACATTGTGCCGGGATTGGTCATCAGTAGCTGTCCTTTCCTCCAAACACAAGAAAAGGTGACAACAACAAATCCTAAATCGTGGGTACAACTAATTTTCTGGTTCATTAAACAATTGTGTGTGTGTTTTGCCGATATTTGGAAAGCCAGCAACTGAAATTTGGGAAACCAATAAATATTCGCGCAGGACGAATTCGACTTCGAAGCAAGAATGTTGGCAGCACCCACCCGCAACGGTGGTGATGGCGGCAAACAGGACGGCAAACAGGACGGCCAATTTAAGCGTCAAGAAGCAAGAAACCGTCCCCCTTGTAACCTTGACGGACTCTTCGGGAATGCCTCATCACTTGAGCTCTTTCCTTCAGCAGCCTGCCGGCACGCAGTCCATGCTGAATACCAAAGCCTTGCAGCGGTATGAGTACGTGGGAGACGACGTGTACCGGTGCTACTTGCCCAAAGTGACCCTGCTCAACTTCGAGGTGGCCCCTGTCCTCGACCTCTTGGTGGCTGCCAGTGATGTGGATTGCCGAGTGGAGATGCGGCAGTGCACGGTGAGTAGTGCGATTAAATTTTAACGTGCCCCTCCATTACCTTCACGTTCGGTCTAAAACTCTAATGTAAAGTCTCCATTGACTAAACAGTGAGGAAGAGGTTCCATTCAGTATACAAGTGAGCTTTGATTTGTGCGAAGTGTGAAAGTACTTAATCTATTGACATTTAGTTTATTCCTGTTGATTTTTAGCTTAATACAAAAAAAATATGCAAAGTTTTAGATGACGCAAGTTTCTAGATTGTTGTAGGAAAAGGCTCAAAGTTCACCTGTATGGTGAATGGAGACTTTACATTGTCTGGTGCACGCTTGGTACGTAGTTTGTGGTTAACTTTCTTCCGTGTTTTGTGCAGTTTTCAGGGTCTGAAGCTGTGGAAGACCAGAATGAACGTTTTTCAGGTATATTACACCAGTCAGGCGTGGTCGAGAAAGAAAAATCCCAATTGAATTCGAATGTGAATGTCGTTGAGGTCCCATGTCATTGAGATTTATCCCGTAGGCTAGAGTCTCTTGCTGATATACTTGTGGAGTTGCAATCTGCAATCTGCAATCTGATAGAATTTGTTCTTGTGTGTAGCCAGCTTGAAGAATCACTTGACATGGCATGACACCCCTGAAGGAGATCAATTGCTGCGCTTGGAAACCGAGCTCATTGTTCAATTGGAGGTATGTGTGGATCGTACTGTGCCTTGGTCTTCATACGATATCATATCTTAATTGCGGTTGATGTTCATAACCTATAATTTCCTTATTGTAGGAGAAGCTGAATTTATCTCGTTCGAATTACCAAACGTGGCACCTGTGCTGGAATGATTGGAGAGTTTGCACTGTGCACCATGCATCTGAAATTATTATCTAGGATCGTCACTAAAAAAAAAAAAATGTTAATGATGAGAGCCTGAACTTCCTCTCATCTGCCGCTGCAGATAAGGAAGAGATTTGTTATTTCAAGGCAAGTCGTATGGTTAAATCGAGCTTTTGCTAATTGTGCCCAAGCTCTGATGACTATGTTAATGCAAATCTCTAACAAATGGATACAATCGTGGTTGCAGGTGTACACTGTTCCATTCACAATGTTACCTCTGTCTGCAGTAGAAGTTCCCGGAAACGCGTAAGTTTCTATCCAATAGTATATGCGTCCACACACTAATAATTCCGCTTCATACTTACATGAACTCTCCAGATGTCGCACCCTAAAAAACGGCAGGCCATCGCTGCCCTTCATTGTCATTTAATTTAAGTAGTTTTGATTGCCTAAATGTAATTAACCCCAATTTGATCATAAGCGCATCTAAAGCCAAAGCAGATAATGTTTTGCCGGTTTCTAGGAGCTTTTTTCTTGACCACCTCTTTGAGGTAGGCCTAACGGATTTCTAGGAGACCATGGCATGCTAGAACCTCACAACCATAGATTTTTTCTATTTAATTGATCTTGCGGTTGACAATGTTGCGGTTGACAATGTTGGATCTAATAATAAATAGATATGGCCCAACTATGGTCTCTCTTGGGTGTATACCAACCATGCGAAGTGCCATTACTATTTTCTGTCTTGGGCTCTTGCTTTGGCATGGTCACATGACTCACATCTAACGAAGTGGGGTATCTTGGAATACTTCTAGTCCTTGGTCTGGCTTTGATGTAAACCAGCCCTTAGTGTTTGAATACTCTAAAATTCTCGATGGACTGACCGAAAGGCTAAATCTGAAGTGCTGATGGACACCCTGTTGTGCATTTTTGGACGCAGGATCATGCAAGCAATGCTGGACCGACTGATTCCTTTGTTCCTGCATTACCTGTTCGTGGACTACAAGAGGTGGGTGGACGAGGAGGCGCTGGGCGTGGGGGCCAACACCATTCCACTCACACGCGCCTTGGGGTCGACTTCAGATAACTCGGATTCCGCAAAGTCGGATTGCCATTCCTTGGAGATTTCGTCGTGAAGCAGAGGAGCCTCCAGAGAGGTCCGAGTTCGTTTGAAGTGCTGCTGATATCATGACAGAGTTAGAATTTCAAAAGATTAATGTAGAATTATTGCAGTGTAGTTTTCCAGTCCTCACGCATTTGTTCTCCATCGTGAATTCTTCAGGTGTAATTTAGGTAATTTAGCTACAAGCTCTAGCTAGCCAACTAGCGCGAGCGAGTTGCAGCATTGTACCAGATATGAATGATGGTACATGTGGAATATAGCGGTGAAGGGATCGGTGTTGACCCGACCCTAGTTTAGCAATAGGAGTGGTCAGGAGGGCATGCATGGTAGAGAGAAGGAAGTAGAGTTTAGTTTTCAGAACGAATTAATTGAGGTTAGACTGCATCAGTAGCACCATTGATTGATTCATGATCATGAATGAAATTCAAATTGAGAAACCAGGCACCTTGACTCTTACATAAACTTGTGGTAAAGCCCTGATTGCAAATGGTTGTGCTGATGAGGTAACCTAGAGACTGCAAACAGGATGAGCGAGCTCGGATGGAAACGGAAAGGGAAAGGAAGAAGCATTTTAGCTGGTGCGGGTGGTGATGGCGGGATGTGTTGCACCATACGGATTGCGCAGTTGATTCTGAGAAGGGATATGAGTCTTGGGTGGTCGTCTAGCTGTCACGACTATACTTGAACAGGATCTGTTCTATTGTGCGTACATCTGATCTTTGATCTCCAACATAGACAAGACCTTCATCCCGGACGATGATTCAGGGCTCTCCGTTCTGAGCGCGATTGCCGCAGCCGATTGCGATCTCCGTGGAGTTTCGCAACTGTGCTTGCCAGATGAACGTCCCGCCTGGGCTCTGCTTGGGCGTTGATGGACGGAGGGCGTTCTGACGGGTAAAAGCTTCTTTTGCTAAATTATTATGCTAATCTTCACCTGGTTAACCAAATCTTTACTTTTGCTTTGAGGTTGCAGTATAGAATTGTATCTCTCTTTGTCAAGCTCTACCATGATGCAGTTTGTTTCACATCTCTCACTTCTTGAACACGTTGTTGAGAGACATGGCTAGTTCCAACCAAATACAGTTCAGCTCACTCACAGCACCCTTGTTGCTCTTGCATGTAGATTCTTTTCGGTTTTCATCCCTTTCTAGCTTTGCCATTTAAAAAAACAAATTGTTTATCTCTTTTGCATACCTTGATGAACAAAAAAGTATGATAGCTCTCGTCCGGGGAATGCTGCCGCATGAGCGTGGAGCGTAGAGCGTAGAGCGTAGAGCAGGGATTTCAAGTATTTTTGTTTAAAATTTCAGAGTTTAGAAAAGTGAAGACCTATGACCGCGAATGTCAAGGACCTAAAACCGTGCAAAAAAAAGGTGCATCTAATCTGAGTGGATGTGAAGCCAAAATAATTCAAGTAATATAATTTGACTCTTTCAGTCTTCTTTGTCACATGTATTGTTCATATCACTAGAAGAAAACTGCATTTTACTTATCAAATCTGCGTCTTACTTGATAGAAACTGCATTGTACTCAACAAAAACGTATGGAATCGATTTTGTTGAGTTCTCTTTTCGTAACGCAAAATTTTGCGTTCCAATGTTTCAACACAGAATTTGACCAACGGTGTGCTAGTATGTGAGCCCAAGAATGCGAGCTTGTAAGCATTGAGCCTACAATATAGGTACCTATAATATAGATACCACACACTATAGAAGGTGTATGTATCATAAACACCTATAATATGGGTATTTGTAATATATATATCCTATAATAATAGATAGTTTCCATAGTATATACACCTATAACATAGGTGTGTAGTATTCTAGGCTCATAGGCTTACACTCCTATGCTCACATAATAGCAACCCTCACAAAGGGAGACCTCAACAAAATCTATTCCATACTTTTCTATTGAGTACAACGTAGTTTTTGACAAGTTCAATGCAATTTTTTTCTAGTGTATTGAACTTGTCACCCAATAAAAGTATAAAAAATACCTTTGTTTGAATTAGAAATCAACAAACATCAATCGTATGAGTCTTCCTACTAAAACCTAAATAATTTAATTTACACAAGTCATGGCCTCTACTGTGCTACCTTTTGTGAGGAATAGGTTTACTTGCTATTATGATGAAGACTAAAACCTAGTAGATGAAGACTACAATCTATTAAATGAAGATGAAAGAGAGGAGTCCCCAAATTTGTTAGCACTATGTGCTAATGACATGTATAACAACAAATATTAAAATCATATCCTTAAATGAAGTTTTGTATTTTATTTAGTTAATTATTTAGTTCGTTAGAATGAGATTTTAGAAACCGTGCATCCCTTGGTTGCATTTTTTGTACTATGAAAAGTTTTCTACAAGGAATAATGCACGGACTTTGTTTTGTGGCGTTTTGGCTTCTAATAGAAAAGATATTGAATTTCAAAGATTTTACAAATTAAAAAACTACTTTTACTTTTGTATTATATCATGTTGTGGCAACAGCACATGGCGACACTAGTATAGTTTGAAATGGCATTTATATTATATATATAAAATTAAAATTCAACTATTAAATTGATTATTTTTTGAAGGTGTCCTAAGTAAGTGGCTCATTAGATTTCTTTCATTGTGATTGCATTCCTTAGTCAATAGCTTGTTGAATTTTTAAAAATTTAGCATTTTATATGTTTTGATACGTGCACCCTATGAATCAAGTTTGTCTTTACACAATCATTCTCAATGGTTTGCATAGTAAAGAAGAACAACTCACACCAAAAGACCTTTGTCATAAACTACATCATTTATAAGAACATTAAAATAAATATCCTAGACCCTGAGTCAAACTTCAACTTGTTAAGTTCTATCATTAAGTCTCAAGCACTAAGATAATTCAACTTAATGACCTAGTCACAATACAATTGGATCCAATAATCTTACAAACTACCTATTGTGTCATTCACAGAATGTTGCATAATATAGGATACAATTGGCAGTTTTGGTCTTGCAAAAGTAATATTTGATTCTTATGCAGTTCTAATTAAGCATACTAGTTATCAATTTCAAAAAGATAAAATTCCATTTTTAGTGAATTGTTTGATTTGTTTCATTTAATAGTCATGGTTTTATATGATTATTGATTGAAAAACATTGATGATGAATTCTTTAAATTTGATTGTATAGATATTTAGAAAACATCCATACTCACATCTTTCTTTTAGCAAGCATCTTCATAAAAGTTTTAGAATTCCCTTTATAGAAATTTCAATGTTAGGATGACAATGCCTAAATTTTGTAAATAGATATCTTTGTACTTAAGTAGATTTTGGCAAAGTAATTATACCATCATACTCAAATATTAAAAATTGGTTATAGTGTGAGGAGGAAATAGCAAAATCTAATTACAATAAAGTGACATTTATTTTATAAAATTTTGGCATTGTCACTTCAACATTCAAATCTCTAGTGATGGATTCATTTCTATACCATTCCAAAAAATCTCAAGTGATAGATCCATTTCTATATCATTTCAAAAAATCTTTCACTAATTTAAATTGCATGGAAACATATGCAATTTTTTTAGCCTTTTAGATGTTGTCATTGGTGCTCACTACATTCCACTTTGTACCAATAGGTATCTATAACAAGCCATCCACCACCAAAATTCTATTCAAAATAAAAATAATAAATAATAATAATTTTATTTTTTCTTTGCATGTTCACTATCCCAGCACAATACCAATTACTAGTGTCAACTCTCCTAAGAGATTTCAAGCACCATTGATCTAATAAAATTAACTTTTTTTTATGTATAATAATGTCGCACCAAAATGTATCCTTATATCATTGTAAACCTCCAAAATTTTTTTACTGTAAAAAATATTTTTTTCTAACTCTTAATACAATACCTTGTAAATAATTTGTCGATAAGCATCCTTGGAGCTTGCAATTCTCCAAAAGATATATCTAAAAAAAATTTACTAATATTTTTTTAAATTAAATTTTTGAACACAACACTAAAGACTCAAAATGCAATTGCAAAATTCCTTCTAGTTTTTCAATTTTTTGTATTATACATATGTATATATGTCGAGACTTAGTCGGTGTTCACAATGTCCACATGTAAACCAGAGTGCAACTTTTCAAAAAAGAAAAACTTTAAGAAGATTTTTTTTGATAAAGTTACAATTGCACCCAAGATCCCATGGGAATAGTCTTAGATCCGACGAGGTCTCTAGGGATCAATGAGTAAAAATGCAACCTTCAAAATTTTATTTTATTTTTTAAAAAAAATTGCAGCTGTATCCGAGGTCCCCTAGGAAGGCGTTCGGTACCGAATGCCTTCCTAAGGGACCTCGGGTACAGCTGCAACTTTTCAAAAAATAAAAAAAATAATTTTTTTTTTTTTTTTTTTTTTAAAAATTTTAAAGTTGCACTTATAAGTGGGGCTCCCTAGGAATATCCATCAGAAAAGTTGGGCCAGATTGTTTTGGTGCCATTTTGACATCAAAGGCCGCATTCAGGTCATTTTAGTGTCATTTTATCCATACTAGGTTGGTACGGAGGTTGGCACCAAATTATCTAAATTGCATTTCAATGCACCATTGTAGCACCATGTTCACATGCCTTGAAGTTCCTAATGTCGTTGGTGCCAACGAGGTTTTCAAAGACCCCCAAGATCTTGTGGGAATAGTTTTAGATCCGACGAGGTTCTAGGGATTATCGAGTAAAAATGCAACCTTCAATATATATATATATTGAAAGTTGCAGCTGTACCTGAGGTCCCCTAGGAATGCTTTCGGTACCGAACGCATTCCTACTAGACCTCGGATACAGCTGCAACTTTAAAAAAAAATTAAATTTTTTTTTGGAAAGTTGCACCTGTACTTGGGGCTCCCTAGGAATATCGTTGGTGCCGGCAAGGTTTTCAAAGACCCCCAAGTATAATTGCAACTTTCCAAAAGAAAAATAAAATATTTTAGTTTTTGGTTCAAGTTTTAGTTGCACCCAAGCCCCCCATGGAATATTGTCGGTGCCTACGAGGTCTCTAGAGACCCCCAAGTACAGTTGTAATTTTCCAAAATGAAAAAAAACTAATAATAATAATTTTTCAATTTTTAATTTGCAGCTGTATCCAAGCCCCTCTAGGAATACCGTCGGTGCCGACACTATTTCCACGGGCTTGTAGGTGCAATTGTAGTTTTAAAAAAAGTCTTTTTAAATGTTAATTTTCCAGATTATTTAGTTGTTTTCCTAAATCCACCACACAATTTTTAGGACCTTGAAGTATAATTGCCATTCTTTTTTTCTATTTTTAAATAAATGGTGAGATTTTGAAGGAAAAAAAATACAACTCAGTCTGATTTTCTATTAAAGATCCCTAGATTGAAGGTAGGAAGAGAGAGTTTCCACCTAGAGGTGTAAAGCCCGCCAGTGTAGAATACCCTGTTTAAATACAAAATATTGCTAAATTCAGTTTAGATGATAGCATGATGGTCATCACCACACTCATCAATGAAGCTCAAAATATGACTTTTCTTGACCATTCTTGCATAAATTGTATCACTCCAAGCAAAGAGGTAAATTCTAATGGAGTTGATAGTTTCACCAATGTTGAATAATTTGCATCTAGTGCACCAAATTGGATATAAGATGATAACCCTCAGAACATTCTAAGTTGCATACAGGGCATGAATGCAAGGAAAATATATACATACCAACATCGTCATACTTTTTAGGAGGAATGTCAATGAGAGTTTCTCCTTACGAATGTATAAGTATTGTTTTGAAATAATTAAAATGTAAAATCAACTATTGTTTATGAAAGTTGTAGTAGTTGTCAAAGACTCATAAGGATGATACTTACAATGATCCTACAAGATCTAAGCTATAGTTGCAACTTTCAAAAATATAAGTAACTTTCTTTAACGTTTTTGATTTTTTTCAAAACTTGTTGTAGGACTTTGGGCCCTTTAGGAACCTTGTTGGTATTGATAGGCTCTCCACGGTCCTAGACTCTTATAATAAGTTTTAAAAATTTAAAAATTTACATGTTTTTGTTTTTGTTTTTTGAAAAAAATGTTGAAGGATTCCAAGCCTTGTAGGAACCTTATCAATATTGACAAGTTTTTTTGAAGCTCATGATTTATCTTTGAATTAAATATATTTATTTTAAAACTTTTCCTTGAAAAATGTTGTTGGTTCCAAGTCTCATATATTATTTGGCATTTATAGCATCTTCTCCTACAACATTAGTATTTGAAGGTAAAATATATTTATTTTTGAAATTTTTGTGTTGCAATGCCATGTCTTTTTGTAAAATCTTTTTGAACCAATAGGAATCCTTACAGATGGTTACAACACTTTTTCCCAAATTATACATATTTATATATAAATCAATCTAATTTTTTTCCTACTTTGCAGCCTCCCAAAGTAGTTTGTCAATATGGGCACTTTCCCTTTCTTGAAAGGTTGGAGACGGGCAATTTAATTTTAAATTTATTTTAAATTTAAATTACTCAATACATATTAATGAGGTTTTGTATTTAGAGTTCAAATTAAAGTAAAACTCTAGGGAGCCAAAAAGAGAAAGAAACTCATAAAGAAGATGTCAAAAAAGTGATTGTTTCATATTTTTTTTAATTTTGGGGGTCTCCCTAAAGACAACTATGAATGCCAATGGGTACTATTTGTAGGATCCAATAATTTCCAAGTCTTATTTTAGAGAGCTAAATTTTTGTTTTATAAAAATTTGGTATCTTTGTGGCCCAAACAATACATATTTGTGCCAACAAGTATTTATTTGGAATTGAATAGATGAAACAATTACTTTCTATTAGTTGAAAGTAATTGTTTTTTTGGAAATGATATTCATGTCTATTTCCTTATGGAGGATGTTGACTACCCCAAAGTCATCTTTGAAGAGGAAAGGATGATGAAAAAAAATTCATCATTATGGCTTCCAACCTCAACCTTGCTACCTAAGCTGACATTGATTAATTATTTACATGGCTTTTGGGGTATTAATTTGGATGGATAGATGAGAATGTAGACAATGTGCTATTTACAAACTGCATAGTTTGAACCATCTAGGACGGGTATAGATTTCAAACCGCGTAGTCCAAACCATCTAGGACATGCATAGATTTCAAACCACCCAATTTGAATTACGAAAGTGCAAAAGTTGTGGAATAGTGCCATTTTTAAGAAATTTGCCATTCTTATAGTTTTAGATGGTTTAGAGTGATCTAAATCTAAGCATATCCAACTCCACATTAAAGAATTTAAAGTCCATCTAGACCATCAAGCTATGTCAAAGTCCGTCCAAATTCATCCATTTTAGTTAAAATCTTTTTAATACACCATATACATTGAAACTTAAAACAAATGCCAAAGACCATGAATAAATTGTCCAAACTTCTTGAATCTGATCCTATTTCATGTAAAGTCTATCTAAAATCAAGAAACATGTATTGAAACAGTTAGCTATATAATATCAACAATACATTGCAACAACTTATTTACAATTCAAAATGAAACAAAAAACCAATACATATTGACTGTAGAATCATTCTAAAATATTCTTGTCCCTAATTCTAACAAATGCAAACAAAGGCGTTGGAAGAAAAAGGCCAATGGACGAATTGCAAGTCTTGTATTAAATTTTTTAAGTATCATTTAGCCTTGATGCAAGAGTTGATATTTTCATTAATGTCCCTAGGATAAGCTTCAATGAGTTTAAACATACTCTTGAAAGCAACTTGTTGAAGCAATGAAATAGTTCATCATTATATCCTAACTCTAACTTTTTGTGAGTGATAAACACGGAAGTTAACCATTTTGTACCTCATATTTATAAGATTTGATTCAAATTGGACAAAAAATGACACTATTTGATTCTTGTCTTTTATGGTTTCATCCTCTTTGTGCTTAAATGTTTTTTTGTATTGCATTAAATTTTTGTGATTCATGGTTAGAGCACCTTCTTTGTCAAAAAACAAATATACCAATGTATCATGACTAAAAAATTTGTATGTATAAAAGCACATTCTATGCTTGCAATACTTAGTTTTGTCCTTTTAACAAAAAATAAATCCCATACGGATTTAGGAGTTCAATGTGACAATTCTTAAAATTTTCATTTCCATTCATTATTTGCATTGTAAAAATGACTGCCACATAGACCACTGGAAGACTAGGTTTAACTTTTTTAATTAAAATTTTATGAAATACCTTGTTTTCCACGGTCTTAGGGCATCTGCAATCCACGGTCATAGGTACAATTTAATTATAAAATTAAAAAAATCTCAAAATATTTTCAAGTTTTCCAAAAAAATTGGCCACTTTCTAGTTGCAAAAATAATTTTCAACGAGAACTTAGCTTCCTGCTCGGATTTCTATGCTCCACGCTCTACGCTCTACGCTCCACGCTCGCATGCTAGCTTCGCTCGCTCTCGTCCTACAGTTAGCATGAACAAATGGATTGTGTTTTTTTATAGACCTCCATGTTTAAAAAAAAATTCCTTTTTTTTTTTGCTTAACAGCAAACCAAATCTGCATGTGAAATTGCCAATCTCCTATTTAGAACTTGAGTAGATTACCAATGTTTCATGGTCCCTATTCATGAATCACTCTTTATTGCTTCAAAGTTCCAAATGTGTTGTTTTCATTGAATCCATGACCCATTGTAGGAGCCTACAGCATGTTTTCTCTTAAAATTCAAAACATATTCTCACAGTACAAAAAATCGATTCTACTTCCAATATCTTTCACCACAATGTATTAATCTAGTTGAACAAAATCTTCACGATGGGGCCACACGGAAGACTGCCCTGAAACGCTTATATGGTCGATCGAAGATGCCATAACCTTACGATATTTGAAAGTATCATGCAGTATATTTCGTCATCAACACCCGCACCAGCTAAGATTCTTCTTCCTTTCCCTTTCTGTCTGAGCATGGAGTTCACATTACGTGGTTCAAGTAAATATTGTGGCCACAATAGGTGAGTGAGACGCTGAGGGTCATCTATTGACACTTGTGGACTATTGAAACAACAGACTTCAAATATTGAAAAGAAAGTCAGACTTCACTCTAAAAAGCCATGGTTCAACTCCCATTCCTTCTCGTTTTCATTTGCAGTTGCTAAAAACACGATTCCCAGAGAACCATCAACCATAGCACTCTAAGATTTCAAACAGAGATTGAAACACACTGACCTCAAGCAAAATAAGCTTTTACCCGTCAGAACGCCCACCGTCCATCAACGCCCAAGCAGAGCCCAGGCGGGACGTTCATCTGGCAAGCACAGTTGCGAAACTCCACGGAGATCGCAATCGGCTGCGGCAATCGCGCTCAGAACGGAGAGCCCTGAATCATCGTCCGGGATGAAGGTCTTGTCTATGTTAGAGAACACAGATCAGATGTACGCACTATAGAACAGATCCTGTTCAAGTATAGTCGTGACAGCTAGACGACCACCCAAGACTCATATCCCTTCTCAGAATCACCTGCGCAATCCGTATGGTGCAACACATCCCGCCATCACCACCCGCACCAGCTAAAACTCTTCTTCCTTTCCCTTTCCTTCCGAGCACGGAGTTGACATTACGTTGGTTCAAGTATATATTGTGGTCACAATAGGTCAGTGAGATGCCATTTTGATGCAGTTTTGATGATGCTAAGGGTAATCTATTGACAATTGTGGACTATGGAAACAACAGACTTCAAAAATTCAAAAAAAAGTTAGAGTCTTCACTCTGAAAAGCATGGTTTCCTTCTCGTTTTCATTTGCAGCTGCTTAAAACATGATTCGCAGTTTCTTGAGTTCTACCATGACGATTTATTGATAGGAACAATGTGAATTGTTTATTTGAACACAATCATTGTGGTCAATCCATTTCATAATTGAAGCTATTCCTACCTAATTGGAGATTCAGGTATGTGCTCCTTCCCTATGGGTCAATTTCTTCCAACCATCAATCAGGGTGACATTTCCTGTTTCCATTCCTTCAACCCCAGCGAGGTCAGCAAGGGCGTCACTGATTATTACAGTGCATTACAACAACAGCCAAAAAATCTCGATTATTAGCTTCAGTTGTACGTCTTCAGACCAGACACTAACGGACTCGTGCACTCGATCATCTCCTTCCTGTTTTAGGGTTCAGGGTTTGTGAAGGTTGTAGCCGAGTTGGTTTCACTTAAACGCAAGCCTTGACGCAAAGGCCTTGAATCTGAGGGGTGATCTGATTCAAATACTGAATGGACGAGTAGTCCAGGACCTGACCATTAGAGCAAGTGATGCGCAGCAATCCTCTGAAGGAGGAGGGATTGCAGCCCAGGTGCTGATCCCCGGAGCAATTCCAGAAGCGACTGGGGGCGCATGTCAGGTACTGGCACCAGGAGCAGCCACCATCGATGTTCTTCCCTGCACCACAACCGTTTCTTACACGCTGAGAATTTCAACTTCACCCCCGTTTTAACGGTTGTAAAAATGAGATCCAGAGCAGTGTCCAGTGTCTAAAGAGAAGTGAAGCCAAACTAGCCAATATCCACGGTTCTCTATAATGATGTCTTTTTTCCTTGGTATGTTTTGACTATTTTATATGTAGAGTAGCTACAACTAATTGAAACTTATTTGCTAGACCAACTATATGCATAATAGCCAAAATTCTAGAGTAACTACAACTAGACTAATTGAGACTTGTTTGCTAGACTAGCTACGTACACAATAGCCGAAATTCTAAAGTAACTACAACTAATTGAGACTTGTTTGCTAAACCCATCCCTACAGATTCTTGCCTAAAATACACAGCTTCTATTCATGAGAGTCTAGTTCTCATGAATAGTTTATCCATACAATGACCCAAAACTGGCATGCTAGCTGTGAGAATCTGGAATCCCCTTTGGACTCTCACACAAACTTAAAACAGCTTCATAATGGGAACCAAGCTGAAAAGCTTATTTGGAAGATTGTAGGTGCAGTTATCTTCAGTAGCTCATAAGATTGCGTGGAGTTGAGAATTGTGAAAAGGCCATACCTGAGAACAAGCCGTAGAGTCCCATGATACACGCAGCAACGAGAATCCCAAACGAGAGCAGCCACACGATATCAAGGATTATGGCGTTGGTCCGCTTGGCCGGCATGTCGTCCTGGTCGTAAACCGCAGAAGATTGCCAGCATCGGAAGTTGCGAGGGCGGATGAGAAACAAATTCCCCACCAGGAAGCCCGTGAGCGCTCCACCCAGGTGCATGAAGTTGTCCACGAACGGCATGAGCCCAAACGCGATGTTCACCACCACGAACACGATCACTCCGGCCAGCGTCCCGGTTCTGTTAGAATACCTGTTCCCCAAAGCTAGACCCACAGGTTTAAATGAAGGAAATAAGAAACAAGCACCGAAGCGCATCATGCACAGGCCAGAGGCGGAGAACAGTCAAGTGTTCACCAGGCCGAGTTTCAAAGCAAGCCAATGCTCAGCGACAGAAAAGCCAGGCAAGGAAACATTGAATGGATACTAAGACGGGTGCTTAGGACCAAGTGAGAAAAATGCCTGTTGGGCTACCTGTTCCAATTGATGATCATGGCCGAGAGTGTGGCTCCAAGGAGACCCATGAAGGCGCCCGAGGCGCCCACGGAGACACGGCCGTGTAGCATCAGGGAGGAGAGTATGCTCCCCATGAAACCACTCAACACGTAGATCACTCCAACCTGCAGAAACGCCCGAAAATCACAACTTCATTGCAAGTCGTAGACTGGGAAGACAAGAACATGGAGTACACTTACACTTAACGTTACACATGTGATTTTTCTCGTATAAGGACTATGAAATGGGAAAGGAGAGCCTCGTTATGAGAGATAACATGCTAAGCCATGGGAGTGGCGACGGGTGCAGTGTCCATGGTGAGGCACTAATTTCACGTCACTGGACATAGTTTCAATTGTTCGTTCCTACTCAATCATGCTCATTCAAGAGTTTAAAATGAAGGATTCCATACCGCTAAAGAAGAACTAGAGGCGCCAGCTCGAACTCAAATCTTGATGCGGATTTACAGCTAAAAACATATACTAACATCATTTCTTAGGGGACAAATGGAAGTTGCATTCCAAACCTTCCATTTGTCTTCCAAGAAAATGGTTTGTAACAAATTGCCTGTGATTCACAGTTCTCAAACTCTCGTGGATAGTTATAAATCTTTGAAGTTGGAATGTTAAAAGCATCCTCGCCCTAAAATGTTCACCATTTTGATATTGATGAATCCAGTATCTCCCCAAGTAGAGTGGGGCAGTTTTAACACTCTCTACCGTAGAGGGCTCAAACGTTGTCCTCATTCTTCAAACCATCCGAATAAAAGAGTCACCTTGAATTCTTTGAACGTTCCTTTCATCACAAGGTGTCTCATTTAGACATTTAGACATGGTCTAAAACAAAGTATGAAAGTAGGTTTTGATTTTGTTCTTTTAACAAATGTGGAGACTATGTAAAGTTGCGTGAGTTACTAAAGAAGCAAACGTTGATTCATATATTTTCAAAATGTTAAGGTGAATGTTGGGCACGAGTTCAAAACTTCTGTATTGCTCGATTTAGTGAACAGGGGACTACTTGCCTATCACTTCCAAAAATCAGAACTAATCCTACAAGAGTCTAAAACTTATGCAACAAAGTGTAGTTCTTGACATCCATTTTGTCCTTCCAAAAGGATTCAGTCCATACGACAAAGAAAAGGAACCTCAGAGCTCTAAATGACAGCTTAAGCACTACGTTACAGAGGAGCCATAGTTTGTGTACTTCCACACAGCCCAGTTGACGATCGAGAAGCATTCAGAGAACAAAGATGCTGAAACTTGTGGTTAGCCCCGGCTAAATAAAGAAACAATAGGCTCCATGTTTCTTGTTTTATCAAACTCCAAAGATTATGCAACAAAGTGCAGTCTTTTTCATTTCATTTTGTCAATGCAAGAGAAACCACTTCATAGAGCATTAAAATGGAACCTCGAAGCTCCACAAAGTAAGTTTAAGCACGACATTCCAGAGTGAGGAGTTAGCTACCTTCACAAAGCCCAGTTGACGCTCCAGAGGCATTCCGAGAAGCAGCATGCCGCTACAAGTCCCCAGGATCTGCAGCACTCCAGCATGCAGCCACATGGCGGTGACGATTCGCCAGCCTTCCCTTGCTTTGGTGACGAGGTCCGACTCCAAGGCGCCCATGCTCAGCAAAGTCTTGGCCGAGGGCCCCAACAGCGGGTTCTCCCTGAAAGGTTGGAAGGCGAATCTGTGAAGGGAAGGGCTGAGGCACGCCTCGCTGGTGTGGCCCGGGCAGTTGTTCTGTTGCATCGTCAGGATGAGGATCACAATGTGGACAACAGCGATGGTTGGTGTAAGAAAGGGGGTGTGATGCTGCTGCAGATCTCGGTCCTCTTGAAATCGAGACTCCAACTCTCGTTGGGAAGGCCGCCGTTCGGGCAGCGACTGTTGTGGCGCACAGTTCCAATTGCCTGAAAACACAATTCAGCAAATACAACCATGAAAAATTTGCAAAAACACAACCATGAAAACTTCACAACATAAGAACTTTACAGAAAAGCAATATATCGAACACAAGCTTGGAAAATTTACAACAGGAAAATATTTACAGATAGCCAAATTAGCAAATACAAGCTCAAAAATTCACAACAGAAAAACATTACCGGTAATAGACAATCAATTCAGCAAACGGACAACAATTTGGCCAACACAAGCGTGAAAAAATCGCAACGGGAAAACATTATCAGACATTAACCAATTTAGCAAACACAACCATGAAAGATTTACAACGGAAAAACATCTACAGAAAACAATTTGCCAAACATAAACTTGGAAAATGTATAACGGAAAAAATATTCAGCAAACACAAGGACGAAAATATCGCATCAGAAAATTATTTACAGAAAAACGGTTTAGGAAACTCAAGCTTGAAAAATTCACTAAAGAAAAACATTTACACAACTATTTAGCAAGCACAACCATGAAAATTGTGGCGCAGTCATATCAATTGCTCGATGCTCATAATATTCTAGAGCAGTGTCAATGGCCACCCTTTTCAAGATTGTTGCATTGTGGTTGTCAAACGCTGCGTTTGCCCATAATAGTTCGCTGAGAATTAACGCTCTCATTTTTTAACTTAATAAGGGTGTCACAATGAGGTACTAGTTGATTTCATTTCTTGGTGATTGCTTCCCAATGATTTCAAGTTTGTGGCATGGTTGCAGGCATTCTCTCATTCGAGAGAACCTCAACGGTCTGCACAAGTTTAGAGACTGTTATTGTCAATCACATAGAACTGGAATAAACCAGTATCCCCTAATATGTGAGGATCTGTGCTAAAAAGAAAGATGACATAGAGTAGGAGCATATTGGATACCCTAATTCGTCCATGAATTAGCAGTTGGACTCATTGTGTCTGCAGCTCCTTTCAAGAATGTTTAGGGGGAAAAGCAAAGATAGCCATTTCAAAAAACATTTCAAAAAACAAGGTGATTTGGGGCGTTTCTGACCTCTATAGTCTTGCTGTTTGTCTTTCTGAAATGGATTTTCATATCCGCCTCCTGTCATCTGCGGTGGCGGCCCAACGGAGGGGTTTCCAAAGGCGGGAGCATTATTCCTGTAACGTTGCATGCCCATGCGGTCATGTGGGCTTTCATAGTAAGAATTCACCATGCTGGCCAAACTCAGACAGCCTTGATCATCGCTTGTCCTTGCTGCAATATCAGTCTGTTCGAATTTAAAGCTGGGGTCTCGGCTTCTACTCTGACGATACAATTCGTAGTCGAATAAGGGCGGTACATTATCTGGCGATTCCGTCCATAGAGCATGGTTGGTATGAAACGATGGTGCAGACGGTTGGCCATGCGTTGCCATTGCTGGAGTGTCGGTGATGCCAGATTCCTTCACCTCAGGTCCCCTTCTGTTCTTTTCGTAGGCAATTTGCAGTAGAAATGAAGAATAATTTCTTTTCCTGTAACCCTCACCAACTGAAAACCAAAGGTGAAGAATGCCGATTATAAAAGTCAGAGCAGATCTGCGTAGAATCAATTCTGTTCACAACAGATTCTAAACCTCTCTTGATGCTGCATCACGATTCAAGGTTTGCCTCTTCAAAATTAATTCCAAACAATGCTCATAAGGAAGCATTTTCTGTCAACCATTTTGAAATGCTCAAGTATACCAAATCAAAAACTGCGGGGGTTGTGAGTCTGAGAGCTTCACAATTCGACCCAAGGGCGAGGAAACGGAGCAGGCAGCATAATTTCTGGGTCATTTTCGGTTGCAAGTTGCCAGTTAGGAACAGTGCCATGCAACAACATTAAGGGTGATCCAACACACGAAACCTGGAGTCAAGTCCCTGTTTACACCGTAAACACATATGTCCCCACTTCACCATAATAGAGAACCCTTTACACCGTTATACACTGTCCAAGGGTACAACGTCATTTGGTGACCTTTCTGTTCCACACAACACGGCATTGTCCATCACAACCCGACAATGAGTTTTAGAGGGGGGTGAAAACTCTGAAAACTCAATCTTATGGTTCCTCTTCACTTGACACCGCTAATATCCTTATTATCATACTTCATTGACGACATGGAAATGTTCTCACCCCACAGGCAAGAGAACGGTGTAAATCTGGGTGAACACTCTCTTTCAAAAAAAAGTCTTTGAAGTAAATCAACAGAAGCTGAGACATAATTTGATAGACCTTACAATATGTCAAGTCGTAACTGTAACAATCCTGCGCGTATTCGACATTGTCCGGCATGCGATTAACCACTTGCCAATAATCTGCTTACAACATCATCGTCATCATCATCGGCTCCAAGCAATGGTTAAAAACAGGAGCTCAAGGTCAATTCCTGACCTGATTTCTAAAACCTAGATGTAATAATTTTACCAAGCTGGAAGCTGGCCTCTGTAATGCCCCTTATCAATGCCACACACTACAATCGAGTATCGAAGTAAACTACTGCTATAATGTCCAGCAGGTCTTCTAAGATAAGGAATCCTTTGAAAGGCAACTTCTTGAGTGTGTCAAAGCCCTTGAATAGATGCTAACCTAATAAAGCAGCGGAGTCCCTTCCCAAGACGGCAAGCTTTAGTAAAATTAGTGATCGTTCTCTGAATTGAGAGAGACTTGGTAAGGAATGCCAGCGGAGGTCCACTACAAAAGAATGTCGAAATGCAGAGCTGCCATATCTACCAGATCAGGGCTGAGATATAGCGAAGGAACAGAAGGTCATCAATGGCAAATATCGACAATGCGGGGTGGCAATTCACAGGCAAAATTCCTGAGGGACAACACTAGCTCATTCCATCAGAGCCGTCGCCCCTACGGATTTCAACTTTTCGATGATCTGTTCGGCCTCTTCCTTCCCCACTCCCGACTTCAACACCACCGGCGCTTTCTCCACGAGCTCCTTGGCCTCCTTCAACCCTAATGCCGTGAACGTGCGCACCTCCTTGATGATCTTAATCTTGGACCCGGCGTCAAATTTCTCCAGCTTCACATCGAACGACGTCTTCTCCACCTTCACCTCTTCTGCCACGGGCGCCGCACCACCACTGCCTCCCCCCATTTGAGGCATCATTCCCATGGGCATCATGCCCATCCCCCCTGCCGGCAACCCCAATTTCTGGCGCAACGCAGTGGTGAGATCCGCAACCTCCAGCAACGTGAGCGTGGAGATGTCCTCAGCTAGCCTTTGCACCTTTGCAGAGGGCGGCGTCCTCGCCTCGCTCTCGTCATCGGAATCTCTTGCTGCCGCACTGCTGAATCGACGGAAATTTCCATCATTTCTCCACTTCGGTCCATGCGAGGAGCTCTTAATCGATGGGCTGGAAGCAATGCAACGGATCGATCGAAGCAACGAGGACCTGGCAGAACACGACCACAGCTGACTCATTGCACAATTTCTCTTTTTGCCTGAAGATGTTCCCTTCAATCCTGCACGGGACACCAGCTAATCTGCAAATGATGCTATCTACTCAGATCCACAGCACCCTCTCCTTCGAAATGCCAATGTGACGATTCTCTTCGCCCCTCGTTACTGCTCAAAAATTCTCTTCAAAATGCGAGCCATCCCAAACCCTAAAACCCTAAAACCCTGAACCCTAATTGATATGAGTAACCATGAGCACCACCTACAGTATTTGGCTTCTTGTCGTCGCCTTAGTCACCGCCGCTGAATTTGTACACGATTGGTAGATTTTAGGCATTCCGCCTTTAGGAGTGAGTGGCCAGTATCAAGGAACTGAGTGGATTTTCGTAGATTCGAGCATAAGAATGAGATGCTCTTTCTTAGATGGATGGAAAACTGAATTCATTCATCTGAAGGTAACTGGCTTCATTCATCTAAATTTTTTTATTTTTTTTTGAACAAATGGGAAACCCACTGCATTAAAAAAAACCACAAGTACAACGGCCAAGCCTGAAGGCTGGACAATGAAGAGAATAAGAGCAAAAAACGAAGACATTCATCTAAATTTTGGAACACACAATTGTGTCAAAATAAGCAACAGAACATTGTTCTTATTATTAAATTACCTAATTCTTTATTTGGATCTTGTTGGAAGTCAAAGGAGTATTTTAGATTTTTCCTTATATTCCGTACATTTTTTGGACATTGTATGAATAAATTTTGAATTTTTAACATGGTAGCCATAAGTATTTCTAAATTCAAAGTAACAAGAAGTCTAAACTCTTATAAATAGGGTTTGCATGTTGTAGACAATAATTTGTAGGGGTCAATTTTAGAAAAAGATCACAATTAGGTATAGTTACTTTGTGCACAGAGTGAAGGAAATTTACAATAAACATCATTCTCAAGACATGAAGCAACTATTTTTTTTTCAAAATTCACTACAAACCAACCTTCATTTGATATGAAGACATGGTTGGGATGAACTCTAAAAGAATGACTAATTAACTTGAATGAATTACGAAAAAATTCTCTAAACATGGAATTATGAGTAATTTTTTCAATCAAAGAATTATTTTTAGATTTTCTTCTTTATAGGACATTATATAATCAAATTATGAATTTTTAAAGTGTGAAAAATAGATGTATTAAGAAGCAACTCAAGACTCTCATAAATTAAGGCAGTATATTTTAGGCAAGAATATATAGGGATTGATTGTAGAAAGAAAAGCATAGCAATTAGGTGCAATTACCTTTAGTAAATGTACATACTACATATTCATATTCAGTATCAAAATAGGTAGGTCTTGACTTACAATAGAATCTACTTTTAAAAGGATGCAACAAGGGTATGGTAGAACCACCTACAGTCAACCACTTAAACAATTCTATGCATGTTCTCAAGCAATATAAGGCAATGTAAAATTTCTACCATGTAAAATGATATAAATCTTAAGGATTCCCAATTTTTTGGTAATTTTATGCCTTCAATTGAAATTAAGAAAGATGACTCCTTTCCAATCACACACACACCATTTCCAACGTATAGGCTGCTGTCTTTCTAAGAAGTTGTGGCTCAGTTCTCGGAGCAGCTATGGCATATTACAATTTGTCTAGCCCTTGTCAATTTTGCAATTAGCCTATAGTTAGAAATAAAAAGGTCTATATCACCATTATAAAATATACAATCCTTCCAAACTCTATTTTTGTATAGAGGAAAAATTCCGCACTCAAAAAACCTGCACTCCAAATATGTGCAATTGCTTAAGTGGTTGGAAATGGATCGGCTCTTATACTATGAGTTTTAGGAGCCAATAGTTGACCTAAACCTATAATCAACATATAGAGTCTTCTAATTTTGATCATTCAAAAACTACATTCTTGCTCACTACTTCGGAACATGTGTCACAACTTTAGTAGTCCCAACCTTGAAAAAGAAAAAAGAAAAACATTCAAGCTTTGGTTGGAAATATGTTCCAACCTTGGTTAGAAATAATTGCACCTTACAAGTTGGCTATGGCTACTTGGTCAGGAATGAGTGGTTCTACCATAGAGCTTGCTATTTGTGTCCCTAAGTTATGACTGGTGGAACTACCCCAATGTAATAGCTTCTTCATTCAGAATGATCTCTAGAAAAAAAAATTGTTGTTATGATTATGATTATGATTAGACTACGTCCATTCCCTAGCAGCCCTTTTTTTTTGGCACCATTGGGCCAAATTGCACCATTTCAAAATAAGTCTACTATTCACCAGATAAAAATAATCTATTTTTGCCAAAAAATTTCCATTTCTATTAAAAATATGGATGAAGTCGCCAAATTTGAATGAAAAAGTGCACAAATATGACTTAAAAGTGTTTTTTTTTTCCAAAAGATGGATGAATGTAGAAATACAAGGCTTCACCAAATATTAAGTGATCGCCATCTTGGCACTTTTTCAAAAAGAAAAAAAAAGGGCTGTTTGGTGTTTGGTGACATTACAAAGGATCTGATACTGGAGAAGGTGATAATAAAGAAGCAAAGTGCTATCCCAGTTGAGTGGTCGGAATCTAGGATTGACAGACTACTTCAGATACCGAACTTCTTCTGAGCTTGCACCAGCATCGCCATTGCCATCGCTACGCAGCTGTTTCAAACCACGAGAGAGACGGTCCCTGCCTTCGAATTCTGCAAATTTTGTAGGTCATTA
Source organism: Pseudisothecium myosuroides (assembly GCA_951799445.1). NCBI lineage: Eukaryota > Viridiplantae > Streptophyta > Bryopsida > Hypnales > Lembophyllaceae > Pseudisothecium > Pseudisothecium myosuroides. Next base: position 5,623,064 of record OX637289.1, on the reverse strand, counting down.
TGATGTAGCATTCAAGATCTTTGCGGGAAAGCCAGAATTGCAGAACAAATGGCGAATTCACGCGTTTCGGATGGCCCAGGTTGTGAAAGGGAGAGACTGGTCGTTTTGATCGCCAATTTTTAGGATTTCAGGGTTGTTGCACCCTGACAATCGTTCTGAATTCATTTGCGCAAGGAGAGAGGGCACTTTAACCCCCGTTTCTTGTTGCGTTTCCTTTCATACGGTGCATTTTCTGAGCCCTAGAGGAGCCCCAACCACTCGTCTAGACTTTTTTTGTTGATGTGCTGTTGGCAACAATTCAAATCCGTCGGGTTTTTTTTTGCTTCAGCGCTTCTGTCTCTCAGACAGTTGTTTTTGTTTGATCTGTTTCATCCCCTGCGGACCCTGTTCGGTACTGTGCCCTAATCAGGGTTTAGTCAGTGTAAGCCACTTAGGTAATGCGGGTGGTAGCTCAAGAATCGCGAGGTTGCTGTATTTTAGTGTGAATTTCGCAGATTTCACATAACTTGGGTTCACTGCTAGCATGAGGGCTTAGATTTTAGGGCAACGGAGATGTGAAGGATATTAAATCATGTGTATGATCTTGATAGAAGTTGATCTTGTAGCAATGTCGCTTGCTGCTGGGGAAGTGATTAATCTCCAGTTTATAATATTGAAAGAGTTCAATATTTTTGTGTCGTCTTGTACTACTCATGAGTACTAAAACTCGACTGTTGCTTGCAGGGTATTGTGATAGCCATGAATGAATAGTTCACGTGTTGCGGGGTTAGTTACATGAAGGAAGTGGAGATATGGTTGCGTCGAGGGTTCTGAGATCCTGTTGGCAAACCGTGTTCAAAAGCAGCTCCTTCAATTTGCTGAACCCAAGTAGAGTTGCCTGCCTGGTAGGTTCTTTCGCGTATGGTATCCAAATAGTGCTTACTTTAGAGTGTTAGAATCCGCTTTCATATTCTAACAAGAACATATAAAATATGACCGATTAGTGATAGGAAAGTCGATCGATGCTGGACTTGGTGATTAGTGTTGTCTCTACTCACGGTTTTATTGTGTGAGGGTGGTTTTTTTAGAGGATGGCAATCTCGTAGCACGACAGCTGCAATAAGAATTTGTGCAGCCATTGCAGAGCCCTTTCTGCTCTTTGACTGTTTGTGATGTGCATTATTGATGTACAGGGAACAATTTAGCGGCCACATACATCAAACTAGCGGATTGTAACGTAGAGTGTTACATTTTTTCCTTCCGGCATGGCGACGAAGGATGATGAGCATGAGTCGGAGTGGACGAAAGACCTTCCTTCGAAGGAAGAGCTCACACCTCTGTCCCATTCATTGATCTCACGAATGCTGGCAAACGCCTTCAGGATCAAACATGACGAGCCAATGACAGAAGAAGATGTTCGGAGAGAATCCAAGTCCACTCTTCATAATATCTTCAAGCAGAAGCCCACTCCCTCTTTTGACCCATTTCCAGCTTTTCAAGAACAAGAGAACGCCGGTAAATTTCGTTCTCGTAAAAATCATTTAAGTGGCTGACGACTGTTATACAAAGAAGTAGTCCTTTAAGCTTTAATAACCGTTTTGAATTTTTCTCCTGTGGATGAGTTGGATATGCAAGCAATCTGATGTCACGTACTGCGGCTCTTAGTAGACACTGGACTTTCTTTCTTTGCAGCACAATGGGCTTTTGTCACAATGAAATCACTCCTTTGTATGCTTTAACCCCCTGTGCCCAAGCTTAAAAATTAGAAATCTCCACTTTGGACCCTATTAGTGGATCATAAACTATCAAAGCATGTTCCTATCGTTCAGCAAGGTAAAATAAGATTTCTTATTCTCATAGTACATGTAAACTCTACCTTGATGCTTCCTAGATGATTTATTTATACTCCTACGTATGGAAGTGGTCACCTTGGGTCATGTGGGCACTTAGGGGCTAAGAACGTGAGGGACTAATTTAATTAATGGCATCCCACTAATGTATTTCTCTCTATTTCTCCTAGTGGCTACACATTCCAGATGGTTTTTGGAATGGCCGTAGAACCCGTCTCATATTGTTACTACTGGTAGCATTCTGCATAATTTGTGAAGAGTAGCCAACTGGTTTTACGAGCCAATTTGCAGGTGGCTATGGCAGCTATGGAGTGGATGGCCGACGAGTGGAACAGGAGGGTCGAGGGAACGGAGCAGACGATGAGTTCCGAGGAGAGTTCCGAAGAAACCTGCGAGTCGAAGAGAGAAGGGACGGACGCGCCCATGCAGTTGAAGATGACATGGACTACAATGGCGCTTTTCGATCAGAAATTCCAAGGCAACCCTGTGCCAGTGGAAATGACCTCGGAAAGGGAGGTGTGAAGAGCAATGCTGGAGTTGGTGGAGCTGGATCACAAGGTGTCACAAATACTGCAACAAATGCAGGACGAGAGTATGGCAATGGAGCAGGCAGGGATACTGACGAGCAAAGGCCATTGCAGCCCCCTTTACCTGGTCGACTGAATTCGCTGCCGTATCAACCTTACGAGGACAGGCCTGAGGGTGACGACAGCAGAGGAGGCGAGGGGTCGGAACCCAAGTCAACAGATTTTGATCTGGAGGATGCAAATTCAGCAGGTGGTCCCATGAGCGAGGACCCGAATTCCAAAAGGCCAGCGAGAATTGTGTGGACACCTCAGTTGCATAAGCGGTTTGTGGAAGCTGTTGGACACCTGGGAATCAAAAATGCGGTGCCGAAGACGATCATGCAGCTGATGAATGTGGAAGGTTTGACAAGAGAGAATGTGGCTTCGCATCTGCAGAAGTATCGGTTGCATCTCAAGCGCATGCAAGCTGGTCATTTCAGTGATGGACCTTCTGCATCTGATCACCTGTTCGCGTCCACGCCTCTGCCTCCTGGGATTATGCCTCCGGGTATGAGTCCTCATTTCATGCCTATGGCTTCCAGCCGAGAGGACGGTGGTGCCACGGCTTTTACCATTCCCATGCCTTTCCAGGGGATGGTTAGGCCGGGTCCCTTTGGAGGCTATGAGCATGTGCCTTATGGTCCTATGGCAGGAGGGTATATGCCACGACCACCCATGCCCGACCCTCGGATGGCCATGCCGGAACATTCTGCCAGTCGTAGCCAGAGCCAGCAGAACATACCGAGCTTGTCTTCTCATGGTGCACTTCCGTTGTTTCCTACGAATCAAGGTTGATAGCTTCAACTTGCTTCTCATGGTGTACTTCCGTTGTTTCCTACGAATCAAGGTTGATAGCTTCAACTTGCTAGGCTTATTCTTCAAGTGGGGTCAGACTTACAGGACTGAATCTTTTTTTAAAGCCGCTGCTTCCTGGTGAAGGATTTAAAAACTCTTTTGTTGGTAAAGATTAATTGATTAGCTGTTCAATCACGAGACTCCAAGTATCATCCAAGTTCCATTGTAAATTCCATGCTGCTCGCCTCGAAATCAGGAGAAGTGGCGTCGTCATCGTCATCTGAATCCCAATTGTAATCAGCGATTGTAAATGTGCCGTCTTGGGAAGATGAAGAGCCCTCTGAGCGGCGGGGGATAAAGTGGGCCGGATCATGCCGTTCCGTTTGTTGAATACCAAGAGAGCTCGGCACAAGGGGCAGGGTTTTTCGTTGTTCCCCAGCCATTCGTACAGGCATGCCTCGCAGAAGATGTGACCACAGTGGGTTGTCACTGGGTCTTTTGGGGGTGATTTCAGGCAAATGGCGCATGTTGTGTTTGCTAGGAATTCTGCTTGCTGCTCTCCGGTCGAGCATTTGTCCGGGAACCCAGTGCTGTGGTCTGTCTTGAACATTTTCAGGATTTGAATTTTTCACGTGGACTGCAGAGTTTGTATATGAGCCTGAAATTAAGAAAGAGCACAATTTATCATGCTGTTACAAGATTTGGTATTTCATTCAGGAGTCTAGATCCATTGAGGAAGTTAAATAAGATCAATGTTTCAAAACTCAACACAAAGAAAGGTATGTACAGGGGTAAGTGAGGCGGGAAATCATACAAATCTCCTGTGTTGTAGGAAGATGTCAACTTCGCTGAATTGGAAAATTCCACAACTTCGGCAGTTTTCAGGATGCTCGGCTTGACTCGTTAATTAATCAATATCAATCCTCTGTGCCCAGAATTGCGCTACAGTAGTTTGAAGAAATTTACTGATTGAGTATACATTAATCCCCTAAGGCCATAAATTAATTAAGCTAGGCAGACTTGGTTGCGACAAAAGAGAGTAGGGCTCTAGCTAGCTAGCCAGCTTGAAAGTTAATCTTCGTGAGGGCTTAGTACGTACAAACCAATAACACTGACGTACTTGATGAGGGAGAACGCCTCTTAGATATAGCAGCAAAGACTGGAAAGCACCAACAGCTAATAAGACTAACAGGATGACTAACAGGATGCTCAAGAGCTTCTGATAGTCAAGAATGGAAGACCCGGGAGCAAAGGACTTGTCTGAAAAAGTGAATACATGATAATTTAGGCCCTGAGGCTTCCGGTTCCACCTGTCGAGACTTCGGGATACAGATTGCTGACCCGCCGGACGGCAGTTCTCGGTAGTGGGAGCAGCCTTCCATTTTCATTTATCGTAATTTGCAGGGGTCTCCAAAATTTATGGTTGGAATATTTAGGTCTGTTGAATTTTGCAATAAATTGCGTATAGATTTGACAGCTATAGATATGAGTTTCAGGCCGGGTGTCCTGAAAGTGCCGAAGAAATGGATTATCGCCAATCTGAAGCTCTGGAAAATTGCCAAATTAATGCGCCCTTAACGAAATTGTGACCAGGCCTCGATCAATTATGCACAGGGCTAGGCCGGCAGCTTGAAATCAAAGACTCATACCAAACTCACGTCATTCAGAGGCTTCGCGTGAAAGTATCAGACTGAACTCCTAGAGATCCCCACTCCCGAGTCTAATGTTTAATCTCAAGTGCTACCGAGGCTAGCACCACCAAGTCTATATAAGCACAAGGTCAGGGCCTTCAAAACTTCAATCCTTGCCATACTTTGCACATGCATCTGATATTTGATTACACATTGTGTCTTTAAAGTTGTACAAATTGCACGTATTGAAGCGCTTTTATATATACCGCAGGCAGTATTAAGTCCAAGCTGAAATTAACATTTGTTAGTACGCCCTAGAGTCCTGATCGATATATCATTTGTAATGGAAGGAAACAACACTTCCAAATCCACTGCCAAATCAGACCAGCATTCCAATGTGTGGGAGTGCCACATCTGCATGCAACTCCCAACTGATCCAGTTGCAACCCCATGCGGTCACATCTTCTGCTGGCCATGCATTTACCAGTGGCTCCGAAACGGACCCCAGCCATGCCCCGTCTGCAGAACCCACTTGAATAAAGACAGGAACATGCTTCCTCTTTACGGCGGTGGAGCTCGTGCTGCAGGACCAACTCACGGCAACGGCAACAACGGTGACGGCAACAACGGTGACGGCAATAGCAATGGTGACGGTGACGGCAATGATGCCGGCGACGGCAGTGCTGTTGAAACTGCAGCGACTTTAGACCATGATGTTATGCCACCTCGCCCTCGCAATGCTCTGTTGTTTGGTGCTGGGGCTACTGCTGCACGCTTAGAAGGTTCTGAATCAGCTCATGAGGCAGAAGATTCTCAGCTTAGTTTAAGAGACCTAGTGCTTCATGAGAGAGACCTGCAGGAGAGAGTCGCTTTGGAGCTCCGTGTGAACGATTTGGAGCAAAGGAACTGTGACTTGATGCTCGAAGCTCAGGAGGGTATTGTGCAGCATTTGCGAGAGACCATCAAACGGGTTCAACGCATTGGTCGATTGCGACGGCAAATAGTTCGAAAGGATCAGATGCTTTGTCGAGCAAATGACCTGCTGCCACCGGGGTGGAGTGATGGCATATGATGATTTACTTGTATTTCGGCCTGTAGCGTGGCATAATCGGATCATTTGCAATAGTGAAGCCTAGTTTTAAATACTGTAAGTAAGCACGCACGGGGCAAGGGCGATCAAGTCATAGCAGCACGCAAACAATCATGGGCACCTAAGGTAGGAGGCTCAAAAATCGCACGGGCACTGTAGTACTACATGTATCTTGGAGACGAGCAGATCAATAGCAAGCGGAGAAGAATGCCACACTGCAGGATGATGCACTTGGCCACATGTAGCCAATAGCTATAGGTGGGAGAGGATGAAACAGTATTTCCAAAATCTAGAATAGACAGATGGACGGATTTCAGATTTACGGGTTGTTTTCTTCAACGACTTTAGTTATGGCAATTTAGCTCTAAACCCAAAACAACTCAATATGGATGATCATGCCCAAGCACAAATGAATGCTTGCCTAACTTCTTCATGTTTGTCAGCACATTTTGCATGCAACTCAACTCGTTTGCACATATGATTAAATAATTAAATTTGTAAGCAGTTGCGCTCTGAAAGAAAGTATTTCTTTATGTATGATTTCTCTCCTAAAGTAGTGACAACTGAGGCCAGGCAAAATGATTAATGGCAAAATTGGCATCGTGCGTGCTCACAAAGACTTACAAATCTAAATACGACTTTTATTGGCGAAGCGTAGTTGAAAGTGCTATGTGCACTTGAATGTCACAGTTTCGGCACTCTGAAAATTATCCATTTCGCGAACCGGGTCGCGTGACTACACAATCAAAGTTTGTGATAGACGAATTTGCATCTAGTGTTCTTTTTCAGGATCCTGTTCGTAATATTACTCAAAGAAACAGTTCCTGAATCAAATGAAGGGCCTAGCTGAACGAACTAAAGTCACAAGTTTAAGCTTAATCGTTAGTGACGTTGTTAGAGCGCCCTTAAAAGAAGTGGATTGAAAGAGTATTTTCACCAGCCCTGCCAAATCGTGCTCTTTTGCAGATTGAACCTCGTTAAAAATAAACCTTTAAAAAATAGATTCTGAGTGAAAGCCTAGCTTGCCTTAAAACCCTCAGAGTCTAGAAAGAACTGGACAAAACATCCGAAGATTGAATGCATGATCGATGGTCGTATTCGTTAATTAAAATGGCGAGTTACTTACATTCCAAAGCAAAAAAATCTAAAGTCTGTGACTTCAAGTGCAACTAACTAAAGACATTCAAGTGTGCAACTAACTAACACCAACAACTAACAAAAGACTGGCGTAGGTCCGAGCTAGTGGGCATCTGAAAAAAATGCCAATCTCTCAAAATTCTCCAAAATGTCTAACACGATATTCATGGCCTTAATTGCAACAGGACTAAGAATTTGCTCTCATCCGGGTGCAGGGAGTCACCTGATCGCATCCTACCGAGGCCGGCTTGAACGATCACGTACTACCGAGACCGACTTGGACGATACATTCAAATGAGCTACCACCGAGGCTGTGATATGTAAGTATATAAGCGCAGAGAACCAGGGCCCTGATGCCATAATCACATCCAACTCTTCAGTGTGAGAGATCATAGGTTCTGTTTGGTTTGATTGAGCTTCGAACCCATGAGCCAGTGCGATTAGAGCTTCTTCTAGTGAAGCGAATTAAGGACCGGAGAGGGCTCATTATAGAACTCCACTCACCCAACCCTCTGCTGCTTCCATATTTTCCATATATTTAGGGTTACGTTATTAATTTGCATATGTACCGACATACCTAGCCTGAGTGACATTCGAGTCCGCATTGTGTCCGCATTTTTTACACTAGAAGTTGAAGTGCACTGCCATCCAGCTGAGTGTATAGCACAGGAAGGTCGACTTCGCTGAAATCATGAGCACTCGTGACTCCACCCGCGACGATCAATCGACCACAGTCATAGACAACAGTCCAGGGACACCCTCATCCACGGGCTCCGCCACAACTGACGACGCCCCATTCGTCTTCCACCCGAACATCCTCCAGTGCTTCATCTGCAGGGAGCCTCCCACGGATCCCATCTCCACCTCCTGCGGCGACGTCTTCTGTTGGCCCTGCATGCACCAGTTCCTCCAGGACGGACCCAAGCCATGCCCCGTTTGACGATACACCTTACGACGAGACCTCAACATCATTCCTCTCTACGGCGGGGGAGCCTCCACCAACGCGGGAACTAGCGCGAGCATCAGCACCACCAGCAAGGCTACCAGCGAGATTATCGATATCCCACCCCGTCCATGCAATCCGCTCTTGCTTGCTGCAAAGAAAACCAAAATGTTCCGTGCTGACGACTTCCTATGAGCGCTCGATCCACCACTTGTCGGCGTCTCTGGAGGCGGAAAGAGTGCGCGTGATGAGCCTGGATATCGATCGCATGGTCATGGAGTTGGAGGTGGTTGATTTGCAGTGCCGGCACACGGAGATGCGTCGTGCAGTGCATGATCGGGAGAGGATTTGGGGGAAGGAGCGAGACGAAGTGGTGCGAAGTGGGCGCAGAGTGAGGGCATTGGAGGAGCGGAATGGGAGGCTGGCTTGGCTGGCGGAGGAAGAGAGGAAGAGGGAGAAGCGCCATATTGAAAGAGGTAATCAGATCATGGCGGAGCTCATAGCGAGGCTGCAGCAAAGGCTGGAGGTGGCCGATCCACAGGGGTGGAGCACGTGATGGATCCGACTAAATTTCCAGGGAGTGACTGCTAAATGAGGACAAATGCACAGTGATTCTCCGAGTTTGCTGAAACCTTATACGCCATAGTTAGAAGTGAAGTTACAAATCTTCAATCTTCAACAAATTGATAGAATGAATGTGAAGAGGTCCACAAGGGAAGTAGCGAGTTCACCGAAAGGCAAATGCTTTCAAAATTTTTACATTATATTATATGTGAAATGGTAATATTAGTTCACTCTGTAATGAAGTGTGAAATAAACTAACACATAATTTATCAAGAGGCAAAATCTATTATCTTTCCAACATACTACTACATTTGTAATGATATTATGATTTCACCACTCGGTAGAGTTTGGAATTAGCTAACATACATTTCATTTAGTGGCAAAGCCTCTTACTTTTTCCATATAAGGTAAACTAGTCCACTGCAAAATGGGAGCAAGCCCATTATGGGCAAAATTGTAATGGTGGCATACATTCAACTTCTGATATGTACACGACCATTACCTTTTCACCCACAATGGGCGGCTTGCTCTCATTTTGCCCACAATGGGATAGTTTACTTTAGTAATACATGGTAAATGCACAATGATTTTTAAACTTCCACTCCTATAAAACTCTTCTCAACATTACTTCTTGTCTTTTTTACAAGCACATTTAATCAAAAACAAACAAACAAACAATCTTTGCAAATTTATACACCACTTTCCTTTGCATCTATTTGCTAGTGGCACTACACTACAAGAGAAAGAGTGTTTTAAGTGAGTTTTTAAAATTCTAGAAGGTCCTACATGTGTTTCTAGTAAAATTTGACTGAAAATCTCCTAGAAGGTCATTATTTATAATCTTATGTCCAGGACTATACTCAAAAACTCACTTAAAACATCCCTTTCTCTTGTAGTGACATGTAATATAAAGGATGCATGCTCTTCTTGAAGCTTTAAGTGCATATTTAGTACTTAAGCCCATCTTGCACATATCAATTAATACTCAAACTTAAATAGTAAAATGGGGGATTTTGTTAAAATGACAATATTATGTGTGCCATTTTGACAGCATGCCATTTTGACCATTTAGGAAGGGTATAGATTTCAAAACTGGTAGTCTGAACCATCTAAGACATGTATAGATTTTAGAATGGGCAGTTTGAACTGTAAAAGTGCCAAAGTTCTAGAATGGTGCCATTTTATTGAAATCTACCATTAAAACATTAAGGTGCTGAGGATGTACTACCACTAGAAAATGGGGCCAAGCCATAAGTAGAAGGACAAGAATTTTTTTTTAAAGAAAAAGTTATACACCTAAATGATTATTCATTGTTATGGTAATAATCATTGACCTTCACTTTAGCACAACACCAATTTTACTTGACTCTTCATCTAACAGCCATACTACTAGTATAGAGCGTAAACTTTACATAAAAGTGATAAAAAGAGTTAACATTGAAGAAATCAAAATAGATTGTATTGGCAAACACAAACGCCTTAATTAGCATCATATTCTCTACTTTTATCAATGCATCTCAAATGTATTATGCCATGAGCTCAAAAAAAAAATTTTAAAATGAGTGGAAACAAGGAAAGCTGCATGCAGGGTGAATGCAAGAAACACCTGTACTATTTGTTGCGTTCTGTCACACCTTAGTATTTGATTTTATTTTTGGCCATAACTTTTGTATTTTAGCTCCAAATGATTCGAAATTTACATAGAATCTACTCATAACTATTATATACTATACCTGATTTTTGAGGATTTAAAAAAAATAATTTACTATTTTTAAACAACCCCAAAAATTTCTCACAATGGCTGATTTAGGGTTTTTTAGCACTAATTGGAATCCAAAAAAACGAATTTTGAGCTGAAATTTGGAGAGGATGGTCTCTTAGTAGACTAATAGCTACTGTCCAAAGGAATTTTAAAAATACTTATTTTTATGTGGTGTAGAGGTCCACAAAGAGAGCTTCTTTCTACATTTTTTTTCAAAGATATAAAACAATATTTTGGTGATTTTTTTGGTCAAATCTCATCACCAAAAAGTCTTCTCAAATACTCAATTTTTATATATTTTTAAAAAAAAAAATTCTATTTTTCACAAATTAAAATGTTAGAAGTGGTATTTTTTTCACCGGACTTTTGGATATAGAATTCACATAGAATTCCGGTGAAGAAAATACCACTTCTAACATTTTAATTTGTAAAAAATAGAATTTTTTTTTTTAAAAATATATAAAAATTGAGTATTTGAGAAGACTTTTTGGTGATGAGATTTGACCAAAAAAATCACCAAAATATTGTTTTATATCTTTGAAAAAAAATGTAGAAAGAAGCTCTCTTTGTGGACCTCTACACCACATAAAAATAAGTATTTTTAAAATTCCTTTGGACAGTAGCTATTAGTCTACTAAGAGACCATCCTCTCCAAATTTCAGCTCAAAATTCGTTTTTTTGGATTCCAATTAGTGCTAAAAAACCCTAAATCAGCCATTGTGAGAAATTTTTGGGGTTGTTTAAAAATAGTAAATTATTTTTTTTAAATCCTCAAAAATCAGGTATAGTATATAATAGTTATGAGTAGATTCTATGTAAATTTCGAATCATTTGGAGCTAAAATACAAAAGTTATGACCAAAAATAAAATAAAATACTAAGGTGTGACATATCATATTAAGTGTTTCTTGCAATCACCCCACACAAGCATGTAGAATAAGAGAAAAGTAATATATGGGTGATTGCAAGAAACACCTATACTATTTGTTGCGTTTTCAAGAAAACTTGTGGTTTTTTTTAGAGTACTTTAAAATTAGAAAAATAATTTTAAAAAAATATAAAAAATATGGCCAATGTATATACCTTTAAGATGAAGATAACCACCAAAGGAAAAGCATAAAAAAATTCTTTAAGTGGGAGAACTAGAGAAGTGCTAAATTTCAAGAAAATAGACACTTGATGCTTTAATTAGTTAAAAATAGGGGAAAAAATTAAATAAATTAAATAAAAATTGGCCATTTGTAAAAACCTTATGGAGATGGTCATTAACGAAAAAATTCACCAAAATAATATTTTACATGTTCTAAAATGCAAGCAGAAAGAAGCTCACTTTGTGGACTTCCACACAATACAAAAATAACTATTTTTAGAATTCCTTCTCTGAAAAGCTATAAATCTATTAGAAGAACATTTCCACCAAATTTCAGCTCCAAATTCGTTTTTTTGGGTACTATATAGTACTAAAAACCCCTAAACTGGCAAGTGTGACATAAAATCCGGGGCTGTTTTTAAATAGTAAAATATTTTTTTAAATTACCAAAAAATTAGACAAAGTATATAATAGTTATGAGTACTTTCATTACAAATCTTGAGTCATTTGGATCCAAAACGAAGAAGTTATGCTCAAAAAACAAATCAGGCGGCTACGTGTGACAAAAATAGTACTAAGTGTTTCTTGCAATCATCCATATTTTAGAAGTACTAAACCAAAGATGACTACGCACATAGTTGCATTCTGGTAGCTTCTATTCCTCCAAACTTTCACAAGATATTTCACATAGAAATTTTTCACACTAGTTATGATATCCATATGAGTAGCCAACTCTTCGACATTGCTGCTTTCTATTGCTAATACTCTCCTTGGGCTTCTCAACAAGTCAATAGTGCTACTTCTTTCCATTTTGCTATCTTTTAGAATTTGCAAAATTTTGCTTTAGATTACCAATACCGTCCCTTTCAAAGTTCTTGCTCTAGTATTCATCTTCAAAATCTTTCCTTTTGTAAATATCCTTAAGTCCTACATGCTTACTTCCATAGTAATCTCACCAATACTATCTTTCAATATCAAAATGTATTCTTTCTTGTGCCTCCAATTATATTGATATAACAACTTTAAACAAAGTGGTTATCCAATCATTGAGGTTAATAAATTTAATGTTTGAATTTCTTTGCTTTGCTTTGTAAACCATTCATGTTTTGTGATGAGGAATGAAGAGAGCACTCTATATATACTTATGGGGTGGTAGGAGGTTAAGCAAACAATGTGGGATATGTAAATTAGAATGAATAGGAGCTCAACTGCTCATAATTTAGTAAAAAGTAGGCATTGTATTAAAAGTAGAAGTTTAGACCTCATTTAGGAACAGTAGAATAATTTTTTTCAAAAAACTTTGAACTAGAAGAAGTTGGGAAACTTAAATAAAGTTTTATCTACAAAAGTTCGTTTGAGATTTCAATCCTCCAATCAAAATTTATGGACAAATTTCAAAGAGGGGTTGGAAGGGAATTTTTTTTTACATTTTCAAACATCTTCTTTGGAATTGTCCATAAATTTTGATTGGAGTATCAAAATCCCAAATTTTTTTAATTCAAAGTTTTTCTAATTTTTTTATTATACTGTGCCTAAATGAGGTTTGAAATTCTACTTCAAATACAAATTTCCTACTTTTGACTTAACTATGAGTGGTTGAAAAACTACAAATTTATTCTTATAATTTATATATCTCACATGGGTTGTTCTACCTTCTACCACCTCATGTATATATAAAGAGCTTCATTTTCTCACATGAAAATTGAAAATAAGTTATTGCTAGCTAGCCACAATGCCACATGGTATATTGCATTGGTAAGTTACTCAATGGGTTCTAGCTTGGGGTTTCTTGGAAACCAATTTTTTTTTAAATTATTATTTATTGATTTGTAAGTTTAGTCCTAGAATTAGCAAAAGAAAATGGAGCACATTAGAAATGTATTGCCACTATCCCGGTACTGAACCTTAAGTTAATGATATATGGATGAACTTGGTGGATGAGGACTCCAAAGAGGAAAAGGCAGTCTCTTTGAATGCTACTGAATGTTATGAATACCGCCAATCTGAAGTAAATTTTGTAAAAGTGCCAATTTCTTGGAAAAAAATGCCATAATTCTAACAAATGTACAATATGGCCATTATTCGGTGTAGATAGGAGGTTTTGGTTGGGGAATTGAAACTGCGCCAAATTCTCTAAACCCGTCATTTTATCAAATTCGAAGCTTCTAAAAAGCTGGCAAACCCAAGTTTAAAAATAATATCATCTGTCGTGGCTGAATACGGATTGATGACAAATTCCAGAAACTAGGCGTCATGCACAAAACAAAAAACACGATTACTGAGCTTCAAGGATCCAAAATATGTTCCACGAAAGACGATTGCAAACAAAGAGGATCACATGCCGCCGACGATAGAAACCAGTGAGTCGGGAAGACAGCCTTTCTGTTGATTACATCTAATAACAAGGTCATGCATAATTCCATTAAATTAGAGGTATTCCAGGAGTCTTAATTGACATTAGTTTGTTGCTCTGATAGACGATAATTATGCAAATTGCATTTCATTCACAGCATTGGTCACTGTTAAGATAAAATTTCCAACCCCATCCGGCTCCTCCCTTCTTCGCTTGTAACTCATTTCCTTTCCTTTCTTGAAGGTTCCACTAAACCATTTTATTGAATTTGCGTCCATTTAACGAAATTGTGGCCAGGCCTCAATGCACTGAGGCTAGCCCGGCAGCTTGAAATTAGAGGCTGATACCAAACTCACGTACTACCGAGGCTTCGCATGAAAGTACAGACTGAATTCCAAGAGATCCCCACTCCCGAGTCTAATGTTTAATCTCACTACCGAGGCTAGCACCACCAAGTCTATATAAGCACAAGGTCAGGGCCTTCAAACTTCAATTCTTGCCATACATTGCACATGCATCTGAGATATATTTGAATACACATTGCACAGGGAGCTTTTTTATTTTCTTCCCTGAGCCTCGCGGAAGAACTGCCAACGTTTCTCCGTGTCTCCGTCAAGTGGTGAAGCCCGTCTACTTTATTTTGGCTTCTCTGCCCGTTTCAAGCTTCTCGATTTGTCCGAACGGTCCTGACTGACTACCCAGGAGAGCGAGGCGGCGTGGGACGTTTGATGCCACGGTGGGGACAAGGGATTGGAATTTGCTTTTTGCTGCTTTCGGGGTTTCCTAGTAGCCAGGTGTCATGCAAGAATCTAAGTTTCATATTTGAAGCACAAGTAACACTGGTAACTGGTTCACCAAATTCCAATTTGCTCGAGAACATATATTCTTTGTAGTTCCTTTTATCTTTGGTTTCATACATTAGAGAAAATCTGGGCCCTCCGGAGGGCTGCTCCACACTGCTCCACAGCCCTCCGAGGGACCCTGAAATTTCTTTTTTTTTTCCAAAAAAAATAGTTTTTCCCCTATTTCCGCGCAGCAGTTTCTACTGCGACAGTGGCGCAGGAAACGAAAACTACGAGTAAAATTTTTTATTTTTTATTTTTTTTTATTTTCTATTTTTTTTATTTTTTTTTAATCTTAAAAAAATTATTAAAAAAATTTAAAAAAAGTTTTAAGAAAAAAAAAAAAATAATAATCGCGAAAGCTGACTGTTCACCGCAGCAGTCAGCTTGGTGTGACAGACCAAGATTTTAATAGCTTGGTTTGTCACATTCTAGCAGCCCTCTAAAGGGTTCAGTTTTTTTCTAATGAGATTACATAAGGATTGGCAAATGAAATTAAGGTTTTTAAATTTCAGTGCTACATTAGTTCAAAATTCATGTTCACAGTGCAAGGAGTCTTTATATTAATCTCATTTTCTTACAAGCAATTTGATTACAAGCAGAATATTGTCATTTTTTGAGTAAATCTTGTTGGAATCTATAACTTAAATTAGGTGTTTTTTTTATTTTAAAATTATTATTTTGTTTGATACGTGGAGATCTAATAAACCGAAAGGAGTCCTATAGCGTTCTTGGAACCGCTACAAAGCTCTTAGCAAGGATGGGTGCACGGACTTTGTTTTGTGGCGTTTGGACCTTCTATGCGAAAAAAATTGAATTTCAAAGTTTTTCTGAATTCGGAAATTTAATTAAATTATCTTTCACTTCAAAAAATTTGTAAGTTTCACATAGGGTGTCCAAACGCCACAAACTAGAAAGCCCTTGCATTCCTTCATGCATGAAACTTTCTATTCATGCTAATTTCGTGGCGTTTGGACCTACGGTGTGAAAGTTATGGATTTTATAAATTAGAAAATAGAATTAAATTATCTCATATTTTGAAAAAAAATAACTTTTACATAACATGGCCAAATGCCATGAAACAAAGCCCTTTGTGCATAGACCTCTAATGCAAAAGTTATTGAATTTGAAAATTTTGTAAACTATTTAGAAATTTAGAAATTATTTTTATTTTTATTTTAGCTATGGCAACGCACAAGGTTCACTAGTGGATTTGAAATGAAGTTATCTCGGTAAGGTGATTTTTTGCAATTTCAGTGTTCTAACACCTACAAATAGTATATGATTCATCAGTAATTTAACTAACTGAAAAAATAATTTGATATTCATATATATACATGAGTTTTAGAGGTAAAATTCTACAATACACGTTTTAGATGAAAAGATCATTTCATATATGAATGTACTTTTTGTCACTATAACTTCTAGTACAGTGTACATTTTACCTTAAAATGACAACACTTCTAGTAGTAACTTCTTTTTTGTTATGACTTTTATATTTATAAGTGAAAACTTTTACTTTAATATGGACTACATATATATGGAAGAAAAATAGTAATGAAAGTTGTATATAGTCTTCCTCACTCCTGGTTCCATGTATATATAGATGTTTGTTATACTATTAGGGTGACGAAACATATCAATTTTTATTGCTGCATTCAGGAAGTCAAATCAAAACTTTGCATCAGTTATTCCAATAAGTGAGGGAACATACATTCATTTTGGAATTGGTTTCTTGTATCGTCCAAAGAAGATTATTCTAAATTTAATATTCTATGGATTCTTTCTAAGTTCAATATTGACCGTGTGCTTTTAATTTATAAAATTTCATTTTCTATTATTCTTTTACAAAAATTAAACAAATGTTGTAGTAGTCAAATACTAATAATTGTGTCTTGAATTTGTACAGATTAATTGCACGTATTGAAGCGCTTTTATACCGTAGTATTAAGTCCAAGCTGATATTAGCTTTTGTTAGTACGCCGTAGAGGATCGATATATCACTTGTAATGGAAGGAAACAATACTTCCAAATCCACTACCAAATCAGACCAGCATTCCAATGTGTGGGAGTGCCACATCTGCATGCAACTCCCAACTGATCCAGTTGCAACCCCATGCGGTCACATCTTCTGCTGGCCATGCATTTACCAGTGGCTCCGAAACGGACCCCAGCCATGCCCCATCTGCAGAACCCACTTGAATAAAGACAGGAACATGCTTCCTCTTTACGGCGGTGGAGCTCGTGCTGCAGGACCAACTCACGGCAACGGCAACAACGGTGACGGAAATAGCAATGGCGACGGCAACAACGGTGGCGGTGGCGGTGACGGCAATACCGGCGACGGCAGTACTGCCGTTGAAACTGCAGTTTTAGACCATGATGTTATCCCACCTCGCCCTCGCAATGCTCTGTTGTTTGGTGCTGGGGCCACTGCTGCACGCTTAGAAGGTTCTGAATCAGCTCATGAGGCAGAAGATTCTCAGCTTAGTTTA
Organism: Pseudisothecium myosuroides; assembly: GCA_951799445.1. Lineage (NCBI taxonomy): Eukaryota > Viridiplantae > Streptophyta > Bryopsida > Hypnales > Lembophyllaceae > Pseudisothecium > Pseudisothecium myosuroides. Next base: position 5,605,968 of record OX637289.1, on the reverse strand, counting down.
AGAGACCTAGTGCTTCATGAGAGAGACCTGCAGGAGAGAGTGGCTTTGGAGCTCCGTGTGAACGATTTGGAGCAAAGGAACTGTGACTTGATGCTCGAAGCTCAGGAGGGTATTGTGCAGCATTTGCGAGAGACCATCAAACGGGTTCAACGCATTGGTCGATTGCTGAGGGCAAAAAGTTCGAAAGGATCAGATGCTTTGTCGAACAAATGATTGACCTGCTACCACCGGGGTGGAGCGATGAAATATGATGATCTTACTTGTATTTCGGCCTGTAGCTTGGAATAATCGAGTCATTTGCAATAGAGAAGCTTAGTCTTAAATGATTAAGCACGCACGGCGTAAAGGATTTGATAGAGGGCGATATAGCCACTTACACCAGCTGGTAAACATGGGCATCTCCTTCCAAAGCGAAGATTGCAAAGATTGTTAAGATTGCAAAGACTGCAGTATCTGGTTGATGGAGGCATTTACACTTATTCATACTCGCTTCTGAGTGAGTACAGACCAGAATCTGCTCATATAGCATTCCTGAACTTTAGCCTATATGTAAGGGAGACATTTTTATAGTGAGTTTAAGGCAAGTACTACGATATTTTGTGTATGCAAAGTTACCTTAGTGAGCTTAGGAAAAGGTGATATAGGAGTCTAAAAAAATGTCTTTTCAAAGAATGTTCTATTGTATGGTTTACTACTATGTCACATGGCCATGATACAAGGTTATGCCAGACAAAATTGTAGTCTAGAAATACTTCTACAGAGTAGATCGCTCATGAATATATAAATGAAAAATAGTAAAAATGTTTGTTCATCAAGTGACTTTGATTCACTTGTAAGTATGTGTAAACTTCCTATACAACCCTCTTTTATGCTTGAGGCCCTCTTTTACACTTAGACTAAGTGAGAAGAGGTCATAGAAGTGCTCAATTTGTTGTTTTTAATCTTTTGAGATCAAGCTGACTACAAGGTGATTGCATGAAACACTTGTACTATTTTTTGTCACATGTTGCATGTTGATTAGGTTTTTGGTCATGAATTTTGCATTTTGACTCCAAATGACTCAAAATTCATAGACGAGGTACTTATGACTATTACACACCTTATATAATTTTTTGGAATTTTTAAATTTTTTTTTATTATTTAATAATAGCCCCCAATATTTTGTCACAAATGCCAATTTGGAGGTTCTTAGTACTATTTAGTACCCATAAAAACGAATTTGCAGCTGAAATTTAGTAGAGACAGTCTTCTAGTAGACTTGTAGCTATTGTCCAAAGGAATTCTAAAAATACTTAATTTTATATGTGGTGTAGAATTCCCAAAGTGAGCCTCTTTCTACTTGCATTTCAAAACATGTAAAAAATTATTTTGGTGGGTTTTTTGGTGAATGACCATCTCTATAGAGTTGCTGAAAATGGCCAATTTTTATTTTTTTTATTTAAGTTTTTTCCTATTTTCTACTAATTAAAACATCAAAGTATGTATTTTCTAGCGATTTGGCACTTTTCTAGTTCTCCTACTTAGAGAATTTTTCTATACATTTCCTTTGGTGGTTACCTTCATCTTAAAGGTTTATACATAATTAGTCATATTTTTTAAATTTTTTAGAAATTATTTTTCTATTTTTAAAGTACTCTAGAAAAAATCATGAATACCGCTGAAAACGCAACAAAATCGACAGGTGGGTGAATTATGCAACATTAGTGAAAATTCCAAGCCTTAGGAGGGCTGCTCCACAATCCTCCGAAGTGCCCTGAAATTTGTTTGTTTTTTTTGCTGAAAAATTTGTTTTTCTCCTATTCCCTCCCACCTAAAATTGCAGTAGCAATGACGTAGGAATCAAGTTTTACGAGTTTAAAAAAAAAAAAAAAAAAAAATTCGCGAGAATTGACTGTTTGGCGAGCAGTCAGCTAAGCTGACTGCTCACTACAACAGTTTTCAAGAGTGATAAACTAAGCTTTTTAATAGCTTGGTTTGTCACTTCAAAGCAGCCCTCCGGAGGGCTGAAAATTTCTCTAATGAAAAACACATGTATTATTTTGCGTCACACCTTGCATTTTGATTAGTTTTTTGGCCATAACTTTTGCGTTTTGGCTCCAAATGACTCAAGGTTTATAAGTAAGATGCTCATGACTATTATATACCTTGCTTAATTTTTTTGTAATTTTCAAAAATAGTTTATTGTCCAAAAATAGCCCCCAATTATATGTCACACTTGCCAATTTAGAGGTTTTCAATACTTTTTAGTATCCAAAAAAACAAATTTTGAACTGAAATTTGGAGGGCGTGGTCTTCTAGTAGACTTGTAGCTATGCAAGGAAGGAATTCTAAAAATAGTTAATTGTATGTGGTGTGGAAGTCCACAAAGTGCGCTTCTTATTGCTTATATTTTGAAACATATAAAATATCATTTTGGAGTTTTTTTGGGTGAATGACCATCTCCATAGAGTTGTTACAAATGGACAATTTTCATTTTATGTATTTAATTTTGTTTCCTATTTTTAACTAATTTATACATCAATGTAGCCATTTATTGAGATTTGGTACTTTTTTAGTTCTCTAGCTTAAAGAATTTTTCTATGCATTTTCTTTGGTGGTTACCTTTGTCTTAAAGGTGTATACATTAGCCATATTTTTTTTGTTTTTTAAAATTATTTTTCTAATTTTATAGTACTCCAAAAGAAAAATCATGAGTACTCTAAAAACGCAATAAAATCGGCAGGTGTTTCTTGCATTCACCTAGGTGTTTTGTGCAATCACCCTACAATTCTTGTACACTTGTACACTTTTGTCCTTTGTAGTAAAAATATGTTTTCCACATCATTCGCTTCCTTGGACTTAAAATTTTGAAAGTAAAGTTTCATTTCTTGCTCTGCCAATTTTGAAAGCTCTCTTTGGTTGAAACTTGCTTTGGGGTCATTCCAAGAAAGAGTGGCCCAAGCACAAATGAGTACTTATCTCTCATGTTTGTTAGAACATTTTGCATGCAACTCAACTTGTTTGTACATATGATAAATAATTACATTTGAAAGCAATTGCGCTCTAAAAGAAAGGATTCATTTGTGTATGATTCTTTCCTAGTGACAACTGAGACCTGGCAAAATGATTCATGACAAAATTGGCATTCAGAAAGACTTACAAATCTAAAATCGATTTTTATCGGCAAATCCTAGTTGAAAGTGCTATGTGCACTTGAATTGCAAGCCTCGGCACTCAGAAAATTTTCATTTTTGTGAATGTGACCATACAATAAAGTTTGTAGTAAACGAATATGCATCTAGTATATGGGCAATTTCATTAAAATGGCGATATTATTTTTAAATGGCATGAAAACGGTTCCGAACGGCCGTTCTAAATCTCTACCTATCTTAGATGGTTTAGAACGCCCATTCTAAAATCTATACCGGTCCTACATGGTGAAAATGGCACACCTTCAAAGTGGCACTTGGAATACTGCCATTTTAATGAATTTGCCCATGTGTTCTTTTTCAGGATCCTGTTTGTAATATTACTGGAAGAAACAGCTCCAGAATCAATCAAATGAAGGGCGTTGTTGATTGCTGAATGCACGTACTAAAGTCACAAGTTTAAGCTCAATCGTTTGCAACGTTGTTACAACGCTGTTAAAAGAAGTGAATTGAAAGAGTACTTTTGGTTGATTCATTTGGCTGATTGATTGATCAGGCGAAATCTTTTGCAAATTGAACCTCGAGGTGATTGCATGAAACACTTGTACTATTTTCTGTCACACGTTGCATGTTGATTAGTTTTTTGGCCATAACTTTTGCATTTTGAGTCAAAATGACTCAAAATTTGTAGACAAGGTACTTACGACTATTATACACCTTGTCTAATTTTTTGGAATTTTTAAAAAAAAATTTACTATTTAATAATAGCTCCTGATATTTTGTCACGAATGCTAATATGGGGGGTTTTAGTACTATTTAGTACCCATGAAAACAAATTTGGAGCTGAAATTTGATAGAGATGGTCTTCTAATAGACTTGTAGCTATTGTCCAAAGGAATTCTAAAAATACTTAATTTTATGTAGTGTAGAAGTCTCCAAAGTGAGCCTCTTTCTACTTGCATTTCAAAACATGTAAAAAATTATTTTGGTGGGTTTTTTGGTGAATGACCATCTCCATAGAGTATTAGAGTTGCTAAAAATGACCAATTTTTTATATTTTATATTTAAGTTTTTTCCTATTTTCTACTATTTAAAACATCAAAGTATGTATTTTCTAGCAATTTGGCACTTTTCTAGTTCTCCTACTTAGAGAATTTTTCTATGCATTTCCTTTGGTGGTTATCTTCATTTTAAAGGTGTATACATTATTCATATATTTTTTTTAAATTAGAAATTATTTTTCTATTTTTAAAGTACTCCAGAAAAAAAATCATGAGTACTATTGAAAACGCAACAAAATCGACAGGTGTTTCGTGCAATCCCTCGTTAGAAATAAACCTTAAAAAAAAAAGATTCTGAGTGAAATGGCGCTTAGCTTGTTTTAAAACCCTCATAGTCCAGAAATTGAAAGAACTGGACAGAATATCCGAAGATTGAATGCATGATGGTCATATTCGTTAAAATTAATGGCGAGTTACATTCCAAAGCAACAGAAATCTAACTGTGACATTTAAGTGTGCATATAACTTAGCAGTAACAACTAACAAAAGACTGGCATAGGTCCGAGCTAGCAATCAGATGGGCATCTGGAAAAGGTCATTTTCTCAAAATCCTCCAAAATGTCAAACACGATATTCAGGGCCTGAATTGCAACAGGACTAAGAATTTGCTCTCGTCCCGGTGCAGGGTGTCACCCAATCGCATCCTACCGAGGCCGGCTTGAACGATCACGTACTACCGAGACCGACTTGGACGATCCAACCAGAAACATTCACATGAGCTACCACGTACCGAGGCTTTGATATGTAAGTATATAAGCGCAGAGAACCAGGGCCCTGATGCCATAGTCACATTCAACTCTTCATGTGAGAAATCAGAGGTTCGGTTTGGTTAGATTGAGCTTCAAACCCATGAGCCAGGGCGATTACAGCTTCTTCACTCACCCTGGAACCCTCTGCTGCTTTCCATGTTTTCCATATATTTAGGGTTACGTGATAGGTTTGCATACGTACCGACATACCTGAGTGACATTCGAATCCGCATTGTGTCCGCATTTTGTACACTTGAAGTGCACTGTCGCGTGCCATCCAGCTGAGTACATAGCACAGGAAGATCGACGTTCGTACTTCGCTGAAATCATGAGCACTCGTGACTCCACCCAAGACGATCAATCGACCATCGCCATGGACCACAGCCCAGGGACACCCTCATCCACGGGCTCCGCCACAACTGACGGCGCTCCATTCGCCTTCCACCCAAGCATCCTCCAGTGCTTCATCTGCAGGGAGCCTCCCACGGATCCCATCTCCACCTCCTGCGGCGACGTCTTCTGTTGGCCCTGCATGCACCAGTTGCTCCAAGACGGACCCAAGCCATGCCCCGTTTGCGGATACACCTTACGACGAGACCTCAACATCATTCCTCTCTACGGCGGGGGAGCCTCCACCAACGCGGGAACCAGCGCGAGCATCAACACCACCACCGAGGCTACCAGCGAGATTATCGATATCCCACCCCGTCCACGCAATCCGCTCTTACTTACTGCATCCCCAACCCCAAGTTCCGTGCTGACGACTTCCTACGAGCGCTCGATCCACCACTTGTCGGAGTCTCTGGAGGCGGAAAGAGTGCGCGTGATGAGCCTGGACATCGATCGCATGGACATGGAGTTGGAGGTGGTTGATTTGCAGTGCCGGCACACGGAGTTGCGTCGTGCAGTGCATGATCGGGAGAGGATTTTGGGGAAGGAGCGAGACGAAGTGGTGCGAAGTGGGCGCAGAGTGAAGGCGTTGGAGGAGCGGAATGGGAGGCTGGCTTGGCAGGCGGAGGAAGAGAGGAAGAGGGAGAAGCGCCATATTGAAAGAAGTAATCAGATGGCGGAGCTCATAGCGAGGCTGCAGCAAAGGCTGGAGGTGGCTGATCGACATCTGCCACAGGGGTGAAGCATGTGAACTGAGGTGGCTTCTGATGGATCGGACTACAATTCCATATTAGGGGAGTCACAGCTAGCTAGATATGAGGACAGATGAACAGTAATTCTCCGAGTTTGCTTGAAACCTTACACGCCATAACTTATAGTTAGAAGTGAAGTTACAACAAATTGATAGAATGAATGTGAAGAGGTCCACAAGGAAAGTAGCAAATTCATCAAAAGCCAAAGTTCTTTTCACATTTTTTACATTATATTATATGTGATATGGTAAAGTGTGAAATAAACTAACACATAATTCATCAAGAGGCAAAATCTATTATCTTTCGGACATGCTACTACATTTGATAATATGATTTCATCATTTGGTAAATTTTGGAATTAGCCAACACACCGAATAAAAAAGAAGTAAAAAAGATATAGACCCAATTGATTATTATGGTAATAATTATTGACCTTCATTGTAGCACAACACCAATTTTGTTTGACTCTTCACTCTTCATCTAACAATTATACTACTAGTATAGAACGGAAACTTTATATTAAATTGATAAAAGGAATTTAAAATGATGAAATCAAAATAGATTGTATTATAAGCAAACACAACCACCTTAACCCCAAAATGACCTTGGAATTTCTTGAGCTTCTAGGAATTTGCTCTAAATTAAACAAAAAGACAACATTTTGATAAGATGTTTCAATTTTTTTTGAATTGTAACTGTATAAAATCAAACTAGACATGTTAGAGAATACATTAGAAAAGAAAACACAACAATATCTCTTACAGATTGAAAGATTATAATGTTTGATCATGAAGTCATTAAAACTGTGAAAGTGATTTGAAGTCTTTCAATCCTCTTTCACATGTCAAATCTAAAAAGTTGGTCACCAAGGAAATATGAGGTTAAAGGGCCTAACATGCATAACCCCAATTAATTTATGACTTCTCAAAATTTGCTCTACAGTTTTTTTAAATGAATTTCTAATGTGATTTTTTCTCAGAGATCTAGTGTATTTGAGGCACATTCCCAAGAGCCCTCAATACTACAAAAGTCAAGATGGCAATGGATACCCGTGCACAAAATCTTGAATAGAAAAATCGCATTTGCACATTTTCAAAATCAAATTTTTTAAGCTAAAACTAAACTACAAAAAGAATTTAAAAAATATATAAACTACTAAAAATAATAATTTGTTAAGGTTTTATTTAACTTCAAAAATTGGTCAAGGACACATTTTATCCTCAGGGTCATTTTGGGGTTAGCCCCGAAAGTTACATGACTATATTTTCACCGAAAACACTCAAAAATTGCCATTTTTAGTACAAATTGAAAAAAAACTTTTTTGAAACATGTAACCGTAGGATCTTATAGTAAACTAGTTTTAGAAGATGTGGAAAAAATTTCAGAATTTTCCACCATGCGGATTGGAAGATATTAGCATTTGAATTGGCAAAAATATTTTTTTTGTCCTTGCGAAAAACAATGCAGCTGTCCTTCACAAGGTCAAATTTATACAAAAAAAAATCCAAAATGGTGGTGACTCTTTGAAATCATTTTCCTAAACAAGTTGGCTACATGCTTAAAAGATTTCAAATCATTTGGAATTGTACAACATATACAAATAAAATATTAAGTAAAAAGAAGTAGAGAATGATCCAAATACTAAATTGTTAAGAATTTAATTATGGAATTGAAAAATGTCAATCCCAATGGTTGCAATGTTTTAATAAACAATCTTCATCATATGAATTTTTTTTTCAAAAAATATTAAAAATTGAGTTAAATAAACAACTTCAAAGTTTATTTCAGAGTTGAAAATCCATAACTACTCGTAAACTAAAAACCCTCATAACTTTTGACTCATTGGTTGAAATGGAATGATTCAAAGCTTTTCACGTATATATAACTCTAGAAAACCAATTTCAAATTTTTATTTTTGAAAAAACTGATTTTTTCTGATCTGCCCGGACTACCCAGTTACGAAAAAAAGTAACATATTTGGCCATAACTTTTGACTCCTATTTCCAAATGTCATGAAATTTAGTGCATATGAAAGATATTCCTTGTACCCACCTTCTATTAAAATTTCAGCTTAAAATATGGAAATCTCTACTCACATGTACTTGCCCAAAATTTCTATACAACCAAAAAACGCATGCCATTCCTTTAGGGGTTAATTAGCATCATACTCTCTACTTTTGTCTATGCTATGGTCTGGTATGAGTCCCCCAAAAGATTGTAGCCATGTAACTTTTAGGCACTTTGGTGCTTGGCTCAATATGTTACTAAGCAAAGGTTTGCCTTTTTCCCAATTTTTTTTCCATATGCAATATATGTCACTCTTTGGCTTCACAAATAATGATCTTGTTTTGAAATTAGAACCCATTAAGTTCTTTGGATGTGTCCTTTTGTTAAGAAATCAAAGCTGTAATCTACTCTTCCAAATGCAATGAAAGGAATAAAAAAAATTAGTAGTTTTTATTATTTTGAACTCAAAATTGGAAATTGGAGGTTGGATTCAATAATGTTGTAGGTACATGTTTCTACAATTTCTATGGTGAAATTTGATTTTTTACAACAATTGTATAATTTTAAAAGTCCAATTGTAAACTAAAATTTAACCAAATCTAAAAGCACTATAAATTTGATCATTTCAAAGGGTTTTTTTGCATGAGTTGAATGCTAGGACTCTATCCCCATGCTTGTTGCCCAAAACATACAAACTTTGTAATAAATTGTGTTCTATTGTAATTGCAAGTTGATTGTCCTAAAAGGAATTTGTAAAAGTCCTTTGCACCCAGAATAAGATCCCACATCACCATAACGGTGTAAACAAGCCATGGAGGTTCACTTGGCGTCAAGTACAAGCAGAAGGCTGCAATCATTTACGGGAGTGGAAATGCAGCGACATGGACGTTTGTATAGTATGGGCTCCATTGATCAATCTCAATATTGCCACGTTGTTGCGCAACTGTCAAGAATACTCATGAAGCTCATGAGCGTCTAGGATTCCAAAAAGTTAACCAATTGGTTTCTTCTTTGCGCTAGTGGACCATCACCCAAGAAGTTGCTTGCAAGCTTGGATTCATTGTATTAAGCAATTGGAAGTAACTAGCTTTTGAGAAAATTAGGCAATCTCCTGAATTTGCTTGAATGTAAGCCGTAGAGCTCTTTCTTTAGTTTCTATAATTTCTTCAAAATGATTTCACGATTTTTTTAACTCTTGAATTGTTGGAGAAGTTTAGAGTTTCTACAAATGGGAATGCAAAGATATTGAGCTATTAATTAAGCAAGAATATGTGCAATAGATGTTTTATAATTTAAGATTTTTAAAATTGGAGCTCCTGGTTCTCTTATTCATTGTTGTCACATTGGACAGACCGTATGTTTGAATTGATCAATTTGTCCACTTGTCCGAGACGTACGGTGACTTTTATCTGTCCAATGTGATTACTTTAAGGTAGTTACATTGTGTGTCCGGTTCGTTCAAACTATCCAATATATCCACTAGTCTCGGACGTTCGGTAATCCTAAGTTACCCGATGTGTAAACAATGATCTGATTCATGACATGAAGTTGGTCTTGTCCGAGTACTGCAACTCGGTATTGGACACATGAACTAGTTAATGAACTCTTAAAAGTTGATAAACTGGTCACTGTTTAGCTGCTAATTTGGACATCTCTCACCTTCTGCCCTAGCAAATATACCATCGCTCCACAAAAAAATTAGGGTTTTGCATTTGTTGAATTTTGGTGACATGTTCCCATGCACATGAAGGAATCTTGGCCATCAATGTCCACCATTCTGATTGGATGACTAAACAATTGTCTCTCTCCTCTAGCTCCCCATCATTCTTGCATGAGTCGATTTTATTGAAGGTTCTTGCAAAGTTTGCTCTACTTAAGAACTAGTTGTAGAATTGTAGTGCATGCGTCCAAAAATCCTAGTATAGGAGAGATGACTCCAAAATGCCTTCAAGTTAGAATGGAACAAATGTATGAAGGTAAGGGAGAAAGTGAGGAGGTTCAGAGTACGAGAGTAGGCTTGATTACAAGCAACTAGGTCTGCCACAGTCTCTGTGGGGCATTCTAAATTTTAAGATAGTTTTTGCTTAGAAAAGACGGCATTAATGCACGCTAAGGAACTTGCATAAAAATTGAATGAGCTTACAGGTGGTTCTGGTATTGAGTACCAAAAATCAATGTTGAGCAAGTTCTTAAGTTAGCCAATTATTCAACCAGTTCTTCCAAATTTTGTAGCTAAGCAAGCCAAGTTAAAGCAAAGTTGTGTGGTCTGTAATGGTCTTAGAGATGCATGGTCAAGCTTAAATATGGAGTTGGAAAGGACAAGTATCCAACAAGAAATGTCATTGAAACGGAATTTTTTCTGTGGACAATGAAAAACGCTTTCAAGTTGCAGCTTCTTGCATCGTCATAAATAAGCAGACGCTTTGGCGAGCCAATTTACGGAGGTAGAGGCTGGACAAAGGAATACGCGAGGAAGTGGGCAAAAAATGACCGTAGAAAGTAGAGGGATGCTTTGGAGTAGTTTGTGATTGACATTGTAGTAACTTGGTGGATAAAAGAAACAAGGAATAGTCCTTGCAAGAAGGACGTTTGGAGAAAACAAATTGGGGTGAGAAAGTACATCTTCCATGCAACACATTGGCTCAAAGAAAGTCAGGTGAATATCTTGTCTTCTTAAAACCTGTGTAGTGATCCATTTAGATTTTGAAGACCTAAAGGATCATGGACTCAATCCTTTGAGAGTGTAGATTTTTTTCCTTGATCATGGATTTAGGCACTTGGACCATTTCTAGTTATGTCTATGCCTTCTGTAATCATTTCCTATTTTAGTTTGCATAGATTCACAATATCTAGACTTTCTTTTTGTAAGTTAAACAGTTACTTATGTCTAGACCATGATTCTGTGAATTAAAAACCTGGAATATTGATGGCCTCAGGAATAAGCTTTAGAAAGCAAGGACCTAAAGTTTTAGCCTTAAGAATAAGAACTACAGTCCTGTTTGTTCTTGAAGTTTATTCCTGAGGATGAGTGAACGGTGATTCCATGAATATGAACCACGGATTTGAAGTTTTAACTTCATGAATAAGCTTCAGAAATAAGGATTTGGATTAAATGTTTATTTAGAATCATGGACTCTAAGAACTTAGGGCTCATGATCACAGACTCCAAAAACTCAAGGTTCATGATCATGGACTCCAGGTACTTAGGGCTCATGGAGTTTGGTATTCTTCAGAGTCCAATTTCCTTTCCTCGATTCCTTATTTTTGTATTGTTGTAAGAGTCATATGTCTTGTACATCCTAAAGCCTTTGATGCCATTTAGTGAGCAAAGCTTAATTATACAGTGTTTTGAATCTTGCAACTCAATTTCTACACTAGGTTTAAAGGAATTCACAACAATATCAAGGTCTTTTTTGTCTCATTCAAGAGGCTCAAACCCTATTTTGTGAAGCAACTTTAAGACTTCAATTTGTATTGTTGTAGACACCATCAAAAGATGGCAGAGATCACAATTAGCTTCAATAATATGAGGGCCAAGCAGTTTCACTTGGAATTGAGTACTAATTCTTATTCTTATAAGTATAACAGACTATGTTCTAATCCACCCAATGAAATTGCCATAGAAGAAGCTATGAATTGCAAGAGTATTCACTACACGTACAAACATGCTATAGATCTCTGGGAGTTTTTTTTGTATCCAAAGCCAGCTGGCTCTGAATGGCACTCATTAGACAGCATTAAGCGTAGATGTCACAAGGGCAGAATTGAAAGAATTCATCTTTGTGAAAGGGAGCTGGATCTTGACAACTCTTATCTCTTAGCGTGGCAAAGATTTGAGATATCTATCAGAAACTTGTGTTTTAGGTGACGTTAGCATAATTTTAGGAAACGGATTTTAGTGGACGTCCGAGAAAACAACTTGTGTTTTTATGTCAATAATAATGTCCCATGTAACATCTAGATGTTATATAGGACATTATTATTGACATAAAAACACAAGTTGTTTTCTCGGACGTCCACTAAAGTCCGTTTCCTAAAATTATGCTAACGGCACCTAAAACGCAAGTTTCTTATAGTGGATGGTATATGTTGGGAAGACTAAGATGGGAGCTCCTAAAAAGACAATTTGTCTAGAGCACAAACTAACCACTGCTAGATTCTTCATTGACTTTGTTGCTCCAAAGATAAAAGAATTTGTGCAACATTAGCATGTTGCTAGGTGGCAGGATACCCAGTATACAAAGAGTTTGGACAATTTGAAAGAAGGAGAAGTTATGTCCCTAATAGATTTTGTTGAGAACTATAGCTTCAAGGGCTAGAATGCAATTCAAAGTCAGCATTGGTATAATTTTCAGCTTACCATCTTGGTGCACATAAGTACATAACCTACATGGTGAATCTTGATTACTTACCACTAATCGTTGGATCTAAGCAACTTAGGTCAGATTATTATTACTATATGTCTTATTAACTTTGCCATGATCCATTACTTGTCCAATATTGTCTAAATATCCATTGGAAGAACATATGTCTTGTTGGCAAAATCCCCTCTTGCCACATCATTTGGAGCAATGGTTGTGCAACCCAATTCAAGTCTACAATATGTTAATTTTATGTCTCTATGGTTTTTCATATAGTTGCTCATAACTCATATTTAACTAATTCTGGACAAATCCACAGTCCAGAAATCACTCGGCCGGCAGCCGAAACAGCCGAATCCCGAATTCTGACTTCCAATGTCATTGAACGTAACTGAACGCAGCAGACTTGAAGAAAACACGCCTAGCAAATGGAGTGACATGACCATAGCAAATGCATGGTTCCAGAATTCCCTCAATGAAATAGTGTGACCAAAACATTATAATTGTAGAGAATCATTTCCGGGTGGAGGGAATATTCGCTAGGCAATCCGGTATTTTTGTTCGTGCCAATTGAATGAAAGAAATCAGCTAAGTAGCCTGCATAATAAGTATCAGCTGTCAGCCGATAACTGAACTGAACTCCATTAGCCCGTCGTTCGGAATTCCTATAATCCTGAAACGCGACGAGGTCAGTGCATGTTGAATTGAAGCAAGAGTAGATAACGACAGTGAATCATGTGAAGTGAGCATTGCTATTGTGGTATCGGCTGACGGCCGACATCCTTCGAAATCCGATTCCGATCCATTTCTACCCATTCGAAAGATGTCGGCCGTCAGCCGATACCACAGATGTTCTGTACCAGAACATCTCCATCCCCGTAGGTAATTTCCGCATACCTCCCCCCACCAAACAACTGCTACCATTTGTATGACATGTATGAGAATCCCGTGCGTCAACCATGGCCTTCCTACCTGCATTGACCCTTTTGAAGCCCCCCTGCGTGTCCCACTTGAAATCCCATTGCGACAATGAGTATTTTATACCCGTCAGATCCCACATGAGACCAGTAACGAGACGCCCCAATAATAGTTGACAGGATTGAAGAGCACACAAGGCATGCACATCTGATGTCGGCCGGCAGCCGACATGTTTGCGTGAACCGAAAATCAATCTGAACCCCAAGCAGCACTCCTTGACTCCAGACGTATGATATGAATAAAAAGTTGACATGTCCGTCCGTCTGACGCTATCGACGCGTTCGAAAGCATCCTCCGCGAGTCCTCGTTTCGTACCGAATCCTGTAAGCAAGTTCCTTTGGCTGTTTGAGGCGCAGGCGGTGTACCTCCACCGAACAATCTGTGCTATACACAGTGACCGGATTCCACCTGATTTCGAAAATATCCTGCGTAGTACATCCGTCTGCGGAACCCTTTCATTATGTATAGCACAAATTGCTGCGTGGAGATTCATCACCTGTGCCTGCATCCTCCCCGGGAACTCGCTCACAGTATCCGTGCCCGAACGATTCAACTTTAGAAGGAAGCATTCGAACGGTCCGAGCGCGCCTGACATCCATGTCTTGAATCCGGATGTGCGTCCTGAATTCCCTTTATTACAGTTGATTCTACATCAAAATGATGGTTACAAATGTCTCTGATAGAGAAAAGGTGTCCATCTATATATCCCTCCTAAATGCCTACATGTGCATCTATGTCGGCTGGCAGCCGACACCGTGCGCGCGTAGACGTTCCGTGCTCCACTGCCTCCTCCGAGTCTCCGTTGATTGCACAACCCTGTAAGCACGTTCGTCCAATGTTTGGACGTAAGCGTTGTACCTCCACTGCACAACCTCTGTTACACGTAGTGACGTGATCCCGCGTAGGTTCGAGACCTGTCTGCGAGAGCGCTTCATTACGTGTAGCAGAGGCTGCGCAGTGGCGATTCAGCGCCTGCGCCTGCAACATCCAGAGGAACTTGCTTATAGTGTCCGTGCCCGAATTCTCCATGTCAGTTGCCCGCCTATATACATAAATGGACTACAGTGTCGGCTGGCAGCCGACATATAGCGCGCCTGTATCCCGTTCATGAATCCGGATACGTGTCCTGTAATTTCTTAATTACAGGTGATTATTAATCCAAATAATGATTACAAATGCTATACAAAAGAAATAAGTGTCCACCAACATCCAGAGCCTATATACAACAATCTACATCTATGTCGGCTGGCCGCCGATACATTTCGCGCCTCCTTGTGTGTCGGTACCAGTCGTCCTCAGCTGGTGCCTTCCAAGACGAGAGTTCCCACCTCTGTGTTCGGCCCCTCAAATCCCTTCTGGCACTCCGGTGTCACCTGGACGTAGAGCTTGTGTAAGGGTGACCCCGGCATGCACCGCGGCAGCCCAATGCGAGCGTTTGCCCGACAGAATTCCGGGACCGATAGTCCCGAGGCCAGGAAGTTCTCGATGAACGGAATCATCGTGGACTGGAGAAAGGGTAATTTCGGAGGATTAGCATTTTTCTTGGGTTTCTCCGAATATAGGGTACAAGCGGGTGGATGAACCGCATTGAATGGATCATTGAGTACGTTTCTGTATGGCACGTGATCCACGATCAATGAGTTTGTAAGGGAGGCTCCATTCTGCCTAAGATCCGGCACGGACGATATGATCCGTGCGAGACGTTTTAGGTAGATGGGTTTCCCAGGAGTGGCTGGATCCCTATACGCACTCTCGTCACACATTTGCTGTCCGAAGGCAATGTAATTTTCCGGGATCTCCGGCACCGCCCACCTCATATTATGCATCCGCGCATTGAGTTGAGCCAAGGGCAAATACGACCAGTAGACAATGACAATGTCCTGCCTCATACAAAACTGCAAGAATTCCCTAATTCCTGGCCTCTCTCTAACGGTCGACCTCTGCTGCATAGTGGCCGCCTTGAGAATGAGCGGCTCATAATACATCAGTGTTCCCTGGACCTCTAGGAACAAGAACAACTTGTGAGACGCCACCGCTGGCGTGTCCACGACCTTTGCCTTTTCTCTCGTATCGAGATCCGGCTGGTTACATTCGTCCCCGCCTTCGGACACTTTGTCCTCAGAGGGCTCAGAATGATGAGTGTGATAATCTGCAATGCAAGATGAAATCCACATACCATGAGATGCACTTCCAGAGCAACATGAGAGTAGCATTAGAATGTATCGGCTGGCAGCCGACATACTACCCACATCCTAGTCTGCATCGATAGAGGCTACGATAGACGAGTTAGGAGCAACAAGTCCGTGCCATGCAGAACTAACATTACAAGACCTAGTGTAGTGATACCCCCCCTTGGCCCCAGCATGTCTATCGCCTACGAACCTCTAACTCGCGTCCGCTTAGATGCTGGACTGGGCGACATCTGTTCGTTCGGGAAGTCCATCTCCTGCCCGACATTTGATTCGGCTCCCCCTTCTGCGTCTCCAGTATCCCTTACCCGTTTTTCCTTGGAGGGTCCCGACAGCCGCGAGTCCACTGCCTTTGAAGTTTTTCCACCTCCAGTTGCTTTGCTCCTTCCGCGTCGCGGCTCACCCTGTGAGTTGGTTCCCTGTATCGGCTGGCCGCCGATAGCGACATCCTGCGCTGTGGCAGGCCTCCCCATCGCGATGAGCATTTCCCCGGATTGCGGTGTTCGGTCCGCCGCGAGAACGTCCACAGGTGCTGTTCCGCCCCTGACAATTTCCTCGGACTGGGGGATGGCATGCAAATCCACCACCATTGCGTCCGCTGCGGTTGATGGTCCGCCATGAGGATCTGTTGCCAACCTGTTAGCTGCAGTTGGAGTCCGAGGGGATGAGGTTCCATAATGAACCGCGGAATCCGGTGTCCCCTTCATTCTCCTTTGCGGCAGTTGCGTCTCCGGCTGTCGTTCCGTCGACGTCGTCCGATTTGCCCTTGAAGTTGAGGGACGTCCTTCCGGTGGATTGGGTACCACAACTTCGACGTCTGACTCTCCACCTTCCTCGGTGTCGCGTATCATGAGCGGCCGTGTGGGGGGTACCACATATGCGGCAAAGACCAGGTTCATTCCCTTGACTCGCTCGTTCGCTTTTGCGAGTCCTTCCTCCTCTAGAACGAACTCCAGCACAGAGCGGCCATTCCTCTACGTGAACAATGACTTGGAGTTAGTAACTTGATGTATCGGCTGGCAGCCGACAGAGTGAGAGTCAAAGAAAATGGAGTTCCAGAAATCTTACCAGAGCGATCTCTGTAACGTTTCCACCTCCCCAGACGTTGATGACGATAGCGTCCTTGGACTTGAGCGTGGGCTTCATCAAGCGTTCTAGGAGTCCATGTCCCACTCCACACATTCCTCCGTTCCAGTCGACCTCCCCGTCCACATCCACTTGATACCAGTCGAGCTGCTTGTTGATCCCGGTGATCCTCTTAAAGACTCCAAATAGCTCCGCTCCGTCATCTGGCTTGGGGAAGGTGAGAGAGAGTGTGACGAGTGGCTTGGGCTCGATCTCTTCTCTCCTGAAGCCTCCCCGCGGAGATGGCTGGTAATAGACCGTATGAAAGTACCACGATGACGATGACGATAACGACGCCAATGCAACCGAATCTCGGAAGCGTGATCCCCCAATGAAGAGCATGGGGAGGGGAATATATCCATCGCGTGCTGGGTTGTTCGGGCCTTCCTCCTCCCCGGGAATTTCGACGTATCTGGCGATGGCCTGAAAATCGCTCTTATTAATCCCCAACGGAATCCCGTCGTCTGCATACCCGAAGAGCACAAAGAACTTCTTGTCCGTAGGTTGCAGCCCGTCTGTCTCCGCGCTTTCCCGAAGCGAATCCAGGACGTCGTCGATGTTCTGTCCCAGGCGACATTCATACTTGAGGTTTGAACTACTCCCTGCGACGGTCTCCTGTGGAACCGCAACCGTGGAGTACTTCGTCAATGTCGTGTAGAATACCCCCGGCGCCTTTCCGTCCGTGGACTTATCCGTGGTCGGGTTCATGGGGTTGACGCGTCCGTTCAGCCATGTGTTCCCCTCCGTGACCTTCTTGACATCCTTCCAGACGTTTCTGACGACACCCGGAGAGTACCCCTCCTTGTCCGCGAGTTTCTGCCATGCCTCGTCTGAGTAGGGCACCCAGGTCGCATCCTTACACGGGAGGGGAAACTTCTCGCGGAGCCACATGATCTCGTTCATGACCACCCTGTCCAGCTTTTTGTCCTTGCACCAGTCGTACAGGGTGATCACTCCCGAGCCCCTTGCCTTGGCTGTGTTCTTGATGCTGACGCGAAGGGCCACAATCTCGTCCGCCAGTTCGCAGAGGTCTGAATCACGCAGCCCCAGAGTCGGCGTGAGATCCGTCTTTGTGATGTGCGTGAGCGGCTTCCGATTGACGAGTTGTATCGGAAGAGTCCCGTCATCTCCAATGAGCTCTCCATTCTCCCACGCGTCGAACACCTCCGTCCACAGTTCCCAGGTGTTCTCCTTGATGAAGATGAGGGGCAGCTTCGATGACACTTTCTCCTCCACGAAGTGCGCCATCACCTTCAGCTTCGCTGCCTGCGGAAGTGCAAGTCCTCAACATTCAGAACCTCGGGCTGATCTATCGGCTGGCAGCCGAGAGACACAGACGACTCACAACTCACAACATGAAATTGTAAGAGAATCTGTATCGGCTGGCAGCCGACTCAGAAGCAGGTCTTGAACTAGTGCACACATCACGTATACGATGATCAGAATGAACGCTGAGCGGAAGTGCCTACCTCAAACGCAGTTGACGGTTTTCCACCCCCGCGATGTGGCTCCGGACATCCCGCCTTCACCCATGCCGGTCTCCCCATTTCAGCACAAGATCGGAACGTCTCCTTGGCCACCTTCTCCGCGATGTTCAAGTTCAAGGCGTTTGAAACCCTGACGAGAGTGTCCGCGTCTTCCGCCCAAACCGGAATGACTTCAAATTCCAGAAGATCCTTCTTTGCGTCCGAGCCATCGGGGAAGTTCTTGGCGAGTTCGAGGCATGCTGTAACGGTATGCTGACCACCAATGATGTACCAATGCACATCAGGAGCTTTCCACCAGGGCACTGGAACACCGTTCACCGTTGTGGTGTCTCCCACAAGGGGACACTTGTCCATGACAGCATCCATTCCTTTGTCGGTTTCCAAGGGCTTCCGCTTCAATGGAATTCCATGGATTTCCGGCTTCTTTCGAATGGACCCATATCCCTTATACATCGTTGTCACCTACAATGACGATTTCCTGGACAATTAGAAACCCTACATCAAAGTGTCGGCTGGCAGCCGATAGAATAAAAAGTAGAGTATTATATATAAGGCAGTTCAAATGAAGAGATCTTGAGCTACAATACCTGTTTCAGGCGGTCCTTCGCGATCTTCCTGTACTTGAGATCATCTGGTGCAATGTGGAGTCTGTCAGCTTGGATGACCCCCGGAAGACGTTGCTTCTTGTAGGGGAAGGCATGCCCCAGTCCCTTGTCCAGCGCCTCGTAGATGGCGTTCACCTCGCTGTCCTTTGTCTTCGTGGTGAGGTGATTCCCACGACGTAGGGCCTCGTCCAGTGTGATCTTGAAGGCCTTCTTGGGATCTTTCCCCTTCCTCTTGGGTTTGCTCGGTGACCCCGCCTCCACGACAGCAGTTTCCGCCTCTACAGTCGGTGTGCTGGACGGCTTCTTTCTTGCGGAGGGCACCTTCTTCTTTCCTTTCTCCAGGTCCCGAATGGCAAGCGCATTACGGTCATCCCTTTCTGCTTTGAGAATATACCATCCCTGCACCAGGTCCTCAGCATCCACGGGATGGTTCTTCTCGAATGTCATGCCCATCGCCATCGCCATATTTCCACAGACCTCCTCCGTGCATTTGTCGAAGGGCAACTCCACCGCGATGTAGTCCGCTTCCCCTTCCGGATTCGCAAGTGGGAGCAGACAGATGAGGACATGAACAGCGTCACCCACCGCCATAACGGACATGACCTTCCCCTTGCCCGGGACCATGTTTCCCTTCATCTTGTACGAGCACGCAATCTCGACTATCCCGTCAGTCAACTCCCTCCAGCAAAGGCCCCACTCTTCAATTGCTGGACTTGCTTTCCAAGTTGCGCGTGGTGAAATCCCGTCGGAACATATCCCGGAATTCGGAATCTGTTCACCGAGGAGTCTTAAGAGCAGGGTAGGTTTCCTGCACACAGAAGACATGAGTTCAGCGTGCTACATAATAGTGTCGGCTGGCAGCCGATACGGTAAGGGGGTACAATGTATCGGCTGCCAGCCGATACAAGTTCCGGTAATTCATGACAACAAAATGAACTATATTGAATGCCTGCCGATAATGTATTCAGACTACAAAAAGTGGAGGCGCTGATGCTGTCGGCTGGCAGCCGACACAGAATTCGTGCAATGAACGAACGTATACAAACATGGAAAACATGGAAGGGGAAACTGTATCGGCTGCCAGCCGACACAGAATTCGTGCAATGAACAAGCGTATACAAACATGGAAAACATGGAAGGGGAAACTGTATCGGCTGCCAGCCGATACAGGGATTGAATGGTACCTGTCACTGACTGCATCGGCAGTTGCCATCTTGTGGATCAGGGAAGTCGTGTCGGCTGCTCTGCGTCTCCTGTCGGCTGGTGAGGTCGTCTGCTCACTACTGCCTCCAATTGTATCGGCTGCCCTGGATCTGATATCGGCAGACCTAATCAGCGGAGCGGCTGACCTAATCTGCGGAGCGGCTGACCTAAAAAATGCGGCGGCGGGGGAGCGGATACTATATGACCCGAGGAGTGTCGGCTGCAAGCCGTGGGACCAGAAAACAGGGAGACTGTGGGAGAGACAACGAGAGAGAGCGAGAGCATGAGTGAGAGAGCGCGAGAGAGAGAGAGAGACTGATCCTGAGCGTGGAGAGTTAGAAATGAGCTGAAATGAAAGTGATCAGGGGAGTATACCCCCCTCCCTACTGAAGTGACGGCTGCCAGCCGGGAGGCGCAATCATTACGATTTCATCCACTTTTTTCATCCGTCCATGGTTTCTCATCCAGTCTGAGACGCGTCATCGTCATTTGCAGCGCTCATATTGTCCGCTATAGTGGTCCTCAGCTGTTTCGATTTAGGTCCTTCTCATATCCATGCAGTCCAAGGTGTCGGCTGCCAGCCGACACAATCTCAAGGTCAGTCTCATGTTCAGAAAATAGGTGATCCTCATCAATGAGGTCGTCTACTGTGATGGATATTGTTGTATCGGCTGCCAGCCGACAAGGGGAAGCGCGATTGA
Source organism: Pseudisothecium myosuroides (assembly GCA_951799445.1). Taxonomy (NCBI): domain Eukaryota; kingdom Viridiplantae; phylum Streptophyta; class Bryopsida; order Hypnales; family Lembophyllaceae; genus Pseudisothecium; species Pseudisothecium myosuroides. The sequence continues at coordinate 5,585,232 of OX637289.1, read as the reverse complement.
ACTGAACAGGAGATTCGACATCGCTGGTTTTAATTTCAGATTGTGTACCATGACATCATCTGATGAGCCGGGGCTGGATACCACTGTAATTGAAGCATTCACAAGAAATGGAGGCTCTGGGAGGTTGAAGATTCGGAAGGGAGCAGTCGTCGCGCTGACACTGGAAGGACTATATTACGCAGGTAGGGTGGTCGTAGAGAAGGTGGTGCAGCAGGATCCATGCCTCGTTTGCATTCGGGTGATAGATGTTCCATCGAACCTCGACATGCCCATTCCGTTTCCGGAGGCAGACTTGCACTTCCTCCGGCAATGCGCAAGAAGGTCGATTGTATGGGAGGCAAAAAATATTTATCCTTATGCGGAGTCGGAAGGGTCATCTTCCGTTGGTGTCGGCTGCCAGCCGACACATGGAAACACGGACGGGAAACCCATACAGCAATTCCTGTCACTCTCTGTCAATATGGAGGTTGTACTTCTGATGATGGTCGGTAATGACCTGCAGTATGCTGGTGTGGGATCCATTGTAGAATGCTCACCGAAGGGATATTGGAATGGCTTCCGCGTACCACACAGCTTCTTCGTCGTCGTCAAGCTTCTGCATGTCCTCGAGGAGTTCGAGGATCGAAATGCCTACTGTGAGATTCCAGAATTCATGACACTGAACCGCTGTGTGGGATTTAGAATTCTATGGAGTGGATACAAGGTGAGGCCGGTCGTGGCACCTAGTTCATCGACCGTGAATGTCGGCTGCCAGCCGACAGATATTACAGGAGACTATCTCATCCACTCACAGCTAGATAGGAGCCCGGAGAGTGGAGGTAGCTCAAACGATGTAGTCGTGGAATTCGGGGACTCGATCGATGAACAGATTCCTGCCACTGCATCGGATGAAGACGATCGAGAGGATAGGCTCTACTCATCGGACGGGCAATGCTGCGGATCTGCTCATGGAATTCACAATGGTCATGGTTATAGTACCTCTGTAGATGGCAGCTATCCGAGCAGCGGCAATGACTGCTCTGTTCAGGCGGTCGACTTTAGGGGTCATGGAGGTAGTGGAGAATCCAACGCGAACTCGGACGGCGTGCAGTCGGGGCTACCCATCATGGACAGACCTCTTTGGAGGAATAAATACTGCCAACTTCTCAATGACGATTTCTCAGTCTTCGGAAGAGCAATGATACAAGTCTGCCTACCGGAGGAAGCCTGCGACGATCGCGTTCTCAGTGATTCAGAGGTAGGGGTCATGTTGGTCTCGGAAAATGAGGAACTGCAAATGACATCCATGCGGTGGAAGATAACACACGCTAGATTAGAGGGGGGAAGGCTACTCTCGGAGATGGTCACGCTCTGCTCAGAGGCTGCTCTGCTGGAGGAGCCGGATGACAACGGATGTCAGGGGGTGCCCAGAAATCCCTACCGGTCGGTGCGCAGGAAAGTCACTCACAAGGATCGCGGTGGAAAATCCAAATTGCAGCTCAAGATCTCGGAGTTGGAGATACGTGCGGTCAGCTCGCAAAAGTGCTGCAATCTCAGATGCTGCCAGACGTTTCCTTGGGAGGAAACAAAAAATATACGAAGGAAGTTCTTCGCAGCCACATTCGAGACAAGGAGGGAAATGGCATATGCGGTGCACACTCAAATACATCCGGGGATCGTTCCAGGTAAAAAAGTCATTACTCTTGCAAATAGAGACGTATGCGAAAACGCTTGGTGTATCATTCACGGGGTCTCAAGGTCGGCATACCATGTTTACAAGGCGGCGGCCGCAGGAGGATCGGTCAGCGGATCGCATGGGAATGCGAGGTCCACAAGACCACGTCCGAAAACTATTCAAGCCCAAGCAACTCTCATGACAATCATCAATGAGAATGCAGATCAGATGCCAAACGAATTCAGGCTAGTTGGGAATAAGCGCGTAGACAGTCTCAAGGTCGTGCCCTCGGCAATGACGTGGGATCACATGCGCGAACAAGTAAACTCAGTAAGTTCATCATCTTCTTCTATTTAGACTTTACATACTACTGTTTGTCGGCTGCCAGCCGATACCTTGTACTTATGGAATGGAAGCACGTTGGCAGGCGCTTTAGGCATACTTCTCTGCTTTCCTCAGTCAGGGTTCTGCATCTCTGTCGGCTGGCGGCCGATACAAATGCTCAACCTTATTGCGCAACCTCATTTGCCAAATGATGTCCTTCAGGTCAATAGGGTATGCAATTTGGAGCCAGTCTCGCAGTCCGCGATCAGCCGCCTTCGGAAGACACATTTCAAAAATGTAGAGGTCAAGGCGGTGGGAAGCAATTTCTCAAAATGCACAGAATGTGACTTCCTCGTAGAGTGTATTGCAAAGTATCCCAGGGGCTGTGATGAGTGGCAGGCGCTAGTCGACGACAGAGAGAGACATCTCAACTACCAAAGGGCATGTAGAAATGTCTATGGAGGATGGACCGCGCAGTCAGTCAGAAATCCATCAGAGTTCCTGTGCATCATTCATGATAAAATGGACACCAAGAAGACAGCGATTCCAAGGATGATGCGCGTCACAAAGGCCACCGCGGGGCTAGGGCAATTGCCAATATCTTGCACGGGCATGCTCACACATGGACATGGAGATGGCGCATATGCGCATTATTCAACCTCGCTCTGGCCGGGGGACTCAAATTTCACAATTTCGTCGCTCTGTAGGGTACTTAGGGCGCTAGAAGCACCACCTGTGCGGGAGTCGAAGGTGCTCTTCAAATCACCACCGCAGAATAGCTTCTTTGAGGCTCTGATGCATGGAAAATCCAGGTGCAACTCATCCATTCCGCAGGCACAAGAGAAGGTTAATAACATTCAAACATCAGGGCGGCCTCATATTCCACTACCGAGGAAGCTCTTCTTGCAACTGGACAACTCAGCAAAGGACAACAAAAATAGGTTCCTCATGGCTTTCTGCTCATTACTCACCGCGAGGCGCATATTTAAGGAAGTTACAGTCGGATTTCTAATTGTCGGGCATACGCACGAAGACATTGACGCGCACTTCAGTTATCTATCGAAACTCATCAAAAAGAAGAACACGTATGTACTAGCTGATCTCATGAAGGCGTTCATGGACTCGCAGAAGACGGTGGCATTCGTCCCGGAGGTCGTGCAAGAGGTCGCAGACTTCAAGGAATACCTCAGAGGATTCCATCATGAGGGCGTAAACAAGATCATCGGACTCGGAGATAAACACATATTCAAATTCTATGTAGTCGAAGATGGAGATGATCGGGGATGGCCGGTCATGAGGTACAAGAAAAGGGCAACGGATTCGTCGTGGCTGCCTCCGGGGCCTCCAGTCAAAATGTGGACAGCGGACGAAAATGGGAGACCAAAAATACCGCAGGGGGATCCTAGACCAGTGCCCTACAAGGCACTCTGGGGGAACGTGGAGATTAATACAGAAAGGCGGAATGCAGAGAAAGAAGTCGCAAGGGCGAGCGAATGCAGGGAGAAACAAACATTCATCAAAAATGGAATCGCAAAGTACATTGAATTCTGGAAATTGGGAATGGCCAGAAACAAGCGATATGCACAGGAAATGGCGGGGTGTGTGGCTTACTGGGATAAAATTTACAAGGAAATCAATTCAGTCATGCCACAAAATCAAGCAGAGCTTCGAGAAGGATTGTGGCCGCTCTCAGACTGGACAAGAGATCACGGAGACGCTTTTACGGGGGAGGGGACAGAAGAATATCATTCACTGGACACCACTCCGGAGGACGAACCAGAGAATACTCTATACTGCGGACCAGCCAAAGACAGACCCAGACTGACATTCAATCCATTCAGGGATGTTTTGCTAGGAGACTTTGTGCTCTGTAGACCATGTCAAAACAATTACCTGCCGGTTTGGTTGGGACGGGTACTGGAATGTGTCAACAGGACTCCAGGGACATCGTATGGGAACTTCACAATAGAGTGGTGGACTCCAATGAAGGCGAAGAGGGAAGGAAAGGCGCTGGTGGCAAGGGAATGCTGGACAAGGAGATGGCACAAGGAACTCACTCTTCCACAGATAGTACATGTCAGCATGGTCTTGTACTCGCACAGAATGCCCTCGCATGCAAAGAATGGACCTCCCAACTCTCATGTCATCCCGGAGGCATCCGTGGCTGCTGCACTTGCAAATCTAGAGGCCGCGGGAGCAACATTGGACACAGATGCAGACGAACAAAGACATGATTAGCACTGCTACGGATTCGGATCGGTCGGCTGCCAGCCGATAGTCGGAATTCGGATTACGGAGGATTTACAAGGACATTCCGCTCAGGGATTCTCGTACGCGGATGCAGGTGTCGGCTGCCAGCCGATACAACACTCTTTGCTGCTGCCGAAGCGCACTGTTCTATCCACAAGATGATTTCAATCAATGGTAAAGCCAGGAACGTCCACATTTTGTATTCTCGTTTGGGGTCAGGAAGGGAGTAACTATATGTCTGAAGTTAGTTCAGGCTGGGCGTTTAATGGTTACCATATGTATCGGCTGTCGGCCGACACATGGAATGTAGGTCTGTACAGCAATCTCTAAAACGTTTTTGGTACTCCTGCTTGGTGGATGACACATCATTTCGTAATGGAATGGCGACGAACTTGTGGAATTCTATTATCAGTTTATATGAAGTTCACCTAAGGACAGTTTTACAAATAATGCTCTTTAGTGCGCTACTCAACCGGATTGCTCAGCTCTCACTCATGTTCTCCGCTCTGTTTTATTCTCGCTAGGCACATTAGTCTACTCATTTGTTGGCTGCCGGCCGATACATTTCACCAGGCTGAGACTACATGTTGTTTGAGGCTGACATGGATTCGGATTATGGGAATTGTACTGGGAGTTTTCTTCATTTCAGGGGCGCGGTTATAGGCATACCTTCTGACCACACACGAAAACCACTGCAAATAAGCAACTCCACTACTTCCTTCTCCATTTGGAAAACAAAGTTTCCTTCATGGCAACATTTTATGACTTACCAAATGTACATTTTCACAATGTGTGGGAGGGCAGCCGATACTTTTCCATCATTTCAAGCATGTTTTTCTACTCTGCAGTGGAGGCTAAGTGAAAAAATTGTCCATAATTCGCGCATTTGTCCATAATTAGTTAAATATGGGTTTCATGAATAGTTAAGTCAAATGCATAAACTGTGTTCAAAGTCAAATTTCAACCTCATTTAGGCATAGTAGAATATCTTTTTTCAAAGAAAATTTAATTACGTTATTGTGAAAATCAAGCAAAATTTCATATCCAAAAATTCATTTGAAGTTTAGAGCCTCCAATTAAAAGTTATGGCCAAATTTCAGAGAGGGGTTGGAAGGGACATTTTTGGGGACATTTTCAAACACCCTCTTTGAATTTTGTCGCTAACTTTTTATTGGAGGCTCTGAACCTCAAATAAATTTTTGGTTAGTTTGATTTCCTACATTAATTTACTTCAAATTTTTTTTTTAAAAAGATATTCTACTATACCTAAATGAGGTTTGAAATTTGACTTTGAACACAAATCCTGCATTTGACAATGAGTGGTCTATCTTCAAATTATCCATAGCCCTCGCCATAGCCTTTGAGGATTCATGGTGGACAATCAATTTCTCTATTAACCCTTAAGGAATTTAGGGGCCACATTGTATCCTCTACATTTATACATGGCCATTATTCTCCAAATTCCTTGAAGTATTGGCCAAATATGTGAAATACAACATTGAAGATAAAAACAACCCTTAATTTTATGCTATTTGTAGAAAAATATTGTGACACTTGTTGTTGAATTGAAAGTTTGCCAAACATGCTTAAGGGTATATTTCTAGAGAAATACTTGTATTGCTTCTACCACATCTACATGCGTTTGTCCCTTGTCTCCACATCTGCCATGACCTAGTACATGGCACACATTCAGCCCCAAAAAATAAAATTTAAATGAATAGTTAATCGTTCACATACAAGGATGTGTATACTATACTTAAGCAATGTACAAATGTATTGAAGACATCCAAACACTTAGGGGTTAAAGCAACCTCTTCACCCTTTATACTCACCAAATGTCAATGAAGTAAGTCATTCATATTGCTATAAAAAAATTATTTTTATGGTACATAATCATTGGACTATTTTTGGACATTTGCTTGTTTTTTCACAATTTGATTTGAGTGCAAGGTGCATTGTAACACAAAGTATCCAATAATCATGGTTAATGTGCATTAGAGTACCTTAACCCTGATTATTTAACTCTTTGTACTTGGATTTTAAGCCATTGACAAGCATTCAACATCGTGACATAAGGTGAGCAGGATTAGGGGAAAAACTAATCCTTAAGCCAAAAAAAAATGTAATTTATGGGGTCCTCAAAGGGCTATAGAGCGACCTTTGGAAGACCTCGTTTTTTCTCTAATGAATTAATAGAGAGAAAGAGACCCAAATGATTATTATGGTAATAATTATTGACCTTCATTGTAGCACAACACCAATTTTGTTTGATTCTTCATCTAACAATCATACTACTAATATAGAACGGAAACTTTACATAAAACTGATAAAAAGAATTGAAAATGACGAAATCCATATAGATTGCATAAGCATACACAAACACCTTAATTAGCATCATATTCTCTACTTTTATCTATGCATCTCAATGTATTATGCAACAAGCTCAAGATACAAAAAAAAAATAGAAACAAGAAGAGATGTACACAAGTATGTTGTACACTTATTTAATTAATTTTTTTAATAATTCTAATATTTCTACATTGTGTAGATTTCTATAGTATGTGAATTTTTACAATTATTTTGTAGATTTCTAGAGTCTATAGAAATTTAAAAATATATATTTAAAATCTAAAAAAACTTAAAAATTATAAAATTATAAAATTATAAGGTTTCCTAAACCAATGAAATCTATTAAATATTAATATTAAAATTTTTGAAATCTAAAATAGAAAGTAGATTTGAAATTTTGGAATCTACAAATCGTTGAGATTAAAATTTTAAAATCTACAAATCTACAAGTTATAGACAAGTCGCAAATGAATTATAAACAAGTTGCAATGAAGTCACAGACAAGTCACAATGAAGTCATAGACAAGTCACAAACAAGTTACAAATGAGTCGTAATCGAGTATTAGTTGCAAACGCGAGTGCAAACAAGTTGGTGATTGAGATGACCGACCTCATGTGGCACCAAATACCACATAAGCAACCATGTTAGAAGAGTTCGTCAATGAAGTTTCAAATAGATTGTTAGATGAAAAACAAACTTTGATGTCCATTGCAACTATTGCAACTTGTCCTCAGCGATTGCAAATTTCCAAATAGTAGCAATTGCAAATACCCCATGCAACTAAAAAACCAGTTGTTCTTTGTAGTTGCAAAATCCCTCATTTTCTTCTACTGTTACTTCCATGAGAATCCCACCAATGTAATCTTTCAATATCAAATTGTAATCTTTCTTGTGCTTCCAAATTATCCATAATTGAATAAGCAATATTGTATTCTATCCCAATTTGTCTTGGATATGAAACCTTCATAAACTACATAATACAAATTCCATTGGACGAATACAAATGCAATCATAAGGGTATGATTGTTCAATACAACATTTATACTAGTGACTTCATTCACGAGATCCATTTGTACATCATTAACTTTGTAGATGCAAAAAATATTCTGCAAAAAACACACTTGATTTGTACCAAAAAAATCATGACTAAAAGTCTTATTGATTTTGGTCTTATATGCAATAGCATACTAGCATGTTAAGGTCTTTCTCTACAACTACTACACATCTAGACTTATAAAACTTTCCAAAAAACTAATTTTATTCCTTTCATTAGAGTATTCCATTGCGTGTTCCATTGACAACCACTTCAATCTCTAATTATTCCAGTTTAGCGTCTTTTCAACAAATAAGAAATAGATGTCAAATAACACAAGTGAGTGTTTTATCTTCTTAAGATAGAATGGATATATTAATTGGATTTTTTGTATAATTTTCAATGTTGAAATTCCTAAGGTGGGTGTCAAAGGTTGCTATTATGTGAGCATAGGAGTGTGAGCTCATGAGCCTAAAATACTACACACCTATGTTATAGGTGTATATACCATAGAAACCATCGATGATTATAGGGTATATATGTTATAAATATCCATATTATAGGTGTTTATGATACATACACCTTCTATAGTATGTGGTATCTATATTATAGATACCTATATTGTAGGCTCAATGCTCACAAGCTCGCATTCTTGGGCTCACATACTAGCACCGTTGGGTGGGTGTCTAAATGTCATTCATTGTGCCTTCCAAGTAATGAACAAGTATTTCTTACTAGTTGGCTTAACCCCTAAAGGACCACTGTCCCTACGGGGGACAAATGCGTTTTCGGGCAGGTACCTACGGGCTGAAATTTTCTCCTGATTTTTTGAAACTTTTTTTGGAGGTAGAAAAACTGATTAGCTTCAAGGGAATATAATTTTTTTCACAACCGGTGCCCGGGAAAAAAAGTTATGACCATATAAGCTCAAAACAGGCTTCGGGGGGCAGCTTGGGCAGCAAAAAAAAAGGGACAAAAATTTGAATTTTTTTTTTTAATATTTTTTTTCTCATAGATTATACTTTTGGCTTTCCGGAAAGCTTTGATTCATTTCATTTGGATATGTTATGAGAAAGTTATGGACATTCTTGTTTTTTGGGCAGTTAAAGCATCTTCTTGAAAAAAATAACTTGGGGATTCATTTCTGAATGCAATTTTTCAAATTTTTCAAATTTTTTTTTTTGGGATGGTCTGATTTACTTGTTAGAACAATCTCACCATTGGGATTAGTGCATTTTAATTCCATCTAAAATATATGAATGTTTTAGATTTTCCTTCTATCTTGTACCTACATCTACTTCACAATTTTTTTAAGAATGATAATTAAGTTTTTTTTTAATATTATTTTTTTTCTAGACTCTCAACTCAATTCTCCACTATATAAAATAAAAGCTCAAAACTCTGTAGTGCAAAAATTTTAAGTTAAAAATGTTTAAAGTAAAAAAATCTAGTCCCGCAATGTGCTGAAAAACTTGTTTTTTTCACTTTAAATGCAAATATCTTGCAATCTGTGCGGTCAAAAATTCTAAAAAAAATTCCACACATTCTTATACTAGTTAGGTGTAAGATCCTACGGTTGGATGTGAAAAAAAAACATTTTTCAAATTTTTTTACTCTTTGCTATAGAAATGGCAGTTTTCAGTGTTTTTTGGCAGAAAAAAGGCCTCGGTCCTTTAGGGGTTAAGTATCTCAAATCTCAAAGGAATTGAGTTTCAAGTGCAAAAGTTAGCAAATTTGGTGGTATTGGCCACTTTTAAGCCTAACTCTAGGCTTAAGAAATAAAGCTGCCAAAAATCAAAATTCAACCATACCTAAATGTAGAATATATTCTTTCCATTTCAAAATGGTAAAAAAATTTAAAATTTGACATTCATAGCAAAAGTTATGGACAAATGAAGTTTATAATAACCTCTAAATTATCCCCTCACTTTATCCATCCATTTCTATTGAATTTTTTATCCAAATTCACTTTTGATTTTGGAATTAGTTTAAAATCAATTCTAGTATCTATAATTTTAACTTAACTTAAATAGGATGGATGATTATTATTTCAATCCAAATCTAAATTTGTTTAAGTTCAAATTTCATCCTACTCTATCCTTTTTGAATTAACTTTATTTTCTAAGTGTTAATTAATTATAGAATCCTCTAATTACTTAGTAAATGATTTAAATTCAAATTGTTCCCAGAAGGGACTTACGTTGAATTCCCATGAGTGTTACAGGGAAAGTTTGGTGGTTTTTCCATTATAAGAAATTTTAGCCCCCGAAGGGGCCGCAAGTTTTGACCCCCCCCCGGGTGCAATTGCAGAAAAAATTCAGATAAAAAATTATTTGATTTCGGGTGCTGATGTGACACTACTAGTGCCATGTCAGACTTTTTTATTTTTTTAATATTTTTTTAAATAAAAAATTATTTAAAAAAATAAAAATTATTTAAAAAATTATTTAAAAAAAATAAAAATAAAAAAATTATTCTGTAATTGCACCACAGGGGTGCCAAAAATCATCTACCAACAGCCTCTTTGAGGCCTAAAACTTCTTCTAATGTCTGATGTCCTTCAATGCTCTTGACTTTTCCACTGTTCGGCTTTGGCAAGCTTGAAAGTAGACTTGGAAGTAGGCTTGAAAGTAGGCTTGGAAGTAGGCTTGGTACGATTGCAAGTCAAACAGTGTCCATGAAGTTACTTGAAAGGAAGGTATAAGTATAGGGTAATGCTCGAAGGACGAGGGCGTTACTCGGCGTAAATCACAAGCAGAAAAGGATGAGAATTAGGGATGAGAAATCGAAGATGGATGAGAAATCCGTAATGCCCGATTACGCAAGAAAACCCGCGCAATCGGGCACTACGTTGCAGAAGCCTCTCAGGAAATGAACGAGCAGTTTCCTGAGAGTGGTTTACGGCACATGGTTCAACAATCCAATGTCAAGAGGCCAAAAGTTGCATAGAAGCGTCCAACTAAATTCTTAGCAAGCCCCATGGGCATTTTCAAAGCCAAAATCTGAATTTTCACATAGTTCTTGATTTTAAATGTTCTTAAGCTTAACTAAATAAATGTAGCTCTAATAATCTACTTTTTACTTCACAAATATTTTTTCAAAAATTGTTAGCATTGTAATTTTTATGACAATTTGAAGATAGCATCTTCAAAGCTCAAAATACAATACTTTTGAACTCTTTCTATAGAATTTCTCGTGGTGTGAGTTCAAAGAGTACTTCAATTACTCCATAATGTTTGAAAAAAATTATTTTCATATTTTTCTTAAAAATAAGGTACTCTTTTTGCATTTTTTAATCATTATTTTTTTTAATTCTTATAAAATTAAGAAATTATAGAAATTTCAATTTGATATTTTTAATTATGAAAAAATTAAATAAATTTTAGACATATATTGTTACATGTGAAAAAATATCAAATTTTAAAATGTATGTTTTGGAATAGAAATGCAATGAAGTTTGACGAAGCCTGGATATAAAATGTCCTTTAACCCCTAATGACCCAAGCGAAGTTTTTAGGTCGATACTTGTGAGCGCTTATTTACCCACCCTTGGTAAATAAATGAGCACAACCAAGCTCTTGATAAATGACCGGTTGAATTCGATCTATGGGTGTCTAGCGCCAATCCATTGTGCCTTCCAAGCAATGGATCTTTTCTATGTTCCTAAGTTTGGCTAATTCGGGTAATGGAAACAAAATCCCAATTGGAACTGCTATAATTGCTAAGTCTGAGTCAAGCCTAAGGGGGCTTGGAGGTTTAGGAGAGGAGGTAATTTCAGTCTAGGGTTATCTATCCTAATGAAAGAGTACCTCATGCCATTTCTAAAAGTGTAAAGTATGTTGATTTGGACTCTCCTAGAGGAAGTTATGGACGGATGAAGTTTGACCGCTATTCGGTTCTTCAAACTTCATCCATTCTCTTCTATAGAATCCCAATTCCAATTTGACTTGGAATTTGGGTTATGGACCTGACTCCCTAAGTTTAACCTAATTCCCAAGTCTTGACTCAAATGGATGAAGTCCTCAAGGGTTCATCCATTACTTGTTCCGGACTTCATCCCTCCTTAACTGCTTTGGGTTTAGGTATTTCCATAAGCTGGGTTTAATTTTGGGTTACCTTAAGCTTGCTCTAAGAGGTTCTAAATCTATAATTAACCTAAACTTAATCCTAAAATCTCCTAATCCACCTTCTCGTTTTATCTAAGGGGCTTAATTACGCTTAATAAGTTACTATTTTTAGAAAGTTTCGGACTTACCCGTGGTAACCCTTAATTTTAACTTCCTAATATGACTGGTTACATTAGCTTTGACGTTCCCTAGCAAAAGTTATCCACGGATGAAGTTTGACCGCCACTCGGTTCTTCAAACTTCATCCACTGATTACGGCTAATCGTAATTTCAAAACTAACTTTTAATTCCACGTTTGGGTTCCTAATCACTTCTTCTCTTCAAATCCTATTCCTTGTTTCCCTTGGATGAATTTTGCTAAGTTTCATCCAACATGGCTCCCTAACTTCATTCACTCATAACTTCTTTGTTTTAACTCGGATTTTGACATGTTTTAGGTTTTTGGAAACCTCTAGACCTCTACTATAATATTCTAAATTCAATTCTAACCTGAATTTGACTCTTGACTACTCTAGCTCTCGGCCTCCCTAACAAGTGCTAGTTTTGGAAATTTTAAATTGCAAGGAGGGAGTTTAGTGACCCACCTTGTATTGGAGATCGCGAAATAAGTCGCTTAGGTTCTCCCCGGTTGCCATCTTGGTGACTTGCTCTTTTTTTTGTGGAAGTGGTCACTTTGTATTATAAATTCCAACTTTGCTCGTCTTGCTATTCTCTTTTCCTTCCCCCTCTGTCCTTTTCCTTCCACACTATTCCCCTACATGCCCTTAAATGCCTACCAACTACCTCTAATAATGCAAATGACGCATCCTCTTTTTTCTCTTACGCTTGGAGCAATTGATGGCCCACAATGGTTGGTGGGATTGTTGCTAATCTATTCCCTATTCATCTTCTTCCCTATTAGAACCTCCTTCTTAGTGTTCTTCCACATGTCTTGCTTTGGCTCTTGGAGTGTGAGTGTTTGTGAGGAGTTGTGTTTGAATGATGGTGGAATGATGAGTGTGCAAGTGGCGTCTTGGTGTTCAGTTTATACTATGTATACCTATTCTCCCCTTCTAATTGGGCTCCTACTTCCTGTTAACCTCTTCCTAAACTCTATTGTACATTTTTTCCTCCTCCTAATTCTACTTACTTCTTTTGAACCTTGACTTCCCTTCCCCCTAGTCGGATCTCTATTCCCCTAATTTTCAGATTACCCCCTAATTTTAAGGATAATCCCTAACCCCTATTTTCCTTCCCCCTTTTTTTTAAGTTTAGTTTAGACTCAGAAAAAAAAGGAAAAAAAAGATCAATTTTTTGGCCGTGAGCTTGGCCTGCGGGCTGCTTGCGAGCTGGGCTTGCGGGCTTAGCCGGGATGGCCTGTTGGGCTGGTCTTGCAGGTTGGCCTTGCGTAATTTTATTGGAGTTGTTGGCCTTGCGGGCTGGCCTCGGGCTTAACTCTTTCGGGAGGAATTTCCTAGAGAACAAAATGACAATATTTTCTCCTTCTTTTTTAAGGGAACAATGGGGGTGGTCTCCTATTGTGAGGAGCCTCATAATATTGGAAAAGATGTTAGTGGTAGTACTTGCCTAAACCAACGTACACCGACCCCTGATCTGGTAGCCTAGTCTATGGCTATGTACCTAATTTTTAGACACTAAACTTTGGTAAGTTCCCCACTCCTTTTGGAAGCTAAATTTTGGGTTTCTAAATCCAAGGGGATTCAAAGCTTCGCCGTCTGAGGAGGTGGGGGTAACTGACTACTGGCAGGAGGTTCAAAGCTTCGCCATCTGAGGAGGTGGGGGTAACTGACTACTAGCAAGAGGTTCAAAGCTTTGCCGTTTGGTGACAAAATTAAAGAACCTAGCAGCTAAGAGGGCCAAAGCTTCGCCATTTGGTGACAAAACTAGGGAACCTGGCAGCTTAAGAGGGCCAAAAGTTTCACCATTTGGTAACAAAACTCAGATGAACAACGCAACCAAGGACATAAATTACCACATTAGCACTATGTAACTCACGCTAAGACACTAGAGGTCCCCCTAAGCGGCATCGCCAAGGTACGAACGGGTGGGGTCTCTAGGGTTAATACACAAAACAAACCAATGTAACGAGTATTAAGGATGACCTCAAGAATTTGCACAAGTGTCTCGCTCTTCAATGGACAACAAGAGAGTAGTTTGAAAGCTTGAAATAACAACAACGAGCAACAAAGGCCCTAAAACACCGCTAGGATTTTTGGCTAAAATGCCAAAATATCCAACATTATATGTACCCAACAGACCCCCAAACAAGCATGGGGGGTGGCTTTGAAGAGAAATGAGGGCCCTTTTATAGGTTTCCCAAGGCCCTCACCTCCCCTCTTTTAACCTAGGTAATCCTATCTTTCCGGATTTTCATCCTTATCTTTTAGGATTTTCACCTATTTTGGGATTTACAATGGTCGAAAACTCTAACTACTGGAGATCAACTCCAAATCAAAAACCGATTGCGTCGTTGGCTTCAGAAGGCCATTTTTAGTCCAAAGATCCTCCTATCCCCTATTCCAACACCAAAATCCCACCATAAACCATCGCCAACAAAAATCAGTAAAAGGGGTAAAAATCTATTTTTTGGAGGTTACCTTTTCTGACAAAGGTGACTAGCCAAGGTGGTCTGGAAGGTTGTAGGGAGTAAGAAAAGACCCTTCGTTGACTTCGTTCCGACTTCGTGTGCTCCTGGGACGCCGGTCAACCCCACCTAAATCCCGCCACGTGGATAATTTGAAAGAATGTCGGTGATTCGGCCATCTCCCGCTATCAAAACACCATGAAATTTGTCGGGGCGCGTTATTAGCATAAAAGAAGCTAACTTAATTTTAGTGAGATTTTATTGCCACCTGGGGAATTATCGTGAATTTTCCATCATGATTTTAGGCGGTTGACCGTCCGAAAGGAGTATTTCTTCAATCCAGAAAATTCCAAAACTTCTTGAGGAACCTCTCATGGAGTTTCCCAAGAGATGTGCAAGTTCACGTCTTGATCTTGCATGTCTTGATACGAAGGTTAAAAAGACACCTCCATGGTTTACCGGCAGTTAGGGAATCTTTCGCATACGGGGGAATCTTGGCAAATGGATTTCGCTTTTGACTTCCCGGTATGGGTACGACCCAAGATCACAATCCGGTGACCGTAGATTCCTCTACTGGCCCGTCTTGAGAAAATGACACCTGCATGCTAACAATTGGGGTTTCTACTATTCGTCGATGGGATGGGAAAACTGAAACCTCTCTCGGGGAATCTATCTAAGAATTTCCCTAGCCTTTCCTCAGACTAATTTAGCCAAGCACGGTCACATGCACAGTGACTTTAGGCTATTTTGGGTAAAAACCCTCAAACCTGCTGGTTCCCACTACTTCTGTGGTTCTAACCTATTTACAAGTGGGTCTTAGGGCTATTCTAAGGATAAACGGCTATTTAGGAGCAAAGGGCATATTGGTATGTAACATGTCCAATTTGGTTTTACACTCTTTTTAGGGCTTTTTGTATATAATTACGACTTAAATTGCAAAATTTAGAAAAAAAGAAAACTATGAGTCTCAAGTGACGAATTAGGAGCTCACAATACCCTTGTTTTTTGAGTTAACCATTCTCAAATTTTTTTAAAATAAATATTATTTTTGAAAAAGAGACCGTGTTAATAATCACGATAGTTTCATCATTGAACTCCCTAAAGGACCAAGGCTTTTTTACATCAAACTATACTCGAAACTGCCATTTCTATTACAAAGAGCAAAAAACTCTTTTGAATTTTTTTTTGCATATCTAACCATAGGGTCTTATACTAGACTAATATAAGTGTGTATGGAAGAATATTTAGAAACTTTGACCGCGAAGATTGCAAGATACTTGCATCCAAAGTGAAGAAAACAAAATTTTTTACACCTTGTTTGACTAGATTTTTGGACTTTGAATCCCCTTAACTTAAATTTTTGTACTATTGATTTTGATTTTTTAACTTTTTATGTTGAATATTTGAGTTGAAAATCTAGGAAAAAAATTCAAGAAAAAAAACTTAATCTTCACTCATTAAAAAATTGTTAGACAGAAGTAGGTTCAAGAATGAAGGATAAACAAAACCATTAATAGCTTTAACTCTTTAGTGACCATAGTTGATTTGGGCGGCGAGTGCAATTTTTGAATACAAATTTGGAAAAGAGAAATTTCATCACTACTCCAAGGAAGATCAGATCAGACCATAGGAATTGATGTTGTAGGCTTTATCCGTGAAAAAACAAAAAATGAGCATAATCTGACGGTGCAATTTGTTGTGAGTGATCTTCAAAGTGCGATACATCGAAGTAGACTTTAGCTGAAGCAGCATAATACATTATTGCCTATAACTTTTGAAATATACCTCTACAGTTTATAGAATTGCTGGACAACGTTTCTATCATTCTTAGGTGTCAATTTCAAATAGAATCACATGAGTTGCTAAATATATATGCGAATTAGAAGGTATAACTCAGGTCGACCCTCTTATCTTTGGACAAGCACAACTACCTTGTTACTACACATAATTATCTAAAATTGGATTTATTTGGAGCGCATGCTAAAGCTCTATTTGCGTTACTCTTTGAGTTTTTTCAAATGCCCTGTATTGAGGGCAGTAAAAGACAAAGAATCCAAAATTCAACCAAAAAGTGGTCAACCGGTCACTAAAGGGTGAAGATGGAATTGAAACACAATAATTCCAACGGTGAGATTGCTCTAGCAAGCAAATTTAACCATACAGGCTCTTCCTATTGTTTCCAATACCATCAACACCCCCTTTCTTATCATGAACCCCTATTTTGCCACCGACACTTTGTCGATATGATATTTGAAGCCATCCAGCCATTATTATGCCTTTCCTTTTCTTTTTGAGCTTTTGTTTATACTCTTGAAGGACGCGGGGTCCCTTCAAGTAAGTTGATTTTGTTTGTTTATTCTTTCGGAGGTTTAGTCCCTCAAATTGAGATTATTTGAGTATTGAGAGGTTTAGTCCGCCAAACTCTTGAACACTTGAAAGTTTCTAAGTCCGTAGGGTGATTGCAAGAAATACTTGTACTATTTGTTGTGTTTTGCATTTTTGGACTTTTAGTACTTTTTGTACTATGAGTCACCTTTTGTACTATGAGTCACCTTTTGTACTATTGAAGTCATGGAACATAAAATATGGTCAATTTCTTCCACTCATTTTCATAATAGTCTATTGCAAGATCCTACAGTCAAATGTGCAAAAAATACCATTTTAAATTGTTTTTTTCTTTGCACTAGAAAATGACAATTTTGAGATGTTTTTGACGAAGAAAAAGCCTTCGGTTGGGACTTTCAGGGTTATTAATTGAAACTATTTCTTCCTGCACTAGAAAATGACATTTTTGAGATCTTTTTGATGAAGAAAAAGCCTTGGGACTTCATGGGTCAATTGAAACTACTTCTGATTTGGCATGTAAAAAGGTAAGTTGTTTACATCTCATTGGGAAGGACACTAAATGCATCTCTGATCTGAACTTAGTTTAGCCACATATAGAGGAGATTTGGAGGGCTACAGTGGGGATGATGAGCTTTGCCCACCCACGCTTTGATTGAGGAGCCCTCACCAAAAGAGCATTTGGCAAGCCACATTTGGTGGTGGCGGTGCGGATGCTCTAATTCCCTCATCAACACTGACCACTCTGACCACAGTAACTACACTGAATAGTGAAATTAAGTTGCCCCACACTAATTTCTCGATATTCTACATTATATGAATATGTACAGTTACTTTAGAAGGAGTAGTAAAGTAAGAACTATGTGTAAGGTAGGAGGTTCAGAAATGGAGCATCTAAGCGCTGAAACTGAATTTTGGGGAGGTAAAACATCTTGAAATATTTTTCAGTAAATTTCTCTTGAAAGACAAGTAGAATTGAAATCTAACCCAAGTCGTTTCATATTTTTTGGACCTTTGTGGGATTAGTTACAAATTTTTGAAGTTGGAAAAAAGTGGTCATTTGTGGTCATCAAAATGGACCACCTCCTGAAATGTGCATAGGTGGTACATTGAAGAAAGCAAAATGTACCTCTAAGTCATGTTCCATTTTAATGCCTGCTTCGTTTTACAGCCTCCTACCTTATGGTATGGGTTGGTGCACTGATTTGTGGATCAGGATTAGAAATTAGCATGTGCCTCCATCTGGACAAGCATTAGTCACGAGGTAACTTCTCTAGGGTAAGGCAACCTAATTGTCAAGGCAACCCAATTTCACTATTTAGTGTAGTTCACTGCCTGTAACCCACTCACGTGAGTGATTTATATCTATTGTACAGAGGGGCTACCAAAAAAATACGTGATGGTAGTTTTGGCCATTCAGTTTTTTTGTTTGCATGATGTGAAAAAGAGTTACCATTTTTTGTTTTACACAATCAACATTGATATCTTATGCAATCCCCCTCAAGCATACCAAATTTTCAATTTCAAAAAAACAAAACTCCATTTTTGGTGAATTTTTCAATTTTTTTTCATGGTTTTACATGAAAATTCATAGAAAAACATTGGTGATGAATTTTTTTAATTTTTTTGCGGAGACATGTAGGAAACATCCTTGCTCACATCTTTCCTTCAACAAGCATCTTCAAAAAAGTTCCACAATTCCCTCCTAGGAGATTAGAGTGGGGGCATGTCCAATGCCCTAATTTTTGAAAATAGATATCTCTTCACTATAACTAGATTTTTGCATTTTTACTTCACATTACAACTAATCTAGTTATAGTAAAGAGATATCTATTTTCAAAAGTTAGGGCATTGGACATGCCCCCACTCTAATCTCCTAGGAGGGAATTGTGGAACTTTTTTGGAGATGCTTGTTGAAGGAAAGATGTGTGCACGGATGTTTCCTACATGTCTCCGCAAAAAAATTAAAAAAATTCATCACCGATATTTTTTTTATGAATTTTCATGTAAAACCGTGAAAAACAAATTGAAAAAATTCACCAAAAATGGAGTTTTATTTTTTTGAAATTGAAAATTTGGTATGCTTGAGGGGGATTGCATAAGATATCAATGTTGATTGTGTAAAACAAAAAACGGTAACTCTTTTTCACATCATGCAAACAAAAAAACTGAATGGCCAAAACTACCATCACGTATCTTTTTGGTAGCCCTCTGTACAGTACACTGGACTAGCGAGCTTCCAGGAACTGCAACAGTTACAGCCACCTTGGCAAAGGGAACTTCCCGGCTCTGCTCAATAAACACCTGGAGTACTTGATCTAACTAAATATAGACTTTTATGCCTGCTGTTGGACTCAGCCAGCCGTTTTAGAATATTCAGTAACTGCAGCTTCCAACGACATTTCGCCACGAGGCCACTTTCTCCACCTTCTGGAACGTTTCTTGTGGGTCGTGCAAGAGATAATTCCGCAGGTGAACCGGTTCGTTCGTCCCTGTACAATTGAGAATGACTGGACCGTTGAAAATGTTTTAAGTTACAACAGTACTTTCAACAACGTCGTTGTGCTTTGTGCCCTAGTTCTGCCATTCCATTTAGAAAAATTTGAAAAACACAATGACAAGAAACAGTAGTTGTGAAATCAGGAAAAGGATCCCTCCAGTCACCGTGTCATAAATTTTCCAAAATTGCTTGCTTTTCGGCAAGCAAGCAGTAACAATACACATTTGCAGTGCACTATCGACCACTTTGTACATCGAACAGTTGGGCTCTGCAATTCAAACACCAGTGTTCTCCTACACCGTTTCCATTTGGTGGTAGCTAAAACTGGATTTCTACTAAAGCTGGGGCCTTGAGAAGCAGACTAAAATTCTGCGGCATTTCCGAATTGAATGCCTAGAAAACAATTGTGGGAACTAATTAATACCATTTAAACGGCGGACAATCACCATCTCTTTTAGGACAAACAAATCCCGGATACAAAAATCTACTCGATCGCCCATAAAATGTCGGCCTCGTGGAGATTCAGTACCACGGTGTACTCAATATCAGTCCCAGAATTCACACCAAATGCCAGAAATTCAAGCAACCACGACGAACTCAGTCGTCATAGACAGCCTCTTGTTGTTGTTGTTGTTGTTGTTGTTGTTGTTGTGGCTTCTTCTGCACCTTCCCTTTGATCCACTTCAACCCATTCGTGGTCCCGCTCGCCACTTTCTGCGCACCTGAAGTCACAACAGTCTTCGTCTTGTCTACACCCGAACTCGCCGCAGATTTCACCTTCGCCATCTTCTGCTTGTTGCCGGCCTTGTCCCGCGAATCCTCATGTCCATATGTATCATTGTACTTATAGTCCCACTGATCAGCCCACCCGAGCCCTTGCTGGTCAGACTTCTTGTCATAAGCGTCGTACAAAGTCGTCATGATCGATACTGCAACCTCTCAACTGGTCGATCGAAGCACAAGGACAGTAGTAGCGAACGCAGATAGCTAGAACTCAAAAATCTAGACAGTCCACACTCAGTCGAAAACGAAGGGATATCGCTAGTACAAGCTAGCCCAGATAGCTAGAACTCAAATTCTAGACAGTTCTGAATCCCGAACCGGTGCCACGACAGATCGAAGTCTGGAGAAGAAGACTAGTAGGAAATAAAAGTTTTGCTCGAGAGATCTTTTGAGGAGGCAGAGGATATGAGAAGTGTTTTAAAGAGGAGGGCGCCCTTGAAGCGAAGCGCGTGGGGAGGATGCTGCAGGTGGGGTGAGCAGGACGGGCCTCGTGGCGGAAGGAGAAGAGGAAGGTGTCCTGCGATGCCGTGCTGATGATGCGGCAGTGGGGGCTGCCTGGAGTGACGGGGCTTGACGGAGTCGGGCCGTGGGGGCGCCGCGGCCGCGTTCGGGTGAGCTTCCGTATTTCGAAGGCGGAGACGTACCGGCCGGATCTGGACCGGTTGGACTTCCAGAATGTTCCTGAGCTTGAATCTGGGCCGTTGGAATTGCGATCGCACGGCCGTCGGCCGGCCCGGGTAGCCGGGGTTCCAGGGAACGGGTCTCATGGCAGTTGCCGAACGTGCGGACGGAGTACTTTAGGAATGTTCCAGGTAAAGTCTTGGTACCGGGTATCATGGCCATTGCTCGAAACGGCCATTGCTCGGTCCAGCAAGGAGAACTGACCGGCGAAGTTTCAACCAGATTGCTTAATCATGTGGCGACAAGGCAAGTTCAACATCAGTTTGACGCCTATTTCTGCTATTTTAAAGCATTTGCATTCCTTCGAAATTCAAATTTTACTTTAACCCTGTCAGAATTCTATATCCTACAATTACGAAATATTTCATTAAATTCTCAATACGCGCTTTTAAGACATGAAAATGAGAAAAGAAGCTGCAAAAACAAGGAACTAATGACTGACGTTGACGATCATTCAGTCTGAACTGCAGTTCCTACTCCTTCCGATTATTGTGAACAAAAGCTGCCATTTCGATGGAAACAGTCCGTGATTGAGTAATGGCCAAACTGTTTCGTGTGCATAAATATTCCGTTCTGTGAAAAAGGCTCACTGAGAAATTGAGCTCGCAAGTTCTGTAGGTTCTGAGGCTTCTGATGGCGTGACTCCCACTCCTTGCAGATAGATTGTGAATTTTCTATGTTAGAACAGATTCTCTCATTGCAAGGTATTAAGGTAGAACCTCCCATTCCAGATCAGGGAGCCATGGCCAACCTCTAGGATGCACTATTTCAGACCATTGAGGGCGTCCAAACTTGGAATGTGTGTTTTTCTCTTTTTCAAGGTTGGTATGATTAAGGTCATGACACATGTCTCAAAGTGTGCATGAAAGATAGTAGGAAGTAGTGAGTGGGAAAGTAGTTTGGCTATGATCGGAATTGGAAGACTCTAGACATTGGCAATGGGTTTGGAGCATTTTTTGCCTCCCAAAATTCATAGTAATTTCAATTTTGACAATAAAATTACAAAAAATTAATAGTCATAATATTTCTTCTCTCTCTACATGAGAAAAATTTCCATTGCCTTGCACTGAGCATTCCTCATTTACTCTGAAATCACTTATTTGATCAGGTATAGGTGGTCCTACCTTAGATGTTTTTTGGAGCATTAGAGGGCCGTTTTCAGCCTTGTTTTCCTTGCTGAAGTAAACAATGCCGTAGTTACAATATTTAAATAATTAAAAACTAATAAAAAATGAAAAAAATAAAAAAATCGAAGAAAATATTAAAATATTAAAATAAATGAAAAAATAAAAAATTCAATTTAAAAAATGAAAAAAAAATTCAATATCATTATTAGACGTAGCAGTCGCTCTGCCATGTCAGCCTGTTGCTGCAGCCAAGTTCCCACGGTCCAGGAACTCAGGGGAACTCACGGCCTTATTTAGTAGGTGAATTTCATCTAATGGCTTCATAAAGTTGGAAGGTTTCATTGAGAAAATGTTTGGATTTCATTAGGATCTAGTAAAAATAAAAGAGTGAAATATGGGCAAATGAAATTAAAATGTGATGGGTGAATTTGTGACAAAGTTTGCATTTAATATAAGAAATGATCATCTTTAGCAATATGCTGAGACTTCATCTATACCAAAGGGGTAGTCACTCCTCTAAGGGTGAGTTACTTGTCTATCACTCCTTGCAACTAACGGGTGATTGCACACTACGGTCGCCCCCCTGCCAAATATACGAACCATTAAAAATCAGTACAAAATGTACACATATTGGTACAAAATGTATGAAAATTGGTACAAAATGGAGCCAAAACGTCATTTTTACCAAAATTCAATGTTGGCTAATGTAAAGCAAAAGGTCTTTTCATAGATTCTCAAATCTAAAATAAATAAAAAAACACTTTAAAGTCAAATTTGGCCTTCGTGAAATCACACATTT
The DNA here is from genome assembly GCA_951799445.1 of Pseudisothecium myosuroides. Classification (NCBI taxonomy): domain Eukaryota; kingdom Viridiplantae; phylum Streptophyta; class Bryopsida; order Hypnales; family Lembophyllaceae; genus Pseudisothecium; species Pseudisothecium myosuroides. The sequence goes on along the minus strand of OX637289.1, from coordinate 5,562,677 downwards.
GCTAGGATATTTTCTTATATAGACCCTAAAACACTCATTAAATGCCTAGTCTAAGTGTTTAGAGGCCCAAAACTGCTTCAAAATACTTGTCCCCAAAGCAAGGTCAAAATCTTCATCAATATTTATTTTTTAACAAATTCAACCATAGGATCCTTTGGTTAACTTGCACAAGTACATTGTCCCATAGTTTTAGAATGAATACCCCCACCAATTGCAAGATCAATGGGCCTAAACTTCAAAATGTAGGCTTTTCTATTCCTTCCAAAAGGTGAAGTTTTGTCTTTCAACATTTTTAGAAAAAAATATGTATGTCCTATTACTTGACAATATGTTGGAAAATGGGTTGAAAACATATCTAAGAAAACTTAACCAAAAAAACTTTTGTATTCATTTGTAAGAAAATTATATAGTGAAAAGTATTACTGAATGAAAGATAAAACTAATATGCTAATAATTTTTGGAAGATTTTTAAAACTTGTTAATTTCAATGGTGAAAATGCTCTAACGGAAAATTAGTATCTTTTATTTTCATTTTCATTTGAAAATTTTCAAAATTGAGAGAAAAAGATGACTTTATATATTTTTTCTACCTTCATTGCCTGCAAAATAAAACTACTCGTAACTCTTACCTTATTATTTAGAATTAAGTGGTTCAATTTTTTTGAGTAGATATCAATCTACACAATTCCAAAATGATACTCCGTATTTTTTATTTTTTTAGAATATATTTTTTGCTGCCCGATTTGACATTTAAATTGAAAAAATCCTTCTAACTTTTGCATTACTTATCGGAATGATATGGAATGATGCTTCACATGTAGATTATAATGAGTAGCTCCATCCTAAAAATTTCACGCAAAAATTCCAAATTATAAAGTTAATAGAGCCTACCCGAGTTTTCAAAAAGCCAAAAGTGGGCTCCTTGGTCCTTTAGGGGTTAAACATAAGAGCATTGGATTTAGCTTTTTGAATTGTAAAAATGAAACCCTAAACTAGGCAAAAAAAAATACAACAATGCTAAAGCTGAATCTGTGACAGTCGAAACATTTAATGTTTGTACTCCATACATAATTAAATTAATAGATGAAAATCACTTTTTGTTATGCAATTATCAATGTAAGTAAGATGTAAGAATCCTATATATATATATTTAAAAAATTTATGTCACAAAAACTATAAGAAAACTAACTCCAAACTTTCATCCTGTGTAGAAATTCTGCCATGACTACGATTTTGGACAACCGTAGTGTGCTTTCACCCTAACTATTTAACTTTCAGTTGCAAGTCTCTTACAATATTGCCAATGGTCTAGTTGAATTTCATCTTGTTAAAACATAAGGCATTAGGAAAAATTTTGGACCTGCAGAAGGTTGCGAGACCATATAGCAACAGTGCAATTACAACGAAATTTTTATTTTTTTATTTTTATTTTTATTTTTTTAAGGAATCTAACAGGTCAGATTGGCGATTTAAAAAAAAATTAATTTTTTTCTCAATTTTTTTTAAATTAAATTAATTTTTTTTTGTATTTGCACCATGGGGGTGCCGAAAATGAAAATCAAATGGCCCTTTGCAAGGTTCAAATTTTTGTAATGGTCATTGTTTTGTGAAATAATACTTTGTGGCCAAAATCCTTCCTTATTACACCTGTGCAATTCACTATAATTTTGATTTCCAACTAGGTACTAGCAAAAAGAATCTCAATCATTGCTAAGCCAATGAATTACTTGGAGGAGAAAGTGAGTATTTGACAGAATTGCCAATGTGGATGCCAACCTTGGAAAAAAAGTATTTTTTGTTGAATCTTTTTCACAAATCCAAGCATTAATTTCTAAAAATAATTTGCATTTTGAGCCTTTAAAACTTGAAAAATTTCCACTTTTGGATCAAGACATTTGGATGGAAAAAATTTGAAAAAAATGACAATTTCAATTGTTAGATCTTTATTCTACTTTCATATAGAACATTTTTAGTATGAATACAACTTGAAATTATTTAGCATTTGTAAGATCTAATTATGTGATTAAAGTATAAAGCTTTCTTTCATTGTTTGCATGGTTGTGGGAATGTCTTAACTTCACAATTAAAAAAAATTAAAGCATGTGGAATTTTAGTTTGCATATTTTTGTGGAAGACTTATTCATCTTGCATTACTACGTGAAGATGCCATTGTGAAGAGCAAAATATCAATAAATATTCATAAATTTAAAAATAAAATAAAAAACATTAGAAATCAATCTAAATAATGGGTTGTATTAAAATAATATAAAATAAGAGGAAAGCATTTATTTAATACAATATTTATGGCCTAAAATTTGAATTTTTTGCTATTGCCTTCTTGGAACAATCAAAGTGCTATAGCTTCAAGTGCCAAAATAATCTACCAAGTGGCAATTCTTCACATTCCCCTCAACACTCATGGAAAATGCATCCAAAATTTTATGGGTAAACAAATCACATTTGCAAACTTACAATAAAAAAACAAATCTAAATATTTAATTTATATAAGTGCAAAAAAGTCAAAAGTCAAACCACAGTAGTTGATCCAAGCTTTGAAAAACACAATGTAGTATTAAGGATTTTTAGGAATTAGCCCTTAAAAATTCATGTTTCACAAGAAAATATTTTATAACTATCATTTTATGATGGAAAATTTAGTTGAAAATCTCAGAATAAAATTCAAGATTTTTTTTTAAATTTAACAAAAAAAAAATGTTAAATAGACAATGTTACAAGATGGAAGGAAAAATTAAATTGTAAATATTTCTAAAATGGAACTAAAGCATGTCAATCATATTGAAAGGATTGTTGGAGTAAATAATCTACAACCTAAAGGCTTGTTTTAAAATTATAAAATTGAGTTAAAAAATGAATCTTATGCATTATTTTTCCAGAAAAATGGAAGATGCCTTGACTGTGTGAAAAATTTAAAACAACTAAAATTAAAGTTTTTTTAATTTTTCACTTTTGTCTGATTTGAGCATTTTGAGCTTAGGAAGGCAAATTTTTTTCTACTCATGCACCAAATGAAATAAAATTATAACCCTTGAATTCAAAGCAAATACATGCCATCACCTTCAGAGGAATTGCAAGTACCACTTGTCTTACTTTTTGTCCCCTTGGCCTTGTACAAGTTTTTTTTTGTTCATAAATTTTGCATGTTCATTTTCTATGAAATTTTCTATGAAGGTACATGTGGTAGTCGTAGATGTTGAATAATTTTTTCATTTAAAAAAATTATTTTATTATTTTTAAAATGCCCTCAATTGGATGTCTACCTTGGCCATTTTGAGGGGTTTAGTACTATTTTTGACCCAAAAATGTGAATTTAAAGCTCAAAATAGGTGAACAAATTTTCTTACTGAAGTTAACTTGCCTACAAAGAGATTTTTTTAAATATTAACTATCCACCTTCCACATGTGTTCAAAATGCACTACCTTTGCGCAAGTACAGAGAACACAATTTTTTTTCCCAAAGATGAAAATGGTTGAAAAGGAGAATCTTCAAGTTAGGAAAAATGACTTTTTTGATTTGATTTTTTGATTTTTTTAACTATTTTCTTAAAATCAAACATCAAAGTATTCATATTCCATAGTCTTTTTTTGTTTTAGAGATAAATTTTTCTAGGTCTAAATTTTGAGAAACATACTATTTTGAATGCTTTAAGAATTATCCATATTTTAATTTATTTAGAAAAAATTTATTCCAAAAGTCACAATATTCATTGAAATAGACCTCTTGAGCCAAAAATGGCAGCACCCTTCAAAAAAAGTTTGAAAAAATTACAATAGAGTTTGACTTCATCGAAAAATATCCAAAATCTTGAAAAAACCCATTCTACGGCTTTGAACCTTTAGGGGTTATAGTGCATTTCTTTTAAAGCATTAGAATAGACTGATGTGTGATGTCTCTTAGTTGTGGCAATTCTATTAATACACAAAAACATAAAATATCTCCATTCTTTTTTATTACAATATAATAATAGAAAAAAATTTATACTACATTAATAATAAAATTTAGTTTAAACCACATTAATTGATTTATAAATGCTATAAGTTTTAGTTTATTCTTGATGAATATTTTTACCAATTATATTTATAGAGATCCCCTCTTTGAATAGTAAATATTTGTGCTCTTGCTTCTTGGTACAAATCGTCATGAAAAATAAAAACTTACAACATTTTCAAATCAATTAGTGCAATTATACAAAATTTTATAATAAATGTTCTACTATTATTTGAAGGAATAATTGTTGACCTTTCTAAAAAGTAAATTTTTTATAGGCTCTCGAAGCCTTAACTGTAAAATTTCATCCAAAATTAGGCCAGAGTGCCTAGCTATTGGAGCTACTCTAGAAATGAAATTATGTCTATTGATCAAGCACTTTGAACTACGAAACAATGACATTAGTGAAAATCTGGGCCCTCCGGAGGGACCCTAAAATTTACTTTTTTTTCCCCAAAAAATTAGATTTTCCCCTATTTCCGCGCAGCAGTTTCTGCTGCGACAGTGGCGCAGGAAACAAAAACTACGAGTAAATTTTTATTTATTTATTTATTTTTAAATCTTAAAAAAATTATTAAAAAAAATTTTAAATTTTAAAAAACAAAACAAAACGCGAAAGCTGACTGCTGCAGGGAGTAGTCAGCTTGGTGTGACAGACCAAGCTTTTAATAGCTTGGTTTGTCACATTCTAGCAGCCCTCTAAAGGGTTTAGTTTTTCTCTAATGAACCCAAACTCAAGTATTGGTAAAGGTTGAATCTACCATTGTACAAATCTATATTTATCAATAAAATTTAGAATTTAAATTTTAAAAATGAGACCTCTTTGTAAAATTGACTGTGGATTGTATATATTGTAAGTGAATTTTACAAATTTTGCCTAGCTTTTGGTTTAGAAATTTTAATTTTAATTATGGCAATTTTTAAAGATTTTTATCATTCTTACTTTTGAAGCCTTTCTTTGTCCTTATGAAAAATTAGTATATACTTTGAAACATATTTATGTTTATTGAGCTACAAAAGAATTTTGAGAATCTATACCATACAAATATATATTAAAGGACGAACTCAATCTGAATCTACAAACATTTGCATGGATGATTTCACTCATTTCATTGTTTGAAATTTGAAGTTTTGGTCCTAAAATATCAAACTTTATTCACATAAAACTTCAACCTCTAAATTCTCAATCATCATGCATTCATGCACTCACCCAACTGCACTAATTTGTCCTAATAATGCACTTGACACTAATTTACCAAAGTCACATAATTTTGAATTAGTGCAAGATGAAATATTATTGTATTGTACCAAATTCCACAAAAATAAATTTTGTAATCACACTAATTTTCTATATGACACTAGTTTCACTATTTGGACAAATCAAGGGTACAATCACTATATAGCTACAAAATAATTAGGACAGTGACCCAAATCTCATGATCTTTTCAAAAGAAGAATTCAAATTTTTTGGACCAAATATGGCCAATTTCATCAAAATGGCGATAATCTTTTCAAAATGGGCCATTTACAATTCAGAAAGACCGCTCTGATATCTATATCAGTCCTAGATGGTGAAAGTGGCACACGGAATACCGCCATTTTAATGAAATTGCCCATACATACATTAATGTGTAGTCAAGAACAAGGATTGAAGTAGAGGAAGATCGTTTCCAGTTCAATGCCGCCTTGCCATGGATTGAAGGAATGAAAGACATTCCATTACACCTACCTGTTTGTCATTTGTTAATTGATGTCCTGTGATGATAAACAATCATCAGACCTGTAGGACACTGACTACGGAATTCTTCAAAAATTCCATAGATGGACATTTTGGATTATTAGATCCTGTGATTGAGTCACGGATTCGTCGCACAGCATACAATGTGTCCCCACAACCGAGTTTAATTTGCCCGCCCAGCAAAATAATCTGCCTCGGTGGTCAGGAATCGAAGACGATGAAAACATAAGTTTCCATCCACCATGCAACCGAGACAGAGCCCTTCACAAATTATGCCGCTATGTATCCACCCGCCGAGACTAAATTACTAGAATAGCTGAGATCGATCGACATGTTGCCTGGAGATCGACCCTTTCTATAAACTAACACCGGATTCGCCATGTCCGGCCACCTCCACTATTGTTCTGCTTTCGACCTGACCTTAATTGCTGAGAGTTTTAATTACTGTGCTTACGAGAATACTCTGGAATCTGGCCGTGAATATTTACTGATCGAAAGGACGTACTTTACTCTGCGCATATTGGAATTCAAATAGTTTGATTTCAGCAATGGAGGGAAGTGTGCATTCCAAAGCTTCATCACCTCATGAACAAGGCAATTCCCGAGTTCATGGCAATGTTTTGGTGTGCAACATCTGTTTGGTGCCCCCGACGAACCCAGTCCTAACTGTCTGCGGTCACTTATTCTGTTGGCCATGTCTGTACGAATGGCTTTATCAAGCCCAATCGAAGACGTGCCCGCTTTGCAGAATCGAATTGAGGGAAGACATCAGCATCACTCCCGTTTACGGCAGCCCGGAAACGGGAACTTCCAGTACTGCTGAGGGTGCCATTCCAGGCACCATTCCAAAGCGCCCCGGGCCACCGTTTGCCGGTTCGAGCCTGGAAAGTCTGGAAAATCTGAACGATTCAGGCCCGGATGCAAGCAGGTTTGTTCTCCGAAGTGTGGCACTCGAAGAGGTTGAGGCTTGGAAGGAGGAATGCGACAGATTACAGACTTTGCTTGATATCCACAGAGGCCGTCTAAATGCTCTGGAGAGGCAGTTGAACCGAGGTGATGGTTATCTGCAACGGCACCAGGAGGCGAGAGGGTCAAGATCCGATTAAAAATTAGTGATTAGTTTTTGTGTGATTCAATAACTCCTAACCGCTCTGAAGTGCAGAAGTTCATATTCTAAATGAACGGAACCCTCAAACCGCTCAAATAACTTCTCATTCATCCCAAGTAATACTTGAATTAGAATTATTAGTAGGTAATCTTCCTTTTATGACTAATTGATGAAATTGATGTAATTAATTTACATTCATACTTAGATTTTGATAAGCAAGTATATGCAGAAGTTCAAAAAAATTAGGTGTTAAACTAAGCCACTAAGGGCTAAAGTGTGGTTAAGTTCATCCGAGTCAAAACCTTATGAGAGCCAATTAATCAGAGGACTGATTGGAGTCAATCATATATTCATATCCATTGGAAGGCAACTCATATTCATGGTGTTTAAAACTGCAATAAACCTACAAAACGGTAAATCGCACACTCTAAATAAGAAACAGTTTTTCTTTTGGTCCAAATTGAGTCTTGTTGGAGAAGTTAAGGCAGGAATGCAGCAGTAACAAATTTCAACCTCATTTGGTTTGTACATGCTGAGAGTTTTAAGTTACTTCGGCAAGTCCTCATGCATGCATGACTCTGAAGTGATCATGGCTCTTGCTGGCTCCCATGGGTTTATGCCTACTTATGGCTGCCTTCGTGACTCCAACTCTTGTAGTAGTACTGATCTACAGTAAGTGCGTGTTCCAAAATCGTGTATTGGAACGTACTGGATTATATTTCTTCAGGATGGTTTGGCAGTCTAGAGTGCTGTACACTTCAATTTCATTAAATTGGCGACATTCCACAAACCAAAACTTGTGACATACATCTTCACCAAGCTCTAATTTAAGGCCACAAAATAGGACAGGTATACATTTTGGTTTCAGGTCTCAACTGTGTGAAAGGATAATATTCAAGTTGTTTAGAAAACCAATCAAAGAATACCGTTACCCCATATTAACTGTTGTTTGTAATGAATATTTGAATGAGGTTGAGGTGGAAGTTTAACGATATTAAAACTATGTCAAATGATGGCATTAACCCCAAAATGACCCTGGAACTTCTTGAGCTTCTAGGAATTTGCTCTAAGTTGAACAAAAAACAAACATTTTGATCATTTGTATCAATTCTTTTTGAATTGTAACCGTACAAAATCAAACTAGACATGTTAGAGATCACATTAGAAAAGAAAACACAACAATATCTCTTACGGATTCAAAGATTATAATGTTTGATCATGAGGGTGTTAAAACTGTGAAAGTGATTTGAAGTCTTTCAATCCTCTTTTTCACATGTCAAATCTAAAAAGTTGATCACCAAAAAAATATGAGGTTAAAGGGCCTAACATGCATAACCCCAATCAATTTATGACTTCTCAAAATCTACTCTACAATTTTTTTAAATGAATTTCTAATGTGATTTTTCCTCAAAGATCTAGTGTATTTGAGGCTCATTCCCAAGAGCCCTCAATACTACAAAAAGTCAAGATTGCAATGGACACCTGTGCACAAAATCTTGAATAGAAAAATCATAATCAATCATTTTCAAAATCGATTTTTTGAAACTAAAACTAAACTTCATAAAGAATGTTTCAAAAATATAAACTACTAAAAAGAATAATTTAGTACGGTTTTATTTAACTTCAAAAATTGGTCGAGGACACATTCTGTCCTTAAGGTCATTCTGGGGTTAAATTGATTTCGGTTGATGGAATGGTATTTGAACATGGATGCAGCCCAAAACTTTGTGCAAGACTGTCACCGAAGATGAATGAAGAGCTACTTTGCCTATTGTGACAAGTCTAAATTTGCAAATCCCTGTTGCAATTCCGGTATGCCCAATATTCAATTCCCTTAGTGACTTAGAGCATCGCCACCCTTGCCCTGGATTGCTCCCTGGCCGCTCAAATCCAGGGCCCGCGCTCTGAAATTGCCCCCACTCTTGCGCCAAATTCCAAAAGTTAAAGCCCGGCTCCGCTCAAATATGTCATCAACCCACAATCCTCCAGGGCCCGCTCTCCTTCTCTCCAAGCTTGGATTCTCCTTGTCTGACAATGTTTTTTTCTCCTTTTAGAAAAGTTGGAGCACTATAGCAATTCCCACCAATGAGAATGCAAAGTTATTGGAGATATGGAGAGCAAGGGTGGGGAAGGTGGAACCCAGAAGGAGAATGGAGCCCGCAACAAGCCATATTATGAGGCTAGTATTCAGAGCAAGGGTGGCGATGCTCTTAGTCTTATCTATCCTCTCCATTTGTGTGGTATGTTATTCAAATTTTTATTTGGAGTTTTTTTATGCTGTGTTTCTTAACCCCAAATTTAGTGCCAAGCCTGCAAACAAACTTTGAAATCATTCCTGTCAATGATTGCATGCAGCAACAGCAATGCGCTGGTTGAGCAGGGTGTTAATAGAGTTGTTGCTGATCCTGCGCCAGCACAGTTTCTTACCATCAGCAAGTGTGGGGAGGTTTGTATTGTGTGATAAGCTCACTACTTTGGGCAACCTCACTATTTGTTGTTGTTGAGTCACTACTGTTTCACATTTGTGTAGATGATGATATAAATATCAAACTTAAATTGTGTACATATATCTAGCCAATGGAGGATTTTAGGTGTCACCCATTTGTGTCTCTTTCTTACATAATGTATACCAAGGTATTTTTGATCATGATCTGAAAATTATGTTACCAATTCTATCCCAAAAACGAATTAGGTTTGATGAGCATCACTTTACTGTGCTTACAATTTCATGAGCACCATTCAAATAGAAGAGAAAGAAAGGACTCTAGTTCTTTGGTGGAACTAGCAGAAAAAAATTCCAAATAATATGTTTGTTGGCTTTGTCCCTAGGACAGAGACTATTGATCAACTTCTGCATTTTGAGATTTCAATTCCTATCTACAATCCTTTGTAATGAAACATCATTTATTTATGACAAGTTGGTAATTAACCCCTAAAGGACCATTGTCCCCTCGGGGGACAAATGCGTTTTCGGACAGGTGCCTACGGGCTGAAATTTTCTCTTGATTTTTTAAAACTTTTTTTGGAGGTAGAAAAGTTGATTAGCTTCATGAGAATATAATTTTTTTCACAATCGGTGCCCGGAAAAAAAAATTATGACCAAATAAGCTCAAAACGGGGGGGGGAGGGGGGGGGGGGGGGGCGGGAGCAGCAAAAAAGAATTTGCAATTTTTTTTTTGAATTTTTTGAATTTTTTTCTCATAGATTATATTTTTGTCTATCTGGGAAGCTTTAATTCATTTCATTTGGATTTTTTTATGAGAAAGTTATGGACATTCTTGTTTTTCGGGCAGTTAGAGCATCTTCTTAAAAAAAATAACTCATAGGATTCATTTTTGAATGCAATTTTTCAAATTTTTCAAATTTTTTTTTTTGCATGGTTTAGTTTACATACTAGAACAATCTCACCATTGGGATTAGTGCATTTTAATTCCATCTAAAATATATGAATATTTTAGATTTTCCTTCTATCTCGTACCTACTTCTACTTAACAATTTTTTTAAGAATGAAAATTGAGTTTTTTTTAATATAGTTTTTTTTACTAAACTCTCAACTTAATTTTCCACTATAATCATTTAAAGCTCAATATTTTTAGTGCAAAAATTTTAAGTTAAAAATGTTCAAAGTCAAAAATTCCAGTCCCGCAATGTGCTGAAAAACTTGTTTTTTCCACTTTAAACACAAATATCTTGCAATCGGTGCGGTCAAAAATTCTGAAATTTTTTCCACACACTCTCATACTAGTTAGGTGTAAGATCCTACGGTTAGATGTGGAAAAAAAAACAATTTAAATTTTTTTCAACTCTTTGCTACAGATATGGCAGTTTTTAGTGTTTTTTGGTAGAAAAAAGGCCTCGGTCCTATAGGGGTTAAAGATCTTTTCATCTACACTCAATTTGGCAAACTTAAACAAGATAAATGTTTTGTCAAGACCTACTTTGGAAAGCAAATTTATATAGTTTTTTGTTTATTGCTTATTTTGCACTTTGTCATTATGTAATTTTCTAATGTGGTTCATTAAAAGAGGACCATACATTAATTATAATTTTCAATTGTAATGAATATATTGTATGCTATATTAGTTCAATTTTTTTGCACTACTTACAATTACAAAATTTGGTGTAGGATTTAGGGTTCATAATTAAAGGATTCTTAATTTCTTAATGCTCCAATATTTGGAAATTCATGGGTGATTGCAAGAAACACTTGAGTGCCAGTTTTATTGCGTTTTACAATACTCATGCCTTTTTTTTCGTGGAATACTTTAATTTTTAATTTTTTTTTAAATTAAAAAAAAATATGGTTAATGTATACACCTATAAGATGAAGGTAATTACCAAAGGAAAATCATAAAAAAATTCTCTAAGTAGGAGAAGTTGAAAAGTGCCAAATCTCAAGAAAATACATATTTTGATGTTTTAATTAGAAGAAAACAAGAAAAAAATTAAATAAAAAAAATAAAAAATTGACCATTTGTAACAACTTTATGAACATGGTCATTCACCAAAAAAAAATTATCTGTTTTAAAAAACAAGGAGAAAGAGGTCCATTTTGTGGACTTCTATACGACATATAATTGACTATTTTTAAAAATCCTTTGAACAGTAGCTAAAAGTGTACCAGAAGACCATTCCCTCCAAATTTTAGCTCCAAATTTGTTTCTTTGGGTACTACTTTGTTCCAAAATAACCATAATTGGCAAATGTGACATGAAATTTGGGGCTATTTTTTAATAATAAAGTATTTTTAGAAAATTCCAAAAAATTACTAGGCATATAATAGTCATGAATACCTTGCTTGTGAATTTGAGTCATTTGGAGCCAAAACGCAAAAGTTATGGCCAAAAAACAAATCAGCCGAAGGTGTGACACAAAATAGTATAGGCCTATACTATTTCTATACTATAGTATAGTACAGTGTTTTTAGAAATCCGTTTGAGGTTTAGAGCCTCCAACAAAAAGTTATGGACAAAATTCTAAAAGGGTATTTAAATGTCAAAGAAAATTTTCCTTCCAACCCCTTTTAGAATTTTGTCCATAACTTTTTGTTGGATGTCCTAAACCTCAAATGGATTTTTGAAGATGAAAACTAGATTGATTCTCCACATTTTTTTAGTCCAAAGATTTTTGAAAAAATTTATTCTACTCTGCCTAAATGAGGTTTGAAATTCGACTTTGAACACAATTCCTGAATTTGAACAATGAGCGATCTCTCTTCAAAATATCCCATGTTCTTTGAGGAATCACTGTGGACAATTGATTTTTCTATATAAACAACTTCTTCACCCTTCATTTCCACCAATTGTCAATGAAATATGACTATCACATTGCCATTAAAAAAATTCTTGATGGTAAATGTCATTGGACTAATTTCAACATTTTTTTTTTCCAAAACTTGGTTAGAGTACAAGGTATGCAATAATCAAGGTTAAGGTGCATTACAACACTTGAACCCTGATTATTTAATGCCTTGTACTTGGATATTGAACCATTGACAGTCATCCGATGTCGCGGTGCAAGGTGAATGACTACAAGGGAAAAAACAATCCTTAAGTGAATTTAAATGTTATTATGGGGTCCTTTCAGCTGCTCTAGAGCGGCCCACTTGAGGCCTGCGATTTCTGTAATGCTAGTGAGCACCTTTTAGCACCAATTTAAAGTTTTGCACTTACTTTTGTCTTTCAACATTCTTATCATTCTCTTCTTTTACAATTTCAATGTTGTTTGATTCAAGATATAAATTTCAAGAGATGAACTACTTGATCTAGTATAGTACGTCAATTCATTCTATTGATTTATCAGTCATTATGGCAGTCATTATTGAGGGTGAAAGAGTAAAAACTTCATAAGTTTGTAATAGAATGTCAACTGATTCATTTTCATCTTGTAATCTGTATGTCTCTTCTTGATTTAGTCTAAGCATTGAGTACAAATACTGTGTGAGTGTAGAATTTCTGCTGCAACAATTTATACAATTTTCTTTTTATTCATATCGATGACAAAAAATTTAGAACCTCCAAATTAATGTAAGCAATATGCAATCGACCAAACTCTGTTTGATCGACAGAATTATACGGAGTAATTATATTACAGTCATGGACTCATATCATGGAGAATTGAACTCCAGCTAGATGCCTTCTCCACTTCGAGTAAGATGCTCATCGGTCACAATTTCAAGCCATGATTCATGCACGCAGCTCGGAGGTCAGGTTGAATTGCATCCATATCGATCATTAATAAACAATTGGAACGGTCAATGCAATTAAGCGGCCACTGATCCGCTGCAGCCGTCATTGCATTGTAGCTTGCTTGCGATGGCCTCGATGTCGGCGGCGGAGTAGCTGCTGGGCCTGTAATTCGTGACGTACCGCAACTGCTCCACTTCCGGCAGATGCTGGTGCAGGAACAAGAGCGCTCGGTTCAGGAACCCCAATTCATGTGGGATTGTGATGCTTCCATGTCGCTGAAATCTATGGATTGAATAGAACTGAATGCTTCAAAGTTAAGTTAGAGCAACGCGACTAAAATACAGCTAGTGTGATGGACAGATCGAGAACGAAGAAGGTAGCTAGGGCAGAAACACGCAATACCAGAGCTCAATGAAATGATGTGAATTACAGTAACTTTGGGAAGGCTGGGGATTTTATACTGCCAAGAGTCCTCGCAGCCTACACAACCCGATGTCTCGCAACTCGGGAAGCGTTACGTTGTGAAGTCTCGGCACTCGGAAAAATGGCTTCCTTCCTACCCGTTTTCTAACTACTCGGGTATGAACCAGTGTTGGGCGTGGATTTGGGCGTGTAGTTTAGTGGTGTCAATGCTGAACGATAATACTTCACTCTTCTGATTGCGATGCAATCTGGGGCCGGAGACCTAGTACTTGTCGGCGTTGGCATAGACGACGGAGAATTGTGGGGAAGTCTAGTACTTTCGTTATGTGGAATAAAGGGTATCGCCAGATATTCACTAAAGCTGTGGCCCTCTTGGAAGAACGTAATATAATATGCCTTTGGGCCATTCATCTCATATATAAATACGTACGCGCTCTTTATCTGTTCTGCAGTTACTGTTAGTTGCGGACTTGCGGAGAGGCTCCTAAGTGCAAATTATATTCTGCCACTAAGATCAACTATGTGAAGCACGATCAATTCACATTCGATAGTAATAGCGAGGTGTCAGGAATTTGGCACTTTTGAGAAATCGGGTCTATGCCGGTGCTAGTTTTCAGAGCGCTGTGAACTCGAATGTTGTAGTATTGTCACTCTAAAACACACCATCTCTACGATTATAATGACAATAATTATATTGAATGGACCTTCGCGCAGATTCACTTTTTGAAACCGATCCATGCCGATCCTTCCTCACACTTAATTTGGCGTACAAGATGTTTTTTCATTTTTTCATTTTAGCTCTTCGCTGATCGCATCTGATTTTGAAAAATGGTGACATTTCTGGGGGATACGAGAGAGAAATTCGATCTGCAAGTATTCTGAAAATTTCCCGAGTAGAGGCTTCAATTCAGAAAAGTTTAACTAGCTTAATTAGTGTACTGTCCAGTAGTAAATAGTACCCTCTAAAAGACCGAGGATTCATCATATGAATAACTGATCATATTGTGATAATTGTATCATTCAGATGGGCTTTGAAAACTTTCTGTCACCAGAATCCATGAAGAAGATTGCATGCGTTGGTCACAAGGAAAATTAGAGAAGTGTCCAAATGACCGATCTGAGGTTTGAAATAGACATCATTCTAGAAAGAACCTATTTCCATTTTAGCAATTTTCATATATAATGGGGTGACACTTGTACTATTTTTTGTCGAATGTTGCTTGCTGATTTGTTTTTTGGCCATAACTTTTGCGTTTTGGCTCCAAATGACGCAATAGACAAGGTACTCATGACTACTATGTGCCTTGTTTAAGTTTTTGAAATTTAAAAAAAAAAACATTTACTATCCAAAAGTACCCCCTAATCCAAAGTACCCCCTAATTTTATGTCACACTTGTCAATTTTGGAATTTTTTTAACAACTTAGTAGTACCCAAAAAAACAAATTTGAAACTGAAATTTGGAAGGGATGGTCTTGTAATATACTTTTAGCTACTCTTCAAAGGCTTTTTTAAAATAGTCAATTATATGTCGTGTAGAAGTCCACAAAGTGAGCCTCTTTCTATTTGCATTTCAAAACATGTAAAAAATTTAAAATTGTTTTTCTAATTTTAAAGTACTCTAGGAAAAAAAAGGCATGAGTACTGTAAGACGCAACGAAATGGCCCGAGTTGTTTCGTTCAATCACCTGGCGATGTTATGTTCCCATTATTCAGATGACAAGAGTACTCATTCCAATTCCTTCATTTGTGCACGCCAATAGGAGATCGATCACACATGAACATCCTAATATATATATGCTACTAATTCTAACTGAAATCAACGAAATCGATTACTGGCCTAAGTACTTCAAAAACTCATGATGAAACTCGGCATGGTCCCAAATTTGCATCAGCATCATTAACTACAGTCACATTTGTGTCACTGTTCATATATCAAATTCTAACGCTGCTATCAAGTGAACTTTAGGTTCACCAACCGCAGACCGATCCATCTCTAGCTAGCACCCGCTTCAATTTCCAACATGTCTTGAAACTAATATTATTCCATGATCCGTCTGAATAATATAATGAGTACGTCGATCTCGATCTAAACCTTCAACTCCTAAATTAAACCAGCTAGCTAGTGAGAGTGATCTATCCTTACTCGCTCCAAATTGCCCGCAACAGCAGTTCCAACTGCGTCACGAATCCCCAGTCAAAGTGTTTTCTCTCATCGTCGAAGGCTACCTCCAAAGCAGCAGACAAGACGCCCAGGCTATGAAGACGATCCAGCACTTCCCGCGTCACCTGTGCAGTGAAGGGCTCGTCGTTTACCGGATTGATGAGGCTCATACAACCTCTGCGTGGTTGATTTATTATGCGCCTGGGAATTTCAATGAGAGGCGACATGGGGCGTTGTGGGATTGGGGCAAGAGATGGCTGCCAGGCTTGGCCTTGGGGACAAACTGACCCTTGCACGCAGAGCAAGCAGAATAACTGACCGGTGGAAGACCTCACTGGCACGGTCGGCGGGGTGACGCCGCAAATGCTGCAGCCGTACCAGTTTGAATGAACTCGACATGATCTCCCGTCCATGATTGATACCTGAATAGTCGATTTCTTTGTATGTGGTAACGATCGAGATGCAGAGCGCCAAAATTGTGACAATCAACTGCAGAAAGCTCTTAAAACTACGACAGGGTGAAGATTTAGTTTATGGATCATGTCTTTGAATATATGAATAATTATCTACCCAAAATTTGAATTCCAACAAGTTCAGATTGATGTAGTAGATTAAGAGCTAGTAGTAAATATGAAGTAATTCTAAAAATTAGTTAAAACTAATTTATGTGGTAACTTCTAGATACATCGATCCATAACACTGTCTAAAATGCGACATTTACTATTAGACCAAGAAGTGGTTCTTTTTCCTAGATATTGATTACACAAGATGGACACAACTAAATTATGAAAGTTTATGAGAGCGTACCAGTGATTTTTTGTTCACCTTGAGAAAGAACTTTGAAAATTCATAACTTATTCGTGCAATGTCCAATTAGCGGAGGCTGAGACTCCTGAGTGCAAATTATATTCTGTCAGTAAGATCAACTGTGTCAATCGAAATCAATCGTCACATTCGACAACAATGTAGACCTGAGAGTTAGTCGAGTCCTAGAGAGTCATGGCCTGGGTGGAGTACGTATATTTAAAGGTCTGAGCTCTTCCAGCCTCGGTGGTGGGATTTGGCCAAGTACCGAGGCGAAGAGGTGCTGTGTCCTCGTCCGTCTGAACACGTTGGCAATACCTAGGGTTACCTTATCTCCTAATTTGCGATCCCGCCGAGACCATTTTTAATTCCAGTATCACTCTTTTCGAGAACTGCAGGTCTCATTATGGCGGGACAAATCCCTGTCGAGAATTGCCTTCAAGCCTCGGTAGTCGCCGGAACAGTCGATCGGAAGCCACCAGGGGTATTCAGCCATTTGATAGCGGGTCATTCAGGCATATCCTTTGCTCCCACTTCCACTCTAGCTGGTCAATTAAGAGGTTTCAGTCGTCGTTGAGAGCTGTATCTTCAACAGTGAAGGGGAATGTGCTTATGAAGATACGGCCCTCTTGGTGATCAATGTAGGTGAAGTCTTAGCTCTCAAGTCTTGGTGATATAGGTGATATAGGTGAAGTCTTTCAATGCTAAGAAATTTTTTTATGCAATCATTTCTCCCAGGTTGGTTATGTCATTTGCCTTGAATCGAACGGCAATATAATCGCCTCCGTAACTTCAACCATTGCTCGATCGTCATCGTTGTTCAACATAAAGCCCGGCCCAAGTTACGTTGGTGTCCTTAAACAAGTGTTGCGGCTGATCGAATGCTTTGATTTACCACACCACAGTACGTTCATCGATCAGCAGTCTACTTCATCACACGTTTGAAACCCCCTCATATATGCTTCCGCTCATGAGCTCCGGCCTGAAGGGTTAATTTGTAGTAGAAAGGGCGAGGATTTTATAACCGTATAATTATCAATTCGTCTTTCCACTTACCAATCAGTTATGTTCCCCTATCCAGATTACAATTGTAATTAAACTTACGATTGACAATTTCATTTTTGGAAATCTAAACAGGTAGCCTACTCTGCTAGCCTGCACTTAAGAGCAAAAGGTACACCTGAGGAAGCTTGGATCTTAACCATGGAGGATTCCAGCAGTTCATCATCAACCGGCTCCACCGACGTTCAACACCAAGTCCCCAACCGGATACCAAATATCCTGAACTGCCATATCCGCCTTTCACCTCCACGGAACCCGGTCGCCACTTCCTGCGGCCACCTGTGCTGCTGGCCATGCCTGCACTCACTTCTCCAACAGCCGTGTCCTCTTTCCCACACCTCGTTTACCATCATCCCCATCTACGGAGTGGACTCATCTGAAGATCCTGCCGGAAATATTCACATTCCACCACGCCCTGGCACTACCTCACCACCAGTGTCACCCCTTCCCACTGCACGTGAAATTCAAGAAGCGTTCGCTGTTGTGGAGATGATGAACGAGCGATTGCGGGATGAGGAATCGCAGGCCCTGCGAGCCAACAAGGACCAATATGGGACTCTGTTCTCGCTGCTTCGGGGGTTGCGGACGCGGGTAGTAAGCTTAGATCATGGGGAAGAGATGAACAGAAGGCGTGAGAAAAATGTGGTGCGCAAGTGTGTAACTGCAGTTTTTGAAGCTCTGTGGGATATCCGAGACAATTTGAAGGAAATGCGGGGTGTGAGTCGTCGATTTGAAAAGATACTGCGTCTGGTGACTCGGGTTGGCGGCGTTGCGAATGTTTGGTGGAAACAAGAAAATTAACTAGTAATGGTTTTGAATCGATCGTGGCTATGCAGTTCATTAACTGCAGGACTGGGTTGAGTTTTAATTGAGTCAGTTTTTAAGTGGGGATACTGGAACTCCCCGACACTAGCTAGTCTATCTGTTTCAGCTGGACTGGGCTACACGCAGCTAGAGAATTACAGTTAATGTGGATGTTTCTGTAACAAATTGGAATTACTACTCGATCAGGTTCCAATTGTGGAACAGTCACAAGCTAGCTCAAGGTTACTGATCGAAGCATCTCCCCATTAGAATTAATATGTACGTGAAGGTGAACAGATTGGTCTCTCACAAATCAAATGTCATAAGTATCATCAAACAGTAGTTCATAAATCCAAAGGGCTAATTTCGTTACCAATGCCAAGTGTATCGATCACTGACTAGTTTGAATGCACTCAAGTCGGAGCTACAGTATGTGAAACATGAAAATATAATTCGATCACAAGGGCGACCACTTCAGTGAATTGAATTACGGCCCGTGACAAATCACCACACTTGAGTGTCTCGGAAGGCTTTCCAGATTGAGATCTAGATACTTCCGTGCATCTTTCCGAATTCTGGAGCAGGAGTCTCTGAATGCCAGACTGTGGTGTGCGTACAGACATGTGTTACAAGCTAGGTGCTCAATGAGAATCATTTCACCGGAAATTAAACGAAAAATATTCCGTAATATGAAGCGAAACACACAATCACCGATCACGAAGATGAGTTGCAAGGGGAAGAGAGGGAGGTGCTGGGAGGCGCTGTGGTGGGCACCCCCCAAACCGACACTTTTTGCTACTGTGCCTATACTAGTCACTATCATTAGACTGGTCAAATTTTCATATTTTCTTGTTGGCAAGTTAAAGAAGGTTCCAATGCACCAAAGAACGTATCATTTGGATACTGTATGCAAAAGTTATGAAGGGTCAAATATTATTTGGTAGAGGTTCTAAAATTGTTAACTTTCTTCCACATTGGTATTCTAAGTGATGATGGTGATTCTGGGTCCGTGGCGCATTTGGAGGTGCCCAACTTAGTCCCTAACATGGATCAAGGGATTATTGTACCTTACTAGCAACTTTGGCAAAAAATAATACTAATAATTTTTGCTTAATTTTTCAAGAAATTATCCCCCTGTCTTGTCTTATGTATATATAGATGGATATTGAAGTTCATAGAAGAGGAATCATAATATCCTTCTCTAGGAACATGTGTTGGTCATTTATGGCAATCCTATCTTAGTGTTCTATATATTCTATAAACAAACAACTTCTTGTTGTCTTGGAAACCATTAAATGACGTTTCTAAACCTTGCTAGATGCCCATACCTTGTTCAATTTTATATGGGTGCCTAAATAGCCAAAATTTAAGTTTTAGCCTTGCTGATCTTTTCTTTTGAACTTTAATTAAAAATTCAACACTTGAGTGCTGAAGCTACTAGGAAAGTACAATATGCAAGCAAGAAATATGAACATAGTACTCAATTAGTTCTATTTAAAGTCACAAGCAACACCACCATATTGCATTAACTTTAGAATTATGTAAAAAAATTAGTCCAATGACCAACGTTAATGAAGAGCTATTGGACATGGCTCTACTAACCACTATTCCTAGATTCAGACAATGAGTGCCCAGACAAAAGTGCTATCCATAGTACATTTATTGTGTTTGCACAATTTAAGAAGAGGCGCCAATTTTCAATTTCATACTTTAAGTTATTTTTGAAAGTATTTACATCTTCTTTAAAATATATATTTCATATACAAGAATGCAGAATGGCTCACTCATTAGAATCTCACTTTATATTGTACCCTATTTCTAGTGCCCTATTTCTACATATCACTTTGATTCCACTTGATTGTGACATGTTCACAAAACTGTGCCATCTAGATTTGTGCCCAAAATGTAAATTCTTTGAACATGAGAACCTAAGGTCAATTTCAGACGCACCTATTTTCAACACTTTAAAAAATTCATAGTTAATTCATACATAGTCCAAAAAATTCCTTCTAAGAGAATCTAGAATCTCCTTCTACACTACCAACAAGATCCAACAAAAAGTTTTACAGTTCAATATTAGGGACCACTCATGCTCAATCCTTTATAGTGATGGTAGCAAGGGAATAACAATCGGCAGTCAATTGGTGCCTAGCGGAAAGCACGACGTTCCTAAATTCACAAACGTCACGGAGGCAAAACTCATTGAATTCTAATTTCGTTTATGTCTGTCATCCGATTTGTACATCAACGTCAGTTGTTTCATAAGTCAACCTGAGACTAGGACCTATCCTGTGTTTTTGCACCATATCACGAGGCATGCCAGGATCTCCGCTTGCCACTGCCATAAAGGCAAATGGACGAATTGACTACTATACAGTGTCCCCTTGCACAACACGCAGTGGAAGACTAGTCTACAAGCCAGGTATCGTTGATACAGGGTTGACAGGAGAGTATGGACATGCTCATCGCAATGGTGAATTATCATATCAGTCATGCCTTTCCTGCTTCATAAATCAGTGTCGTACAAGGTTCCCGTCCCAGTCCAGCAATTGATGCTCAATTGAGTAAGTCTTCTTTTGCTGCTTGGACAGTGTGATAAAAGAGTACTGGCAATAGCCAACCCATAAGGACTGACTCTCAAAATGTTTCACTGCAACATTCCTGCATCAAAGCCAGTGTAGTTTACAAAAATCTGATTAATTTAATAGAAAATAATGAAAAATATTACCACCGCATACAACCAGATTCTACAGCAGACTCCATTAGCCAAAAATGATCTAATACTCTGCAATAGCTAGGTCTCCTGGAAAAGTCATCGAGTATGATACACTTCACTTAAATGAGCTTGACGAAGAGGGAACAACCAACCACGTGAATAGAGAGCGAATTGCATACTCATTTGGAGACGCCGCTGTTGGTGCTGCTCATCCAGTAATGCGACTGGGTCTGCAGAAGCTCAAGCTGCCGAAGTATCCTACCAGCAACATCTTTCGTCTTGGGAGCCGCGGTTTGCGCAATCGTGATGATGTGCATCTGAGCCATAGGTCCAAAAGACGCTTGATATTGCGATATGCGGAAGAACTTCTCACACATACTAATTGAAATTTCCTGCCCTCGTGGTGTACATTTTGGCAATTTCCGGATAATAGCGGAGATACCATCTGCTTGATGGATGATATGACACCCTTGCTCCCAGTGGTCATTGTCAATTAGAGTATAAAGTGCTTCTAAGGCGACCTCTACAACCTTCCCGTCATCCTCTCTGATGATATTGAGCAATGGGTATGTTGCCTCTGCCATGATTAAACAAAATGTCCTCTCGACAGAGCAGATGCCTGAATGTAACTTGCAGCACTCCGGCGGAGGTTTGAAGCATTGCCACCACTTGTTCGGTGTAACAGGCGTCACCAAATGAGGAGTACTTCTCGAGAAGTTAGCCAGCGCCCGAGCAGCACTAATTTTCACCTGCTGGTGTCGTGAATCAAGAAGGGTAACCAGAATGGGTATCACCTCCATCTCCGCAATTATTCGTTGAAGATCTAAAGAATCAGGAGCAGTGAATCGGACAAGTGCAGCCAAGGAAGCCTCTTGAAGGTTTGAATTGGCTGAATTCAGGTAACTGACCAAGAGTGGAACAATGTTAAAAGCACGCAATATGCCTGTCAGAACATGATCATCTTCTGGAAAATGGGAAAGTATCCTTGCAGCAGCCACCTTTTCAACCTCCGAGGTTTCCTTCGTCTTCAGCATGTTCACAAGGAGCTGCAGGGTCCCAGAATTTATTTTTACCGCCGTCCAAGCCTCTGCTCCATGCTTCCTAGCCAAAGAAGAGAAAAGCTTGAGCGAGTCTCGCCTTGATTCAGGCGTTTTCCCTCTTAAATGAGGTAGCAACACCGAAAAGGCATTTCTTCTTATCATGATTCCTTTAACGACATTGCCTGTGTCTTTCCCTTTGGTGATACCCAGAAGACCTTGAAGTAAGTTAGATTGTACTGCTGGGGGAGTACTGCCGCTGGAGATCAAGATGAAGATAGTTTCAATGTAGTGTTCGATGTCGCTGTCCCTGTCCACGCTCGGTTTCCACTCGTTGCCGACTGCTTTCAGTACATTAGCGGCAACGACAGAAGCGCCAACCTTCGTAATCACTGATATCGTTTTGCTGTTAAGCAACCTTATCAAAACCTGTGATAGCAGCGTTCCCGGAGCTTGTTAAGATTATCAGCGGTAGGAAAACACAGCAAAGTTCAAAACCGCACATGGTGGCAATTTCTCTCAATGATGCATACAAGAATTCTAAAGTACTAACCATTTGTTCAAAAGTGTGAAATTCTTTCCTAAACCATATAAGTTAAGGCTTGTGAGAGGTACCTCAAGTCCTGTGCAATTAGCAATCAAAACGCCAACCGTAGGAGCAGTAGATAGATTCTTGAGGGCAAGAATGGCAGCATCGACTACTTCCTCGTCCTCAGAATTCATCATATTGGTCAATGTATTGATAACCTCACGAGTATTTGCCAAGCTCCTGCTACTTTCAGGCATGTGCTCTAAGTGAGCGAGGGTCCTCGCCATCACTATCCTTGACTCCTTTCCGCCTGCAAAAAGAGTTCGACAATCTTGTTCATAGCAAAACCAGACCACACATACTTTCAAGACTAAACGCATTGCAAGAAAGGTCGTTCCAGTTTAGCACACGAGAGATGGTCAAAAGTGGGTGAGAATCAAAATAATTACCTTCAATAAGTCGTGTGACCAAGGGTTTCATGAGATTTGCTTTCGCCATGATCACAATGTTTTCGTCAGTGGTCGGAAGATTCACCAAAACCGCTTTCACTGATACTACTAGAGCCTCCTTTTCATGTCCCAGAAAGGTCACCAGTAGTAGGACTGCATCAGGTGTTCGGCTTATTATCTCTGCTATCTTGGGGCTACTTGACAAAACTTTCAATAAGTTGACAGCTGGTTCTGCTTCATCGTACTTCCGCAGACTACGAATCAAAACGTCAATCACCCCTTCGAACACAAGAATCTCCTGTATATCAATAACATGTACACAAGTTAGATGCGGATTCTTCAATAAACGATTTAATCACCTTCGACCTTGGAAAACAAATAGACATCCTTCCAGCAGGCTCTCCAGTTTCAACACACCTGATTTTCTTGGTGATCCTGGGCAAGAGCAGCCAGTGCATCGAAACACAGATCTCGCACTTCCACAGGTGTTGTAGGAGTATCAGCCAACCGAATCAATAGAGGGATCATTTTCCGGGATGCAACGCCGTATTTGTTTATTGCATCTTCCTCACAGATAACCTTGATGTCTCGTGCACCGCGCGCTTGTTCCATCGGCTGAAACGACCTCAGCCGCAACTCTGCATTGTCCAGGCGGATGTTGTAATTTCTCTCCTTCCATTCGGAAATTGATTGCCTCAGAGCATAATTTGATTTCACCTTGGTATTCTTCAGCTTCTCCCCGAGAGGGCACGTCGTCTTCCCATCTTTAAACCATTGCAGAATGGCAGCTCGCTCGTAAGTCTGTCCGGAAGCAATCTGCACGGGGTCCTTCATAACCTGCTTTGTAATTGGACAAATGAATGAAGGCAAGGGCGCTGAGGGAGCAACCACCTCTTTCGTGGCAAAATTAATGCTTTGGGGCGTCGAAGGAGTTGAAAGAAAATCATGGTCATCTTCTAATGGCTCCTCCTGAAATGCCAAACCCTTCTCCAACGCCTTGACACACCGGTCCAAGTACAATGAAAACGAGAGATCGTTGCAAACCTCAGCCTTCATGATGTCCCTTTTTGCTTCTGCAAGATGATCGGAAAATACAGCATCTCTGGGGGCAACGCCTAAATAGTCTGCAACTACATCCGCGAGCTCCTTGCATTTTGGAGCGGTAGAACCCTCAGTGATCGTGCTCAATGAGTCTATCACAATTTGCTCCTTAAACCCAAGCTTGGGTGGACTCTCTTTCAGCTGTCGGTGAGTTCGAGACATCTGCAATTGGACAGATGAGCTGCAAGCGACTGGAGTAATGACCTCTAGGTTCCTGCTCAAAGTCCCTCTGAATGATTGTAACCTCAGGAGCAGGAAAGGACAACTCAGGAGTGAGGAAAATTGAGACTGCGCTCTATGGGCCATCACCAGCTGCTCCACTGCAGTCATTTCAGCCTCCATGTCGCGCTGCTGAGCCTCGATGGAACTGGTAGGAGGGTGGACCTGGATAGATGATTTCAACATAAGCTTAGTGGTGCCTGGGAGCACGCCAGAATACAATTATCACTGATTACTCCAGACCTTAGGGTTAGGTCATAAGTCTTAACCAAAAGCGGACTCTAGAGTCTACTTTATTCAAGCAAATTTCATTACTGCACCAATCATCTTGCATTCATCTATTTCGAGTCTAGTTGCGTGATGACAACACTATTCACCTTACTTTTAGAACCCACACTGAGTAGACAGAAGAATGTAGTGAGCATAGAGTGACCAACCTCCAGCTCTCCCTGCAATTCCTTCAAAGAACTTGCAAGATCCCCAAGAGAAGTCGCAAAATCATCAAGAATGATATGTGTTGGGTGTTCTTTCACATTCATAACCCCTTGCGCTGCCAC
Source organism: Pseudisothecium myosuroides (assembly GCA_951799445.1). Taxonomy (NCBI): domain Eukaryota; kingdom Viridiplantae; phylum Streptophyta; class Bryopsida; order Hypnales; family Lembophyllaceae; genus Pseudisothecium; species Pseudisothecium myosuroides. Next base: position 5,537,774 of record OX637289.1, on the reverse strand, counting down.
CGCCAACATCGAAACCCTGTGTTGGAAATGCCCAACCCATTGAGCAGCCATTGCTCCAACTTTGCAGAATTCCTCCAAATCGTCAACCTTCTATCATATTCGTGAGGACGCTTGGTCTGTGCACAGAGCTCCTCAAACCCTAAATCTCTACTGCTGCTACAACCAAACCATGCGCCTCCATCCGTCTGATACCCGGCATGGATTGCAAACTACTGTAATAGGTTACATATGATCTGCTCCTGATAACCCTAAAAGCAGGACTTCCCAATGACCTCCAGATCCTCAGTCCAAGCCATCCGTCTCAAAATGTGGTTTCAGAAGGGTTGGAGACGAGTGTCGGCGTGAGACTAGGTGAAGACATGGCCTCGTCAACCTTCACAGAAAGACCTACGAGCGTGCCATTCAATCCTGCGCAATACTCCGACACATCCTGGTCCTGTATCCAACACGAAACTCAACATGAATCGAAAACTCTTTCGATGCACAAAAACATAAATCCTCTAACAGTCAGTATCAAGTTACATGAATAGAGCTTTGCGTATCAATTTGCGTGAACTGTTCGAACTGTAAAACCAAATCTCTCGTACCCGCATACAATGAACTTTCTTTAACATTTCTAGATGCATTCGCTGGCCCGCAAGTACTACCGACTGTCTAACTAGGTCAAAAAATCCTATGCTTTCCCGGAAACCGCCTAATAACCGAATAGAAAAAATAGATAGGATTTGAGGAAAATATTCGATAGAATTTGAGAAGGTGAGAGAGAAACTCACAATCCAGTTTCGACAGCGTCATAATGGATGCAAAACCGCAATAGATCGCCTACCGCCTCCCATATCGAACCTACACCGCACTCACACCGACTAGAACCAAGCTGACATCCCCCGCGCCCGAACAATGCTTCTCCTCCTCCCGTTCCTCTCCCATTTATCCCCAATCCAGCCATGCTCGACGATCAACCAATACCGACAAAGTGCTCACCACGACATAAAACCACCACATTGAGCGCCACGCATCGATTGTACAGCACTAAAAACTCTGACATGCTCCAACAACCGAGCGGCAATCGACGCGGAACCACAAACTCGCGTTTTTAATCCATGAAGCTTCTCGTATTCTCACTTCCAGAAAGTACACTACCGTACAGAAAGTACAATTCCAAACATCGCTCTACATGCTTTCAACTCATTCGAGTCTAACTTAGCGCACCACAGAGTACGTACTATACCCGGGCGAACATCCAATCTGCCGCGTCAAGAAGCTTTAGGTCATCGCGCGTACAAAAAAAACTCACTACAGTACTGTCCAGAAGAGCATAAAATACCAATCGTGACTATGGACGACCTAAACGAGTTGAAAGCGTTCAAGTTGCAATGACACGCGGAGATACCCTAGCACAGCAACGACTTCCAAACACCAAGAACAACAACTACCGCGTCAAGAACCTTTTACTAAAACTATAGTACCGTCATGCACACCGAATGCTGCTGCTGCTACGGAAGATCGAACTGGAGATGATGAGTTGCGATCGAGCTTCAAGTGCCATTCCACGCACGATTATAAGTACGTTACCCTAAACGAGCATCAATCTCCGTTGCAATCCAGAGCAACTGAACTTCCGTGCCAAGCATCCTCCAGCCAAAATTCAGCAGTAAGTTTCGAGGAGGAGGAGGACCGAGACCTATAAGTTAACACCTAAACAACCAGGTAGCTTGCAGCCAAGTTCAAAAAACGAGGGACGATCTGCAGCAGCAGCAACGGGTGGTGTTGCGACTTGCGAAGGAAGGAGCGAGGCCGACGACTTGGTGGCAAGTTGGCAACACGAGATACATAAAGACGACTCTAGTCAAATGGACAAACGGAAAAGACGAAAGGGAGGGCCCAAGGCCCAAGGTCCAAGGCCCAAGAGGCTTCCGCGTTGTCCGTAGTATAGTCTTTCTTAATTCTAATTAAGTTTGGTGGTGCCATCACCCTGGAATACCGACTAGGTCCATCTAGGAGGGGTGTGGATTTCCCGTTGCTGGGGGGATAATGGATGTGGTTTCTGTGGTGTGAATAGGGGCGTCTGATTTCTGTGGTGTGAACAGGGATGGCTTCGGAACAGGGAGCAAGCCGTGTGAGCTCTGTTTGAATGTTGATAACATTCTGTAAGTTGCTGATTTTCGGTTCTGTTTAAGGTCTTGATACGGTAAGTCAATCCTTGGATATTCTTAGCATTCCTGGAATGATTGTGAGTATTTTTGGTGAAATCAATCAGAAAGGAGAAGGCCAGCCCTGGACTAAGGTAAGGTGGGCCACCTCCAAATGTGCCATTGACCCAAAATCGTCAGATTCTAGAACAGATGATTCTAGAACAAATAGTAAAATAAACTTTGACCTTTCGTAACTTTTGCATACGGTATCCAAATGTAGCACTCTTGGGTGCATTGGAACCTCCTTACACTTGCCAACATGAAAGTACGAATATTTAACTTGTCTATTAATAGTAACAATAGAAAAAAGTGGCGGTTTGGGGGGTGTTCACCTTAACATTTGAAAGGCCCTTGGGGTCCTTGTATACGGCCTCTATTTGGCCTTATAATTCTTCAATTGTGGTTTAATATATCAATTGTGATACATTGTTATTTATGTTCTATCATGATCATTCATTTACTGTGAACTAAAAAGTAATTGGTCAATGTTTTTCTAGATCAAATACAGAGTATACTATATGGCCACAAACGGCCTTCAAGCCCTTCTAGGGTTAAGGTAGACCATCCATTCCTGTCCATTTAAGAATTCCTCCCTCATGCATTAGTGGTGCACATTTTCTTTCTAGAATGTATTCATTGGTACATGAAGACAGAATTAGATGGAGGAGTGGGAATGGGTATGTCTATCTTAGAACTTGTGTTCTATTGATACGATTTTGTCAAAAAGAAGGCTTCATTTTGAAATCATTGATTTTGGAGATCCTATTGCCCTATTTTTTTTTTGGTAAATTTGGATTCAAATTTAGAGAGTTAGATTCCAAAATAGTCTTAACCTCTAAAGGCCCAAGGTCTTTTTTCTGCCAAAAAACACTCAAAACTGCCATTTCTATAGCAAAAAGTACAAAAAAATTCAAATTGTTTTTTTTTCACATCTAACCGTAGGATCTTACACCTAATTGGTATGAGAATGTGTGGAAAAAATTTCAGAATTTTTGACCGCACAGATTGCAAGATATCTGCGGTTAAAGTGGAAAAAACAAGTTTTTCAGCACATTGCGGGACCAGATTTTTTGACTTTAAACATTTTTAACTTAAAATTTTTGCACTACAGCGTTTTGAGCTTTAAATCTATATAGTGGAGAATTGAGTTGAGAGTCTACGAAAAAAAAAAAATTCAAAAAAACTTAATTATCATTCTTAAAAAAATTGTTAAGTAGAAGTAGGTACAAGATAGAAGGAAAATCTAAAATATTCATATATTTTAGATGGAATTAAAATGCACTAATCCCAATGGTGAGATTGTTCTAGAAAGTAAACTAAACCATTCCAAAAAAAAAAATTGAAAAATTACAAAAATTGCATTCCGAAATGCATCCTACAAGTTATTTTTTTCAAGAAGATGCTCTAACTGCCCGAAAAACAAGAATGTCCATAACTTCCTCATAACAAAGTCAAATGAAATGAATCAAAGCTTTCCAGATAGAAAAAAATATAATCTATGAGAAAAAAAATATTAAAAAAAAAAATTCAAAATTTTGCAATTTTTTTTTGCTGCCCCCCGTCCCCACGCATTCCAAGAAATGGCATAACTTCTTGCTCAAAGGTCCGATTTCAAATTTTTTTTTTCTGCCACGTACCTCTCTCAATTCTTCATGTTCACAAAAAGTTTCAAAAAAATCAGGAGAAAATTTCAGCAAAAAGGTACATGCCCGAAAACGCATTTGTCCCCCGAAGGGACAGTGGGCTTTTAGGGGTTAAAGGTACCAAGGCTATTTTTTACTGTAGCTTTGGTGTTTATGGTAGCATGTCATTGAAGTAAATTTGGAAGGACGTCAATGTAGTAGCTCTTTTTTGTTAGAGTTGCCAAAATTTCACCCAAAATCCCCCACTGGAAGGTACTTTTTTTCTTGATATTATGAGTGGTGTTTGTGTTTTGCAAAGAGAATCTCGTGCAAATAGAATTAATCTTAAAGTCATGCTACGATCTTTGTTTACATGGTGCCTTTTCTGAGGTTAAACACTATAAGAAACCCCCGTTTTAGGTGACAAGCCCTAATTTTTTATGACGGATTTTAGGTGATGTCAATGTTGACAACCCAAAAAATTTATGTCAACAAAAATGTCCAATGTAACATCAATGTTGACATAAAAACATTGGATTGTCAATATTGATGTTACGTTGTATATTTTTGTTGACATGAAAAATTTGAGTTGTCAACATTGACATCACCTAAACTCCGTCATAAAAAATTAGGGCTCATCACTTAAAACGGGGGTTTCTTATGTTTAAACATACTTGTGTTTTTTTTACTATAAAATACTTGCAAAGAAAAAAACTTGAAAATTTAGATAGTCCAAGTGTTTGAGAACAAACACAAGAATCTATCATAATTTAGATGGATGGAAAAAAAAAAATCTTTGAAAATGCAGCATGTTTAAGTTCAATTATTGTTCAAAATTTGAATACTTGGTCGTTTAGGAATTCATGAGTTGATAATATATTTACTATACTAAAAAAGATTTAATATAGCCCTTGAGGGAGAGAAATGGATTTTTAATGCAACAAAGGTCAATTTTATTCACGACGTTGTAATTTCATATACATGTATCATGCCTTTTCTCAATTTAAAACTTGATGCTATATTTGCTCATTCTATCCTTTGTTCCTTGTGCCCACTAACTTTCAAAGCATCATCTATGACTAATTCTAAGGTGGCAGGGGGCCTCCAAATTTTAAGTTAAATAAGTCAAAATCTCACTTGGAGTAGTTGGAAATAGTCGAGGAACTTCTAAGTTACGGTATTTATATCCTTCAAACCTTCCCACTTTATGTCAAATAGGTGTCCATTGAAGTGTCACCAATATGATCTCAAATTGTTTGTTTTATACAGCTTTACAAATGGCACTTCATGGGTGTAAGTAACCAACGTTTAGTAAAATGGTTTGGGATCTTGCTCAAGACTCTTTAAACATGCACGTATTGGACACTTAGTTTGAAGTTTCTTCTATCTTTGATTTTAAAAATTCATAGAAAATACAAAAGTTTTCCAAATTTTTAAATTTTTTGATGAGCCAATTTATTGATTTTCATTTGCCTACATGGCAAAAATAAAAAGTAATTGTGATTTTCACTCCATCTATATACACCAGCTTAATAGATGAACGATAATAGTTGTTTCTATCTTGTATAACCCTTGATGAGCCAAAGGAGGTATACTTTCAAAATGGACCAAAATTGCCAAGAATTTGAGCAATGTTTTTGCTCATTTTTTCTTGAAATTGGATAGAATGTAACCATAGGATCTTGAAGTTCACATTGAGAGTGAGCACCTTAAACAATTTCAGATTATTTGACCGCACAGCTTAAGAGATATTTAAGTTTGAAGTTTTATTTGGGTGAATGGAAATACATGGCAACGCACTTTGAAGGAGCATATCTTTGTGAGAATATTTTAAAATAATGCCCTCTTGTGCTCAATGAAAGATAAGAGAGTTGAAAATGTATATGTAAAATTTCACAACATTCCAAGCATTTTTCAAGTCATTGTAGAGCTTGCTATGCACGGTGGTCACTGAAATGAGAGTAGCCTTTGTAAGAAAAAAAGAATGGGACACTTATCTTGAATTCCTTGGATCTGCCCTTTTTTTGAGGTGGATCTACCCATTTTGAAGTGGGGCAAGAATCACATTGGTTGTCTGACTTTTTAGTCCATGTCCAAACCAAACCCCCCAAAATGAGCTATAAACTACACTACATCATTTAACTTTGAAAAATTCCAAAAGGTGAAGTTCAACTCAGAATTTGATGAAACTACCGCCATTGGAATCACAACGCAGTCTATTTCTACAAATAATTTTTTTTTTTTTAAAAATCAAGATTAGAGAATGGGCAGCTCAAAAAGAGGGGCAGCAACAAGAAAATGGTCGCTTGGTTGCTGCAAAACCATGTGTCAGATTACAGGGAAGAATCAGTTTGGAATTTCCAAGGAATCAGAGTGACTGACTGAGTGGTCTTCTCTTGGAGCTGAGACACTTGTTGCTCTCTGAAAACTTGCGTGATGCCAATGTCTAACTTTTCCTGCAGTGAACTTATGTGCAGAAACCATCACCATTACTGGTTGTCATGGATTCTCTCTCCAAAAGGAGGCAGCAAGGGTACATACAGTAACATTGTTTATCAATGAGGCAGGGGTCCCTTTTGCATCCTTGAAAAAAAGGAACAAAATTGTCTCAGATGGCTCCGACCTCAGTCAACTCCTATCTTTGAATTAACTGAGAAGTCCCTCCCAGGCATATCTAGGGAGGCATACTGTAATACCTTCTCCTATGCATATATTGGGAGGCATAATACCTTCCCAGGCATATCTAAATAAGCATCATACCTTCCCAGAATAGGGAGGACCATTGCCTGGTTATACAATGTTATATACTCATGTCCTTGAGGCATGAAAAGTCTACGCACTCTTGATAGATTTTTCACTAGTGATGGTTGTTCAACTATTGGATAGTATTCTTTATTATTATGTGAATCCATCATGGAGACTACTAAAAAATATCCATTATTATCTTAAAGCGTATTGACTAGGCTCCTTCCTTAGAAAAAAAATATACGGTACAAACAATCATTACCAATTCTGTCTAAATATCAACTTTTGGAATACAAGCATGAACAGAAAAAGAAAGTATGCTAGACTGCTAGTAAAGAAAATCATTCAGTTGGGAAAAGTCATTGAACAAGTGTCATTACATGAATCCATTGTTTGAATTCTAAGTGTATGTTTGACTTATAGATACTCCTATTGTCAATTAATGGTGCTTTAATAAGATATAGTGTTGAAGAAAAGATTGGACATTTAATTTGAGGTTAACCTTTAATTGCTTAAATAACCATGACACGGACCACTATTATATCAAACTAAATCAATTGAAAAACTTGAAAGAAGATAATGGAATATACCAATATAAAAATAAATCATGTCTTACATTTTGATTTAAAAAAAGAATTATGTTAAAAGAGTTTGACTTGTGGAGCATCATCAAATACTTTAATAATTTTCAAATTCTTTTTTAATTTTCTAAATTTGCAAAGGTAAAAACAAAGTGAGGAACTTGAAATACATTCCAATATTCTAGAGATGTATAAGAAGCATTTGAATTTCAAAAATATTGTTCAAAGAGAATTAATTATTTAATTCTCAGAAAGTCAAAATTCAAGTTGCACAATAGCACTACAATAAACTATTGTAGTATAAACAAAATTTAAATAGTGTGGCTTTACTAAACTAGCTAGTGACGCATGTATTGATAAAAAAATTCAGAATATTAGTATCATGTTCAAGACAAATACAAATACATATAAACTAATTATATATTCCGTATATAATTTTATTTTTTGTATAATTATACAAACACTAACCAAACATACATACAATCTCATTGACTGCACCACCAAACATATAAATGTAATATTCCACAACATAATAAATTCAAACAAAACATCTTCATTATGATTATTTTGATTTATCAAAATATTGTAATAGATAGGTTATATAGAGTCAGAGACAAAAAGGTCAATTCTTCATGGAGATGTTTCTCCAAATAGTTAATACTTTACCAGAATTTGTAACTAACTATATATTCTAAAAGCTATGAAAGAGAGACAAAAAGTATTAAATTTTGAGGCATATCAAACAAAGAGAAGTAATAGTAAAAAAATTTAGAAATAATAAAATAAAATTATGGTTAGAAGGCTCCAAAAATTGTTTTAAATTCAAAACCAATTTGCCATTAATTTAGCACTTACTACTCTGTTCTCAATTTACAAGATCTTTGCTTCATTTGAGGCACTTTCAAGTTCAAAAGAGTGGTTTAAGGTAGGAGGGGCAAAAAATGCCCATTTAATAGCATATTGGCTTAAAATCTTTTCTATGGTGATTGAAGAATTTTCTAATAAATTTTCAAGAAAAGAAAAAAAAGAGGAAAAGACACATTCACATTAGATGAGATTTCAGCCTTCTGGAGGGCTGCGTGTTCCCAGCTGTGGGAACTGCCGAATTCACGGCCGCGACAGCTCGCTGACGTGGCCGAGCGACTGCCACGTCGGAAAAAATATATTTTTTTTTTCAAAAAAAAAAATGAATTTTTTTTTGTTTTTTTTTCATTTCAAGACTAAAAATTTTTTATTTTTATTTTTATTTTTTGAAATTTTTTTATCGGGAACGGCCGTTCCCTGAAACTACAGGGGGGGACCAGCGTCGGGAACGGGCCTGAAACGGCCCTCCCGACCCCCCAAAAAACATCTAATGTCACAATTTGATTTTTGATTTTTGATTTTTAGACTTAAACTGAATTAGATATGATTTTATAAAGCTCACACTACAAGGGGGCTAGTGAAGGCCATAGATATATATTGCCATTAAATGTCAAATAATAGTCCATTGATGGTGCAAATGGAGTTCAAAAATGTAGGCATGCAAACCTTAACCCCTAAAGGACCATTGTTCCTTTGACAAATAAATGGGATTTTAGGTAGGTACCTATGGTCTCAATTTTTGTCATGAGTTTCTGAAACTTTTTGAAAATAGAAAATTGATTATCTTTGTGGAAATATAATTTTTTTTCAATCGGTGCCTGGGAACAAAAGTTGTGCCCAAGTAAGCTCAAAACATGGGCGGGGAGGCAACCAAAAGAATTTAAAAAAATAAATTTATAGATTATATTTTTGTCTACATGGAAAGATTTGATTCATTCCATTTGGATTTGTTATGTGAAAGTTATGGACAATCTTGTTTTGGGGGCAATTAGAGCATCTTCTTGAAAAAATAACTTCTAGGAATCATTTCTAAATGCAATTTTTATAATTTTTTCAAGAATTCACATGGTTTAGTTTGATTGCTAGAACAATCTCACCATTGGGATCCGTGCATTTTAATTCTATCTTAGAAATATTAATAATTAAGATTTCCTTCTATTTTGTACCTACTTCTACTTAACAATTTTTTAGAGAAAAAAAATTAAGTTTTTTTGAAATTTTTTTTAAGCTTTCAATTCAATTCTAGATTTAAAGATTTAAAGCTCAAAACTCTATAGAGCCAAAAATTAAAGTTAAGAAGGTTCAAAATCAAATAATCTAGTCTTGCAGTGTGCTGAAAAACTTGTTTTTTTTCACTTACTTAAATACACTATATTTGTAGATATATTTAATCAAAGAATATATATTAAACACAGATATCTTGCAATTTGTGCAGTAAAAGCTTCTGAAATTTTTTCCACACAGTCATTCTTACACTAGTTAGATGTAAGATCCTATGATTGGATGTGCAAAAAAATAATTTTCAAATTTTTATACTCCTTGCTATATAAATGGCTATTTTGAGTGTATTTAGCCAAAAAAAATGCCTTGGTCCTTTAGGTCTTAAATTTGAATAACATGGTACAAATAATTGCCTAGGATAGCACAAAGTGTCCTGGGATGATTGCAAGAAATACTTATCTTTGACCTCAGATAGGTGGTTTTTTGTTCATAACCTTTGCATTATTATTTCATTTTCTATGAAATTTGAAATGAAGGTACATGTGATAGTTGTAGACATTAAGTAATTTTTTTCTAATTTTTAAAAATCAGTTTATTATTTTTAAATAGCTTGTAATTGGATGTCTACCTTGGCCATTTTGAGGGGTTTTAGTACTGTTTTTGAACCAAAAATGCGAATTTGAAACTCAAAATTGGGATATGAAGACTTTTATTAAAGTTACACAAGTTCATGAGGAGATTTTCTAAAAATAGTAAACTATCTACCTTCCACATGTGCTCAAAGTATACTACCTTTGCACAAGTGTAGAGAACAAATTTTTTTTCCCAAAGATGAAAATGGTTGACAAGAAGCACTTTCAAGTCAGAAAAATGTCTTACTTTAATTTAATTTTTTTAAATTTTTTACTTGATCTAAAACCAAACATCAAAGTGTTCATTCTCTTGGCATTTTTCATAGTCCTTTTTTTGAGCATAATTTTTAGAGATAAATTTTTCTAAGCTTGAAATTTTAGAAACATATTGTTTGCAATGCTTTACAAATTATCCATATTTTATTTTATTTAAAAAGAAATATTCCAAAAGTCACAATACTCACTAAAATAAGTTGTTTTGAGCCCAAAACAATAGGTGTTTCTCGCAACAACCCCCTCCACTCATAATTTCACATTATTTACATTGAAATTTTGTCTACTTCCAAATCAAACTTAGTCCTCAACCGCTCATAAGGTTATTACACCTAAAATTGTCCAAATAAGCTTTGTGGCATAATTGGTATGTAATAGAAAATCATGAATATTTTTTGTACATTGGTACATTAAAACAAAGCAACATGCAAGTGGTTAGGCAATTTTTGGAGGCACAATGAATTAGTTATAAATTTTCAAAAATGTAGGTTATAGGAGGCTATAATGATGCATAGGTGAATTCAAAATCCAATTGATGCAAACTTAGAAATGATATTTGTAGTATCAAAACATTCTCCCAGCAAGAGGCTAAATTGAAAGCAAGTTTACTGAAAATTGTCCTTTTAAAGAACGGCCACCTATGCATTATCATTAATGAAATCCAATCCTGACTAAAAATGGTCTCCAATTCTACATAGGTATCATTCTTCCAATCCTCACTATATTTGGGGTCATAAGCTTCTCCATTTTCAATCCAAAAGTAGGAGTCGACATTCTAGAGGGGACGATATTGGGTGTAGTTACCTTAACCCCTAAAGGCCCAAGGCAATTTCTGGCTCCGAAACCACTGAAAACTGCCATTTCTGCTGCGATCACTCCCTAAACCAAAAAAAACTTTTTTTTTAGAATCTAAACGTAGGATCTTGTACTTCACTTGTCTCAAATCATATGGTAAAAATTTCATGAAGTTCGGCCGTACGGATTGGAAGATATTAGCGTTTGAAGTTGGAAAAAGAGGATTTTTTGAACTCTGGATTGCAATTTCAGATGACTTTGACGGCCATTTGTGGATTTTTTTTGCACTACACACCATAAAGTTAAAATTTTGTATGTTGAACATTTGAGTTGAGAGTCGGGGAAAAAAAATTCAAAATGTCAAAACTTGATTTTCACATATAAAAAAATTGTTAAGTAGAAATAGGTCCAAAATTGAACAAAACACTAAATCTTCAATAGCTCTTAGATGGAATTAAAAAACCATAATCCCAAAGGTGGGATTGTTCTTGCAAACAAATTTAACCTTTTCAAAAAAAAAAATTTGAAAAATTTCGAAAATTGCATTCAAAAATGAATTTTATAAGTTGTTTTTTGAAGAAGATGCTTAGATTGCCCAAAAAACAAGATTGTCCATAATTTTCTCATTCTGAGTCCAATTAGAATGAATCAAAGCTTCAAATATAGACAAAAACATGATCTTTGAGAAAAAAAAATCAAAAAAAAAAAATTCAATTTTTTAAAGTTTTTTTTTTCTGCCCGACGAATTGCTTCTTTTACTTCGGGCGGCATAACTTTTTTTCCCGGGCACCGATTGAAAAAAAAATTATATTTTTGGAAAGATAATGTGATTTCCTATCTTCAAAAAAAGTTTCAAAAAATTAGGTCGAAATTTCAGGTCGCACAAGCCTGCCCGAAATCCCAAGTGTCCCTCGAGGGAACTTTGGGCCTTTAGGGGTTAAAATTGTGCAAACAATTGTCACCAATTCATCTCTGGACTATTTTTCATTCCTATAGTAATAATTTATTGTTTAATAATAGGGGGCAACTCTTAGAGCACAAACATAATATGGACAAGCTACTTTAGAGCCAAAACTGTGTTGTTGGATGCTAATGAGCATAACACATTCCTTAGAGATTGTGAGCAATTCCTTTAGAAGCTTTAAAGCAATTAGGGTTTTAGAGCCATCCATCCACATTACCTTAGGTAAGTTGTTTTGTTTGTTTTGTTTGTTACGGTGAGATCTCCTTGACCATGCATCTCCCGGTCAAGTTCTTGGTATTGTCAAAAAGTTCTCTACAGGGAGGGGTACACGGGCTTTGTTTTTTGATGTTTGGACCTACAGTGTGAAAGATATTGAACTTCAAAGTTTTTATCGACTTAAAAGCTTATGAAAAACTACTTTTACTTTTATTTTGACTATGGCAACGGCACAGGGGCACACTAGTTTGTTCTGAAGCTTTAAAGCAATTAGGGTTTAAGAGCTGTTTGTTCTACAGCTTCGGACCTTCAAATCTGATTAGATCAAACTAGAAAATTCTAGGAATGTCGCATACTTAGTCGGTGGATCGATCGAGGTTGCCAGTCGATTTAGCATTCTGCTTGTAACTTAGAACAATTCCTTCAATTGTTGTTGTTTCAATCAATTTTTTTACGTTTTATTGTTTGAAACAAACAATGGCGCATCCATTGAGGGAGAAGTCTGCGTTAAGGGGACGGGGAGAGAAGCGCCGCACTTGTAAATGAGTTGCTATTGAACATAGGTTTCGCCAATTCATGCTTAAATCTTTCCATTGCTGCCGCATTTGGCTAGAATTTTGGTGCCTCAGCAATTAAGGGACGCTTGGAGTTTGGGAAGATATCCATTACTCGTACTCTCGTTGTCAGATTTGAAATTTTCAGATTGCCTTGTGTAAGGCAGAGTTGCTGTAACTTAAGTGCGCAATCCTGAATTTTCCTAAAGTGGAATTGATGCGCTTGAAAATGTTAAAGTTCGCAATGTTGAGCTCTGGCTGTGTCGAACTAGAGCTTCAACATTTAGCAACTTTGCTGCTAAATTCTTGTAAGTATTCTTCACCGATCTCAAAAAACTCATCACCTAATTGTTATGAATCATGAAAAGAATCGTTTTGCACATGGCGTGTGGCCTTTCAATAGATTGAATGAAAACACAACACCCTCACACACTGCGCCAGCGAGGAGAGACGAGCCCTGAACCCTAATCTCTCAGCGGCCCTGATAGTCTCTCAGCACCGCGCTGATCAACGGCGACGGATTTTTGTAAGATCGACGGTCTGAGAGGGGGTTCAAATTTTTTTCTGTACTGATCGACGGCCGGGGACCAGTTTAAGATCTCGACGGGTTTTTCTTAAATCAACGGCAAGGGGAGGGATTCAATTTTTTTTGCTGTACAGATCGACGGCGAGATTTTTTTTCAGTCGGGGCTGCCTGGCACTTTTCGCTGCATAGCAGTGAATTGATTACCCCTATCTGTTCTACAGTAGCTGATGGAACGTTTTTTCTAAGCTTATCTCCTGTGACAGTAGTACGCTGTGCATGGTTGCTTCAGTCATTTCCAAGCATGAGAATGCTGTAGCTCTTGTACATGTTCGACATAGAGCTCTGAGGTTGACGACAATGGAGGATTACTCAGGGAGGGCGATGAGTGAAGAACTGGGCATGCAGGTTCTTCAAGTTCGCCAAGCCTGTAGGATTTGCACAATACCTCTCGTCACGAGTCACTTGGCCGCACTCAGTCATGGAACAAGTTCTGGAGGTAGGTGATCGACAGCTCTTTTATTCAAGCATTTGCATGTGATTACATGCCCATCAGCTTCTTAATCTTGATGCATTTGGAGAAAAACTGATCGATTGTTGCACAATTGACATCTTACCTAGATCGTGTGTGATGTGCAGAAATTCTTTGGATATTCGACTTTCCGGCCTTTGCAGGAGGAGGTCGTTGTAGAGATTTTGCAAGGAAGGGACTGTTTGGTGCTTTGGGCGTCTGCTGGAGGAAAGTCAATCTGGTAACTGACCTCGTAGGGATCAATGTCCCGCCCAAGTTCCTGATTACATTTGTTGGTCTTGCCTGATTGGGTGTTCTGCTTTCAACTTTTGGTAAACCCGGCCTGTGCATGTCCATGTCGAAATTTTTAGTCAGTATTAAGTTGAGTTTTTGGTATTTGGAAAACTTAGCCATTGGGAAGCATAGAAATCATGAACTGATTCTTAAGAGTTTTTTGAACTCCTGATGTAGTCGACATTTAGCTGCACTACAGGTAGCCCATTTCTTGTGTGCCCGATTGTGCATGTGCTTTAGCTGTTGCTGATAAGATGCTAGAAAACGTACTGTATTTGTTGAGAGCCTTTGATACCTGCTGCAGCTGCTAATTGGTTTGCAACTGACTTCTTCAGTTATCAGCTCCCAGCTTTGATCATGAAGAAAACTGCCATTGTTATCAGTCCTCTCTATAGTCTCATGGAGGATCAGGTGAGATATCCTCACTTTCGGAATCCGTTCGTAGAAGTGAGCATAAAACCAATTTCTGCAAATGGTACTAATGAAAATTATTCCTCAATGTTGGGTTGAATGCCATGTTGGATAGAATGGCGCATTTCAGTGAAATTGGCGCAACTTCGCTTGCTTGACTGCCACCTTTGATCTATTGTGGTCGTAGTTTCGGGAGCTTTAGACAATTGAAGGTCAGAATTTTGGAGCTCTGAAACACGAATATGACGGTGTTGATTTTAGGTGGCAAGTCTACAGAAACGGGGCATTCGTGCGGAGTATATGTGCAGTGCTCAAACAGACGGAACTGTGCAAGGACGAGCTGAGGATGGGGAGATTGATATTCTCTACATGACCCCTGAGAAGGCGTGTTCTATTTCAGGAAGGTCAGTCACAAAACTTGCTTCTACCCAAAAAACATCGTTTTTAGCATAAAAATTTGAGGATTAGTCTCTTGTGCTTCTATCATGGGGTGAATTCTATTTTCTCTCTTAAACTGAAAATACAAAGATCCAATTTATTTGATGTGGAGCTTTGCAGATTTTGGGAGGCACTGATGCACAAAGGAGTGTCTCTTTTGGCGGTAGACGAAGCCCATTGCATCTCAGAGTGGGGTCATGAATTCAGGTCATTCTATTGTCTTCTAATCCTTCTACTACACACCCACTGTGAGGTCAGCACCCGTCGTCATTTTTGTGATTGCTAAAAATTATCTCCAACAAATGCAGACCTGATTACCGGAAACTTGGCGGTTTAAGACGACATCTTCCGAACGTGCCTTTTGTTGCTCTGACTGCAACTGTTACGCCCAAGTCAGTGAATCGAACTTCACTCTGTGTCTTCGCAGCAATTCTTCAAGCCTATGCCCAAACTCAGTTGGAATCAATGTTCTGGAGGTATGCATAGAGTATGATGTATTACTTGGAGTATTGCAGGGTTCGAGAGGACATCGTGCACTCTCTACAATTACAAAATGTCTACACCGCACTATCATCAACTGACCGGCCGAATATTTTCTATGGAGCCAAATGCGTGAACAAAGAAAGTGTCTTCTTGGAGGAGCTTGTGGAGATACTCAGCGCCGAAGATAATGTGCGCCAAGGGTCGACAATCATCTACTGTACGAGTGTCAAGATGGTTGAAAAGGTGCAGCTTTGCCTTGTTGCTTGCAGTACAGCAGCTTGATTTTTAAGATCATGTATGGTGGGGGTTGATGTGAGGAGTCTCCTTTACTGGATTCAGAGGTCGTTCCCTTTAACAGGGTGCTAAACTCACATGAGTGCATGTCTTGAAGTGTTGGGAGCTTGATTGATGATTTGTACCGAAACGTGAATTAACTGAGATAGGTTGATTATAAAGAACAGTCTTACTGTCCAGAACTTTTTCTGGTATTAGAAATTCACGAATCGAGTGGCTGACAAGGAAATCACGTGAGCAGGTTGTAAAGGAACTGCGATATTCGATGTTTGACGCAAGTGCTTACCATGCACAGATGAAGCCCCATTTGCGTCAAGAAGTTCACAGGTTCACTTGATTAATGCTTATTTATGCCCAGTTTTTCTTTTTTCTTTTTTTAAAAATCTTTTTTGATATAAGTTAACAGATTCCTAAACTTTCTCTAACGGTTTCCTTGGTTCTCTTTCTGCTTTTCTGATAATAGCTTTCCACTGATCGACTTCCTTTGTATGAGTTCTCTGGCCGTTAGTCTCCCATGCCCCGCATGGTATACTTACCCGTATACTTAAAATTACAAGTTGATCCTTGTGTTTGATGTGCAGGGCATTTTCAAATGACGAATTGCAGATTGTGGTTGCAACTATTGCCTTCGGTATGGGCATTGACAATCCGAATGTTCGGCAGGTAATACATTACGGTTGTCCAAGGAGTTTGGAAGCGTACTATCAGGAGAGTGGTCGTTGTGGCAGAGATGGTCGACCATCTCAATGCTGGCTGTACTACAGAGGTAACGACTTCATGAGAGGCAACCTGTATTGTGCAGAATCGTCAAATGTGAGCATTTTTTTATCTACTCTCATATTTGATCGAAACCAGCTAGTTTTATGTTGATTGGTTTAGAACATAAGAGAACCTTGCAATCCCATAGTCGTTAGATTCGCTAGTATAGTGAAAGCTGAGTATTGAGGACCGGAGCACTTTTTAGTCGTCCCACCGAAAACTGCTGCCGTATTGAGTTCCTCAACTGAAAACTGAAGCCCAGCTGAACCTCATATCTATATCTGACTTAGCTATTCTTACTGTTCGTGTGTGGAACTTTATCAGGCGGAAAGAAAAGCAATATTGAAGGAGGCATACACAATGGCACGGAGCTATTGTTCAACAGTTGAGTGCCGACGACGCATTATTTCGGAGTATTTTGACGAAACTCTAACGTCCAAAAACTGTGGTTAGGTTCTAACCTTGTATCAAGCGTGTTGCAATTGCTTTGATTCAAATACTGCAATTCGTCATGTTTCTTACCACAAACTTACGGTAACATGAGGGTTCCGGATCGTTGCCCTCGTCCCTTGCTTGATTTAATTTCCTTCCGATTACAATCCAAGTATATTGCTAATACCGCGCACTAAATTTCTACAGGAAATTGTGACAATTGCTTGAGGCCAGAGAGCAAAGCTAGTGATTTTCCTGCGGAGGCAGGACTCCTGATTACTTCCGTCATGTCATGTGGTCAGAAGTTTGGATTCCGTGTCCCAATTGATGTTCTACGCGGTTCTCTGGTGCTTCTCTCGTCCCACACGAAGTTCATGTGTTCCATCTGAAAGAATTCTCTTCCTCTTCTGTTCTTCCCTTGTCTCGTTGTCCGTCGTCAGATGACTCAAAAATGGAACATTCTGTCTGAATCCTAGCTCTTCATTTGCAGGCCAGAACGGTGATGGCAAATCGGTTCAACAGCTTACCAATATACGGGCTGGGCCGTCAGAGATCGCTGAAGTGGTGGAGGTCATTGGCGTATCAACTTCTAGCACATGGTAAATTTCAACTGGCCATTCAAATTTTTATCAAAGTTTAAACCTGATTGCAAAACTAAGTAATATCTCAGGTCTTCAGCTCTCCTTGTTCAAGGAATTTTTTTATTTTATCATTGATTGTCATTAATTCTTCTTTGAATCGGCTCTAATAGGTTACCTCGAGGTTTATTTCCAGAACTCTTTCAGTCTTATCAGGTACTCTCTGCAAATGCTTGTTATGCACAATTTGTCACCGCTGTATTTTGATGTAAATGCCGTTTTTTCTCTGTAATTTATGCAAATAACCACATCACGTCATAATTATATAGTTACTGAATTATTTGAAAATCATTAAGTCTCATATTCGTTTAAAGAAAATGGCGAGTTCTGTGAAATTGACGCAGTTTCAGTTTGCCTACTAGAACCTCAGGTCTATACCAGGCCTAGTTTTAGAGCTCTGGGCACTTGCACATTACAATTTCGGTGCTCCGAAACGCACCTATTTAATGGAATATGACAATCTTGTTACAAAGTAAAACTGATATTCATCTAGAAAATCCGTTCTCTTTTCCCCTCTTCCAAAGTTTGTTTGAGGTATGAACATGGTCATCCGGAACTATCACCCAACCTTAAGATACCCGAAATGGGACGTGGCGTTGGCAGAGTGACAGCAAAAGGAATCGAAATGAGTAATGAGATGGCTCAGAACGGTCGCAAGGAGCAACAGGAACGGAAGGTTGCGGTTCCTCAAGTGCAGTCAAGAAATGAAAAACCACTCAGAAAGGCAATGGTGGAAACAAGGAGCACAGCATCTGCACAAGACGTGTCGAATGATGTGGTGGAAACATTAGAGGCTGCAGCTTTGCAATCAACTACAGAGATCTGCATGGTAAATACCTTCAAACTGTCCAATTCTCCATCAAATGAAGATTCTAAGCTGCGCCAAAGGGTTCCAAGAGCTGTCAGGACTGCAGTCAAGCGGAAGAGAATGTCAGAGCTATCCACAGATCACTCAGATATTGCTAGTGTCAATGGAGGTTCGAGTTCCATCAGGACCACACACATGAAATCCAGCAAAAAATCTAACGAGACAATTCGCCGGGTCCCAAAGAATGGTTTGTACATTCTTTGCTCTGAAACACAGGAGATCATTAATCCAGAACTGCTCAAGAGTCCTACGTCACTTATAATGGCCGCCTTGCAGCGGTTGGAAACAGAGGACCTGCTTTATGGGAGGATTGGTAGAGCTTATGGCGTGTGGCTTCTCGCTGCACCTATCCAGGTGCAATCTTTTCACCATAATCAGTTTCGTACCCTCATATATTTGTTCTTGGGTTTGCTTTGAAATTCGAGATGGTTAGTAAATCGTTTTTTCATCATTTTCATGTCATCAGAGACCCAGATGTGAACCAGAGCTGAGCCAAGTTGGAAAGATTTTGGAAAGTTTCAGAAAACATGCAACAGGTGAGTCCAACGTTTTGGCTCGGACTTGTGAATTTCTTCAGTTCAGAGAGTATCTTGAAAACTTATCATGTGCACCAATGCGTGCATATTTTAGGAGAAAAAAAAATTGATCTCTTCATCAGAGATATTCTACAGTCATTTGTCCCCTAAGACTCCGAACTCCCTCCAGAATCCTTGGAAACTTTGGTTCTAAATGAAAACAATTGTACTATAGGGCCAACACTTTTGTTGGCAAAGACACTGAATCTTGGTAAATTAATGTGGCTTTTTGTCACATGGTCAACTAGTTGGGAACGGAATGAAACTCAGGTACCAAATCTGCATTGCTCTAATCTTAAACTTAGTAGAGTGACCTGTGTTTGGCACCAGCTCAGTGTACTCCCAATTATAAAACATCATGTCCATAGTTTTGCATACCATGCTATGTATTCCACATATTTGAAACTGAGGAAGTCCCATAACGAGGGAAGATTGGTATCCATACATCCATACATTAAATTGGGCTGTTTGTTTTGTTTGTTACGGTGAGATCTCCTAGACCCTGCGTCCCCTGGTCATGGTACCGTCGAAAATCTCTCTGCGAGGAGGGGTGAAGGGACTTTGTTTCGTGGCATTTTGACGCATGGCAGAAAAGATATTGAATTTCAAAGCTTTTCTGAATTAAATAATTAGAAAATTATTATTGAATTTCAACGTTTTTCTGAACTAAAAAAATAGAAAATTACTTTTTACTTTTATTTTGGCTGTGGCAACGGCACTGCACACTGGTATATCTAGTGAAGTCAGCATTTGTGACTTCAAATTGTGTTGAATGATTATCAACTTGCTAACTTGGTTAGAAATATATAACACGGTTTCAGATGCAATTTTCTGCCTGAATCGCCCAGAAGTACGGAAGCAGTACGAAGTTTCTCCGAGTTTGCTGCGAGATTTTTATAGCCTATCTTCCTCCAACATTCTAGGCTATAAGACGTTATAAAAAGCTAGAACTTAACATGAGATCCAAACCGTAATTAGGCCTTCGTTGTAATCATGGGACATAGACACCTATCTGAAAGCACCACTGTGCTGTGGCCAGCATGATTCTTAGTTCCGTCATGGCGATATTAGTGTCCAAGCAGAATCTAAATCCAACGAAGAAACGATATTCACGCGTGCAATGAACAGGGAGAACCAGAAGCTAAACTCCTAAACCCTAAAACCACTCCAAGGCCGTCATTTCCACTCTTCAAAAGTGCCTCTGCCACATCCCAAAATTGACCATAGTATCATTTATTCAATCAAGGCACATTTTGGCTTCTTCTTACATTTTGTGGGAATTCCTGAGTGGAGAAAATAGTCAAGTGGACACAAATGTGGCGGGCTTACCTTGAAAACTTATTAAGGCTAACATTGCTTGATAACTTTAGAACAAGTTCAGGATCCTCACTTCCTCGTGAGGAAGACCTTTCCGGTGCAGATGCTTAGCAAGCAAAGGCAGTTCCAAATAGTTGGCAATGGGTTTCAGTTGTTGAAAAATTCTCAGGTGAACACAAGTAGGCAGCATCTCTCTCTCGCTTTGAATCCACCGACCGACTGAGCCACCATGGGGACGGATCATGTACCAGTCATTACAGATTTATTATTGCAGTGTGCTCCTTCACGAGCATTGCTACTTTAGCGAACTCGGCTTATCCTGTTTCCCAAGATCGAAACTACAGATAGCCTTCCATTTGCTGCTGTACCTCAATGATACAGGCTTTTTTTTGTCCCTGGTAGGGCCTCAATATGGTCAAAATCTAATTACCAACACTAGAAAACGGAAGAAACGACCAATGAATCCCCCATCAATTGTTTGCAGTTTAATCTCATAAATACATACACCTGACCTTCAATGTCAATCATCCCAATCGGTTGGGGAAGCACTAGCTAGTAGCGAGCGATGAGATCTTCCTTCGCGTCGGTCTTGTCCTTGTAATACACAGCCTCGGCCTTCCGCACACTCAAAACGGCGGTCACCAAGGCGGCACCAATGCTCTCACGCATCACCTTATTGCTTTCCAATGCCGAGATAGACTCCTCCAACACTGTTGGCAAGCGTCCTACTGTTTCGGGGTCCAAGTCTTCGATGCCGGTGTCTAGCAATTGCAACAGAACAAGTCAGTCAGACAGACAGACAGTAAATCCAGTGTTTCCTGCCATTTCTAGCACAATCCTAACCTGGCTATGACCATATCATATGGCATCAAACTGATCCCTGTAACTATTAACGAATGTTTTATCACAAATGTCTAATCACAAACAGAAATGCACAAGTTTTATACGTCTCTTTCCCCAAAATCCTCGGGACGCTACTGAGGAAATCCTCAAAACAATTCTCAGGATAATCCACACTGATTGAAAAAATTCAAAAGACGTATTTGATAATTCCTGTAACCGCAAGTCATGATTCAATTACGTATTCATTCTTTGAGAGGATGGGTGCCAATACAATACAATTGCTTTTAACGCAACTCTTATATTGAGTGCAAACTGTGTTACAGTACTATTTTACATGTCATGTCACGTTTTCATCTGCAAAGTTTTTCATTGACTCGTTCTTGCTAAATCCTAATGACATCCAAGCATTTTCTCAATGAAACCTTGAAACTTGAAACTTGGCAACCTTTCTGGTGCTGTTGCATTGCAACAGGCTTCATTCTAGTGTTTTATGGGCACCACATCTTTGAACCACTGCTTCGGCTTTACTCTTGAGGTATAACCAACTAGTATAACCAACCATGATGTTTACGTTCGGAAGTTTTAAAGAACGTAACAGGAAATCGGTCGTACCTAGTGGTGCAGGGACATGGATGTGCTTTCGTAAGCCATCGATGCCTGAAGCAAGTATGGCAGCTAAGCCCAAATGAGGGTGAGAGCACCCATCGAACTGTCTCAACTCCAGGCTGCTCACCACTTTGGGGCTTGAGCTTTCAGACACTGTTCGAAGAGGTGCTTGTAAGTTGCCTTGTCCCCAGAAATGGTAGCCAATGTGACTCTTGGAACCATAGCTGCAAAAGCACAACAATGTTGTGTCATCGGGACACCTAAACCCTGAAACCTTAAACCCTAAAAACTCTAAACCCCAATTCCTAAACTTGTGTAGCTTGTGTAATCTCAGATTCTTGGTTCTCCGCTAGCAACAAGACCAGACCGAAAAAGTAATAATATAAAACAGATTTCTATGCGACTCCTTCCTGTTCCTTCAGTGCAACAGGAATAAAGTACTCAAGTTACAAACAGTTGCCCACCTCTTTCTAGAAAACGAAACACTGTAAAGTGAACGTACTGGACAATAGACCCTACCAAAGGACAGGACAAGCAAGTTACCTTATTGGGAGTGGAGCTGTGAACGCAAGAATAGCAGGCAAGTGATGAAAAATTCCTCCCAAAAAACATTGGCCGAATGGAGACAAGCCATACTCCTCCTCAGAGGCATCCTTGGATCCAAGTGCATTTGCATTCTCTCGCCACAGCGTCAACCGGACTCGCGAACTGCCAACATCCGAGCTTGCTTGCCTAACAATGGTACACCAAACTAGTTCAATATTCTACACTTGAAAAAAAATGCCAGGAAATTCAATGAAGTAAACTTCCGGATGGCAAGCAAATTCTAGAGCTCGGTTAATTCCCTAGTGCCTGAATCAAAATAGGAAGCTCAGAGCCAATTCTCTTCATTTTCAAAATATCCTCTTACTGTTCAAAATTCAGGGCATGGTTTCTTCTTTCTATTGATATACTTTGCCACATTTCTTGAAGCTTCCTGAAGCTTCTGATTCATTTCGACTCCTATAGACATGAAAGTGACCACTTTCGGCCATTTAGACGCTTAGGTGTTAAGGGACTGTGCTAGTCGGCTGAAAACAGGATGTGAACCACTTACAAGTTCGGCAGGAAACTGGCACGCAACGAGTGCTTGCTGGCTATGGCACTCACCGTCTCCTTCACAAGGAGAAGGTTGTCAGCAGCACTCAGAACATGGGCTTCTTCAAGGGTCACCACAAACTGGCCTCCTCCTTCACAGTGCATCTGCCAAAAACCTCAAAGATGAATCAGTACTTAATCAACCCTAAACTCTAAACATACGGTCGGGATTCATAATTCATAGAATTGCGTCATATCTGAAGATTGTTTTGTAGCCAAGGCCCAGCTGCACCAACCAAGGCTAAGTGGCCCAGCTGCCACTTAGCTAACTGGGGTGTTGAGGTCCATTAGCTAGTTGGGAATTCAAACCATTGATGTAGTTAGTTAAACTGGTCCAAAATCAAGATGTTAAGTTACCTGGAGAAAACAAATGGAAATTCATTGCAAGTGAAATCACAGGCGTTAGTACCAATTTGCAAATTGATACAATTTAGATTAGTGCGGGCATTAAGTAACTAATTCAAGCTACACTGATTTGTTCTATCAGTGAGGGGGGGAAATTAGCGTCACCTAGAAAATTAGTGCCACCACAAAATTTTATCAGTGTACTTGGTTAGTGCGGCAGATCGGTAGTACACAGACTAACGCCCAATTTCGAGAACCCGGTTGGTGCCTTACAAGGCATACGTACGGATTTTAGCTACCAATGTTATTCGAAGTGCAAAATGTGGATAATTTTTTAGATACCTCTTCAATGTGGATGTTGAAGGATGACAGTACATCGTAAATCTCAGCCAAGATGGGCGAAGCTGCGTGAATACCCGCAGCTGATGAAAACGGGCTGGTATTCAGAAGCTCCCACTTCTGGGATCCAGGAGATTGCTTGAGAAGGTAGAACCCAACGTCAAACCCTGCCCGCATCACCTGTGACAGCATCACCCGAATCTCTCAACACCATTCTCTTGAAGTATCGTTCAAGACTCAAAACATATTCCCAAACACTCAAGAAAGAAAAGCACCTTGAGATTGACAAGATTGACATTCTTACAAGGTTGAAACCCATGCGCAGTGTTTGCGAGAGACGTTGAAGTGTGTTGCGAGGGCAATATTTCCACGGAACTCCAGGTTTCTCGTGCATGTTCGTGAAGACCACTGCAGTCTCTGGGGACCTACGCCAAACCAACCATTTGACAGGCAATGTCATGGACTACTCAGATCTCATCTCCAGAATCCAGACCTCCTATTGACTCCATCAGAACCTTTTGATAAGGTATGAACACCGACATCTGTCTCAACAGTAACTGGTTGCTACGTAATCGATGTAACGTAGAAGTACTGAAACCGTTGGGGAACTGAAACCGTCAGTTAGATTGACAACAACTCATCTATTCATAAACTTGGTGGCCTTCAAATAAGAAGTGAAGTGAACATCACTTGGCTAAATGTCTGTAGCCACTCATCTTTAGAAATGGGAATGGGATCGTTTACAGTCAATTAAAGTGATCTACAACCTCCTACTTTAAATGATTGCATAAGAAATTCATACAGATTGGACTAAAACTTTCATTACAACAGATTTGGCTCTTGTGCCCAAAGGGGTCTCTCAACAGCCGTATAGCGATCTCCCAACAATCAAAATCCGAATTGGTTAATATGAGAGCAAATAGTATCCCTTACCTTTTACATTCTCACAGAGCAGCAGTAGCAATGAACAAGCACCTCGGACTTTAAAAGCTTACCAGGGAAGCGTAACCTTTGTGCTGAGATCTGGCATAAGACGAACTTCACCAACAGCCGATAACCCCGAATTTTCAGCAGGGCTATCTGAGTACGAAGTCATGCCCATGATGCATTTTGCAATACCCACGCCATGCACCACCACGACTTCCTCAAACCTTCGAATAGGAACAACCTGCATTCCGAATCCACAAATTCAAACACTAGGCAAAGGGAACAACACCTCTAAATGCATCCAAATAAGGGCTTGAGCATGGTTCCTATTATTCAACTGTAAGAGTTTTTGTTGGATGTTGTTGGTAGTTGAAAGGGGATTCTAGATTCTCTTAGAATGCATTTTTTGGACCCCATATGAATGAACTATGAATTTTCACAGCGCTGAAAATAGGTTTACTGCAACTTGACTCTAGGCTTTTCATGTATGGAGGCTGTACATTTCAAACAAAAATGTAGATGGGACAGTTTTGCAAACAAGTCACAATTAGGTAACTGTAAAAGTTTTTGTTGGACCTTATTGGTAGTTGAAAGGGGATTCTAGATTCTCTTAGAATACATTTTTTGGACCCCAATTGAATGAAATACGAATTTTCACAGCATTGAAAATAGGTAAATTGCAATTCGACTCTAGGCATTTCATGTATGAAGGCTGTACATTTTAGGCAAAAATCTAGATGGGACAGTTTTGCAAACAAGTCACAATTATTAGGTAAGTCACAATTATTAGGTAAAAGTTTCTGTTGGATATTGTTGGTAGTTGAAAGGAGATTCTAGATTCTCTTAGAAAGCATTTTTTGGACTCCATCTGAATGAACTATGAATTTTCACAACACTGAAAATAGGTGTACTGCAATTTGACTCTAGGCTATTCATGGATGGAGGCTGTACATTTTAGGCAAGAATCTAGATAGGACGGTTTTGCAAACAGGTCACAATTAGGTGTTGTTACCTTCTAAGCATGTAACAAATTCATCATCCCGGTCAGAATATCCTTTGTTCTATTGTTAAGACCACTCTAGGCATCCGTGGATATTGTTTAAGAGTGGTAATCATACCCGACATCGAAGTTGCCCTGATGTGTCCGCAAACATCAACCGCACTTGCGTAACCTCCACAGGTTTCACATCGACAGGTTCCACTGCTTCCACAGCCACAGTTTCCCTTGGCATCTCCACCACAGGTGCTACCACAGGAGTGAAGTGAACCACAGGCTCGGGTTTTACTGTGAGCTCTTGCGCCTTGCCAAATCTGGGAGTGGGGTTGCCATCGTGGTAGATACCAGGAGTGGGGCCATTGGGATGAGCCGGTCTTGGCACTGGAGCCGGGACTCGGAACTCAAAAGTGGGAGGTTTTTCCACGGTTAAGGAAGGCACAAGAGACTCGTGCAACCTCATAAGGCTTTCAGTGGAGAGTGCGCGTTGGAGTGGTGGAGCCTGATTCCCTTCCAGTTTGTAGAAATCAATTGCATTGCGGTTCAAGATCAACTCAGCAGCCGCAACGGCTTCTTCCAGGGTCAAGTCACCGTTGTCGTAGGACTCGCATAACACACGAGTTAGCATTTCGCGTGACCACTTCGCCCCTACAAAGCCACACACATCCAAACCAGGTCACAAATTGCTGCAATTCTCCACAACGAAAATACAAATGCGTATTAAACTAACAGCCTTGGGAGATGTGGTAATTCACGGAATGTAATGTAACGTCTCCATTCACCATACAAGTGAACTTCGAACCTTTCCATACAACAATCTAGAAACCTGCACCATCTAAAATTTTGCACATTTATTTTATGTGAAGTTCAAAAATAATTGAAAAAAGCTAAATGTCAAAAGATCAAGTATTTTCACATTTAACACATATCAAAGCTCACCTGTATGGTCAATAGTAGAGTCTCTAATGTATTGTTTGGTTAATGGAGCCACTACCTTAGGTTGTATACAGAAGCATCAACTGAACAAAAGTTATCGACACTGTATCTAGGTGACAAGCTTGCATGGATTTTGTCCACATACCTAAATAAAATGTCTCTGGAAAAGCGTATCCGTCACTGCTGAACATGATCTGCGACACATAAGTTGTAAGAAATGTAAAGACTTGAGAGATATGACATGGCAATGTCTAGAGTCTTGAATTTGAGCTCCATAAAATCAAGTAGATGGTTCGAATACTCGAAAAAGACTCTTTACAGAGCAAATCCATAACTTGCAAGCTCTATGACTCTAAACTACCAAAGTATACGACGGTCTCCTCAAGCTCTTCAAACCTTTTTTCTAGAGAAGCTCACCTTGTTCACGGGTGCCAGATCAAGAAGGTCACTGAGGGCACATCGCATTCCTCGAACGCTCAACATGGGCACAACAAGGCCAAAATCAATGTGCACCTGTGAATCCAGTATTTCCGGATATGTAAGTGCACCCCCAAGACAGAAAACACTAGTAACCTGTCTATAAGTAGAGATACTTCACAGAGAGGCAAATTAAAGACAGCAGGTATCTACTGTTCTGAGACATGAAGCTCTCAAACAAAATACCTACAATCATAAGGGAACCGCACTGTAGAACTGATTCGTTTTAACCGTGCTATTGATTATGAGATTAATACTCCCAAATGTTGGAACATTTTTGCGACTCCACAAGGCATCTGATCCTCGTCAACATTGAGAATTATGAATTGCTATGTAGGATTAAAAATGAAAAGTCTAAGAGCTAGATTACAATCATTATCAAGTTCCTACTTAAAACATCAAACGAACCAACCTGTGAATAGACGCTCGCAAGATACGATGCCTCACGCATGAACGGGTAGGACCCATGAAGGAGCACAATGCGGCTTTTAGCAAAGAGTGGGTCTTCTAAAATAGCACGAAGGTGTAGAGGGTTGGCGAGCTCCAGCTGCAAGTCCTTGTCACCGAAGCTGATACAATATGCACAAAAAGGTCTGTGAGCTTTTTCTTGTGAAAATTTAAAAGTTTCCAATTACTTGCAGATCTCAAGGATTCGGCACAAAATCAAGGTTGCAAGGGTTGCCTGGATCAGGCATTTAAAAAACGGTACCCAGTATGAATTTGCATAGGGATGTTACGTTGAGTAGCGACCTCCAGTGCACGAACAAACATGAAGTCAATAAAGGCTTTGTTTGACACTAGGACAGGCTGGCCTGCCTGATGATTCTCTACACCAGACCAAACAATGCAGTATTTAGTACCTGATCTCAAAATGGGGCAGAAATCACAACAATTAGAATCAGAATGGAAAATGAATTAATTCACATACGTAGATTTTCATGAAGGCCCGTTTCAGCAGCTTGAGCGGATACAAGAGGGTTGATACGAAGTCCGCAGCGATATGCACAAATGCTCTTGAACGCAACAACCTTCTCCGAAAGTGTGAAGCATTCAAGTTAAGGAGAACCAAATTACAAGGAAGAAAGGATCTATTGGCTTCTCCAGAGAGAAAATCTGAATAGAAACTAGATAGTAATCTGGATATAAATCTAGATAGTAATGACTTACTCTGCGTTCTCTATCAAACAATAAATACAGAATGCTTTTGAATAAGAACAGTTATGAAGGATATGACTCCAGAGTCGACACAAATCGGTGATCAAAGCTCTCCAACGTCCAGGTTGCAAAACCACCTTGGCTCTGTAACCACAAACAGGCCGCCAATGGTTATGACGTACACCACGAATAAAAACTCATGGATAGAACTTGAAACTTCCCCTCACAGCAATAATCCTTGATTGGGTTGCTTGAGATCAAGGTCTGGAATCCATTCCTGCGGAATTCCTTTCATCCTATGGATGGAAAAGCCGCCAATTTGCAATGAGAGTGCCATCCAAACACGTGACTTGAACGAATTGAGATACTTCTAGGTTCCATCACAGCCAAAAAGGAGCCATGTGGTACAACGTAGATGCAAAACTACTGGTTCAAGGGTAGTCTAGGCTTATAATTGAGATTCTAGTCCTTCAAATTCAGAAACTTTACATATGGATTTCAAATAGTACATATCATAATGCGTTGGAATGCTATCAAAAATGAGAACAATATTTACCTACCCCAAAAAATCCATTATGATCATTGAAACCACTCAAAACAGCTTCAAAACAAGAGGCTCTGTTCCTGTAGCACTGCCTCACTTTTCAAGTAAGGTCCTCCTCAAACTCCTTCACAGAAACTTTTTTCAATGCAAAGTCCAGACTGCTTACCCAGAGCCAATAAGTAAATTATCCACATGGCACAAGATTAGGCAAGACTGCTTACCACAGGCTGGTTAAGCACAGCTTCAGCGACAGTTTCAATCCGCAACACTCTGTGCACGCTAGGCACGTACTTCCGATGCCATCCCATTCCCAGCATTCGATCCATCGTCAAGCCATCGTCCAGCAGGACGCACTCAATGTTGGCTCCCCCGAAGCATTTCTCACTCACCGCTTCCAGGCCCAGCGATTCCCGGTGAGCCTTGAGAGAAGCCTCGTTCGGCTCCACACCGTACATGTCTCCCAGTTCTTGCAGACTCCTCTGTCAAAGACAGACCAACCAAATAAAGTTGATCATCAAATTGCCCCAAAACGAGTGTACAATTCTGCAATTCCCGAAACCCTAGAATCTGCCACGTCTGACAAAGACTCTCACCATCCGTCTTGTAACCCCTGAAACTGCCTCAGGAGTACAAACGAGGGGTTCAGAGCTTGGCATGTGGACACAACGGGACAGATTCTCAGCATACAGTGGGAATGTGCACATCCAGAGAGACTTGGGTGCATGTTTCGTCTAGAATGTACCTATTGTCTCGAATTCTCGGCAATGGTGGTGAGAGACAACCAACCTGGTACGCAAGGCTGAAGGGCACCCCTGAGAGAGTCTCATGGCCACGCTCATCGGAGAGGCATTGCAGGAAGGGCAAGTTGGAATCCAGAGCAACAATGTTGTGTGCATGCGCGTCCACGAGAGGCACCGTCAAGCAGGCCTGGTAGATAGTCTCATGCGCTTGGTCCAGTGCGCTACCCATCTTTGCTGGCTACCCTAATCCCAATCCTCCAGAGGCTCCTCAACAGCGAATCTCCGCCAACTTCCCCAATGCCACAGGTGCAATCAATCAATCAATCAAAACTCTCCCCCAAACAGCAATATAACAATCCCCCAAACAACATTCCTAGAGAGACCTCTGGATCGAATTCCCCACGGCACAGAGACTCCACTGCTAAGTGAGCCCCTGCGATCCACGCCAAAACACCAAATCAGTACAACAAGGAGATCGACAAACTTCGCACGAATCTCACATTCTCAGCAGGCCGGTACTAGCACCACGTCACTCAACCCAAATGGAAAAAAATCGCGCACCCAACTCCCACACGCAATTTCTAACAACCCATGAGGCTAACTAAGACCACTGACTGCTCAAGGCGTCGCTAACTTATTCAGTAACAGCTCCCACCCCTAAACGAGCGCTCACTACCACCCCAAAAGTGAGACCTTGAACTACATATCCCCCCGGCGGACCTCACTAGGTCACCGTGGATCGGAAGAAGAGGCGAAATCAAAGCTTCCAAGCGCCTAGCTTCTACATGCGACCAACAAGCTAATATGCAGACCTGAGCGCGCAAGCTGTCGAGATTGATGCAACCTAATGCATGTGCAAGTGCAGAGCGAGGCAATTAGCAATGAAACGAAAGCGGGCGCTGTGATGAATCCCGAATCCCGAATCCCGACCTTGCAAAGCTAGGTGCATTCAGTTCGGAAGCTGATGAGTGTACGTAGCTAGGTGGGTGATGAGAAGCCGAGGCTCCCAACCATTGATGGTTTGTTTGTTTAACTTAGAAGCGCAGGGGCGGTCCCAAGTGAAAGCAAGCAGCAGCGCTCAGTTGCTTGCTTGCAGCTAGCCAGGCTGGGTCCCTTGGTCCTCAGACCAGCATCCTCTCTTCTGCTTCTTTTGGGGTCTCTCATCAGGCTCTTCAGGCCTGTCCGTCTTTCCACGAGGGCGGCTTTTTTTTCCTTCAGCTCCGCGGTTCGCACTTCGGGCTGTTGTCGGGCGGACCACAGCACCACAGGAGTCACAGGACCTGCCTGCCCCTCAAAGAACTGGCAAGCGGATTCCTTTGTATGCTAAAGAGTTCAAAGATTTTGGGGGAGATGTTGTACAGTAGAACCGTTTCTTCAAAAATAGGTACATAGTAGAGTTAATCGTAAAGTGTGTGCAAACCAAGACCAGGAGCTGGAGTTTTGGAAAAACACAAGGCCAAACTCCCTGGAGCACCAAAACTCAGGTCTAATTGAGTTTGTTGTTGTGTGTGTTTGTAAACCGGTGTCAAAGGAAGGTTTAACTAAGAATAGTACAAAACAAACACAGCACCAAACTCCATTAGATTTGAGATTTGATGCTCCAACAAGTTTTGTCCCGTGTTTTTCCCAAACTTTGGCTCATGGTCCCACATTGCACACACCTTGCAATTAACTCTATTAGAGTTAATTTGAAAGGTCGTCCCCAGTTGTGATAGTGAAGTCAGAGAAAGGTTTAACAAAGAATAGTATAAAAGAAACACACAATACCAATTGTCTCCATCATGCCTTAGTTTTGGTGCTCCAAAGAGTTTTGTCTTGTGTTTTTCTCAAATTCTAGCTCCTGGTCTTGCATTGCGTTCACCGCTTTATGATTAACTCTATTGATTTCAAAGATGTGCATAATGTGAGCACCTCATCAAGTGGCGCTTGTAGGCATTTGGCGCATTTGGGTGTCCCTACTTTATATTCCCCACAGTGAGCCCTAAAGATCCATTGAAAAAGTAGATGTTCAATGTTGCATAGGAATTAGGACATGGTCAAATCCATCAAATCAAGTTTGTCCTATTATAACTTTTGCATACTATTATTAGATATCATTCTTGGATTTCATTCCAATTTGGTTGTAATCTTTGTTTCATATGACTAGAAAAGGAGAGTTCCCCATTAAAGAGCAATGCTTGTGAGACAAAATTGCTCAATTTAAAGTGATTCTACCTTACCATCATCATCACCGCCATGAAGGTAACCTTAGAATTCAGATAAGTGCACCCGTAATCAACACTATTGTCCTTGAGGGTGATCTTTAACAATGAAGGGCCAAAATTGAATTTCCATGTCAGATTTTGTGAAGGTTCATTTCCAACAGTGCTAGTATATGAGCCCAAGAATGCGAGCTTGTGAGCATTGAGACTACAATATAGATACCTATAATATAGATACCACACACTACAGAAGGTGTATGTATCACAAACTCCTATAATATGGGTATTTGTAACATATATACCATGTAATCATAGATGGTTTCTATAGTATATACACCTATAACATAGGTGTGTAGTATTTTAGGCTCATGGGCTCACACTCCTATGCTCACATAATAGTAGTCCTCGGTTCATTTATCATAAACTAATCACAAGATGACATATAATACTTTTTGACAAAAATTACTTAATTTAAATTAAATCAAACTTTCTCAAAAGATAGTAGCAATTGAGCATACTTATTGTTATTATACATAATTTATTTTATTGGATCTTATTGGCAAGTGAGAGAAGAGTTCAATACACTTTAACTTGCATTATATAGACATTGTATGAATAAGTTATGAAATATCAAAGTTGATTGTTTGTGATTGACTAACAATAGATACTAGGCTCTCCTATCTCTCATGTTTTGATTGTGTACATTTTTTGTATTAATATCTAAGTTTGAATACCCCTTGTTGGTCCAAATGGAGGTGTCACAAGGTGATTGCAAAAAAGGTCTTATTCTTTTCATAAAATCTAATTACCATCAAGCCCTCACAAATGACCAATTTTTAAAAGGGGGTCACTATGGTAGATTTTTTATAAACTAAAAACTCAATATACCCTTTTTGTAAAAAACTGAGACATAATACTAGTGGATACAATTAAGATTGTATAGTATTCACGAAGGACACTTGTCAATATTAAAATAGATCTATAGTATGATCAATAGTCTAAACCCTCTTCAAGGCAATGGGCAACCTCAAAGTTGTTGAACAAAAATTCTACAAACTTTTCAATGCGAAACTTGCACATTTAAATTGTAATTTGAAATACAAATTTAGCTTGATAGATGCATCTCTTAAAGATTGTGACATTAAAATGTTTGATTGATGTTAAGTAATAAAGATGTTGTACTTAAGTCCATCTTCAAGAAATTCTTAAAAATCAAGCCCCTTGGGCTTTGTCTAACATTTAAATGATAATTTTTGTTGAATCTTAGAAAATATAATTCTAGATTCTTTTAATTTGTATTTTCAAACATGATATGAATAAATTGTAATTTCTAATTAAATTGATGATAATAGATGTGTCTACAATCAAAATTAGGTTCTCATGATTAGATGGTTTACATTTTAGGCAAGAGTTTAGATGGGATTGCCTAAGTAATAGGACCAAAATTGGGTGTACTTATCTTGCCCTCTAGCAACAAATTAAATTTATTGTAGAAAATTAGTTTCCTTGTAATTTGAACCCTCGTCAATTACACTAATTTATAAATGTGTTTTAACAACTTGAAATATAGAACTTATCCAAACAAAATCATATATTATAAGAATTTGTTTTTTATTTGCTGATATTTGCTCTAAATAAGGAGGTTCAGTATCTATCAATTCATTGAGTTTTAAATGGCTCCATTGCATATAGCCTATTAATTTCTTATATAAAAATTACAAAAGATAAGATGTGAATTGCAAATTTCTAAAGACAACTAAGGCAGTATTCTCTAAAAGCGACTATTTAAGGTTTGGTCCGCCTTTTTCACAAGTTTCTATGAACAAAAATATTTTTAGATTCATTCTTCAGAGAAAGAAAAATGGATGTGGAACATAACACAAATTGTTTCATATTTTTTGAAGCATTATTGAATTACTAATGAATTTACAAAGATTTCTAATGTAGGCACCTATTTGTGACCCTAGGTCTCTCAAAATCCGTCCACTTGCAACTTCTAAAGTGATTTGAAGAAATCAAAGCCAATGATTGGCTCTTGCAATAAATAATACTTTTCTCTCCATTCTCTTGATGAGTGAAGAGATCCATTTAAGAACCACACCATGTCCATGATCTAAATATAGGATCCATTTGAAGAGGCCGGTCGCTTTTACAACAAACTACGTTATCGGCTCAATAACTTGTCTCAAGACTTCCAACTTTCAATGGTTAGTTACCTATTTCATAGGTGTATGTGATATATTCTCGAGTTACATATGTAATTTGAAATTGTTGAGGAAACAATTATAAGAGACTAAAAATACTTGTTAATAATTAATATTCACTAGTACCATATCTGGCTATGAGGGGTGGCATTTCATGCTAAAGTTGGAAAAAGTAGTTTAGTAGTCACATTTATTTTGAATTAA
Organism: Pseudisothecium myosuroides; assembly: GCA_951799445.1. Lineage (NCBI taxonomy): Eukaryota > Viridiplantae > Streptophyta > Bryopsida > Hypnales > Lembophyllaceae > Pseudisothecium > Pseudisothecium myosuroides. The sequence continues at coordinate 5,503,920 of OX637289.1, read as the reverse complement.
TAAAATTTCAATTTTTTTCTCAAGAATTTGACACCTTCATTATAGAAACATTAAGAAGGTGAAAATTTTATTATTTTGAGATTTGCATATGACCCATTTTTTTGATAGTTTGACATTTGTAACATTCATTTATTTGCTTTCCCACTGTCTCTCAATACAATTTTCAAAAAAATTCAACTTTTGTTTTTTATTTAATTTTAGCCGACCATAATAATCAAGTACGATATATAGCATAGAATTTACCTTGCTACCTACTTCAATGATTGTGGTAGATATTACACATGAATTAAATCCAAGAGACTCTTCATCTTTTGGTGGTCGTAGGACCAATATTACTACCACTCTTTTTATTCTAAGGTAGAATCCCTCCAAACTTAGTATGTTTCCAATATCCTACATGAAGGTTAGATTCAGACATAAATTAAGCATTTTTTGGAATGTTTGAATGTTTGGAATGTTACAAGTGAAATGTCCGAAATGTTGCAGAAATTTTTCATCTATATTGCCTAATTTTTTGAATATTTTTGAAAACCTACATCATGCATGCCTTAAGCCCCAAATGACAAGGTTTCTCAAAACAAAAAAAACATTAAAGCCGTTGAACACAAGAAAACTTGGATGCCGGAGTGCCGAAACCCTAACACAAATAGCTCCACCTGCCCAAAACCTTCGTGCACAAAAAAGAAAGTATTTTGCACTCAAGTGCACAATCAAACCTTTATGTGCGGTAGTGTGTATTATTATATCTTACTAACATCCACCAAACATAAGTGCAAACATATGGTTTAACCATGAAAGGACAGACCTATGACCACGTATACAAAACTCACAATCCTTCACTTTGTTTGTTGCTATTTTGCAACTATATATGAATGAAATTTTCATTTATTATTTTTCAAAGATGAAATCATTTGTCCTTCATAAGTCGTAAAAAACTGAAATTATTATTATTTCTTTAAAGAAAACAAAAAGCAAATTTCAAATCAATTACAAAATATGCTCAAAAAATTTGAAAATTTCACCATAGGTATATATTATAGTGTATTACATCATAGTACAAACCAAAGTTACCTTGTCATTATAAAATTATAAAATCAACAAACCACGGTTATATGTCCAAAGTTCAAATTGCAATAAAATATTGAATTTTTAAAATATTTTAAGAATCTTTCAACTATAGTAGAAACTGCACTTGATAAATTTCATTTCATTAGTTGGACACAAATTAAAAAAATATCACTTCAGGGGGCTAAAATTCACATCAAGAGTATAGAGTAAAAAGTAGCCCAAAATACACTACTACCAAGGATCATCTATCAATTAAGCATCATCTTCTTTTTGAAAATCAATAATACAATAGCAAGGGAATATTCAATACTATTCACTTAAAAATGCACTAAAGCACTCCTTTCAAAAGCTTAGAAGAAAAACTAGTTGTTTTCATCCTACAACCCTTTTTGAAATCATTCAAAGGACACAAAACAACCTCAACATTGATTTAAGGTTAATCCCTAAAGGACCAAGGCATTTCCTAGCTCCAAAACCACTGAAAACTGCCATTTCTGCTGCGATCACTCCTTAAACCAAAAAAAACTTTTTTTTAGAATCTAACCGTATGATCTTGTACTTCGCTTGTCTTAGATCATGTGATAGAATTTCATAGTTTGACCGTACGGATTGGAAGATATTAGCATTTGAAGTTGGAAAAAGAAGTTCTTTGAACTGTAGCCTACAATTCCAGATGACTTTGACGGCCATTTGTGGATTTTGTTTGTACTACACACCATAAAGTTAAATTTTTTTTATGTTGAACATTTGAGTTGAGAGTCAGGGAAATAAATTTCAGAATGTCAAAACTTGATTTTCACATACAAAAAATTGTTAAGTAAAAGTAGGTCCAAAATTGAACGAAACACTAAATTGTTAATAGCTCCTAGGTGGAATTAAAACACCATAATCCCAATGGTGGGATTGTTCTTGTAAACAAACTTAACCTTGTAAAAAAAAATGAAAAAATGAAAAAATTGCATTCAAAAATGAATTCTACAAGTTGTTTTTTGAAGAAGATGTTTAGATTGCCCGAAAAACAAGATTGTCCATAACTTTCTCATCTTGAGTCCAAATAGAATGAATCAAAGCTTCAAATGTAGACAAAAACATAATCTTTGAGAAAAAAAATTTTAAAGAAAAAATCAATTTTTTAAAGTTTTTTTTTCTGCCCAGCAAACTGTTTTTTTGACTTCGGGTGGCATAACTTTTTTTCCCGGGCACTGATTGAAAAAAAAATTATATTTTTGGAAAGCTAATGTGATTTCCTATCTTCAAAAAAAGTTTCAAAAAATCAGGTCAAAATTTCAGGTCGCACAAGCCTGCCCAAAATCCCAAGTGTCCCTCGACGGGACTTTGGTCCTTTAGGGGTTAATATACCTCCATGACACACAATCAGTGTTGTAAATAAAAATTGCTCAATTCTAAGTGATATTACTTTACTCTTTGTCCCTTGCCAATGTCATGCCTTCTATGATATTTGCACTTAAAAGAGACACTCTCCTGTTAATTGCACCACCTATCTACAATGGTACAAGATTTCAAGCTGCAAATAGGTGGTGTAATTAGGAGAGTGTTTCATTTCGGTGCACATACGTTAGCTGCTGGTCATAGTTTTGGTGCTGCAGGGCAATTCACAATCTTCATTTTTCTTTCCCAGATGCCAAGCACGCCCACTGGTGTGATCAGCCTCACACTTTCTTTCCCTTGCAGCGGCAACAACACATTTAATTGCAACAACATTTAATTACAGTATCACTTCCTGAAAAGCTTCCCTGCTCAGTAACACTCAAAAAAACAAACTCTGCATAACTCTGTATTCTGATTAAGGTAACTACCATCCCATTACGAAGAGAATTACTAGTTTGCCCTCATGCCATTGTTGGAAATTTTAATTTTTTTTCCACATAAAGACAAGTGTGAGAAACGGTGAGAGCACTTAAAATTATGTATTTTCGACAAAGTATGAATTTGTTGTAAAATTTTGAAGAGTGATGCCCAATTGGCTTAAGAGAATCTCTATCCCTTAAACCACGTTGAGACCGTTTTTCGGTCGATGAATGACAAAGAATCTTTCTATCTTGAATAGAATTGCAATTATTCATCTTTGAAATTTTGTGCTAAAAGGGGAGATTTTGCATAGTCAATTTGACCTCCAATGAATACATTTGTTTTTTTAAGTAGATAATGTCACACAATACCAAGAGGGATGAATTCCACAATCACCAACCTAGCATTTAAGGGCTAGACTACACCAAAACCAACAAAAAGTGTATCCATGGTAGTCATCTTATTCACCTAAATTGGTTACAATATTACCTAACATAGTCACAACATGAAGGCCTAAAAAGTCACTTCAAGTAATGAATTTATGCTCAAAAGGTGGAAGTTCCTATTGTATTCACTAATCACTCCATTACCATCACCTGAGACATTGATTGTGGACACTAACTCAAACCAATGTAGTCCAAATCTCAGTTATTGAAAAAGGTTTGTCTTAAATTGATGTGTAAGACTTTGATGGATGATTCCCTAGGTGTTTGGAATGGGTCTTTTGTATGTAATGGAGTGCTTTACCTTAAGTGCCACACAAAGTTATTTGTAAATCATGAGTCAACATTGACTCAAGCCTGATTGGAAAGAATACAATATAACTCTTAGTGAATATAATTCTTAGTGAATTCTTAGAAGCTATTTATAAGAATTCACATGACTGTACCTAATAGTGACCCTTTTCTTAAACCGACCCTTACAAATTCTTGCATAAAATATACAATCTTTCCATGGTCCGATTAGTGTCAAAAATAAAAAAAACAAAAAAATTGTTCAACCTTTTCTCATGAGAGCTAAGGTTCAATTTTAGGCATTATTATTTTTAATTGTTTGAAAATCCATATTTTAATTCAAAAAGTGTCAAAGTAGTTCAAAAGAAAAGAATCTATAATTCTCTTTTGACTTCCAACAAGAAATTAGGCAATTTAATAATATGAATAATGTTCAATTGCTTACTTTACATCTACATTTCTTTAAGCCAATTTTTTCTATGGAAAATTTTCTTCAATAGAAGGCCATAATATTGTTTACTAATGGTACGGTATCCATTTGCCTTCCCCAAATGCAGATGTCAAACTTTGAGAAGTGAACCGGAAATACGTACTATAGATACATCATAATTGCTAGCACAATTGAAGTGCAATACAAGTATCCAAAGGAGAAAATATTCCTTTCTTCCTAGGATATTGGAGGAAATATGACATCTAGTAGACATAAAATTATATAACTAATTATTATGCTCCCCTCCATAATTCTTTAAAAGAAGATATTATCCTTTTTTGGAAACTTGGAGAGGGATTAAGTTTAAGATTTTTTTCTACGTGGCACGCTTTTGCAACTTTTATTCATAGAGTAGGGTCCTCATTTTCCAAATGGGAAATGGAACCCTCTACTATTAACAAGCAAAACTAAAACGGGTTTATATGTAAAGCTCGATGGGCAAAAAAAATACTAAAAGACAATAAAGTTCCACCAATCATCAATGAACATGGAAGTAGGAGAATGAATTTCACCAATAGCAGTGCATTCCACCCTAGAGAAGAAACATAAAAGTGCTTTCTATATTCCAATATCGATGAAAACACCCACCCATTGAAACATATTAGGTAAAATAGCCCATTACGGACAGAAGACCCATTGTGGACACCTAAGAATGACCCCATTATGGTTTTCTTCCAGTAAATGAGATGCGGGCTACAATTAATGTCTCAGCTAACCGAAATGGAGTGATTAGTGACCACAATAGGAACTTCCATCTTTTTAGTGCTAATTCATTGTAGGAAGTAATTGTTTTGGGGCTTCCATGTTAGAAAATATTGTGACTACTTTAGGTGAGTAAGATGACTGTTATGGATATAGTTTTTGCTGGTTTTGGGGTAGTCTAGAGACTCTTTTAGGCCACTATGGGCTGCACCTTCAAAAATTCATAACAAATTTACACTTTGTCAAAAAAATATAATTTCAATTGCTCTCGCCATTTCTATCACTTGTCTTTATGTGGGAAAAAAATTGAAAAATTTCAGCAATGACATGAGGGCAAACTCCTGTGATCACGGGCGCTCAGGGAGGCCTTATGAACAATTTAATGGGTTAATACAGAGTTCGTCATGACTGACACCTGGCGGTCCCACAAGAAGACAAATTCCGAAAAGAAACGGCATAGGGTGAGATTCCTCATGTCACCATGTGCAGAGAGACTGACTGACTGGTTCAAATGCCACACATTGATTGAGAAGAATTTCTTTTTCTTTTTCTTTACAAATCCATATCATTTGAACGTGGCAGCCCCATCCAGGGAACGGAGAACAACAGGAGCAACGTGGCAGACCATGACGGGCTCGTTGCTGCCGGGTCCACGTGGCCGTACACGTCGCATCTCCACCACTAGATCCCAGTGTCTTTTTGTGAAGTACGGAGGACTACGGTGTGCGTGCACATATTGGGGGGACCCACAGTTGGCCCTGAGGTCGAATGGAGGTTTACCGGCTAAATCCCTTCAATTCCCAAATTGAACCGTTTTTTCAAGTACGGAGTCCAGTTATTTTCTCTATTATACACTCAAAATAAAAAATTTACAAATTTTTGCACTGATTTTTTGCCGATGTTTTCATATTGCAACCAAGTTTTTTTCACAATTCCATCGGCTAAATTTGAACCAGCCGTCAGTTCTTCCCGGACATTGGTCGAGTGACAAACTTGCAGCAAGTTCTAAATTTTAAATAACTAGTTTGCCTTGTATCGTTGCCACAGTCAAAATAAAAGCAATTTAAAAAAATAAATTAATTCAAAAATAAAAAATTTACACGAAGGAGTGAAAACGGGGCATTGTTGCAGTGGGAGAGGTTGTGGTGGTAGAAGTTGCGTTTTTCACTTGAGTAGAAAGTTCTATGTACAAAATAGTGCAAGGGCCTTGCGGGTTCGCGGTGTTTGGACCCGTGATGCAAAAGTTCCGGTTTTTCCAAAATAAAAGGTAATTTTATTCAATTTTTCAATCCATATAAAACTTTCAAATTCAATAACTTTCACACCAAATGTCCAAACACCACAAAACAAAGTCCGTGCAGTCCTCCTTGCCAAGAGCTTTTAAAGCGGTACCAAGAGTGCTGCCGAACACCTCCCGATTTGTTACATTTCAACATATCAAACAAAATTTAAAAAAAAAAAAAATATATATATATATATATATATATATATATATATATATATATATATATATATATGTATAATCTAAATATAATAAAAAAATCCAAGCTAATTTAATGTTTAGAAGACTAATTTAATGTAAAAATCTATAACTTTCACACTGCAGGTTCAAACGCCACGAAATTAGTACAAATAGAAAGCTCTCTATATGAAAGAGTGCAAGGGCTTTGTTTTGTGGCCTTTAGACAGGCGATGTGAAAGTTACAAATTTTCTAAAATAAAAGATAATTTAATTAAATTTTTGAATTCATAAAAACTTTGAAATTCAATAACTTTCACATAGTAGGTCCAAACACCACAAAATAAAGTCCCTACACCCCTCCTTGCCAAGAGCTTTTGAGCGGTTCCAAGAACGCTCAGGGATGCCTTACAGTTTGTTAGATCTCAACGTATTAAACAAAACAAAACAAACAATCTAATTTAAAGTATAGATTTGGACAACTAGGCAATGGTCCTCCCCATGTTGGAAAGATATTAAGGTAGGTACACCCAAATGTGCCATTGACCTTAAACCGCCATTTTTACTTTGTGTACATTTCCAAAATCAATTCTGTACCTATGTGAAAAAACCCATTTTAGAACCAAACTTTGTTCCTTAAAAATATCTTTTGCATACAGTATCCACATGTTACATTCTTTGGTGCATTGGAACCTCCTTTCACTTGCCAACAAGAACATATAAAAATTTGACCAGTCTAATAATAGTAACTAGGCTTATTAGCAAAAAGTGGCGATTTTGGGGTACCCACCTTATGCCTCCCTAGATGCTGTAGAAGGAATTTATGTGTTGATGCAAAGATTGGGGTTTGCTGAGGAGCCATAGAAGACAATTTTGTTCCTTGTGTGGGGCTATTTTTCAAAGATACAAGAGGATCCTTGTTGTTGAAGGTACACTCATCTCAATAGGTGATTAACCCCTAATTGACGAACAAGGCATGTTTTTTTGTCTAAAAATGGTCAAAATTGGCATTTCTAATGCAAAGAGCAAAATTTTTTTAAATGGCATTTTTTTGTGTTGTAGGATCTTGCAGTAGACTAATATGAGAATGTATGGTAGAAATTGTAGACACTTTGACCACATAGATTGCAAGATAAATGTGTTCAAAGTGAAGAAATCATGTTTTTTGGCAAACTGGTTTATGAGACTTTGAATCTTCTTACTTAAAAATTTTGCACTACGGATTTTGAATTTAAATGTTTTTATCATGAAGAATTGAATTTGAGAATATTAAAAAAATAGAAGTTCAAAAAATTACATGATGTTCATTACTTTAAAAGAATGTTAAGAAGAAGAAGGTACATGTATCATAGAAGAATAAACTAAGTCATTAACCCCTAAAGGACTGTTGTCCCTTCGGGGGACAAATGCGTTTTCGGGTAGGTACCTACGGGCTGAAATATTCTCCTGATTTTTTAAAACTTTTTTTGGAGATAGAAAACTGATAAGCTTTGTGGGAATATAATTTTTTTCACAATCGGTGCCCGGGAACAAAAGTTATGACCAAATAAGCTCAAAACAGGGGACGGCGGGCAGCCTGGGCAGCAAAAAAAAAATGGACAAAAATTTGAATTTTTTTTTAGTATTTTTTTTCTCATAGATTATATTTTTGCCTATCTGGAAAGCTTTGATTCATTTCATTTGGATATGTTATGAGAGAGTTATGGACATTCTTGTTTTTCGGGCAGTTAGAGCATCTTTTTGAAAAAAATAACTTGTAGGATTCATTTCTGAATGCAATTTTTCAAATTTTTCAATTTTTTTCTTTTGCATAATCTGATTTACTTATTAGAACAATCTCACCATTGGGATTAGTGCATTTTAATTCCATCTAAAATATATGAATATTTTAGATTTTCCTTCTATCTCATACCTACTTCTACTTAACAATTTTTTTAAGAATGATAATTAAGTTTTTTTGAATATATATTTTTTTCCTAGACTCTCAACTCAATTCTCCACAATAAAGATTTAAAGCTCAAAACGCTGTAGTGCAAAAATTTTAATTTAAAAAAGTTCAAAGTCAAAAAATCTAGTCCCGCAATGTGCTGAAAAACTTGTTTTTCCCACTTTAAACGCAGATATCTTGCAATTTGTGCGGTCAAAATTCTGAAATTTTTTCCACACACTTCCATAATAGTTAGGTGTAAGATCCTATGGTTAGATGTGAAAAAAAAACAATTTTCAATTTTTTTTACTTCTTGCTATAGCAATGGCAGTTTTGAGTGTTTTTTGGCAGAAAAAAGGCCTTGGTCCTTTAGGGGTTAATAGCTCTAACATAGAATGAAAATACACTAATTTCAATGGAGAGATTATTCTAACAATCAAATTTAACCTTGTAGAATTTATCTTTTCAAAAAAATGTGGAAATTGAACTCAAAAACAAATCCTATATGTTATTTTTCTAAAAAAAATGCTCTGATTGCCCACAAAACAAGGTGCTCCATAACTTTCACATCACAAAATGCAAATGGAATGAATCAAGGCTTTTCAAGTAGGCAAAAATACAATCTATGAGAAACAAATTTTTAAAATTTTTATTTCAAGTTTTTGTAGATCCTTTTTTGCTTGCCGAGTTCAATTTTGGACTTATTATGGTATAACTTTTGATCCTGAGCACCGATTGAAATAAAAATTATATTCATAGAAAGCTAATTAGTTATTCTATATTTAAAAAAAGTTTTAAAAAGTTTCACCAAAAATTGAGCTCATGGGAACTTATTCAAATCCATTTTGTTTCCCGAGGGGACAATAGTCCATTACGGGGATAATAAATTACAAATGAATTAATTTAACATAGTGACGTGTATGTCTCTCTTGTGGCCACACAAAGTTCTTTAGCAAGTTTAGGAAAAGGAATTTGGAGAGGGCTCTCAATTGGGACTCCCCCTATTATTATAGATAGTAGTTAATTTTGTCTCACCCTAGTTACTATACGTTATAATAAGGTAGGATGATCCACTATTGTCCCTTTGGTTGTTGTGCATACTTAGATTTTACAATTTTTTATGATTTCATTTTAATAATAGAATGGAAAATAAAAAATTCACATGCATTCTAGTCAACTCAATTTTTAGTAAAAAAAGTCACATTATAGGTGATCAAAGCAAAAACATATAGCTTCCCATTGTTGCCATTAGAGGGGACTATTCTTGTCTATTTTGATTCTAATGTAGTTCTTTGAATTCCCTACATAGTTGCAATGGTAATTCAAAAGTGTCCCTTCACATTGTAAAATAATTAATGAACCTTTTGTTTGGTATCCCCTTTTATGTGGTATTCTTTGAAGTTATAAAACCATTTCTATTCAACCTAATTTCAAAATTTTCAATCCCAATTCTACACTGAAAATGTCAAAAATGCAACACCTTATAGTTTTTACTACATTAGAATGCAAGAGAATGCATCTGGACCCAATAGTAGAGGTCACAATTGACTAGGGCAATTTTGGATATGCCGCTTACATTGAAGGAGGAGTGTTGCCTCCACTACCCTTTAAAACAAAATTTGAATACATCCACAAATTAATGGCATATGAAGCAAACTAATTGTTTGCCACGTTATTAATTACTTCTTCTTTGCCAATGTTTGGAGAAAACCGCTGGTTAATTAATTGTTAGTTGGTGCCTTTGGAAGAATAATTAGTCGGAGTGTGAAAATAGAGGATCCACAACTAGACAAAAAATTGGTAGGCTCGGCGACCAACCAATGTGCAAAAATAAAAGGTGAATTTGTAGTTGTTGCTTTCATGAAATTGTCAAATTTTAGTCGCTTGCCATTTCAAATTTAGGGCTAATATCTAGGTTGCTGGAGGCAGGTATGTTCTTGGACATGGTGGGTTTCGCTAAAGGGTTGGCCATTGAGGGGCTTGGAGTACGTGGACAAGGCAGGGGCGGATATCGCTTTAGGGTTGGTCATGGCAACCAACCCCTATTCCGCCATTGTCCATGTCTGCCTCATTTAATGAATTTGGAGTTTAGTTTCAAAACCGGCATGTCTTTGAACTACATGAGGAATGTAGCTTTTGCAAACTTTGAAGTTGAAGGAAAATGTCTGGTGAAAACTTCGTACTAATGTAGGAGCACCATTTCTCTGCACATACTAGAACCCGTTCTCTTTGACAACCCCCTAATTCGCCCATAATTAGGTATTCAAACTCCAACCATTAGGTGGTTTTGTGGCCTTTGGATTCTCAATGATTTGTATTTGGAAATTGGGCCACTGAGCATCAGTTTAGGGTAATTTTCTTTTTTGCGTTTTGACCAAGATTTCTAAAGACATTTTCTAGAATTCAAGAGTTTTTTTTAATCTTACAGTCTCCCATATATTTGCCTTCCCTTCTGTCTATTTGTTTTCTGCATTGGCTTCATGCTCTGCTCCCTATGGCTTAAATGGATGGTTATGTGTACTCCCACCTCAGAGGAAATGAACCGGGGGATTTTGATAAGGAGAGGATGCACCCGGGGCCCTTGGGAAAAAGCCCGGCTCCTTCTACAAAGGGGAGACAAATTACCCAAGCATCTTTGAAAACTTCAGGAACATTGCTTCTTTTCGAATGTCCTAGCCTGGACGGATGGATGGGATATTTCCGTAAGTTTACCATGAGCCCTCACCACCGATCCCTAAACTAGCTAAAATAGTTAAATTTCTATCCAAAAAATCCTTGCGTTATTAGTACATTTTAATAAAGGGCCTTTTATGGAGACATTTTGACCTAAAGTGCAACAAACAATAGAATTTGATAGCCAACTTGTTACTTCCTCTACATTGGATTTAGCAACTATTTAGTCAGTTTTGTATTATAGTACTCTCAATAATCCTTCACAACTTGCAAAATCCTTTCTTTTCTATTTTCTTCTTTGATACTAAGGTAGGAGGTCCTGAAATCGCTCATTTAAGAGCTGAAACTGAATTTTTGGGAGGTGAAATGCCTCAAAATATTTTTCACTGAATTTTCCTTGAAAGACAAGAGGAATTGGCATCTAACCCAAGTCGTTTCATATTTTTTGGAACTTTTTAGAATTAGTTATGAAATTTTGAAGTTGAAGTGGCATAGGGCTCTGAAATCGCCCACCCCCTAAAATGTACACTATTTGTACATCGCTGAAGGCTATGGAAAAGCAACATGTACAAGCACTGTACATATGAGTAGGGTGGACGATTTTAATGCCCGGTCGATTTCAGGACCTCCTACCTTACTCACTCTCAAGGTAGCCAAAGTTTATGCCTGTTTGTCTTGAACTAAGTTAGATTCCATAAACTACTGTAGTTCTGGGATCACTGGCCCTCACTGTTGCAGTGGCCTGTGGGATTGATACAACAGTTTTTCCAATGTCAGCAGTGAGTGGATATGCTTGAGGAACCCACCGAAAATGCCCTCTCCTACCCACACTAAATAAATATCCTACCCAACTGAAGATTTGTATGTGGCCGGGTACTTGATCAATTGTCCCAGATTCAGTATTTGTAAAGAATGAGACTCCCATGGAAACCAACCATCAGTCCGTCATATATTTCATGTGCTCAAGGACATTCAATCATGCAGTTGTTGAAGTGGTTTTGTCTTCGATGGTCATGTCACACTGGGAGTCCCTCACTAGCTTCCGTCCTCATTTCTCATTCTCTCGATGGATTGCTTGAATTTATTTCTACATGTTTCACAGAAAAAGTCGGGCACACTCGCGCGGAACCAGTGAACATGAAGACCGACAAGAAAAGGAAAGGAAAGGAAATTCTTTGTGTCGTGCACAATAGGGGTTGTCACACCTCTTCTCCCTGTGGTCTCATCAATCTTTAGAGAATGAGGACGTGGCACTCTCTCTCTTTAATCTTCATTTCTCGATGGATTGCTTGAATTTATTTCTTCATGTTTCACAGAAAAAATCTAGCACACACGTAGAACCAATGAAGAGGAAGACTAACAAGAAAAGGAACTGAAATTGTCTTCTTGTCGTGTACAATTCTAAGGGTCGTTACACTTCTTCTCCTCATAGTCATTATTTTTAGAGAATGAGGACGTGGCACTTCTGTTTGAATTGCAGAAGGACCATTCTATGAAAATTGAAAAGTTCTTTTCCTTCCTCCTCTTGAGATGAAGAGTGGATGTAAAGATTGAGAAATCGTAAAGACTGGGAAGCTGTGGAGAAGATCATATCCATTCTCACTCTTCATGAAGAGGAATGAGTCACACCTTCTTCATTGAGAAGGGCTATTGGTTCCTCTTTTCACTCCACTTTGTCCTTCTCATTTTTCATAGAAGTTTCATTCTTGGAAAAGGTGTGACAACCCCTAGTAGTGAGGTCATGGTATGTTTACAAAGTGATGTGTTGTGTGGTTCAAGTTATTATTTCCTTCCCATCCCTGCATGAACCCATTGTAAACCTTGTACAATAATCATCAAACATCAAGAGATCACAATCATTACACTAGTTGGATACAATGTGCAAAAGCTATGAAGGGTCAAAGTTTTTTTGGTAAATGTTCTAAAGTTGTTTCTTCAAGAGTAAGTGCATATTGATTTAGGAGATGTATCTATTATGAGCTTCTAATTAAGAACCACATTTAGGAACGAAGCCCTTTTAGTTGTATCCCTATGTTACGTAGGGCTTGCAATGGTTGCTCTTTTTACTTCACCATGTGTTGAAATTTGATGATGCTTGCAATGGGTTTAATCACAATTATTTTCATGTCACTTTCATTAATCTATACTTCTAAAAGTTGTGGAATTCTACATATTTTTAAATTTTATATTCTACAATTAATTATTGACAAAGGAGGGTCACTAATGAAGGATAGCATATTTTGGCATGATATTTTGAACAAATAAACTCTTTATTTATGCCAATTAATAAAAACCCAGAGTTTTGTCACTCTTCTCCTACCTTGTCATGACTCTTGTAGGGTTTTAGGTCCAACAATTTGACATGGTAACATACCAATATGGACTTGGTAGTGTGAAAATAGAACTTTATCATATAAAATAGAGACTACCATTATAAGAAAACCGTGTTTGTTCAAATGTACCAAATCAGATATCTGGACATTGATTCAAATGTCTAGGGCTATTTGTAGCAATGCCCAAAAAATCTTGTCAAGATTGATATGGCAAAAACATTCAAAATCTCAAATAACATGCCCTAAAATCAAGATGTTTTCAGCTAATGCCTGCAGAAACACAGATTTTGAGGGTGTTGAATTCTTGCCATGGAGTTACCACTTAGTGCCACATAAGTGCCGCACAGGCGAGAAAAGCCACGTAAGAATTTTTTATCCGTCCCATCCATGACGTTGCACATGGTGTGGCCATGGGGAAAAGGACATGGTATCTAACGAGGATGACATGGCATACCTAGTCAACATACTTTTAAGAGATATTAATACAATTTGTGCATACCGCCCCTACGGGGCAAGGTTAGTGGAAAATAATTATTTAAAAAAAAATTAAAAAAAAATTAAATGAACAAGAGAAATTGTCAAATTCAACAAGAATTAAATGACCAAGTTGTTGTAAAAAAAATGTCTAGTGTTAGCTGGAAACTCCAAAGTACTCCTTTGCCCCACAATAATTCCGTGGTTAGAGGGAGTTGGTTAAAATAAGCCGAGATTTTATCAAAAAAAAGAGCTACAGTGTTGTTTGAAAAGCAAGGCTGGCGTGGAAAGTCTCCTTGAAAGCTGGCCTGAAGGCGGCTCTCCATCACTGAGAAATTAATACGTCTATCTTCATCTTTTGTAGTGCAACTTCAAGCTTGTCCGGTGTATGCAAGTTGTCCATCGATCCACCTGGCAATCACTTGGCTAGAATGAGTTTCCCTGGGAAGTCTGTGTTAGCTACTGCTACTTCTGTTGATCGCTTTCCCTTGCAGGAAATTCAATTGAATGTTCAGCATATTGTTGCTAATGGAGCCTCTTCTAGAGCTACGATCAACCACCGCAAGAAGCCCAACATGACTGATGAGCAACGGACGGTTGCTTATCAGTTGCTCCTCATCAAGCAGAAGCCAGAAGCGCCAGATCATTTGCAATACGGCGCCCTCAAGGATGTGGCCCAACAATTCGGAGTGACTAGTGAGACTATCAGTAAGCTGTGGAAGCAAGCGTAGGAGTCTTTAGCAAGTGGCAAGCTAGTTGCCGATGTCTCGTCCAAGATGGCAGGACAAGTCGGGCGCAAGAAGAAGTTGATCAACCGTGGAGCCATTAAGGTAATTCCTCTCTCACTACTCCAAAATGAACGTTCATTAGCTGTTCAATTGAAGATGTCAAAATCAACTATCCATCGCCGCATAGCAGAAGGGCAAGTGAAGGCGCATACGAACACTGTGAAGCCGCTTTTGAAGGATAGCGACAAGATTGCTCGCTTGCAGTTTTGTTTGTCAATGCTTAACCCCATGAAGCCTCAGCAATTTCAAGACTTGATGGACTGTGTCCACATCGATGAGAAGTGGTTCTTCATCACGAAGGGCAAGCGGCAATACTACCTCGAGCCAGGAGAAGACGAACCGCATCGAACTTGTAGGAATAAGAGGTTCATTTCAAAGGTCATGTTCATGACTGTAGTGGCCCGGCCTCGATGGGATTCGTATTGAAACGCTCAATTTGATGGCAAGCTTGGGATCTTCCCATTCATCTCCAATGAACCGGCCAAGCGGAGTAGTGTCAACCGACTTGCAGGCACGATGGAGACAAAACCGATTGCATCTGTGAACAGGGAGGAGATTCAAAAGATGCTCATTCAGAATGTCCTACCAGTAATTCGTCAGAAGTGGCCACGAGCTTGGCCAGGCAAAGACGGGGGCAACACAATTCTCATCCAACAAGACAATGCAGGACCTCACGTAGCAGGCACCGATTCCGTTTTGGCCTCCAAGCTTGTGAAGGATGGTTTCGATATCAAGCTCATCAATCAACCACCGAATAGTCCAGATATGAATGTCTTGGACTTGGGATGGTTACGTGCCATCCAGTCGTTGCAACACCAGGTTGGCAATCAACGTACAATCGATGATATGATCAAGGCAACACAAGAAGCCTTTGTCAATCTCCACATTTCAAAACTCAACAATATTTTCTTGACTTGGCAGCAGTGCATAATCGAGACAATGAATGTGGGAGGCGGCAATAATTATAGGCTACCTCATATGACCAAGGCAAAGCTCATTCGTAGGCAGGAGCTTCCCGAGACACTCGTGTGTCCAGTAGACATCATTCAGAAGGCCAAAGATGACCTTGAACGCTTGGAGTAGGAAATCTAGAAATTAAATTGGACCAGAAGTATTCCATGAAACCTCAGAATTATTTTGGGGCAGAGGAGTAAAGTCCAAAGACCATCTACCATCAAGTAAATTTTTGATGGCAAAGTGAAGGAATTACCTCATTGACATTTAGTGAGAATGAAGGGTGGAGAGGTCATTTTTAAAATGAAATTCATTGTCTATCATTAATCCTCAAAGGATATGGGATAATTTGAAGATGAAAGCTTAACCGTTGACATCTAGACATTGTTTTAGACATCTAGACGTTGTTTTAAAATTTTTACTTTGAACACAATTTTTATTTTATATATCCCACATGGGTTGTTTTACTTCCAACCACTCGACTTATATAAAGGGCTTCTTTTTTCATTCATGGTATAAATCCATCCATTTCCTTTTTTTTGCAAAACGTACCAAGTGGTTGCCCTCCCCTATGTTTTTCACATTTGGTCAATGCTTTACTATAGCTCATAGTAACTTTCACAGACTTTTCTATAGTCAAAATAGGTTTGCTTGATGACGTTGCAATACTATTTTTTTTGGATGTTCCAAGAAACATCACTATATTTGTGTTCATGTCAAACAAAACATCGACATCAATGATAGCATCAATTTGTTTTTATTGTAAAAATCTGCTAGTGTTCTATACAACATCTACAAAAATCTACCTTTTAGGACCATCTTCACTTTGATATCTTGATGTTTTGTGAAACACTCATGTCCATGTTTAAACATCCAAAAAACACAAGTTTGTTGTAGGACGCTAAAATTAACCTTCTGCAAGGCTAAAAATCATTGGATGTAGTAAAAAAATGTGAATTGAATTTTCATTTCAAGATGAAATGAAATGATTAAGATGAGACTTTGTCAAATAATAGAGCTACTTCAAATTAGTTACGATATTTTGAAATGAGAGGTAAACAACTTTCTATTTACAATCATTAGAGGGGCCAAATAATAAGTTCTTATGTTCTTAAAACAATCCCTTGCATGCACCTTAAATCAACACCCTAGAATTTATATAACAACATCTATTTTGTTGGTGGCTCACCAAACTTTGAATACCTCCTTTTTATATTGAATAAACAAATTTCTAAAATTCACACCTTTGTACCCACTTTGAACCTCAAATTCTTTTACTTACACCAAAAATGTGTTTAAATAAATCTCCTTGTAATGAACATATCATTCAAGGAACTCAATGCGACTCTTCTATCCACTTTTAAGTTTTAAGGTAGAGCCATCCATAATTGACTGAATGAGGAATTCCGACATGACCCGGAGTAGTGAAGGCAAAACAAATATTTTTCAGAGGTACATCAATAGAAATGACAAAGATTGCAAAAAAAAATGGTAATTTTATTGCTTGAATTGAAATTACTATGAATTTTGGGAGGCAAAAAGTGCTTTGGAGCCATGGCCAACATCACAAAGTTTAGACCCTACGATTTGGCAGCAATTATCGTGCGGTTATCGTTGTTTCATGGGTTCGTACCATAATCGCACTGACTTAGTGTATTTTTACGCATTGAATCAGTGCAAAAACAATGATATCAATAGCGTACGGTTTATGTACTTTAACTATACAATTGTTGTGTCAAAACTGCACAGCAATCATATAGTTAAAGTACATAAACCGTACGCTATTGGTATTCATTGTTTTCGCACTGATTTAGTGCATAAAAATACACTGAGTTAGTGCGATTATGGTACGAACCCATGAAACAACGATAACCGCACGATAATTGTTGCCAAATCGTAGGGTCTAAACTTTGTGATGAATGTCTAGACTCTTCCAATTCCAATCATTCAATTTTTTTTTTCCTATTCATTATTTCCTACTTTCTTTCTCACAACTTGGGACATGTGTCATGAATTATTAGTTCCAACCTTAAAAAGGAAAAAACCACACACATTCTTTAGAAGATTGGTCAAAAATACGTGCACTTATAGGTCGGGAATGGGTCACTGGTCAGGAATGGGTGGCTCTACCTCAAGGTCTATTTGAAGAATGGATCTGGCTATGCTACCCTTTATCTTAAAGTGAAAGTGCTTAAAACAAACTTGAACTCTAAACCAACTTTGAAAATATCTAGATGCAAGTAGTCCAAAATGTTCTAAATGTGTACATAAATGCAAAAAATGATTTAGGAATGATATAACAGGAAGTTGATTTTAAGAAATTCATATATATTTAAAAACTTACAATTTTTGTATTGAAAATTCTTGATTTTCAATTTCTAAGGTTTCAAAAATAGTCTCATCCGTAATTGCTTTAGTTGATGGTAATAGGCACTTCCACCTTAATACATATACGCTTACTTGAAGAATTTGGTTCAAGAGGAAGGAGCCATTTGGCAGGATTGAGACCTGGGCATTTCAGTTAGTCATCGTCCCGGGTATGAGATTCCGGGCATCGCTGTTAGGGTTTAACAAAACCCTTCGAGGCGAGGATTGCATTTCTCTTCTGACGCTGCTGTTCGTTCCATACTGCTGCAGGTCTTCCGTAGCCACCGCTTGCAATGGTACGCAATTGCTACTTTCCCTAACTTGCATCAGATTCTTTTGTTAACAACATTGTCAGCTCTCGATTGACAGTACTATTGCATTTTTTGCAAGCAAATGGAGGCGATGAGGCGAAACCCTAGTTTTTGAATTCAGTTCGGTTCGCGTCTCACATCTTTGCAGCTTGGCTGTGAATAAGATGTAGAGATTCTGACCAGTATTGTGTAGGTCTTGTCTGCATTTGAGGGCATGTTATTTTGGCGTCAATGATCGTGCACCGTGGGAACTCGACATCTCTTTTTTTAAAGTCTTGTGACTGGGGTTTAGCTACTTCAGAATGCGCGGATGTATGTGAGTGAGCTTACTGGGATCTCTCTGGATGTTTACAGACGAAGGGAACGGGAAGTTTCGGTAAGCGCCGGAACAAATCCCACACGCTGTGCAGGCGGTGTGGGCGCAGGAGTTTCCACATTCAAAAGAGCCGGTGCTCGTCATGTGCGTACCCTGCTGCAAGAGTCCGCAGTTGTAAGTGACGTCAACCTGATTTTTCAATTTCGTCTCCTTATTTATTTCGTCGAGACCTAGTTGCATTGTCGATGAATAATCGATATTCTGTTTTTTTGTACTACTGCGTCAACCGAATCTTCTCAGTTGATTTGCTTAATAATCAGTGTAAACTGGAATGGTGGGTATGAACGGTTCTGGTAACCAGAGACGACGTAATCGCTATTTTCACTCAAAGTCCCAAATCTGAGATTTTGTGCTCAACCGATGGAAAGCTACTGAAAATGTGTTTCTGATGGGCATAAAAATCTTTCTGAGATCAAAGCTAGTAATCAATGTAGCCCGGCGAATATTAGATTTTATTTAACATGAAGAGCTAACGAGCTATTTGTTAATTTTAAGATTTCTTGCCTATTTATGGGTCTCATTAATGCGAGTAATAACTGTTCCGAAAGCTATGAACAACGCTCTTCTTTACTCATATTCTAATTCTAAGGATTTAGATAGCAGTGAGCCAGTGACCGACTGGCGTTTTTTTTTTGTCATGATGCCTCAAGGCTTTTATAGTGTACACAGAATCACATTGTTTGATAGCTGGCCGTTTCTCTTGCCTCCCTTATGCTAATGTATGTTATGCTCCAGACAACTGGAGCGTGAAGGCTATTAGGAGGAAGACCACTGGAACTGGACGCATGCGTCATATGCGCCATCTCCCCCGCAGGTTCTCCAACAATTTCAGAGAAGGTATGCAATCCATTTTGGTCTTCTTGGTGATGTTTTGATTGTTTTGACGATTCAAAGAGTTCCTTTTTAGGATTTTCTGCGACAGTCTCGATTGTCAGTAGAATGAGTTTGCTCGCAAACGAATTATGGTCAACAGGAGGGCCATTTTAGTACGTTGTAACGGATTAGTATGAAACCTAAATGTTTCCAGTACTTCTTGAACTGGACTTCTATAGTGCTCTTGTATTTAACTTTAAAGTCGATTATAGAACTTGGGATAAAATTCCTTCTCAAGGGACTTTGGAAGCATTCATTCTGAGAAGCTTTGTTTGCATTTTGCAGGAACCCAAGCAGCCCCTAGGAAGACGGTTGCTGCAGCTTAGGATGGAAGCAATCTTTTCTACGTGGTGAAGTAACTAGTCTGGCTGTATTATTCACATTTGGAGAGATCTCTTTGGGACCCAGCAAGCATGACATCGGTGAAGGAATAAATGTTGATCAATCAATTTAGTATTTACGAGTGTGGTGGTTGTATTATTTTGTGTATTTTGTGTTTTTTTTTTTTTTTCGGCACACATTGAAATTTATGATTGCGATTTTTTGTATTCTGATGTCGCTTCTTTCTGCGTGGCCGGTGTGGTGTCTGCCTCCTCTTTTTCCTTCTCCTTAGACCCCGCTGCTCTGTTGGAACACACCCTTCAAAGCAGTATTAGGGGTTGTCAGAGTGAAAGCTTTCAGTCATGGGATTCTATGGTTTCTTTTCAAATCGAGCCTCTCATGATTCTGAGCCCCAGAATCTTGTCTCAAAGTTCTAGCCCTCTTGTAGAGATTTCAAATCATGATGCCCAAAATGCATGCATTCATTCTTGGAGCACAATCGTGGAACCTGGGCATGCCTAAACTCACTACGTCATCTTATCTCTCCTTTCCTTCAGTGAGATTCACTACACTATGTTGCTCGGGGGAGTGCTGGAGCTTGCCATTTTTTCTACTTCAAGTGTTAATTGTAATGGTTTCAATCGTTCTTATGTTGAGCTGAGAGTTTCTGCGTCATCGAAGTCACCTCGAATATCCGAAACCCTGGGATGTCACAATCTCGTAGGGGGAGTAGCTCAAATGGTAGAGCGCCCGTTTCGCATACGGGAGGTAACGGGATCGATGCCCGTCTTCTCCACTTCCTTTTTCCTAGGAGAGTTCGACAGCTTTTTCTTTGGCACTCAGTGATATTTTTTGAAATTCACCCTTCGCCACTGTCGTAGAAACGCGTGTAGCAGTCATTGAGTGGCCACTGTCAGTCTTCTTGTAGCTTTTTTGTCTTTTTGTAGCTTGTTGCCAGGCATCTAAGTTGTTGCCACCTAAGTTATTGCCACCTATGAGCTCAAGATTGTGCACACGAAGAATTATTTCTGAGACGGTGTTCAAGCAGCTCAAGAATGTATCCTCACACTATGTTGCAGGTTTTTACTCTGCAACTCCACTGTAACTGCATTATCTGCTGAGCGAGAATTCCATAGGATTTTATTTCTCAGAGCCGGAGTATGTACCATATATTCAGACACTCCGCATTGCTGAAAACTTAACTGCCTTGACAGAGAATGTTTTCATTTGCTTGTAAATATCACAGAAGCTGGAATAGCTGCTTGATTTGCTCGACATAGGGCTTCCCCTGTTTTGTTCATAAGTCTAATGAAATTACATCACATCCAAGAACGTGGTTGCCAGATTGAACAGTGCCGGTACCTCAGTACCGTTGTTTTTGAAATTTCTGTAAACAATTACATTGGAAGTAGAATTCTTACTTCATCTACCCTGTGTGTTTCAGTATATGTGTTCTCTCACAAATCGTCTATTCACAAAATCTGCTCTCATAAAATCCTACATAACTAAGATTCAAGTCTGCGTTGCATATTCTACAATTCTTCTGCATGTCAGAGTATACACTAATATACAAAGATACGGTAAACTTCTATCTCCATATCAATAAAGGAATTTGTCGTAACCTCATATCCTATTTGCGCCAGCATTGAGCTGAAGCTTCGAGACCAGAGCTGGAGGAATGCCTTTTTTCATTTTCGCTCCACCACAGTTTGAACACTGACAACACCACAGATAAGCACATTAGCTGTTGAGCAAAGAGAGGACTCGTTTCATGGCCAAAATGCGGTCATTGTCATAATTAAATTAAGAAATTATTTATCCCTGGATCTCCTTTGCCTCCCAGTCATTGCGACCCATTTGATTTGAAGCTTCTCCTTGTATCCCTCAATTACTTTACACCCTCTACAATATCACCGGAGAAGGGACACTGACAGCAAGCAGCCTTCATGTTTAAGAAAGTTATGGGAAATCTAAGTAGGAAAAACAAACTAGGTATAGTGGTATACCTTTTTCAAGCAACTCCCGAAGCAGAGTGGGCAAGGATCAGTGTGCTGAAGCTTCCCCTCCCAATTCAGAACCCCACGACCTTGACAAACATGGCACTGTTGCACTCCGTATCCTTCACATTTTTCGCAAACTTTCTGCATGATCGGCAACCAACAAAAAATCCCATGTCAGGTCATGTATTATCAAGGAATATTGAATATCCTATCTTACGGTGCATAACACCTTTGAGGAGCTGCCTCAACGCTCTTGAAAACGAAATCTAGATTGATTTCTTTTCGAGCACACTCACTTTGCGTCTTTTGAATCTTTTTGTGTCTGCCATCTAGAGTGGAGAAAATAAATTCTCCCAACTTACTGCTGAAGAATGTTATAAATGAAATGAGTTAGAATGACTAGAATGTGAACTATACATTCAGGAAGATTTGAAATCTAGAGCACGTGACAGTGATAAGGACTTCGGAAGAGCACTGATCAAACAACCTGAGGAGAGCCTTGCTTGGCCACAGCAGTTTTCAATCCAAGAGCTGCAACTGCCAGCGCCATCGTAAAACCCATGGGCCCTGCACAAACACGGTGGCCATGAGTTCTTGCAATCACAGGACTGAAGCAAAAAGCCACGAGGAGACAAAACTGGAAAATACAGATACACCAACCTCAAGGAAAAGCAAAATTATGAAATTAAACTTCAATTTCTTTGAAATGGCGATATTCTAATACTATGGCAAACATAAATCCACACCTATCCTAGATTTTTGACCATTTACGTGTCACAATTTTGGCACCGGAATCGTGCCAATTTAACGAAATTGACCATTCAATTGATATTTCCCTAATTTCTGTCAACGGTGCACACTCATTTCTACCTGGTAGTTTCGCCACGTTTAGAGGATGCTCAACTGCTCCCACTGAGTGAGACATTGAACGCCTCGCATGTGATGAGAAACCTTGAGATATTGACATTGACGGTGGCCTTGCTCTTGCACTCCTCTTCATATCGATATTATCAAATCCAATATCTGAGAAAAAATCAGAAGCTTGAACCATCAATTCCAGAAGCAGTTTCCTTGAAACACAAATCATGCAACTATCATGATGACTATTGGTTTTCTTCTAATGTACTAAGGTAACTACACCAAATATCATGGCGGAGTAAGGCATTTGAGCATTTTTCATAGTACTGACAATAGGTGTACTCAAAATCGAATCGACCCTAAGCTTTCATGAAGAAAGGCTGCACATTTTTAACAAAACTTTGTACAACACGGTTTTCGAAACAGGACTGGTAACCATTAGTTGCGGTTACGTTACACAACATATACACTAAATGATTCTAAATCTTTATAAGTGTGTGACTTTTGGGCACACGGACAGTCATCTGCTTGAGAACTTAATGGAATCCAAGGATCAAACCTGCCAAAAAAATTTCTTCTAATGCCATTCAATCTCTGTTTGTTATTTGCAGTGATTATACAGTACAATTTGACTGTCACTTACCAGCAAGTTTCTCAGCATGACCTCCATCCCCAAACGCAGCAGCTTCTGGATCTTGACTGTACTTTCCTTCGACTTCATTAGCACCAGCCCCGGATTGTTCCTGGTGCTGAGAAGGAGGAGCCCTAGAGTCGTCTAAATTTCTAGAGGTAACATTCAAGTCGTAAGATGTACGCTCTGCACTCGCAAAATTCTCAACTAGCGAAGAGTACAATGACCTGTCATACCGACAACACAATTGTGAGCGCCTAAATGCAAATCAATCAATGGAGAATTTATGAATACGTATACTGGGTTGGACTTACAAAATGCATACAGTTGGCTGGACTTATGAATTCATACTCTTGGTTGGACTTATGAATTCATTTGTACACTTAGTAGGACTTACGCATTCATGCTCTTGGTTGGACTTACGAATTCATAGAGCTGGTTGGACTTATGAACTCATATGCACACGCGGTAGGACTTACGAATTCTTACGCTTGGTTGGACTTCTGAATTTATATATACACTTGGTAGGATTTACGAATTCATACAGTGATTTCATACGATACACACATTATTTCGGACGTTCGGCATAGACTGTCTTATTGCAAATGGTCCCATTCTACACAAGTTCTGAGAAATGTAAGAGCACCGCGAACCAAAATTTGACAAACTCCTAACGCCATTAAGAACGAACTAACCTTATCACTGGCTGCTTCTTTCCACTACGCTTCCTCAAGAACACCTTCGGCAATCCTCCCACAGGGAAAGCCGAAAGCTCCAAGCTGCTGTTGCTGCTGCTGCTGCACCCTAAGCCACAACAGCACATTGTACATCGTTGCAAGTCCATTGCAGTTGCTGCCATCGCCATTACTACTACTTCCACAACTTTCAAATTATGCACAGATTGACAACACTCAAGCCAGCTAGCCTCAATCCCCCCCAAGATTCCACTTCCCAGCTACAAATCGATTTCACGCCCTCGGAACGTACGTACTCCAGACAGTTGAAGAAGAAGAACGAACTCAGTATGAGGCTGGAAACTCAACTAGACTGTAATACAGTAGCAAGTTAACCTGAAACGTTGAAGAATCATCACTTGAAGAAGAACAAGTGTCTATGTGTTGTATCCGGGCGAGGATTGGGTGAGCCCACCTATGAAAAGGGAGTGTGCTCGATTGGATCCCCAAAGCATGGACGTCCGAAGCGCAGGACATGTTGCACAATGAACCACTGATTTTTTCACCAAAAAAAAATCTGAAACCAAAAGGAAGGGATTGGTGTCGTTGGTTGATAAGGTCCAATTGTGGGAGAAGACGTGGTGCAAGCGTCAATGGTTTGCTGCCACAAGTGTGGATTCTGGCTGTGGAACAGAGTTGTGGATGGCAGGAAAAGGAGAGTGATCAAAAGTTGACATTCAGCAGTAACTTAGAACAAGAAAATCTACCAATTGCCCACTTCCTCAAATGTACATTATTTGTACATGTTGCTTTTCTGTTGTACTGCAATGTACAAAAAATGTACATTTTAGGAGGTGGACAAATTTTAGAGCCCTATGTCATTTCAACTTCAAATTCTCATAACTAAATCCACAAAGCTCCACAAAGTATGAAATGACTTGGGTTAGATGCCAATTCCACTTGTCTTTCAAGGAAAATTTACTAAAAAAATATTTCAAGATGTTTCACTTCACCAAAATTCAGCTTTTAAATGAGTGATATATGGACCTCTGACCCTAGACCACATTTGGTCTTGTGGTATTTTGACCCCAAGGAAAATGTAGAGATTTTTTTATTTACACTGGATGATCAAATTTGAAAATTTGAGAGTCATAAAGAGGGCACCTCCCAAACTGTAACTTTTTTGTTGTTGTACCTTGTTGTTGTTATTGTTATTATTATTATTATTATTATTATTATTATTATTATTATTATTATTATTATTATTATTATTATTATTATTATTATTATTATTATTATTATTATTATTATTATTATTATTATTATTATTATTATTATTATTATTATTATTATTATTATTATTATTATTATTATTATTATTATTATTATTATTATTATTATTATTATTATTATTATTATTATTATTATTATTATTATTATTATTATTATTATTATTATTATTATTATTATTATTATTATTATTATTATTATTATTATTATTATTATTATTATTATTATTATTATTATTATTATTATTATTATTATTAGACTGGTCAAGTTTTCATTTTTTCTTGTTGGCAAGTGAATTTAGGAAGTTCTACTGTACCAAAGAAGTGACGTTTGGATATCATATGCAAAAGTTATGAAGGATCAAAGTTTTTCTAGTAGAGGTTCTAAAATCATTCCTTCCACACATGTACACATTGATTTTGGAGATGTACATAGAGTGAAGATTGCAATTTTGGATTAGTGGTGCATTTGAAGGGGCCCACTTTATTTGGAATCAAGGACCCTACATAAGTCGCATACGCAAAAGATCAAGAAACACAAAGTTGACTTATCCAAAATAGGGGGCAGATTCTTACATTTATTCACATAGTGAAGGATTTGGAGTTTTTGCTCCCTTGGTATCATATGACCAAATGTCTAGCCACCTGGCCCAATACTACACTAATAATAAAACTTAGTGTTTGCATATACTAATTACAAACTCTAATATTCAATGGCAACAATGATATCAACACTAAATATCAACTAAATTTCCACCAAAAAAACTAAATTAGAACCGATGTTGTTCACCTTACACTAAATTAGTATCTAATATGAACTATAATTATCAATGTGTACAATATTTGTCAACTACATCAAGATTATAGTGAATTCAATGACAAGCTAAATAATAATTATAGTACCATAACACTGTAGGTACTATAACATTGACTTTTGTTATTAGTCTAGCAATTTTTTTAACGCCTAAGTGTTTGACCTAAATATAGGAAGATTACTTTTGAAAATATATAACAAACAAGTGTCTAATTAGAAGTATCTCTATTAAAAAAGAAATGCACGATTTTAATATTTAACAATTATAGGCCTCAACATAGTACTATTGATTTAATTACATGTCTCTTTTTTCATTTGGCCTTGTAATTTTTTGACCTTCATGTTACTATGCCTATCACCATATGATGACAAGTATTCTAAATACAAGAAATCAAAAGTACATGTTTTAAAATGATAGGCCTTAACATGCTATTGTTGCTTTTAGGATGTGTCTCATTTTTACTTACCTTCATAACTTTTGAATATTTGAACCATTACATAACTTTGTTTAATATCTTCCTATGGGTGAAAATAACTAATTGAAACTCCTTTAATATATTCATATCATTGACTCATGTAGACATACTTTTTTCTTTCTATTAATATATTACATAATTTTTCTTGAAACTTTTTCAATGAATATTGATTGGTTAAAGTCTACTTTCACAACTATCATCATTTGTGCACCAAGTGGATGGTTGAGCGCTTTAGGTTTAGTAAGGTTTTGAAGTGCAGCAAGGCAATGACAATCAACACTATTGAGACGCGGTTCCATTTAATTTAGAATCTCGCCAATAGAATCAAAGGAGTACTATAAAAGTACTCTCTTCCTTATACATTTCACATCTTATTACCAGTTGGCTTACAATTGCTTTATATCTGTTGTAAACAATAAACTCTTCTTGTTGAGTTGTTGTCTTGCTAATTGTTTGAGACCTACAACTTTGCAAAGTCATTTTTTAATGTATATAACCATGTCCAAGATTCACTTTAACCAATTTCCAAGAAAATGTTTGGCACAAATAAATTCATCTATTGTAAACCACAACTTATTTTTTCTATGTTTACAATCAATGAAGTATTTCTTGCCAATTTGAGCAATCTTCTACTTTAAGAAAAATCAAGAATCAATATGAAGTATTTGTTGTTAGGTTTTTGTGACATATTTAAAAAAATATATATAAGTTCATTCTTTTCAATTGGTAGATTATAAAAGAATTTTGAATCTTTTTGGAAAGATGAAACTTCAACTTTGAGATAGATTGGAAAAAAACTTATTTTTGAAATTCAACATTATCATGTTGACTTGCAATTGGTTAGAGTATGAAATTTTAGGAGGGTGTAGATTTAGGAGGTTATACTAATAAGCTACTAAAGAGATCTTACAATTAGATCTACTAAAATAGTTATTAATAAAGGCAAAAAATTCAACATTATTTAAGTGAAAGACTTTTAGAATAATTATTGATTTGTTTTGGCTCAAGAAATGTAAGGTTTACATTATGATTCTTTTGGAATAAAAAATGATAAATTTCTACAAATAATAGTTTTAACATAAATTGATAATATTATAAAAATAGTTTATTTTGTTTTCTTGATTTGTTTGTTATTGATTTTTCATATTAATATTTTTTATTATGTTAGGTCAATGAAAGGGTATTGTATAGAATATTATGAGTATAGATATAGAGCAACAATTTTTTTTATAACTTCGAAGTATTTTACCATCACATTTTTATTTATTTATAAAAAATTACACAAAAACAAAAATTCAAACATATTTGCACACAAATTGCACTGTAGAAGTAGCCACCAATCTCACTATTAATAATTATACACAAGGTACATTCTTACCAAACAAGTTCTAACCCCTAAAATTTCTTCAAATTGCAAGGATAACTTTTTGTAAAAACTTGTTTTAAAAGCAATGGAATGATTGTAAAAAAGGTCTCTATAAATTCTTTGTTATAGTTTATGTGCTGAAGATATTAATAGACATTTTAAACTTGATTTCATTTTTAAATTTTTTCTAAAAAACATGTGGTAGAGAATATTCATTTCAAAGACCTATTACATTTATAGTTTTTTTTTATGTTTTTTGAATTTGAATTTGATGAATGATCATCTTCACAACGTTGTAATTAATGAAAATATTTTTTAAATTATTTGAATATTTAAAAATAAATAAAACATCAAAATATGTATTTTCTTGAGATTTCGCACTTTTCAATTCTCCTACTGGGAAGATTATTACATTCTTGATCCTTTCATGGTACAATCTTTCAAAAGTATGCACATTGGCAATATTTTTTTCTTTTTTTTCTTTATTCTAATTTTAAATTACTTCACAATTACTTACAAGTACATGTTAAAAACACAAAAAATTAGCATGTATTTTTTTTAATCACTCAATGCAAAGGTTTATTATTTTTTAATACTTTGTAGATTCAACCATTAGATCCTTTAGCTAGGTTATAGAAGAATATCATTTTAGAATTTTAAAAATGAAATCCTCAACCAATTACAATGGCATAATATTTAAACTTCAAAACAACTTTTAATTACTTCATTCTAATAAATTGAGTTATTTTATCCTCTTGAGATTTTTAGAAAAAAATGAATGCATTGATTTTTTTTAATCTAAATAATTAGATTAATAATTTTCCAATGGAAATCAATTTTTTTTTAAAAATTCATTAAGTATATAAAAATACAAGACATTGGAAAAATCTACATTGCTAATGGGTATTTAATGTGAAATTGACTTATGTCAATTCTAGTGGTGAAAAGTATTAGCAAGCTACATAAATATCGTGGTTTTATTTTTTCTAAGTCGTGAAATTTGAATTTAAAATAAGCTTTAGATGTTCTTTTTCATTAGAAGAAATTTGAGGGCTCCAAAGGGCCTTTTCAAGGCTGTTCCCGCTGTTGGGAACAGTTATAATATTAAAAAAATTTAAAATTTAAAAACTTATTATAAAATTACTAAATTTTTTAAAAAATTATTTAAAAAAAATTATTTATTATTTTTTGACATGGCACAGTCTTGGCCATGTCAGATTACTGTTTCCACGACTACACATGTTGGTAGAATTAGCATATCTTCTTTTGTGTGAATCTTTTGACCTTGAAATTTGGCATACATGTTATTAACATAGAGATGATTTCATAATAAAAATTTCATGGTAAATAAATAATTTTTCAACCCTTGGGATAGTGTCAAAGTTGGTAATAGTGAAATTGTTTCTCACAACTACATATGTTGGTAGATTTCAAATATCTTTTTTGGTGTGAATCTTTTGACTTTGAAATTTGGAACATATATTATCAACATAGAGATGATTTCATGACAAAAATTCCATGTTAAAATAAAATTCTTTCAGCCCTTGGGAGGGTGTCAAAGTTGGCAGCAATGAAAATTTTCTCACCGCTATACTTGTTGGTAGACTTTGAACATCTTTGTTTTGGTGACTCTTTTGACCTTCAAATTTGGTATACATGTCATTAACATAAAGATGTTCTTGTACCAAAAATTTCATGGTCAAAAAACAATTTCTCAGCCCTCGAGAGGCTGTCAAAGTTGGTAGATGTGAAAAAAATCTACCAATGCAAAAACGCCATTTTGAATTGTACCTCACTGTACAGTACAACATATAGAAAAAAAATAGTAAATAGAAAGAAATAGAGAATGATTCAAAATACTTAATTATTAAGAATTTAGTTATGGAATTGAAAAATGCCAATCCTAATGGTTGTAATGTTGTATGGAGTAATAAACAATCTACATCATATTATTTTTTTTCCAAAATATTGATAATTGAGTGAAATAAACGACTTCAAAGTTTATTTTAGAGTAAATAATCCATAATTGCCCACAAACAAAAACTCCTCATAACTTTCATCTCATTGATCAAAATGGAATGATTCAAAGCTTTCCACATATATGTACATCTAGAAAACCAATTTCAAATTTTTGTTCTTGAAAAAAGTGATTTTTAAAAATCTGCCCGAATTGGCTGGTTGAGAAAGAAAGCTATATATCATACAATAACTTTTTATCCATGTAGTGAAAAGTTATGAAAATTGTTGGGCCTTAAGTAAAACCTCATCCCTATGTTGTGTGAAAATGTCAAACAGAAAAAATAAAACCTCCATTCATAGTGAGTTGTTCAAAATTGCTATGTTGCCTTAAAATGCAGCTTGGTCCTTTAGAGGTTAACAACAATATATACTCCGTATTTTAATTTATAAACTTTCTATCTATTCTAACACATAACAAGGTATATTAATAAAGGATGTTTAGAAAAATTAGTAACATTTGAACATCTATCAATTTTCTACAAAGAGCTAAAGAGGAGTAAAATTCTTTAACATATGCTAACATATACTCCCTCTGTCTCAAAATAAATCCATGGTACTCCTACCAGCCCTTTTTTTTTGGCACCACGTGGCGAGATTGCACCATTTCAAAATAAAAGCGCACCAGATAAAAGTAATCTTTTTCCACCAGAAATTTTTCATTTTCATTACAAAATATGGATGAAGTCATTAAATTTGGATTAAAGAGTGCATGTATATGATCAAAAAGTGTTTTTTGGTCCAAAAGTTGGATGAATGTAGAAATACAATGCTTCACCAAATTTTAAGTGATTGCCATCTGGGCTCTACTAGTATCTCAAAAAGAAAAAGAAAAAGGTTGACTCCTAAGGTAGGAGGCTCGAACTCCGACTAGGCATTTTGAACGAACATGCCGCAGAGGTACATTTTGCTTTCTTCAATTTATCAAAATGTACAAACGGTGCACATTCTAGGAGGTGGTCGCTTTTAGAGCCCTATGGCATTTCAACTTCAAAATTTCATAACTAATTCCACAAAGCTCCAAAAAATATGAAACAACTTAGGTTAGATACCATTTCCTCTTGTCTTTCAAGGAAAATTAACTGAAAAATATTTCAAGATGTTTTACCTCCCCAAAATTCAGTTTCAGCGCTTAGAAGGTCGGTTTATGGACCTCCTACCTTACTGTTCCCCTGGAGAAACCACGGATTTATTTTTGAGACAGATTTGCGGAGTTCAGTTCCGTCCTAGCCGTTCGATCCCTCAACTACGATCCACGGCCCAGATCACGTATTAATTGTGCATCTAAACTAGTAAACTATTCTACTTCAGAATTGTCGATCCTTTGCTGTAGTCAGTTCTTTGTATTGTCGATCCCACCTGCAGTGGGATTCCAAAACCCTAGTCCGCAGCAGTAACGGAGAGAACTAGACGGGGACTTAGTGTTATTGTTTTTTTTGTCGTTGATGATGTTTCCGGTGCTTTGGTCGATTGAAATTGCGAGAAAAGTCTCAAGGTTTGGTGCATTTTAAATTTTTTCGAAAGTTTTGCTCGGAAGGGTTTTAGGGTTTGGTCGCAATGTCGCTCGGGAAGATGACCTTGGAGGAGCTGGAGAATTACAGGGAGCGTTGGAAGAGTTGGAACAGCAAGGATTTCGACGCCAACCTCGTGGTGGAGATTTACAAGAACGAGCTCACGTCGTCGCAGCGCGTTAGGGTTTTGGAGGTGAGTCAGTATTTGGAGAATTACTTGTGGCCGCGGTTCGATGCCGACACGGCCTCCCTGGAGCACGTGATGTCGATCCTTTTGATGGTGAACGAGAAGTTTCGGGAGAATGTGCCGGCGTGGGCGTGTTTTCACGAGCGAGAGGACGAGTTTCCGGCGTTTTTCAAGCGGGTGTTGTCGTTGAAAGAGGACAAGGCGCAACGGGAAATGAGCATACGCGAGAAGACGATTTATTTGTTGTTTATGATTCATTGCTTTCAGAGCCTGGAAGATGAGAAGGTACGAGTTCCGGTTCTGAAACTGGTTTCGTTGCCGCTTTGGCATAGCCTCTCTCCTGGTCGACTGCGGATGGAGTTTGTTCAACACTCTCAGTTACTGGTGAACTGGAGAAGGTTGCTGAAGAAAGAAGCACGGGAGGCGAAGAACTTAGGGGTTTGGAATGTGATGGAGAAGCTAGAGGTTCGATTTTTACCGACCTTGTTGGAAGAGTTTTTGGGCATACTGCAGTCTTCTGTGCAATCTGAAGCGAAAGATTATCAGGACATGGAGGTCGATGAGGAGGGTATTCTTACAGTGGACCCTGATTCACAGCTGTATTGTGAACGGTTTGCAGAGTTTCTTATTGACCTACTCAGTCAGCTTCCGACACGGAGGTTTGTTAGGGCTGTAGTGGAGGACAGGGCCATTGCTGTGAAGAGTCGGTTGAGTGAATTGTATGCGCATCCGCGTGGAGCCTTGTTCCGTCAGCTAGTTGACCTTCTCGAGTTTTACCAAAATTATGAAATCAACGATCAAACGGGAGTGCAATTTAACCCGGAGGATGTGGAACTGAATCATAGCTCTCGTGTTCACGCTCTCCTGCTTCACCTGTTTAAGGCGGTTCCTAAACTGCAGCCAATGGCACTTTCAAATGTGGGCTTTGTAGACAAGAGGAGTCAGCTCCTGAAGTCGATATCTGCGTTGAGTCCTGAGGAGCTCAAGCGGCTTGTGTGTAGGAATTTGCAGTTACAGTCGTCCGAAGATCCATGGACAGACAGGGTGGACTTTTTGAAAGAGGTTCTCGTGACATCGTTCGAAAGACGGCAGTCGCAGAGAGAATCGGTTAATGCATTGCCTCTGTACCCGAATGAGACCGTGATGTGGGATGAGAATCTGGTCCCAAGCATCAACTACTCAGGCGCGGGTCCCCTTGCATTACCAAAATTGAACCTGCAGTTTCTCACTCTTCATGACTATTTGCTTCGCAACTTCAATCTTTTTCGATTGGAGTCTACGTACGAAATCCGAGAAGACGTACAGGACGTCTTGAAGCGAATGGGTGCACGGTTCGGGGATGATGGGGATACAGTCTTCTCCGGGTGGGCCAAAATGGCAACGCCAGTCAAAGATTTCAAGATCACGGAAGTGAAGGCTGCCAAAATTGGGGAGAACAAACCCGCTGCAGTCATTGCTGAGGTAGGCTTTACCACGAAGGGATTGAGGGGAGATAACCGATCAGAATGGGATGCTTTGAAGGAGCATGATGTCCTATTCTTGCTCACTGTGAAAGTTCCTCCGACTATTCTGGGCAAAGAAGAAGTTGCCAAGTTAAGTATCCCTGAACAGTTTGGGCTACAGTGTGTGCGCGGATGTGAGGTAATCGAATTGCATGATGAGGAAGGCACACTTATGAACGATTTTACGGGGAGGATTAAACGTGAGGACTGGAAACCCCCTGCTGGCGAAGCACGGACTGTTGTTGTCAGTCTAGACAATGTGCAGTATCAATTGGATATGAATGCAGCCGCAAGTGGTGACATGGACCAGAATGTTTACGAGACATTCAACCTACTGATGCGGAGAAGGCCTAAAGAAAACAACTTCAAGGCGATACTAGAGTCCATCCGAGACCTCATGAACGAGGACTTGATTGTGCCCACATGGCTGCATGATATTCTGCTTGGTTATGGTAACCCTGCTTCCGCTCAGTGGAAAAACATGCCTGATCCTCTTGAGCTTATCGATTTTAAGGACACGTTTCTGGATGCTCAGCATCTACGAGAGAGCTTCCCTTCTTGTGATACAGACTTTGTGACTCCTGAAGGCGCAGATTCTGCCCCTAAACCTCCGTTTCATGTAATCTTGCCCAAGGTCTTGCCCAAGGTTACAAGTGAAGCAAACGGAGTCAAACTAATTGAAAAGAAAAGAAAAGGAGCTGATGCTGATGCTAATGGTGCAGCCGACGTCAGCGCCGATAGAGGCAAGGTTGTAGCGAAGGCGTATGTGCCTCCAGATCCTGGCCCTTATCCACAAGACCAACCGAAACAGAACACTGTGAGGTTCACTCCCGTTCAGGTAGAAGCTGTGATTTCTGGCGTGCAGCCTGGCTTGACCACGATAGTGGGTCCACCAGGAACTGGTAAGACGGACACAGCCGTGCAAATTTTGCATCTGCTGTACCATAACTTTCCGATGCAGCGAACATTGATTATTACTCATTCCAATCAGGCCCTCAATGACCTCTTCGAGAAGATTATGCAGAGGGATGTTCCAGCACGGTATTTGTTGCGTCTTGGTCAGGGGGAGCAAGAATTAGACACGGATCATTCTTTCAGTCGTCAGGGTCGTGTTAATGCTATGTTGAAACGGAGATTGGATCTGCTGACTGAGGTGGAGAAGCTGGCAAAGACATTAAAGGTACCTGAAGATGCTGCGTACACTTGTGAGACAGCTGCATATTTTTGGCTTCTGCATGTTCTGTCGCGCTGGGAGGAGTTTATGGCAGCATGTGAGGAATCACGTGACGCAGGTGTTGTCAAGGAGAAGTTCCCTTTCCACGAATACTTCAATGATACCCCTCGGCCACTTTTCTCAGGGACATCCTATGTTCGGGACATGGAGGCAGCCACAGGATGCTTCCGGCATCTGAAGACTATGTTCCAGGAACTCGAGGAATGTCGTGCATTCGAGTTGCTGAAATCGACAGCCGATCGTGCCAACTATTTGATGGCGAAGCAGGCCAAGATAGTCGCCATGACATGCACCCATGCTGCTCTTAAAAGACGTGATTTCCTGGAGTTGAATTTTAAGTATGACAATCTGTTGATGGAGGAAAGCGCTCAGATTTTAGAAATTGAGACATTCATTCCCATGCTGCTGCAGCGACACACAGATGGCCGCGCACGGTTGAAGCGCTGCATCCTTATTGGTGACCATCATCAGCTTCCTCCCGTGGTGAAGAACTTGGCTTTTCAAAAATATAGTCATATGGATCAAAGTCTATTTACTCGATTTGTGAGGTTAGGGGTCCCCTATATCCAGTTGAATTCTCAGGGCAGAGCAAGGCCCAGCATCGCAAAGCTTTACAACTGGCGGTACACGGAGCTTGGAGATCTTCCCAACGTTCTACAAGACCCGACATACCATTTGGCCAATACTGGTTTCACCTTCGACTATCAGCTCATCAATGTGGAGGATTATGAAGGCGTGGGAGAATCAGAGCCTGTTCCGTACTTTTATCAAAACCTGGGTGAGGCAGAGTATGTTGTGAGTGTATTCATGTACATGCGATTACTTGGTTACCCAGCAGAGAAGATCTCAATTCTAACCACTTACAACGGACAGAAACAGCTCATCCGCGATGTTATTGCTAAGAAGTGTAGCAACAACCCTCTGTTTGGTCGACCCAGCAAGGTGACAACTGTGGACAAATTCCAAGGTCAGCAGAATGACTACATCTTACTCTCCTTAGTACGCTCGAAAGTTGTGGGTCATCTTAGGGATGTTAGAAGATTAGTAGTGGCCATGTCACGTGCCCGACTAGGACTGTATGTGTTTTGCCGGCGCTCTTTGTTTGAGAATTGTTATGAGCTTCTACCGACGTTCCGTTTGCTCCTCCAAAGACCAGATAATCTGAGCGTAGTTCTAGATGAGTTGGCCTACCCTACTCAGCGCCCTGTTCATCAAATAGCGGGTTCTTATCTTGTCAGACGTCTAGAAGAGATGGTTCACATTGTTCAAGATCTATATCAGCGGAAGGCGGCAGAGTTGAGGGGAGGGCATTTTTAATCAATTGATACCTGGTCTCAGCGGTAGAGTAGTGTATTGTAGTTCCAAAGGCCTTGTAGTTCACGGTGTAAATCATTTACTTGATTTCTTAAACTCTCGTGGTAAGTACTTGGACCTTGTGTTGGTGGTGATTCGTATCAAACCTCCTGTTTTCATGACATCTTATAATGTATCTTGCCCAGCTGTAATTGTCATGAATTAAGTTCAGGTGATTGTAATTGAGCTGTTACTTCGTAGCGATCGTAGGTGTCGATTGTCGCAGTTTGCCAGCATTTGGCAGTAAAATCTTGGATGATAATATAATCTACAATATTTTCAAATGTTACCATTGTCATTCAGCATTTGAGATGTACTAATTGCTTTGAATCGTAGCTTTCTACTACAGTAGAACAGGATTTATTTTCAAAAAATTTGATGACTTCATAAATTAAAAAATCCCATTTTTCCCCATTCCGTTATCTATTAATAAGGCATATTCTTCTTCTTTTTCTTTAGCTTCACAAATTAACCTGTGAAGGATCGAGGGTTGCCAAGAAAAATTGTTAAAAATTGCCGGTTTTTTTGCTGTGTTAACTAAAATTGAGATTGAATTTTTTTCTTAAATTTTAACCACTTGACTATTATGGCAATGTGTGAAAAAAAGTTTTAGACTATTAAACTACATGGGTTGAAAGATTATAATGTGTGAAAAAAAGTTTTAGACTATTAAACTACATGGGTTGAAAGATTATAATGTGTGAAATTTGTAAAGAAATTATTTTTATTATTGCTTGATACGGACAACAAACTTTGAGTCCTACTGGAGTAAAGTTTTTATTCTGGATGAATTTGCATCTTTCCACCATTGAGTTCTAAATCCTCTTAGGTAGATTCATGCAAAATTTTAGAAATAAATATGGAGTCTAGATTACTCTAAAATCCAGCAATACATTAGCCAATTTTTGATGATTTTTTGTACATTGGGATTTAAAAAAACAAAACAAATGGTGAAAACATGGGTCCCATTACCTTCTTCAAGTCCTAATTTTTTCACTCTCTAATAAAAGAATTCACAATATTTTCAAATTTACACAAAAAAATTGAATTTTGTATTGATCTCTACAAAAGAAATCTCTGGAAAATAAAATTAAAATAATATTTCAATCATACATAATTGCAAAATGGAAACATACAAAGAAAAGAACTTTGAACTTTGAAGAAAATGGTTATAGGGCCCATGTTTTTAGGATTAACCCCTAAAGTTCTTTCATGTTTAGAGACCTTAAATTGCTTCAAAACACTAGTTTCCAAAGCAAGGCTAAAATCTTCATCTATATTTATTCTTAACAAATCTAACCATAGGGGCCTTTAGTAAATTTGTTAGAGTACACCCTCCTTTAATTTCAAAATAAGAAACCTTACCAATTATAAGATCATGATGCTTGGATTTCAA
Organism: Pseudisothecium myosuroides; assembly: GCA_951799445.1. NCBI lineage: Eukaryota > Viridiplantae > Streptophyta > Bryopsida > Hypnales > Lembophyllaceae > Pseudisothecium > Pseudisothecium myosuroides. The sequence goes on along the minus strand of OX637289.1, from coordinate 5,466,954 downwards.
AATGAAGTATTTTTTTTTCTTGAAACACATGGACCCACATTCCATTGAAAAAGAAGTATTTTCAACTCTTTCCAAATGGATAGGTTTCATCTTTTAAACATTTTATACCAAAATGTGTAGATCCTATAACTTGCAACTCTCTATAATATGTTGATGAAATAAGTTGGGAATATATATTAAAAAATTTCAACAAAAGAAATTTCATATTCATGTTTGAAAAAATAGTAAGTAGAAAGAAGTACAAAATGATTTAAAATGCTCCGTACTAAATTATTAAAAAATTAGATATAGGACTGAAAAATGCCAATTCCAATGTTTGTAATGTTGTATAAAACAATCAACATCCTATAATTTTATTTTTTTCAAAAATATTGAATATTGAGTTAAATAAAGGACTTCAAAGTTTATTTTATAGTAGAGATTCCATAGATACCCGCAAACTAAAACTCGTCATAACTTTCATCTCATTAATGAAAATGGATTGATTCAAAGCTTTTCTTTTAAATTTTTATTTTCTTTTGAAGTATTTTTTTAGTTGCCCACGCTGCCTAGGCTCAAAAAGAAACTATATATATATATATATATATATATATATATATATATATATATATCATATAATAACTTTTTAACCATGTAGTCAAAACTTAGAATAATTGTTGCACTTGAAAGCTACTCCTCAACCACATGTTATGTGAAAATTTCAAAGAAAAAAAATGAAAACTCCATTTGTAAATGGATGCTTGAAAATACTATGTTGCCAAAAATGCTACTTGGTCCTTCCAACGGTTTAAAGGTTAACCCCTAAATACCCAAGCCTTTTCAAGTGTGTTTTGACTATGAAAAAAGAGCATGGACTTATAGTTAACCCCAATGAAGCAAATTGTATTTTTTTCAAAATCTAACCATATAGATGTTTAAAGAGCTTGATTATTAGTATGCATACTAATTTTGAGTGCAAAATTGCATAGGAGTTGTGAGATTATAATAAGAGAAATGTATGCTTTCTATTTTTAGTATGCTGCCCTCCCCACAATGTTTTAGAAATTTGCATATAAAGGTTTTTTGGGATGGGAAGTGACATGAACGACTACAAATAATGTTAGCACACTAAAATGAACTTTCAAAAAATTTAATTTCACATGAAAAGCTATCAAACTTATTACACAATCCACCTTGCAATTGGTGAAATGCAATTTTTTTTATAAGTATAAATCGCAAATAACTCCAAATTAACACTTGCATGTTTAAATTTTCAATGGTGAAAATCACAAAAACACTTTACTCTTTCCATTGGGACCATTTTCAAAGCAAATGGATAAGTACAAGTTTTTAGATCTCAAATCAAGTGAAATTGGCAAAAGTTGGGAAATGAAGTAAAATTAGGAAGCTATACTCTTCCACTAATGGACATATATGGCTTTGAAGACCTCTCAAAAATCAAATGTTTACCTTTTGCAGTGAAAAATGAAAGTTTTCAATAGTTCACTCTAAAAACTACCTGAATGTTTTTTTAAACGATCAAACGAATTTAACTGCCTATACCAAAATGAGCTTGAAATTTCAGATCGACCAAATATGGTCGCTCAGGCAGTTAGGAATTAAATGATTGGATCAGAAGTTCATATATAATGATAAAAAATGAAAGCAAGTTTGATTTATATATCAAAGAGCTCTCTTACTAGAACACCCTACATCTTCTAAAGTCACACTCTGACATATTAGAGGCAATTCTTCAATTGACATAGATAGAATCCACTAAATTGTAAGGAAGCAACACTAATTGAGATGCATATCCTTCATACCTTAGCCAAGTCGACAAGATTGCTTAGGTACCAGTAATTAGGTTCTCTCTGAATCTAAACTTGTGTTGCATTCTTTTCTTCTTGCATTACATTGTGAATCAAAAACTACTTGAGCGATTAAAACCCAAGTGCACCCCTAAGTGGTCTGCACTACATTTTGATGCTTGTTGTATGCGGTGTAATTTGTATATGGAATCTTACATTAAATGTTTTTTTGCTCCAATTTCTCTCATAATTTGAGTGTAGCTAGAACGTATGACTAGTAATGTGGTGAAAAAGTGGGTGTTATGTTACAAGTGACAAGAAATAGAGATAGTTCCATCCAATTCCATCCAGTTTTTTGCAATTGCCCTTACGTATTTATCTTTGCACATTTTCATCAAAAATTGGGAAACACTCTTGAATTTCTTGGCAAACCACAAAAATACTATGTCTCTAATACAATGACGGGGCAAATATTGCAACGGTTGTACTACTAGTACATGATTAATTGCAAGTGGCAACATTTTGCTCTAATAACTTCCGAGATAACTTCTCATTCATCCAAAGTAATACATGAACCTTTAAAAGATGATTTTTTAATCTTCTAACCTATTTGATGAAATTGAGGTTAAAATACATTTGTGCAAAAATATAAACAAAACTTACAAATTTTAAAAAAAAGATTCAAGCATGAAAAGGTTAATCCACAATGTCAACTTAAAATGAAAATCATCTCTATTTTCAGCACAACATCCTGGCCCCTAAACACTTGAGCCATCTCTTGATTTGAAGTTTTGCAAAGATGTGTTAAAAATAAACCTTTGAGACATAAATTTGGTATTGATTTATAAACAAAAATTGTACAAGGACTATTATTATACAACACATATCATACAAGGTAATTGCGTTTCTAAACATTGTAAAAGCAACAACTTACAAAACCTACAAAGCTCAGATTTAACACCTTGTGGTTGGAAAAAAATTGCACATGATTTGTAGATTTATTGACTTGAAATAGTCGCTCAATTTATGTACAGTGGGGGGACAAAAAAAACTACCTTGTCTTTTTGTTTCCATACAAACAATCCTATTTTTAAATAAATAGACTTTGCTATTTGATCCTCACACTAGAACTAACTTTGTACCTTTGGACATGATGGTACAATTACTTTGCAAATATCTTATTACAATAAATAGATATCTATTTTCCAAAATAAGTACATTGTCACCCCAACAATAGAGGGAATTGGAAAAGTTTTTTAGAGATGATTGTTGAAAGAAAGATATGCGTATGGATGTTTCCTACATATCTCCACAATGGAATTTTAAAAATTCATCAACAATGTTTTTCTATGAAATATCATGTAAAACCATGAAAATAAAATGAAAAAATTCACCAAAAATGAAGTTTTGCTTTTTTGAAGTTGAAATTTGATATGCATAATGGGGACTATGTAGGAATACAATGATGCAAGAATTGCATAAAAACTGTGAAACATTGCGTTTGAAAATCAAGTTGTTTGTATGGGAACAATTAGACATGGCAATTTTTTTTGTCTTCCCATTGTTCAGTGTCTCTCATAAGTTTTCATACACGTCAAACACTGTCATAACTAATTGAGAAATTAGATTTTTTTCAACCAACTTTTGGACATGCTTTAGTACAAATAATAAACATGCATAAAATAAAATTTCAAAATTATTCCAATACTTTTCAAAAGAAATAAATTTTAATCAAACTTATTAGTGGAAAAAATCTAAAATACAAGTACAAAATTTAAAAACTCTTTAGTGAAGGGAATGAAAATTCGTTTTGGAATTTATGATAAAATTTTCATTGATTTTCATCGATTTTATTGAGTGAAATATTATTGACTAAAATATAATCCTACATAGTTACGTATTTTATGATTCACTCCAAAAATCTCCAAAAAAATATATAAAATAATATATATAAATATTAGTTTTTATATACTATTCAAATTTTCCACAATTTTTTGGAGGTTTTGGAGTTAATTACAAAAAACGTAAATATTTGGGGTCATATTTTAGTCACTAATATTTCACTCAATAAAATTTAAGACTTGTGCAATTTTTCCAACAGAATTTCAAAAAGAAAATTTCATTTCACTTCATTACAGTGGAAAAACCCAAAACCGTCAATATAAGCAATTCAGCATAGTTGGAGGCACTTTTTTCTAAAGATAATATTTTTTAGTATTAGCAAGTGAAAATCATGAATATTAAAAAAAAAAATAGATTTTTCGGATATAATATGTAATGTCTATGATTTTTCAAAGTGTTGACTCTATAGACCACTGAAGCTGTCATATAGGTGGACCCTAAACTAAAATCTATAAAAACTAGTAGTTAGCAAATTAGAGTTAAGTATGTGTCTTTCAAATATATCAACGAATTAGAGTTAAGCATTTGAAGGACACACTAACAAAAGTCTAGGGACACATTTAGTGGTAGTCTAGGATACAAGAATGGGAATAAGGATGCTTTTGGGTGCTTCTACCTTAAAGACTCTTGAAAAAACTATATTCGTATTTAGAGTGTTTTTCCACTAAATAATAAGTTTGATTAAAAAATTTAATCAAAAAATGTTTTTAAAATTTTGAAAAATCATTTGTGCAAGTATATTACTTGTACCTCAACATGTCCAAATTTTGTTGAACATCTTTAATTCCTCAATTAATTCTTTGATTAGCTATGGCAATTTTTGTAAGTATACAAAACGTTTTGAGAGAGCTTGTGTACTTTTGTGCCACAAATAATCACAGTTTTGTGTACAAATGCAACTATTGATTGCAACAAACTCTGTAAGTCCCACTCACAAGCTGTTCAAAGTTTGTAAAGTTTGGTCCGCATTGACCTTAAACTACCCTAGGTAATATCCAGGTGGTAGACTTCTTTTGGAATCCATGAGGTTCCCCATTCCATTCTAAGCTCAGGTGGGGGCTCTTCGTGTTGGTGCACAAAGAGCTGGTTTGTTCCTCCACTTGGTCTTGACGGGGATTAGGTCCATGGATGTTTGAATCGAAGGTCGTATGTTTCACAAAAAAAAAAAAAAAATTGTGAAGTTTGTTCACACCACCACCAATGTCGCCCCAAAATATTCAAAGCCACATGTTGCTCAATCTCCGGAGGTCTTTACGAAATCATGCAAGAGATTAGTTTGGTGGTTTCCAGCAGAGGCCAGCTTAACGAACCTCCACACCTACCGAAGTGTCCACTTCTGCGTGTTTTCATGCAGACTGAGTTGTCTTCTTTGTCAGATCTCAGTATCTACCACCTGCCATCTACTAATTCTCTAGATTGTCTGAAACGATGCCAAAAGAGAGAAGTTCTAGTCGTGATGCAGCTGCAGTACCCTTACATGCATCAACGCCTCATGTCGGGACCTACATTGTAACATCCGATATTGGGGTTACAGATACTTCCGCTTACAACACCCTACGGTAGCCACACCGAATTGCAACTGCTGCAAAACCCACCACTACATACAAATACTTCAGATTGCAATAACTTACAGTCCCCACACCTAATTGCAACCCCGTTGCGAAGCTGACCCCTACATGTTCTTGCTTCAACTGAACACTATGCGTTGCAGTAAGCTAGTTATCAAATAGAGACTAAATCCGTCTGGTTCACACAAAAACCCAACTAGAGGGCCAATAAGGCCACAAAGTACATTTGAAACAAGTATTGGGTATTGAGTTGTCAGCCACAAGGCCACAAGGTCACAAGGCCATCACAAAGCACATTTGAAAGAACAATCTTTACAGCACTGGCTGTTGAGCCTCTCCCAAGCTCCTCATCCACTCCTGGTATCCAGGGATCATCTTGTATCAGGATCAAAAAAATAATGATCAAACGAAGAAAATCTATAGGCTTCTACACATCCTCCAAAATCGATGATTCAACTTCAGAAATAAAGCCAAGGTGTCAGGTTTAGAAGGTCTTCAAAAACTCATTTCCAGCATTTAGACCTGAAGGTGAGAATGCTCCGTTCTATCTCACAGGGAAGAGGCTTGCTGACATTGACTCCACCTCTACCTGCTGAACTAGTTAGTGGTAAAGAGCATTTAATTCCTCAGCGAATTTCTTTTTAACGCTTTCCCTCTTAAGCTTCAAAGCAGCAGTCACCAGACCAGTTTCGGGAGTCCAAGGTTCAGGCAGCAGCTTGATCTTCATTGGAATTTCAAACTTTTCCAGACGTCCTTGCTTGCCAACCTGCGTGTGCGAATTGAGGTTAACGAACGAACGGGTATCCAAGAATACAAGGATGTCCACGTAGTCTACAAGCACCAACACTAACTGATGCTACAAGACATAAGATTCTTGGAAGGGTGTATAAACTTACCTGGGTGATGGAGGACAAAACCTCTTTGATAGCCGGCGTCTTCGAACATAGATCAGGAAAACTATCGTACGCCAAATTAGCAGCCTCAGCCCAATCTTCCAGTACTGATTGTGATACGACAATAAGAGCTACACAGTAGCTATGGAAAGGATCTGCGTGAAGCATGATGTTCTCGACATACTTGCTTACTTGAAGAACAGCCTCCACCTGCCCCAGCACCAGGTCGTCAGAAAAACGGGTTCTTCAATGTGCACTTGAACAGAATTAAGGAAAATTACGAAGAAAATTAACTAGAAAATTAACTGTAATAGAAATGAGTACCTTTCCAAGAGAAACGTACTCTCCATGGGTCAATTTCACAATGTCCTTCTTACGATCAATAATCTCTATACATCCATCCTCGTGGAATTGACCAATGTCACCCGTATAGAACCACCTCATTCCCTTCGCGTCCACCTTCAATACAGTCAACGGACGATGAGACTAAGAACAATGAGGTTATACATGAACACCATCAGGTATCTCCAAAACATCATTCTGAAGCGATTCCCAATTGTTAATACGCTCTCAGGGTCAGGCAATTTTTGCAAAATTAGCAAAATAGCTGATGCCAAAATGCGTGTTTATCTGATTATATATGCACGCAACTACTATATATGCACGCTGCATACAAATCTTGAGGGCAAGAGTACTGACTGTTAGCAGCGATCATACCTTGTAAACCTCATCAGTCTTAGCTTGATTTTTGAAGTATCCCATTGTCACATTAGGGCCACCAATTACAATTTCACCTCTTGGCATTGGCGTGTCTGTGTACTTGTAATTACCCTCGTCCCAGTTAATCAGCTGCCACCAAACAGATTTACTGCTCATAAGTATAATGCAAGCAGAAGACGCGAAAAACACCAACCCTCACATGAATCGCACAACAGACAGCACCATTAAACCCCAGAATAACTTTGTGAATCTCAAAAAAAACACGAGTGACAGGGTAAGGTTTTCACACCTTGATGTAACACATTGAAACAGGAGGGCCTACTCGGCCAACAGACAAATCCTCCCACTGACTGAACGTTCCACCTGCACAAGTTTCGGTGAGGCCATAACCCTGGCCAATAGGACACCTGCCGTTTACATTCACCGGCGTTGCGATTAGCAATTAAGATTGAAAGGCAGTTTTTGCAAATCTAGCCTTCCACAAAATCGATAATTACTACGGAGTACAACCGTTACTCGACATAAAATAGATAATACGCAGCTGACGTACTGGAAGCCAGGCAGTTGATTCACATGTTGTAAAAGATGATCGGACAGAACTACGAACCATCTAATTATTACTAACAATATGCAAAGAAGAGGAGCTGGGGGACGTCATGAAATGCATTACAAGATATCCTTTGAGAACTGGGGACGAGGAAGTTGTACCCAAAGCAAATGTTCATGAATCTTTGAGTGTCTGATGAAAGTGGCGCACCCCCAGAAAGCATTCCCCTAACTCGTCCTCCAAGCGCAGATCGGATCTTTTTAAATACTAGAATGTTCCAAAACGTTGCCTCAAGACCCCATGCACCAAACCAGCTCCCTTCAAGAGCAGCAAGCCTTCGGTTGTAGGCCAATTCAAAAAGCTTCTTCGTTATTCCCCCTTTGGAGTTCACCTGCTTGTCGTGAGATCTCTTGTAAGCATAGCAAGAAACAGTATGTTGCACTGCAACCGAAAATAACCCCAGAAGATCTCTAAACCATGTAGTTTCTAACTAATAAATACAGCTGGGAAATTATACAATGCAGAGACTTCTAAAAATGTACTCAACTGGAATTGATTATCAGTCGATAATTCCAACTCCAAATTCTCGGAAGGACAGACACGCTACCGTATAACAAATCAGCACCATTCGAGACACACCTTCTTTCTGACACCATCTCGAACGCGATCCAAAATTGCTGGAACTGCAGTCATGAGGGTCGGATGAAGTTCAGTCACATCTCCTTTGGTTCCATACTTGACCTTGCTTGAGGTGTCTGTCATAGTCAATGGAGAACCATATCCAATAGCTGCACCAGATGCGGTAAGTGTTGACTGCACATCAGCCAAAGTCAAGTCCACATATTAGTTAGTCCCAGTCTATTCAATTAAGGGCATTACGGCACCACTCTCCAACACAGTCGCCAATGATCATGTTATATATTAACACATGAAACGTATAGGACAGAGTTAAATACCTCTGCAGCCAGCTCCAAAACATGGGCTAGTGGCAAGTAGGCAAGATACACATCGCTGCTCGTGAGTTTTGGTACTGAAGGTGACAGCCCAGCGATGGTAGCCACAATGTTTTTATGCGACATCATCACACCCTGCATATAATCACACCATGGAAGATCACAGCTGGTGAGCATTCCGCCTATCCAACAAATTGTGCTTTCCCAGATACTGGCACATCGAAAGCTAACCCCCCAATTACAACCTCTTTACCTTGGGCAGGCCAGTGCTCCCACTGGTATACATAATAACAGCGATATCGTCAGGAAGAGGCATTTCAGGTGGAGCAGGAGCTTCCTTGCCAAGCTTTTCCACGTGTGAGAAGCTAGCTATCGATTTCCCTTCCACAGATGGCTCATTAATGCTAGTCTCGTCTTCCATGTAAATCAGCCGCTCTACGGTGTTAAGCTGTTTGCTAAGATCCATGATCTTTTTGAGCTGCTTGCTATCACAGATTACTGTGGTCACCTCCGTCTGCACTTACAACAAAAAACAGAGAAACACCAAAAATTGAAAAAAACAGTATTGTACAATACGATATTTCTTCTTCAATCTGAAGCACAAATAACAAAATACCACATTCCAATGAATTGAACCAACTAAAATAAAGATTTATCACCTCGTTCAATGAATGGACGAGAGCCTCCTCCCCGAGAGAAGCATATATGGTCACAACTGTCAGGTTCCGTCGAAAACAAGCCTGTAACAAACAAGAGCACAAACAGCAATTCATGACGGAAGCCAATTTACGGTAACCCACACCTAATTGCGACACCTCCGTAAACGCTACACTCCAAAATCTTGCACGATGAGTACATACTGATTTGAGAATGTACACCACCTCAGCATCAGAACGCAATTACTCATCCGCTCGGAACAAGACTGCTCGCAACTGATTCATCCACGCGCAATCAGATGAACGGCATGTAAAATCCTACCAGATCCTACAGCACTAGTGAAGGAAGGATGGCAGCATTGGAATTGCAATGTAATGTGAATGGGATTGTCGTACCTGAAGGGCAAGGAACCACTCGGGCCGCGTTTCCGCGAAGATGGCCACGCGCTCCCTGCGCCCATGCCCGAGCGCCACGAGTCCCGACGCGAAATCGCTGGCTCGCAGAAACGCCTGCGCATACGTCGTCCACTCGTAATGGCCGAGCGTGACCTTCTCAAACTTGCGTCCATCTTCCGCCACCTCCGCCTCGCGCTTCAGCAGCGTCCGCGCCCCGAGAAACCGATTCCCAGAATGACGCGCGCACGCCTGCTCAAACAACTCGGCCAGCGTGTCCGCCCCCTCCCATGGCGTCTCGAGCAACGCCTCAAACCGCGCATTCCGCTTCGTCAGCCCTGCCTCCCCGCCCGCCTTCGCCACCGTTATAGACTGCTGCTTCATCCGCTTCTTCTTCCGCCTCTCCTTCAGCAAATAAGAAGTCACCACCACGGGCACCAACACTACCAAAAAAGCTCCCATTTCGCGTGCGCGCGCACACACACACAAAATCTCTCTCTCTCTCTCGTTCAACCTCTCAATCCAGCTTCAAACCTAACCTCCTCCTCCTCCTCTCTACCCTGCCTCGTGTTCTCCGCTCCCACTCCGGATCCAGCCCAACGGAATCCAAACTAGAAAAAGAAAATTGGGTATTGAAAAATGATGAATGGTATAGAAGTCATTGGGAATCAATCGAAGTGAGGTCCACCCAACACGCGATTAAGTTAGGAGAATTGGTTGCCAGGCTCCACCGTACCAGCCAGGGCGATTCTCCTCCAAGAACTGAAGACTTCGCCGTCGTCGTCTCGTTAAGTTAGAGGCCACCATGAATGGACAGGATGATGGAAAAGTGGAAAGCGGAATTGGAATTGACCAAACGAGGCAATGACAAATGTGCGCGCCAGAGAGAGATACAGAGGAAGAGTGTAGGATTACTTCCTGGTAGGGGGAATGCAAAGTAGCCGGAATTGCAGAGTGTGGAGACTCACTGGAGAATTGTTAGGGCGACGTGCACGAGGTTGCGACCGACTAGGGACGGATCGGATGGTCGGTAGGAAAGGTGGACGGGGTAGGCTCGTATGCAGGGCGGGACTCAGTTCCGGGATTTAGAGCAAGCCCAATGCTCACTCTGCACAGGGCGCAGCAAATTGACACGCCGGGGCCCCATGCAGAGTGAGTGGGCGGGCTGGGGGCGAGCCAGCTTGCATCAGCCCCAATGCAGGGACGGGCTGAGGCACCGCAAGCCGGGACAGCGCCTGTTCTTTTTCTATTTCGAACCGGGATTCTTTGCATTTTTTCAGCTCGGGCGAATGCAGGTGGTTCGGACTTTGTACGTGTCAGAGAATTTGAGCATTCAGAGTGCTGTTCCGTGCTCTGCAAATCGCCTCAAAATACCGAGCAAGGGCTTTCAGATGGAGAGCCCTGGAAAATCCCGTTGGCTGCAGCGGCTGCATTGGGGTGCGATTATCTGCACAAGCTCATTAAAAGCTCCGTTTGCACCGTTCCCGTGCCTGTGCACGGGCTGCATTGGAGCTGCTCTTAGTTCGTAGCCGCCGTTGTCAAATATTTGAGTGTAAGTTACCGGTCGTCTCTGGATTTTTATGTAACGACGGCTGACGCCAAAGGACGAAAAGTGTCCTACAAATGACTTTCTATGAAATGATGGAGAATAATAAGAGCATCTCCATCAGTCCGATCTTCTAATCCACCGGTGAATGGGCCGCAATGACCTTAAATTATAGTGGGTGATGGCCAAGTGGTAGGGACTTCGAATGGAATCTATGAGGTTCCCAGTTCAACTCCTCTTGCTAACATGGGTGTGTTAGGTCTATCTAGCTACGGCCCTCGAAGGCCGCATGTTCCAAATAAATAAATAAATTCATTGGTGAATTGATGCTATGGAAGGCATATGAGACTAGTGGGCAAAAGAAGCACTAGAAGACAAGAAGATCCCACCGATTGTCTTGCCAGCCTCGGTGAATGGAAAAGGAGGAATTCATGTTGCACCTTAAAGGGAATCAGTGCCTGTGTGCTATTCTTACTCAATCTCTCTCCACCCACTGAGTCCACATGCCAATGCAATTGTCCTAACAGACCTTGTAGCTCCCTTGCAAAGTTTGCCCACTAGGCTCACATGGATGGGAGCCCTTAGAGGGGACGAGATTTTTACAATTGTCATAGTGGTCCAGGTGAATGAAGAGTCAAGAAATGATAGACTATGCAAGACAGCAAGTTGTAAGAGGTTGTCACTTCATGTTTTCTTGTGACCATTGACAGATATTCAAGATAGAATGAATTACATCTCCTCCAAAAAAACTAGGCAAGGACCTGCTCATTATCAACAATCTTGTTGTTTTTGATGAACGTGGATGTCACAAAGTTGGCTCTTGGGGAATGCCATGGATGATGGCATATTGCTTGACATTCTATTTTTGCCCCAAAGGACACAAATGCGCCGTTTTTCTGGGCTAGGTCTAGAAACATGTTTCACAAACCACTCGAGATGCTCTAAGCATGCACCTAGGGGAGGCAACCAATCCTAATCAATGCCCGCATTTTGGCTATGTATATTGTTCTCTTTGTGTAAAGTGATTATTTATGGCGCAGTTCCCCACGCAGTTGTGGCACATAATGATTAGCCACAAGACTCTCAATATTGCAACCACCCCTTGGTCAATTTTGTTTTCAGCCCATGGTCGAAAATAGCAAGCCCCATATCACCGGTATGGGAAGAACAAAAAATCTTCCACTGAAAAATTTATAGTAATTATGTTTTGGGAAATAAAACCCTAGAAAATTATGGAAACCTTCTAAACTCTATTTTTGCACACAAAAAAATTTCCCCACTGATGAAATCTGCCCTGTAGATATATGTAATTGCTTAAGTGATCAGAAATGGGTTGCCTCCTCTACATATCCAAGAATCTCAATTGTGTTAGCTAACTACTTTGGTGATAGAGCCACGTCCTTCCAAGGTTAACCCTTAACTGCCTGAGCAACCATATATGGTCGATCTGAAATTTCAGGCTCATTTTGGTATGGATTGTTAAATTCGTTTGATCGTTTTAAATTTTTTTTCAGATAGTTTTTAGAGTGAACTATTGAAAACTTTCATTTTTCACTGCAAAAGGTAAACATTTGATTTTTGAGAGGTCTTCAAAGCCATATATGTCCATTAGTGGAAGAGTAAAGCTTCCTTATTTTACTTCATTTCCCAACTTTTGCCAATTTCACTTGATTTGAGATCTAAAAACTTGTACTTATCCATTTGCTTTGAAAATGGTCCAATGGAAAGAGTAAAGTGTTTTCGTGATTTTCACCATTGAAAATTTAAACATGCAAGTGTTGATTTGGAGTTATTTGCGATTTATACTTATAAAAAAAATTGCATTTCACCAATTGCAAGGTGGATTGTGTAATAAGTTTGATAGCTTTTCATGTGAAATTAAGTTTTTTGAAAGTTCATTTTAGTGTGCTAACAATATTTGTAGTCGTTCATGTCACTTCCCATCCCAAAAAACTTTTATATGCAAATTTCTAAAACATTGTGGGGAGGGCAGCATACTAAAATAGAAAGCATACATTTTTTCTTGTTATAATCTCACAACTCCTATGCAATTTCGCACTCAAAATTAGTGTGCATATTAATAATCAAGCTCTTTAACCCCTAAAGGACCAAGGCCTTTTTTCTGCCAAAAAACATTGAAAATTGCCATTTTTATAGCAAAGAGTAAAAAATTTGAAAAATGTTTTTTTTGCACATCCAACTGTAGGATCTTACACCTAACTAGTATAAGAATGTGTGGAATTTTCTTAGAATTTTTGACCGCACAAATTGCAAGATATCTGCATTTAAAGTGAAAAAAAGTTTTTTAGCACATCACGGGACTAGAGTTTTAGACTTTAAACATTTTTAACTTAAAATTTTTGCACTACAGAGCTTTGAGCTTTAAATTTTTATAGTGGATAATTGAGTTGAGAGTCTAGAAAGAAAAAAAAATTCAAATAAAACTTAATTATCATTCTTAAAAAAATTGTTAAGTAGAAGCAGGTACAAGATAGAAGGAAAATCTAAAATATTCATATATTTTAGATGGAATTAAAATGCACTAATCCCAATGGTGAGATTGTTCTAGCAAGTAAACTAAACCATGCAAAAAAAATTTGAAAAATTTGAAAAATTTCATTTAGAAATGAATCCTATAAATTATTTTTTTCAAGAAGATGCTCTAATTGTCCGAAAAACAAGAATGTCCACAACTTTATTATAACATATCCAAATGAAATGAATCAAAGCTTTCCAAATAGCCAAAAATATAATCTATGACAAAAAAAAAATTCAAATTTCAAATTTTTGTCTATTTTTTTTTGGCTGCCCGAGCTGCCCCCCGTCCCCTGTTTTGAGCTTATATGGTCATAACTTTTTTTCCTGGGCACCGATTGTGAAAAAAAATTATATTTCCACGAAGCTAATCAGATTTTCTACCTCCAAAAAAATTTTCAAAAAATCAGGAGAAAATTTTAGCCCGTAGGTACCTGTCCAAAAACGCGTTTGTCCCCCGAAGGTACGATGGTCCTTTAGGGGTTAAACATCTATACGGTTAGATTTTGAAAAAAATACAATTTGCTTCATTGGGGTTAACTATAAGCCCATGCTCTTTTTTCATAGTCAAAACACACTTAAAAAGACTTGGGCATTTAGGGGTTAAAGTGGCCACGATTATTTAGACCATTATTGTAGAGACACTAGGAAAAAATATTTCCATTGAAAGATGAAATGCATGCCATAGAGATTTATCAAAGTCTTCCTTGAATAATAAGTAGACACCACTTGGTAATATTAGTCCAACCTAGTATAAGAATGAATGTTAAGGTAGTTACTCTTAAAGGTGACCATTTAAGAATTGATTACCTTAGGGAGGAGGGGGAAGCTAAACTCCTTGGAATTTGAATAAATTTCAATAAATTTTTGTAGGAAGAAAAACGGAATAGGCAACTAACCCCAGGCAAGTCATTTAATATTTTTTGGACCTTCATAGAATTAGTTAAGAATTTTTGAAGTGAAAACACAGTGGTGACTAAAAGCGACCACCTCCTGAAATGTATACTATTGGTACATTGAAGAAAACAAAATGTACCTCTATATTAGTGGTTGCTTTTAGAGCAGCCTACCTCAGTAACAGGGGTCAATAAGTAAGATGGGATGGCATGTCCCCCACAATGTAATGAGCTACTCCTCTTTGACAAAGAAGGTAAGTGTTTGGCATAACTTAAAGTAGCAACACCCATAACCGTCAAATTAAGGGTTTTGAACATGATTATTATTAATAAACATCCAACAAATTATAGGATCCTATTAGCAAGAGAAAAATAATGCTTGTGCACTTCCAAATGTATTATTTGAATACTATGAGAATAAGTTGTAAATTTTTAAAGAGTCAACTGCAATTGCACCTAATACCAACACTAGGGCTTGATGTTCAGATGTAGTACATCCTTGTAATCACATCCACAAATTTTCCAAGATTTTAGAGGCGATGGTTATGGGTGTTGCTACCTTAAGTACTCCGTACATGACTAAAGGAAACAACATTCAGAGGTTCGAGATTGTATGAACCGTCAAAAAATGTCTATAAACATAGACCAGAACAGAACAGGGTAGAAAAGCCTAGCTGACATCATTTGAAATCGTAGACAACGACCTTCAATTAATCACTGCAATCTCAGTACAGAAAACGACGACATGGCTACAGAAATTACAGGTGCATCACCTCGGGAAGTCATCGCAAAAAACAAATTGCTTGTTCCCTCTCGATGCATTCCCCGCATACTATCAATTGCTTGATGTGATCTCAAACGTCAAGATAGGAGGCATTTCAAATAGGTTGACAACAGGATATCACTTCAAAACGTTTGGTCACACCTTGAGCATGAAATCTCAATTTGGAAATTTGATTGCAACCACTGATTTCGTCATCTCCGATTACCAGGGCTATTGATACTGGCATTTCGGTTTAAGGTTTTCATGTTTAAGGAACTCATATCAAATTGACTCACCACTACTGCGACCAAACCAAATAATAACTCAGAGCGACCGAGATAACACGAATTCTGGTCCTACGCATGCAACTGTAAGGATTCTGTACAACAACTAAACCTCAATTTCCATTACTAATGCCAGACACAAACAAAAGCTGCGCCCTCTGATCAATGCAGCAGATAACGAGTCCAAGAGTTTACGGTGCCTTCCCTTTGATACTGGCATAACACTTTAAGGTTTTGAGTAATTGCCAGAACTCATATCAAATTAGACCCTGCAATAGTTTGACCAAAATGAATAATATTTCCTGACATTCAGAGCGTCCAAGATACAAGAATTCTACACCTATACATACAACAATGAGATTTTCGGTACACCAAATAACCTCACTTCCGATTCTAACGCCAATTCTGACACAACAAAAATCACGCCATCTGATCAATGCAGCAGACAACAAGTCCAAGAGCATACCTTTGAAAATGGCATTACGGTTTAAGGTCTTGAGCAATTATCGGAACTCAAATCGTATTAGACCCAGCAATAGTTCGACCAAAACGAATAATATCTCCTGAAGCTCAGAGCGTCCAAGATACAAGAATTCTGGTCCTATGCATACTCCAATAACTATTCTGCAAAACAACTGCCCTCACGTCCAGTACTAATGCCAGACACAACTGACACAACAAAAATTGCGCCACCACGAGTATAAGAGCTTACGCCACCTTCCATTTCACGACGCCTTCACTTTCTCCGCCCCGACATCCTCAGTGCTTTTCGCATCTTCCCCTTGACGGGATTCACGGGATTCTTCCTTCGAAGCCTTATTCGCCTTGGCGTTTTTCGCAGCTGCAGCTTTGTACGCTTGATGACTCCCAAACAGCAGATTGAACGCCCAGACCGCGAAGATGGTCCCAATCATGGGCCCAGCCCAGTAAACCGCGAAATGCTCCCACGACGTGTGCTGATTCGAAACAAACGCCCACCCAAACGCATTCGCGGGGTTCATCGCAGGGCCAGTATACGCCCCCCCTGCACCCACAAGCGCAATCGTGGCTCCGATAATAATAAACGTCTTCACAACAGGGTTCCGCGGCCCTCGCAGCAACGCCCACATCACCACCAGCGTGATGGCGAATGTCAGCACGGTTTCCGCGAGCACACCTGTTTGCAAGGGGACACGCAGCTTGGGTCCGCCCAGCATGTGCTTGTACTTCTTGGGCGTGACTTCCAAGACGGCTAAAGCGCCCCCCACCGCGCCGGCCATCTGGGCAGGGAGGCGCACGGCGAGGGTGAAGAGGTCGTCGTTGCTCACGCCCGCGTAGGAGAAGGCGACGAGAGCAGTGGGGTTCCAGCTTGCGCCGCCGAGAGCTTGACCTAAGAAGGAGAAGAAGAAGATGAGAAAGGAGACGAGGAAGAAGATGATGTAGACCTTGTTCTTGGGGTTTTCGAGGCCCACGGATTGAGCGATTGCTGTGGAGGAGGAGCCCAGGGATGCCATCGCGAACACCCAGAGGAAGGTGATGGACGCGTCCGCTACGGATTTCTTCGCTAACCCCATCGCGCAACAATCAACCAACCTCCTCCTCTCCACAAAAAATTACTCCAAAAACTCTCTTCGGAAACTCGTCAAAGCTCTTCAAAACGCTGCAAAACGCTGCAAAACCACCCACCACGATCATCAAAGCTTAAAACCTCTTGCAAACCCAATCTCTACCAAAATTTCACACAATCCAAGCATCTGAAACGGAATCAAATCACCATCACCACAATCCACCTCGTTTCTCTTCTCTGAGCCACCAATTTCCAAGCTCTGAGCCTCAGGTACTTTTAAATCATCACATTCATCAAAAAATCATCAGCAATTGCTCGCCCAACTCGAAATTGAAATTGAAAGAGATTATCGTACGAGACTCCGAAATTCGCATCCTACCTTGGAATTGGCTCCCGTCACGTGGGTTGTGTGGAAGATCGACGAAGGGTGAAGCGAGCCCTTGCCGGTATGGAATTCGAGACACACACTGACACTGGAGTGCCTGTGAAAAGAACACCAATTGCGTGCAATCGAGAAGATGATACTTCCAGTGCAACTCTAGATGAGTCGGGACAGGACTACTCTCTCACAATTGGGGATTGCTCGAACCCTGCAGTTGTCTTTCTGATCCGTCTTTGATGAAGAAGAAGGGATCACGGTAACTGCGACCGAAACTCGCCGTGGCAACCACGGCCTATAAGGGAGCATGAGCCCTGTGAGCTTTCTCTTCTTCCGGAAGAAGAGCGGCCATGGTCAAACGCACTTGGAAAATTCTATGTAAGGTAGGTGTCCCAAAACCGTCACTAATTGCTACTGTGCCTAATTACTACTATTAGACTGTTCAAATTCTTATATATTCTTATTAGCAAAGGAAAGGAGGTTCCAACGCACCAAAGAACGCGACATTTGGATACTGTAAGCAAAAGTTATGAAGGAACAAAGTTTGGTTCTAAAAGCGTTTCTTTCACAGAGGTACATAACTAACTTTGGAGATGTACACACTGAAGATGGCGCTTTAAGGTCAGTGGCGCATTTGGGATGCCTACCTTAAGGTATGAGGCCGGTATAAGGTTTTGCTAGGAGGTTCTAAAAGTGCTCAGGCTCTAAGATCGCTAGCCTCCTCAAATGTACACTATTTGTACATGTTGCTTTTATGTTGCATCAGCAATGTGCAAATAGTGTACATTTGAAGAGGTGGGTGATTTTAGAGCCCTGTGCCACTTCAACTTCCAAAATTCGTGGTTAATTCCACAAAGTTCCAAAAGTTATGGAACAACTTGGATGAGATGCCAATTCCATTTGTCTTTCAAGGATAATTTACTAAAAAATATTTCAAGAAGTTTCACCTCTCCAAATGTAGATTTTAGATTGGCGCTTCATGAATCTCCTACCCTTACTTGAAATGTAGGTTATATATATTAATTTTAACCCTGAAAGAACTAGACCTATCACTAAAGTATTTTGCCAAAATAGTATGAAGTAGTATTTTGGAGATAGGATTTTTGAGTTTAAATTATACCTAGACCCAAAAATTGAAAGAAACAATGAAATCTTGTAAATAAAATTGCAAGCTCAAAATCTATTGATAAGAGCCCAAGGATTGATTTTGGATATTGGCATGCCTCTTTCAAACACTTTGAAAATTTACAATTTATTCTTACCGTGTTCAAAAAATGCATGCTATGAAAAATCCAAATCTTCTTTACATCCCCCAACTCCCCTGATAAAAACTTACACATTTCAATTATTAAGAAAGCTCCCATGATCAAATGCTTATTTGGACGATTCTAACTCTGTAAGTGTAGTAAACTTGCCCAAATTTTACAAAATTTTGAAGAAAACAAACAAACTGATTTATAACTGGATCCATGAGGAGACCAGTCACCAGTGAGTTTTGCCGTCTGGGGCTGACCAAGAAATTGAGTCAATACTAATGTCTAGATTTGACTCATATGAAAAGTTCCAAAGGCCCTTGACTTCTAATTAAAGTAGAATTTCTAGGATGAGTCTTTTCAACTTTGGAAGCTTCAAATGATACAAAGTCCAATAATCAGAAGGTTCTCTCACACAAGATTGATTCCAGGTCGAGCTGCTGCCGGTCGAGCTTATAGTTATGACGAGCCTCTTGCGGAGGCCATTTTGCCCCCGTTTTAGAAAATGCAGGAACGTTTTATTTGCAACGCATGAAAAAATTTGCAAATTTTGAGTTCATATTTGCAATTAGAGGCCTCAAATTAGCTGAGAGAAGTGTAGAGAAATAGATTTAACACAACACAAAATAGAGGGTCTTTTTTTTACATTCCCCCTAGCTTGGTTGGACCTCCGCAAGAGGCTCGTCATGCAACTACAGTAGAACCTCTCTAAGTTGATAGAGTTGGGACTGGTCTGACACATTGAGTTAGAGAGGTTATTACATTAGGGAGGGTCATCATGTTCGTATGTGGTTCATACTGTTAAGTTGGGACCGGCAATCAATACTTCCTAACAATGCTTTATTGACTTAGAGGGGATCAACTTAGAGAGGTTCTACTGTATAAGCTCAACCGTTGCTGCCATGTCCACATCTGAAGTTCAAATTGGCTCACTGAGTGTAAAAATCTCAACCTATCTCCAAACCAGGTGAAATAATTAAAAATAATTCTGCCCCAAGAGCTACTTAGAGTAACAAACAAAAATGAGTATGGATTTGAAACTTTTTCATTCAAATACAGTAAGCATATGATAAGCATCAATGGGCAAAGTCCAAGAGTAGATATATGAAAGTTCTAGTATGCAACATATAATACATTACTATGGAAGTTTGAAGAAAAAAATTAATTGTGATTTGAAAAAAATTAATTTCAAAGTTAGCCATGTCTAATACTTAGTTTTATGCGCCATAACTTGGAATCACTTCATATATTGTCAATTTATTCTTAGAACTCCTAAAAAACTTTTTGTACCTTGGCGTATTGGTATACATCATTTTAGATTGTTGTGTATAAAGAAATTGACATTTACAAAATTTAAAATATTCACAATGTGACAAACATGCAAATGATGTTAGTTCTGATAGTATTTGAATATTTTTTGTGGAATTGAGAGCATGGAATTTTGCATTAGCGGCATTGTGGAGAGAATATAGGTTGCAATTATATGAACCATTGTTACATCTTAATGCCTTTGCTTTTGAAATATTTGTTGAATAGGACAATAAATTCAACTTATATTTTAGAGTCATATAATGCGTTTTTAGGTTTTGATTTTTTGTACAAAGATTAGAATTTATAAATCACGTAATTGATTCAACCAATTGAAAAACTTGGTTCATAACTGATTCTTGAACTTTAACCCCTAAAGGACCGTTGTTCCTTTGGGGGACAAATGGGATTTTGGGTAGGTACCTATGGGCTGAATTTTTGTCGTGATTTTTTGAAACTTTTTTTGAAGATAGAAAAACTAATAAGCTTTGTGGGAATATAATCTTTTCACAATTGGTGCCTGGGAACAAAAGTTATGACCAAATAAGCTCAAAACAGGGGACGGGGGGCAACAAAAAAAATTTGCAAAAATTTGAATTTTTTTCTCATAGATTATATTTTTGTCCATCTGGAAAGCTTTGATTCATTTCATTTGGATTTGTTATGAGAAAGTTATGGACATTCTTGTTTTTCGGGCAATTAAAGCATCTTCTTGAAAAAAATAACTTGTAAGATTCATTTCTGAATGCAATTTTTGCAATTTTTTTTTTGCACGGTTGAGTTTACTTACTAGAACAATCTCACCATTCGGATTAATGCATTTTAATTCCATCTAAAAGATATTAATATTTTAGATTTTCCTTCTATCTCGTACCTACTTCTACTTAACATTTTTTTTAAGAATAAAAATTAAGTTAAATTTTTTTTTCCCCTAGACTCTCAACTCAATTTTCCACTATAAAGATTTAAAGCTCAAAACTCTATAGTGCAAAAATTTTAAGTTAAAAATGTTCAAAGTCAAGAAATCTAGTCCCAGAATGTGCTGAAAAACTTGTTTTTTCCACTTTAAATACAAATATCTTGCAATCTATGCAATTAAATATTCTGAAATTTTTTCCACACTTTTTTATACTAGTTAGGTGTAAGATCATATGGTTAGATTTGGAAAAAAAATTAATTTTTTTTTACTCTTTGCAATAGAAATGGCAGTTTTCAGTGTCATTAGATGTTTTGAGGGGGCATTAGAGGGCCGTTTCAACCCTGTTCCCTTGCTGTAATGAATAGTGCCGCAATCAGAATATTAAAAATTTAAAAAATTTAAATTAAATATTAAATATTAAATATTATTATCTGACATGGCAGTCGCTATGCCACGTCAAGCTGCTACTGCAGCAGAGTTTCTACAGTTTGAGAACTCCGGGGAACTCGGGGCCTTATTGAGTAGGTGAATTTCATCTAATGTTTTGGGCAGAAAAAAGGCCTCGGTCCTTTAGGGGTTAAGGTAGGGGACCCTTTTGCTCCCTTTGAATTGAAGCTCCTTTCATTGTAGGATATTTTGAATTTATCCTTGCCCATAAATTGTTCGCCACAATACATGGAATTATTTAGATATGGTAATAGTGTTGAAGGACCCCAACCTCTTTATTCAAGAATCTTATCTTAGACAAAGTGTTTTTTCCTGTTTTTATATTAATTTTAAAAAAAGTCAAAACATCACCTTCGATCTTGCTATAAACATCTATATTATATTCTATTATAAAAATGATGTCTTTTCAATTTTACAAAGAAGGAAATTTAGTACTATAGATCGGTGGTGCTTTATCAACTGAGTTGTTTTTTTGTTTTCTTCTAGTAGAGTAATAAAACTTTGGAAGCAAGCACGTTAAAATAAAGTATGAAGCCCATTGCAGACCTTTGGATTTTTGCGTAAAAGAATGATAAATCAAAGAATATTTCAAATGTATTTTGGTCAACCCCTTTTTGAAAGAAATAAAGACGTTATAGGTGGTTTAATCAAAATCATTGGCATAGTTTTTTTATTGCAGATCCTAGGAAGGGGGCTATTCTTATCCTTTTGGATGGCTAATGAGACTTTCTTAATTTGTTATACAATTTTAATGACAATTTAAGGTGTTCCTTCAAAGTGTAGAATATTGAATGACCCTTTTGCCATGTGTAGAAACTACATGGTGGTCTTCAATGAAATCATAAATAGTGACTATTCAACCCAATTTCAACCCTTTGAACCTATGGGTGTAATTCTTATCACATTAGGATGCAATAAACCGAAATTGGATTTACCTACCTAATCTTTAAAGGACTAAATGTTCAAATTTCGAACAACATATAAATGCAAAAACATCCTAAGCATGCAAAAATGCATTTTTTTCATCTATTGGATTTATTTGTAGATTCTTGTGTTAGTTCTTTAACATTTGTATGGTGTAGATTTTGAAGACTTTACTTTCCAAAACATTCAATAATTCAAAAGGTTCTAGTAGGTTTGATCTTAAAAAACAACTTTTTTAGTTCAAAAAAAGACCCTTCACAAACAATTTGAATAAAAGAATTCACCATGATTAGACTTAACATTTTGAATTTAAAGAAAAAAAAGTTCTTGTGAAAATCACAAATATTCAATCTACAATTGACTTTAGAAGAATTTTTCAATTCTTGGCATCTAATTTTATTGAATTTCTTAGTTTGTTTACTAGTTGATCTAATGGTGTGGATATGATTTATGAAGTACATTTTACAACTATTGTTTGAGAGTCATTATTAATATTTTTACAATAAATTTTCATTTGACATTTGACAAATATTTCTCTAAAACGTTTTGGAAGATTTCATCCAATTTTTCTCCCAATTTTTAGTTTACCAATGCTGAAATCAAGTAAGACTAGTGTGCCCTGTGCCGTTGCCACAGCCAAAATGTAATTAAAAGTAATTTTCTAATTTTTTAATTCATAAAAACTTAAAACTTCAATAATTTTCCCACCATAGGTCCAAACGCCACGAAACAAAGCCCGTGCACCCCTCCTAGCCTAGGGCTTTCCAACATTACCAAGAACATGACAAATTGATACATGGTTCAAAAGATATATAATTTAATATAATTTAGTAATTTTTAAGAACCAAAAATAACTCAAAAATCTATAACTTTCCCATCGCAAGTCCAAACGCCTCAAAACCAAGCCCGTGCACCCCTCCTTGCCAAGGGCTTTCTGACGATTCCAAGCATGCCACCGAGGGACACATGGTCCAGGAGATCTCAACGTAACATACAAACAAAACAAACAAACAGCTTGTCTTAAGGTATGGATTTTGAAATTCAAAAAATTGGAAAAAGAGCCCTATTGCCTAGTGTAGCTGTGCCGTTGCCACACCCAAAACAAAAGTAAAAATCATTTAAAAAAACAAAAATAACTCAAAAATCCATAACTTTACCACCGTAAGTCCCAATGCCACAAAACAAAGCCCGTGCATCCCTCCTCGCCAAGGGCTTCCAATGGTACCAAGAATGTGATAATTTGACACACGGTTCAAAAGATACATAATTTAGCATAATTTAGTAATTTTTAAGAACAAAAAATAACTCAAAGATCCATAACTTTCCCACCTTCGGTCCAAACGCCACGAAACCAAGCCGTGCACCCCTCCTCGCCAAGGACTTTCCGACGGTACCAAGCACGCCACCGGGGGATGCACGGTCCGGGAGATCTCAATGTGACAAACAAACAAATATAGCACCTAAATATAGAAGAATATACCATGCAAACTTAATAGAAGAGATTTTGAAATTGAAAAAATTGAAAAAAAGAGCCTTGCTGCTAAGGGCCCAAGTCCGGCCCCAATTCTGAGCATCCATCATGTTGAAGTTGTTATATATTTATATAGTAGTCACTATACTTTATATTAATACAATATATTAATAGAATATAAACGCGGTATTGTTCTATTTTATAAAAATAATCATTGTTTTTATATAAACGCAATATTGCATGCAGTACTGCAAAACTATTGCCAATAAGGTAGGCACACCCAATACCAATCGCTAACCTAATACCACCCAAATGTAGGACAGTCATTGATTACAGAGTGAGAATTTATGATTGAAGTACATGCCTTAACTTCACAATAAGTGAAGTGAAGGTATGTACTATGGTCATAGATTCTCATTTTAGAATCAACAAAAGTCCTACATTTGAATGGTATTAGGTCAATGGTTGGTATTGGGTACGTCTACCTTATAGCCCCTTCTGCAGTATTGCATCAGTATACACTGAGTTGGGGGTCACTTTCCCGACGATGTGCTGGACAGCATCCGTCCATGAGGATTCTTCATCCCTATTCCTCAAGGTTCATCCATGAACTCTAAGGACTAGTAGTAAGGACTCGTCAAACCCTAAAAGTCCTTAAACCCTGAGCCCTAGAACCCACATCGCCATGGCGCCGGATCGGAGCTGCCTTTGATCGCGCATTTGCCTTCGTCGTGTCGGTTTTGATGTTGCAGTTTGCAGGTTTCGCATTCTAATTGTAGCCATGGTGGGCATGTTCGAGCCCTTCCGCGCGCTCGGCTACATCGCGGACGCCACGCCGTTCTCCATCCAACGCCGTGGCGCGGAAAATTTCGTCACCGTCAGCGTCGGCAACGCCTTCCAGGTCTTCAATTGCGCGAAGCTCACCCTCGTGTTCGTCGGGCCTCAGCTCCCCAAGAAGATCCAAGCTCTCGTCACCCTCCGTGACTTCACCTACATCGCCACCGGACTCGACATTGTCGTGTTCAAGCGCGCTCACCAGGTGGCGCGATGGAGCTTCCACTCCAGCAAGCTCACGCAATTGCTCGAGTTCGGGCAACAAATTCTGAGCATTGACGCCGGAGGACATTTCTGTGTGTGGGAGGCTAATGATTTTTCCCAAGATGTGAAGCCTGTACGGGAATTTCAGTTTCGGGAGTCGTTCACGCCGACTTGTATTATGCATCCCGACACCTACTTGAACAAAATCCTCGTCGGGAGCGAAGAAGGTCCTTTGCAGCTCTGGAACACCAAGACTTGCAGCCTGATTCACGAATTCAAGGGATGGGGTTCCCCTGTTCGGTGCTGCACGAGTTCTCCTGCGCTTGATATCGTTGCAATCGGCTGTGCTAACGGTAAGATATATATCCACAATCTTCGTTACGATGAGACTGTCGTTACATTCTCCCATTCAGGCAGAGGACCTGTGACATCGCTCTCTTTCAGAACGGATGGGCAGCCTTTCTTGGCTGCTGGAGGAACTTCAGGCGTCATTAGTATTTGGAACTTGGAGAAGCGGAAGCTTCAGGCTGTTGTGGAGGATGCCCACATTTCCGAGATTTGCTCCTTGCAATTCCTCGCTAGCGAACCCGTGTTGCTCAGTGGCGGTGCTGATAATTCGTTGAAGATGTGGATTTTTGATACTAGTGATGGCGAGGGTCGGTTACTGCGGTTCCGAAATGGTCACAGTGCGCCACCGACTTGTGTGAGGTACTATGGGAAGGGGAGACATATTTTATCTGCTGGTCAAGACAGGGCGTTTAGGGTTTTCTCTACTATTCAGGATCAACAAAGTAGGGAGCTATCGCAGGGACATATACAGAAGCGGGCTCGGAGTGCTCATATCAAGGAGGAGGAGCTGAAACTGCCGCCTGTTGTCGCATTTGATGCAGTCGAAATCAGAGAGCGTGATTGGTGTAACATTGTGACTTGCCATATGGACGAAACTGCTGCATATTCATGGCGAATTCAGAAGTTTGCAGTTGGGGAGCATATCCTTCGGCCACATAACCCGAGTCCTATTAAGAGCTGTGCGATAGCTGCAAGTGGTGATCTTGCTGTGTTGGGCACCGAAGGGGGTAGAATTGAAAAATTTAATCTGCAGTCAGGATTGCATAGAGGAGTATACGAAGATCCGGAAATTGGACGTGCACACAGTGGGGCAGTCAACGGACTTGCCACGGATAGCACAAACACGCTGCTTACAAGTGGAGGATACGATGGAGTTCTCAAGGTATGGAACTTCAAAAGCTTGAAATTGAAATCTATATTACCAGTTGGATCGCCGGTGGGGAAGATAGCTGGTCATCAAGGGAACGGCCTGGTAGCAGTTGCGGCTGATGACAAGGTGCTTCGAGTGTTCGACGTCGTTGCTGAGCGTCTTGTTCGGAAGTTCCATGGCCATTCCGATCGTATTACCGACTTGTGTTTCAGTGAGGATGGGAAGCTGCTCCTGTCATCATCCATGGATTTCACCGTTCGTGTGTGGGATGTCATAGCTGCCAAGCAGGTGGATGCGATGGAATTAGGCACTGCAGTTACTGCGTTGTCTCTCTCACCTGGCATGGACATGCTGGCCACTTCTCATGTCAACCGTAATGGTATCTACTTGTGGGCGAATAGGTTAATGTATTCTGGAGTAGCGGATGCAACTCCTAGTGAAGGTACTAGGATTGTGTCAATGCCAACTGTGGGTCTCAGTAAAGAAGACGAAGAAGTGGATGAAGATGCATCAGGTGTACCAGAGGCAGGAGTTGTGGAAGCTGTTGATACTATGGATGTTGATCAGGAGATACCGAGAGACTCGGGAGTTCCTAGTCTTATCACTCTTACTCTACTTCCCAAGACACAATGGAAGGGCCTTGTCAATCTGGACATTATTAAGGTTCGAAACAAGCCGACTGCTCCTCCGAAAAAGCCAGAGAAAGCGCCTTTCTTCCTGCCTACTCTGCCAACGCTCTCAGGGGATCACGTATTTCTAGCTCCGAGTGAAGATGGAGCCCAGAAGGCGGGACTGGATGGAGGAAGCAAGACAGTTAGTCGAGGCTCGGGGAAACAAGAGCATGTTGACTTTCAAAGCGTTTTCTTAGAATTGCTGTATTCGTGTGCAGAGAGTAAAGACTATTCTAGCTTAGTACATCACTTGAAAACCATAACACCGTCCGAAGTGGATGCCTCGCTCCGAATGATGCAAATTGTAGATGAGGATGCGAGCTCGCATCCGGAGGAGCTTCAGGAGATTGGTATGGTCATGGACTTCCTGTTGGCTGAGCTTTTGATGATGAAGAACTTCCAGTTCATCCAAGCAATTTTGCAAGTTTTCTTGAAGATACATGCGGATACCATTGTTTGTCAAGATCAGTTGAAAGAGAAAGCAAGGAGCTTGTGGGAGCAGCAAAGAAAAACCTGGCAACGACTAGACAATACGTTCCAGAAAGTTAGATGTACAGTTAATTTCGTTAGTAATATGCATGGTTAATCGGTTTTAGGCTATTTGCTTAGGTATCTTTAGAATGGATCGGCATTTTATTTTGATCCCAACAGTGTGCACCCTGTTTCAGGACATTGGTATTATTTCATGTCCAATACCTGTCAATTTCAAAGGCTTGTAGCTTCATGAAAGTAAGATATTTGGCAATCAAGCCACTAGAACGGAATCTTTGCTCCAACACTGACTACCATACGTTACGTGTGATGTTCTTTTAATGACTCATCGGCCCCACAGCTCGGAAGTTTGATGGAACTTTAGGGTTCAACTAATTGTTTGACATCCGAATCACTAATAAGGTAGCAACACCCATAACCGTCAAAATAAGCAATTCAGCATAATTGGAGACACCTTTTTGTAGAAATGATATTTTTTTAGTATTAGCAACTGAAAATCATGAATTTTCAAAAAAAAAATAGAATTTTTAGATAAGGCATCTATTTTTTATGAATTTTCAAAGTACAACTCCCTAGGGCACTCTAAACCACAGTCTAGTAAATCTGCCTTGATACTAGCACCAAAATCTTAAAAAATCAGAGCCCACCAACCACAATTAAGCATTGGGCACGGTTTCAAAGTACATTTGAAGACACTTTAAGGGAACTCTACTATCAATTATGGGTACACTAACGGTTATGGGTGTTGCTACCTTATTGTTTGACATCCGAATTATGTTCAACTTTCATAACTTGAGGTGTACATTCAAGTTATGAAAGTTATGAAATGTACTTCTCTCATTTGGTTTGGAATGGGGTAGTTTAACTTACCTAAATCTTCCTTCTCTCCCCTCAATTCTAAATCATTGGTGCACATGTGAGTCTTACAGTACAAAACAAAGGTAAATCCAAGTAAATGCAACATCAATAATTCAAAATCTGGTTTTGGAAAAATAGTGCACGTAGAGTTTTGTAGGCAATAAAGCATATATATTTTCTACAGCTGTTTTTCAGATTTGAATTGCTTAGCTAGCATAATGTCCATGAGGATGATATAATCTTGGAAGATAATTTTTTCTACCTGTACAGCAGAACATCTCTTAGTACCTAGTGTTGAGACTATGTATTAAGAAAGGTTTCATGCTGCATTTGGAAAGGTGTAATAATGACACCTAACTAATGTGACTTCTAACAACACTACACTAAATAGGGTATTTAGTGTTGGCAACACTATTTGCGAACCATGACACTAAATATCATTAAGCCTACTAAAGTAAGTAACATTAAATGTAATTTCTAACATTAAATGTACTCTATGGTAAATCTGAAATCTGAAAATGTTTACATTTAGTGTTAGAACTTATTAAAGGAAGGTAGAAGGGAAGAGAAGACAAAGGCGGCGCATTGAAGTTTAGCACTACACTAATCGTCCTAAAATTGACATTTAGTGTAGGGTCAAGTAGGGTGGTAATTACACTAAATGTAATCCAACACTAAATACCCTATTTAGTGTACTTTCCAAAAAAAAATACTTGAAATTGAGCCCATCCACTAATTCTGTTAGTGCATATTACACACTAAGAGAGTATGCAGTAAGAGAGGTTCTATTGTACTAGACTTAGGCTTGTGGTCAATGTGATTGGCCCTTTGAAAATGAGGCCCTTTTCAACTACAAAATAGGGACAACCTTTACAAAACTCGGTCTAGGGATAGAGGAGAAAGTACAACAAATAGGTTTCCTCCAATCTTGAGTGATCAATGGTGAAGAAAGAAAAATGAATGTAAAAAAAAAGACTAGAATGAGTACTGGTTAACTCCAAAAGGAAAAAAAGCGGTTGATAGATGACTCTCAAGATGACTGTAGATGAATGAAGAATGCACCTAATATTGGTCCATAAATTAGATTAAATTTTTTAGCAAAGTATTGGGTGATAGGTCTTGTTCTTTCAAGGTTAAGGTTCATAACCTAACTCCTCTATTGGAATGAATGTGTGTCATTTAAAGATTATAAGGCCTCCTTGAGATTATGAAATACAAAGATACAAAGATACAAGACAAGTGACTTATGATTCATTACCTCAATGAACCAAGCAAAACCTCCCAACACTATAGCTAGGGTTTTCTATTTGATTTAATTTGAATGGTGCAGAAAACAATCTTCATTGAATTGATGAAGCTACTTACATCTATGGGCATAGAAGTGGATATGGAATAAACGTAAAAATCATTGTTGGAAAATCTAATATTATTTCAAAAGTGATTACATTCTTTCCCCCCAAAAGCAATCACAACCCAAGATTTTGAAGCATTCTAGTAATTTCAGCCTTTGCCAAAGGAAGAGTCTATCATCATATATTCTCTCCAATAGATTCTGTCGGTTTGAGCAAATCATTGTTCCAAAAAAGTATCCGCAATTCAACTTTTTATGGCATAATTGGATTCTTTTATGATTAGATTCATACATCAATTGTAGTAAGGTTTTATATTTTAGTTCTTCAAATCAAATTTTAGAAATATTGTGGTTTCATTACAGGACCTATTTTACCAAAAGTTCTAAATTTATCATCCAAAATATTGTCCTCTTGAGTCATTGCTTAGAGATTAATTTACATAGTGTATTGAGCTACGACTACAATTATAAGGCCGTTGGTATTGGGAAAACATTGGTGACAAGGGGATTTTTAGAAGTAAAAAAAGCCTACTATGGTAGAAAATAATTATTGATTCCCCCAAATCCTCAATGAATCACGGATTCCCTAATATAAACCAATGACAACAAATTTTGGATGAATGAGAAATTTTGGCTTTAGGCCAAAAGGGAGGACGCTAAGTATCAACAAAAGCTACATTTGATGAAAATTGAGTGGGACCTTATTAAAAAAAATGAGCCAATGCTACTAAGACAAAGCTACTTGCTTGTTATAAATACTTGAAGTTCAATTTTCGAGGCAGATTTGTCACCACTCTATTAGAGGGTCAGAAAAGTTAGTATTATAATCCTTAAAGGACAATGAAGCTGAAAAGTGGTCAATGGATGACATCATTGTTCATTATAGTAACAAAAAATGCACCTATTGGTCTAATAATTGAAACAATTTTGGTGACTACAATGGTCATGGGGGCCGCATCCTTTAAGGAATAACTTATAATGCCTTCCCTCTTTCTCCACCCTTAGATTTGCAAAAAATGTAGATATCGTATGGATATTTGTGATGAACTATTAGAGTTGGAATTATGTTTATGGGAGGCAACCCATTCCTATTCACCCATTCATTCTGGCTATATAGGCTATTTTCTTTCTAAGCAGGAAGAGATGAATAGTGATTAATTATAGAGCCCGGCTTAGTTGTGGCGCATATGATTCGCTATAAGACTCTCAATATTACAACCACCCCTTGGTTGGAAATATGAAGTTCTAGTATATGACTAGTAAGGGTCAAACATAATCTTCAACTAAAAAATTCATAGTAAATATGTTTTGAAAAATAAAAATCTGAAAAATTATAGAAACCTTCCAAACTCAATTTCTACACATGAAAAAATTTCCCCACTGAAGAAACCCATTGTGCAAATACGGTAGAACCACCCATTCCAGATCACGGAGCCATGGCAAACATTTAGGATGCACTATTTCAGATCAAGAAGGGTTCCCAAACGTGAAATGTGTGTTTTTCTCCTTGGATTTCAAGCTTAAGACAATTAAGATCATACCACATGTCCCAAAGTGTGCAAGAGTAGTGAGCAAGATAGTAGGAAGTAGTGAATTGGAAAGTAGTTCAACTAAGATTGGAATTCATTTGGAAGACTCTAGAGAGTGGCAATGGGTTTGGAGAACTTTTTGCCTCCCAAAATTCATAGTAATTTCAATTTTGACAATAAAATTACGAAAAATTCACAATCCTAATATTTCTTATCTCTCTACATAAGAAAAATTTCCATTGCCTTACGCTGCTCCTTATGTGTTCTGAAATTGCTTATTTGATCAGGTATAGGTGGTCCTACCTTCCGTGGTCAGAAATGGTTGCCTCCCATAGTCCACATTTTCATGTTTAAGGTAGGCATCCCAAATGCACCACTGACCTTAAAGCGCCATCTTCAGTGTGTGTACATCTCCAAAATTAGTTATGTACCTCTGTGAAAGAAACGCTTTTAGAACCAAACTTTGTTCCTTAATAACTTTTGCATACATTATCCAAATGTCGCGTTCTTTGGTGTGTTGGAACCTCCTTTCCCTTGCCAACAAGAATATATAAGGATTTGAACAGTCTAATAGTAGTAATTAGGCACAGTAGCAATTAGTGGCGGTTTTGGGATACCTACCTTAGTGAGAAATCTCTGGAATCAGTCGTAGAATTATTCTTATGCTAAAGAACCTATCCCAGAACCCATCCAGGGAATCAGTCTGCTGCCGGTGCTAAGCGAACTCCGAAAGCAACTCCCAAAGAGTGACCTCCCAAGCGGAGCAGTCAGAGCGTCTCCGTTTCAATGGATGGCTCCAGACGCTGGCTTGCGTTCCAAGGCCACACGTCACGTTCCTGCGAAAAAAAACCGCGAACGTGCCGTGCCGTGCCAAAGCAAAGCAGCGTGCAACTCCGTGCGAGCTTGCTCCGTCAGTAGTCTTCCGTCGCTCGCCACGACTCGCCATAGCCACTCTTCATAGCGCCTTGAATTCCAAGACCTCATTTGGTCCCGCAGGCTCTCGTTCACTCGAATCTGCGCCCTAAGAAACTTCGTCGTCACATCCTTGGCGGAAAAACAGGAGTGGAATCGTCGATCTGACGGATGTGAGTTCACAATATTATTATTTCCTGCTGTTTTAAGCTTTACTTGGAGGTCTTGTGCCATTGCCAGAGAAAGCTCGAGCGAGAGTGTGTGTGAGAGAGAGAGAGCGAGAGAGGTTTGTGAGGAGCAGGCGTTTTATTATTATAATTCTTAAGGATTTTTGGACCGTTTCCGTGTCGGAATTGAGCTCGGAGTTAGTGCGGTGGAGAGAGCTTGGACGGAGTTCTCTTGATGAGTGGAGGCGTGTTTTGAGGTTCCAGGGGTTGAGTTTTGTGTTTGTGAGGTGGTCGAAGGGTTTATATATAATTAGGTGTTGGTTGGAGGTAGGTAGTCCTGGCTTTGTTTGCGTTTCCCCGTCAGGGGCGACTGAGCGCCGTTGTGTGCTGTGGTAGGGTGTTTAGTAGTCCGCTTGGATTGAAACGTCTGCACTCCCGACCAGTGCTATTCTCTTCCTTGGCCTTATTTCCTGACTCTTTAGTTGCCTCTGTCGACTTTCCGCTCAGATCGAGAGGCTCTGGTGGAAGATTGGTTGCTGCGATGGCAAGTAGCGAAGATCATACGCTGACGAGGACTTGGACGAACGTGGTGAAGACGGGTGTGGAGTCCACTGACGCTACTGAAGAGAATTCAGATGCGACTCATGGATTTACGAGGCCGGAAATGATCAAGAAGAAACCTCTGGTTGGAAGCGTGGACCTGTACGAGCGCCATGTCTTCTTGCGTCACAACCAGCCGGCGGACTGGCCGTCGAAAGTGGAAGCTGCAGATTACGATCCTCTGCCGTCGAAATTGGTCAATGCGATTCGCAGCAAGAAAAACGAATTACCGAAGAAGGTATGCAGATCTTCAGCACTTTTTTTTAAACTATTAATTGCACTGGAACTCTTACTAAGATATTTAGCTTGGGATTATCAGAGTTATGTGCCAGAATTAGCCTGCAATTATGTGATTGCTTACATTGTTAAGAAGATAGTAAGTGACACGGTTTGTTGGACTACATTATTTTTCAGTCTCTCTGATTCTGTATAGCGTAGAAAGTTTCTTGATGAGTGTTGGTGTCGTGGCACGATTTGTCCTGCGTTATCCTGGGGCAGCCATTACAAGTGACGGTCTGTTTCTTGCCGATTTCGTAGCATGCTATATTCTCGTTCTTTGTCTGGTCAGAGGAGGACCTGTGATGATAGCCTGTAGCATCACACTGTTCCTTAATCTGGTATATAATTATAGTGATGGTTGGCATTCTGGGCCAAACCTGACTTTCGGCACCAGGATATTTATAGCCTAATTTTTGTCTACTTTCAATAGAATTAGTCACAAATTGTTTGGCATCGGGAAGGCACAAGAAAAAGACTCGATCAGCGCATAGGCCAGCTGAATGGATTATGATTTATCTTTCTTATAATCGGTCATATTGTCATTATACCTGATTGTATGTGGGAATGAGTAGAAATTCTGAAAACCTTCTGTACTTGTTAACAAGTATGTAGTCACTGTCAGATAACGAGTATTTGAGGTTCGCTGTTGCATTTGCAGTGAAATCAATTTGTTTGGTCTGTCCTCATGTGATTCTATTTATTGCCACATCTTCTGCTTCTGTGTTCTACTAAGGAATGTTACATTTGGCTTACGTGTATGTGCACGATGTTCTATTTTTTGAAGTCTAATTTTGACTGCGACTCAGTCGACTTATGGAGACTTTGAAAGTTTCAAAATGCAGCTATCGTGTCGTGTTAGGGCTGACGATGCTCAAAGAGCCCTTGGAAGTTTTGGCTATTCGAGAAGCTACTAATTCCTGTTTGCTTTTGTAGACACGCTTGACTATTGCCGAAGGCCAGGATGATCCTGAAAAGACAAACGGGGACATCCTTTTGTTTCCGGACATGATCAAGTACAAGTAAGTTCGTTTCTCACGATTGTACATGCTTACTCATCAAATAGAGCTGTGAGTTTTATCACTACTTTTTTCTACTGCAAATTCAGTACACATTGTCAGTGGAGATGGCTTGACCAGTCGAGAGATGCTTCAGATCACTCATACATTGTTTGCTTCACTCATCCAGGGGAGTAGCAGAATCGGATGTTGAATCCTTTGTCGATGAAGTGCTGGTGAAGGGACAGAAGTGGGCTCTAGGGGAGCCTGAACCTCTTGTGGGTAGCCATGTTTTTATTTGTGGACATGGCAGCCGTGACAAGCGGTGTGGGGTGTGCGGACCTCCAATAAAAGATCGTTTTAATCAAGAGATTACTCAGCGTGGGTTGGGTGAACAAGTGTTTGTAAACTACTGTTCTCATATTGGTGGCCACAAGTACGCCGGGAATGTCATTGTGTTCAGAAGTGATGGAGGCTCTGGAGATGTTTCAGGCCATTGGTAAGGGCCGTTGGATTCTAGTCTGAGACTGTGGTAACAGATGAGGCTTGAAATGTAGCGTTTGACCATTTTTTCCACTTTCTAGTTTGAGTTTTCATTGTATGAGAACCAGTACACGTTGCTTGTAACCTTGATTTTTGTGAAGTAAGATACTGGTTTGTATTGACTCTTAAAAAAGAGTTCTATTTTGACGAACTTCATAACTGATTTTGAGCGCGCGATTGTTATGGGGTTCAGGTACGGCTATGTCACACCTGAAGATGTTCCAGAGATTTTGGAGAAGCACATTGGTCTTGGACAAGTGATCGACCGGCTCTGGAGGTAAATTCGAACTCAGTTTAGGAAACTTTTGAACGCGGCGAAATCGTAGTTCTATTGTGGTCGAAGAGAATTTTTCGAGTTTTGAGAAATTGTGGAACTGATGGATTAAAATGTATGACTGCAGGGGCCAAATGGGATTGACCGAGGACCAACAGAAGGAAGTCCAGCAGAAACGGAATCCAGTCGATAAGCCGAGCGGGGCATCAGACCTCGAGAAAGATCAAGATAAGTCGGAAGGGACGACGAATGCAACTGCTACACCTAATGGTGGAAGCGTTCAGGGGAAAGCGAATCCCGATGTTATGAAAAAGCACCCCCCTCCTCTTCTTCCACGCATTGGATCACGTGACCTGCATAGGATGTGTGGGGATGAGCAAGAAGAACAGGGCCCACTCAAACCATACGCGGAGAAGAAGAAGCCAAAGTTCAAGTGGCCAGTCTGGATCGAGGACTGGGAACTTGGAGATACAGTGGGTGTCGTGACTCTTGGAGTCGCAATCACTGCTGTTTACTTTACATACCGTGCTCTCCGCGGAGCTTCCGAGCACAGTTGAGTTGACGAGCCTCATCGATAAACGCATTTTGAGTTTAGCAAAATATTAATATCGTCTGTTGGAGTCCGACCGTTTCTCAACGTTTGAATAGCCAATGATTACAGATATTCACTTCTGTGGATGGTCGACATTCCTTGTGAAACAGTGGGAGGGCTCATTGTCATTGTGAGTTTTTCCTTTCAACCATAGTGAGTAGCATTTCTGGTGCCAATAGAACCGTCAATTTAGCAAGGAACTCGTTAGCCTTTCATGTCACAATTGTGGCGAGATTTGTCATTTTGAACGATTTTCATTTCACGTTTTGAATCTGGATTGGATAACTGTGTGAGAATTGTTCCGGGCAAATGCTTTCTATACGCTCTGAATCTGGATTGGCTAACTGTGGGAATTGTTCCGGACAAATGCTTTCCATGTGAAAAACATTTCAATACATACTAAAGTATACTTCCAAATCTGAGTCACCGAAGAAGTACGATCGATCCAACGAAGTCCCGTCACGTTTCATACTGCCGAGGCAACACGTTGCAGCCTGCAATACCTCGACGGTGTTATTTCCGTACGTGCATAAGAGCTGTGTTTGATTGAGGTAGGATGAACCATTCTCTTCCATGAGGTCGTTGCACAACTACGGTGGAAGCACCCAAAACCGTCAATATTACCAATTAGCATAGTTGGAGGCACCTTTTCCTAAAAATAATATTTTTTGCAGTATTAGCGAGTGAAAATGATGAATATCCCAAAAAAAATAGATTTTTTGGATATGGTATGTAATCTCTATGATTTTTCAAAGTGATGACTCCCAAGACCATTAAAACTGTCACATAGGTGGACCCTAAACCAAAATTTACAAAAAGTCAATAGTTAGGAAATGAGAGTTAGGTATGTGTCCTTCAAATGCGTCATGTTATGTCAAGGATATATTGAATGGGAAGTCTAGGGACAAATTTAGTGACAGTTTAATCCCTCATTAGATCCCTCATTAGAGGAGATTTGGGCTTCTAAGAGTCCGCGAGTTCCTGGACTATGGGAACTTTGCTGGACTACTGAAATGCTGCCGCATGGCTAGTCCAATGTGGCTGAGCGACTACCACGTCATTTTTTCTTTTTTCTTTTTTCTAGCTTCCATTTCCAAGAAATTACACTTTACAAGTCATAGTTACTTGAACATGATTAAAGTGTCTATGAGAGACTTGTTTGTATGTTTATTTTTCAAAAAATCTGATTTCCAGTTATGTCTAAAAGAAAAATGGGACTTAGATGTGAGAATCTAACACCTCATGCTTTACTGACATAAAATCCATGAAGGATATGACCTGATGGGTACCTTCATAACAATAAATCGTTGCTATTTACATTTTTAGGCAAAATTAGGCCTGAAACCTACCTCTGGTACAACAAGTTAATTACACCTGAGTAGTCTCTAATGACTACTAATGTAAGGTAATTAACTGTGATTTATCAATTAACAAGCTCCATTGCGATTAGTTGGTTAAACCTCCCAAGAATACATACTCACTTGATTTCAGCCTTTGATGACTGATCTGACAAGTTCAGGCATGTACCAACAAGGCAAACGGAAACCAAACGAGTATCAATGACTAGTTCCATTCGTTGCAAAGTATGACGAACGGAGCAACAGCAACCTGAGAATAAAAAATTCTCCATTAAACCAAAAAGCTGCTTGTATTTGTTAAGAAACGTACTAGTGTGAACGCTCCCCATAATGCATGTTAGATTAGTCAACAAAGTGTTTGATACTATTTCCTAGCCAATACGGAGAGAGTACTATTGATCGTCTCTCTCCTTTTGTATATACTTCCATTCTTCAATGTTAGTGGTATTCTTTTCTCTTGCATATTTTGGTGTTTTATATTTTGAGCTTTCGTTTCGTTTATTATACTCAACACGTTATCAGCACGCTCTTAAATTCTTGTTAGCACGCTTTTGTTTACAATTTTAACTTCCGCTTTCAGTTTTTGTTTTTGAGGGGACCTTGCAGCCCCCATCCTTTTTTTTTTCCTCTTCCCTGCTGTGCGTTCTTGCTGCTCTCTATAGCTATCCTCTGTCACTCTACAGCTACCACAGTCCACTTCCCTGTACTCAGTCGGAGCTTCACTTAGCTGTTCCCAGCCTGAGCCTCTGAACTCACTCACAGACACTATCCATCCTTCTGGCCTTCCCGGCCTCTCTTTCCCAGCCGCTCAGCCTCAACCTGCCGTAGCCAAGTGCCGAACTACTCCTAGCTTTGACTTCCAACTCCTGTGCAACTCTTCACCGCTCAGTACCCTCCATTTCCTTCCCTTTTTTGGTTTGAAGTTCTTTTAATTTTATTCTTCCTCTTTGTGGCTCTTCCATCCCAACGCCGCTTGCACCACCGCTTCACCTTCCATACTCTCTTGCTTCGCTTCAAACCCCAACCATTTTAATTTTGCTTTTAGTTTTTAGTTTTTAAATTTTAAATTAAATTTTTATTTTATTTTTTAAAAGTACAATTAAAATTTTATATTTTCTTTATCCTTATCTACATCTTTTTCTTTACCATTACATTTTCTTTTTCTTTATTATCATCTTATCTTTATCTTTATCTTTATCTTTATCTTTATCTTTATCTTTATCTTTAAATATACTTTTACTTTTACTTTTACATATACTTTTATTTTTACTTTTATTTTCACTTTCACTTTTACTTTTACTTTTACTTTTACTTTTTAAACTTTTACTTTTACTTTTACTTTATTTTAAACTTAAACTTAAACTTTTATTTTATTTCATCTTTATCTTTATCTTTCTATTTAAACCCTAATTTCCTTTTCAAACTCTAATATCTCCCCGAAGCCATTTTCATTTTACAACATGACTACTTCAACTTCTTCTGTTGCTACATCTACAACTATTCCGGTGGCTGCTACTATTATTGAGCCACCGAGGTTTCAGCCTCTTCTTTTTACACCACTGGCAGCTGACGGCATTAATTATTTATTATGGGCGAGGACAGTCAAAGCACATATATTTGCCGATGGATTATCAGACGCTATTGCTTTTGACACTATTCCCACTGTAAGTGCCACTGCTCCTGCTACCACAGATCCTACTGTTCCTCCTCCTGCTGTTTCT
Organism: Pseudisothecium myosuroides; assembly: GCA_951799445.1. Taxonomy (NCBI): domain Eukaryota; kingdom Viridiplantae; phylum Streptophyta; class Bryopsida; order Hypnales; family Lembophyllaceae; genus Pseudisothecium; species Pseudisothecium myosuroides. The sequence continues at coordinate 5,428,665 of OX637289.1, read as the reverse complement.
GCTTCCATTTTGTGGAAAGCTTTACTTTTGCGACGTCGCCATGTTGTTCCTTCCTTACAACATCAATACTTAGAGATAGAAAACCAGATGAGCTTTGGCAAAAGCTCAAAGCTCGTTTTGACCATCAGAAAACGATGTTCCTTCCTACTGCTCTCCATGACTAGACGCATTTACGAGTATTGGATTTTTCAACACTTGTTGCTTTTAATAATGAGCTTTACCGCATCATATCGCAATTACGATTATGTGGTCAAGCCATTACCGAACAGGAAATGATTGAGAAAACCCTCTCAACATTTCCACCAGTTTCTGCTGTACTTGCCCAGCAGTATCGAAACATGAAATTTGATAATCACTCAGATCTCATGTCTATGATACTTCTTGCTGAAAAGCAAAACGAGATACTTCTATGCAATGCAGAGGCCCGCCCTATTGGGACTATAGTTCCTGAGTCTCATGCTGTCAAGGTTTCTAATTTCAAACCTAAGACACAAAAATTTAAGAAACATCGTTATAAACAGTCCGGTAGTCGTAGTCATGCGCACAAGAAGAATACCAATTCTTCTTCTCACAACCATGGTAAGCGTCAGTCAGAGACGCGTACTTGCCACAAATGTGGTAGAGTTGGCCATTTGGCAAATGTTTGCCGTACATCAGACTATTTTGTCAAGATGTTCCAAGAAAACAAGAAACTTCGAGCTCAGGGTCGTGAAACTCATACCATGGATGCGTCTATGGACCCGTTTGGAGCTGAAGATATTGAAACACATGTTGCTGAGGATACCTCCACTGGTGAGTCTTGTGATGCGCTCCTTGACTCTGCAACTACACACAATATTTTGCAGAATAAACAATTTTTTAATATTGATAATCTTTCAACTTGGCAAACCAGAAATTTAATAACTATGGCTGGATCAAATGTGTTTCGTTTCCAGGAGGGACCTGCAAAGGTGATTTTGCCTGAGGGCACCACCATAACATGCATGCGTGCTATATTTTCTCCCTCTGCGCCTCGAAGCCTGATCAGCTATCGAGATATCCGCACCAATGGTTTTCATCTCTCGACCAAAACTCTAGATAGGCGAAAGGCTCTGGTTTTTGTACAAAACAATAAAGTAGTGGAAACAGCCTTTGCTGCGGCAAGTGGCTTGTATCGGATTCCAATCCGACCACCAATTGTATCTAGTTTTGCTTTATCTTCTAAAGATAATAAAATTTCACTGTGGTATGGAAGACTGGGTCATCCAGGTTCCACTTTATTTCGGAAAATTCTTCCATGTGTTCTTGGTCATAATTTGCAGCCAGCTAATGTAAATTCAATGACATTATGCCAAGCATGTGTGCAAGGCAAACTGATTGCCAGACCATCTATATGGAAGCTGCCCAGTGAATTACCACCTATGCTTTCAAGACTGCATGGTGATATTTGCGGTCCTATAACACCTATGTCTGGACCATTTCGGTACTTTTTAGTTTTGGTTGATGCATCAGGCAGACAATCTCATGTCTCCTTACTATCAACCAGAAATTTGGCTTTTGCCAATTTACTTTCCATGCTTATCCACTTCAAGGCTCATTTTCCTGATTACCCAATTAAAACGCTTCGGATGGATAATGCCCAAGAATTCCGATCCAAATCTTTTGAAGATTATTGTACTGCCACTGGGATTGATTTGACATATTCAGTTCCGTATGAACATGCTCAAAATGGATTGGCAGAGTCTTTCATCAAGCGAATCCAACTTATTACAAGGCCTTTGCTTTTACATGCAAATTTGCCCGCATACATGTGGGGTCATGCAGTTTTACATGCTGCAATTTTAATTCGACTTCGTCCTTCACCTGTGGAGATTGTTTCTTCTCAAGAACTTCTTTCAGGGCGAGCTCCTAATGTATCTCATTTGCGAATATTTGGATGCCGTATTTGGATGCCGTATTTGGGTTCCAATTGCAGAACCTCAACGTCATACTATTAGCGCTCATCGCCAAGAAGGCATCTATACTGGATTCGACTCTCCTAGCATTATTCGTTATATTAACCCTTCTACTGGTACACTACTTCGCGCGTGTTTTGTCAACTGTCGTTTTGAAGAAGACATATTTCCAGCTTTGAAAGGAGCAACTTCTCTTCAACAAACTCCTACTAGTCTTACTTTTCAAGCACTTCAAACATTTACTTCCAATCCTGATCCACGAACATCTTTGACCGAAAGCGAAGTTGCGAAGATTTTGCATTTGCAAAAGATTGCAGATCAGACACCTGATGGATTCAATGACGCACCAAGAATCACTAAAACTTCATTGAATGAAGTTCGAAATCTTCCTGCACGAGTTTTTGTACCAGAAACAACAACCATTCCTACTCCTCAATCTATGGCCAAACGGACTCGTGGATCCGATAAGCAACCACGCAAACGCAAAGCAATCTTTGATGCTGCTAATCCTTCTCTACCTACAGCAACCATTGCTGATTTTACTCATCCATCTACTTCTAAAGAAGAAATGTCTAAGGTGAATACAGAATTATCTGTAATGTACTGCAGTACTGGTCATGTATGGGACCGAGCAAATATTGATATAGATGAACCATTCATTTCTATGGTTGTAAAAAATCTTTCTTGCGAGAAAGATGATCCCGAACCGCTTAGTGTTGAAGATGCGATGAATCGCTCTGATTGGCTCAAGTGGAAAGTTGCTATTGAGGAGGAGTATGATTCTTTGCGCAAGAGACAAGTCTTTGGACCTATCATGAATAATCTCAATTCACGACCTCTTGGATACAAACTCGTTTTTGTACGCAAACGAAATGACAAAGGTCAGATTATTCGCTACAAGGTTCGTCTTGTTGCCCAAGGATTTACACAGAAGTTTGGCATTGATTATGATATCACATATTCGCTAGTTATGGATACTATTACTTTTCGATATCTTCTTGGAATGGCGGTACACACCATCCTTGAGATGACGCTTATGGATGTTGTTACTGCTTATCTATATGGCTCACTTCATACTAATATATATATGAGAGTCCCGCCTGGTCTTGAATCTATAAATCCAAGTGCAACTATTTCAGGCAAATATCGTGGCGTTAAATTACAACGTGCACTATATGGTCTCAAACAATCTGGACGCATGTGGTATCAACGCCTACGACAATTTCTTATTGAGAATCATTTTATTAATGATGCATTGCTTCCATGTCTCTTTTACAGACGAGACAAAGATGATTTTGTCATCATTGCTGTTTATGTTGATGACTTGAACCTTATAGGTACCAAATCTGCATGTATTGCAGCTACTCAGCTTCTTGTTTGTGAGTTTGAAATGAAAGAACTTGGAAAAACTACTTTTTGTATTGGTTTACAAGTTCACCATTTGAAAGATGGTAGCATTTTTCTTTCTCAAACGACATACATCAATCGAATCCTAAAAAGATTCAACATGCTCGATGCATATCCTCTATCATCACCTATGGTAGGTCGGAGTTCTAAGGGTAAAGACCTTTACCGTCCTTGCGAGGAGGAGGAGGAAACATTGGGTGAAAACTACCCATACCTCGCTGCGGTCGGAGCACTTTTATACTTAGCTACGTCTACAAGGCCTGATATTGCATTTGCAGTTAGTGTTCTTGCAAGGCATAGCGCTCGTCCTACACTTCGACATTAAAATGGCATCAAACATATTTTCCGTTATTTGAAAAGAACTGAAGATTTGAGACTACACTATACTTGATCTCTAGATCCAACATTGGTTGGATATGCTGATGCTGGATATAGATCAGATCCTGCAACATCCAAATCTCAAACAGGTTATGTTTTCTTACGACATGGAGCTGCAATATCTTGAAAATCAGTAAAACAAGCTATCACTGCAACATCATCTAATCATGCAGAAATTATTGCTTTACATGAAGCATCTCGAGAGTGCATCTGGTTAAGATCGATTGACAAGTTCATTCGAACCAACTGTGGATTATTTTATGATAAATCTCCAACTATTTTATACGAAGACAATAGTGCTTGTGTTACTCAAATGCAAGCAGGTTTTATTAAAGGTGATCGCACAAAACATATTGATCCAAAATATTTCACCTATACGAATGATTTGATTACAGACAAGGTACTTGACATTAAGAAAATTGCATCAGCAGATAATCTTGCTGATCTTTTTACCAAGGCTCTTCCATCATCTACTCATCGTCGACTTGTCCATGGTATTGGAATGCGGCGACTTAGTATTTTAGAACAAGAAATTCAATAAATTTTCATTATGAAATTTATTGATCCTTTTGATATCTTTCCATAGATTTTTCCCACTGGGTTTTACTATAAGAATGAATTTATAAAGGAGTTGTACTCTTTTTCCTTCATCTGTGGTTTTATCCTTGAATATAACCAAGGTTTTCCCAGATAAGGTTTTAATGAGGCAACAACCGTAAACTTTTAAGATTACGGGAATTTTCGGATAGAAAAAGGTGGGGTCGTGGTGAAAACCACGGTTTAGGGTTCAATGCTGGAGCTTATTAACCATTTTGGGGTGTTCTGCATCTTGTCACATCACAGTTCAGGGGTGGGATAACGGGTCGACTGTTATTCCTGCCTCACTAGCATGCCAAGCCGCGAGTTTCCCGAACCAGTCAACGAGGCCGACGAGAATTGAACCGCGGACCGGTCGGTTGACCACCGACGTATGAAACCAGCCGACCAAGTCCACGACTTGGCGACTCAGTTCGGCATTCAAATGATTTTATTGCCTTCATCGACCAGCCAGTATGATTTTATTATTTTATCCATATTATGTCGAGCGAGGAGGAGTGTTAAGAAACGTACTAGTGTGAACGCTCCCCATAATGCATGTTAGATTAGTCAACAAAGTGTTTGATACTATTTCCTAGCCAATACAGAGAGAGTACTATTGATCGTCTCTCTCCTTTTGTATATACTTCCATTCTTTAATGTTAGTGGTATTCTTTTCTCTTGCATACTTTGGTGTTTTATATTTTGACCTTTCGTTTCGTTTATTATACTCAACAGTATTCTGCCCTCTTTGGGGATGACCAGTTGCTTCGACACTACTGCGAGACTGGAGTCTTTGTGCTGAGTCAAGGGAGCGTGTTTGGTTTGGTGCTGTAGCATCTTATCTGCTGCTTTTGCTAGAATGGCTTCGTCGCAGCGAACTAATAGCAATCAGGTTGGATAAAACAAACACTGAAGAGTTTTTTTGAAAGGGATTTGACCATGTATGTTTAATTTGTTTTTACTGTTCTTTGTGAAGGCGATAACAAGCATAGAAAGCTGTAGACACCTGCTGTTCCTCACTAACAATACATTCGTGTTTTGTGCATTGGGATGGGCACAGGTGAGGCTCTCTATCTCTTGGAGCAGTGATACAAATGAAGACAACTTGGCTACCCTTACTTCCCTTGTTCTCTCTTTTTATACTATGGAATTAGATTATGGAAAAACTCTATGAGATACACTAGTTTTTGACTCTATATCTATGCATACATCCATATCTTTCAAGTTGCATGGAAAAAGCACTGAAAATAATATAGGATGACTGGGAAGAATAGGATGTTGAAATATATTGTGATATATGTTAAGACGGTTTTCTTTCGCTATGAACTATGACAAGAGGATACAGACACTATAGGATAAGAGTCTAAAAGCTTAGAAATGATCAGAATGATGCCCTAGATGGGATGTACCAGAAAGGGATTTTTTATTTTTTTAATTAATTTTTTATTTTTAATAATAATTTTTTTCTGACAGCTTGGTTGGTTCCCAGCATTGGGAACAGCCCTGAAACGGTCTTCCAGACGGCCAGATCTCCTCCAATGAAAGGCCCAAGGCATTTTTTGTGCCAAATACTATCAAAACTGCCATTTCTATAGCAAGGAGTAAAAAAAAATGAAAAATGTTTCTTTTGCACATCTAACCGTAGGATCTTATCCCTAACTAGTATGAGAATGTGTGGAAAAAATTTCAGAATTTTTGACTGCTCAAATTGCAAGATATCTGCGTTTAAAGTGGGAAAAAAAAGTATTTCAATACATTGCAGGACTAGATTTTTTGACTTTAAACATTTTTTACTTAAAATTTTTGCACTACAAAGTTTTGTGCTTTAAATATTTATAGTGGAGAATTGAGTTGAGAGTCTAGGGGAAAAAAAATATTTAAAAAAACTTAATTATCATTCCTAAAAGAATTATTAAGTAGAAGTAGGTATGAGCTAGAAGGAAAATCTAAAACATTAATATTTTAGATGGAATTAAAATACACTAATCCCAATGGTGAGATTGTTCTAGCAAGTAAACTAAACCATGAGAATTTTTATTTTTTCTTAAATTGCAAAAATAGCATTTAGAAATGATTCCTACAAGTTATTTTTTTCAAGAAGATGCTCTAACTGCCCGAACAAACAAGAATGTCCATAACTTTCTCATAACAAATCCAAATGAAATGAATCAAAGCTTTCCAGATAGAAAAAAATATAATCTACAAGAAAAAAAATATTTAAAAAAAAAATCAAATTTTTGCCAAATTTTTCTTGCTGCCCGGACTGCCCAGTTACAAAAAAAAGTAACATATTTGGCCATAACTTTTGACTCCTATTTCCAAATGTCTTGAAATTTAGTGCATATGAAAGATATTCCTCGCGCCCACCTTCTATTAAAATTTCAGCTTAAAATATGGAAATCTCTAGTCACACGGACCTGCCCAAAATTTCTATACGGCCAAAAAACGCATGCCGGTCCTTTAGGGGTTAAGGTACAAGAATGGGAATAGAGACGCTAATGGGTGTTTTTACCTTATTTAACTTAAATGTATTGGATTGTAATTTGACAGATTAGAGGATTTTTCACATGTAATGAAATGGAAAATTAGAGGATTTTTCACGGGTGATATAAAAAAATTCTCCATTCATAGTACTATACTATGGATGAAGTTTCATTTATTATTTATGTGAATTTTGAGTTTTTTCCTACAACAATCTAGAATTATTCCCTACAATAATCTATAAATTTTTGCCATCTAAAAATTTGCATATCTATTTTGTGTTGAGCTAGAAATTAATTGCAAACACTTACATGGCAATAGATGAAGTGTTTTCACACTTACGACATATCAAAGTTTACTTTGTATATGGTCAATGAAGCCTTAAATGTATTGCTTGGTTCATAGAGCTTCTACCTTATTTTGGTCAATTCATTTTTGAGAAGGAAAAGAAACATTGTTGGTTGCCAAAGCAAAAAAGCATATACTGTAGCTTCCCATTGTTATATGTAAAGGGGATCCTTCTCATCTATATTGACCTCTTTTGGGTGCATAGTGACAAAAGGCACAATTTGTCAATTAATTAATTTGTTGAAACAAATTAATTAATTAATTAATTATGCTTGTCGAATATATTTTGAACTCCCCTCCTACTTATATTTTCTACAAAGTTGTTGGCACTGCAATTGATATGGGATATTGGCAACATATCCCACATCTTGTATATTCAAATGTACATCATACCATATGAATGTACCATATATTGTATATCCATATGTATTCATATACCATTTTTTTTTTCATTTTTTCAGCCAACGTTCCCTACTGTCCGGGAACTCACAACCCTCTCGAGGGCTCAGTTTTCTTCTAAGAAGACATTTGAGGCCAAAAGAAGACTGCGAGTTTCCAGCTTGTTCCTAGGTTGGAAACTCTGCCACATGCGCAGTCTAATGTGGTCGAGAGAGTACCACGTCAAATTTATTGAAAAAAATTATCTAATTAATTAATTTTTTTCACTTTTGAAAAAACCCTGATAGCATTATTGCTGGTGCAGAATAGGGAAACAAGCCTGAAACGACCCTCTCTTGTCCTCAAATCTCTCCTAATGTTCTCAACAAACTCTCCATTCCGTACAAGCTGAAATGCTTTAGCTATCTGTAGCAAAGCAGTAGCGCTCCTCCCAGCATGGAGGAGTCCCTAGCCGTGATGGATGGGCTGTTTGACATGCCTACCCTACTTTTGGATTGGAGTCATTTTGACAACACTACTTGTACCAATTTCCTAACATACCTTGAAGTGTATTTGAAGAAGTTATTGTTTCTTGGAGTGCGAGAGTTTGAGACTAAAGTATACAACCTATTTCCGACAATTTTAAGCGTTTTAGCATATGTCTGATTGAAAGATGGTGGGGGGATAATTTTCTCTGGTCAAGGAATAGAAATAATAAAAATTGAAAAAATATATATTTTTTCAAAATTCAACTGTACCATTTTTGTACTAGACTAGTGTAGGAATGTGGAATAAATTTGAAAAACTTTGTGTGAACTTCAACTCTTCAATCTATTTTAGGAAAGACCTTATCATTGACAAACTTCATCTTCTTTTGCAAACTTTAGAGTTTATTTCTCTTAATATGTTGTTTGACAAATATCACAAGTATACTTATTGCTTCTACTTAGTGTGTTCTTGTTTTTGTTAGCTCATTATAGGTAATTAACCCCTAAATGCCCAAGTCACCAAATTTTGGTGTTGACGATACTTTGAAGTTATATAAAACCTAACCAAGTTGCTAGTTTTAATAGTTTATATTTTTGTAAAATTCTTTTTGAAGTCTAGTTTTAGCATCAAAAATCTGATTATGAAAATGATTGATTATGATTTTTCTATTCAAGATTTTGTACAAGGATACCCATTGTAATCTTGACTTTCCATAGTGTTGAGGGCTCTTAGAAATGAGCCTCAAATATACTAGATCTTGGAGAAAAAATCACATTAAAAATTCATTTAAAAAAATTGTAGAGTAGATTTTGAGAAGCCATAAATTGATTGGGGTTATGCATGTTAGGCCCTTTAACCTCATATTTTTTTGGTGACAAACTTTCTAGATTTGACTTGTGAAAAAAGGATTTGAAAAATTTCTTAGTTTTAACACCCTTATGATCAAACATTACAATCTTTCAATTCATGAGTGATATTGTTGTGTTTTCTTTTCCTATGTTACCTCTAACATGGTCTAGTTTGAATTTGTATGGTTACAATTTAAAAAAATTGATACAACTTATCAAAATGTTTTTTTTTTGTTCAATTTAGAGTAAATTTTAAGAAGTTCAAAAAAGGGCTTGGGCATCTAGGGGTTAAGACTTAAGATAAAGGTTCATTTGTTTAATTTGCATGTAAGTTACATAAAGAATAAGTTAGACAACTCCATTACATATTGGCAATCAAGGATTCGGCTTTGAATGTTCCAGTTAACCCCTAAAGGACCAAGGCCTTTTTTTTTGGCCAAAAAACACTCAAAACTGCCATTTCTATAGCAAGGAGTAAAAAAATTTGAAAAATATTTTTTTGCACATTTAATTGTAGGAACTTACACCTAACTAGTATGAGAGTGTGTGGAAAAAATTTCAAAATTTTTGACCGCTCAGATTGCAAGATATCTGCATTTAAAGTGGAAAAAACAAGTATTTCAGCACATTGCGGGACTAGAGTTTTTGACTTTAAACATTTTTAACTTAAAATTTTTGCACTACACGATTTTGAGCTTTAAGCCTTTAAAGTGAAGAATTGAGTTAAGAGTCTAGGGGAAAAAAATAATTAAAAAAAACTTAATTATCATTCCTAAGAAATTTATTAAGTAGAAGTAGGTACGAGATAGAAAGAAAATCTAAAATATTAATATATTTTAGATGGAATTAAAATACACTAATTCCAATGGTGAGATTGTCCTAGCAAGTAAATTAAACCATGAGAATTTTTTTTTTTGAAAAATTGCAAAATTAGCATTTAGAAATGAATCCTACAAGTTATTTTTTTTCAAGAAGATGCTCTAACTGCCCAAAAAACAAGAATGTCCATAACTTTCTCATAACAAGTCCAAATGAAATGAATCAAAGCTTTCCAGATAGACAAAAATATAATCCATGAGAAAAAAATATTAAAAGAAAAAAAATCAAATTTTTGCCAAATTTTTTTTGCTGCCCGGACTGCCCAGTTACGAAAAAAAGTAACATATTTGGCCATAACTTTTGACTCCTATTTCCAAATGTCCTAAAATTTAGTGCATTTGAAAGATATTCCTTGCGCTCACCTTCTATTAAAATATGGAAATCTCTAGTCACACGTACCTGCCCAAAATTTCTATACAACCAAAAAACGCATGCCGGTCATTTAGGGATTAATTTAGAAGCTATTTGATGTTTACAGTTCTTCAGCAATTTGCTGTTATGTCCATGCCTCAGCCACATCCTATTTGTAGTATGTTTTAATTTAGGCATTACAAAAGTTTTAGCCCTTGAAGGGGTCGCAAGTTTTTGATTTCCGGTACCCATATATTGTGAAATTACAGAAAGAATATAATAAAAAAAATTGTAAAAAAAACTTAAATTAAAAAATCTGATGTAGTGCTGACGTGGCACCAATAATGCCACACCAGTGCTCAAATTTTTAAAAATAAAAAATAATTTTTTATTTTTATTTTTTCCATAATTGCATTGCGGGAGTGCAAAACTTGCGGCTCCGTTGAGGGCTGGAATTTTTTCTAATGTCTATCACCCTCATCCTCTCTTCTCCACTTTGAATTTAACCCCTGAACGCCGGGGGAGCCATTTCATGGCGTTTGGATGACTGTGTGGTGCTATGGAGGGAGATTAGAAACAGTTTTTCATCCATTTCTTTTTCCTCGACCTTTCACAAAGGATTATGAAGAGTACCCAAGTGAATTTGTAGTTTTTTTAGTGTTTGTTAATTTGTGAATGAGAAGTTGGTAAAAAAAACGGATCACAAAAAATGCTATTTTTAGTGTATTTTAGGAAGTTGTTGCTACTTGCTCTAGATCTGAAATTTCTCAACAAAGATGATATTTTTTGAGTTTGAACCCAACTAATGATATGAAGTCCATCTATTCTAGTTTCTACTCCAATTGGAATTTTGGAAAAATTTGTAATATTGAATATTTTATTGCAATTTGAACTTTGGATGGATTTTCAATGTATCCTACATTCTAATTACAGAATGGCACGGAATTCAAGTTTACACCATGATGTTTGTTACTATAATGTACACCCATAGTGAACTTTTCAGATTTTTTGAAATAATTTTCTATTTGATATGATTTTTCTTCATTCTATCTTCAAAAATTCTCAAAAAAATCAGATTTTCACAAAAAAATCTAAAATTTTGGTGAAGTGAAGAAGACATGTTATTTCATCTCTGAAAAATAAATCAAAATTTTTTCATGCATATCTTGTCATAAAATGGCAGCAAACTAAGTGAGGGGCGGTGAGGCTTAAAATCAGTGGTTATAGGCCCGTCCTTTAAGGGTTAAGTAGATGGGATGTTTGTAGATATTTATCATCTTGGTTCAATATTTCTACATTTAATTCCTTGTTGCCATATTGGGCTAGCAAAACTTTGCATAGATTTTGTTTTTATGGCCAGGATGTTTTTGCTTTTTTGGTTGAAACTCAAATCGATGGAACTTTCTCTGGTTGGATGATATTGTTGTGTAGCGTGTTTACTCAGTACTGCAGCAAAAGATGTGATGTATAGCAAAGATGTGATGTATGGCAAGGCTCAGCTGGAGGATCATGAATGTTGATGGAATTACCATCTTATACTAAGGTAGGAGGTCCATAAACCGCTCATCTAAGAGCTGAAGCTGACTTTTGAGGAGGTAGAACTTCTTGAAATGTTTTTCAGTAAATTTTCCTTGAAAGGCAAGAGAAATTGGCATCTAACCTAAGTTGTTTCATATTTTTTTGAAGCTTTGTGGAATTAGTTATGAATTTCTGAAGTTGCAGAAAAGTGCATTTTTGTGGGCTCTAAAACCAACTACCTCCTCAAATGCACACCACTTGTACATTGGAAAGTGCAAAATGTACCTCTAGAGCTTGATTGGTTTTAGAACCCGCTCCATTTTAGGACCTCCTACCTTACCTACAAACAATAGTCCTAGGTTTTTCTAGTCATCTCAAATCTCTCTTTGTGAAGTCGACCAATTATTCTACGTGAAGGTTAGATTCAGACATAAATTAATTATTTTTTGAAACGTCTGAATGTTTGGAATATTACAATTGAAATGTACAAAGTGTTGTAAAAAAATTTCATCCATATTGTCTAAATTTTTAAATATTTTTGAAACTTACATCATGTCTTAAGCTCCACATGACAGGTTTTTCTAAAACAAAAAAATACTAAAAGTTGCCGAACACAAAAAAATTGGGACCCCAAAATGCCGACTCCCTACTAGTACTAATTCCAACTATCGAAATCCTTTGCACGCGAAATAGAAAGTATTCCGACACTCGGGTGCCAAATCAGACCTTCACATACGGTATACAAATATGAAATGTACCCATTACATTTTATATTCGTGTTGTTCATCTCCGAAACTGTAGCATTTCTTCTCTTAACTGGAGTACTGGACTAGTTACGTAGAAATATTTCCTTGAGAGGATGATTCCAAGCGTGATATACAATACAATGGCATCTGCAAAATTATGGAAAAGCTGATGTTACTGCATTAGAGGAGATTTGGGCTTCTAAAAGCCCGCGAGTTCCCGGACTGTGGGAACTCTGCAGGACTGCTGTGACGCTGCCGCATAGCCAGTCTGACGTGTCCAAGCGACTGCCACGTCATTTTTTAAATTTTTTTTTGAAAAATAAAATAAATTTTTTTAGTATTCTTTTAACATTTTAAGAACTTTTTTTTTAATTTTTTAAATATTCTTTTTTTTTTGAAAGCGGGGGCTAGTTCCTAGCATTGGGAACAGCCTTGAAACGGTCTTCTAAATGCTCAGATCTCCTCTAATGATACTCTACAATTGCGCCTGTAGGCTTTATATTGAGGCCAGACTCTTGCACGCACACATGGGTGGTATTAGGGGTACACACCTTCTTTGCTCCTCGTCCTGATTCTCTGCAAAATGGGGACATGGCGGATTAGGGTTGGTTTGCCGTTTGGAGAAAGTATGGTTTTGGTGAAGCCTTCGTGACGTCCATTACTCTCCTATGGAAGTGAATAACGGGTGTGGTGGAGTCTTTGTGAGCGAATTTTTTCATCTGGCGCTCCGTAGTTTTACCCCTGTGCTCCCAATTTCACGGTTGTCTTTGCTGGAGTTTGCGATGGAAGAGCTACGTACATGGCTTGTGGTGGTAACGGCTAAGAATGCGGTGGTAAGCCGATTCGTCAATTTTTTATTCTTGATGGTGGACACACCAAAAGTGGGGTTACACCTTCTTCATCCATTGTTGCTCCCCATTGGCTCTTGTTTTGCCTCACCTATTTCTCATTCTCTAGATAAGTTTTTCTAGTGAAGAAGGTGTGACTACCTCTATTGTTGACACTTCTATGCTTTGCTTTGTTGCTATTTTATAATATTTTATATAAATCTATATAATGTAGTTTATTAGTTTTATACTATCTTGTATTTATGTCATTGTCATTCAAATTTCATCCATATCCATCTTATATCCACCCAAATGTTCACACTAATTAGACTATACTCATCTAGCAACAATTGAAGTTAGTGTGAGGGAATTTTGTAGTTTTCACACTAATCAATATAGCTTGTGTAGTTTATAGAATATATTTACATCTAGGTTGAAATGTTTCATTGATTCCATTTGAATGGCAAGGATTTGAAAGTAGGAAGAATTTTATTTTTCAAACTTCTATTGAAATTATAGATACCTATGATAATCAAAAGAGAAAAATACTTAACTTAACTTCTACAATGGAAAAGTTATGTTAAGATTATTCAAAGTCTTTTGACCTAATATGGCAAGGTGATTTACCCCTATCTGGGATTTAGGAAAAATAATTGGATGCGTGGATGAAAAGTTATGGTTTTTGAAGATATTTAGACAATTTAATTTGTGGATTTCAAGAATCACTTTCAGCCAACTTTTTCTAAATCTATCGTGAACTTTTGAAATTTGACGTATATGTAACTAATAAAGCATGGCATAAAAGTGTCAAAAAAACAATTTTTAGTTCTCAAATCACATTTTAAAAGGAGTCAAAATTTGTTAGCTACGTTGAGGTAGTTTTGAAAAAAAAACATTTACTTCTAGCTTCTAAAGCTCTATCATCTTGTAATCTATGAAGTCAAAGTTTTTGAAATTTATCTCACATACTTTAAATGTTTATCTCTAACTTTTCACTATTTGGGTTCCAAATTAAAAATTCCTTATTGCACAAGAAATCATCAAAAATTGACTAGTGAATTGCCAATGCATTTGATCTCCTTGCATTGCAAATTGATTCAGAGTAAGCTAGACTCTATATTAATTTTTGATCTCAAATTTTTCATGAGTGAAACTATCATATATTTGATGAATTGTAAAAATCCTCATTTTTGTGTAGAGTTAAAATTTACTCCAAGAGGGTTCAAAATCTGTTGACCTTGAGTTGTAAGAATAAAGGAAATTATTTTTTCTTGCTTCAAATGCAATAATCTTTTCAATCCATGTGGTCAAATGGACTGAAATTATTTCCGCACATTCCTTACTTGTTTAACCTCTAAATGCCCAAACACCAGTTTTTGGCAACATAGTGATTTTGGGCAGTTCACTATGAATGGAATTTTATTTTATTTTTTTGAAAATTTCACACAACATGCTCCCAAGGAGTAGCTTTAAGGCCCAACAATTTTCATAACTTCTGACTACATGGTTAAAAATTTATTGCATGGTATGTAATTTTCATTACTTGGTAGGTAGCCCAAGCAGCTCAAAAAACTTCTTTGAAAATCACTTTTTAAAATATAGAAATTTGAAATTGTTTCTTTAGACTTATATATACGTGGAAAGCTTTGAATCATTCCATTTTAATTAATGAGGTGAAAGTTATGAGGAGTTTTAGTTTGTGGGTAGTTATAGTTTTCAAAGACATCTACCAAGTACCAACCCTAGAGTGCAAGACTAATGATCATTCCTCTTGGTCTACCAGATATCTTGACCCACCTACTCCTTTATGTCATGAGTTGATATTGCATTCTGTCTCTTAGGAAACCATGGATTTTGTCGTTCTTTGTCATTTCTACCCGCCAACAGTACCCCAACTTCCACAATACCATAAATTAAAACAAAGAAAACTCCAACCAAACTTCATTTTCACAACTCCCACCTATACAAGACCACCAAGGACCAAGGAGCTCAATTTTTTATAGCAGTATATAGTAGATGGCATGAAGCTAGGATTCGTAGCTAAGCAACAACGCTAAACCTCGATCAGCTTTGATGACAAAACCAAAACTCTACTAGATCTGATCAAGTGTCCAATCTTCTAAATATTAACAAAGCAGTCATGAAATCTGTTGCATGATCCTTAGGGCACAAACTCTTGTGAGCCTCTGATTGCGATGAAGTACAAGCTTTGTCAAAATCCAAAAGAAACCACTTCTCCTAATAGTATCCTATGTTAGGCCACAGTATGTCGCGATGCATGATAGATCGCTCGTGAAGACAGACCAATGCTTCGGCTAGACACACTAAAGCCTTCACCAACTCAAACTTCAATTTAGCTCTTTGCGATGATTTATATCAAGGCTCAAAGACTATTGAGTGTAGTAGGCTCTCTGACTCCAGCCATTCAATATTAGGACATGCTCTAATGCGCTTATACACTTCTAGCACACGGTCACACACATGCTTGGCGCGCTTGATAAGACTTCTTCACTAAAGCGTTGAACAGCTTCACCTGCTTCTCATGTTTCTTTGGAAGTTGCTTGAATTCTTCTTCCACACAATAATCCTCATACAAAGCCCCTAAACGAGGTAATAGTCTAGCCGCATTGAGACAAGCCAGGATGATCTACACACGACCCTTCAAAGTGGACAATTCAAAAGAACACAAATTTTTTATTGTCTTATGTCCGCCCTTTATATATAAAGCAGTGAAAGTCATTGTTATTCTTCTTGCATGATAAGCAAGAACTTGACAAAATTTGATGCTCTAAATTCTAAAAGCTGTCTAAACCATCCATCCATTCCATCCAGTTTGCCTGTCCGTCCTAGACGTTCAACGACCCTGAATCACCCGATATGACAACCCTAAAATTTCAAGATATGAGACCACTATAAAAATCCGAGTTTTAGGTAACGAGCCCCAATTTTTTTAAACGGATTTTAGGTGATGTCAATGTTGACAACCCAATGTTTTTATATCAACATTGATGTTACATTGGACATTCTTGTCGAGAATTGTAGAATGCACCAGCAACTTGTGCGCAACCAATCCAAAAAATTGCCCAAGAAAGTCTGCCGATGACAAATATTTCCTTTCCAAAAATTGAACAATTTGCGCCCATGCATCCTTTTCCAATGTTGCATGCAAGCTTGAAAACATTGCAACTAGCAAAAACCACTGTACTATGTACATAATCTTTTGTCCTAATACGCAAGATTGAAAGAATATAGATATCTCTCGTAAAGGCAATCATTGACATGTTAACTACCAAAATAATGCATATCAGTCCAAAACTCTAGCTTGGCAAAAAATGGTTCGCTCACATACAATGCAAGATCTAGCATAACATAAAGCAAAAAAAACAAAAACATCATTTTTTCATTTATCATCTTCTTAACAGGCCATCAATGAAGTATAATCATAGTTGTCACATTGGATGGACCGTTTGTCCAAATTGTCCGATTTGCTCGTTTGTCCGGCACGTCTGATGACCCTAATGTGTCTGATGTGATTACTATAAGGTAGTCACATTATTTATCTAGTCCACCCAATTTTTCTGATATATTCGCCTGTTTGAGATGATTCAAACTCAACCAATGTGACAATAATGAGTAAAATCCAGCAAAGAACTTGCTAGCAATGTGTACACAAACTCTTGCAATTAGTAGAATATTACTCAAAAACAACTCTTCCACAATGCCTACAAGAGTTAAATAATGAATTGGATAAGAACAAACGGGAAAAAGTACCCTCAAGATAACACACTGTGAATGCATCCAGATAAACAACGACTTCAAAGTAGGGACCAAAAGTGGTTGACTCATGAGTTTAGCTTCAAACAAATACATCCAGATGAGCACAATGCAAATGAATGCATTTGGATTGAATTGCAAAAAGACAAGAGAGACGTAGCATGCTTACTAACACTCACTATAAAATAGCTCCTACAACTCTCAAAAGAAATTAAGTGAAATTTTGAAGCAAATTAGAGTAACACCTTCTAGCATTCTTACAAACTCTTGCAAACCCTAGTGAGCAAAACAAGACCACGAACAACAAAACCAAGTTGGACAAGATGTTATATCATAATATGTATAATCGAACTCATCTGTATCACGACAAGTTGCTATCCAATTCATTTGAAGCATACTTTCATTATTGACTAATATTAATTTTGCAGTACTAAATCAATATTTTGAAGTTAAATAAAATAATAATATAAAATACACTTCATTTCAATTTCTTCATTGATTAGGCACTTTTGAAATATTGTAAGCAATATTATCCTTATCAACACTGCAATAGTACTAATTTAATATTATACTATGTAAATATTGAAGCAATGTTGAAGATGTGTTGCAACAATATTGTTTGAGACAACCCTTTTTTCCTGATGGCATAGAAGGTCCCCATTCATCCATCAAAATGGACCGTAGACAACAGTTTTTCATCTAATTCAACAAGTCAGTAGCCCATAAATTGAACCTATATACATTAAATACCTAGGATCCATATCTTTGAGGGTATTTTAGATCAAATTTTTTATAAATATGAGGTATTATTGACCTATGTACTTACTTCTAATTAGTGAATGTATTGTACAAAAAGGCCACAATGTAGTACAATGAAGTGCGCAAATGAAATCGAACCCTAGCACCAAAAAGAGATGATGTTCACCATAACATGCCCGATACCGTGGTGGATTTGGATATATACATACTCTATGGCAGCTGAAAACGTCACCGCAGACAAGTATCAACCAAGACCGGCTATAGATCTAGGTTGATGGATATATCATTAAAAAATGCTCAAGATCACGGCAGTCCGGATTCAAACATAAATGAGGTATTTTTTGGAATTTTTAATTGATTATTTGGAATATTATATTATAAGTGAAATGTCCAAATGTTGCAGAATTCTTTCATCCGTCTTGCCTAATGTATTGAGTATTTAAATTTTTTGTAGAAAACTACAAAGATTATCATTTTCAAATCTAAAACTTTAAGATAATCCTTACCATTAATTTGATAAATAAAATAGCCTTTATTTAGAACCACTTTTATCAAATTACCAATTTATCATCTTTAGGCCATTTTCAAAAATTCTCTAGTACTCTAGTAGTATAATCTTTATAATAATTAGTAATTGGTGACCATGAATAAAGTGATGAGTTTGAAACTAAAGCACCTTTTTATAATCACTAATTACCAACTATTGATCAATAATAAACCAAATCAAAACTTTTTCATGAAAAAACAATAAAAGTTTTATCTCAAACAATTATTTATAACATTTTAACTATTGTTTAGCATACCTAGGAATTACATTACGAACAGAGAGTTCTAAACAATCCTACTTGTACGCACTACTTGTACGAGCATCTACAATGCAAGCTTGGCAAACAAGCCCCGCCCATAATAGCAAATGGCCATTTGAGACGATGCCAGATTTTTTTGGACAAATTTATCCTATGCAAAGCCAACAATCCAAACCTTAAATGGACTTTTTGGCATTATCTAAAGGAGAAAAAAAGATTCTACCTTATGAAAAGACTTTTTATGCAAATAAAGAAGGTTGACTTCATTGGCAATTTGCCAAAAATAGAATTTTGCTTTTTTTAGATCCAAATTTGGTATGTTTGATTGGAATTGCATAAGAATTGAATGTTCATTATGCAAGACAAACAAAATAGCAATTATATTCTATATGATGGAAAATTCTTTTGAATGGTAGAATAGTGGGACAATTAAGAGTAATCTGGTACTGTACAATGATCAGTCCCTCACCAGGTCACATATAAAGGTCATGAAAGCAAATGACCCTCCCAACTGTAATAAACCTTTGTGTTGTTAATGTGTCACACCAGTCGAGGCCCAGATCTAGATTCTATTGTACAACTAATTGCAAGAATCAGAGTCAAAGTTCACCCACGTAATATTGTTCACAAAACAGTGTTTTATAGGACAAATGGTTATATGGCCTTTCTTTCATGGTTTATTTTTGGTCTTTGAACAAATGGTTATATAGGCAATCACTGACTTGTTTGGCTTTCTATGTGGCATTTGCTTTGTGGTTTGGCTTGCACCAACATATTCTGCACAAGTGTATTCTAAGCGTTGAATATCTGAGATGCTCATTTCCATCTCTGGCTGAAAAGTGTAGAAAGAAATCTGAGTACGATGATGCGGTTGCATGTCCCTCAAACATTCAGATTTGCAGCCTAGCAAAATAGTTAGTGACAGTGTTCTCTTTTTAGGCAATTAAATGCCCGATTTCCTTAAAAAAATGGGCAACTTCAAGCCTATAGAACAAAAAGAGGGTAAATGTGTTAAAAAATGCTACACTGTAACGATGCCCATGCACACTTTTGCCACAATGTTTCCAAAACCTTGTTTCATCCATCTTGCAGAGCCAGCTTATACAAAAATTACATACTCAAAACTTTTGAAATGAAGGAGTCAGGAAACTCAGAACCTTGAAAGAAAGGCCTTAAGGTAGGGGGCTGTAAAAGCGACCTGTCTCTAAATGTGATCCGGTAGATTCTACCTCGTAACATGTACCAGAAGTGTACATTTTAGGAGGGGGGCGCTTTTAGAAACCACTGTGTTTTCAACTTCAAAAATTCATAACTAATTCCATAAATGTCCAAAAAATATGAAATGACTTGGGTTAGATGCCAATTCCATTTTTCTTACCACGAAAATTTACTGAAAATTGTTTTAAGCAGTTTAGCTTTCCCCAAAATGCAAATCAGCTCTTAAAGGGTCGCTTTTACAACCCCCTACCTTAGAACCATTTAAATTGCTCTGGAGGATTATAACATTGACCAATTCTGCACGTACTTGTTCGCAAATTGATATTGGAATCCGATCCGCCAAAGAATGCAAAAGTCAAAGAAAGCTCTGGAAATGCACCAGCAATTAAGCTGGATCAAATTTAAGTGAGAATTTCAGAAACCTCCAAGTGCTTGGATCATATGTTACGGTGGTCCTGTATCCTTTTTTTTTTTTTTTTTGAAACAAACGGACAAATTCCATTGCAGGGGAAAAAGTACATCGAACCAAAGGCAATAGCCTCGGCGGAAGAAGTTCTCAAAATCAAGGACGCAAATTCAAAAGACCAAGACCAAACCAGACTACGACCGAGTGACTACTCAGTAAGTCAGGACCATCCTGCCATGGCAGGTTCGCACTTCGCACAGCCAAGAGCCCGGAAGCATGATCGCAGCTTACAGAGCCAGACGCAGCCGGGTCGCAATTAGGAGAAGAACCCCAACTTAGGGTGAGCTGGTTTCCAGCTCACCTTGAGGTGGGATCTTTCTCCAAAAAAATCTGTTTGTAACCATGTTGTGTCGAATCTCCTGAGGAAAGCCCCGGTCTTGTCCGGGTAGAGAGCACATAACTTGGTGGTCTTAAACCACGCAACTCTCGCATGGTCCAGACAAGCTTCCCACAGGACTTGTTCCAACTTCTGAATTGGCCATGGGTGATTGTTGAAACAAATGGCGTTCCTGTCAAGCCAAACTGTCCAGATTACGGACCCGCGAAATAATGACCACATGGTGGTACCTTTTCGTAACCGACGAGGAAGCTTGGAGCCAAGAAGGCATTGCTGCCATCTGAGACCAGACCATGCTCATGAGGAAGGGGGAATTCTCAACGCAAGATATAAGATTGAGAGCACAAAATCCCAAGCGTGACGGGTTTTGGTGCAGTGATGGAATCTATGAAGGATCGTCTCGTCCAACCCATCTTGACAACTCAAGCAAACTGTAGGAATGTTGGGATTAGCAATCTTTTGCCAACAATGCACTGCCACGGCATAGTGGTAGACTGACCACAGAAAGCCAGCTTCCTTTTGCGGTCTCGATTTGAGCCAAACTTCGCTCCACTTAGGTTTATAACCCGCCACCATGTCTCCCCTCCACTTCACGTGTATCGGTTTGGCGAGGTTGGAGCGGTTAGTAAGTAAAGATCTGCCAAATTTAGTGGTGTAAGTTTGGAGGGGAGTCGAATCCCTCCATGACCATCTGCCAGGGTCGAAATCCAGCTCGGCAATAATGCCGATGTCGTGTAGAGAGAGTTTGCTTCGGAAAATCGCAGGGATTCTGGCTGCAACCAGAAACGGCTTAAGGACAAGAAGGATGAGGGCAAGTGAGCTCGTCACTCACAAAAGCATCCAACTATCAAAATGAAGTAAGAATGATGAAGGCAAGTGATCTTGTCACCCGCAAATTCACCAAACTAACTGGAGATGGCTTATGAGCCAAAGAAATCGCTTAGGATCTTTTATACTATCTTTAGTCTTCAATCTTTGATCTTCAGTCTTCAGTCTTCGATCTTCAATCTTCAATCTTCAGTCTTCAATGTTCACCTCGTTGGCCTATCCTGTGGTGGCTCTATAAGGGCCAGGGTAAGGGTAGGTGATAAGAAACAAGGCCTCGGACGGGTAAAACGGGACGATCAAACCACGAGCTGGTCGTCCGAAAGAATGGCTCCTAAACTTCAAACCCACGGTGACCAGCAATCGTGCCTCACCAATGGGAACGACATAAAAGTGACCATGTAGGTGATCAATCCCACTTCGTCATCATCAAACACAAAACGGGGCTAATCCTGAGTTACCGCATAGCCCGCAACAGGATTACGATGCAAAAATGAAAACAACAAGCCTCCAAAATCGGCTAGGAATAACAATAAAAGAACAACGAGCCTCCAAATCCGGCTAGAAATAACAAAACAACGGACCACAAGCCACAACACACAAAAAATCTTCAAATCTTCACTCCAAACTCCAAATCTTCACTCCAAACTCCAAATCTTCACTCCAAACTCCAAATCTTCACTCCAAACTCCAAATCTTCACTCCAAACTCTAAAACTTCACTCCAAACTCCAAAATCGCAACTCCAATTTCAAAGTCGAACTTTGGACTAACGCCACTGTCGTTTTACAACTCCAAATGATACAAATGATAGCTTTCTGAAAAGCTAATACAATTTTCTACAATTCGTCTAAGTTTCAACTCATTTCAACACTTTGTCCAATATCTATGGCCGTTCAAAGTTTCGGCCTCTAAATATAAGGGCAGCAGACCCTCCTTCACTCCCACACTCACCACTCATTCATAAATGCTTCAAACAAAACAAGTGATAGCTACTTAGAAAGCTAACAAAATCCTCCACATCCTCTCCAAAATTCAATACAAACTAAAGACCTGTCCGTCTACTATGGTCGGTCGAAGTCTCAGCCCCTCTTCATAGGAGGCAGCAGACTCACCTCCACTCAAACAAGCACAAATCTCAACTCACAACTTCAAACAGAGTAAGAAAAGACAATTTGGAAAGCTAATAATATGATAAACAACTCTTCCAATTTTCATTACCAAACTTCAAAAACTCAACACACAATGACCCTCCAAACATTCGGGTCCTTCCTAAACTCACAACGGGGAAGAAGATGAATAGTATCCACCTTTTCCTCCACCTTATCTTCATTCTAACCATACAAACAAGTGGGGTCAGCCCCTAACTCACTCCCAAACTGGGTTGTCAGGACGTTCGGACGTTCGGACGTTTGGACGGACGTCCAAAGTCCGGGGACGCTGCCCCCTCCAACGTCCTGTGACATTCACTTTTTATGTTTTTTACCTACATGGTAAATTCCGCGACCGAAAAACCAACCGTAAACCCGACCGAAAAACCGACCGAGAGAAATCGACCGAAAAACCGACCGAGAGAACCCGACCGACAAACCGACCGAAAAATCGACCGAGGACCCGACCAACTAACCGACCGAAAACCCGACCGACCGAAAACCCGACCGACCGAAAACCCGACCGACCGAAAATCCAACCGACCGAAAACCCGACCGACCGAAAATCCGACCGACCGAAAACCCGACCGACCGAAAACCCGACCGACCGAAAACCCGACCGACCGTAAACCCGACCGAAAAACCGACCGAGAGAAACCGACCGAAAAACCGACCGAGAAAAACCGACCGAAGACCCGACTGAAAAACCGACCGAGGACCCGACCGACTAACCGACCGAAAACCCGACCGATAACCGGACCGACCGAAAACCCGACCGAAAACCCGTCCAAAAACCGGACCGACCGAAAATGCGACCGACGACCGAAAACCAGACCGACCGAATTCTCGACTGAAAACCGGACCGAAAACCGGACCGACCGACCGAAATCCCGACCGAAAACCTGACCGTCCGAAATCACGACCGAAAACCCGACTGTCAACCCGACCGATAACCCGTCCGAAAGTCCGACTGAAAACCTGACCCGACCCCAATCCCGACCCGTTTTTACAAGTTCTCCGAAGAAATTAATAAACATGCTTCAAATCGGTTGTTAAAATAATGTGAGCTTTGGGATTGTTGTGTTCTGTTTTTTTTTTTTTTTTAAAACACATGAACAATTTCCATTGATAAAAAGGATACAATACACCAAACCAAAGGGAGTTGTGTTCCAAGTTCCACTTTCATAATAAATGTATTAATGATTTTTTTTTTTCCGGGATTCTAAAACCTAGTTCCACTTACCAATTTTATAATGAATGAAAATTTAGTTATATTTTCCTAAATTTGTTTCCTAAATTTTTCACTCAAATATTTAAGAGAAAAAATTTAAGAAATGAATATCAATAGTTAAAAACTTATAAGCTTAGAAGGCACAAAGTGACAAAGCCAAATAATCTTGTCATACAAATTGTACAGAATTTTTTTTTTTCCTTTTTTTTTTGGTTTACAAGCTACTGAATGTTATAGGAGTAATGGGACTAGGTCACTAGGAACTCAACAATGAACGTACGCGGGTGTTTGAGTGGAAATAGAATTTTGCGTAAGGGTCCTTGAGAAGTTTTGGCTATGGTAAGAATTGCTTGGTGTGATGTAAATGATTGAAATGAATTAAGGATATTTTGAAGAGTGCTGATTTTCATTGAAAGAAATAACAGTTATTAGGAACAAAGGTCATCCCACGATGTCATGCAACTGCTTGCTATGAAAATGCGACTACCATTGCGTTGAAGTAACCAAACAAGAACAATAGAGAAGTTTGGATTACCAGAAGAGAAGATCATCAATTTGGAACAATCAAAAATAAGAAATTTTAATAGGTGTGGCATTTTTGGTTTATTATCACACCCTACTTTTGTGGAAAGACACTTCAATCGGTGTAAAAAGAAGTTCCTCTTTTTACACATTACTTTCAAGGAGGGGGGAAAATAACATTGTCTCAATATGGTTGTTGTACATTTTTTTAAAGTTATTTTCACACCATCTTATTTTGGGTAAGATACTACGACTTCTATCAAAGTCTCAATTTAATCCACAAGGCATTGAACATGCATTTTGGTCTTTGGAGAACATAGCATTTTTGGGCAACTTACTACAAGCAGAGTTTTTATTTTTTTTAGTTCAAATTTTCACAAGGCATTTTCAGGAGGAGGAGCTTTAAGGTCCAACTTTTCTTCATAACTTCTAACCTAGAGATTAAAAAGTTATTGTATGATATATTGATATGTGATTTTTAATGCTTGGTGGGCAGCTCAAAAATTCTTAAAAATCGCTTTAAAAAAAGAATAAAACTTCAAACTAGTTCTCTAGATCTATATATGCAAGTTTAGGTTTGAATTTTTTTTTTTTTCATTTATGAGATCAGAAGTACGCGGTGATCTAGTTTGCGGGCAATTCTGGATTCCTTGCTCAGAAATAAACTTTAAAATCCTTTATTCAATTTAATTTTCAATATCTTTTGAAAAAAAGAAAAAAAAGAATGTAGATACATTACTACAACATTATAACCATTGGGATTGGCATTTTCCAATTATATAATTAAATTCTTAACAATTTAGTAGTTTGAATCATTCACTACTTCTTTCTGTTTGCTATTTTTTTTCTATATGTTGTACAATTCCTAATGTTTTGGAAATTTTCAAGCACAGAGCCAGCTTCACCTTGAAAATGAATCCAAATGAAACCACCATTATTGATACTTTCCGATACAAATGAGACCTTGTGAAATGCAGCTGTCCGGTTTTGGCCCGGACCTAAAAAACATTTCTGTCGATTCAAATGTTGTTACCCTGCAATATACATGGTGGACAATTCTGAAAATTTTTCCACATCTTCTTAAACCAATTCACTACAAGATCCTATGATTACATGTGTCCTAAAATATTTTCTTTCTAAAATTTGGGTTATTTTTTGGAAATGGCAGTTTCGGAACGTTTTGGATGAATATATACTCAACAACCTTTAGGGGTTAAGCTCACACCCTCAATTTTTCAAAAACAAACTTTTCGCAGCGTAAAATTTTTTTTTTACATTGACACCTTCTCATCTTCAATTATGTACTATCATTGCTTTCGTTTTCTATCTCTCTTTTCACACCCTATTTTTTTGTGGGTAGGGGATTTGTATCCATGAAATGGTAAAAACCTTCAATCCTTATGAATCTTTTGAATGATATGAATTAAAATTTCCTTCTTAATTTAGACTTCACTTTCTGGCCTTTCGGATCTTGAAATTTTTCTAATATTCCTTTCACCCTACACATGTGTCCCTTGACGCCTAAGTTCAAAATATCCAAATGTCATATATCATTCTATTTGTCATGCAACCGCGACAATCCAATATCCATTAACAAGGAGTACTGCACTTCTCATCCACACAAAGCATACAATTTGTATAGTAAACATTTGTATTCATTACAATTTGAAAAACACACAAAAAATCAAATTGTATATCCAATTCCACATACATTGGTATAGATTATATGTGCATACATACTACGTCCTCTACACACGATAAATCCTCATATCTAAATTCATCCCCTAGTCCCCTACTTATATACCTCTATAGATTACGGTAAGTTGGTAACCTACTGATATTTAGTATGATTGCCGGAAATATTCATCGGGCATAGGAAACTTGAAAGTAGTGCAGAATCGATTCACGACGTGAGCCAAAGTGCTTTCTTTTCTGATGACCCGTTGTAAGTACTCGTGAAACGCCAGTCCCAATGTGTGGTGTTCGAATCTGCTGCATTCTGGAGTTTCCTTCTGCAATGCAGTGTAAGCCTCGGACATGCACTGCCTGTTCATCCTCTGAGCTATTTTAGCAATCGCATATGCTTCCGTTTCACATGATAACCTTGGAATGACGTCCTCATTCGCATCAATTTTGTGCAAGTAGGCGCTACTGGGATCCAACCACCACCTCTGTGTCAAAGTTTGATCCCTCTGAATGGCAGATGTGAATGTGTACAAGGATTTAGGACGTTCACTAGCTAAGCTAGTTAAGCCCCAATCACAAATTCCAACATACACACGTGACTCATCGTCGGGAAAGTGAAACATGATGTTGTCTGGAGAAATATCATTGTGGAGATGTCCAGCAACATGCACTGCATTCATAATGTGCACGAACGCCCATGTAAGTTTCGTTCGCTTCTTCCTGAATCGAGCGAGGCGGAAAGCGTTAATCACCTCTGCTTCCGATGGATTGTCATACATCAACCGAACCTGTATGTTGTCTGGATAATCATTATCCATGTTCAGCATATTTCGCAGTGTCCCACCATTCCACCAATAGGAGTACCCTTCATTCCTTGTTGCATGCACTGCAAAAAAACGTATTACTCCAGGGTGCGCAATCCTCACTGCCACTGATTCGTTCAGGTGTTCCAACTTCGCTAACTCAGGCCTTTTATTGTGTTGGTGAGATCTCTTTGCTGCAAACTCCCAAAACGGTACTATAGGAGCACATCCTTCAATTCGGACCCTCCGAATAGTAGCATATCCACCCTTTATAATTTTATCATCTTGGGCAATCACTTGTGCCGTATCTGGAAGTGCAATGAGATGTCTCCTGCCATGGTACAATTCATCCTTTCCATCATCGCTATTCCACCATGTCATTGATTTCCTTCTATTGCGCGTGTTAGCAAATGGCTTGCACCGCTTCGTGAATAAATCAGCTCTGAGGATAACTTCTTGAAAGGCTTCATCATCGGCGCGGTGCTGCTTCACATATTTTGCGAGAACCACTTTGGAATTCCACAACGCATCATACGCCCTGTTGTGAAGGAATTTCACAAAGCCCTTCTTCTCCATTTCATGATGCCATTCAGGAACGTGAAGGGCTTCCATCATCTTCTGCGACATATCATCCATGAATTTCTTTGGGCACTCCTCTTGGTATCTGATGTATTTATTGTCCAAGGAAAGAGTGGTTTCAGACTCAAAGAATTTCAAGGTGAATTCAATGAGAAAGTTCTTGCATGCATCAGAGGGAATTTCCTTCAACTCTTTGATACTTGGTTGCCCTGATTGCACCCCGTCTCGCCTCTTTGTAGCCTTCTTTGCCCTTGGCATCTTGATGAACTACCGGTATTTAATTACAATCGGTAATGAAAATTACCAGTCGCGATTTCACTTCACTCTGGAGTACACGTAATCTGCAATCAAGTTGTCAAAAAAATTGGCAATAAGTGGCCCCCAAAACCGGACTCTTGCTTTCCTAAGGAGAGGAGCCAATGGAGGACAAACCACCAAGCTCTCCGCTCCACGCTTGCACAAGGCAAGGGGGATAGCAAAAGTGAGGGAGCGGTCTGGCCGTCCGCCCCTCTTATAGTTTGCGGTCGCCCCGACCGCCGAATCCGACGGCCCGACCGCTCCATCCGCCGCATCGGACGGCGGTGACAGATTAGGGTTCGGCTCGCGGTCGGCACAGTCGGCGGTCGGCAGACTGGGCGGTCGGCGGGGAGTCGCTGGTTTTCTTAAGTTCGTAGAAAGATGGAAATAGAATTTTTTTCGCAACCGTGCCTACATTCCGGAAATCCAAAGTTCTGCTGAAATAAGCTGATAATAGGGAAGAGGAGGGCTGAGGGCAGCCCAAAAGAAAGTTTTTTTGAGTGGATTTTTTTCCCATTCGTGCTACTGTTGTCTACCTAGAAATCTTTCATTCATTCCATTTCAATTGGTTACAAATAGTTTTACACAATCTTATTTTCAAGGCACTTGAGAAAACGAACTTGTAGAATTTCATTGATGAATGCAATTTCTTCAATTTTTTTTTTCACAGAAACAGGTCTGTGTGGTTCATTTTTTGGGGCTACAATAATCTTACCATTGAATTACCCTAGTCTTATTTAATGCAAAAGATATTAAAATTTAATGATTCATTGTATCCACTTTGGCACTTCCATATATGAATAATAAAAAATTTTGACAATTAAATTTTTTTTTAATTTCCTCTCGACTAAACTACCAACACAATTCTCCAACTTCCAGATTCAAAGCTCACAACTCACTATTGCAAAAATTTCAAGTGCGAAATCTTCAAAATCAAAACACTGCTTTCCATAATGTCTTTAAGAACTTCTTTTCTCCACTTTAACGCCTATAGGCCCAAATACTATTTTTGGGCAAGATATCAATTTTGGATAGTTTATTATGCATAGAATTTTTATTTTCATTATTTCAAATTTTCACACACGATGTGCTCTCCGAGTAGCTTTCAGGCGGATTAGGCCCAATAATTTTATAACATCTAACCACAAGGTCGGAAAGGTTTTGCATGATAAGTATTTTTTTTATCTCTAGGCAGCTCAGGCAGCAAGAAAACGTCTTCAAAAATCACTTGCTTCAAAAATTAAAATTTAAAATTGGATCTTCAGATTTGTATAAACAAAAGAAGCTTTGAATCATTCCATTAATCCATTCCGATCACCAAGCCAAAACTCAAGCGGATCTTTAGTTTGACGGTATTTTTTCAATCCTTACTCCCAAAAAAAAATCAAAGTCATTTGTTTAATTCAAATTTCAGTATTTCTGGGAAAAAAAAAATATATTGGGTTTCAAGATTCTTTATTTCAACATCACAACCATTGGGACTGGCATTTTTCAATTCCTTCATCAAATTCCTAACAATTTAGTGTTTTCAATCATCCTCTACTTTTTTCTATTTTGTATTTTTTTCCTATGTGTTGTACAATTGTAAATGATCTGAAAATTGTCAAGCATGGACCGAACTTGCCTTCAAGAATGAATCCAAAGAGTTACCCCAATTTTCGTCATTTTTTAAAATGAATGTGACCTTGTGAAGTGCAGCTGCCCCGTTTTCCGGAGGGACCAAAGAAGCACTTTTGCGGATTGAAACACTATTATCTTACAATCTAGATGGTGAAAAATTCTACAAGTTTTCCCGCATCTTTTCTAACCAGTTTACTACGAGATCCTACGGTTATATGTGTCCAACATTAAAAAGTTTATAAAATTTGGTACTTATACTGAATCCAATAGTGCTACAGTAGTTTTGGTACAAACTTAGTCAAAAATCTTTAAAGGCTAAACACAAATATCTTGCAATATGTGTGGTCCAAAATTATGTCTAATGCTCCACAAATTCTTATACTAGTTGGGTATAAGATCCTATGGCTACATGTGCCCAAAAATTAATTTTCTAATTGTTCTCTTCTTTCCTATAGAAATGGCAATTCACAATTGTAAGATTTGTTGCCAAAAATAAGGCCTTCGGCCTTGCGGGTTTAGGAATGTAAGTCGAGCTCTATCTTCCTTAGAAGAGTTTTTTAAGTTTTCAACTGCATTCCTGGGGATAAGAAATTGTACAGTAAAGATCCATGGTGCGAAATATTTCTCCTAATGATAGTCCACTTGATGGAGCCCAAAATGCACATCCAATGTTGAACCCCAGAACTTCCATTGTCCCGTTCCAAGACAAAGGGAATTTTGAGCGGTTACCTCTAACCTCAATTTGTAATAAAACGTTCTGAAACTTTCCTATTTCATAGGAAAGTTGATTAGCTTTGTCATAATATGTTTTTATTTCAATTGGTGCCTGGGAGTAGAAGTTACACCAAAAAAACTCTGAAATTGAACTTGACGGGAAGCACAAATTATTTGGCAAATAGACAAAATGATTTTTTTACCTTTTCTTCAAAAATTTTATAATTCTCTCTATATGCGAACCTTCCATTCATTCTGTTTGGATTAATAATGGAAAAGTTATGGAGAACTTTGCTTTTCAGGGAATTTGAGCATCTTCTTAGGAAAATGACTTGTAGAAGTGTAGAACTCTTTTATCAATGCAATTCCCACAATTTTTCAATTTTTTTTTTTCAAAATGTTGTGTTTTCTAGCTTAAATAATCTCACCAATGGGATCATTATACTTCAACCCTATGTAAGATCTACTAACAATTTTTTTTCTTTCTTGTCTTCGACGTACTTCTATAGTTCTATTTAATAATTCTTAAAATAATGAAAATAAAGTGTTCCTTTTTTAAGAAAAATATAGACTTTCAACTTACGTCTCCAACACATAAAACCTTAAATTCAATGTTTGTATTTCAAAAATATTCCACAACTAGCGATCAAATTCACCAAAAACTGAAAGCCAGTATTCAAAAAAAAAATCTTTTTCGACTTCGAATGCTAATAACCTCAACCTATACAGTGAAACTTCATGAAATTTTGACAACATCATCTACAATAAGTGAAGTACAAGATCGTACGCTTAGATTGGAAAAAAAAAGAAAAGAAAAGGGTTCATGGGTGAATGCAGCAAAAATGGCAGCTTCGGGTGTTTGTAAACCAAAAAATGACCTTCGAACTTCAAGGGTTGAAAACACCCAATTTCTCCAACTTCAAATGTTTACACCTTCCTTTCATGCAATCTGACTTTGTACATTCACATACAACACCCAAGTAACTGAAGACAAATGCAGCCAAGGTGACAATTTCTAATTTTCTATAGCTTTTTGAAAAAATGATAGACTTAGGATTTCAAGGTTTAAAAGCAATTCAATGTTTTTGTTGTATATTTGGACTATGCTTTTCATTGGAGAGTCTATATTGACTTGAACATGAGATGATGGGAGAAAGCGATCCGGTACAATATTTATATTAATAAAAAAAACTGGTTACACAGAAAATGGTATTCAATAATAGTAATCTCAAATACCTACCAATGTCTCACATATTCTCAAAAAAGGCCATTCTATCTATAGTGCGAAATACAGTACTACAATTCAACAAGATCATTGTACTACGCTTGGCATGAAAAAACATTGCATGTACATTTAACAATATACATGATCGTATTCTAAAAGAAAGTCGTTACAACAATACACACTATTCCTCCTCGGAATCTGAATCGGTGTCATCTCTCTGACTTGGCCCAGTAGAAGCAGACCCATAAATCCCAAGATATGGACCTCCACCATAGATGTCTCCACGTCCACTTGATGCACCTGTTTGTCCATAATTGCCGTAGCCAGGACCTCCAAAAGTTGGTGGAGGAGCTGAAACGTTGTGGTCAGAGCGATCTTCGTTTGGACGACTATAATAGGAGCTCCCGTGATGTTCATATGACCCACCTCCAGTGGTTCCACCGTAGTATTGTGAGCCTCCTTCGCTGGAACCACCATACTGTACGGTTCCATGGGTTCTTTCTCTGCCTTGAGATTCACCTCGGGGATCATTAGCATATTGAGAATGACTTCCGCCTTGTGGTGGGCCATATGCACCACGGTCATGTCCGTATGACCTATCGTGCCCAGGCTGTCGACCATGATCTTCTAGGCTCCTTCGCATTGCCTCATGCATTTCTTGTTCGTATTGTATGTTGTCTCGTTCTTCTTGGCGTTCGTGTCTTCCTCCAAATGTTACGGGTGCAGGAGCATCATCATCTTCATCATCGAGTTCATCCTCTGCATCCGGCAACACAACTGTGGGAAGATGGCCAAATCCTCGATTAGACCACTCGTACATACAATCGCTCGGACCTTCCCAGTTCGAATCAATCACGTGGGCGCTGCGATTCAATTTGTGCACATCTTTTTCCGGAATAGTGCGCCAATCCACTTCTTTGTGGAGTACAATCTCTGCCCAAATCATGGCCATGACACCATACAACATTATATTTGGTTTGTTGTTTGGTAAACCTGCTGCTTTTTGGATTTCCTTGTACCGTTGCACAAAGTGCTCGCTCTTACATGTGCTGATTTGACCTTCCCAACGGGGATGTTGATAAAGCGTGCGTTCACGTGACCAGAGTTTGGAGACGTGTGTCATTTTCACGTACTTTTTGCACATTGTGGAGGTCCACAATTTTTCCTCCTCATCATCCCATCCAGGCTCAGCTACACAAAATGAGTTAGCCCAATCATCCCAATTTATGTCCTGCGATATTCCCCTTTTGGCCTTCTTGCCTTTGCCCCTTGGTGTTCCGTGTGACATGATGATCTTTTGAAAATTGAAAACAACAAATCGTAAATTTCAATTTCGATTGTGCAACGCGTGGTCCAAATACTCGAGAATTTTAGTGAGTGAATTATTAATTGAAACGGTACAATAGTCACTCAACCGCAACACATAACTAGCACTGAACTACTGAAAGCACTTCAGTGTCCCAGCCCAGTCCCTCACACACCAAGCCGGAAGGGGCGCGCAGATACCCAAAGGCGCTGGATCTGCCCACTCCGGTCGGGAAGGAACTGTGAAGAAATGAGGTTCCGCCCCGCTATTTATGCGTTCGGTTGGCAGAGCAGCCGAGGCGGTCGCGTACGTCCGAATCGGACGGCAGGCTGACCGACCCCAAGATCCTGCGGTTCTCATCTGTCGGTCTGCTGATCGCACGGCCACCGACGAAGGAGCGGACGGAAAAGGCGGACGGCGTGGACGGAGTCGGTCGTCCGATCGTTCGGTCGGGTTTTCGGTCGGTCAGTTTTTCGGTCAGTTATTCGGTCGGGTTTTCGGTCGGTCCGGTTATCGGTCGCGTTTTCGGTCGGGTTTTCGGTCGATCACGTTTTTGGCCAGGATATCGGTCGGGTTTTCGGTCGGCCCGGTTATCGGTCGGGTTCTCGGTCTGGTTTTCGGTCGGTCAGGTTTTCGGTCGGGATTTCGGTCGGTCGGGTTTTCGGTCGGGTTTTCGGTCGGTCGGGTTTTCGGTCGGGTTATCGGTCGGGTTCTCGGTCGGGTTTTCGGTCGGTCAGGTTTTCGGCCGGGATTTCGGTCGGGTTTTCGGTCAGCCCGGTTATCGGTCGGGTTTTCGGTCGGTCAGGTTTTCGGTCTCCGGTTTTCGGTCGGCATTTCGGTTGGTCAGCTTTTCGGTCGGCTTCTCGGTCGATCAGTGGGGTTTTCGGTCGGTCACGATTTCGGTCGGCTTTTAGAGCGGTCGTCCGAGCGGTCTGGACAGAGGTCGGGAAATCGGTCGGTGGCTTTGGCACATCGGTCCGAAGAATAAACCTGAAGCGAAAATGCACCACATATGGACTCATGAAGTTCACGTGGACCAGAAATAAGTCACTAACTCAAAGTTCAAACGAGTTCTTTAAGTTCCTCATTCGATATCAAATGATTGTGTGCTTCAGATGTGCCTCAAGTAAACATGAAGCACACCTCAAGCACACTTATACAATTATTATTGCTTTTAAAAAATAATCACCTCAAAAATAAAAACATTCTTTGAAATTTCAAAATTGGACTAAAAATGTTTGGGTGGGTTTAAGGTATGCTTCAGGTTCACGTCAAGAACACATAAAGCACACTTGAAGCGCACTTCGTGACTTCGTCTAATGAAATTGCCTTGGAATAAGAAGCTATGAAAAATTTAACTTGGATTAAAAATACTTTGCTTTTGCATGAAGTAACCTTGAAGCAAAATTGAAGTATATTTCCACTATTATCTTATGGTTGGTCGGTTGGATCATAAAAATAATTTCAAATTGAAACCTTCTACTAAGTGTACTAAATGAAATCATAAGGTTCTCAAAGTGCGCTAACAATAGACGTCACGCACATCTACAAATCATCTCTTCTATTTGCATTGCTTTGAAATGATGATGAATTTTAAAATGAAATGCTAATTTCCAAAATGAAAAGCATAAGTAAAAGTGATTGAAGTATGCCTGAGTTCTAGTTGAAGCATATTTCAAGCAAATTCCATCTTGTCAAGATACCTCGAATAATTTATATATTTTGTTGAATTCAATTCTTTTCATATAAATGCCAATCGAAATCATGAAAAGTTTGAAGTGTGCTTAGATAGACTTATAGACCTAAGGTCGAACGGGCAAAATACTTCCTTCATTTTCAGTGCATTATAAAGAAGTCAAAAAAAAAATCAAATGTACTAGGGAAAAAAAAAATAATGGCGTGTGCTTCAGATAGACGTGAAACACACCTCAAGCACATTTGTATCGTTTAACCACTAAAGCAACAAACACCATTTGTTGGCAACATAGCGATTTTGGACAGCTCCGTACAAACGCAATTTTTATTTTTTTTCTTTAAAATTTTAACACAAGATGTGTCGAAGGAGTATCTTTAAGGCCCAACGATTTTTATAGCGTTTGACAACAAGGTTAAAAAGTTACTGCATGATAGGTAGTTCTGTTTGATCTTTGGGCAGCTCGGGCAGCCAATAAACTTCTTTAAAAATCACTTTTAAAAAAAATAGAAATTAGAAATTGGTTCTTCAGATGTATATGTACGCGGGAAGCTTTGAATCATTCAATTCCAATAAATGAAGAAAAAATTATGAGGATTCTTACTTTAAGGGTACTTATGGAATCATTAGTCTAAAGAAAACTTTGAAGTCATTTATTTAACTCAATTTTGAATAACTTCGAAAATAAAATTAAAACATTGGGTGTACATTATTTACTTTAATATTACAACCGCTTTGGATTGGCATTTTTCAATTTGATAATTAAATTTGTAACAATTTAGTGAACATTTGAATCATTCTCTACTTCTTTCAACTTACAATTTTTTTCCTGTACATTGTACAATTCCAAATGATCTAAAAATTTTGAAGCATGTGGCCAACTTGTCTAAGGAAAAGAATCCAAAGAATAACTACCATTTTAGACATCTTTTCATATAAATGTGACCTTGTGAAATGCAGGTGCCTGGTTTAGGGCAGGGACCAAAAAAGCATTTTTGTCATTCCAAAGTTCAAACGCTATTAATCCTATTATCTTGCAATCGACATCGTGGAAAATTCTGATATTTTTTCTACATCTTCTCAAATTAATTTACTACAAGATCCAACGTTATATGTGTCCAAAAATATTTTTATTTCAAAATTTATTACTTGTACCAGGAAATGGCAGTTTTGGAGCAGTTTTGGTGAAAACTTAGTCAAAAAAACTAAGGGGTCAAATTATGTTGGATTATAAAGACAACTTTAAATTGAAATCTTTTACAATAAAAAGATCGAATTTCAAAAAATAAATAAAAATAGCGTAAGGTGTATTTCATGTGTACTTCAAGCTCACCTAAAGGTTGAAGCACGTTTTTACTGTTCAAAGTAGTGTGGATCCTAAAAATGATTTTAATTTAAATCTCTTATTGAATAATTCAATATCAACTCATCAAAATACCAAATGCTTAAATTATGCTTGAAGTACACCTCAAGCACATCTAGTATACATTTTCACTATTTCCATTCATTTCAAATTAAATAAATTTGAAGATAATAGAATCTTCGTTTCAAAATTTCAAAATTTACAGTATAAATGAAATTGCTTGAGTTGCGTTTGAGGTCCACCATCAGTTCACCTCAAGCAAATTCCTACTACTTAGATTTCTTCATATTAAAAGAATAAAAATTTGAATTTCTTCTGGTTTAGAAATTCAGATGTAGTAATACAGTGCTTAAAGTGTGCTCCTACCATGCTTAAGGTTTATTTCAATTCTTCAAGCAACTTTCAAGCACATTCTTAAAATTTCTTGAATTTATGAAGAACAAAAAGTATAGTTATTTGAATTTATGATTGAAGGGGTGGAAAATAAGGTGCCATGCATGTAAACTTTAAGTTCATTTGAAAAATTCTCTCCTAATTTGAAATGCATTCAATATGAACTCTTAATAAACTATTTTTTTGAATAAAGGAGATCATGAATTTCTAAAATAGTAAAATTGAGGTTCAGTTGTGATTGAGGTGTGCTTTAGGTCTATCTACGTGTCTTTAGTGTTTTTGTTTCATTTGAAAACAAAGAACTGCTGATTCAATTTTTTCAGATATGGTTTTCCAATGTGTGTTTTATGTGTGCTTGAGGTTTATTAAGCAAAGTTGTTTGCTCTTCATTTGTAAAATCTATTTTTGGTTGCCAATTTTGGGGGAGTTTCTGATTCAAATGAAATGAGAAAAGTAATGGTGCCCTTTTAGTTGAGAGATAAACCTTTCACCCTATATCTAAAGACTACAAGAAGTACACGTCAAGTGCACTTGTGAAATTGCCCCAAAAATTGAATATAATTGATAGTTTGAATCCTAATCGAAGTGCAATGAGAGAAGTAAAAAAAAAAAAATAAGAGAAATTCAAAGTAATTTTTTCTTCGAATGTTTTTCTCAAAGATTACATTTTTGTCTACATGTGAAGCTTTGTTCCCTTCAATTTGAAATTTTGGATTAATAATGAAAAAGTTCTTCAGAATCTGATTTTTTCGGACAATTTAAGAATCTCAAGGAAAAAAAAATTTGAATGATTCACTATTGGATGTTATTTTTAGAATTTTACCAAGGAAATTGTTGGACAATCTTAGTCTCTTAGATTTCCTAGCTACAAGAATCTCACTGTTGAGATTATTGTGATCCAATTCCATCTAAAAGTTATTACTAGTTTCGTTTTTTCTTCCATCTTCCATCCAATTCTACTTGACAATTTTATAATGAGTGAAAATCAAGTGGTTTTTTTCCTAAATTTTTTGGGTACATTATGAATTCAACTACTTTACGTAGATAAGTGGATAATCAAAATCATTAGTGTTAAAAACTTGAACTACAAAGATTCAAAGCCAAAAACTATAGTCAAGCAAGGTGCCACTAAACTAATTTTCTTCCTTCTAAATTCATATATTTTATACTATACACAGTTTAGTTTTTGAAGCTTTCTTTTACGTATCCATATACTAGTTAAGAATAAGATCTTATAGTTTGATATTCCCAAAAAGAAAGGTTTGATGGTTCTTTACTCTTTGAAATAGCACTGAAAATTTTTAGTTGTTTTTTGATAGGAATATCACCTTCCTCCTCTAGGGATTAATACAATTGGTCCTTCCATTGGATCCAAAATAAAAACTGAAGAATCATTTGATTATATCACATTGCAGTGTTTTGAATTTAGGATTTGTAGCATACGATTTCTGATTAGGGTTTAGGGTTTAGGGTTTAGGGTTTAGGAAATACTACTTAGACAAGAGGCTTAAAACATGAAAAAAGAAATTCAATCACAATACACATTATTACTTCTACATGACTTCTACATTGGATGCTTCTAGAAGGATGCATCCAATGTAAAAGCGAATCAAACCGTTTTAGTGCAGAATGCGGAATCCGAGGTTCCAGACAGTCGGTCTTCTGCAGCGGTGAACAATTTTCGTCAACCCTGGCGGTCGTCCAGGTCGGCCGTCCGAATCGGTCGGCGTAACTTAAAACGGCCGTCCGAATCGGTCGGCGTACCCTGAAACGGCCGTCCGAATCGGTCGGCGTACCCTGAAACGGCCGTCCGAAGCGGTCGGTCGCCCCTGAAACGGCCGTCCGAAGCGGTCGGCCTACCCTAAAACGGCCGTGTTTGGTTCGGATGGCTTCGTATGTTGGTTCGGGCGGTCGGTCAGTTTGGAGCGGTCGCTGGGGTCGGTCGGTGAGCGGTCGGCAGAGGTTCGGGGCGGACTGCGGCTTCGGCGACCGCCGCGGAGGCGGAACGCGTCGGTCCGGGGCAGGTCCGCGAGGTTCGGGGCTGGTCCGGCGGCGGACGCGGCTTAGGTCTGGGGTCGGTCGGCTATAAGAGCGGACGGCCTCCTCGGACCTCCTCACTTCAACTCGCCTTCGGCGCCAAGTTGGCTGATCTCTGTTGCTTTATGCGCCAGTTGCTCCTACATGGTGGAGAGTTGAAGTCATTGAGCTTTTGATATGGGAACTTTTTGACATTTTTACTTGTGCATATACATTGGACGTCACTTGCGGAGTATTTCTTGAATTGGAGGTGAAGGCAATTTCAAATTGCCAATCATGACTGGTGAAGGTGATGCGACTACCGATGGGATGACTTCAGGTGGTGATAACACGAAAAGGATTAAACAGAAGGGAGCCAAACATGAGCTTCATTATGAGATTTTAGATAATCCTGACATCAAAGCCGAAAGCGGATGGGAGGAAGAGGGAGCAGAGTATTGGACCTCCAAAATCTGCAAGCAATATGTTAAAATGTACCACATTGGCAAGTTGTGGCCTCGAGATTTTCACCCGGTCCACACACGGGCTTTCGGTTGCAAACCAGGGAGTTGCCAAAACTCACAATTTGTTTGTCGATCGAAGGAGGTCTGGCGGGTGCTTTTTGGAGACAAGGGAATGAGTAAGGGGTACATCAATTATACCTTGGCATCTATGGTTTATGCGGAACTCATACTGGGCTGCAAAGTGGATTGGAGTACGTTTCCGACAATAGCACAGTGTCCACTTCTGATTGGAAGAAACCAGAAAGATATTCCCCATTGTCCCCCCAGGCCTCAGGCAAAACCCAAAGAAGCATTACAAATTACTACAACGCATACAACGGAGGTTGGGGAGGGGACAAGTGATGCAGCGCAGTTGGGTTCATTGCAAGCCCTTGCGGAAGTTGGCAATGCCCTCGCGGGAGGTACAATAGAAGAAGTCTTACCAACTCCCCCAGTGAAAGTGAGCAATACCGCTTCGGGAGGCGCAAAGAGACTGGTGTTTCTGACTCCTCAAATGTGTTTGACTTCCAAACCGATTTTGAGTACTGTGTTAGGTCGAGAGACTGCTCCAAACAAACGCGGCCCCGCGATAGGAAATGGGGCACCTATTTTGCCACGAAAGGAGGTTGGCGACAAAGAAGTTGCAAGGGCCAATGCTAGAATTGATAGTCTTCTAGAGAGCAATGCTCTACAGCCCTTGATGTACACACCTCTTCCGCCTTTGTCTTTACCGTCAAGTCCAATCCTAAGTCCAGAAATGGAAGTACAACCGACACGAAGACACGGAAAAGAACCCCAGGACGATGCCATGAACCTTTTTATTGATGGGATAGAGCCTGAAAGCGAGCATCCACATTTGTCATCACCAGGTGATGACCCAGTGGAGAACCTTGGTCTAATGCAAACTACCAAGGAAGTGGAATTCCTGCTAGACTGCGACAATCGGTGGAAGAAGCATCAAGAAGAGCTTCAGAAAAATGACCCCAACCACAAGGCCAACAGCTCTGGAGTGCATTTATGGGGAGCTATCAAGCCATCGGTTGTGGAAACTGCTTTCTCGCTAACTTCTTCAGCTCGACTTGTAGCTCAAATTACGCCAAGGATTATCGAGATGGCGCAAGAATTTTCTAGAGTCTCTCCAGAATTGATGACTGGTGCCTTGTCTTTCTTGGATTTCACAAAGTCCATGGTACCACTTCTCGACGACAATGTAGGCAAAGCAAGCGAGGTGCTTCTCTTGGAGTCAGAAAACATGAAGTTGAAGGCAAAGTGCAAGGACTTGGCCCGACAAGTGCAGATGGAGAAAAAGCTTGTGAAGGCAGAAAAGCGCAGGAATTCATTAATGCTTGTCCGTGTGGATGAGAATGAAAGATTAGAAACTGAACTCATTAAATTCAATCGCATGCATGAAGGGGTACCCATCACAGACAATGTGAAACCCCCGTCTGTGGAGCCAAGTCAAGAAAGTGAGGATAAACTCTCTCTTCCTTTCGATAAAGTTCAAGCAGTGCAGGAGACCGAAGTTGTGCATTTGGATGACGAGGAGGAAACCCGTAGATGGGAAGTGCAGGTACGACCCTCCACCAATAACCCTACCCCGACACTGATGGATGCTTCCATGCAAACTGAAGGTCAGGAGTTTGAAGAGCTGAAACAAAAATTGAATGAAACAATTCGAGAAAAAGCCCTTCTTCAGTCGGACTTGGAACAAATGAAACAGACAATGGACTTGCGTCACTATATGCCCGGGTACGGATTGGAGTATCGATGGTTGGCATGGATGCAGATTCTCCAAGACAGGCCCTCCGTGGTATCCCGAGCAATGCAAGGGCTTCAAAAATTGGCAATGAAGTCGGCTGAAGATTGTACTGCCATTGAGACCTCTTTAAAGAGGTTCCAAAATGCGTTCCATCAAGGAATTAGGGGGTATACCGAAATTACATGTTGGGGAGACATGGATGTCATGTTTGAGCGCTTGAATCACACGAAGAAGGAATCACCAATTAAGAATGTGAATTGGACCTTCGAAGCAGAGGAAGGATGGGTGCCTTACAATACACTTTCAGCACACATCAAGAAGCATGAGAAGGTTGTAGTGCACGCTTGTGATCCGGCTCCGGGCATCTTGGAGGGTCATTGTAGTGTTTGTCAAGGCCCCTTTGGTCCTGAAGGAGCTCTAACTATGGGCCAATGTCGTCACACTTTCCATGTAACATGCATGGTTAGAGCATCGCTCATTCGTTCAGTTTGTGCGGAGTGTCGCTCTCCTTTGAGTCCTAGGTTCTATGAAATGCTTGGGATTTTGGAAGTGATGCCCCCTGGCCACGAATACAATCGTTGGAACCTTCCATTGGACCAAGGACCATACAAGTTTTCGAATTACTTGCATTGGGGAAAACCTCTGACATGGGATGCAAATGAGCGAAAGCATGGACTTTACGAGGAGTCCCAAGAACCGGTAGATGATCTCATGTGGATGACTATGAACAGAGAGGTGGAGTTGCGAGCACAAGTTATTGAAAATGAAGAGGGTCGTGAATTATTTTGTCGCAACATGGGGGGGCATTGGAGCTTGCAGCACCAGAAATTCTTCCAATTTCCTGAAAAGGAGGTGAAAAAAGGGCCAGATGGCAATTGGGTGGAGGTGGAGGGTCCGAAAGAGTTTAAGGAGCAGTACGGTGCGTATAACCACACTTTGATTGGCAGGGCCTTCTTCTTGTCCAAGTTGGAAGAGGCTGCAAAAGTTCGCGCTCTTGTCCAAGTAGATGCAGCAACAAGTACAGAGCATGCATTAGTAGATGTGGCAGGGGCATTCGACAGGAGGATGTCCGACATTATAATTCAATGGAGGGCATTCTTGTTGCAAGGAGATCGACCGAACAATTTGCAATCCGAAGACGATGATGTGGCAGTGAACGCGATGGTAGATCGAGTGGATGTTGCTTTGAGAGCTCTGAGCGCCGGCGAAGTAGATTTGACTCCCGCGAGGAAGAGGAAACGTAGGGTTGAAGATGAGGATGACCACTCTCCGGAATCAAAGCGGTTGTTTTCCAAGGTTGACGAAGAAGTGCAATCCGGAGGGCGCATTGTTCGAGTA
Source organism: Pseudisothecium myosuroides (assembly GCA_951799445.1). Classification (NCBI taxonomy): domain Eukaryota; kingdom Viridiplantae; phylum Streptophyta; class Bryopsida; order Hypnales; family Lembophyllaceae; genus Pseudisothecium; species Pseudisothecium myosuroides. Next base: position 5,387,119 of record OX637289.1, on the reverse strand, counting down.
AGTCAACAACGCCAAACTCGACAAGCTGCTAGAAGACTCTTGGCTGGAGAAGGGACATCTCCTGTTTCGGGAGAAGGTAGTGGCAGGTGCTGAAGAATGATGTAGTTGGACTTTGGTTTTTTTAAAGTAGAAGTATATGGACTAGAGAGTGTCGTTTGGATGTCATGAGGAATTGAGGATTGACGTTCAATATTTCATAGTACTCTTGGTATGTTATGAGCTGCTTATAAAATGCAAATATATATGCAATACAAATATGTTTTGATTTTGCTATGACTTTATGGTACTTTTGAATGCACCTTCAAACAATTTTGTAAAATATATGTTCTGCGTGATTACATTGCAAGATAATGTTGTGTTTATGATTTGTCAATGTCTATTATTCCTTGCATATGGAACGGAGAAGTTCATTCATTTTTTGCGACTCTAATTCATAGAACCGTAAATGCCCTTGGCTTCAAATTTGGGTGGGGACAAAACTTTGAATTTTTAAAAAAAATAACAAAGTCGCTCTAATTAACAATGAACATGCCAAAGAAATACCGTATGAAGTCTAATTTTATGGCCAAAAAACCCATTTTGGAATGATCGACTGTGATTTTGCTATAAATGATTTTGTACAAGGGTACCAGTTTCAATCTTGATTTTCCTTATTATTCAATGTTCTTCAAAATGAGCGCTCGAAACAGTAGACGTTGGAAGCAAAAGCACATTAAAAATTCATTTAGAGAAATGTAGAGTACAATTTAAGAAGCCGTGAACTGATTGAGATTGTACATGTGATAAACCCCTAAACCTTAATGTTTTTGCTTACTAACTTCATAGATTTGGAAAGGGAAAAGAGGCTCGGAAGACTTCAACTTTTGAAGTCATTTTTGCACTTAAAACACCTTCATGAATCATGATTATATAATCTTTGAATAGAAAATTTTTATTGTCATGAATTTTGTTCGCAGTAGGTCCTTTAATCCATAAGGTCTTCAACGTTCAGGTCCTAAATGATAATAGATTCAAACTTTTAGTCTTTTTTCATTTTGCTTCGATGATAGTGAACTTCATTTGTAGAAATACTTTTGTTATCACTTTGTTTCCATATGTGTTCGTTAGAGTTGGTGTTATTAGAATACATATTTATCTAATTTCGCTAGAATTACAAATGTACAAGTATACGAAGTGGGCAAGTGGGCAAGTGGCTGTCCAAGCCAAGACAGCCTTGAATCCTTGAATGTAGTTTGAAGTTGGACTTGCAGAAATGAGGTCATAGATATGAAGAACACAAGAATATTAGGAATTCGTCATGCCAGAAGAATGTCCATTCAAATGCAGGCCAACAAATTTTTAACAAAGAAATGATGGTATTTTGCTTGTAGTTGAATGTAGAAGAAATTTCAAATTTTTCCTTGCTAAAGGTATAGAAAAATATTAGAGACAGCATTGTTGACTTTAAATGTATTAGGCGGAATGTATAATTCAGAATGCAGAACTTGAATGTGTATATTAAAGCCGGAATATTCTTTGAAGTAGTGCTTTGTAGAAATTTTCCTCGCATTTAAAATTGTAGAGAATAATCTTGATGTTTAGGGGTTTGTATGCAGAAATTGAATTTATATAGTGAATCCCTGAAGTACAAGACATGGTTTTCTGGAAACATAGTGATTTTGGGCAACTCACTGTTAATGAAATTTTATTTTTTTTCCTTTGAAATTTTCACACTAGATGTATGATGTATCCAAGGACTCAAGGAATATTTGTAAGGCGGTAAGGCCCAACAATTTTCATAACATTTGGTAACAAAGTGAAAAAGTTATTGCATGATATGTACTTTGTAGTTTTCTTTGATGTTTGGACAACCCGGAAAGTAAAAAAAGGTTCTTCTAAAATCCCTTTTTATTAAATCAAAAATTTGAAATTGGCTCTATAGATTTATATATAGGCGGGAAGCTTCAATCATTTATTTCAAATGAGTGAATCAAAATTTATAAGGATTCTTAGTTTGAAGGTAGTTATAGAATTCCTACTGTAAAAAAAGCTTTGAAGTCATTTATTTAATTTAAATTTAAATATTGTTGGAAGAAAAGAAAACATTGGATGCAAATTGTTTATTTTAACACTACAACCGTTTGAATTGGCACTTTCCAATTCTATAATAAAATTCGTAACAATTTAATGATTTGATTCATTCTCCACTTCTTTCTACCTACTATTTTTTTTCTAACAATTGTACAATTTCAAATGAACTTAAAAAATTTCAAGCACGTGGCCAACTTCTTTAGGAAAAAGAACCGAAAGATTTACAATCGGTTTTGTCATTTTATTATATAATGTGACTTTGTGAAGTGTAGGTGCCTTGATTTTCGCAGGGCCCAATAAAGCGTGTTTGTCGATTCAGAAGCTATTATCTTGCAATGTACATGGTGAAAATTTGAAAAAGTCTTTCCAGAATTTGTTTGAATAATTTACTACGAGATACTCCGGTTATATGTATGGTGGAATTTTTTTTACCAGAATTTGCTACTTGTACTGGAGATGGCATTTTTCAAACAATTATGGTGAAAACATAGTAAAAAACCTTTAAAGGTTAAAGTTCAAAGAAAATGAAGTTCACTTCAAAAAAATATTGAGTTTCTGTTCAATGTAGAGCAAAATTTTTAGAAGATCTGAAAAAGACTTTGGCATTTGTGGATTAAATTGAAAATATGAAAAAAAAACACATTGAGGCCTAGTTAAAAGCACTCATAAATAGCTCTAAACCTCTATAGTACCCCATTTCAACTTGAAGTAGAATAGAAGTTTAGAACAACTATTTATAAGCGCCGGATAGAGTAGGATTCGAACTCGTGACCTCGTCATGAGCAATAATGAAACAAACCTTTAAGTGCCCCCAATTGCAATGGCGGGTCAATCGTCTACTAAATCCTCTATGTTCTGAATCCGTTATCCTTCATATTAAAGTGATTGGTGGACGCCAAATTCCTCCTGGCAATTGCCCAGCTCCGCCGACCGCCCTGAATGGCCGACCGCCCTGACTTCCCCGACCGCCGCGATTGGCCGACCGCCCCGACTTCCCCGACCGCCCCTAATGGCCAACCGCCCTGAACGGCCGACCGCCCCGACTATCCCGACCGGCGGTTCCGGCCGACCGCCCCGACTTTCCCGACCGGCGGTTCCGGCTGACCGCCCCGACTTCGCCGACCGCCTTGATCGGAAATCGGACGGCAGAAACTGACTGACCGTTGAAAGCGAGCAGATTTCTTCTCCAACGGTCGGCAGCAGTTCAGGAGTATAAGTGCAAGGAAGAAAGTTTTTAGAAGCACTCCTGAGAAACTGGACGCTAAGATTTCCGAGGGCTAGGAGCTGCAATTTTTTGTGTCCCTTGCTTGGTAATGCAAAGTTCAGTGGACGGGGGGGCCTTGATTTTCAAGGCTTTGTACACATCATGCTAAACTGATTTTGGACACTGTTGAGATTCTGACATTGTGTGTGCACTTTGTGATTTTGAATTGGTTCAATTATAAGGAATTCAAACTTGTCACTATGAGCAAGGACTTCTCTCCTTGGTATGGCCTCGTGCCACCGAGTAAAGTGCAGTGCAAGGCTTGCAACTTGTTGTTTGCTAAAAAGCCCGCGCGAATGTTGAGCCATCTAGGATATGAAGGCGCATCTGGTGCTCGTGATACCGAAGTTTGCCTTTGTCCGAAATTGACATCAGAGATTCGAGGTCTATTTCGTCGTTGTGAAGGGAAATTCCCACGGAGATCGGGTGTGGACAATGTGGATAGAAACAACATGCCCACGGACGGGAGTGACCTCTCCAATGGTAGGGACAGATCACATTCTACACAGGAAGATTCATGCACAGTACCGCAAGAAATTCTTCGTGTGGGTTCGGAAGGGAATCGAATTACTGAAACATCTGGTGAACGTGGAACTCCCAGGGCATCCAGCAGTAGGCCGTACAAACAGAGCAGGCTAATAGATGGATTTGAAGAAGCACACAAACGCAAATTGAATGTAGTGTGGGCCAATTTTTTTTATGCGGCAAATATACCATTTGCTGTAGCCCGAAATCCAGCCTTTAAAGAAGCAGTAAAACTCACGGTAGAGTGGAATAGGCCGTACACACCACCATCATATCATGATCTACGATGCAAATTGCTTGACGAAGCAAAGACGGACCTTCAGGCAAAGCTCCTGAGGAGAACCGAAGATAGCATAAGGAAGTTTGGAGCAACATTGTCTATTGATGGATGGAGCTCGGTTACAAACCGCCCATTGATAAATGCCATGCTCGTATCTTCTGCCGGAGAGGAATTTGTTGGATCGGTAGATACAAGCGGGATGGAAAAAAACGCAGAGTATATGGCATCTGTCTTGGAAAAGTTTATAGAGCACGTGGGTCCCACCAATGTGGTACAAATCAGCGCTGATAATGCTCCGGTAAATCAAGCGGCATGGAATTTGGTATCCAGTAAGTATCCACACATTTATTCTCAAGGATGCGTGGTGCATGCCTTGAATTTGTTGTTGAAAGATTGAGGGAAGGAAAAATGGATTGATGAGTATCTGAAGAAAGCCCATGCCATTGTGAAATTCTTCAAGAGCAGGCAGATGCCGCTTGTTATATTTCGAAAGCACGAGACGAAATATAGCTTGTTGTTGCCGGCCAAAACGAGGTTTGCCTCGAATTTTATTATGATTCACCGTTTGTTGAAGGTCAAAGTAGCATTACAACAAAGTGTGGTGGATCCGCAGTGGGTGGAGTATGTGCGGAAGCTAAAGGACAATCGGAAAACACAACCCCGGTCTGAGTCTCGAGATGTCAAGAAATTTGTTCTTGATTCGCATTTCTGGAATCGTTGTGTCAATATCCGAGATGTAGTGGGTCCAGTTGTATTTGCTCTACGCGACTTGGATGCGAAGACACCATGCATGGGAAAGGTATTGCATATTATGAAGGGTTTAGAGAAACATGTGATGGACTTGGAGAAAGAGCCATTTTCTTTGCCCGCAAATCGAGCAGAACGACTGCAGGCCTCATTTGTGAACCGACGAAAAATGGGGGAGACAGATCTACACTATGCAGGAGCTCTTCTGAACCCGTACTTGCTGCACGATAAAGAACTAGCTGACGACACAAATGCAACGGAGGCATGCAAGCGAGTTATAATGAAAATTTGTAAACCCGAAGATTACGCAATGGTCGTGAGGGAATTTGTAGCCTTTCGACATAGAACCCCTCCGTTCCATAACATGTTAGACCCGGGCGAACAGATGTTGTCGGCACATGCTTGGTGGGATTTTGAAGGTGCATGTGGGAAGCTCATTGCTCCAATTGCAAAGAGGATATTGGCCCAACTAGTATCATCATCTTCATGCGAACGAAATTGGAGTAACTATTCATTTGTCCACAACAAATCTCGGAACAAGTTGAAGCCACAAAGAGCAGCAGATTTGGTGTATGTGTACAGCAATTTGAAAGTTTTAACGGCATCAGAAGAAAATGATGAGAAGAAGTGGTACCATGAGAACGTGGAGTCAGAAGATTCAGAGGGGTTTATCTCGGAAGACGAGGAAGTTGACGAGGATTATGGGCCACAATTCAGTGAGGAAAATGCCATAAACGACGACATGCAGGACTATGACAATGGACCGCTTCAGAGCCCTAATCGCAGTAATGAAGACTTTGGGGTCAATCATCGAGACGCTTATGAGTTCGATGAATCGGACGAGGACATCAATATGGACAATGAAGATAATATTCCCCTAGCTAGATTTTGCGATGGGACCGGATTTTTGAATAGCCAAAATATCGTATCGCAAGGGGAAGCGGCTTACGTAGAAGATCCGGAGGCGAATGGGACAAGGAATGTCAATGATGACACTCCAAAAGCGGATGAAGTTCTTCAAAGTTTGAAGTGTACATCCATGACAATGGTAGAAGTGCAAGAGAATGAAGAGCACATTGACAAAGGAGGATGTCAGTTGAATGTTCGAATGAATGTGGGCAATGCAAGTGTTCAATCCATTGTGGTATTGGCAAATGAGAAGAGCGGGGAACGAAGTCATGAAAATGACAAGCCAAGCGAAGTCCAAAGAAATGTTGATGGAGGTTTGATACATGGGTCTGAGAGCCCAATTTCTTTGGACCATGATGAAGATAAGAAACAAGTCATTGAAGAATGCAGAGGAGCACGATATAGCGGTGTTCTTCCTGTAGCACGCGAAACTCCTAGTGTAGCATTGGATGGCTCAGGAAGTTCAGGTGTAGGAAGACGACTTGTCCGAATTTCCAAAAAAATGCAACCTCGTATCAATTCATCTCCAATCAATTTACCATCGACCGATGGTGAGATGAACGAGACATTGGAAGAAATGTTTATTTGGGAATCTGGTCATGCACCACCACGGCGCTCGACAAAATCGTCAGCTCCTACAACGTTGTCTTTGAATGCAATGAAGGTAACTATTCAAGGAGGAGCTGGAGCAGTGAAATTGGATGCCCAACACTCCATAAAATCCAAAAGGAAAAGAAAAATGGAGCCTTTTGCAGCGAGCCCAACCAAGAGACAAGGTGTAGGTAGAACTCCCCTTGATGCATGTCTTCCTTCTTCGAAGGGGAAAATGAAAACAATTCCTTCCCTTCATGAAGATAGGAGGAACGCCATATTAAGAGTAAAAAGGGAAAAGAGCAAGGACCAACCAAGGAGATTATCTACATCAAGGCAAGTACAGCACGGAGGAGTGAGAACTTTGTATTCTTCATCTGACGACATGGAAGTGACATCCGATGAAGATGTGGAATGGAGAAGTAGAGGAGATTGTAGTGGGGCTGAGGTAAAAGGGGATAGTGATTATAAGCCTTAGAGATTGAAAGGCCTTGAATCGCTTAGATGTTTTGATGCTCATACATAGAGCACGTAATGGTAATTGGTTGGTAGAACATTATATTGTGGTACTAGTTGTCTATTTTGCTTAGTGATGTACAAAACACCACTAAGATGGTTTGATATTCAAACTGTTGGATTATAATTCAATAAAGTTTGATTGTATGTTTTCTTTCTTCAATGAAGCATAATATATTGCAAGAATTGTATGTAGTGAAGAGTTTCACCTTCATAGTTGTCCTAGTTTAACCCCTAAAGGACCATTGTCCGTTTAGCGGACATTTGGGATTTTGGGCAGGTACCTACAGGCTAAATTTTTGTCCTCATTTTTTGAAACTTTTTTTGAAGATAGGAAAACTGATAAGCTTCATGGGAATATAATTTTTTTTTCAATTGGTGCCCGGGAACAAAAGTTACGCCCAAATAAGCTCAAAACAAGGGAGAGGGGGCAGCAAAAAAAATGTTGCAAATTTCATTTTATTTTATTTTAAATTTTTTTCCCATAGATTATATTTTTGTCTGTCCCTAAAGCTTTGATTCATTCCATTTGGATTTGTTATGAGAAAGTTATGGACAATCTATTTTTTCGGGCACTTAGAGCATCTTCTGATCTTTCTGAAAAAAAACACTTGTAGGATTCATTTTTGAATGCAATGTTTATAATTTTTTTTTTTTAAAAATTCCGCGCGATTTAGTGTTTTTGCTAGAACAATCTCACCGTTGGGATTAGTTCATTTCAATTCTATGTAAAAGATATTAATATTTTAGATTTTCCTTCTATCTCGTACCTATTTCTACTTAACAATTTTTCTAGTAATGAAAATTAAGTTTTTTTGATTTGATTTTTTTTGCTAGACTCTCAACTCAATTATAAAATATATAGATTTAAAGCTCAAAACTCTGTAGTGCAGAAATTTCAAGTTAAAAATGTTCAAAGTCAAAAAATCTCGTCCCACAATGTGTTGAAAAACTTGTTTTTTTCACTTTAAACGCAGATATCTTGCAATCAGTGTGGTCAAAAATTTTGAAATATTTTCCACGCATTGCCATACTAGTAAAGTATAAGATCCTATGGTTATGTGATAAAAAAAATAATTTTCAATTTCTTTTACCCTTCAACCTAAAAATGGCAGTTTTGAGTGCTTTTTGGCCAAAAAATGGCCTTGAAACTTTAGGGGTTAATATGTGTAAATTAAATTTATACAGCTAAAATTCAAAAAGAATGAATGTGACCTACGAAAATGTTGGATTTCTATTCGATGTAGATCAAAATTCCTAAAAGTTCCCAAAAAGACTTCGGCATATTTGAATTAAGATGAAAAAATGAGTCAAAAAACAATGAGGCCTGACTAAAAGCGCTTATACCTCTATAGTACCCCATTTCAACTTGAAGTAGAATAGAAATCTGTAACTATTTATAAGCGCTGGATATTGAAAATGAAGAACAAGGTACAAAGTAAGTTTCGAACCCATGACCTCTTGAACATCAATAATGAAATAACTCCGCAAGTGGCTGCAATTGCAATAGGCCAATAGCTGATGTACCATGTATGTTCTAAAAATTTTTCCGTCCCTGTTAAAGTGACAGCCTGAAATCCTGAACCTCTCCGGCCGACCGCCCCGATCGACTCAACGCCGACCCCGATTACCGACACCGGCAGCCGACCGACGCGGTCGGCTCACCGACAGCAGAAAGCCGACCGACGCGGTCGTCAGACCGACAGCGAAAAGCCGACCGATGCGGTCGTCAAGACGACCGCCGACCGCGGCGTCCGAATTACCTGAGGTAATTTTTTTTTACGGCGGTTTTACCCACCTCGTCCGATCGGACGCTGCGTCCCGACGTCCGACCGTCCAGATGTCCGGATTTTGGACGTGATTTGGTCCCGGACGTTCAGTTTTGACAATCCAGCTCCCAAAGCTATCACAACAATAATTGAGCACTTATTTGGCCCCACAACTATTTTCTTATCTTTATCTTTAAAGAAAATTCACTACAAGTTCACCTGAAAGGCAAACTAATTGACTATTTCCCTCATACTATTTCACAAGCACAAATTTATTCTAAGAAATCACTCCAACTATGGAATGAACAACTAAAATCCAACATATATCTAGTAGAGGTAAAAAACTAGAGTTCCAATCGAAATGTCACTCCATCTGCAAGAATTTGAAGATGCATTTGACGGTAGCGACAACATAATCAGCACGATTTGCCTTGGTTAAGGAATTGACTGGCCCTTCCAACCACCGTTGGTGACCACGACTCCCTTCGATAGGCCTCACCATGCAATAATATTGGTCGTCGTTTAAGCCTTCAAAACATCCTTCAAATGTGACTTCACGGCTGCCGGGCTCAACACATCCAACCTACAATAAAATCACCAATGCTCGAGCGTCACGTTGAAGGTTACCGTGCCATCGTTTCTCCACACGAGGTTGTTTCGGTGGTCGAGACGGCCCAGCTTCATCTTCTGGTCGCCCATGTTGCAATGAAAGATCTAGTGGCTGTTGTGGCTGATCCGGCAGTTACGATAAAGAAAATTCAAATTCACGCTCCGGTTGAGATTTTTCATCTTGAGACTCAGAAAAAACCCTCCAGTTCGACATAATAATCTAAATAAACACGAAGAAGAAGAATATCAAATGAGATGAAGCTTTCAAGTGAATCCTTCTCTATATAGTCGAAAAGCAAAGGCGTCACCTTGAAGCCATCTCAAATGACGTCATCCCCTATATAATATTATAAATATTTAAATCTATCTAAATCATATGTATATACATATTCTACATAATGTCTGCATTTGCAATTTGACACCGACGTAGAGAGGAGGGCCAGACTTGGGCTCCGAGATACGGATTCTCTTCTGCCACCCCAGGAGAAGTAATTCGCCCTGACAACCATGTGGCGGCCTAGGGGAGAGAACAGAGGAGATTCGTCCAATTGAGAAGGTCGGAAGATCAGCAGGGAGCTCGAATAGCTGGCGGTCAAGGCCTAATCTGGGCTTGAATCGAGCGGAGGTGCCGAAGATTAGAAAGGAGATCTGGTCGTCCTCCTAGTCGAGTACTCCAATGAATTCGTCGGGCCTAGTGACGAGCTGGTAATCTGAGAGTAACCGAAGCCACGACGTGGGAATCGAGCTCACCATCCGAGTATACGCAGGTAACTCGGAGTCTTTCAATCCAAAGAGGGCCTTGACTTCGTCCCAGTCAAGAAAAGCAACAGCCGCTTTATCCCAGATGTGCTGTAACTGATACATCCCCTTCGCCATAAGAGATGCCGCTCTAGAGACTGAAAATCCGTGATTGCCACCAATAAAGTAGGTGGTCCACCACAAAGGTGAGGTGAGGACTTCATCGTGATTCCGGGGAGGTAGAGCTGTAATATGGCTATTGAGACGACGCTAAGCTTTGACAGTCCGGTCCCACGCCCTCGAACCCCTTCGAGCTCTGAATTTGGGCAGCATTATCCACTGAGGCATTTCGGGCCAGGAACCAAGAGCTTGGGGTTTACACTGTAGGATACGGAATCTAAAGAAGTATTGAAAGTTTGAGGAACCTGGCAGCATTGCCTTAAGTATCCACTTCGCCATAAGAGCATAAAGGGCTTCTTTGGGGTCCACCAAATTCAAGCCACCAACCTGTCGAGAAGCGCAACAATCCGACCAGCTCACTCTTGCCCGACTCCGGTGAGTTGAGCCAGACCAAAGGAAATCTCTCATGGATGCCCGAATTTTACGAAAGATAGCAAGCGAACCTCCCCATATGGTGATAAAATATCATAAGGTACTAAGTAAAACGGAGTTAACAATGACCGCCCTGCCAGCTAGAGAGAGGTGAATACTGGTCCAGTAACTGAGTTTTTTCTGAACTTTGTTGGCTAGAAAGTCATCAACGTCTCCTGTATGCAGATCTATGCCAAATGGGGAACCCAATAATTTGGAAAGTTGGTGTTCCACGGCCTAAGGGCAGTCAATCTGATCAAGCCATGGGGGGGAGGGGCTGGGGAAAGCTAGTATGCAAGACTCTTGGGCCAATTTATCAAAAGGCCAGAGGCAACCCCATACCTGTCAAGAAGAGTAGCAAGACGGTGTGAGCTCCCAATTTGTCACTTGGGACTCATAGAATTATTTTTTTGGAAATTTGCAATTTAAAGTTGATAAAAATATAGAAAAATCCATAAAAAGAGTGTAGAACCGAAATAGGGTTGTGTCATACCCATTATAGTATTTGGTCTAGATTTGTGTTTCTTACTTAGAATCCCCCAAACCTTGCCTAAAAATAGTATAGAAATAACGGAAAGGTTAGAGTTGGAGGATTCGAGTCACACAGCCCCAAAAGGGCTAAATCCCACCATGAATGTGGCGATTCATGGCTAGGTCGGTCCGAGGGATCCACAGCGAGGCCACTAGATCGGGTCCTAGAGTTAGATTTAGAATTCCCCATTAGATCGACGAATTCCCAAAATCCCGATTGTTAGCATGCAGGAGCCACTCACGCAAGACCGGGCCCGTGGAGGAATCTACAGCCCAAGGATGGTGTTCTATGGTGAATCCCATGCCAGGAATCCAACGGCAAAATCGGTTCGCCAAGATTCCTCCACCTGCAGAAGATTCCTGCACCGTCGCTAATTCGAGGAGATGGCCAGTTTTGAATCTCCATTGACCAATCGTGCCAGGTACGGAAACACACCCGCACGTCTTTCATGCGACTCCCTGAGAGGTCACGTGAAAAATCCCGGCATCTTCCGACTTGCAGAAGAACCTTTTTCCAGGTGGTCAACCCTCCTAACCTCCAACGGGAATTTCATGGAAGTTACCCAGGTTACAATAAAATCTCACTAAAAATTAGACTAGCTTGTTTTATGTTAATAATGCGCTCCGTGAAGTTTCACGACATTCCGATAGCGGCAAGTACCCGAACCGGCGAGATTCCTTGGGAATTCACCACGTGGCGGGGTCCCCGCCACGTTGACCGGCATTCCGGGACCATACGATGGCGAAACGAAGTCAACCAAAAGTCCTTCCCGACTCTCTCGCACCTACCGGAGACCCTAGGCTATTCACATGTCTCAAAATAGGAGACCCCCAAGATCTAGGATTTTACCACGATTTGGTTTTTAAACTAAATTAGCCTACAATGGGTTTTTGGCCTCGATACGGGGGGTAGAGGGGTTTAGGACTAAACACGGCGTTCTGGATCCAACGGCGCAATCCGTTCGGCGATTGGAGCTAATCTCCAAAAGTTAGGATGTTGGTCCAGCATAGATGGTAGAAGTAGAAATTTAGGATGTAGGATGAAAATCTTTGAGGATGAGGATGAAAATCCCCGTTGATAAGGTTACCTTAGAACTCTAGAGGGAGGGGTGAGCCCTTGGAAACCTATATAAGGGCCCCATTTCTCTCTCTAGAACACCCCCAATTCTTGTTTTGGGTCCGTGGGTCCAAGTTATTTTGGATATTTTGGCGTTTCAAGCCAAAAACCTCTACGGTGTTTTCGGAGCACTTTTGGCTCCATTTTTGCTTATTTTCAAGCTTTGAAGGTCCTTGGGGGTCCTTCTACCTTGCTTTGTGTACTCTTTGTGCGGTGTTTTTGTACTTTGTTGTAGTTGGAGAGCCTCTCTCTCCCCCTTGTACGTGACGTGATCTAACTTGTGAAGCTAAGAGTCTTTTGTTTTGTATCTTGCACTAATCCTAAAGTCACCCCCCACCGTACCTTGGCGATGCCGCTTTGGGGGGCCTTTAGCGTGTGAGCGTTGTGTTGCCACGTGATCTAACGTGCCAGTTTTCTTTTCCTTTGTAGTTTTTCTTACACCCTCTTCTAATATTCCCTTTGTTGAGTGGACCCCCCTCCGGGACGGCGAAGCTTTGGACCTCCTTGTACATGTTTTGCTAAATTTCTTCCAAACCCTCTTCTAATCTTCTCCTTGTTGAGTGGACCCCCCTCCGGGACGGCGAAGCTTTGGACCTCCTTGTACATGTTTTGCTAAGTTTTCTTCCAAACCCTCTTCTAATCTTCTCCTTGTTGAGTGGACCCCCCTCCGGGACGGCGAAGCTTTGACCCTGTGTGTGTATTTTCTTTTAAAGTTAGTTTTCCCTCTTCTAAAGTCTCTCCCCTTGTGTGGACCCCCCTGGGAAACGGCGAAGCTTTGAACTAGTGACAAAGTAGAGTCCTAAAGCGTGTGTTAAAAGCGTAGACGGCGGAGCTTTGAACCCCCGGGGTGTCAAGAAGTCCTAAAGTTGGTGTTAAACCCAATTTGACAGCGAAGCTTTGCATCTACCCCGTGTTTAGTTCCAAAGTCTAGTTTCCAAGACCTTTGTGGAAACCTCCAGAGTTTAGCTTCCAAGATATGTAGGTTTCTTTGCATTTGTCTAGAGTAGTGTCTTCAAAAGTTTTAGGTAGTTAGTTGTTTCCAAGGTCTTAGTAAGTTTAGTACCCCCGACGGTTAGTTTCCCCATTAGCCTTAGCAAAAACTTAGTCTTAAAATAGCCTTAGCAAAAATCCAGTCTTTTTAGCCTTAGCAAAAATCCAGTCTTAGATAGCCTTAGCAAAAAATTCCAGTCTTTTTAGCCTAGCCGGAAATCCAGTTTTTAGCCTAGCCGGAAAACCAGCATACAGCAGCGACATCAGGACCAGCATATAGCAGCACTTCAGGACCAGCTACAGCAGCAACATCAGGCCAGCATACAGCAGCACCATCGGGAGCCAAAAAAAAAACATATTAAAAAATTAATTAATTATTTTTAATTAATTGACCAGCCCAGCCAGCCAGCCGGAAGCCAGCCAGTCGGGAGGTGGTGGGCAGGCTCGGGGTCCAGCACCCAGCCAAATCGGTCGCTCTTCTTTTTGAACTCAAAGTTTTTTGGTCTTTTTGGGTTCTGATTTTTTGGGGTCTCTCAAACTAACTCAAAAATCAGACCTAAAACACCACAAAAATGTGGGACTAACCTATTACTAGCTAGGGAAGGAGTAGGATTAGGGTCTAAACCAAAAAGGGAGAAGGGAGAAAAGAGCGGAGCACCACCGTACCTGCACACAAATTTGTTTCACCACTCACACCTACACACAATGGAAGGAAATTAGGGGGAAGGATGTGTTATAAGAGTGGAGAGGAGAGAGACGATAAATAGTGCCTAGCTAGGAGATTAGATAGGAAATCTAGAAGAACTCCTTGCAACCGTTGGAAGGAGGATTAGGATGACACAAAGCAAAGTTGCGTAAGAGGGTAGGAGGCTCATTTAAAACTTCACGAAGTTTGAGACTAGAGCGTAAGACCACCATCACCACGGTTGGTGGAATAGTTCAAGAGTAGAAGGAAGAGGAGGAGAGAAAGAAAAGAAGAAGGAAATGGGGGGAAAGGGTTAGACCATCATACTTGTAACGTTTTCTTTTCTACAACTTAAGCCGTGGGCCTTGAAAAAAATAAAATAAATAAAGACCATAGCACAAAAATAAAAGAAGACAACCGCGAGTGGCCACCATGGAGCACGAGGACGCGCATGTGGACGGGGATGACGTCATTTCCGACACTAGCAGTAACGAGGTGGGTCACTAAACTAATCCTAGTCGTTTTTCCCTAATTAGCACTTATTTTCCTAATCAGCCCTTAGAGCGTGATTAGCATCCGAGATTAGCGCGAATTAGAAGTTTAGATTCAAAAGTTGATAGATTAGGAATAGAGGTTTCCGAAAACATCTTATAATTAAGATTGGACCGTAAACTGACCGCGTTAGGCTAAGTTAAGCGGTAGGGGGTAGAACGGAGGAATTTTAATTAAAAGGGAACCACAAGAAACAATGGACGGAAATTAGGATTAGATTAGAGGGAGGATTTAGGATTAAAATTAAAGATCAAATAGCAAGTTAAAAACCTAGGATTAAATTAAGATTTTAATTAGGGAAGTTAAAATTCAAAAGCCAAAAGTGAGAGTTAACTTTGGGAAGTAAAAAATAGAGTAGGAAGTAGAAGTCACAAGTAGAATCCACTTAGGAAGTAGATTGTTGAGTTAAAAATAGAGCTAAAATTAGAAGTCAAAACCCTAGAGTTAAAAGTTGGAATTAAATTTAGGAGGATAACATTTAGAGCTAATCTTGGATTAAAACGATAGGATTAAATTTGGAAGTAGAAGTCAAAAGTCAAAAGTCAAAAGTTTAGATTAAACTTAAAGGTTAAATTTTAGAGTCAATTAGGGGAGTAAAAAGTGAGAGTAAAAAGCTAAAAGTAGAAGTTAAAAGTTAGACGTAGAAGTAAAATTTTAGAGTTAGTAGAAATCTAGAGTCAAAGTGAAAACTTAGAGTCAAACCTAGAGGTTAAAATTGGGGATTGATTTTAGAAGTAAAAATTTAGGATTAAAAGTAAAAAACCTAGAGTTAAATTAGGAGTAAAAAATCTACAGTAAAAAGTGAAAAGTTAGAGTTACCCTTAGAGGGTAAATCTTAGAGTAGTTTAGAGATAATGACATAGAATTAGAAGTGAAACTTAGAATTACCCTAGAAGGTTAAAACTTGGAAGTTAGGAGTCGAAGTTGATTTAGAAGTAAAAACTTAGAGTTAAAAGTTAAACCTAGGGTTAAAATCCGAGGATAAATTTTAGAGTTAAATTAGGAGTAAAAACCTAGAGTTTCATTTAGAGGTTGAAGATTAGAGTAAGAGTTAAACTTTAGAGTTAGTCTTTAGAGTAGAACTTCTCGGTGGAGTCTTAAAATCCCACAATAGTCTTAGAGGTTCATGGAAGGAACATAGGGGTTCCTCTTTTTACATAGTTAGGGACGTTAGAAATGACGCCAACTACTCAGTCTACCCCCGACATAGGATAGATAGTTAGGGAGTTAGAATTTTACCATTACCCTGAGCATTGCAGTTACCTTGTGAGTTACTACATGCATTCTAATTATTCGCTGCCATCCACGACACTTAGGAAACGTTAGCAAAAAAGATCCATTGCTTGGAAGGCACAGTGGACCGCGCTCACATCACCCCCATATATTAAAAATTGTGGATAAAGGCATAGAACCTGGTCGGTGTTCGCTCGATTACCAAAGGTGGGTAATCCAGCGCCCAGAGACGGCGAAAGTATCGTTCTTCCTCCTTAATGGTGAAGTTGACGTCATCCGCATATTGGCTTATCAACTGCTCAGCTACATTAGACGGAAGGGAGACGCCAGAAAGTTTGCCTTCGTTAAGTAGATGCTTGGCTGCAATGTTGAGGGCTTCCCCAACGAATAGGAATAGATAGGGGGCTAGAGGGCATCCCTGTCTAACCCCCCGAAGAACCAGAAAGGATTGTGTGTCAGCACCATTAATACACACTGAGGTCTCAGCGCTGGTAAAGAGCATCCTAACCAGGTCCACAAACGTTGGAGGGATCCCCATAGCCACCATCACTTTGAACAAAAATGGGAGGTGAACGGTGTCATAAGCCTTCTGAAAGTCTAATTTTAATAGGATTGCATCCTGGTCTGACTCTTTCACCCAGGAAATGGTCTCATGTAGAAAGAGAATGTTGTCAAGAATGTACCTGGTAGGAATAAAGGCAGTCTGGTCAGGGCTGATGACTTCAGCCAAGATGGGTTGGAGGGCCTTGGCTACTATTTTGTATGCTACATTTAGAAGGCTAATAGGTCTCCAGTTCCCTATCTCCTCTCTGCCTCCTTTGTGAAGCAATGCAATCATGCCCCGGTTCATACCATTGGGAAGGGAACCGTAAGTAATTGAGTTTTGGACCATAAGAGTGAAATCCGAACCAATGAGGTACCAGTATTTTTTGTAAAATTCGGAAGTAAAGCCATCCGGTCCCGGGCTCTTGTTTGATGCCATGGCATCCAAGGCCAGTTTGAGCTCCGGTTCCGATATTGGCCTGGACAGAGAACTTTTATCTTCGAGTGGGATATTGTTTGATAATAGACCCAAGAACTCTTCCATAGCGTCGGAGTTGTCTTGAGAGTTAGGAGTGGCTGAATAGAGCTTGTTGTAGTAATCAGAACACACCTGCCGCAAGCTTGTGGGGTCCTCGATGAGCTGTCCAGCCTCGTTTCGGAGCCCGGTGATCGCTGACGAGGTTGATTTTTCCTTGACAGCTTTGAAAAACTCCGCCGATACGAGGTTGCCATTGATTTTCCACCGGAGCCGCGAACGAACTCGTTGGCCAGCAACTTTCCTGGTTTCAACGTCCTACAGGTGGAGCCGGGTTGTGCCATGTTGACTCTGTGACTCAGGATCGTCCGGATTGATTTGGAGGGCGGCTGAAGCCAGGGAAAAACTATTACGAGCGCCTTCCTCCTCCGATCTGAAATCTAGAGCTTTTCTGCGGCAAAAGGCTCGATACACCCTGGATACAGCTTTCAGCCGAGTAAAGAAAGAAAGAGACGAAGAAGAACCATACCAAGCTTGCTCAATTTGAGGCTGTGCAGCCTCGAGCCTCTAGCTACTCATCTTCCACCGTGAAGGCCGGCTCTTGGCATTTTGGAATTCAATTGTGGCCGAGATCAGGAAATGATCCGACCAAGCATTATCGCTGCGGATGATATACTCGGAAAGTTTTCGATTTATGGAACCAGTTCCGTTCTTGAATATGTAGAAACGATCTAACCGAGCCATAATACGGTTACCATCGTTTCTAAAATTATCCCAAGAAAACTGGAGGCTGCCTGAAGAGCGGGGGCTGTCTACTACATGGAGATGTCGCTTCAGGCTAGAAAATAATGATTGCTCAGATATGGGGACCGTCCGCCCGCAGGGATTGGTTTTATCTTGGCGAGCCTCAACCATGTTGAAGTCTCTACCAAGAATCCACCTGTAGCCAGATGGCAAATCGCGAATCAATGCCTCCCAAAGGTGACAACGCGAATGTGAGTCGTTTTGGGCATAAATATTCACAATTCCCACCTCTCCTCCCGGAATACCCTGTAATACGATCCATTGGGCCCTATTTTCTTGGATCGTACCAGAATTAGTTACCATGTGTGCAAGTTTAGGAGCAACAAGCGTGATAATACCGCCTCTACCTGCTTCCGGGCCTGTTGGTGAGTTGTTGTAGCCCGTACTAGTTGCTGCCACCCAAGAAGATGCCTGCGGCCAAATAGCTTTACCAAGATTGGTGGCTTCTTGATTCCTGAGCTTGTGTTCTTGCAGTAGTATGATGTCAAGTTGGGGAAGAGACTGAAGATAGTTTCGTAGCATGTGAGTTGAGGCTTTTTCGTTGAGTCCTCGAACGTTAAAAGATAAGAGTCGTACATTCATAAGCGGGGAATGTTGAGGGAGGTTTGGTTCGCGGAGTCTTCTACGCGTGGACGGCTCTTGCCATCTCTGTATCCCCATCTGTCTAAGTCAGATTGTGGGGGGATTATGGGGGGGGTGATTGGGGAGGTAGTTACAGCGCGTGCTGCGGCCCTGGCATTCCTGACCGACTGAGTAAGCTCCGCCGCTGGGGGTGAGGGAGCCGATTCAACGCCAGATGGGGACCCTGAAGACAGTTGCGTTCCTAGACTTGGGCGGTCTCTGTCAGCAGGGAGCATTTGAATTGCTCTGTACGCGCGTTCATTGTCTCTAGCTTCCGCTCTGCTTGTATGGGACACCGGTTTCCAAGTGTGAGTCATCGCAGACACCTGGCCGCTTCCTCGTGTCGAAGAAGAATCAAACAAGATAGCCCTGGGTTGCAGATGAGAATTTGGGGAAGGATTGGAGCTGATGACATGACCAATTCGAACTGGGGAGAACTGTTTGGATTGCACATCCTCGAATGGAGAGGGGCTGCAGTCCGGCTCAGGAATCGGTTCTTGAATTTGTGGTTGAATCTCCTTCGTGTTGTCGGAGAAGGCGAATCTCTTCCCTTGATTAGTGTCTATCCCGAGGAGCTCCAGGGTAATACTCGCAGGCTCCAGTGGCCCCGGGCAGAGTGCAGCATCATTGGATGGCAGAGGACGACTAGTCGGGGAGCACCTAGCTAGTAGCTGCAGTGGAGATCGAAGTCCATCCAGATCGACAATTCCAGGTTGAGGCGCAGGGACTTCAGAAAGATCATCGATGATCAGAGGAGATGAAGAGGAATTACCCGTACCTAGATCAGCTTGGGCGGCTTGGATGGCGTCTTGCTCCTCCGCAAGATGGAGCATATACTGTAATACTGCTCTATCTCGGCTTCCAATTCCATATTGACGTCCGAGTCATGGATTGGATCATCTGTCACGTCCAAAATATGGACAGGGTTGTCTTTCAGATCAAGTGGGGGAGGTGCCGGAAGGGCAGAGGGAAGAGGTACCAGCTGATCAGCTATATGGGAATGCGGCAAGGCCAAAGGCTGAACGAGGTGGTACTGTGGGCCAAAACCCTGGGAGAGTGTGATCGGAAATTCTGTCGACATGGGAGAGCCGGGAGCTGTTTGCCGATCTAGATTCCCCGACAAATCAGCTAACACAGGGGTAGGGCCTCTAGGAGACTCGATCTCCATTGCCGTGGGACTAGCGTACCCGAGGTCACTACCTGTTGGTTCTGTGGGGATCGGGGACTTGAGCTTCGACTTACTGGCCTTCTGCCGATGTTTGCCCGACTTGTACGAGACCCAGGTGAATCCGTCTTCTGCTGTCGAAGCTGGTTGGGGAGAAGGTTCACGTCTTTGACCTCCTTGGTTAGGGTGACAAATCTTGCCTTGTCTCTGAGTCTGGCGAGGGGTAAAGGAATTCGAGCGGGGTCTGCTTGATGAAGAGCGACGGTGTTGAGCAACAGGAGTTGATAAGATGCCTCGATTAGGGCATTTGGCTGCTTCATGTTGCTGGCCCGGGCAGTGGCTACAGGAGTTGTCATCCACTTCATATTCAATCGTGACCTTCGAGAATAGTCCTGCTACGTTAGCCACCAATAAGGTGGAAACATAACCATTTGCCGGGTCGATTGAAACACAAAACCTGGGGTCTGCAGAAGCACTAGAACTCGAGTCTTCCTCCACCACCGTGCCCACCATGTTGGCTAAGTTCTTTGCTTTGTGGTGATGAAACTCAAGCGGGAGGTTCTTCAAGATAATCCACACTAGAACCCCGAGTCTTGTCAGTTGACTAGGGTTGAAGGCTGGAATCCAGCGTTGGAAGATTACCGTTTCCGCCTGAAGACGACAAGGAGATAATGCCAAGACCTGGTGTACTAACTCGACAGATTCAAGTTTGATAAAGTGAAACCCTTCACTCGCTACTCGGTGTACCACAACCCTAGCCTTGATTAGGGACTCTAGTTCCTTAATCCATAAATCATGGCGGTCTGTGAGAGGGATATCAGCGGCAAACCTCGCGATAATGACGTGTTGCTTTAAGAAGGCCGACTCCTTCCTTAACGCCACCATGTTAAGCTTTGATGCCGGGACCACAATGCAGTCACGAACCAGGTAGCCGTTAGGGTTCCTTGTGACTCCAGAGGGAAGGTCAGCATCTCCGTACCCCTGACTCTCGCCTTGTGGGTGTGGCAGATCTGGCCCCGTAAGTTCAGCAGCAGTTACACGCCTCTTGTTTTGTACACTGGCGCCAGGCTGCGAGGGTGAGGAAGGGCCGGCGACAGGTGCCGCTTGACGGAGCGCAGCAGCATAGTTCACCACCGGCATTGTTGCAGATTAGGTTAACGCTAATAAGCTCGTGAAACTAAGTTCGGATAATCACCCATTGAGGGGTTATCACTCGCATGTGAGACATGAACGCAAACTAAGATGATTCGAACGAGCAGAGGAATGAGCGACGATGTAACTCCAGGGTTTCAGCGCAGAACACAGTTGCGGCGGTGCCGCACAACTCCGGCCCTCACCATTGCTCCGCTATGCACAAAAAACAATAGTCCTCTGTCTTGTTGCTCAGCATCCTATATCCCTTTTGACCCCTCCTGGTTGTGAAGTGAACATTCTCCAAGATGAAATTGAAAGACTACTTCCTAATGATGTTTTGTTCAAATAACGTACTTCGCATTCATCCCAGGAACTCCATGCTTGGAGTTTCAACAAGCTACCTTCTTTAATGACCAATGCGATGATTCAAATGACACATATTTCATAGAGTCTAATGTTTGTTTGAACAAGGATTTAAGGGAAAATATGCAAAGGTTCTAAAATACTAATTCGGGCGATAATCAAGTAAATGAACCACGTGCACCTACCATCTTCGAAGCTTTTCAAGTAACTCTTCTGCATCACTCACTTATTCTACAATACAGTAGAACCTCTCTTACTGCATACTCTCTTAGTGCATAATATGCAATAAGAGAGATCGGTAGGTGGGGCCAATTTCAAATCTTTAATCTCGAAAGTAGTGTAGTTAGAAGCCACGTTAGTCAAGTGCCATTACTACAACTGTACAACTACATAAAACCTTTCTAAGTGCATAGTCCCAACACTATTGCACTGTCATCGTTTCAAGAGTCCTCAACCACATAGTCCTATAAATATTGTATAGTTACATTTTTTCTATCACATATTCTGGAAGTCCAAACAATCAAAGAAACCATCAGTCACGGACAGCAGCACGCCAACATGACAGCAGCCCAGTCATCTTGTGTGGCCTGCCTTGCAGAGACTGCGTCAATTGCGCGTTCGGCCTGACTTGGAGGTAACTTAATTAAATTGGGTCATGATGCAACTAAGGTAGGAGGTCTTTAAATGGAGCAGGCTCTAAAATGGAGCCCTAACTTAAATGTAAACTATTTGTACATGTTATTTTTTCATAGCCTCCATCAATGTACAGACTGTGTACATTTTAGCTAGGGCACCATTTTAGAGCCCTATGCCATTTCAACTTCAATTTTTTTAACTAATTCAAAAAAGCATGAAAAAATATGAAACGACTTGGGTTAGATGTCAGTTCAATCTGTTTTTCAAGGAAAATTGACTGAAAAAAATTTCAAGATATTTCACCTCCTCAAAATTCAATTCTAGCCCTTAAATGCTCCATTATAGGACCTCCTACCTTAAAGGGGAAATCATTTGACTTACAAAATCGGTAGCACCAGCAGTCCTGCCAGTGTTGTAGACAGATTCTTCAGGTAGCTCCCCCTGCAGAGCCCTTGGCAGACCTTGTTCATTGTGTGGGGCCTGGCTTGCATGGACTGGATCAATTGCGTGTCCTCAGCAGTGTTCACAGAATTGGCTAAAATTCGCTCCATTGCTAAAACTGTAAAACAACATTTTAGTAGCTAAAAGTATATTGAAGAAAATCCTCGAAAAATTATATTTTAGCCAAGACTGCAACAACCAATAGAATTTGATAGCCAATTTGCTACTTCCTCTACATTGGAATTAGAATCTATTTAGTCAATTTTGGGTTATATTACTCCCAATCATCCTTTACAACTTGCAAAATCCTTCCTTTTCTATTTTTTCTTGATGCCACTTACTTTCAAGGTAGCCAAAGTTGATGCTTATTTGTCTTGAAGGTAGCATATTACACTAAATTCCCTAAACTAGGTAGTATATTGCACTAAATTCTATAAACTAGTTCTGGGATCACTAGTCCTCAGGCTGGCTGGGAGGAAGTGACCTGTTTATTGTCAGTAGTACGTCTCTGAACTCGGTCCAGATTGTCTGCAAATTTGATGCCTTCTCAACTTCGCATCCGTCCACATCCGTCCAATGTCGTTGACGCAGTCTTGTCCATGATGGCTTCCTCATACAATAATATATATTTGGATGAAAAGATAACCAGGACGGTACTGCAGGTTGCGTACTCCAAGGGTTCTCTACTTGCACACGTTACCACGTTGCCGACTGTGGCGGGTAATGAGTGCGCGGTCATTCGCCAAGAAAGAGGGACTTGTCACCCACTTGGCTGCAATAAACAATTCCATTCACTGGCTTGTATAAGCTTCACTTTACTTGTGTTGTAATAGCAAGATGTAGGAGTGCTTTAGATACTTGATCTCAGGTTTGCAAGATACGGTAGATCGGACTCAGACTTCCACCATGACATTACCTGCAAATACCACCAGGAATTACTCGATTCGGTGGGGCCAGTGTCTTGTTCTGTACAGGGAAGGAGCGGGTTCTGCACCGCTGCGACAACCTTGAAGAGTCCACAAAGCTCCACTAATACATGCCAGTCTTGGAGAGCCCGAGTAGC
The DNA here is from genome assembly GCA_951799445.1 of Pseudisothecium myosuroides. Taxonomy (NCBI): domain Eukaryota; kingdom Viridiplantae; phylum Streptophyta; class Bryopsida; order Hypnales; family Lembophyllaceae; genus Pseudisothecium; species Pseudisothecium myosuroides. Next base: position 5,364,157 of record OX637289.1, on the reverse strand, counting down.
ACAGCGTTTTGCAGATTGTCTCGGCAGTTTTTGGTCGACAGGCGTGACCCTCGCAAGTGCTTTACTCATCTGTGCACAGAGCTCTGTTATTGTGTGGAGTTGTTGCTCTTCTTCAGACAAGAGCGCCTCAAGAGAGATCTTTTGACAGGATTTACGAGAGACGAAGATTTCTTGCACAGCTAGGTGAGCTTGGTTCCCCCAATCGAGGTGACCCTGCTGGAGGGTTCGCTTCATTTCCCTCGCATGGGTCTGATTCTGTAGAACGCAGATAGAGTAGTTGCAGTATTCGTCCCTCTCCTTTGCTTTGGTTGCATGAAGCATGGACTTGAAGCGCGCACAGCGCATGCACTCCGCCTAGGTTGCAAGCACATGATGACTAGCTTGTTGCTAAGTTTTAGAAGTGCCCTTTTGGTAGCTCGATGATGGGAGGCTAGTGACGACGTACGTTGTGTATCTATTTTGAGCAGGACGTGGGAGAGGTCCTTCTGTTGCCAAGCAGGGTGAGGGGTCGTGAGCGTCGGGGTCGTGAGCGTCAGGTTGCGGAGGGCATTAGCTTACATATGGGTTTGTGAGCCTTGACCTCTGAAGATCATCGCAGCTTCTGTTTGTTTGTGAGATTGTGCATTGCCGGTGCATCGAGGTGAATTAAGATGAGAAGGGTGCTGTCTTTCCTGGTGTGGTTGTTCAGCTTCTGGACTTGGAAAGATTTTTTCCTTCGCTGGCTTCGGAGTCCTGCCTCTCATCCTGCCAGTGGGGAGACTTCGGAGCATTTGCCTTCCCAGGAAGGGCAACCGGAATCGGAGTTGGCCAGTTTTCTCTCTTCCTTACCTGAAGAGAAACGCTGGTGCGACTGGGTGGATTTTGTAGGAGACTCGATAGTCAGAATTCGATTTGGAAACTGTAGGTTCATACTTTTCCATGGCACCGGCGTGGAAGCAAGTTATCGAGAGTTTCTCGAGGCAGTTGCTTCATCAGAAATTGTATTTCGTGAGGAATTGCTAATCACACTGTTCTGGGACGGTTATTGCAAACACGTGGAAGCATTTGGTGAGGCACTCCGTCAGTCCGGTCATGGTATCAGAAAACTCAATCTTCGGCTTTATGGGGTCTCCCCAGTCCGATTTGCCAAGTGTGTCTCAAGTGTGCTTGTTGGAAATGACGGTATTCAAGATCTCAGTATATTGTTGGGTGACTTAAAGGAAGTGATGGGCAGAGAGGTGGCTGCGGAGTTTACAGCCAATATTGCTGTGCCCCGAAATCTTAGAATCCTCAAATCATTTGCAATGCGGGCGGAGAAGTTGGATGGAGAGGGAATGGAGCAGTTGATGAAGCCCTTCCAAGGCCCTCCCAGTGTGCTTGAATACCTGCTATTTGAAGATATAACATTCGATGCTCAGCTTGAACATATTAGTGGCATGCTTGCCTCAAGCACATCCTTCAAAAAACTCTCTATCAATTATTCTACTACATTTAGGGTCAAGGAGGCCTTCACAAGAGGATACACCAGCATAGGAATTGCGTTGTGTTCCAATCAATCTCTTAATTCCCTAACTTGTGGAGTTTCTAGCAGTTTGGAGTTGAAGGCATTGTTGGATCCGCTAATGCCCAAGACCAACAATCTCCAACCCAATACCACCCTCACCCACTTCAGTTTACAGGGATCAATTGGAGGGAAAGAGGGGATTAAAGCTTTAGTTGACATGATTTGCACCAACTCTTCCTTGCTAGAATTGGGTTTGATTGACATACACGATATATCTTCGCACGGTATAGAAGACATTGAGAACGTTTTGGCTATCTTAGAAGCCCTCAAGACCAACATATCTCTAAAGAGAATTGGATTTTATAAGTGTAAAGCTGTTGGTGGTTACAAAGTGCTTGGAGCTATGATGGACTTACTCTTGGAGAATCATTGCATTGAAGACATTGACTTGTTTTACACAGGATTGCAAGAGTCCGGAGATGCAAACTATGTGTATTCTGCATTATCAAAGAGAAAGAAAGTGAAATTGTAGAGTATTGTACAAGGCATGGCAAATGTGAAACCGACATCTGGGCGAGTGTTTTTGTGTGGAAATACATATGCTGGTAAGTCACATTTACACTGAATATTTTGTAGTTTATATACTCAATTTTTACCTTGCAAATAGTTTATGATTGATTTTTATTAATTGCTTTTTAAAATAAAAATGGATATTCAAGTATAGAGGCTCTCATATGTTTTCATATATCTCAAAAATTGCCATAACTAATAGAGAATTTAGATTTTTTTTCAACAAATTTTAGACATGTTGAAGTACAAGTAAGATATTTAAATAAAATACTTTCTATATTTAAAAAAACTTTTAACACAATTACAATATTTTCAAGATTCTTTACTAAGATAAATGAGAAATCCTATTGGAATATATGGTCAAAGTTTTATGAATTCTAAAACTTGAGTGAACGAGTTATATATTATTGATTGAAATATGACTTCCAATACTTAGGTTTTTTAGATATCACTCCAAAAATCTCCCAACAAATCAAGAAAAATTATTTGTAAATGTACTATCCCGGTGTACTATATAACTATTCATTTTTCTACAAACTCTTAGATACTTTTGGAATGTATTGTTAAAAAAAAAATTTAGCATCATACTTCACTCAATAAAAATTCATGAGTTTTTTACCACAAAATTTGAAAATGGATTTTTGTTCCACATACTCAAGAACAAAGAATCTTGAAAAAAAAATTGCATTAAAAGTTCATTTAATTCTCATCATTAAATTTGAATTGGATTTTTAAAAACCATTTTACACAAGTGTGTTACTCTTACCTCAACATATTTAAAATTTGTTAATAAAATCTAAATTTTCAATTAGTTATAACTTTTTTTGTAAGTATACAAACCATTTTGAGAACCATTTCATATGGGATATGCAAATTAGTTCCTTCAATTGTTCATAAATATAGCAACCAACATTTGTTTAACCTCTAAAGTCTTGAAGAGCTTTTGATGATTTCAATGAATTATAATAAACATTTCTGTTTTGTAGTCAAGAACTTGTGGTCAAAAATATTAAATCGAAGTGTTTTATTTGGATACAATTTTCACTTGAGATTTTTATACATGCATAAATGCATAAGACAGGAATTGCTTACTAAACCATCCTCATGTCTCAAATCATTAATATTTTCAATTTTGTACAAAAATTATTGACAAGTTTAGTTGCCTTTTCTTTCTTCATATCCTTCCATTCAATACTTATTAAAAAAATGAGAATATGTATGCTATTTCTTTACATTCAATCTTTTTTTGGCACCTTCAACACATATTCCTAATGTGTTGAAAAAACAACACTAGTTGTCAAGTTCACTCATTTTTAAATGAACCAAAGTTTGAAATATAAAACTTAAACTTTGTGATGAAACTTTGAACTAGAACAGTTTCATATGACATTTCAGCTACATGAACTTGCGACAAAAGTAAAGTCTAGTGTTGTAGAATATCCATTCTATTAAATGAACGAAGTGATCTTCACTCTAGTTTTAATTAAAGTCATTAGAATAAACACAAAAGGAAGGATTTAGGTGTACTTTGACAAATAATGTTTTGATTAAATATTGGTCATGTAATGCATCAGCATTTCAAGATCTAATCAAACATCTTCAATATCGTATGAGTGATGTGACAAATGTATGAATATTATGTTCAAACCTTAGCTATTTTAACCTAGTCCGTTGCTTCTTTGCAGGTAAAACAAGATTGCGAATGTCGATGAAGGAATTGAAGGAATTTAGAAGAAAAGACGAAATTCCAAAACGTTCAAGAGTGCGAGAAAAAATAAAGAAAGCTTTCAAACCATCAAATACTCCTCCAAAATTGTTGATGAAGGACATTCAACTTGATCGTACGCATGGCATTGAAGTCGACACTGTTATATGTGATGACATTGGCATTACCATTTGGGACATGGCGGGTCAAACCGACTATCATTCTTTCCATGAGCTAGTGATGCCCAATCTATCAGCCGATGGAAGTTGTTCAATGTTTTTGCTCATGTGCAATCCCATCATTTCCATGGAACAATCTAATCTCTATCGAGGACGTAGGCTCTCAAGTATAAAAGTTGAACTTGAGTCTTGGTTGCGACTCATTACTTCCAATACAAGGCGATCACTTTCATTTTGCCCGCATGTGTCCATAATTATGACGCACTTTGACTATTGGAAGGATGATCATGCATTGGCAACACGCATTGATGATGTGGTCTTGGAATTGAAATCTCAATTCCAAGAGGCCCTTGAATTTGATGAAGACAAGTCTGTATTCAAGGTGGATGGTAGAGATGTATCCCATGCACATAGTGTGTTTGATTTCACCAAATCACACTTGAAGCAATTGTTGGAGAGATTGCCCAAAACCATACGTGCATGTGAAGAAGTACAACGTTCAGTGGCATCTTGGAATGCAGACAAATCAAAACATCCGTTGTTGAAATGGGACGAATTTTGTGAAGGCATGTGCAAGGAAGTGGAGGAGTTGAATGCTGTGGATGAGGAGCTTGCTCAAAGGCGGAAGGAGTTTGTAGCTATATCGTTGAATGATGGAGGGCACATCATCTACAATGAGCAAGAAGGAGTTGTCATTACAAATCCCCATTGGTTTTGTCACAACATCATTGGACAATTCCTACACCAATGCACAATCGAGGGTCCTAGCTTGGACATGGTTTCATCAAATGGGATCATATCCATTGACCATGTGAGGCGTCTTATATTGAAACTTATTGAAGGCCAAGGAGACATGGAGGAGCAAGTTGATGACATCTTGAGCATGATGGTCAAACTATGTATATGCTATGAGCAAGATGCTCATCACATTATGATTCCATCAACGTTGAAAAACAAGCTCAATAACTTGAGTTGGTCTAGGCACGATGAAGCAACAAGCTTTACATATGTTGGAAAAAGATTGGCCTGCAAGGATGGGACCAAGACAATGTTGACTCCAGGCTTCTTCACACGTCTTCAGGTGAATTTTGGATTCCTATGATACTTTGATGCTTAAAATTCAGGAAATTATGGTGCTTACATGTTTTAAAATGACTTGTTATTGTGTATTGTTGTTCTAGTGTAAAATATTAAGTACACCATCCTATTACAATGATATTCTTGCTAATATTAGCAAATCTAGATATTTTTGAGTGGATCCAAATGTGCTAGATTTCTTTTGATTTAGTATAAATATTAGATTTATAAATATCATATTTGGATTTTAAAGCAAATCATGAAGTACATGATCTGGAGGCCTAGGATTGTACATTGTCTTTAATCTCTATTATTTACAATTCATTTGTTGACATGTTGTGCAGGTTTCTTTCTTCAAAATGCTTCAAACCAAAAATGCTCAAGACACTTATGAGGTATTTCAAGATGTTATTAAATTCATTAGTGAAGGAATTGAAGCCATTCTCCAGTTCAATGATGGTGATATTGACATCCTTTTACGATCCCATCAATGTCAAGATAATGTGATGGAATTTCTTGAAAATGGAATACTCATGCACATCAAACATCATCAAAGCGATCCCACATTGGGTTGTCCCGGCGTCCTTTTAGAGGATTACATTTTGCGACCTGCATGTGTGGAAAAGTTGCTTCATCCTAAGCATCGCAAAAGTCAACTTGTTCACATGAAAGATCTAGAATTGGAGGTTATCAACAATAATGCAGATGCTACACATAATTGGAAGTCATGTGAAGGCTTGGGTGTGGGGTTCAACAAGGTGAAGACATTACTAGGAGACTTGGCATGGAAAAAGCTTTTGGAAAGGAGGTCACATCATCTTTTAGAGTACCTCAAGGAGATCCAGTCTTTGAATACTTTGATTCAAAATGATCCTTCCAAGTGCAATGAGAAGAATGCTCTATCAACTACTTCACTTTGGCGAATGCCTCAAAAACTCTTGTATGGACCCTTGGATGACAAGATAGACCATTTAATACGGGAGAATCGTGAACAACACAAGGAGACAATGTCAAAATTGGATGATGTGGTGGAATTGATTCAAAGATTAGAACGTGGCATCAAGAACATGCAAGGGGAGTTATTGCACAAGGTGTGTTCAAGGATTGACGATTTGATGAAATTCTCTGTGGAGATGCAAAAATCACAAATTCCAAGGCTAGCTTATCTTTGTGAAATTGGAAAAAGAAAGCTTTTGACAAGATGGGTGCCTGATCTTGACAATATCCAACTTCACCTTATGTGTGAAAGTAGACATGGATTCCATGAGGTTTCAAGCCAAGAAGGTTGTATGGTCAATTTTGGAACGGAACGCACAAAGAGGTTTCTTGCCATGTTAGTGTGGGGGTTGAAGATAGTCACCATATTGACAAAGATTGGTGCACATGTTGCTTGTGGGATGGGTGCAATGGTTCCCAATTTTAGTGATGGTGGTAGCTTTACAGCCTTGATTCTTGACACTCCTGGGCTATTGGATTACCAAATTCCTACGGCCACTTTGGAATCCTTGCCAGATAATTTGAGAGGCCAGTCAAGGATCTTGATTGATGATGGATCAAATGTTGAAGCTCAGAGGTGGCTGCGAGATTTTTTGGAGCCGCAATGCCAAAGTAAGAGAGAGTTTTATAGTAAATTTAAATTGAGGAAGGTTAGATATAGAGGAGTGAGGGGATCCGTAGGTTGGATTTGTGATGAATGCATTTCAAGGGATCAGAATGAAATTGATGAATTGAAATAGAGTGCTAAGCAGGGAACATCTAGACATTTTATTAGAATATGATGTATATCATGATGTAGACATCACTAAGTGTGTCTAATGACTTAAAATGACAAACATGTTTTTTTTTCATTATCGTTTGAGTTTATTATAAGTTTTTTTCAAAGATTAATGTTAGTTTTCATCAAAAATAAGTTGATTTCTTTTCTATGGAATCAAATATATTTTATTAGGCTAAAGTCTATAGGACTACAAGTTTTGCAACCACTTGGTATAGATTGAACTGCCATATTCAAGAGCATTCTGACTTTTCAACTTTTGTAGAGTAGATTTCAATTGTTTTTCATTTAATGTTAGATTATATTATGAAATTCCTTGTTTGGCAAGTTCCTTTTTAAAAATGTGATGTCAAATCATTTTTATTGGTTTGCAAACATTTGCAAAGATGGAGATTGAAAATGTGATTATATGTGGTGTATTTAGCAAGGGTGCTAGTGTGTGAGCATGAAAATGCAAGCATGTGAGCCTTGAGCATATATTTAAGTGGATATCCTACAACCAATGAAGGTGCTTGTAATATAAACACCTATAATATAGGTATCTATAATATAATTACACTATAATCATAGAAGGTTTCTATAATATAGACACCTATAATATAGGTGTATAGTCTTCTGGGCTCACGAGCTCATGCTCCTATGCTCACTTAATAGCAACCCTTGTGTATTTAGCATTTTCTTTTAGTTCCACCATTGTTATGAGTTTAGAGACATTACTAATTATCATTGTATTCACTACACTTTTAAAATGTATGCTTTCCCATGTGTAGAATGTTTCATGCAAGTTGCAGTTTATATTCAAAAATTCAATTCACTTGTACAAAATCTTGCGTACAAATTGAAATTGAAGGATTGTCTAATTTTTGTTTCAAATCTACTATTTATATTTACATGAGATAAGTAGAGGAACACTTGAGAGGTGATTTAAATTACATAAGTTTAAAATTAAAAAAAAATGAAACTTGCAAACAAAACTATAAATGGGTGAATGCAAGAAACACCTATATTATGTAGCGTCACATCTTGTGTTTTGATTTGTTTTTTGGCCATAATTTTTGCGTTTTTGCTCCAAATGACTCAAGATTTATAGGTAAGGTACTCATCGCTATTATACACCTTGTTTAACTTTTGTAATTTTCAAAATTAGTTTATTGTCTATAAATAGCCCCCAATTTTATGTCACACTACCAATTTGGAGTTTTTTAGTACTATTTAGTACCCCAAGAAATGAATTTTGAGCTGAAATTTAGAGGGGATGATCTTCTAGTAGATTTGTATGTACCGTCCAAAGGAATTCTAAAAATATTTTATTGTGTGTGGTGTGGAAGTCCACAAATTGCGCTTCTTTTTGCTTGCATTTTGTAACATATAAAATATTATTTCGGAGTTTTCTTGGGTGAATGACCATCTCCACAGAATTCTTACAAATGGAAATTATTTATTTTATGTGTTTACTTTTTTATTCTATTTTCTACTAATTAAAATATCAAAGTATCCATTTTCTTGAGATTTGGCACTTTTCTAGTTCTCCTACTTAGAGAATTTTTTAATGAGTTTTCTTTGTTGTTTACCTTCATCTTAAAGGTATATACATTGGCCATATTTTTTTTATTTTTTAAAAATTATAATTTTTTTTAAAAGTACTGAAGAAAAAAAATGATGAGTACTATCAAAACACAACAGAATCGACTAGTCAGTTTCTTGCACTCACCCAAGTAGATTATCTTAATAATTGATGTTTACAGAATGCAATACCTGATTTGAGCAAGTATTGTAGTTATCTTCAATTGTAATGAGGGATTTGGTTAATTTTCTCCTATTTTATTGGCAAAGCTATAGGTCCCAATCTAGTTGTTTTATAGATGAATGAAAAATAAATTGGAGTAATTTGCTTTTAGGCTTAGACTAAAATAAAGGCTTCTAAGTGGAAACCATTTTAGTCACCATTCTTAGTTTAAAGCCTTGAAGATCAATTTTAGCTCTCTATCAATACGATTGCTCAATTCTTGAATTTTTATAGTCCTACCTCATACCGTAGTTGTAGGCTACATTTGGTGGAAAAGAAAGATGCCAAGCATTTTGATAAGTTATGTTTTCAAAAAACATAATTTTTGTATACTAAAAATTATTATCGCAAATTTATATTATGCATATGCCAAACATTTTGTTTTTTTAAATAAATAATTATTTAGTAAAAAGACTATGGAACTTGTCCTTCATGTACATAAGTACATAAGCATTTTGATAAGTTATGTACATACATAATAATATAGGAAAAGTTATGACAATACTGAGTTTTTGTATTGTAAGCCAAATTGTAGGCCTTTCATATTTTTGCCAATTTGTCTAGTTTGGGAAGGATAATGATGGGGCCTGGGAATAAAGATTCAAGATCAATGCCGATTACATTGGAGGGGTGTCTTTGGAGTTGATCTTTTATTACCCCTACCGTCTTGGATGCTAATTCCATTGCAAATGCTCTAACAAATGTTGTCTCTTTCATCCCCCCACTAACAACACACACACCAATCATCTATGCGCATTTTTGAATTACTTATGAATTTTCAACCGAGATGTGTCATAGGCCCCTATTCATGACCCTAGGTCTTCCATAAACCGTTCATTTGCAACTTCAAGAGAGAAATGGGAAAATAAGGAGAATAATTGGCTCTTGCAATAAATAATTTTTTTTTCCTTGATCCATTCAATGACTATAGAAGGTCCATTTAACCCCTAAAGTTCCATGACTATGTTTTCACCGAAAACGCTTAAAAATTGCCATTTCTAGTACAAGTACCAAATTTTGGAAAAAAAACATTTTAGAAAACAAGCAACCGTACGATCTTGTAGTATGCTCACTTGAAAACATGTGGTAAAATTCCAGAAATTTCACCCGCATGCATTGAAAGATATAAGCATTTAAATTCACTGAAATCATTTTTTGGGCCCTACGAAAAAAAAGGCAGCTACACTTCACAAGCTCACTTTTCTATGAAAAAATGTTCAAAATGGTGTTTCTTCTATGGGTTCTTTTTTCTAGACAAGTTGGCTAACATACTTGAAAAATTTCACATCATTTGAAATTGTACATTGGGGTACCATTCAAAATTGCATTTTTGCATTCGCAGGGAAAGAAATTTTAGTGCTGCCAACTTTGATAACCTCCCAAGGGCTAAAAAATTGCTTTTTTACCATAAAATTTTTTGTACAAGAATACCTTCATGTTAATATCATGAATATCAAAAATCAAGGTCACCAAAAAAAAGGTATTCAAAGTCTACCAACAAGTGTAGCGGTGAGAAAATTTTCACTGCTGCCTACTTTAACGCCTTCTTGAGAGCTGAAATATTTTTATTTTACCATGGAATTTTTGTCATGAGATCATCTCTATGTTGATAATATATTTACCAAATTTCAAGGTCAAAAGATTCACACAAAGAATATATATTTGAAATCTACCAACATGTGTAGTTGTGAGAAACAATTTCACTACTACCAACTTTGACACTATTCCAAGCGTTTAAAAATTGTTTATTTACCTTGAAATTTTTATTGTGAAATCATCTCTATATTAATAACATGTGTGCCAAATTTCAAGTTCAGAAGATTCACACAAAAAAAGATATGCTAATTCTACCAACGTGCATAGCTGTGAGAAAAATTTCACTACTACCAACTTTGACACGATCCCAAGTGCTGGAAAAAAAACATTTTACCATGAAATTTTTGGCAAGAGATCATCTCTATATATTGATAAAATGTATGCCAGATTTTGAGGTCAAAAGGTTTACCAAAAAAAAGGTATTCTAATTCTACCAACATGTGTAGTTGTGAGAATGACTTTCTACATCCATGTGAAAATTTACCCAAAAAATGACACTATTCCAAGGGCTGAAAAAATTGCTCTCACAACTACACATGTTGGTAGAATTAACATATCTTTTTTTGTGTGAATCTTCTGAACTTGAAATTTGGCACACATGTTATTAATATAGAGATGATTTCACAATAAAAATTTCAAGGTAAATAAACAATTTTTAAACCCTTGGAATAGTGTCAAAGTTGGTAGTAGTGAAATTGTTTCTCACAACTACACATGTTGGTAGATTTCAAATATATATTCTTTGTGTGAATCTTTTGACCTTGAAATTTCGTAAATATATTATCAACATAGAGATGATCTCATGACAAAAAATCCATGGTAAAATAAAAATATTTCAGCTCTCGAGAGGGCGTTAAAGTAGGTAGCAATGAAAATTTTCTCACCGCTACACTTGTTGGTAGACTTTGAATATCTTTTTTTTGGTGAATATTTTGACCTTGAAATTTGATACACATATTATTAACATGAAGATATTCTTGTACAAAAAAATTTATGTTAAAAAAGCAATTTTTCAGCCCTTGGGAGGTTATCAAAGTTGGCAGCACTGAAATTTCTTTCCCTGCGAATGCAAAAACGCGATTTTGAATGGTACCCCACTATACAACTTATAGGAAAAAATTAGTAAGTAAAAAAAATAGAGAATGATTCAAAATACAAAATTGTTAATAATTGAGTTATGGAATTGGAAAATGCCAATCCCAATGGTTGCAATGTTCTAATAAACAATCTACGACCTATGATTTTATTTTTTTCAAAAAATATTGAAAATTGAGTAAAAGAAAGGACTTCAAAGTTTATTTTAGAGTAGAGAATCCATAATTGTCTACAAACAAAAACTTCTAATAAATTTTGCCTCATTGATCAAAATGGAATGATTCAAAGCTTTCCACATATATATATAACTCTAGAAAACCAATTTCAAATTTTTGTTTTTGAAAATAGTGATTTTTTTTAATCTGCCCAAACTACCCGGTTGGCGAAAAAAGTAACAGACTTGGCCATAATTTTTGACTCCTATTTCCAAATGTCCTGAATTTTTGTGCACATGAAAGATTTTTTTCATCACCACCTTCTATTAAAATTTCAACCTAAATTATGCAAATCTCTAGTCACATGTACTTGTTCAAAAATTTTATATTGCCAAAATTAACATGGTGGTCCTTTACAGATTAAAAACCACTTCATGTCCATTTCAAAGCTAATTATAGCGGTAGTTCTTAGTGCCCAAGCAGATAGGGTTGCTAAAATATGAGCAGCAAGCGACGAGCGTTGAGCATTGAACAACCAGCAATGAGCGGTAAACAATGACAATTTTTAGAAATTCTTGTGAAAAATTTAAAACTTTTCACTAGAAGATGCCTATATCCATGGTTTAAAGTAAACACTTATGGCTATAAATAAATCTAAAGAGGATAGATGGAGATGAATGGGGATGAATGGATTTTGATGAATTTTTTATAGCTCACTTTGTTGGATGAAATACATTTGTTGTTTGTTGCATTGTATGATGGATGTCTATTGAATGGAACTAAAAACTTAGTTGTTTTAAGATGAAGATTGATGTCCAAGGACCTTGAATCTAAGGTAGAGAAGTTGCCAAAAGACCCTTCTTTTATTAATTTGCGGGGTTATTCAAACTATAATTGAAAAGAAAAAATTTCAAAAATTCTTTTCTTCAAAAAAAAATTGTGTTTTCAAAAACATTAAAGAAAAAAACAAAAAAATAGAACCCGATATATATTTTTTTAATTTCAGTAGACGGCTCCTTGGATCTGAGGAGCAATTTCTTGTTGCTAGAGGCACCCTCTCCATATTAATTTTGGAGGGAATTTGAGCTGCTTTAAAAAAGAAGTATTTTTCTTATTTCAAAAAAATTAACTTTTAATTTTTTAAAATTTTAAACTTTTTTTATTAAGAGCCTTCTCTTGACACCAAGGAAGGACTTCTTGGCATCCAAGGAGCCCTAATAAAAAAATTATTTTATATTTTATATATTTTATATATTTTATAATTTTTAATTAAAAAAAATTGAAAAAAAAATTTTGAAAAAAAAATGAATTTAAAAAAAAAAAAATTGCAGTTCAAATATTCCTCAAATTAATATAGGGAGGATGCCTTTAGCAACTAGAAATCGCTCCTTGAATCCAAGGAGCCATTTATTGATTAAAAAGAATTGACAAAAAAAGTCAATTGAAAAAAAATAATTAATTTTAATTTTAAATTTTTTTTCTTTTAAATCATATTTTAAATACCCCCAAATTTATAGAGAGAGGGTCTTTTGGCAATAAGAAATGTCTCCTTGAAACCAATGAGCCGTTTGCTACATAAAAAATATTTTGTTTCTATTCATTAATTCTCCAAATGTTTAAAATTATTTTCCAATTATTTCAAAAAATGAATGGATGACATGGATGAAATTCATTCACACATCACTTCTATGGTAGTACCTTTCATGTTGTGGAAGAGGCCAAGCTATCATTCTTGGCCCTACCTACAACATTTGAATGCTAAATAACAAAATTAAATTAAATTATTTTAGCAATAAATTTTTAATTTTTAATTTTTTTTAATAATTTCTATTTGATAGTTTTGACTATTTTGGGTCTGACAACACTATTAATTACTCTAACATGTCTATTTTTAATAAAAATATTTACTATGAGTGTTTAAATCTAATCGCTCATTGCTCAATGCTCATCGCTCCTTGCTCACACTCTAGCATCGTTGCTTTTCCAAAGGTAACTACCTCCTCTCATTTCTACATGATAAACTTATCAATTAAGATTTTCATCCTAAATTCCCATTTTTGACTTTCTATGTTGACTTAAACTTTAATATTTGGAGAAAGACTTCAAATCACAAATGGATTGCCCTTCTAACTTCACAAATCCTTTGAGTGTGAATACCACTAAATGTGTGTAAATTTTTTTTGTTGCTTCATCTAAATAACTTATCATATAGCACTCAGAATAAGTAAGTAATATTGTACTCTACTGTACAATATAGTGGGGGGACGAAAAAAATTGCCATTGTCTATTTCTTTCCATACAAACGCCCCATTTTCAAATAAATAGATTTTGCTATTTGACCCTCACACCATAGCTTATTTTGTACATTTGAGCATGGTGGTGCAATTACCTTGCCAAAATTTAATTACAATAAAAAGATATCTATTTTTCAAAATTAGAACAATGTCACCCCAACATTGAAATCTCTATAGAGAAAATTGTGAAACTTTTTTGGAGATGCTTGTAGAAGGAAAGGTGTTTGTATGGATGTTCCCCATATATCTTCGCAATCAAATTTAAAAAATTCATTATCAATGTTTTTCAATGAATTATCACATAAAACCATAAAATAAAAATAAAAAAATTCACCAAAAATGGAGATTTGTTTTTTTGAAAATGAAATTTGATATGCATGATTGGGACTAAGAGGAATGCAATGATGCAAGAATTGCATCAAAATTGTGAAAAATAGGCATTTGAAAATGGAGGTCTTTGTATAGGAACAAAAAGACACGGCAAGAATTTTTGTCCCCCAACTGTACTGTACTGTACAGTCGGGTACAACAATCTTACGATTTTTTCAAGTCAGGTTTCATTAGAAAGTTCATCAACTTCAAGAAGCTCTAGCATGCTCAAAAATGATCCGATTTTGAAACCGCAAATTGCATTGGAAACGTAATGAAGTGCACTTCAACTTCATAACAAGTGAAAAATGAATAATTGAAAACCATACAACAATTTGGATTCCTTTTGTACACTATCTTTCATTTCATAGAGATTCTTTGGAAGATAGTCACAATTTTTTTGCATTTAGGTGAAGAAGAAGAAAGTAATCATACAAGTAGTTCAAGTGGTATGAGATCAAGTATCTCTAAAGCAATTGTGAAGGCTCATTTCTAATATGGTCCATTAAATACTAGTTGTAATTTTCACAAATGGTGGCAACACTAGATGGTAGAGAGTGTATAGAAAGCATCAAACTTTTTGTATGATTTTCAATTACATATGTGTATTTGCAATGATGATAAAGTAGACTTGAGTGTGATTCCAACGCAATTTACAATTCGAAATTCCATTCATTTTTGAGCATACACCGGCCTCCCAAAGTTTACCAAATCTCAAGGCTGCAAAAATCGTAAGATTGTTGTACCCGACTGTACAGTGCAGTGGTAGCACCTTCGAGACGGATTGGGTGGATTGGATGGTAATCATCCAGATAGGATGAAACAGGAAATTTAGCTTATTGACGACACCCGGGTTGATGACCGCCCAGACAGGGTATCATCCAATCAAATGCACCGACGGATATTGGACTGCGCCGCAAACCAGGAGAGCGAAGAACTGAAGCGTCTCTCCCGCCAAAGGATTTCGAAGTGCGCAGGGTCCAGGGTTCATGGCGGGGATGCATTGTTGCCGGACGGTTCTCGAATTACGTCGCACCTTCATTTTCTACAGTATTCCTTTTTTCTCACTGTTGCGGAATTGAAGCTTGCGAAAGAAGCTTGCAAATCGAGAAAGAATTGCGTTCAGGCATGAAATTTGAGCTTATGGCGAATTGTAGTTTGCGAAGGAATGAGATGGAAATGTAGTGTAGGTTTGTGTGATTTGTTTTTATTTATTTTTCCTCTCTGCAGCGACTGCTGAGTACCGATGTTTAGTTGAGAGATTGTGGTTTGAAAAAGCGGTGGATTTCATCGGTGATGGATAATAAGGACGAGGAAGACATGGCGAGGTTTCGGAGGGAGTTGGTTTGAGCTTCGAACTTGGACTTAAATCGCTTTGGTTGCGGAGATATGGCTCGGCCTATTCGAGTTTTGAATGTGGCGGAAAAACCTTCAGTGGCGAAATCCGTCGCAGGGATCTTGTCTCACGGGAATATGCGTGTGCGGAATGGGAGGTCGGTGTATAACAAGATTTTTGAGTTTGCCTACACTATTGGTGGGCAGCAGTGCGACATGCTCATGACGTCAGTGACAGGGCATCTCATGGAGCTTGACTTCGACGATCAGTTCCGGAAATGGCACTCCTGTGATCCAGTAGACCTCTTCCAGGCTCCCGTGCGGAAGAAAGTACCTCAAGTATGGCAGATTTGTCTTGTTCGTGTTTTTTCGGTTTTGTTGAGCAGAATTGTTTCAAATGCTTGGCTATGATTTTCTTAGTTTTCTCAGAGCTCCTCAATGCTACTAGGCTATTTGAGCGCAATTGCTGGAGAGGAATGGGTTAGTGCAGGATTGTATGTTGTGCTGAACATACAACGACGCAAACGACCTCAGTGATGCTGTAAAATTCTGGCTGGCATTCAGACCCCGTTGACCTGCCACTGAAGTCCTCACTCTGAACGAAAAATTCGAAATAGAAAAAACTCATATACCTGTGGCTTGGCCCGCTGCATTTCTTGTATTCATATATGTGAGGTATGAGATGTAAAGAGATTTTTGCTTCGGTCTGCAGGATAAAGTGAACTTGCAGAAGACCTTAGAAGAAGAAGCCCGACACTGCCAATGGCTCGTGCTATGGCTAGATTGTGATCGTGAGGGTGAGAATATCGCATTTGAAGTGGTGGATGTCTGCCTTTCCAGTAATACACGTCTCAACATCTGGAGGGCACATTTTTCTGCTCTCATTGATAGGTCTGGTTTTAACTGCATCGTATTTAATGCCTTGTTTTTCATCGATATATGTTTTTGTTTTTTCTCAAGAGTGGTAAGTCAGTTGAGCAGATTGGAGTCTTTGAGCATTAATAGTCTTAGCAAAAGAAGATGACTGTGACGTCATTTGATATCCGAGCGTCATGTGATTTGTGCAGAGAAATACACCATGCAGCACAACACCTAGGTCGGCCGAATAAGATGTACGCAGATGCTGTTGATGCCCGCCAGGTCTTAAGCTTGAAGAATCCCTAGCGTAGTTGTTTCGCATCTGCATTTACTTCTCACGGTAGATCATGGTTAATCATGAACGAGTTTCTAGTGGTCGTCTTCTTCTATACACTTTTTCTTTTTCTTTACTTAAATTAACATCTTTTCAGCTAATGAAATTGTGCGCTGGTTTAATTTGTCGGGTAGAATGATGCTCAGAGGACATCCAGTGTATGGAGTGAATGTACTGGAGGTGTGCATTTCAGAAGGTGGTGTCCCCTGAGCAGCACTTGTCACAATTTGTCTATCCTTAATAAAGGATTTGGAAAGCTCAACACCGATTAGGATAATTTCATCCTTGTGCACGTATCTGGAATTGCAAATAGAAACTCTCAACTTAGATTTGCATTTGCTCGATAAGAAATAGATCTTTTTTCTAGTTTTGACTTTTTCTGGCTTCGAAAGTGACCGGGATTACATTTCATACTAGCTTTCTGGATTTTCGGTGTATTCAGGAGATTGACTTGCGGATAGGAGCGTCGTTTACGCGGTTCCAAACTATGTTACTCTCAGATTCCTTTGTGATGCCATTTGGTGAAGATGACAAGAAGCTTGTTTTGAGCTACGGACCTTGCCAGGTATGAAGTAATTCATAGATTTTTGCGCCGGCTTGACTATGTCTATGTAATTCAAGCACTAGGGAGTGGTATGCATTTGAGAAACATTATTAGGGTGAAGGACTTACTTTCATTTTGTTCTTCATTTTAGAGAAAATGCAGTTCCTGCACACACTCTCTGTTTTTGTTTTGAGTTTCAGTGTCAGGCATGCCTTGGACATATTGTAACATGTATATAAACATAAATCTTACTTTATGCAATGCACACTGAGTGGCAATTTGTATGTATTCAGTTTCCAACATTGGGATTTGTGGTGGAGCGCTATTGGCAAATCCAAGCTCATGTACCAGAGGATTTTTGGGCCATTAAGTGTTTTCACAGGGCAGAGGATGGCAGTGCCGAGTTTACCTGGGCGTACGTTAATTTCGTCATTTTGCCTTTTGGTTGCTAGATTTTGAGCCAGCCGCAGGAGTATGTGACTGGTTCTATTCAGATGTTAATCAATAATTTGTAGATAATGACGTGAGAGCCAGTTCATATTGTACCTAGAAACTCATTCAACTGGCTGAATGCCGATATGAAGTGCAGGCGTGGGAGGCTTTTTGACGAACTTACTGCCTTCATCATTTATGAAATGTGCATGGAGGAGCCCACAGCCACAGTAAGCTTTCTTAGGGGTTAACGCATCGCGGGATAAGTTGATTGCTATATATTTCTCTCGAACGGAAGAACTGTTTTGATGGATTTCAGATTTTTCATTGACAGGTCTGCCAAGTTACTGGGCAAGAGAAACGAAAATTTCCGCCCCATCCTCTCAATACTGTTGAATTGCAGAAAAGGGCCTCTCGATATTTTCGAATGGGCTCAGAACAGACTATGAAGGTGTGTGTTTATACCGTAGAAGTTAGTCTAGTTCGTCATTTCAGTGACTAGTTGTTTTATTTATTTGAATGCAAGCTTTTCATCAAGCTAATTTGATAATTTCTAAGAATTTCATTAGTGGTTGAAAAATGTATTAAATAAATCACTTTCATGTACACTGTTGGAATAGAAATTGTGAATTTTGAAGACGTTTTAATATTTTTTTGCAGGTGGCGGAAGAGTTATATCAAGCAGGTTTCATCAGCTATCCAAGAACGGAGACAGATAAATTTTCCGAAAATCAAGATTTGCAGGTTCTATGTCCACATTTGAATATTCACCATTACTTGAGTGCCTGCGCTAGCGTTCTAGATAGCATACAACTTTCATGAGCTATCCTATTGTCGGTTTTGCCCCTCAACACATCTCCGAAACTTGGTTTCAGTGGTTGGTGTGGACTAGTATTTTGATTCCAACAAATCACACAATTCGTCCTTAAAAGAATTACAGTAACAAAGGGCGGTAGATCAAGGTTTGAGTATGATAAGCAAGAACCTGATGTTTTGAAATAGTTAGTGCAGTTTCAGTCAGCCTCCGACAGTTTTCCTTCTTAGCCTTCTGGCACATGTAGCGTTAGAGCTGGTTGTGCTACTTTTTAGCAGCAACAACTTTTTTCTGACATATAGCTTTTGGGGGGTACTACTGTTGACAGTTAATAGTGAATGAGCAAACTAGGCATCCTGCTTGGGGTGAGTATGCACAACGTCTCTTAGACCCTCAGCAACAATTGTGGAAGCAACCTGGTGATGGAGGGCATGACGATAAGGCACATCCTCCTATCCACCCGACTCGCTTCTCTGCGGGTGAAGGCAACTGGACTAATGACCACTTGGTATGCATGGATCCAGCATTTCATTATCTTACATTTTGTATTATTATGTTTGCCTGCGAATCCAGAGGGTACCAAGATGGTTTACATAGAGGCCCATTGTGATCCGTAGAAGTCATTGTTTGCATTGTTTGCTCAGTTGCTATTGTGAGTCAGATATCAATGTGCTTGCTCTTTACATAGAATCTTGTTTAGGCTAACGATTTGGTACTTATTGCAAGTTATATTTGGCATCATTCATTAGGCTATCGTATCATCGGCGTTTTTATGTTTCCTTTCTTTTGACACTTTATTCATCCTCTGATATTTCAGCAGTTCATATCAGTATCTAGTGCTGTGGTATCATGGTATGTATTAACTGGGTCCTTGCTGAATGATGCCAGAGAATCTACGAGCTTGTAGTACGTCATTACCTAGCCTGCGTTTCCCAACCCGCTATTGGTTATGGTACTACTGCAACTGTAGACATTGCTGGAGAGCGGTTCACAGCTACAGGCCTTATGATCACTGCAGTAAGCATCTTTCTGTGGGTCTTGTTGTCATTCTTGCGAAAACCATTAAGTTGGCGTCTGGTAACTTTTGTGGTAACTTGCATGTTTGAATATTATAATGATGTGCATTTCATGTAATTTTTCATTGTGTGATACAGAAAAACTATTTGGATGTCTACCGATTTGACAGTTGGGGTACATCTACAATTCCAAATTTTGAAGTGGGACAGCAGGTAGATTCCTTCACCATGTGCCCTCCATTCATGATGTTGCTGTACAAAGTCTTCATGTAAAAGACAGGTAAGAAATTGAAATAGGATATACTGCTTACTCGTTGATCGATCAACCAGGGAGATCTTGAACGATGCAGTTGTATGTATGGGCATTATTTGCTTCTATGAAAATGTTGGGATCTTTGTTTCGCAGGAAAACAGTTTCGTATCTGCGAATGATATGCGCGTGCCTTAGGCTGTGTTATACCGTTAATCATGTCCTGCTTTGTGGCTTGAATTATTTGCACTGTGGTCTTGTGTGCAGTTTATACCTACAAGACTGACATTGGATGTTGGCAGAACGCAGCCTCCACCTTTGCTCAGCGAAGCAGACCTGATTAGTCTTATGGACAAGGTATTGACACATTCATATGGCGTGTATTTTTTTCAGCTTGCATATCGATTCGTGCTGGTAAGCCTAGGATATTGGCATTCTTTACTGCTGAAATGGTGAAATTTCATTCTCTGGTATCTGATCTGATAGTGATGGGAGATCAAGCTTTTGACCCTTGGATATGAAGGCCTCCCGAGGATGGGCCCCTGCTGTCATGTTTGCGAGTCCTCTATGTTAGTAGTTTAGTCTTGGAATGTGATTTGAGTTATGCGTCCAACAACAAGGTAGATTTGATTGTACTTTTTTTGCTCTTTTTCTCCTTCTAGATGGTTTGCTGACAGGAACTAAGCAGGCCGGGATAGGTACAGATGCTACTATGCATGACCACATCAAGAAGTTACTGGATCGATGTTATGCAACAAAAGATGCTAATACTCGCTTTTGTCCCACAACCCTTGTAAGCACTCCCCTCTCGACCACGTTTAACGAGCACCTAGAGCATTCCCTTGCACCAGCAGAAGAGCGATTAAAGAAACTAACCAAAGGATATTGTCAGGCTGACCTTTTTGTTAGATTTTAATGTAATTATCAGATATAATTTACCGTGCATTTGAAGCAGTTCGCTTGTCATCTCACCCGATATAATAATGAGATGGTTCAGAAATGATGCAATGTATGTTTGAAAATGGAATTGAGCCAACAGGCCGTAATATGGCAAATAGTAAGGTCTCAAAGAGCACCGAAATATAGTTTACATCGCAAGTTGCATCTTTCAATATAGCATTCCTTACTATATTCTATTTCCATTTGTTTGCAGGGAGAGGGTTTGGTTATGGGATATGATACCATGGGGTAAGCCTCTTGTAAACTGAAATTGTCATCATATCTATACTATTGACTAGTTGAGATCCCATTGCTATGCAAGACATGGATATCGTCATGAGGAAGTTCGTCAGATGAGGGAAATAGCCCGTATGAGCCTTTCCAATTTTTTTCAGAATGGATGATCTTGTGTCATTTTAATCTTTTGACATTCTTTATAGTGAAAAATGGCATATTGTCTTTTCATGTTTGTTTAATTTAATAGATAGATGTGTGTGTGTGTGTGTGTGTGTGTGTGTACATATATCTCTCACACGTAACCCCAATTGTAGCGTGTCAGCTTCAGTCATCTTGTGTTGTCTTAGCTGGTTATTCTGAAAACTTTCCATGTGAAGGTTCATTTTTTTGAGAGAGAACTCAGAAGTAGGCCATATTAGCGACCCCTCCCATTAAGCACTTCTCAGACAGACAAATAACCGCACACATGGATTTCCATAAAATTTTAATCCTGTGATTGATTTGCTGTAAGCTTATGGAAGGTCTGTCACGGGAAGGCTTCTTTAAATCAACTAATCCTTACTTATGTCTTTCATCCTGCACTTGGCTTCTGCACTAGGTACTTCGCTAATGACTCGCATCTTTTTGCTCTTAGGCATGAGCTGTGGAAGCCCGATCTTCGGGCTCTCATGGAGAGTGACATGAAAGCTGTAAGCGATGGTAGGAAAACAAAGCCTCAGGTTCTCGGAACAGCATTAGAAGGGATGAAAAGTCTCTTCATTAGTGTAAGTTTGCAACGCCCCAATACTATGCTCTTTGTTCTGTTTTGTGAACAGTGGTTCTGCTGTTCTCCAATTCCCGAGTGATGAAGCATTCGGTAAGATTTTTATTTCTATTATTATTTTTTGTTTTTTGCAGGCACGGACACAAAAGGAAATGCTCTTGGATGCGATGGGTGTTTTCTTTGAAAGGTAGGTCTTTATATCTTGGCTTCTATAACATCACTCTTTTAATTAAATTGTATCTTTTCGTTAACGCAAGCTGTATAACTCATTTATGTTCGCAGTACCCACATGTCATGCAGCGATTGGGTGCCTTGTGGAACGTAATCTTTAAGCTGCGTTCTCTCTGGCAAAGTACGTAATTCTCAATAGGTTAGAAGTCTGAAAATATAATTGTATTTAAATTCTTTATTGGTAGGTCTGTGGGCGGGGGTGAGCAACGACAAGCAGGAGAAAGAGTGCGACTCTGTCCACTTTGTCAGCAAAACAGCATGGTCCTTCGGAAAAAGCCGGTAGGTGTTGCAAGATCTCAATATAATACAGTGGGGTGTTGATAAGCTGTAGAACGTTTCCTTATTGCTTTGTCTGAAGTCGACTTTATTGTATTCTTTCAGAACTTTGCTGGCACTGTCTAAAATGCATTTTCTAATTCAGGATTTGAAATTGGTGCTGGCAGGATGGCAAGTTTATGGTTGGATGCTCCGGTTATCCGACTGTAAGTCATGATTTTGACAGTTTCGATTCATAACTCTAAATCTAGCAGTCATCACTTGTCTTTGAATATAATGCATCCATAAGATTATGACTGGAAGGTGGTGCAGTGCAGAAATGTGGTGTGGTTACCTGGGCCAGCAATAGAGGCAAATGTTACCAATCAGCCTTGCCCTTCTTGTGGACCTGGTAATTCTTACTGGTGGAATATTTCTCTTTCAAACACCTTTTGCAACTCACCTATGAATGCTGGAATGTCTTAACTGCAACAATAGTAGCAGTTATACTGATTTCAATATGGGCTTAATGCCTGATCTGAAGCTTATTGTCCAACTTGTAACCGTAAATTTGTGCTCTTTCGTAGGCATTTTCATTTTTTACTTTTACTGAGAGACGCTGTGATGGTTTTTGGCAAATATGGATGCTCTTATGTGAGTATCGATGTGAATGAAGTTTTAACATTCGGATTGATGTGCAGGCCAGGTTTTGAAGATATACTTAAAGTTTCGTAGAGCTGAAATTCCTCCCAACTTCGATGTTGAACACACAGGTAACGCATTTCTCGAGTTAATGAAGCATCGGAACTTTACGTGATCACGATCTTAGCGCCATAATAAATTCATCAATTGAATATTATTTTGTGGACTCCAGTTTTTTGCATTCATGAATGGTAAAAAAAATTTGGACAACTCTGGTGAATGTGCAGTGTTCTTCAGTGTCAGAGAAGAGTCGAGAGTCAAAAGAGTCCGTATAAGTGGAGAAGCTTCTTTCCTTAGCTTTTTCTCAGTCAATGCAGTTAACAGATGACAAATCATGATCAGGAAAGGGACAGAGATTTTTGGAACTGATTCAAAAGTAGTGGATTTGGGTTTTTTCGTTCAATTGTCCAGTCCAGTGATGTGTTCGAGTGACATTCTCATATCGCCATTTTTGTAGGTTGCGTGGGCTGTGATCGGGTTATCAAGGATTTGATTGAAATATGCGGCACAGGTCCACGCCCTACTCCAGGTATGACCCAATTAGCCTGAATTTGTGATTGAAACGGATTTTGCAAAGAATTTAAGGTTATGAATCAAAGTGTGTTGTAATTGTTGTATTGTTGGAGCACTGTTTGTCTTACTTTGTCTCTTCATTTTTATTCTTCCTTCTTCATTGTTGAATTTGTGCCTCATGGAACCCAAATTTAAGACATTTGCGTCTTACTAGTAGTATAAATTCGACTTCTAGGCTTGGGTATTACCTGTCTTGTCCTGCAATCTTGTACCAGTAACTTATATGTACATTTGTTGGATTCTTGTGGTTCAATTGATGCAACGGGGGACTTTGTAATGTTCAGGAGGTACGGGACCACCCACTGGCCAACCTACTAGGCCGGGCATACCAAGGGGATTCCCGAATACAAATGGTAATGGAAATGCAGGTACTGGTAATGCAACTGCTGGTAATGCAAATGTACCAGGAAATAGCAATGCCTTTGGTAACACCGGTCACTTTGTAAGTGGACGGGATGCAAATCAAAGGAACTGCACAAATTGCGGGCAGTCAGGACATTACAATATGGATTGCCCTCGTTATCAGCAAGGCTGCACTCCTAACCGGGCCCAAGATCGGAGACGGAATGATTCGTCTGTGCCATCTGCTTCAGGTTGGGCAATATGACATTTTTTAATGCCTTGCTGGATTCAAGTTGGTTATTCGAATTTTATCCTAAGTTCACGTTTCCATTCCAGGAGAAGATGTCCAATTGCGGTTATCTAACTGTGTTCACTTCTATTTCGCAGCATCAGCAGCAACAGGAACTGTGCGCTGCGAGTGTGACAAGCCCTGCAAGTTGCTGACTGCCAACACTGAGGCAAACCGCGGCAGACGCTTTCACCGATGTCCGACTGGTGACTGTGAATTTTTCCAGTAAGGATCCAATCCACTGTTTCATGGTTTAGGCAATCTGGCAATTAAATCAGGCAATCTGTTGGTAACAGTTTCAGGAACAGTCGTTTTTTGTTTATTCGATTGTATATTAGGCTGTTGCTAGATCCTTTGCGGCGTATGTTGCAGAGGTCTTGACCTCTCCATGTGGATTTGTGTTTTCAGATGGGAAGACGCTCCAGGTGTTCATGCTCCAGAACCAGAGCCAATACCAACCCAAAGAGGTCAAGCACGCGGTCAAGGGAGAGGTCGGGGTGGTCGCAGGGGTCGAGCAACGTCGAGAGCTACTGCTAGATCCACCAGTTCTAGAACGGTAATAAGTTCAAGCTCTGGGAGCTCCAGGTCCAGTGGGGCTCGAGGAGGGCAATCTAATTCTACCAGGGGTACTTTCGTCAGCGCAACTGGCGAGAGCGGTAGTGTTTGCTTCAGGTGTAATCAGAGTGGACACTGGGCAAATGCATGTCCAACTCGAAACATGTAACGGTCTGCTGAATCGCTAAGTTACTCCTCGCCCATGATGAACTTGGGAGCCTTGACTGTGTGAAATCGTAGTAATCCTAGTGCTTGATTCTGAAGTATGTATCTGCTATGATTTTTCGATCTTTCTTGTTTTACAATTCAGAGTAGTGTTATACATATTTTCTCTCTTTTTCACTCCACAGCAGATAATTACAGGGGTCATTGCATCATAAGTTAAAACAATTGAAGAGTCTGTGAATGTGTATGCAAAACAATGACATTGCATAAACATTCTGAGGAGCTGCCTTACACCCTTGGAATTGTTCGTGAAAATGAATCTGGATTCCTTGTGGACACAATTTTGAGCACATGACAATCCATGTTCTGAAATGTTGAGGATTTTCATGTTCTCTACATGGATTGGAATACTTTTTCAATTCTAATCTATGGTGAAGGGTGAATGGTCCCAATTTCTCTACAATGTTGGGTGAGGCATTGTAATATTTTCTTAAAGGTACTTGACTTCACCAATAGATTAGTCTGTGATGTCTAGCATTTTCTCACTTATGACATTCATTTTGACACATGTAATTTTACTTCGTTTTTTTTAACATTTTTAATTCATTTACAACAGTCATAAATTTTGAGTAGATAAAAGTGAAATTCTTACCAAAGATGCACATTTCTATCAACTTCCCCAAAATTTATTTTTTCCCAATTGGATGCTTATGTCAAAAGTTATGGGACTTGAAAGATTAGGGGTAGTTTGGGCAATGTGCTAATAGATAAGGCAAGCAATTGGGTAGCAGTCATGAGAGTTGTGAAGTTTTCTTCATTGACTTTGAGCACCTATATCTCACAGTCTATGAAGTTGAATTTGAAGGGCATTTTCCAAGTACTATACGTGAAGGTCTAATTTGGCACCTAAGTATTGAAATACTTCCTTTTTCGCAGTTTGAAACAGGTTTCAACGGGTGGAACTATTCATGTTAGGGTTTGAGTATTTTGGTATCCAAGTTTTCTTGTCTTTGGCAGCTTTTAGGTTTTCTTGCTTTGAAAAACTTATCATGCGGGGTTGAAGGCATAATGTAGGTTTTTATAAATATTCAAAAATTAGGCAATGTGAATGAAAAACTTCTACAACATTTAGGACATTTCACTTGTACTCCCTCTGTCCCAAATGATCTTTTTGTTGGACAAAATGTTCCGGATTAAGCTTGAAAATAACAATTTTCAGAATTTGATTTGTGCTGCAAGTAGAGATCAATGCACTCCTTTTGTCCTGAAATTTTTAGGTTCAATTTCGTTTTTGTAGTGTAGTTTAAAATTATTCAAAAGAAGAGTTTTTTGGACATTTGTGAGGAACACCAGTGGCCATTCATTTGGCCAATCTGGTACAATTCCCGTGCTGCCTAAGTTGTTGGTTTGCTCTTCCCACAATTATACACTATCCACGTCAATAGACTTTTAGATGAAACAGAACCTAGAGAAGAAACCTTCGTCATTTATGCAATAAAGACAAATTAAAAATAACCTTGAAATCATGAAATGGGGAACCATCACAGTCACCTTTGCTGAAAAGCAAGTGCTTTAATTTACTTTGCATCTGCGAAGCGTTCTATTTGGAGGGTTCTTCTGTCATGATGATGCAAGCAATTCCAGCCAGTTAGCCATCCCAGTCATTTCAAACTCCCAATTTTTTTTGAGACCATTGGATTGGTTTTATTTTTCAATATGACCGTTGAAACTTTTGCATATTCTATGATGGGTGCTTCCATGTAAATACTTGTGAAATTAGCCTACTATTTATTGCTTTGGATCACAAGAATTGTAGAGGCATATGACTTTTGACATTGTTTCTCTTGACATTATGCAAAAAGCGGGAAGAATCTAGTCACCACGCGAAGATCATTTTGGGACACAAAATACATAGGAACTGAAAGATCATTTTGGGATGGAGGGAGTAATATTCTAAACTTTTAGACATTCCCAAAAATACTTAATTTATATGTGAATATGACTTTCAGATAGGGTAGTATAGAAAAATGATGTGTGTTTTTGTCAATGAGAAAAAAATTTAATTCCAATTTTCACTCAATGCATTAAAAATGGCAATTTTAGAAAAAAATTTGAACCACTAGTACAAATTCTAGTGTAAATTCATGAAATTTATTTTTATTTCTTTACTTGCTTTTGTATTAAATTAAGAGAAAGAAAGATTTGTGTCGATTTTTGGAATTTTGATTCTTCCAAAAAAACAATTATCTAGAAATTTTTTAATTCATTTGTTACTTGAGTTGTTACTTTTTTTTTGACATATTTTTAGTGCAAGATATTTTGTATATGTTAGACACCTCCAATGTCTTTGAAAATTTGCATGCAAGTAACTAACATAACTCCCTATTTAATTTTTCCAATTACCAAACTTGGATAATGTCTCCTTCTCTACAAAGTTGTTAAACTATAAAAACCTAGTTTGGCAAGGTCCAAGATTCTTTTCTTTCTAACTTGAAAAGTTATAATTCCAAAATCTACATAGTCAAATGGGTTGAAAATTTTCCTGACATTCTTAGAGAAGTCTTATAAAACTTTGTACAGTTAAAAGTTTGGAAAATACTTTTGAATTTCAATTATGCTCAATGCACTATAAAAGTGGCAACTTGGGATACATTTTGCTAAAAAACACCCCTAATCCTTTAACCCATAAACAAAGCTACGGACGTTTGGCATCCAATGAATGACAAGGAATTCTTTTGTATAGGACAAAAGTGCAACTATCGGCATCCTCGGAATTTTATAAAAAGTAAAGAACTTCTACAGTAGCTTGACTTCCAATGAGTACTTTTGGATTTTTTCATAGCAATGATTCTCACTATTCCAAAATGAATGATTTCCACGGTCACCAGTTCGTCTTTTAAGGATTAAGGGATAATCCTTAGATGCTCAATAAACCATTTTATAGTTGCTGCCAAACTTCAAGGACTAACCGGATTTTTAAAAAGTTCAAATTTCAAAATTTTAGGATCAGGGTCATTCATTGAGTGTGGGGTGGTGGAAAAAAAACAAATTGAAATGAACATAGGAGATTATGAAATAAATGACTTCAAATTGATTTCTAAAACAAATGACATACATTAAGTGATGAAACTTTGTATCCCATCAATTGAAGCTCAAGTTGGCTTTCACTTTGAAAGCATTAAAACTTACAACAAAATCTCACAAAATCATATATATATATATATATATATATATGATTTTAGACAATTGTGAAGTTAAAATAGCATGTGGGTATGAAAGTGTTGGTTCTCACATTGAAAATGTTCATGATTGGTACATTGAAGAGTCCATGTAAACTTGTGTACTCACTTATGTATTGGATAAAACTTTTGGAGTATAAATTCATTGAGTACTTCCTTCCTAAAGGGTTAGCCATGTAAGGACAAAGCTTATGACCATTTAACCCCTAAAGGCACAAGGCCTTTTTTCTGCCAAAAAACCATCAAAACTGCCATTTCTATAGCAAGGAGTACAAAAAAATGAAAATTGTTTTTTTTTCACATCTAACCATAGGATCTTACACCTAACTAGTATGAGAATGTGTGGAAAAAATTTCAGAATTTTTGACCGCTCAGATTGCAAGATATCTGCATTTAAAGTGGAAAAAACAAGTATTTCAGCACATTGCGAGACTACATTTTTTAACTTTAAACATTTTTCACTTAAAATTTTTGCACTACAGAGTTTTGTGCTTCAAATATTTATAGTAGAGAATTGAGTTGAGAGTCTAGGGAAAAAAAAAATATTCAAAAAAACTTAATTATCATTCCTAAAAAATTTATTAAGTAGAAGTAGGTACGAGATAGAAGGAAAATCTAAAACATTAATATATTTTAGATGGAATTAAAATACACTAATCCCAATGGTGAGATTGTTCTAGCAAGTAAACTAAACCATGAGAATTTTTTTTTTTTTTAAATTGCAAAAATAGCATTTAGAAATGAATCCTATAAGTTATTTTTTTCAAGAAGATGCTCTAACTGCCCGAAAAACAAGAATGTCCATAACTTTCTCATAACAAATCCAAATGAAATGAATAAAGCTTTCCAGATAGACAAAAATACAATCTACAAGAAAAAAAATATTTAAAAAAAAAATCAAATTTTTGCCAAATTTTTCTTGCTGCCCGGACTGCCCAGTTACGAAAAAAAGTAACATATTTGGCCATAACTTTTGACTCCTATTTCCAAATGTGCTGAAATTTAGTGCATATGAAAGATATTCCTCGCGCCCACCTTCTATTAAAATTTCAGCTGAAAATATGGAAATCTCTAGTCACACGGACCTGCCCAAAATTTCTATACGGCCAAAAAACGCATGCCGGTCTTTTAGGGGTTTAAACAAACTTTAGAACCTTTTACTAAGTATATACAATTCATTTGCCACTACATATAAATAATCTTTTTATGCTTTATCTTTCAAAGATGAAATCGCATGTCTTCAATAACTTGTAGGATTTTCAATTTTTTAGATGTTTCCTATAAGTCATAATCTTTTATTATTTTATAAAGATTTGAAATGACCTTGAATTTTTGAAAAAGAAATGAAAGGAAATTCATACAAAATGCAAAATTTGTTTTAAAAAAACATCTCCAAATTTCACTACAACTATACATTATAGTGTAGGAGAGTGAAACGGGTAATCGAGCTAAATATTTTTATTTTCTACTCCCAGGCCAAATCCCAATTCAGTCAAGGGTTGAAGCCTAAATATATGTTGCTAAAGCATACTTGGGGTTGCTAAAAGTTCAAAGAAGGCTCCTAAGAGTGTAGGCAAAAAAATTGTTACATTGAAGAATCTAAATATATTATTTTTACTACACTTTATCAATATCTTCATCTTCAAATTGAAGGTAGTCTAGGTTTATCACATCCATCTTCTTCATTGTTGTTTCTACCACCGACAATTCCTTCATTTAGACGTACATTTTCAGGCAACTCTTTGAAAGCCTTCAACAAGTGTGCCTCATCTGGATTGTATTTGTAAATCACATCTGCCTTTAGATCTTGGTAGTCTCGACGATCCACCAAAATAATATCCCCTGGTGCAATCCATTCTTTTTTGTGCATCTTACCCCGAATATGGCATAACCGCTTTGTTCCATCAATGCACAATGCCTCACATCGCCAAGTTCCAAGCATCATCAAGACTTGAGCATATTCTTGCCCATCAACCTTAAATGGAAGCTCTCCTTTATCATCTTCGGGCTTATTGGTGCCCCTCCTCATCTTTCTTCCTTTTCTTTAGTTGATTCCTATTCTTATTAAAAAAATTTAGACGTTTTGCAATTAGAAATGGTCTCTTTGCTTTGCCAAATAAATGTCCAAATAAAGAAACAAGTGATGTGAATAGTTATCAAAATTTTGGAATGTAAAATTGCAAAGATATATGTAAAGATTGCTTTTCAAAGTGAATGCAGAAATGATCTTTATGGTCCACCTCCAATCCTTTATATACAACCAAGGCCTCTCTATTTTTATTTTTTTATTGTATTTTTACTTTAATGTAAAAGCTATGATATTTCAAAGCAAAAGCTACTCTATTCACTAGTAGAAAAGGGGGTGAAATGTAACCAATGAAAAAATGACTGGTCACTTGGAACTAACTGAAAAATAACTTTGAGTCGTAAAACAGGCACCAATGCTGACGTGTTGCAAGCTATAGTCATATCATTAGAAGAAAAATGGACCCTTGGGAGGTCTGTGAGTTCCCGGACAGCAGGGAACGCTGTCTAGATAAACAGAAAAAAAAAATTGAACTTTTTTTTTTTTTTTTTTTTTCGCCCAGCGAACGGGGGGCCTGTTCAGGACAGTGAACTGGCGGGACAGTGCAATAAAATAATTTAAAAAATATTAAAATAATATTAATATTAAATTAAATGCAGAATTTCAGAATTCACAAATCTGATGTGGCCAAAATTTTCCTTGTCAGCCTGAATCATTATTTTTTTATTATTTTTTTAATTTTTTTTAATTTTTTTAATTTTTTTAATTTTAATTTTTTTTAATTTTTTAATTTTTTTTTAATATTTTTTTATTGTGGCCACTATTCATCATTGATGATGAATAGTGGCCATTGTCCCCCAAAGGGCCTGTGAGTTCCATTGCGGGGAACTCACAGCCCCTTTGCAAAGGGAAGGAGCCCTCCTGAGGGCCCATTTTTCTTCTAATGGTTCAGTCATTGTTCGCAGCAATGGATGACGCCCGGACGAGAGCAACGATGAGAGTTGGGGTCATCTAAGGTTCTGTTTGTCTTCTCTAGCCTTGTTGCTAATGTCGACTACGTGGAGTCATACTCTAATTCTGAAGTCATAAATTGAGCATAGTATATGACTACAATACAACAGAGGAATGACTGACAATGGGACACCATGGAAATTCGAATTATTCATTTCCATTTTTTACATTCTATAAAGGAATAGCTGCGTTGTAGTCATTTGTTGGGTTATGAATTGAGCGCAATGTCTAACTATGAGAATACTAAGGAATGACTTTCTAAGGCTTTACAATTGCTGTCTAGTCATTTTTGGTAAAATGTACCTAGATTCTTGCACTTCTTATCTAGAACACAAGCATTGTAAAATATAAATAAGTGATATGGGGTCATTGCAAGAAAGACCGGTATTGAAACATTGTCACAAAACGAGTGCGAAAGCTTCCTTTTGCTATAACTTTTGCAGCATGACTAGCATGAATTTGAAATTTTTTATTGGAGATTCCTCTCTTGAGTTTAATCATATCTCATATTTTTCAGAAATTTTCAAAAATCATTTTATATTTAAAAATCATTTAAACTAATATGTCACGTTTTGAATTTTAAGGGTTTTTAGTACTATGGAGTCCCCAAATTTAATGATTTGGAGCTGAAATTTCTATGGTGTATTCCCATAGTGGGAATTCATGTTCCTACCAAGTGGATTTAATAAATATTATATTTTATGTCCTCTACATCCATGCAAAGAAGGCTTCCTTGCGCACGCAATTCTGAATGTTGAAGATGGTTTTAAAATAATTTTTTTGGTGAAATCTCTTCAAACTAAAGTCTTTCCAAATTTTTAGTTTATTTGAAATTTTTTTTCCTATTTTGTACAAATTAAAAAGTCAAACTATGTATTTTCTTCAAAATTTCAGCTCACATGTTTTTGTGAATAACTTTTTACCTTGATTTTTTTTTGGTTTGAAATTTTGGTGATATGCTATTTCTAGTGTTATACTAATTATCCTTATTTAATTTAATTTAAAAAAATTCAGATGCAAAAAGCTTATAGTACTAGGAGTATTAGTCGAAAACAACCAAAGTAGAACAAAAACAGCCACTCATTCTTGCAACGACCCTATGGCAGGCACATTTGAAGACCACGCCTAGGCCTACTTGTTTGCTTAGGGCCTCAAAAACTGCAAACCAAATCATAATGCATTTCGTAATCTCACCAGCTACATTTAGCCTAACTTAGAGAATGCAAAGCTAAAAAAATAGTAATCACAATGCATCTTACTATAAGAGACCTATGTTTTAGGTAACAAGCCCAAATATTTTTTAAACTGATTTTAGGTGATGTCAATGTTGACAACCCAATGTTTTTATGTCAACATTGATGTTCGTTGGACGTTCTTGTTGACATAAAAACATTGGGTTGTCAACATTGACATCACCTAAAATTAGTTAAAAAAAATTAAAGTTCGTTACCTGAAATGCAGGTTTCTTATAGTGTCTCCTAATTTTACTCCCAGGTAGATCATTTAGTGCATTTTAGAAACAACGTGCGACATAATATAGATAGGATTTTATTCTTTTGAGATAAAATTTATAAAGGATTTACAAATAAAGTAGGGGACATTCACCAATAATTTTATTTTATTTATATAAATTATATTTTTATCTATATGAGAGGCTTTGATTTTTTCCATTTGGATTTGTTATATGAAAGTTATGGACAATCTTATTTTTTGGGCAATTAGAGCATCTTCCAGAAAAAAATAAATTGTAGGATCCATTTCTGACCTCAATTTTTACAATTTTTCAAAAAATAAAGTTTCACAAGGTTAAGATCTCTTTCTGGAACAATCTCACCATTGAAATTAGAATGTTCCAATTCCATCTTAGAGCTTTTAATGATTTAGATTTTCCTTCAATCTTGAACCTACTTCTACCTAACAATTTTTTAATGAATAAAAACTAAGTGTGTTTTTTTGGAATTTTTTTCTAGATTTTCAACTCAATTTTTTATCATAGAAAATTAGAAATTCAAAATCAATGGAATAAAAATTTTAAGTTATGAAGGTTCAAAGTGAAAAAATGTAGTTGAGCAAGGTGCAAAAAAACTTTTTTCCTTCACTTTAATCCCTAAAGGCCCAGCATGCGTTTTTTGGCTGTATAGAAATTTTGGGCAAGTACGTGTAACTAGAGATATCCATATTCTAAGCTGAAATTTTAATAAAAGGTGGGCGCAAGGAATATCTTTATATGCACTAAATTTCATGACATTTGGAAATAAGAGTCAAATTTTTTTTGTAACTAGGTAGTCTAGGCAGATCAGAAAAAACACTTTTTTCAAAAATAAAAATTTGAAATTAGTTTTCTAGATTTATATATACGTGGAAAGCTTTGAATCATTCCATTTTGACCAATGAGTCAAAAGTTATGAGGGTTTTTAGTTTGCGGGTACTTATGGATTTTTAACTTTGAAATAAACTTTGAAGTTGTTTATTTAACTCAATTTTTAATATTTTTTGAAAGAAAAAAAAATCATAGGATGAAGGTTGTTTATTACAACATAACAACCATTGGGATTGACAATTTTGTATTCCATAATTAAATTCTTAAAAATTTTGTATTTGGATCATTCTCTACTTCTTTCTACTTACAATTTTTTTGGTATATGTTGTACAATTCCAAATGATTTGAAAATTTTTAAACATGTAGTCTACTTGTCTAGGAAAAATAATTTAAATAAGCACCACCATTTTGGACATTTTTTCATACAAATGTGACCTTGTGAAGTGCAGCTGCCCTGCTTTTCGCAAGGACAAAAAAAGGATTTTTGCCAATTCAAATGCTAATATCTTCCAATCCGCATGGTGGAAAATTCTGAAATTTTTTCCACATCTTCTAAAAAAAATTTACTATAAGATCCTACAATTACATGTGTCAAAAAAAATTCTTTCAAAAATTTGGTACTTCTACTAAAAATGGCAGTTTTTGAGTGTTTTTGGTGAAAACATAGTTATGGAACTTTAGGGGTTAAATGCAAATATCTTGCAATCTACATGATCAAAGTTTGTGAAATTTCTTCCACACATTCTTGCACTAGTCCAGTACAAGATCCTACAGTTAGATATGCAAAAAAAAAAATTATAGTTTTTTGCTCTTTGATATAGAAATGGCAATTTTGAGTGGTATTTGATGGAAAAGAGGCCTTGGGACTTTAGGAGTTAACAAAAAAAATAGGGTGTGAAATGGAAAGACAAATTTCACACCAACCAAAGTGTCTTTCTAAAAAAAATAGGATGTGAAAAACAGAGAAAAATTTCACACCTACCAAAGTGTCTTCATAAAAAAAATAGGGTGTGAAAAACAAAGAAAAATTTCACACCAACCAAAGTGTCTTCATAAAAAAAATAGGGTGTAAAAAGGAAGAAAATTTTCATACCAAGTTGATATCTAAGTGTTAGAATACTAAAACTAAGTTGTTTGAAAACGCACGGAACTATATTGAATTCCACATATGTATACTTTGTACTTTTTTTCTGCCACTTTTGTTTTCACTTTGTTTTTCAATTCATTTTTTTTCTTTATAAAAAAATTAGCTTAGAAAAAATTGCATTCACATAGGTAGTATAAGTAATGATAGAGTACCATAATACAGGTCATTTTACCAAATTATGTAATTATAGGGACCCTTTTATTGAGGACTTGGAGGTAAATAGTCCCCTAAACTATACTCCCTTGCCGCACAAGGGGGCATATAAAATACACCAAGAGTGGTCCACTCAAGATCCCACTACATTCAGGCAATTTGAATGCAAGGCCAATCAAAAAATAGATATCACAATGTATCTATTGATTCCACTAGCTCCATTCAGCCTTCAAGAATGCAAAGCCAAAATAAAATGGAAATTACAATGCATCTCTTAATTCCACTACATTCTTCAATATGAATGTGAAGCCAAAAAAATAGAGATCGCACTACATTTGCTAATCCCACTCTATTCTATCCTAGGCAATGTGAAGCAAAAAAAATAAATTGAAAATCACAATGCATCTTCTAATTCCACTACATTCAGCCAATTTGAATGAGAAGCCATAAAAAATGGAAATGACAATGCATTTATAGACGACCTTTATAAGTACTGCTATTAGTAATCATGAAAGTCTGTCAGGAGAGGAGCCGTCGTTGTAAGGTTTGAATGGCAGCTTTTATTAATATTGATTTCTGACGGCAATTTTGTTGGCAGTCATTTTTAAGTTATTTACTAGTTGACTGAAGTCATATACTGACTAAACTCACGTGTATGCAGTCATAGTGTAGTGCTTCACAGAGTTACTATAGTCATTGATCCCTTGACTAATAATGCCAAGTAGTTAGTGGTATCATCCACTTGTCAGAATCTCCTTCCAACTATGGTTGGCAACAACGGCTATGATTTCGTCTCTCTCCTTGTCAACACCTACTGTGGCGCCATTTCTTCACCAGCTCCATACTCTCTCTTTATGCTGTTCACTTAATGTCGCCGTGCATTGTTGTAGTATTGGGCAAGACAACAAAGTGGTGTGGCAGTTTGGCAGAAGAAGGGAGCGCTACAATGGAAGGAGGCAATGAGTAGCAATGATTTGTTAGGGTTCACTCTTTTGGTCGCCGTTCCTCTTCTGGTTGTTGCAATGTAGGGTTCATTCTTCTGGTTGTTGCAATGTAAGGTTCATTCTTTTGGTTGTTGTACTTCTTCTGGTCGTTGCAAACTTGCAATGTAGGGTTCACTCTTCTGGTCGCCGTTCCTCTTCTGGTTGTTGCAATCTAGGGTTCACTCTTCTGGCTGTTGTTCTTCTTTTGGTCGTTGCAATGTAGGGCTCACTCTTCTGGTCGCCGTTCCTCTTCTGGTTGTTGCAATCTAGGGTTCACACTTTCTGGCTGTTGTTCTTCTTCTGGTTGTTGCAATGTAGGGCTCACTCTTCTGGTCGCCGTTCTTCTTCTGGTTGTTGCAATGTAGGATTCACTCTTTTGGCTGTTGTTCCTCTTCTGGACATCAAAAGTTAGGGTTCACTCTTTTGGCCGTCAAAAGAGTGGACAAAAAATTGTTTCTTGCAGGTTTTGCTATACTTGCTTTCAGAGAGTGGTTTTTCAAATTGCAGACTACTTATTTTGGAATGCACGATTTGCCTTAGCTAGGTACTTTAAAAGAGGTCCAGGGTCTCTACAAATTGTTGACCCACCTAAATTGGTTGCTTCTTGCAAAGTTAAGGCTTACTCATCTCTATTAATTTACTAAGTGAAGGCATTTAATCTAATGAGGTTGCTGTGAAGTACAAATTTTGAGGTGGAAGAAGTTCATATCCGCAGGAATTTATTTTTTTCTTTATTCTTTCATCTGTTTTTTTGGTTTGCCTAATTTTTTGGGTATCTTGTTCTGTTTTCTTCAATGGCTGAATGTAGTGGAAGAAGTAGATGCATAGTAATCTCCAAATTTTCCTGGATTTTTCTATATAATTTTTTAATTCTTATAGTTGAAAATGGTGGAATGGGATGGCATTGTGCAGATAAAATTCAAGAAGCAAGAAACAAGGGTGAAACCTCCCCTCCAAATAAGAAATTACAAGCTAAAAAGGTAAGAGCTATACAGAGGTTCCATTTTTGAATGTAGTTGAATAAGTAGAGTCATGGTCATTTTCCAAAAAAAATTGGCTTCTCTATCTAATTGGCAGAATGTACAGGGATTAGTACATGCATTTTGATTTCCATATTTTTTTTGGCTTGTCTATTCTACTACCTAGTCTGGATTTGTCACTGGCTAGTCATTTTTTAGTCATTTGATACTAACTAGATAGTGCATGGACAGTCGCAGGCTAGTCATTTTCCTGGTTATGACTGCTATGGGACTATTGAATGACTCTAAAAGGAACTGCCAATAATATATCATCACTTGTGCTGCTCTTTAGAATGTGTGTGTAGTTGTGGTATTCACGGAATACTTATTGCTTGTCATCATTGCCCCTAATATAACTTCTTTAATGTGGCAGTTTGTATTTGGCCAAGAAGTATTCCTACTGAATCCAGGGATTGTGAAGTAGAGCATTGCAATAGGTATCATCAGTGGTTAAGGTGGATCATTCCATTTCTGCATGATTTTTGACTATTGCTACAAAGTAGACATCACGGAGGCCATTTGGCGACACATATTGCTAATGTTTCTGTATACGACTAATGAGCAAGCGAAGGTGAAGAATGCTGTCGGTTCCTCTACTTTTGGGGAAGGGAAGTTCCTAAAAACTACTTGTTGAAGCCAAGAATTGTGGTATGGGCTCTGCCATGTACCTAGGACCTCTCGCTGTGTACTTTAGGCAAACCATTTTGATAGACACACGATGTGAGTAATTGTTTCATAAACATGTTTAATTGTGATTACTAGTCACAAAAATCATAATGTCCCTTTTTTTAAAATATACGACTATCTATATTTTGCCTATCATTCCCTTGTAATAGTCTTCATATATATGACTGAAGCAATACTGACAGAGTCATTTGTCCGAGTTGTTGTTGATTCATATTTGGACATCCTCATATTTGCCCACCGTTGCATCTGCAAGCTGCTAGTCATATTGTAGTTATCAGTGGAAAAGACGACTTCTTCACAATGGCACAAACGCACACTTGCTTTTTATATGTCTTGTACAATCACTCTTATCCAACTATGTAATGACTACATAAAACCACGCCCCAGTCATATAATCAAGCAATACCATTCTGCAAAATGATTCCCTCAACACATCCATGACTATGTTATTGACTGCAACCAACTTAAAAATCACAGGAAAATGACTGTAATTGCCTAAAGAATGACTACAAAATGACAAATATGGAACCAAACATTTTCCACGTCAGCTTAAAATTTGTTTGACGTGAAACAGGGTCACTCCAGAACTAGCCAACATGCCATTCTACTACTAAAAAATTGACACCTCAACATGCCAGATCCTCAGCCACGTGTCTCGGCGCCATTAGAGAGGCCACATATTATCACACCCTGATGAAGTTCCACATTAGCATCGGATGAAAAACAATGCTAAGGCAAAAAAATGATTGCTTTGTCCGTAATTACGCGTCCTCTATGACTCTGAGCCCAAAATCCTGCGTTAGTCATAAAATCGTCATAATCGTCCTATATGACTGGTTACACAATCATAAATCACAGTCATTGATAGCCCTTTTTCTACTAGTGATTTCAATGTAAAACTATTGGTTTTTATTTTCTTCCCAAGGTACTCATTATTTATTTATTTATTTTAAAGAATTTAAATAGTAGCTCTACTTGTGTTAGACAACAATTTGAGTCATTAACCCCTAAGCGCTCCGACGTCCAAAAATTGGACGATGAACAAAGTCAGAGAATCATAGGTGACGAAAAATTTAGTAGTTTCATTCATCCATTTTTCTTGAGTAGCAAAGTGAGTTTGGCATTCTTTACAGTTGAGAGCAGGGTTTTTTTTTTCATTTTTGAAGAAGTGCCATAGTGGCGATATAAAATGTTATAGTGGTGCTTCAAATTGCAACATTCATCCACTTATTGGATGTATAGTATGGTTTTCATCCACAATTAGGCAATTTCATCTAATATATTTTTTAATTTCAAAGTTGTTTGGCGATTTCATCCAATTTTTTTGGCATTTTTTATAACCTTTTTTAGCCAGATTTTTTTCCTGGTGCAATCTGGCACCAGAAAGCCAAAAAAAAAAGCCTTGGTTGAGAGTGGCAACATTTGTAAAAGCCATTGTAAGTGAAAAATGTAAATAGTGAAATATGTTTGGTTTGGGTGGAAATTTCAAAGTGCCCAAGCTCAAGATATTGCTAAAATAAGCTTCTCCGGGCAGAAAATTACAATGGGGCTAGTAAAAGGGGGCAAGAATTTCAATCTTCCCTGCTACTTCAAAAACTGAAGGCATCTGATTTAGAAATTGCAAGGGAATATAGAGCATTCTGCATGAACACATCACAAATTTCAAAAAACTTCATTAGAATGTCAAATGCCACAAATTCATGAAGATGTAATAAGGTAACTACACCTAATTTCGACCCCTTTCTAAAATTGTCCCCTACAGATTCTTGCCTAAAATGTACTCCCACTATTCATGAGAGTCTAGGGTCGATTTTAGAAACACCTATTCCCAACACTTTGAATATTCATAGTTTATTTATACGGTGTCCAAAAAATGCATTCTCAAAGAATCTAGAATCCTCTTTGGAATACCAACAAGACCCTACAAAAAGTTTTCTAATATAATAATGAAAACCATGCTGAAATAAGCTGAATTGCTTAAATGTGCAATTTTAGGTGTAGTAACCTTACTGCACTGCTATGAGAAAGAAATGACGCGAGCGTCTCCTGCTTACTCTAATATTTTTTTTCACGTCGACCTTGACATGTGTCACCACCGGTATGCAGTATGACCACCGGTATACTCTTGGCTTCAGGCATGAGAGCGATCTGGTCCAGTCATCGAAGCAAGAAACTTTGTTTGTTTGTTTCAAAGGCATGCTCATTGCAAGCTTCACATTATCACAGGCCTTCCATAATCGCATTGTTGTCCCATTCCTCAGATCATGTTATGTGCACAACATTTTTCCATGTATTTTTCCAAGCAACCATACGTTTTCTGTGATGTGGTTTCCTCTGAACAAAGCACCTGCCCATTAACCCCTAAAATACCAAGGCATTTTCTGGCTCCAAAACCACTGAAAACTGTCATTTCTGCTGCAATCACTCCTTAAACCCACAAAAAACTTTTTTTTAGAATCTAACCGTAGGATCTTGTACTTCACTTGTCTCAGATCATGTGGTAAAAATTTCATGGAGTTTGACCGTACGGATTGGAAGATATTAACATTTGAAGTTGGAAAAAAAAATTGAACTGTTTCCTGCAATTTCAGATGACTTTGACGGCCATTTGTAGATTTTTTTGCACTACACAACATAAAGTTAAACTTTTTTATGTTGAACATTTGAGTTGAGAGTCGGGGAAAAAAATTTCAGCATATCAAAACTTGATTTTCACATATAAAAAAATTGTTAAGTAGAAGTAGTCCAAAATTGATCGAAACAGTAAATTGTTAATAGCTCTTAGATGGAATTCAAACACCATAATCCCAACGGTGGGATTGTTCTTGCAAAAAAGTTTGACCTTGTAAGAAAAAAATTTTGAATTTTTTTGAAAATTGCATTCAAAAATGAATTCTATAAGTTGTTTTTTTGAAGAACATGCTTAAATTGCCCAAAAAACAAGATTGTCCATAACTTTCTCATTATTAGTCCAAATAGAATGAATCAAAGCTTCAAATGTAGACAAAAACATGATCTGGGGGGGGGGGGGGGCGGGAATTTAAAATCATTTTTTTTTTTTTTTTTTCTGCCCGGCAAATTGCTTTTTTGCTTTATGATGGCATAACTTTTGCTCCCGGGCACCGATTGAAAAAAAATTATATTTTTAGAAAGCTAATATGATTCCCTATCTTCAAAAAAAGTTTCAAAAAATCAGGTCAAAATTTGAGGCCACATGGGCCTGCCTGAAATCTGAAGTGTCCCCCGAGGGGACTTTGGTACTTTAGGGGTTAAGGTCAACGCTGTAGTTTTTGTGGTCAAAGCTCTTGATCTTCTCATGATCAATTTTTTTTGGAAATTTCAATTTGTATTCCAAGTATTTGCATGCTACGACCGAAGATCCTACGGCTAATTCTTGCATCCTTTGCAGCAGTTACCAAAAAGGATTCCCCAAAATTTCTGCAGTTTTAGGGCTCCACTGCACTCTTCCAATGAATTTAGTCACTCTAAGGTTGAAAGTAATGTTTTTACATTGGAGTGGTCTAGCATTCATTCCCCTCCAACACTAAAACCTCACTTACGAATTGCCACACAACTACACGGACAAAGTAAACCACGTTAATAATATAATTGTAAATTAGAATGGAATCTTTACCTCTACACAAAATAGTGAAATTAGGTTGCCCCACACTAATTTCTCATATCTAACACTTTCAGACATGGTCAACTATAGTCTGGGGGAACCTAATTTCACTATTTTGTGTAGGAGATGCGGAAAGAATGGTTTTCATCCAATGTGATAAGAATTGCATAACCATTTGTAAGCCGTCTTTTATTTCTAGTGAACTTGTAAGTTGAAGGCATATATTTACAAGACTATAATTGTTTTTCTTTGAATAAATTAACATAATGATCATAATCAACAAATTTTATGAAGTCTTTTGCATATAGTGGTTCTCAAAAGTTTTCAAGACAATTAATAAAAAATATTATTGAGCATAAAAGGTGCAATTTTTTTTTCAAATTCATGGCAAAAATTTCATAAAATTCCTAATATTCTTGCTTGAAGTATATTTGATTGTAATATGGTTCTTTTTGTTCTCTAGACTGTTTACTTGTAATGTTTTGCACAAAAGAAAGTTTTTGTCCCTCAATTTATTAATGAGTCCATTATGATATAATTCCTTTTATCTTAACCCCTAAAGGATCATTTGTTCCCTCAAGGGACAAATGGAAGTTTGGATAGGCTTATATAGCGGGAATACTGGCTAATACAAATTCATAGAGCAATACAATTAAACAAAAACTACAACATGAAAAATTGACTAATATTGATCAATGTTTTGTAACCAGTGGCAATTGAGGGACGTCAATCCCGTCCCATGAAGTGGGACCAACGAGTTGGATTTACCTTGGAAAAATCGTAAAAATTTATTATTTGCCGCATATGATAAAATTTGCAAGTTTTGAATTCATATTTGCAATTAGAGGCCTCAAATTAGCTAGGGAAGGGTCTAAAAAATACCCTTAACACGATACAAAATAGGGGGATTTTTTTTTACTTTTATCCTCAAGAACAAAAAATTCACCTTGCTCATCCCATTTTGTAGGACGGGTTTAACATCCTCCATGGCAATTCACTCAAACTAGAATCATCCCCCCTATAGATCTAGTAAGATTGGTCCAATAAAAATGTGAGGATTTAATCCTTGAATGTCGGGCTAGTGATTGTGGAAATCATCCCTTTTGGCATCGGATGACATCATCTTATTCGGAAAAAACAAAAGTGCTCAACGCAAGTCAAACTATTATTCATGATCTTTCCTTTTGACACAATTCCGAGGATGAATAGTTGCACTTCTATCCTACACAGGAGATCCTCTTGTCATTCATCGACTGCAAAACGTCCACTTTGATATTTAAGGGTTAAACAATATTATACGTGCATATATATATTATAATAATAATAAATTTTTTTTTCATAAAGGCAAATTTTTACCAATGAAATATGGCTTGAAAAAAACAATTGTAACATCGCTAGATGTTTTTTTTAAAGAGAATTCACCAATTAGACTTCATTGGTTGCATAGACATATGAATTAAGACAAGAAAAGATGACTTCTTCATCACAATAAAAATACGATAACAAGACAATCCTACTCCTTCATTTATTTCTCAATGGCTTAGAAGTGAATAACCATCATTGGATCACTAGTGTTGTCAAAGGCATTACCAACTCCGGAAAATATCTTGGATGTTTGTCGTCTTTGCTAGCATAGGAAAGTTTGTTTGAGATTATCTTTCAAATGTTGCAAGATCCAAGAACTGAAACAATTGATTACAAAATAACATGCTCAAATGTTGTTTCAAATGAGGTTAGCTTACCTCAAGGTGTATAAACCCCAAACTGCCACTTTTTGCTACTATGCCTAGTTGCTATTATGAGATTGATCAAATTTTCATATTTTTTCCTTGTTGGCAAATGAAAGGAGGTTCCAACCTACCAAACAACATGACATTTGAATACTATATGCAAAAATTACAAAGGGTCAAAGTTTTTTTTGGTAGCCATTAAACTTGCCAATCACTATATAGACAAAATCCAAATCCTTCTCCATATAAATATAGAGACTTGCGTGTTTTGAAATTTGGCATGATTATTAAATGTCACGTTAAGATTCATCTACAAAAAACAAAATGCAAATAAGATTTCTTCCTACAAATTTTATTGCAATTTAAAGGCAATGAAGCTGAACTCTAATTAAAAATTCCTCGCAACCCTTCACTGCACTATATGCAGTCATTGGGCGATGATACACAATTTTGTTCCCGTCACAATTGAAATTGGTAGAGTTGAATCATTGTGTGGTTATTGTTTGGTAATTGGAACGGTTGTTGTCCGATTTTGGATTTGTGTAGTAAATGGCACATTACTCTTTACAAAATAGTAAAATTAGATTGCCCTTCACTAATTTCTGAACATTCTACACTTTATAAATACGTATTGTTTCTGTAGAAGGATGCACTAATGCAAGAATCATATATGTTGCATGGGTTGGTGCACTGGTTCTTGGCCCGGGTTTAAATAGTCTCATGCACCTCAGTCCATGTAGACAAGCAATGAGTCATGAGGTACTAGGTTCTTTGGATAAGGCAACCTAATTTCACTATTTAATGTAAATGTTCTACATTTGTTTCTTCTACATACATATATGATGTACACAGGGTGATGATGGCGGTTTTAGGCTGCTTTCGATTTTGGGTGTGCCCACTAGGGCTTTTTTTTCATTTTTTATAAAGTGCCAAAGTGGCAATATAAAATGTTATAGTAATGCTCTAAATTTCAACATTCATCCACATATTGGATAGAAAATATCATTAGCACATATCACAGGTTTATAATTCTAGTTTCATCCATTGAATTTGGAAATTTCATCCAAGTTCAGTTTTTTAATGTGAAGTTTTCTGACAAAACACTTCACGATTTTTTACCATTTTTAAGCCAGATTTTTTTTTTCTGGTGCAATCTGGCACTAGAGAGCCCCCCCCCCCAAAAAAAACACCCTTGAGTGGTGCCCACCACCTTGTAGTCCGGGGCTTCCCCTCTGCCCAGCCGCACTGACACAACTCAATCAGTGATAGAGCATCAGCATCCCATCTCCGACAGAAATGAGCTCACAAGCCACATCAACTGGAGACCTTTTTTTTATAATGAAGTTGAGGGAAAAAAAACATAAATAAAAACCATTTTGTTCAACAAAAACAAAAATAACAAAAATATAAGACCAAAAATTCACATAAAAGAAACAAAAACAAAAGCAACAACAGTGGTCAAATAACTGAACATGACTGACCCAAAAGTCTAAAATCAAAGTCCCAAATGCATGGAAACAAAACTGGACTGACACTTGGACAGCGGAATAGCAAACAAGATGGGAACGGATAGCAGGGAAAGATGGATGAATGAGAATTGGATGAAAACGACCAAACGCAAGAAGTCTGTACAACTCTCAACGGTCAATGTTGCTGCAATAGCAACTTAACCCTGTAAGGACGCAGGGGGTGACCCTGGAAATCCGATGCATTGTATAACCGTGACAGTCATTGGAATAAAAAAAATCCAAAAGTACTCATTGGAAGTCAAGCTATTGTAGATGTTTTCCACTTTCCACAAAAAATTCCAAGGATGAATAGTTGTAATTCTGTCCTACATTGGAGAATCCCTTGTCATTCATCGGACACTTATGGTCCACGGCGTCCTTACTGGGTTAACCCTTAAAAGGATGGCGGGACTGGTGGCCGCTGAAATCATCCCTTTGAATACCATGGGAATCATTGGCTTAAAAAAAAATGGAAAAGCACTCATTAAAAGCAATTTTTATTTTATTTTATTTTATTTCTTCTGGCACCTTGGTGTCAAACTGTAGTGTTGTGACACAGTGATAATGGACTAAATTTGGAGGGACCATTTTCCATTTACTGCATGGTGTACTGCTATAGTGCAAAAGAAAAAACTTGATTGGAAGTCAAACTATAGTAGAAGACCTCCCCTTTTCACAACAAAATTCCGAGGATGAATAGTTGCACTTTTGTCCTAGTACTAGAAGGATACTTTTTCATCCATCGAATGCCAAACGTCCGCCGTGGTGTTTATGAATTAAGGTAACTAC
Organism: Pseudisothecium myosuroides; assembly: GCA_951799445.1. Taxonomy (NCBI): domain Eukaryota; kingdom Viridiplantae; phylum Streptophyta; class Bryopsida; order Hypnales; family Lembophyllaceae; genus Pseudisothecium; species Pseudisothecium myosuroides. The sequence goes on along the minus strand of OX637289.1, from coordinate 5,319,206 downwards.
ACTTAAAATGGACCACATCACAAAGTTGGAACCCTACGAAATGTCAATGATTATTGTGTAGTTACTATTGTTTCATGGATGCACACGTTAATTTACAATTTTATCGCATTGTTACAATGCCCACAATTTTTGCACAAGTGTAAAAATCCTACAAAAATCCTACAACCCGCCATGTGGCAACCACCACAAATAGTGATGCCACCAAGGTTTGAACCGTGGACCTCCAAGTTGAGGCCCAAGGTCCTTAATAATCCAATGCACCACCAACTCACACATGTGTCCAAAGTAGGAGTTGGAAGTGATTTACCAAGTTTTTGCAATTTTTTTCCAAGTGCTTTGTAAAATCAGCAGACTTCAGACCTCATTTAGGCATAGTAAATCAATTTTTTTCAAAAAACTTTGAACTAAGAAAAGTTGTAAAATTAAATTAAATTTCACCTCCAAAAATCCGTTTGTGATTCAGAGATTTATATAAAAAGTTATGGACAAAATTCAGAGACAGGTCGGAATGGACAATTCTTTTACATTTACAAATCTGTCTCTGAATTTTGTCCATAACTTTTTATAAAAATCTCTGAATCACAAACGGATTTTTGGAGGTGAAATTTAATTTAATTTTACAACTTTTCTTAGTTCAAAGTTTTTAAAAAAAAATTGATTTACTATGCCTAAATGAGGTCTGAAGTCTGCTGATTTTACAAAGCACTTGGAAAAAAATTGCAAAAACTTGGTAAATCACTTCCAACTCCTACTTTGGACACATGTGTGAGTTGGTGGTGCATTGGATTATTAAGGACCTTGGGCCTCAACTTGGAGGTCCACGGTTCAAACCTTGGTGACATCACTATTTGTGGTGGTTGCCACATGGCGGGTTGTAGGATTTTTGTAGGATTTTTACACTTGTGCAAAATTGTGGGCATTGTAACAATGCGATAAAATTGTAAATTAACGTGCGCATCCATGAAACAATAGTAACCACATAATAATCATTGACATTTCGTAGGGTTCCAACTTTGTGATGCACTCCTTAGAATCGATCCCTATTTTTGAAGGGAAAATGAATAGGGATCGAGGTTATCCAAAATGGTGCACATTACAAGGACAAGTGCAAGGTGGAGTTGGGGCCCATTTTGAGTAGTGTGCAATTCTATTTATAATAATGTGGAGGTGGCAACCTTACAAGTGGTCGATTTTGGATACACTTTCTCTTAATTTAACTTCTTCACTATTATGACATGTTTTGATACTACTAGTGTCATTTTTTCATATGCATCAAATGGATTTTGGCATCACCTACATGACACTTTTAGCACCCTATACCTTGCATCTTCAAAATTTTATTACTAATTCACAATGCATCCAAAAATTATAGAACCACTTGCATTTTGATTCACAGTCCTTGACCAATGTGCAAAAGTTGTTGTTTATTTTCTAGAGCATATTGGTTATGCCACAAAGCTTATTCGTGCAATTTTAGGTATAGTATTCCATGGAGAGCCACAACAATGGAAGCTTCACTAGTTTAATGAACTTGGGGCAACCATTTGTTGAACTCTATGTAGCAAGAGGTTCAATAAACTTACTAAACTTTCTTCTCCGTTGAAAATGGTGAGTACAAAAATTCAATAAATTGGCTCAACTCAGGCTCCCCATTGTAATTCCTAGGAGGGGTTGCGTTTATTTTGGGCAATACAGAAAGCGATTTTTATTGGAGTGATGAAGCTATTTACATTCATGAAAATGGATGAAGCTTGCAATATATGGATGAAAAAACATTTATTCATCCAAAAGAGTGTACATTCATCCAAAATAGAGCGATACCATTTCAAGATTTGATAGCAATTTAGCAATTTCATCCACTTTCAAGGAATAATAGCTTGCCAAATACTCCCTATAAAAAGTTTTGCATCTCGTTTTAGCAAAAATTTGCTCAAAATAATCTTTGGTGACTCCCCCTATTGACACAAGTAGCTCCGCCACATGAAGCTATGTCCTTGCAATGTATGGTCCTACTCGGGAGAGGTCATCTTTCAAGTCTAAAATGTCCTAATGTGTCTAGGAGACGAAATAATGGCCTTCGGATTATATTTTGCACGTGTAGGAGATGGAAAAAAGTGCAAATTTTTTCTCTATAGTTTCTACTTCAACTTGAAAATTTGAAAAATTCTTGAAATTGAATACTTATTTCAATCTTAACCCCTTAATTAACTCCTTCAGACCAGACATTCAAAGTTTGAACAACAGATGAATGCAAATACATTCTAAGCTTAAAAAAATTGGCGTCTTTTAATCTATTGATTTTTTTGAAGATTCTTGTATTGGTTTGAATGATATAGGTTTTGAAGACTTTTATTTGCAAATATTCTATAATTCAAAGGATATTGGTAGTTTGGCCTGAAAAATTATTCCCTTTGTCCCACTAAAACCCTCCAAAAAGCTTCCCCACGAGGAATTAATTATATTTTTAGTCTTTGTGCAATGCTATATGCATCCAAAAATCAGCAACCCATCCCTTAGATTTATGCAAAATCTCTAGCTTAGGCGCCATCGTTTAGGCACCTAAAACCCATGCGGAAAGTATCATATTTAAACATAATTTGTAAATGCCGCCAGCTCCGTCATTCTTGATGATTTAAGCAACAATGGGATTCTAAGAACATCAATTCCAACCTAAATATCCGCAAGAAAGAAACCTGGCCCACTTCATGAACAAATTTTTATAGTGCCGAAGTGGTCACCAAACCCATCATCAACATTATTGTCTTAGGGAGCACAACAAGTACAAGGTGCCTCATGTGAGCAAGGCCAAATTTTTTGGGAGAAAAATATTCCTTTATCTCTTGACTTGCCCCCATGAGGTCATTTGACACGGCCAATGCTTACTCAACGGTTGAAATTATAAAACGGAGCTTTATAGTGGGACAAGAATTGTGCTTGATTTGGAGGTTTTTAGTGGGACAAAGGGAGTAATTTTTTCAATTCAAAAAAGGCCCTTCAAAAATGAATTTGGAAAATTAATAAAATAAATCATCAAAAATTACTATAATTAGAATTTAGTATTTTAAACTTAGAGGAAAAAAATTCTTGTGAAAATCACAAATATTCAATCTACAATCAATTTTAGAAGGAATTTCCAATTTATGCCTTCAATTTAAAAAATATATATATTGTTTGTATACTACTTGATTCAACCGTATGGATATGATTTGTGGATCATATTTTATAAAAAAAATTTAGAGTCATTATTAAATTATTATTTTAAACTAGATTTTATAGTACATTTTCACAATTTTGAAATTTTTTTAACGGATTGAGAACCAGACATTCAAATTTTGAAAAATGGATGAATGCAAATACATCTTAAGAAATGTTTTTTTTAATCTATAATCAATTTTTTGAAGATTTGTGTGTTGGTTCTTTTACATTTGTATAGAATAAATTCTAAAATGTTTGCTTTGCAAATATTCTATAATTCAAAGGGTATTGGTAGGTTGACCTCAAAAAATAACTTTTTAAGGACAAAAAAATGGCCCTTCAAAAATGACTTGAATAAAAAAAAAGTTAAATCTTCAAAAATCAATGTAACTAGAACTTAACATTTTGAACTTAAAAGAAGAATTTTATTGTAAAATTTACAAGCATTTTGTATTCAATAGATTTTGCAAAGAATTTTCAATTTTTGGATTCAAATTTTATTGAAAAATGTTGAATGATTTGTGTATCAGTTGATCTTACTATATGGATATGATCTATGGATCATATTTTACAACTATTGTTTGATAGTCATAATGAAAGTATTTTTTTAAGTTGAATTTTATAACACATCTTCACAATTTTAGAAATTTGGAATATCCCCAAGTCTTTAAGGGATTAACTTTTAGCCTATAACCATAGTCTTTTGTTTTTTAAATTATTGAAATACATATTTCCTCTGTCTCTGAAAAAGATCCAAGTTTCTCTTGTGTTTTACAAAGGAAACACAAGTCTTTTTTTGAAATGGAGGTATTAGTGAATTGTATTTCTCCATGATATTCTAAAGTATAACATACACATATAGAATATAACATACACTTCTCGAAAATATTAGGCATTGAATACTTGCAATGGATGAAAATTGCTTACATGAGGCGATTCCATAGATGAACAAACACTTTTCAATCATTCTATCCATTTCTTCTTTAACATGCATGCATTTAAGGAGGCGTGTTCCTCTACACCCCACCCTCCAAAATTGGCTTGTTTAGTTTATCTCAGAAGGACGATACCTATCATCAAGGTAGGTAGTATCCTTTCAAAGTAGTCAACCAAAAATTCTTAGCTACTATAGATTCTCCGAAAGTCACTCATCAAGCCTTTTTTTGTCTGCACAAGCATTTCACTAAGGAAGCTTGATTTGAACCACAAAAGCCAAACAAAGTTCTTTATCATAGACCAAAGGGTTTTTATTATGCAATGTTGTGCTCAAAAGCACTATGATTTTTCTAAGGGAATATTAGACAATATATTCTCCTACTTCCAATGGATAAAAACATTGATTTTCTACATATGCTAAGGACAATAATATTTTTTGTAGGATGAGTGTATATTATTTTGGATGAATAAATTAAATTTCATCTACATTTTGCATGTTTCATCCATTTATATAGATGTAAACAACTGCATCACTTCAACATAGATAGATTGCTTTTAGTACTGCCCAAAACATATGAAAAAAATCCCTATTAGAGACAACTAACGAAGAACCAAACTTTGTTCCTTAACCCCTAAAAGCCCAAGGCCTTCTTTTTGCCAAAAAACACTCAAAACTGCCGTTTCTAAAGCAAAGAGTAAAAAATTTGAAAAATATTTTCTTTGCACATTTTACCATAGGATCTTACACCTAATTAGTATGAGAATGTGTGGAAAAAATTTCAGAATTTTTGACCACTCAGATTGCAAGATATCTGCATTTAAAGTGGAAAAAACAAGTATTTCAGCACATTGCGAGACTACATTTTTTGACTTTGAACATTCTTAACTTAAATTTTTTGCACTACAGAGTTTTGATCTTTAAATCTTTAGAGTGGAGAATTGAGTTGAGAGTCTAGGGGGGAAAAAAAATATTCAAAAAAACTTAATTATCATTCCTAAAAAAATTGTTAAGTAGAAGTAGGTACGAGATAGAAGGAAAATCTAAAATATTAATATATTTTAGATGGAATTAAAATACACTAATCCCAATGGTGAGATTGTTCTAGCAAGTAAACTAAACCATGAGAATTTTATTTTTTTTTAAATTGCAAAAATAGAATTTAGAAATGAATCCTACAAGTTATTTTTTTCAAGAAGATGCTCTAACTGCTCGAAAAACAAGAATGTCCATAACTTTCTCATAACAAATCTAAATGAAATGAATCAAAGCTTTCCAGATAGACAAAAATATAATATACGAGAAAAAAAATATTAAAAAAAAATATATCAAATTTTTTTCAATTTTTTTCTGCTGCCTGGGCTGCCCGCCGTCCCCTGTTTTGAGCTTATTTGGTCATAAGTATTGTTCCTGGGCACCGATTGTGAAAAAAATTATGTCCCCATGTAGGTCTTCCCATTCTCCACCTCCATTAAATTTTTCAGAAAATATTACAAACGTGGTTGCAAAAAGGTACATGCCTAAAATTGCATTTGTCCCCCGAAGGGACAATGGACCTTTAGGGGTTAATAACTTTTGCATAAGTTTTGCATATAGTATCCAAATGCCACATTTTCTCTGGTGCGTTGGAACCTCCTTTCACTTGCCGTCAAGAACATATGAAAATCTGATCAGTCTAGTAAATAGGCTCAGTAGCAAAAAGTGGCGGTTTTGGGTGTACCCACCGTAGATCACTCTTTTGACACTGCCCAAAAACATATGAAAAAATCCCTGTCGGAGACGACTGACGGACGGACTGAGACCATCCAGATCATTCATCCACGACAAATCATCCCACATCCATCCACGGGCACGCTCACGGCGCGCTCCTTTCGCGGCGCTGACGGCGGGCGCATGCTGCGCGGCTTGCGTTGCAGCAGCTGCAGCAGGAAGCATCCTCCGAAGCATCGAAACCATCATCAGTAACACAGTTCATCACAACTGTGTGCAAGAATCCACTCATGAATCCCAAAGCCCCAAAGCCGTAGCCTCTGTAACTCAAGGTGAGAACACCCATTTCCATGCATTTAAGTAATTCAGCATAGTTGAAGGCACCTTTTGCTAGAAGAAAATATTTTTGCGGTATTGGCAATTGAAAAAAAAGAAATTAGAATTTTTGGAAAAGGCATCTATTTCTTGTGAATTTTCAAAATAGAACACCTGCTAGAGCATTCCAAACCTCATTCTAGTAAAGCTACCTTGATATCAACACATAAATCTAAGAAAATCAACAGCCACTAACCACAATTAGGCATGGGGATAGGTTCAAGGTACCTTTTAGAGTGCATTAGTGGGGATATGGATGGGAATGGGTGCTTCCACCTTATTAGATCATAGCCACGAGTTGCCCTCCAATTGGCCATGGCACCAATGAGGTTGGACCACTTATAGTTGATCCTTTATAGCAATTTTGGAACAAATCATGAATAGTATGAAGAAATGCAAATTTTTCCCATATAGAAAGATAGGAAATATGGGGAATGGATGGCCGACCTTATGTGGCGAGGCACTTAATGCCCTGTGAGATATGGTGGTGCCGTAACCACCTAATGCTCCCCACCAATCACCCGCTAAAATTGGATTGGCCCTCATTATTCAAATGCTACCGATGCACCAAGTCACGGGAAATGCCATTGCAATGCTATCTGAAGTCAACAATTGAAGGAAATAGAGAGAGTTTTTTGACAAAGAGAATACTAGCTTGTTTTGGGGAGGTAGAAGGTTGGTGTTTTATTTTTCCGAGTTAGAAGGTTAATCCCTAAGTGGTTTAGGGGCCACATTGTGTCCTCTACATTCATACATGGCCCTTATTCTCCAAATTCCTTGAAGTATTGACCAAGTATGTGAACAACAAAATTTAAGATAAAAAGAACCCTTGAATTTTTGTTGTTCCCAGAAAAATATTGTGACACTCGTTGCTGAACTGAGAGGCTGCCAAACATGCTCAAGTATGTATATCTAGAGAAATATAGGTATTGCTTCTACCACGTCTGTCCCTCGTGTCCACATCTGCCATGACCGGGTGCATGGCATGTATTCAGTCCAATTTTTTTTAATAAAATGGACAGTAAATCATTCACATGCAAGGTTGTGTATACCGTATTTAGGCAATGTACAAATGTATTGAAGACACCCAAAACCACTTAGAGGTTAACGTTTTGAATAATGTATGGTTTTGAAATCTTAGGTGTTGCAATTAGGAGAGTGTCTCTTTAGGTGCACATCCTTATTACGAGCCTCAAAGCCCCACCAGGCACCAGCCTGGGACGGACCTTCCGCAGTCTGCGCCAGTGGAGCTTTTTCTCTGACACCTTCGGATCCTATCCGCATCATTCCCCTCATCAGTCATCATCCACGGATCCTTCCTTCCATCAATCTTGGTACAGAAACTTCGTGTTCCTCATCTCTCACAAAAAAATTCATGCAAATTGCAGCTTTACAATAGTCGCGCACCCCCAGTGGAAGCATTTGGAGAACCCAACCCAACGTACCCCTCCTGCTTTCGTGGTAAGCCTTAGCAGTAGTAGCTTGTCGAATCTCTTCTTGAGGGTTCAGTTGTTCGAGGATCGAGGATGCAGGTGCGCCGTTAGGTAGGCTCCTCGTGGCACAAACCATGAGGATGTGCATGAAGAATTTCATTTGCATGTGTGTGGGTGGCGAGCTTCTTGGTTTTTGGGATTCAATGTTTGGGATTCAGTGTTTCAATGTTTCAATGTTGTGGTGCGGGATTGAGATGGGGTAATGGTTGGGAAGTGGTGAGAGAGATTGAGAAGTGGGATGGTAGATAAAAGAGTGCTGAGCTGTTGTGAGTGTTGCTGGTAGAGGTCAAATTCTTGTCTCCATAGCCGAAGGTACTACTGGGGCTCGTGTACGATCGAGCAGCTTTGGGTTTGCGCTTTTGGAAGCCTTTCCTTGCTCGGGAATCTGGATGTGTACGTCTGATAGCTTAGTCTGTGGATTGCTGCAATTTTTTTAATTTTTTATGAAAGGTAGATCTGTGCCCGATCGTCTCGGCTCAGAACTCCATAGCCTTAAGTTTTCGAGATTTGGTTCTGGGAGAATGTACTTGGGATCTACGCTCGAACCTCTTTACTATTACGTTCTCTTTTTAAGTGACATTCTAGCTATCATGTCCGCTAGGATTTCTTGAATCTTGGTTTGATGCTTAGTGAAGAGATTTTCTCCTGCTATTTGAGCGTTTCTTGTATTTTCGGGGATCTTTGGTTTTGGGGGATTGGAGCTTTTAGAACATTGAAGAAGGGTTTCACGTTCACCGTTGGTTGTAACTTAGTCGGGCTATCCCAAGGGGATTTAGTACCACTGTTCGATTTCCGAGCATTGAGCTCACAGGAGAAAGATGCTGTTACTGTAGTGAAATTCTTGATTTTTGAATTTTTTTGAAAGTTGAGATGTTGATATGTAGTTGCTGCGGGTCATTTTCGTTACTCGCAATCCTCTTTAGTAGGACCGTCTCTAAATGACATTCTAGATTTCCTGCCACACTGTAGCACACTTTTTACTCGTGGAAACTGTCTTAGTGAAGAAGTTGGCGCCTCAGGTGGTTCGATTAAATAGGTTTGGTGTAATTTGAAGGGCCCTTGTAATTCCTCTTGCATATAAACCTGTACTCCGTATTACGTTGTGCTTCGAAGAATATGACAACAAGAGTTGTGAATCACAGGAGAGCAATTTAAAGAGAAAGCAAATAGTTTAGTTTTTGTGGTACTTTAGGTCATATTTTGATCTTTAAGTGTGTTGATGTGCAGAGATAAGGGTCTTTATTGAGGAAGCAGTCTTGGTACAAAGATGGGGAAAGGCTCAGGATGTTTCCCGAGCAAGGGGAGTAAATTTGTGGGAGGAGGGGGGTCGGACACTCCTCACGAAAGGCTTGACACGGGTCCTTCATCAGACGCCAAATCTGCTGAGACTCCAGCACCTCCTGCTGCTGAAGCACCCGCGTCGGCGCCGAAGGCACCCGTGACTACACCACCCCCGGCCGTGGAAAACCCCACCCCAGCACCTACGTCTGTTGAAAAGACTGACGATGGCGATCAAACGACGGAGTCTACTGCGACCCCAGTCGCCAGCGGCAAGGTCAAAGTATTCATTATGTAAGTTAGTGTTCACCTGCTTTGCTTCATTACTTTCAAGTAACCCTTAAACGTCTCAGTAATCTAAAACATACTGAAAAATTTACCCCACGCGCTGGCTGTGACGTGTAAGGGTTAATTGCCAATGCATGGGAAGTATGCGCAAGGTAGGGAATTCTATTTGTGCGCAAGTTCGAGTGTGCTTTCATTGGGAGATCACTCCGTAGAACTCACTGGAGAGATCACTCTGGCTACAAGAGCCAAGCTCTCTTGAGATTTCTTCACCCATTTCCATTCAAAGATCAGTGGCACTATATATTTAGCCAAGTCGTGCTTTACCAAACGTGCGAATTGAAGGCCAACCATGTGCATTGGAAGAGATGAGGTGCTGTTCGGAAGAGGGGTCAGTCTATTGGAGACGGGGTCATGTCCCTATGGCGTTCAGTACCCTCTAGCTTTGCTAATTGCTTTCGAGATGGTTTTGGGGTTATGATTGATCGATAATGGAATTGTGTGATGCTTGCAGATACTACTCCATGTATGGCCATGTGCTTACCCTGGCGAAGAAAGTGAAGGAAGGAGTGGATTCTGTCGAGGGTGTGGAAGGCATTTTGTACCAGGTTGCTGAAACTCTGCCGGCTGATGTTTTGACGAAGATGAGCGCTCCGCCTAAGGATGAGTCCATCCCTACCATCAAAGCAGCCCAGTTACCAGAAGCTGATGCATTTCTGTTTGGGTTTCCTACTCGGTATGGCATGATGGCAGCACAAATGAAGGCATTTTTTGATACTACAGGGTCGTTGTGGCAAGCGCAGTCGCTTGCTGGGAAGCCTGCTGGAGTTTTTATTAGCACAGGCACTCAAGGCGGAGGACAAGAAACCACCGCGTAAGTAAAAATATTTTCCTTCAAGCAGACGGTTCATGCTCTTATTCATGGGTAGTTTTGTTGTACTATGAAGCTTAGATGCTCAGTGCTCACGATTTCCTTTGGAACTTCAAATTATATTGACCTTTGTAAACGTAACTTCTTAGGTCTTGCGTCTTTTTAATTTCTGAATGCCTGAAATAAGACAGATAATGCACTTTGGGTGCTTTAGTAATTTCCAAAACATATTCCAAAACATATTTTCTTTTGGTAATAAGTTAAGGACATGATTTCTTCTTTTCTATCGAAGCATTTATTTCCTTCCTATGGCAAGTATACTCAAAAGTGTCCTCTGCCCAATGTCCCCTATTTACACTGGTCCAAGATTTCTAGGCTGAAATGTTATGAAGTAGGAGATTGAATTGGTCAGGGGATGCTTTTGTTTGTTCTTACCTTGATCTATGTACTTCAACTCCTCTGGTATTGATAAGGAAGCAACCTCTTATGGCCATTTGGGCACTTATCGGCAATTTTCTTCTTTTAATGGATTGTTGATATATGGTGTAATGACGGGTGGGTGGGCGCTTCAGGTTGACAGCTATTACGCAGCTGACTCATCATGGGATGCTCTTCGTTCCAATTGGATATACTTTTGGTGTTGGGATGTTCAAGTTGGATGAGCCAAGAGGGGGCTCTCCTTATGGTGCCGGAACCTTTGCTGGAGATGGAACGAGGACGCCTACTGCTTTAGAGTTGTCCATGGCCGAGCACCAAGGTCGTTTGACTGCGAATGTTGCCAAGCTGATGGCCAGAAAGTGAAGCAGAGAAGTCCCACATAGCATTGGTTTTGTGGGAGACATCCATAATTTGTTTTCATAATGTGTAAATTTTTGTTGTTCTGTTGGCCCGCTAATTATTTAGAAGGTGGTTGCATATTCTTTTCGAATGGGTAAATGTGTCGTACATTGCAGCCGATGTAAGGGTGTCATCTGGACAACTGTAGCGAAGTCCTACTTCCGATATAGGAGAGCTATGGAAGAGTGCGCGCACTCACTAAGCTATTCAAACAGAGGGAGCCGACTCACTTGAACGGTTTGTGCTGACTTTTGTTGTGAATGTAGTGGTCAATAACAGATTTTCTGGACTTTGTTGCAAATTTATTACGGAGTACTTTGTTGGGGTTGGAGATTTCAGACATTGTTGGGTCGATGTAACGACATGGCACACAATCACATCTGAGAAACATGTACTAGTAAGATTTTATTTCCCGAAATAATATCAGCATGAGCAGAATGAAATATAGATCAGAGGGATCTGTATCTTTTGTTTCCAGATATTTTGTTTGATCTATTTTTGAATACCGGTATTTTTTTTTCCCCAGCAGGCAGTGTAGGTTTTGTCTAAGCCTGTTGGTTCTTATGCATGAACTACCGGTACCTGAATTGTGGTAGCGCCTGCTTGTTTGGTGCGGTACCGGAATCCTGGAGGTGGAATTAACGTTAATTCTTTGATTTATCAGTAACTCTGTTTGATCATACAGGTATTCTCAATTTGATTCAATTATAGTGAAGGTATTGTTCGTAGTGCTTGTCATAGCCGACATTATTTAGCAATGGGAGCTGAGTATGACTTAATTGGGGTACACACATAAAGAATTTTTTTTCTTCTCACGGTGATGCACAGATATTTATGAAGGCGGCCAGTTTCATTCTTGTCCACCCTCTTTCACAGTAGTATTTTTCCCACATGCTCTATGCCTGTGTCTCTTTTCCACCGACCCAACTTGTTTGTTGAACACATCACCTTCGGTATTTTCAGAGGACAGCCTTTTACTTTGCTGAAACGTTATGCTGAAGTTGGTGATCTACGGAATTACTTTCATAAAAGAATTTTTTGTGCTTGACCTGTGCACTTTGTTCGATCTGGATTGAAGGGGAGGAGGCTTTGCATTGATCAAAGCTACAAACAATGAATGTGAAGAAGTTTGAATAGTGTGAATAGTTGAAGTTAAATTGAATAAATCAAGAGCCCTGATATGAACCGGCACAACTTCATTCAAGATCTAGCACCAAACACCATCCACCAACCATGAACATTCCTTCAAGGTAAATACACCTAGTTGCAATTGTTACTCAAAAGAGACGCCTACATATTTGTGCCAATAATGTATATTGGTAGAACATGAAATTCTAAAATTGATATTGTGTACATCTATAATCAACACTTTGAAATTTTATAGTTTATTCGTATGATCAAAAAGTACATAATAAGATGCATTAGAATCCAAATTTCATTGCCATAGGACCTACAAAAATCATGGTAACTTAATAATGAGAATTATTAAGTTAAGACACTAAATATGATTATTCATGATAGGTCCGTTAACTGCTTCGTTAACTATTTAGCGAGCACATAATAGAGAGTTCTTAAAATTGAAGTTCAGATGAAACTGTACTTGGAAGTGCGAATGTCGAGATGCTCATTGGAAGCTCATTTTCTCAGTATCCAAATCATCTGTACAGAAAGGCCGGGCTCCTGGGCTTGGCCACCAAAGACAACGGCTGCTTCCGGAAGCCCACGAGCATATAAACCTCCGCCATGTCCAACTGCGCGCCTGCAGGGAGGCTCCAGTCGAAGCTGTGCAGCAGATGTGCCAGCATGAGCGACACCATGGTGTTGCCCAGATGCGACGCCGGGCACATGCGGCGACCCACTCCAAACGGAATCAGCTGGTAAAAGCTCTGCCCGGACATGTGATCCACCTCCGGATGCTCCAGGAACCTGATGCAGCCAATACACTTAATTACGGGCATAAACTTCACCAAAATGGTAACAGTTGAAGAAAATTCCACATTACTTTCATTGAAGAAGCGTAGCTCGAAGTGTAGGATTTGCTAAGAAAACACATGATGTCAAAATTAATGAGCCAAAAACGTATCAAACATAGCAAGTTGCTACAAACTCCAGAAGAACTTTGTCAAAAGTGGCTATCAAAGACGAACAAATTTGAGAAAACATAATTCCAAGCTAGACGTGATTAGTTTTTTTTTATACATGGCAGTTCTTTAATTTGTGACATCTGGACTAGCCCAATTATGAAACAAAATTCCAAATTGGAAGAGTTTAGTTTTGTACATGTGGTCCTTAGTTTTTTAGTTGCGATTGACGATGATCGCAGTTATAACTCATAAGATCCTTCAATTTTCATATCATCTACCTTCCTCAAGAACTCGATAGGTAGGAGCCTCACACCCCTACTTAAGTAATAGTTCCAGTATGGGAGATGTAAAGAAGTGCAATTAGAGAGAGACAAGGCAAATGAATTGTTTGGAACTAGCTAATCATACTAGGTAATTCAATTAATTTTGGAGGGGAGAATTACAGGCAATAGTACCTACCTTGTCACTCTTTGACTTGGTATGTACTACTGTCTGTAAGAACTCTCCTCCAAAATCTAATTGAATTACCAAGCTAGTTCATATCAATATCCTGACCTGTTGGGTTGAAAAGCGTTGGGATTCTCATACACACTCGGGTCCCGGTGAATGGCGAAGATGTTGAGGATGAGTCTGGTGTTGACAGGAAACCGGCGGTTGGCCACGACGCAGGGTTGGTTGGAGGAGCGAGGCAGCGAGAGGGGCACCGGAGGATGCAAACGAAACGTTTCTTTGATGATGGCGGACAGAAAGGGGAGGTTGGGGAGGTCGGCTTCTTGGACGAGACGGGCGCTGCCTACCACGGCATCCAGCTCCTGTTGCCCTTTCTTCAAAATGTCTGGGTGGGCCATGAGCTCTGCCATCGCCCATTCCACCGTGGTAGCACTGGTATCCGTTCCAGCGTAGATCATGCTCTGCAAATGACTCCCAGAAAGACAGAAAACACTGAGTGAAACAGAGTCTCCAATCGGATGAAAAACAATCTGGAACATTACTTTCAGACAGTAGGCAATGGGTGCTGCAAGATATCGAATGTGCTTCTGGACAATCACAACATTCAGCAACTTTGAGGATCCCAAGTAGAGCTTATCATGTTGAACAGAGAACAACACGAGAATTCGTTTCTTTAGTTATCTAAGAGACGGTGAACAAGGATGCACAACTTGATGTCAATGCAATACTGTGCCATAGCTAATTGGGAGAGGTCGAAAACAAGTTTAACGTTGAGAAGTGTTGAGTGTCAACTCCCAAACTGAGAACTCTGTTTGAACTCGTTGAATTTGATGCACTGTGGAATACATCACATAATCTTTGGATGTGTCACTGTTAACATTAATATAGAGACTGTAAGTGCACACAAGCGTCCACGTTCATAATCCCTATCGACATCAACGCCTTCAGAGCCAGTTGATCTCTTGATTCCAAGGGTTCTGATTGTTTGCGACAGAGAGCGTTATGTCCTACTGGTCATCTAGTACATTCAACGAACTCAACATTATTTGTCATGAAGCTCTGATAATATGGGTTTATAAGTTGGTTGTGAACATGGTTGTGTACAAGTGCGTGAGGAACGTTACCGAAAGAATGGAGATGATCTCTCCGTCAGTGAACTTCTCGCCGTCATCGAGCGGTGTTTTCAGCAACACATCCACGAAGTCCGGCACGTGGTGGGCCTCGTCCTGCTGTCCCCTTTCCAGCGTGCGTTGCCGGTGCTTCTCCACTTCGAATATCTTGCCCACCACTCGTCTCAGAAAGGTTCGAATCTCTTGCAGCTTCGTGATGTGGCCCCGCAGCTTGTCCACGAAGGCCAAGGACGGGATGTAGTCGCTGATGTAGACGCTACCATAGGCGCCCATGATGTGGTCGTTCAGCTCTTCGAAGTTTTTCTTTTCTTGCTCATCCGTCACGCCCGTTCCAAAGTACCTATTCCACAAAACATTCACACCAGGCTAAGGAATGGACAGTGAAGAAGAATCAGGATGAGTTGCCAGTCACAACATTCAACAACAGAGGATCCCAAGATACAAGAGGACAAGCCAATGCTAGCGTAGGCAACGTCAGTCTCGCAACAATAAATTCAAATATTGATTTTAGACCTTGAGAGGAAAGGACGTTGACATAGAATGTGGTAAAACTTGCTAATAACCAGTCACAGCATTCGACAACATAGAAAGACCCCAAGCGCTACTTATTATGATTAACAAGAGTTACCTAAGATGATGCACACCGTGATGTTCAATTCAATATAATGCCATTATTCGAATGGGAGAGATGGGACGCAAGTTCAAAACATTGAAATCTTTGGTGTTCACTACCAGATTATTCTAAACGTATGCATTCCCTGTTGTAAGCGCGGAATGCTATACTGTACATTCAACGAGGTCGAAAACCCAAACCCAGTGCGATTAACCAAGCGAGGGGACGGGAACAAGTTCAACGTTGAACACTTCAATGCCCACACCCACATTACCATGTGAAGCTCCCCATTCAGCATTGAAAGGCCTTCATTGAGCAATGCACTTCATTCTAAAAATTCTGAAACACACTTATATTAAGCAAACTTGAGATGAGAATCGGAGGTTCACCTTTTGTTGATGAGCATTCTCGTCATGTTGTTGGCCGTCAATCCAGTGGTCCAGCTTTTGAGGTCAATGGCAGCATCTCCTGTTTGGCACTCGTCCAGAATCACCTTCATCATGTTGTGAATCTCCTCTTTTCTCACATTCTCATGAGAAGCATGAACCGCTTTCGAGAACAGCTCCGTGTTGCAGACTCTCCGCACCTGGCGCCAGTAAGGCCCGTAAGGTGCACTCGTCAAGCTCTTGTACGTCGTCCCAGAAATGATCTTGTGATCAAGTCGCTTGGGCCGGTCGGAAAACGCCGCGTCGTGGGCTTTGAATACATCCTTGGCTGCTGCCGCAGTGCACACCACCAAACACGGCACTTGACCTAATCACACACACACACACACACACACACATCCCGCATTGGAAACAACGCCAGAAAACGTCTCTCTAACACTGGATTCAAACCTTGATAGATTGCGCGTAGAAGTAGACTGTGGAGGAGCCAATCCAAACATTCACCCATTACACTTGTTTGCGAACCCGAACCTGGGCTTTATGTAATACAATGGTTGTAGTTTCAGTGACGGGCGAAATTCAACGCCATTGCCTACCTTGGAGAGGTGAGCAACACAATCCAAAGACTTCATCTATAATAGCAAGACTATAAATTCTTATTCACCGTGAAGTACATAGCCATTTATCAAAGTCTGCAACAAGGAGCTGCATTCTAAGCGCTGCGATGGAGCTGCCAAACCTTCAGGCTACCAAAAATCTTCAGGTTTGCAATTGAGCAGCATCTGAACCAAGTGCACCAAAGAAAGAAACGATTGATTGCAGTAACAATGCACACTTACCCAGCTGGAGATACATGAGGCCGCCATACTTGGCAGCCAGCTTGTGCAAATTGCGGTGCGGGAGACCGGACAAGACACCCAGATTGCCGAGAATTGGAAGAGGCCAAGGACCCGGAGGAAACGATTTCCGGCGCTGGTGCACCACCACCACATACACAAGTAGTGTGGAAATCAGCAACGCCGCAGTAGTGGCTCCTGTAATGCCAGACACATCTTGAAGGCACCACCATCGTCCAGGATGTGACTCTCCCATCTTTAGCAACGAAGCTGTGCAGCTATGGGACGGAGTCTATCTTGAAGAAAGGTAAGTTATCTTCTCAAATAGTGTCCTTACTCTATATCCTGAATTGGGGGTAATAAGGTGGAGTATTTTTTAGGGCATTGGATTGTGGGTGACTTGTGCTTGTTAAGAGGAGTCACATTGTCAGTGTGGTTGCATTGGTGGATTATCAGGATACATCTTGATCTGAAGGCTCGTCGATATTGTCTTCGCAAACTGTTGAGCTGTTTTCTCTTCAATCGATCAGAAAACCCTAAATTCGCGAGGTGGGTGTCTTAAATCAACAATTGGACACACTCTTCATTAGATATCCGAGGATTCAACAAGGTGTAGGCTAGAAATTTGAGGATTCAAGATGCAGTGAAGCTTGGAAAGGCGCCATGACCGGATCAGGTAGCGTGGTGCTGATGAGTGGTGGGATTGAGAGCGCTGTGTTGCTGTATCAGTGGAGGTCGACGTCTTCCGCACTGCGGCTTCTTCCTTTGTAAGCCTCAGCTGACAGAAAATCCAAGTTCATTTTCCAAATTGCTTGCATTCAACGATGGATTTTCTTGTAGCCAGGAATATCAAGCGTGGCGTTATTCTTTTAAACTTCAGCTGACTGAAAACCTATGCTTGTTTTTCAATGATTGTATCTGACGATGGACCTTTTGTAGGTACGTCAATTATGGGCAGAGGGGAGCGGCCATGGAGGAGCACGCAAGCGTCAAGATTTGCACTAAACTAGGGTTACACTTGAGTCGCATCGACATGTCCGCGGTAAGTGCTCTGTTCGAGTATTGGTTTCCGTTGAATTAGTTGAACGAGGGACTTTGTTCTGAAGCTTCGTTTCTGGCGCTTGCAGGTGGGAGAACAATTTCGAGCTTTGCAACAGCAGGCAAGGGCGTTCGTGCCACTGCCGCACAGAAACCTTGTGATTCTAGGGCTTGCAGCCAGCTTCGCCAGCCAGGTGTTACTACAATCCCTTACCTCTGAAAAGTTATTAAAAGTATTATAAGCCAGATGTAGGAGTGTGCTTTCATTGGGAGATCTTGCAATAGAGCTCACCGAAGAAGTACTATAAGAGCCAAACTCTTTTGAGATCAGATTATTATATCACTCAATGTATTGGATGATTTCTTATGCAATCACTCATAGCCCGAGGTTGTAGAGCACTATTGAAGGGACGGTATAAAACCCCCATTCCATTCAAGGATCAGTAACCATCGACCGAATTAGCCAAATCATGCTTGCGCTCAGATTGCTAATTCAAGGCCTACCAAGTAACTATATTGAAAGAGATGCGTTGCTGTTTTCATCAGCTTTAGCTTTAGGAGATGTGATACTCCGTAATAAAGTGTATCCTCTACCTTATGCATTGAATCTTGTTCAGAATGACCTAAAAATTCATTTAGAAAGACATGTTGAGAACTGTCAGTGGCAAGCAATCGCTTCAGATTTGTTGAGCCCCTCGGGACCTAGAATTAGTTTCTGTAATTTGGTGTGAATGCGACGATTTATGTCGTCCCTGAAACTGATTTGTGATATGTTTCTTTCATTGAAGGTAGGATCAAACGAGGTTGCCCTGGGGCTTAACAAAGAGGACCTTGGGTCGTATTCAAGGTGAGGCCATGCATGGTTCTTCTTTCTTTGTTGTCCTTTGTTGCAATCTGTGCTGTTCACCTTGAAGGACACTAATGAATTTTTTAAGAGATTCCTGATCCGTTGGGCATTTTGCCATATCACAGTGCATCTCAAACGTTTCTGGAGAGTTTCCGATCCACAGCAGCGTCGTTGCAGCCACCTGTGACTCTGGTTACTCCTTTGAGGTAGCGTCCAGGGGTCGGTTGTTTTGTGAGACTTCTGCATACACTTCTCCAGATAGCTCTGCAATAGGGGTTCTCAGATTTTGCAGTTTTTTCAGTTGTTTCCAAATCTGGACCTGTGCGATTTTGAGCTTTAGAGTCATGTCTCTAAGTAGGGTTGTCCGACCTTGCAATTCTTGCTCCACAGTTACCAGGTTTGTTACCAAAATTGGGCACAACACCATTCTTCTTTCTCCAAAGTACTAGTCTCCCGCATAGAATTTTGGAACGCAATTTTCAAATTACCTTCTTATGTGGGCCAGCTCCAACTCCCCCAGTATTATCCTCCTTATAGAAATTTCAAATCTCGTTTCTCAAATTGCCTCTAGTCTTGGAGCGTGAGTCTTGAAACCCTCTAATATCGTGTGAAATTAGAAACTGCCAGTGATTGATAGTTTTATTTACTGTTTTTGCAGCCATTTGACGAAGGCCGAGGTGATTAGCTTGGGCAAGTCCTTGGGTGTGCCCTTGGCTGATACGTACAGCTGCATGGTCGGCCGATCCCTGCATTGCGGCCGTTGCCATCAGGTTCTCTACTGAACGGCCATGACTGAATATGTTGCTATTCTGCTGCAATCGGTTATGACTGAATAATGTTGCTGCAATTGATGAATAGGACTGAAGGGTCATAAACACTGACTTCCATCTGAAAGTGTAGAAGTGAGTGAATCTAGCACTTTATACCTAGAAATAGTAAACAACAGTGCGTTGCCTTAGCCGTAAATTGGACAACTTGACTCACTGGTGAGTGAGTGTACATGGCCCTTGAATATCCTCTCCTGGTTGAATTTTTGAAATCGTTAGTCTTTGCTGAACTGTATGTGGCAAAAACGCTTCACTGTGCTACATATTGAAATGCAACGAATAGCCGGTCATTGAAGTCTTTCACTAATTTGATTTCCACTGGTTCTTGTAACAGTGTAGATTGAGGCAACTGGCTTTTGCTTCAGCGTCAGAGCAGGAACCTGCTGGATTCTATGAGAGGTGACTAGACAAGAAGCCCAACTTTTTGGCTTGGATTCTCGCACAGATAGTTGAGTTGAAAACAACACCCAAATGTAACCTAATAGTGTTGAAGTGAGCATTATGTAGGCTTGAGTTTGAATGACCGTTTTGAGACCTTTTACAATGAATTTGGCCATGAAATGGGATGCTGAATGACCGTGACATGGAAGAGATGATTATTGCTCATCCACTTATTTGGTTGATGTTTCAAACTCAACGCAATTGTGCTCGTACATACATTAACCCTTAAAGGACATTTCATGTTTGAGCTTGGTCAAACTTTTTTAGATTTCTACATTAAAACACATATTTCAAAAATTTAATATTTTTCACATGTAGTAATATATGTCCAAAATTTAATCTCATTTTTTCATAATTAAAAACATCAAATTCAATTTTATAGGATTTTTTAAAGAAATTTCTTTATAAAAAGCATAGTAATTACAAAAATGCTTAAAATAGTATAAAATTTTAAAGAAAAATGCAAATAATAGTGACAAACATCATGGTGTAGTTAATGTACTCCTTAAGCTCATACCAAGAGAAATTTGATAGAAAAAGTCCAAAAAAGATGTATTTTTGAGCTTCCCAGATGCTATCTTCAAAGTGTCACAAAAATTACAATTTCAACAATTTTGAAAAAAATTCAAATGGAGTAAAAAGTAGATTTTTGGAGTTAAATTTTCTTAGTTAAACTTGAAAGCATTTAAAATCAACAACTACGTGAAAAAGGCAAGTTTGACTTTCAAACAAGCCCGTAGGGCTTGCAATGGCCTTTAAGAGTTAATATAATTTGAACTGAATTGTATGTTCAAGGCAGGCTTAAGATTCTTGAGGGGCAAGTGATTAGAATTTCTTCCAACGTATTTGATGGATACATCCTTACAAGGTTTTAGATGCATTGGTAGACTACTAAGAAAAGATAACCACATCTAAAACCATCCAGATATCTTGTGGCATTATAGCATGTAATAGAAGATTAGACATCTTATTTGTACATCTAAATGAAGGATGATGTAAGTGGTTGCACAATTTTAGCAAGCACAATACATTAGTTATAATATTTTAACCCTTAAAGGACCAATTGTCCCCTCAGGAGACAATTTGGATCCGGGTAGGTTCCTATTGTCTCAATTTGTAGTAAAAAATTTTGGGATTTTTTGAGGTGTAGTTTGCAAGAGATTTGTGGATATATAATTTTTATTTCAATCGGTGCCCGGGAGCAAAAATTATGGCACAATAAGCCAAAAACGGAGATTGACGTGCAGCACAAAAAAATCACAAAAAATCAAAATAATTTTAAATTTTTTTTTTTCAAAACATTATATTTTTGTCTACATGTGAAGCTTTGATTTATTCAATTTGGACTTGTGATGAAAAAGTTATGGACAATCTTAGTTTTTTGGGCAATCTAAGCATCTTCTTGAAAAAATAATTTATAGGATTCACATCTGAATGCAATTTTTACAATTTTTAATAAAAAATTGTTAGACATGGTTAAATTTTCTTGCTAGAACAATCTCACTGTTGGGATTATTGTGTTTCAATTCCATCTTAAACCTATTAATGATTTCGTTTTTCCTTCATTCTTGAACCTACTTGTGCTTAACAATTTTTTAATGAGTGAAAATTTAAAAAAAATTCCTAAATTTTTTTTCCTGGATTCTCAACTCAAATATTCAACATAAAAAGTTAAAAAATCAAAATCAATAGTACAAAAATTTTATGTTAAAAAGATTCAAAGCCAAAAAATCTAGTTATACAAGGTGAAAAAAACCTTGTTTTCTTCACTTTGAATGCAGATATCTTGCAATCCAGGTGGTCAAAGTTTCTGAAATTTCTTCCACACATACTTAAACTAGTGTACTAAAAGATCCTACGCTTAGATGTGCAAAAAAACACAATTTTTAAAGTTTTTTGCTCTTCGCGATAGAAATGGCAGTTTTGAGTGTTTTTTGATGGAAAAAAGCCTCGGTCTTTTAGGGCTGAAAGGTGAAGGTTGTATGAGGCTATAAGTTTTACTTAGGTGAATTCACCTTCCATGAGATGCGCACAAAAAAATACATATTCACAATATCAATTAAACCACTCTTCAAACAAGAGGTTAAATTGAAAGCAACTTCATTGAAAATTGTCCGCTTATAAAGTCTCTACATTACCATAAAAGAATCCAATCTCTACCAAAAATGGTCCCCAACTAAAGTGGTTTAGTATAAAAACTCAATTGGACAAGAAGATGAGCCATAAATTCCCTTGAATTACCATTCTACTCCCTAGTCTAATTTGTATTCCTTCTGTTTTTGAAAAAGACCTGTATTTCCTTTGTATTTTACAAGAGAAATATCACTAGAAGAAAACTACATTGTACTTGACAGAAACTGCATTGTACTCAACAAAAAGTGTGGAATCGGTTTTGTTGACGTCTCCCTTTGTAACCCAAAATTTTGCATTCTAACACAAAATTCTGCGTTTTACTTGTCAAATTCTGTGTTGAAACGTTGGAAAACATATTTTTCGTTACGAAGGGAGAACTCAACAAAACCAATTCTACACTTTCTGTTGAGTACAATGCAGTTTTTGTCTAGTAAAACGCAGTTTTCTTCTAGTGTATGGATCTTTTTCAGAAACAAAAGTAGTAGTATGCAGTCAAATGTGTTCAAGTAATGCAACCTATTCTCATCCCCTTTAAGATATGCGCCTTCTTCTATTATCAAGAGCCATCACCAATTATTTTATATTAATTAGTCTTTGAAAAAAATCTCATTGGAAAAAAATTTATCTTAAAATTATTATTATTTTTTTTTTTATAAATATTTGAAATGAAAGGTAGTAGCTTCCTATAAGTGTCTATAGACATGTACTATAATCGTTCTTCAAAAAATAGGAATCCAAGGGATGAGATTCCCTCAATATTTCTAAAGGTAAGTTGATCGACTTCACTTGGAATTGGATTATGAACAAATTAGTTTTATATAAAAAGTAAGGCTTGGGAATATGGAGAATTTTAGGAATGGCATGTTCTACATTCATCAAATTAGAGAGATATAACTATAATATTTTGTTTGGGTTAGCATACCGGCCTATAACTACGATAGGGTCTGGGTGACTTGACCCCCTTACTCGGTCCCTTGGAAAAACGCTGAAATTTTTATTTCCCATGCATGATAAAATTTGCAAATTTTGAATTCATATTTGCAATCAAAGTCCCCAAATTAGATAGAAGAGATATAGAAGATAATTAATCGGTCGCAAAATAGGGTGTCTTTCTTATTACATGTACCTTTGGAATGACTGGGGGAAGAAGGGCCGAGTGATGAGGTCAGTTCATCCTGACCTAAGATAGTTACTCAAAAGTAATCTGGTTTTTGAACCAACAAGTGCATATCAGGAAAAATCCCCCCTTTGCAACAATACTATTGTAGTATAGTTTCAATGGTTACGCAGTATAATATTGGATGAATATAATTGTAGTACTACCTCAATACTGTAACAATGTGATACACTCTTTTATTGAAACTATATTATTATACTATTGTAGTACTAAGAGCGGATTGCAACAATATGTTTTTTTATACTATTCTACGTAACCATTGAAACTATACTGCATCAGTAATATTGCAATTAGGGGTACTTTCCTTCATTTCTGATCTAGAAAGTCATCCATCAGACACTTTTAGGCCACCGTGTCGTTATAGGGCGTGAAAGGTTCACGAGGACCACCCAAAATCTGAGTTGGCAGCCCAGGTGTCAGCCGAGCTGGCACCTGCACCAGCACCAGAACCGTCACCTCCTTCGTGACCTTCAGTTCTGTGCGCTTGAAACTCTCTGTCGCAGACTGAGGTCCGCTTCCGTTTTGCAACATGGCAATCGCCGCCAGAGCTGCCTTGCGTGCGCTCCGTCGCCCAGGTTGCGGCGCCCTGGCTCCTCTGCTTTCACATTCTCGTCTCCGTCGCGAGCTCCAGGGCGTCGAAGCGGTGGACCAGGGGCCAATCTTCGGCAGGGGTACGTGGTAAGCTTCCTTCCTCCTTTAATTTGTGCGATTGCTGCTGCGGCAATGGTACTGAATTTTTCTAAAAATGTAGATAAAACCCACCCTTCTGAAAGAGCCACAGATGTCGTATTAGGTCAGTGCTCGAGGTCTTCGGATTTCAAGAAAGAGAATGTCAAGTGGGTCTCAGGGGATTCTGGGCAGGTTTTATGCCATACGCAGACGTCTTGCATGTAATCCTTCACGTATATCTGAATTTTTCTGAAAATGTAGGTAAACCCTTATGAAAGAGCCACAGATGTTGTATTAAGTCAGTGCTCGAGGTCTTAGGATTTCAAGAAAGAGAATGTCAAGTGGGTCTCAGGGATTCTGGGCAGGTTTTATTGTATACGCAGACGTCTTGAATGTGATCCTTGACGTATATCTCATCTATCACATCTATCACATTTGTTTGATCTCTCACCAAACCGTAGGAAACATTCATGTCTGGTTCAATTCTCACTCTGAGCTTAAAAACATGCTTAAAAACTATGCCTTATTATTGTTGTTTGTAGTTCATGTTATTAGGCTTGACCAAATTTGTATAGCAATTGCATCAATGTCTTTGCATTTTGTACACAAAAGTTATAAGGGCTCGAAGTTTTGTTGATAGATGATTTAAGACCAACGTAAGTTATTATGTGGTATGCATTCCCAAAATTGGTATGGATTTATTGGGAAATATTTTTGGGTTTCACATCTTGATGCGTGTAGTGATTCGGTACCTTTATATGATGTATAGAAAGGTAGTAGTAAGGTGTTAGGTTTCAGGGTCTTCTGTTCATTCTAATTAAAGTGCATGTACTCTTTGATGTTAACTGTCCTAGTACTACTTTTTTTTGGAGCCAGTGTTCGATCTTCATACAGCTGATTTGATAGTTCATTGTACAGAATTGCTGGATCAAGCCGTCAGGCGAAGCCATTTTGCCGTGAGAGCTGGAGCCGTTCCAAAAAGTATAGAGGCTGCGGAGTTTCAAGCGGTAATCTTTTCGGTGTGCTTAGACTTTTCTGCACAAGATGTGCCTCACGATGTCTCTTCCCATTAGATTTGCATGATTCGTAATGTTAAGGTAGATACTACATTCATAGTCGTCATGATAAGATAATGCTTAGTTAATGTGAGTGTAATGTAAATGATATTGCATTGTTGTTAATGTAACGTTCGTATCACTGGCATTAATTTGATATTAAGTTGGCAACTATTAAGTTACGTTAGCTTACCATTCATAATTCTATGAGATCTTTTGGAATGTGCACTACAGATTGCGTTTCCTGGGTTTTGGAAACCAAGTTCACATCACAATCACGAAACATGAAAGAGTATAATTTGGTTTGTTTGTGCAGTAACTGCTAATTAGTCGTGTGCTAATATGTTTCTTGAATATCTCTTGCAACAGCTTGTAGACGAGGTGAAGACTCGTCTTGAACTTGAGCGTGCAGATTTGCCAATTGGGAAGAATGGCAGGGACGATGAAGGTCTTCTCCTGTGGTTTCTTCGTGATCGAAACTTTGACATTGATGCAACAGTTGCGAAACTCATCGAAGCCTTGGTACACCGCTTATCCTCTTTAGTGCCAACCATAATTCACCAAAATGAAGTGACCCCAAAATAGAGTGCCATTGAGTAAATGCTCTTCTTCTGTTGAGCAAATCTACGAAACTAATAGTGTTGTCACTAAAACCAATTATTGCTGTTGCAAGACCGCCATCCTATGTTTGTATTTCGCTTTTGTTTCAGTTTGATAAACAAGAAAGGGAATGGAGTAGTATGGAGGACCTGCCGTGCAGGTCTGGTGTTTGTAGGGTATGGAAGGCTACGAAGTTCTATTTGAAGTATTGAGGACTGTGGTGTATTCATATGATATGAATTTTTTTTTGGACCCGTGTCCCTCCCTCTGGCTTCACTACACAGGCCAGTTTTTGGAGGGACAGAGCCGCAGTGTCCAGATTTGTCAGAATTTCGCCAGAAAAAAAAGCCCTGTTCGTATCTACCAAAGGTTCATGAGATCAGTCTGGAAGAGACCGTTTTAGTTTTAGATTTTTTATTTGAGGAAGTGGAAAAGCGTGCACGGCCCTGCTTGCTCCGTTCTGTGAGGATCTTCAAAGAGCTCCTAGAAGTACAGATGAAGCCAGGATGGGGATCTTCATCTCTCTTTAAAGCATTTAGTCTGGAGGAAGAAACCCAATAGTATGCTAGCTTTCATCTTCTGGATCCTCTACAGTACAAAGTAAACCAAATATCAGATACAGATGCAAATATCAGGTGATATACAAATCTCGTATGTTGATTGACAACTTATCGAGTAGAGATCTGGTATGGTCGCTAACATCAGCTTGCTTGTTTACTATTTGTAGGAGTGGCGGAGGGAGTTTGGCGTTGATGAGATCACGGAAGCGTCAATTAGCAGGGTTGCAAGCATAGGCAAAGCTTACCTTCATAAATCGCCTGCCAACGATGGAAAACCGGTGATCATTGTCATATCAACTAAACATTTTCCGAATGTAAGTTTCTTGACGCTCTTGATTAATTCATCCCCGCTTTGGTATGGATCCCCTACTGTTTGCAGATTTTTGGTTAAGAATGAAAATAGATCGGGCATACCTGGGTTTAAAATAGACTGTTTCATGAACTTCTTGACAACATCATAATAGAGTTTTCCCCATATGGAGAGATTTCCCTATGGTCACAGTGAGACCGCCCAATGTTTTTTGGGAGGCCCCTACGATCACCGGAATCATAGGGAGATCTCTGATGAAGTGTGCGGAAAATTCTCGTTATGATGTTCTTAGAAGTTCATAGATCAGTCTAATTTTACTGAAAATTCTATTAATACTCTAAATTTGCTGGAATTTTTTTTACCGATTCTTACCTCAGTAGTGTTACGAATTTTCTTGGATAAGAGGGCCTTGCCGGACCTGCAGCTTATGAATTAGAGTCTGCTGTTAGGCATTGTTCAAACGGAGACTAGAAATGAGTTGTGTATTTTGTACCTGTACTATCAAGTGACGGATTGCTGAATTCAAGTGACGGATGCGGAGTAGTTGAAAAGAATCTGGTGTATGCACAGGATGAATTGTTACTGGAGAGCCAGAAGCACTGCGTGTATTTGATAGAGAAGGCCCTCAAGCAACTACCAGCTGGTGGCGAGACATTTCTTGGGATCTTTGACCTGAGAGGCTTCCAACAAAAGAATGGGGATTTTAAATTTGTTAAGTTTCTGGTAAGAACAAATCATGGCAAATTCCTTACAAGGGCGGGTCACTATGACGATCTTATGATAATATTTTTAATTTTTAATTAAGTTTCTAGATCTTCTTTGTCCAGTCGTTAATCGAGAGGGAGTTTCTCCTTATTTGTACAGATTGACGTTTTCTTCAAGTATTATCCTAAGAGGCTTGGACAAGTATTGCTCGTGGACGCTCCCTTCATATTTGAACCATGGTGGAGAATGATGAAACCGTTGTTTGGGAAGTACGCGGCCTTGGTACGTCACCTTCTTCAGCTCTACCATCAGTTTTTATGTTGATTTCAGGAATCCTAAGTTTCATCGCTAAAGTGTAGATCTACTTTCCAGATAAGAGTATCGAGGGGTCCAACTGGCATGTCTTGCCAAGTCTTCGTATTTGAGTTGTTAAACGTATCAATTCACGTCTTTTGCTGATGAAAATCATTTCGGATGCCATATAGTTCTCTTCACACGACATTTACATCTTGAGATTCATCATGTATGTGCTCAGCAATTTCAAAGTATCGAGACAAACCATAGCTGAATAACAGACTCAAAACATTTGCTGTTGCTTGTTCTTGCAGGTTCGGTTTTGTTCTGTAGAGGACTTACGAAATGAATACTTCACTCCTGATACAATTCCTGACACCTTCAAGCAATAACTAAGTTTCAGAACCATTGGCGGAGCTACCAATCTGCATAGCAGATTTTGAACCTTTCATGCAGGAATTAGGTCCCTCATACAGTACCTTCAAAAAAGGACGGGATTCTAGGAAGGCCAAGCTTAGTTGCTCAAGAAGTTTTGACATTTTTTGTATTTAGTGTTTTAAGGTAGAGGAAACTGTTCGGGGCTTGATGCAGTCACCTAGACTCACCCCCGTTTCTAGCAGTGACTTATCTATTTATGCACATGGATAGTCTTATTATCAAGTAGTGAAAGCACGAGTTGGTCAATGTCTCTGTCCGCCTTTACAATAAATGCAGTGGTTGCATATGAAATTTAAGAAAGTAGGTGATTGGGCAATAGCATAGATATCTTGGATTTATTTAACCCCTAAATGCCCAAGGTACTATATTTTAGTGTTGGCAACTTTGAAGTCAAATTACTACTTTTAGTATTTTAATCCATGAAGTTCTTTGACTATGTTTCACCAAAATACACTAAAATTGAACATTTTGATGACAAGCCCCCCCCCCATGATGAATGAAATCTTGTTGCATCTTATTGTAAGATCTAGTGGTAGACTACTTCATTACATTGAAGTAAAAAAATGGGAGGTTTTGATTGCATAAATTGTGATATTATAGTGTGAAGTTGGAATAAAATGTTTTTTGGGGGCATTCAAATTTTGGGCAACTTTGATTTAGGGAAGCTTTTACACAAGTTAATTTCACTTTTTTGCTTGAACTTTTCTTTCTTTCTCTTTGTGATAGAGTTGGCCACATGTTCAAAAAAATTCATAATATTTCAAACTAGGGAACATATATCAAAAAATTCCATTAGAGAACTAACTTCAAGAATTTTTTTATACAAAGTTGTCTTTTCAACAATTTTTGGCTTGCACATACAATAATCTCTTCAAAATGTTAACAGTGGAGTTTTAGGTTTCAAATAGCCCTAAAAGAAGTGGAAAAAAAAAAATTGTAGCTTTGGCAAGCTTAATCAATTTATGGCTTAAAACACCCAAGCTAAAGTGAAAGATAGTTGGACTTGAGCTTATTGGGCGGGAGGAGGCCTAGTCAAGGTTTCCTATGCTTGACTCATCATGAATCACTGACATTGAATAAGTTTACCACATGCCATGTCCTCTGAACACCCACGTTCCCTTTGTGCATGAAGATATTTCCCTACTCTATAAAATATATAACTATGTAAAATTCAGCATTACATTTATAGAAATCATAATATTTGACACCTATCTCTTATTTTCAAATGCCACCGAAATTGTGTGTCAAGAGTTGAGAAGACAATCTCTTTATACAAGAAGGGTGGTAGGAGGTAAAACAACCCATATGGGATATGTAAATTAGAATAGTAGTAGGAGCTCACCCACTCCTAGTGAAGTCAAAAGCAAGAATTGTGTTCAAAGTAAAATTTCAGACCTAATTTAGGCATAGTAGAATAATTTTTTTCAAAAAACTTTGAACTAAGTTAATGTGGGAAATCAAGCTAAATTTCATTTCCAAAAATCCGTTTGATATTTCAAATTTTTAATCAAAAGTTATGAACAAATTTCAGGGCGGGGTTGGAAGGGACAATTTCTTTGATATTTTCAAACATCCTCTTTGAAATTTGTCCATAACTTTTGATTAGAGACACAAAGTTTTGTAAATGAAATTTGTCTTGATTTTTCACATTAATTTGCTTCAAAGTTTTTTGAAAAAAGTTATTCTACTATGTCTAAATGAGGTCTGAAATTCTATTTTGACTTAACTATGAGTGGTTTAGCTCATACTATAGTAGTCATAATTTATATATTTCACATGGATTGTCTTACCTCCTACCACCCCTCTTATATAAAGAGCTTATTTCCTCATCTCTATACTTCCAAAATAAGTAGCTTTTCAATCTATGTGAGATAGTTGCCAAATATCTTAATTTCTTTAAATTGAAAAAATATAGTGAATATTTCCATTTTTAGTGAGATGTCCAAATTGTTATATTGCCAAAAAACTTTGTTTGGCCTTTTAGGAGTTAAAAGAAATCCAATTATGAAAATGAATGTTTATGGATTTTTTATTCAAGATTTTGTACAAAGAAATCTATTGCAAAATTTCATTTTATAATATTAAAGACTATTGGAAATGAGCTTCAAGTCGAACTGCAAATATATTGGATTTTAGAGGGTATCTATACATTAGAAATTCATTTAAAAAAAATATAGAATAGATTTTGAAAATTTGTACATTACTTATGGTTATACATGTAATGTCCTTTAACCTCATAATTTTTTCATGACCTCAATTTTAGATTTGATATGGAAAAGGAAGATTGATAGACTTCAAATCACTTTCAATCCATACTAATCTCTAAAGTCTTAAGACCTTTCTTTCATCAAAAATCATTCTACACTGCCATTTCAATTACAAAAAATAAACAACTTTTATTTTTTTTATTTTTTTATATCTAACCGAAGGATCTTGCACTTGATTGGTACAACTAAAGAATGTATGGAATTTTTTTTAGAAACTGACTGCATAGAGTGCAAGATATTTGTGTTTGAAGTGAAGAAAATGATTTTTTTTTGCTCCTTGCATGACTAGATAATAAGACTTTGAATTTTTGCACTAAATTTTTTTAATTTTTAATTTTTTATACTGAAAAATTGGATCGGAGGGTTTAGAAAAAAATTCAAAAAAATAAATAAATTATTATTTTTATTCTTAAAAAAATTTAATAAATAGAAGTAGATACAAGATAAAATAAAAATCTAAAATTTTAATAGCTTCAAGATAGAATTGAAATACAAATGAATCAAAGCTTCATATGTAGGCAAAAATATAATCATTGAAGGAAAAAACTAATAATTAAAAATTCAGTTTTTTGTAATTTTTTTTTGGCCGGTGAACTATGTTTGGATCTTAGTGTAATGTAAGTTTTGCTTCCAAGCACTAAAGCTAATGTGATTTTCTACTTTGAAAAACAACTTCAGAAAATCTTGTCAATGGAAACTGAGGTCATATAATCCTATCCTAAATTCCAAGAATGAAGAATCCTCCAAGGGGACTTTGGAACTTTAGGAATTAATTGATATTGTTGTGCTCTTTTCCTATGCAATCTGTAATATATTGAGTTTGAATTTATATGGTTACAATTCAAAAAAATTGATTAAAATCATTAAAATTTTGACTTTTGTTTGTTTTAGAACAAACTTTGCAAAGCTCAAAATTTAAATAAATTTTTGTATTTGTTAAATTGAGTCAAAATGTACATTTTGAGACTTTAGCCCTACTATTGGAGACCTCCATTCTAATGAATCAAAGATTTATGATCAATTTTTAAAGAATCAAAGGTTTGTAAATGTATTAATATATTAAAGTCTTGATTTATCAAATTGTCTCATTTTTTTTGAAACAATAGAATTTTTACCCAGTCTAGATGGACTCCATAATTCGCCTGACATGCCTTATGGAATGCATTACTTGATTCTAGGCGGGCAACGCAACTTAAAGCCCAACTTGGGGCTTGCCAACATCCTACCCAGGCCGTTAGAATTGGTCTAAGTTTGACCTCATTGGAATATTGGATCCATTTTCCATCTCTAGTACATAAGTTTGACTCTAACATTGTTTGGAGCAAGGAGGGTCTTCCTCCTTGCATGTTTTAGTAGTTTTTTGTCTCCTTGGTTCCTACTTGGTTCTCTTCATTGTCCAGCCTTATGACTTGTTTTTTTTTGTTTTTTTTTGTTTTTAATGCAATGGTTCTACCATTTGTTCAAAAAAAAAATGTCTCATTTTAACAAATATGGTTTAGGTCTTGAGGAGTTAATGAGCCCATTGGAACAGTATTTTTCTTCAAATTATTCTATGCCAAAGAAAAGATGAGTTTGATTTATTAGAAAAAAAATGAATTTTTTTTTCATTTTCTAAGGACCCAAAAAAAAAATGTCTCATTTTAACAAATATGGTTTAGGTCTTGAGGAGTTAATGAGCCCATTGGAACAATATTTTTCTTCAAATTATTCTATGCCAAAGAAAAGATGAGTTTGATTTATTAGAAAAAAATGAATTTTTTTTTCATTTTCTAAGGACCCAAAAAAAAAGAAGTCTCATCATCAAAATATTAAGATATGGACAAAAATATATAGCTTAATCATTACAAACTTAGTACATTTATAATCTCAAGACTGTATGACAAGACAATAATGTATTTAAATGATGTCAAATGAAATCTGAAAAGGAATCAATAGAAAAAATCTCAAGTAGATATATGTATATATAGAGAGAGACATGCCAAGTTTATGAAAAAACGATTGATTCAAATTGTTGCAATTAAAATATTAAAATTATAGAAATTAAGAAAATGACAAAACCCCAACATTTTGGCAATAACCCGTACTGAAGGTCAAAAAGACTATGTTTTCACCAAAATGGCTCCAAAACTGCCATTTCTAATACACGTATCAAATTTTAGAAAAAAAACATTTTTGGTAAAATATAACTGTAGAATCTTTTAGTACACTAGTTTGAGAAGTTGTGGAAAAATTTCAGAATTTTTCACCGTGTGGATTGCAAGAAAATAGCATTTGAATTGACATTTGACAAGAATCCTTCTTTATCCCTGCAAAAATCCAGGCAGCTGCACGTCACAATGTCACATTTGTATGAAAAAATGTCCAAAAATCGTGGTTATTCTTTAGATTCATTCTTCAAGGCAATTTGGCTACATGCTTTCAGATCATTTGGACTTGTACAACATATAGGAAAAAAAATAGTAAATAGAAAGAGGTAGAGAATGATTCAAAAAACTAAATTGTTAAGAATTTAGATATGGAATTGAAAAATGCCAATTCCAATGGTTGTAATGTTGTAATAAACAATCTACATCCAATGTTGTTATTTTTTTTCAAAAAAATTAAAATTGAGTTTAATAAACGACTTCAAAGTTTATTTTAGAGTAGAGATTCCATAACTACCTTCAAACTAAGACTCGTCATAACTTTTGACTCATTGATCAATATGGAATGATTCAAATCTTCCTGCGTATATATAAATCTAAAGAACTAATTTCAAATTTTTATTTTTTTAAAAGTGATTTCTAAAAAGTTTTTTGAGATGCCCGAGCTGACAACCGACCAATGAAAATGATATATCATGCAATGATTTTTTAACCATGTAGTCAAAAGTTATGAAAATTGTTGGACCTTAAAGCTACTCTTTGGGCACATCTTGTGTGAAAATTTCAAAGAAAAAAATAAAAGTTCCGTTCATATTTAGGGGATGAACTCACTACATAACAACTTAAAAGCACCTGCAAAAGAATGTTTTATTGACTTGTAGAAACCATTGTCATTTGAGAACAAAGAACTTTTTGCATTGCTTCCTAATTAAGCCTTCTTGTTGGCTCTAGTACTCCTTATTCAACCTCATTTTAGCCATAACAAAGTTATCAAACTAAAGACACTATATTTTTTAAATTAAAAAAATTAAAACTTCACTCAACTCCACTCAAAAGTTTAATGAAAGCTTAAGATGATGCAATTTTGCAACTTTGAAAAGTTTCAAATAAACAAATGTAGTGTTTCAAGCTGATTATAGTTTCAATTTACAACTATAGTAAAGGCAAATAAGCAAGTAACAAGTAAAACACTCAGTAAAGGGAGATTGCATGAAACACTTAGAGTCAAAACCATCTCCATAGAGTCGCCACAAATGACCAATTTTTAAATTTTTTTTATTTAAGTTTTTTCCTATTTTCCACTAATTAAAACATCAAAGTATGTATTTTCTTAAGATTTGGCACTTTTCTAGTTCTCCTACTTAGAGAATTTTTTAATGAATTTTCTTTGGTGGTTACCTTCATCTTAAAGGTGCATACATTGGTCATATTTTTTAATTTTTTTAAAAATTGATTTTCTAATTTTAAAGTACTCCAGAAAAAATCATGAGTACTATTGCAAAACGCAACAAATAGTACAGGTGTTTCGTGCAATCACCCTAAAACAAACTATCTATAGTAAATTTGAATTAAATACATCACCAATGAATTCATTAATCTTAAAAAAAATCCAACAAGGCACATCAGTTGACTTTTACTCGCAGGATTTTTTAAGTGACAGTTTGAACTAGTATTTCCTATAAATATGGGCAATTTCATTAGAATGGCGGTATTCCAAGTGCCACTTTGACGGTGTGCCATTTTCACCATCTAGGACCGGTATAGATTTCAGAACTGCCGTTCTGAATCACCTAGGACATATATAGATTTAGAATGTCCATTCTGATCTGTTTTCATGCCATTTTAATGAAATTGCCCATAAATGCACATTTTCATGCAAGAAAGGGGCCCTCCTATAGCATGAAATATTCTCTAATGGTTCAAAAAAAATTGAAACCTTCAAGGTCGGTTAAGAACCATAGTACTTCAATAGAATGTTACTACTGCAACACTTATATCAAGGTAGCATAACATTGTATAACCAAACAATGATCTTTCCCATGCTAGATAGGTATTATGCTTTACTAGATATCTGGGAGGGACTCATGAGTTCATTTCGGGATTGTGGTTGGTTGAGGAGCCATCAATAAGATAATTTTGTTCACTAAAGGAGTCTTCTTCCCAAGAATGCAAGTACCCCTACCTCATTGGTAAACAATGTTATTAAGTACTTAACATAACTATGTACACCTAATTTCGACTGCTTCCTAAAACGTACTCCCACTATGCACGAGAGTTTGTGGTCGGTTTCAGAAACACCTATTAGTTTCCACACCTTGAAAATCCATTGTTTATTCATACAATGTCCAAAAAATGCATGTTAAGAGAATCTAGCATCCCCTTTTGACTACCAACAAGACCCCATGAAACATTCTTCAATATAATAACAGAAACCATGCTGAATTGCTTATTTTAAGTGCGACTCTAGCTGTAGTTTCCTTATGATAAAATTTGAAACCAGCCTGCTCTAGGGTAGGAATCATAACAGTAACTCAGAACGTCGATGACACCCGGATTCCAGTGACACCTACGCCGGCAACACTGGTCCAAACGCTGCCACGTTTGCTTTTCCATCTCGACTACAACGTGCTTCCATTATTAAATTTTCCAAAGCACTGTACCATGAAACAAAACACGACTGCAACCCACTGTGACGTCTTCAGCTTGACGTCACGGTCCTTCAAAGCCTCAAAGGCCGTTCCGTCCATTTCCCCGCAGCGATTCCCAACAGTGTGAGAACGCTGCTCCCAGACAAGAATGGTCCAAGGTGATCATTAAGAAGCTTACATCATGCCACAGACTCGTCACGGACCCTGCTTCAGCTCCGACATGTACGAAGCGATGACGCAGCTCACACATGTGCCACCGAAGCGTCGGTCGCAAATCAAACCTTTCAGGCGAGAAGGCTAAAGGCACAGGAACCAGTGGCAGGGACACTACGTGTCACATTTGGCAGGCCGGGTTCCGTAAAGTGTACCCCGAAAGGTGCCCTGAAGTTGTGCGAAATTTAGTACATGGGGGCTGGCTAGTTAGCTAGCTAGCTAGCTAACTAGCTGTGCGCGTATACTGGTCGGTGAATACGTGGATTGCAGTAAGATCCATGCTCTGATCAAGGACACAATATATGTCAGGCGCTTTTAACTGAGAATCAGCGTTATACACATGATACGCGTCTTGGAAATCGAGTATATATGAGTTCTAGGATTTGAACTGGAGGTAGGATCGAATCGAGCAAGCTAGCGAGGTTGAGTGTGTTAGATTACAAGCCAAAGGGTTGATGTGATAGTTTGCAGTTTTGATCGAATTTGCAGTTTGCATCCATGGGTAGTCTTTCTGATGATCCGACGTTGTCGTCTGCGCACATTTTGGTGGTGTCGATTCCAGCGCCGGGGCATTTGATTCCTTCCACGTCGTTGGCACACCAGTTGGCCGAAACTGGGGCGCAAGTGACGTACTTGTCAACTGGGTACGTGTTCCAGCAGTTGCAGCATCGAGGAAGCCATACGTATGCACCGAATTCGAATGCACCAGCTTCGGCGAGGATGATTCGGTTTGAGTCTCTGCTGGAGTCGCCGGAGGTGTACGATTTGACACTGCCGCAAATGATGAAGTGGCAGCAAGCGCTGAGCGAAGAGGAGATGGCGGCGGCGCTGGAACGGAAGTTTAGGCAGCTGAAGCCCGCGCCGTGTTGCATTGTAGCGGATATGTTGCTCGGGTGGGTGCAAGATGTGGCGGATCGGTTTGGCGTGCCCAGGCTCGCGTTGGTCACCGTCCCGGCCAACGACCTGGCCTTCATTCTGCAGGTAAGTGGGTGACGTACACCCGCAATCGTCGTTTCTAGACGTGCCGGTCGAGTTTTTGTATGACATTGTTAGCAACTGAAATAGGATTCCAGCGCACCAAAGAATGCTTTATTTGGATACTGAACGCAAAAGTTGTGAAGCTTCGAAGTTCACTACATAGTCTGCCATCGACCTGACAGTGTCCCGGTAAGCGTCCTAGGTGATGATCTCTTACGTATATATTTCTTAACATGGCC
Source organism: Pseudisothecium myosuroides (assembly GCA_951799445.1). Classification (NCBI taxonomy): domain Eukaryota; kingdom Viridiplantae; phylum Streptophyta; class Bryopsida; order Hypnales; family Lembophyllaceae; genus Pseudisothecium; species Pseudisothecium myosuroides. The sequence continues at coordinate 5,283,146 of OX637289.1, read as the reverse complement.
AATTTCAAAGTGCCGAAACTGTGACGCTGTATAATCTGTGATTCGTACAGAGTATGTAAAATGTTGAGGTGTAGTAAGTGAGTACGTCCACCGATTTGAGGTCTTTTTCGTTTAAGGCAATAGTAAATTCGAAACTACAGTACTGCACCAGCCAGGTACGTCCTTGTTGTAAGCATCTTCCCATTGGCGTCAATTTTGTAGAATGCCACCAATGTAACGAATATGACCGTCCATGAGATCTCGACGAATGTAATCCCCAAGTTTGTTGCAATAGTCACTATCGTGTTGCAGTGATGCGGTCACAATCGTATTGTTCAGACAGTGTGTTTCAGTGTGTATTTCAGTGTTCCAAATTCGAGACGTTTCGACTGCCAAGAGTTAGCTCGATCTGAATACTAGGACTTCTAATTAACTGCCCGGCACCCCGCCCGGCACTTCAAGTACAAGCTAGGACCCGTATACATAGACCTCAGAGCATGCTCAGTCCTGGCCCGATGAAAGAGGACTGCAACGGGCACATTGCGAGCGTGTTGCAGTGGACGCTTCTGTAACGAGGCAGATCCCACTGCGGCGACCCAACCTTTCCACGTTACTTGGAACTTTAAAGCACCTGACGTCCTACATGTTGACACTAATCACGTTACTAGTGTCAGTGATAAAAATGGACTATTAATTGGAGGAGCTACACGTTTGGTGGTCGTCGTTATGATTCCCTTTGACTACAGTTGCTGGCATGCTTGCCGCTCTGCATAAAACCAAAATCTACCCAGCGGGAGCCAAAGTTTAATGTGCCCTCGTGATGAGCCTGATAGAGGGCTCATTGAGGCGCATTTTTTTGTTTGCCACTGTTCTTGCCGTTACTGAGTCAGTATATTGTTTCCATTGAGGATGCTTTCAGGTTGTTGTCTGGCGACGGAAACTAGCTGCACCGCCTGCACGCCTATATTTTTCGTTATTAAGAATAATAATAATTATAATACTAGCTAATGCATGTACTACCTTAATCATGCATGGATTTCGATCTCCTGCGTCCTCCAGTCCCTGCAAATATAATCGTTCCTATCTCAGGAGTGTGTTCATAGCCAGCTCTTAAGCTAGTCCTGGCATTGTAGATAGAATTTGGAGGTCTTGCTTCGGGTATATATCATATCATACTAACTAAATTAGCGCGTACGTACTTGTCGGTGCAGTTACCGGACTTGTTGAAGCGAGGCGAGCTGCCCTTCACGGCTGCGGGTGCCACGAAGAAAGACATCCTATTACCCGGCATGGCGTCCATTCTGGCGGAGGACGTGTGGGGATCTTGTGCCGATGGCACCCACCAGAACCACCAGCTGATCGTGAAAACCGCCCTGCGAGTGAGCGAATGCTCCGCCATCATCGTGAACACGTTCGAGGAGTTGGAGGTCGACGCCTTGAAAGCGCTACGCACGGATTTTGTCGCCGCCAGCATCAAGGTACGTCAGGGATCTCTCGATCTTACTTGAATGTGCGAGGGTTCAAGCGAGATATCGAAGTACTGTACAGGATTCACTGTTCCAATGTGTTGGTTTGTTTGTGATACAGTAAACTGCCAGTCCGAACGTCAATTTGCGATATTTCACAAACCAAAAATTGTGACATATGTTTCACAAAGGATCGATTTCAGGTCACAAACTAGGACAAATATAGATTTTGAACCGCGCTCAAGTAATGGAATATCGGCAATTTAACGCAATTGACGTTCTGGACAGTTCTGAATTTCTATTGTAACCAATTTGGTAGTAGGATTGGTTTCCCACAGTATTCTTAAGGTACCTCTCTCATTCAGGATTGATTCAGTCTCCACGTACTACTTCTAAGCTGTATTGAAACTTCCAAAAATCTTCTGGATTGATGAACCCCCGGATTTACCAGAAACTAATTAAATGAGAATGATTGCAAGAATTACAACTGCTGATTTCAAATCTTGCATTTTGCTGGTGGACAGTACTCTAGCCTTTTAAAACATGAAAGTATTTTAAAAATGAAATTATTCAGAAGAATTCCAAATTAAAAGAATGTACTTCCAAGAATTTAGGCTTCCAATTCTTTGAAAGTTATCTACAGAAAAAAAGGTCAAGTAATGTGAACTAAGATAAAAACTTTGATGTTTTTATTTTTAGAAAATAGTAAAAACATTTAAAATTAAAAAAAAAAAAAAATTGACAACTTTTTCAACTTAATAGGGCTTCAGGCCTTTAGTCAACCAATTACATGCATTTTAAAGTAATTAGTTTCCGTAAGTAATTTTAGTTTCCGTTTCCTCTTGACTAGCACTAATACAAAAGAAGTACATTTTGAGCACATGTGTAAGAGAAAGATTATACTACTTAAGAGTTCTTTGCTGGTCTATACAACTGTAGAAGATGAACTCAGATCCCAATTATTGCTAAATCCCAAGTGAATTTGTGTCTCGACTCAACATCGTAGTACATAACCCCTCTCAAATGGCAAAAGTGATACCGAATTTGGGGTTGTTTAAAAAGCAGCTTATGTCTGAGGAATATGAAAAGTTATTGAAGGTTTTATATAAAACCTGCAATAACTTTTCATATTCCTCAGAGATAACTGATTAAACGCCACATGTGTTCATCAATATTTACAATATTCATCTCTAAAATTACGTGTAACTACCTTACACGTAGCTCCTTGTTACAGGTCCCGGAGATTTTGCCAGTTTTGTTGTCAGGCATTCCAAGGATGCAAAGATACGGGTCCCAGACAAGCCCTACGCCAGAGGAGGATGCGAAGTCGGAGGTGGAGAAATGGTTAGACACTCAAGCTATTGCGTCTGTGATTTATGTGTCGTTTGGTAGTCTGGCAACAGTGGCGGAGGAGGACATTGAAAATCTTGCACTCGCACTTGAAGCTTCCAACTACCCATTTCTATGGGTGTACCGACCCCCCGGGAAGCCTCAAGTGAACTGCAGAGCTCAGGGAAACTCAGGGATCAATAATTTCCTTCCAGGTGAGATTGATAATATATGCTTTTGGGTTCACATATTGATGAACATGCCAACATGGCGTTTAATCAGTTGGTCTAAATTAATTTGAGAGGCTTAAATCTTAAGAAGCAGTGTTTAATATTTGTAGCGACAAGACCTCAACTAGGTCTAGTAAGTGGCAAATTGACAAATCCCTGCAAATTAATTGCAATTCATCGGCCCTAGTTGTCGGTTGTATCACCAAAGAAAAAGCATGTTTGGACTAAATTGTCGTCATTCTTGAATCAAGAACATCCAAGAATGTACTTTTGGGTTTGCCTTTGAACCAAAGAAAATTAAGAAACCTTACCACAAATTGTGTTGATTAGTCAACTTAGCATTATATGTGGATTATGACCTGTCCTGCTCTACAAAAATACTTGACACACTTTAAGAAATTCTCTGTTCAACTTGGCAGTAAGATGGGTACCCCAAACCGACACTTTTTGCTATTCTCTCTATGAGACTGGTCAAATTTTTCATATAATTTTATTGTTGACAAGTGAATGGAGGTTCCAATGCATCAAAGAACGCGACATTTGAATCCCGCATGCAAAAGTATGAAGAATTAAAGTTTTTTCTTGGTAGGTGTTCTAAAATCTTTTCTTCCACATACATACATATTGATTTTGGAGATGTACACAGAGTGACGATGGCGGTTTTAGACAGGGTGCGATTTTGGGTGTACCCTGACAGTATGTCCCGAATAATTCTCTCTGGACAGTCTTGAAGGTTATTAAATAATCTTGTTCATTATAACTGATATCATTCCTTGGAACCAAGTTAGTGGTGATAAGAATGCAAGAAGCAGTGTCTGACATTCTTACATGCAGGATGATTTTGTAATTTCTTCCTGAGATGTAGGGTTTCAAGAGCGAGTTAGTGGACGCGCCATGCTCTATTGCGACTGGGCTCCTCAACCCCAAATCCTTACACATCAAGCCGTTGGAGCATTTTTGAGCCACTGTGGCTGGAATTCGGCTCTGGAATCTGTCTGCGCGGGAGTTCCGATGCTTGCATGGCCGATTTTCGGGGACCAAAAGATGAATGCGAGGTTGGTTGTCCTCTCAACCCACATGCAGATTCATGGAATGTTAATTTTTCACTTAAGGTTCAATTTCAGACTGTTTTCCACTTGAGATGGCAATGGCAATGGCATCATGGAAAATGGTACTAATAATGCGAGAAGCAATGGCATTATCTTATCCATCACTTAGTGGAAATCATGTAGTAAGACTGCTTCCGTCTTGTTTTAAATAAGTTAGAAATAATACTATCAATTCAAACTTACAACTACATGTGAAAATAAAATTAGAATTACTTTGACTGACAGTAATTACACTGAAAAGTGAAGTCTCATGGGCAATTTCATTAAAATGGCGGTATTATGGCGCCATTTTGACAGTTTGCCATTTTGACCATCAATCTAGGACAGATATAGATTTCAGAATGGACATTCTGAACCGTAAAAGTGCCAAAGTCAAGAATATGGCCATTTTAATGAAATTGGCCATTCTGTGCTTTAAACTAGGATATGACATGCCACGATGTCCTCTATGATTTGTTGACAGAGCATGAAAAGTCCTTAGTTACCAATCCTTTGTGTGGGCTGGTGAATCTTCTTCACACAGGGTCATCACCAACACAGCTCAAGTGGGCTTGAGATTCCACCGAAATGCAGATGATACAATCGATCAAGAGGAGATTGAGAAGGTCCTGAAGCAGATGATGGTCGGCAAAGAAGGGAAGGCAGTCGGATCAAATGCACGCAAATTTAAACTTCTAGCTGAGAAGAATGTCGCTGTTGGAGGGACATCAGCAACCAACTTACACAAAATTGTACAACAGTGCACAGCATCTTCACCACCATTCACTCGATCAACAATTTCTATGATGCACTAGTCAGAGAATGTTCTAGAGTTGGGATACGTACTCGAGACCATCGTCAGAGAATGCATACAAAGTTGTTCTACTCGGTTAAAGACCTCCAGATTTTTGGGTAAATCCAAGGGCTTTGAATGAGGACAAGGATTATGAGTTTTAATGGCCTCTTGTAACTAGCGCACTATAGACTGACATTGTGGCCTAACTTGAGTGCTAGACTTGGCATTTTAGATCTAATTTTATTTTGTTGTGAACTCAATTCTCCTCTTTTCAACAATGGTAGGGTGACTTTGAAGTTAATGCAAGAAAAGGGTAATTTATTCAATCATTAAATATGGTAAAAGTAACTAGTGAAGAAAACCTCTTGTAACTACTGTCAAACACTTCTTCACTACAGACACTAGTCTAAGATGCTCCTTAACTACATGAAATTTACGTAATTTACTGGTTTGAATTTTTTAAATGTAACAATTGCAATTACAAATTATTCTTTCTCGACATTGCAATAATTGTCCAACAGGACTAATGTCCATTGTGACATGTCTTTTGTGACTCAAAATTGATTTCAAGTCACAAAAGACATGTCACAATAGACATTTGGTCAAAGGACAGGGCCCGTTGGACAATATTTCTACTGGCTCCAACTTTTTTTAAGGGGAGCATTTTGCCGTACTGAATAATTTTATGATCTTGATAACTTACTAATGGAATCTGAAGCCTACGGATAACGATTACCCAATTCTTTCGCGAAAGTGAAGTAACGTGATCGATTTGAACAGGGACTTAACTAATATGAAAAATTTGAACATCTCCCTTTTCAGCACAAGGTTGTTTAACAGTAATGAGCGGAAACAGAAGATTATTTGGCAGTTGACCATAAAATCTTGCAAACAACTCAATGAGGAAGTTACGAGCAAGCATAGATCGAAGCACAGGTAACGTGTTCATTTTCATTTAAAAACGAATTCCCTGTTGCTGGCCCTCCCTCATTTCATTCAATGATTCAATCTCCCTCTGTACTTGAAATTCCCTTACAACGGAAACTTATGGCCTCCATGGGAATGACGGCATTCCCAAATATTTCAAATGTAGCCACATTTACCCGGAAACTACATTACAATGCTGGGATGCACAAAATGAAGTGACTTATCGTACGTAAAGCACTAGCCCTTAAAAGCCGGGCAGGTGACCTTGGAAATCTGGTAGTGTATGACATCATCTACTTTAAAAAAAAACAATTTAAGTACTTATTGGAGGTCAAATAACTATGCATGATCTCCCATTTTTGCACAAAATTCTAAGGATATTAAACAATTGGTCTTCTGTCCTACATACAAAGATTCTTTGTCACTCATGGGCTGAAAAACGGCCGCAGCGTCGTTTTAGGGTCATGCAAATTGCCCCACTTTGCATTCGACGATTGGCTTACATCACTTTCAAGTGCATAACGTGACTTACATTCCTACTTTAATTTTGTCGTGCTTGTGAGTGAAATTGTTCTTGATAAGAATCACTGAAAGTACACTTTCTGGAGTTCTGTTGCACTTCCCCAAATGTGTGAACAGGGATGCAGTGGACAACTCAGTCTTCATGACCTCCCGTTTACGTCTGACTAGCTAGGTACCCCGCTTTCGTTCGTACTTGTACCGAACTAATGAACCGAAGTGGTTGGGATGGCACATCCATCAGCCTTACTGTTCTGGTCAGTACTACCTGAGTCCCTTGAATATGATTTTGAAATATCCTGTCTCGATCACACTCCCTGCTTTTAGTGACTGAATTTCGCAAATTAAACGCCTCGACGAAAATTTAAAAAATGTGGAAGAATTTTTCAGAAGTTAGACGATGCAGTAGATTGAAAACTTGCGAGCTCCCGCCCGATCCTTGCTCCTCCTCTCCTCAGACAGCTGTGGGATCCTGGCTATGCCTCTCCGGGTGGGCGGTTGGGCTCCCATAGGCAATTTTTTTTTTCTAGTATTGTACGCAATTCTTTTCTTCTAGTTTGCGGAATTGAAACAAGTTACCTTCCAAAGAAATGTTCACGAAATTTAGGAAAAGTCTAGACAAAGTTTTAGTACTGTAGATGCGAAGTCCTGCCATAAGATCCAATTCGATCATGACTCGTGCTACTTTTCAAACTTTAAGAAAACATTCCTGTGACAAAGGCTGACGACGCAACTGCAGTAAGTTGCGCAATGAGTGACTTTTCAAACTGTTCTTTGAGATGCCAGAGCAAAAGTGAACACCTGGTGCTGGTGCATGTGTCCTGTGTGACATAAAGCTATTTTCCTGAAAAGATAGACGTCTTCGAATTCTTCGTCAGGCCGGGATAGTACAGACTCGTGTATAGAGCCGTCTCCGGTTACTCCTCTTCGGTGAAACGACATCCGTGAGAGGCCTCTGACTGACTGGTGTCCGTGTTGATCTGCATTAGGTCACTCGTTCGGACCACAGATTCTTGAGGAGGAGCCCCACAGCGACACGCTGAAGCAAATCAATGGAGGACATTCCTCTGTCATAGAAGATCAATGGTACAGAACCTTTACTTAGAGATCGGTCAGTTGTGGCGTGTTGCTGTGGGGCTGCTCAAACTCAGTGTAGAATGCTCAATTAATTGAACATGGCCGTCTGCTCCAATCTCTGCAGATCAAACCCTTTTGATTGATTCCGTTTGAGTAGAGAAATTGTAAAATTATCCAGTGTTATTTCTGCTTCACCTCTTGCTTCGAAGTGTAAGTTAGGTCGTTTGATGTAAGGTAAGCTTAACCGGTGAGCGTTTGTGTGCATTTTGCATAATCAAGTTCAGACACGCTGCAGAGGATGAGGTTAAGAATCTGATCATGATCGTTGCATTGAGGCCATTGGTTCAGGACATGCTCCAGAAATCTTACGCAAGATATGCTGACCCTACAGCGTTCAAATGAGCGCGCTTCCTACAGTATTACTAGACTGCCTCATTTGTAGGTGGCAATCAGACTTTGTTGCTATTAATCGCCTTTTTTTTCACCCCTCAGAATGGGTCAGCTACAAGTACAAAGAAAAAAAAAAAAAAAGCAGATAAAAAGATAAAATTGTTTGCTACAAAAGTGTGACACTCATTCACAGATGAGGCCATCATTTTCCTCCAAGCAAATCACATCTAGCAATTTGGGGCATACCTGAAACGAACACCTCGGGCCTGATGTCCACCGAGCTTGCCAAGCCTGTTGCCAGAGTTGATCTGCAATTTCTGAATCGCATGCAATGCAGACTGCCTGAAATTTATCATCGCCTTCCTTTGGGGATTCATGGTTGTTGTTGGTTGCTTCATTAAGAGGGTGCTCTAAATCTTGGGTTTATTTTGTTGGCATTTCAAAGCATTTGCAAATGTTGTAGTTACAAATGTATTATTTAAGGGTTCATTTTGAGTATTGGTGGTTTTAGGTCGTCAGGGACCTGGCAATGAAGGATTTTGGTTCAATGTTTGAATTAATCACAATGTTTTGGGTTGATTAGGAGAGAATTGAAGAATTCTTATGCAACTGTCGTGCCTAATCAAGTTTAGGGTTCCATGCTGCTTACCTTTGTGCCTCCTTTCCCTTAAATCCTTGCTTGTGATTTTTGATGTTAACATTGCAATTGTTTCTCGATTTGCACACCACATGCAGTTGCTTTTCAATTTAATACACCCCATAGTTGTTTTCAATTTATGTACCGTAGTTGCTTTCTATTTACACACCTCATTTGCTTTTACAGTTTGTTCACTGCAGTTGCTTTTGATTCTATTGCCTCTATAGGTCACGCTGTTGTGAAGGTTCGTTAGGGTAATGCATCTGTTGAAATTGTCCTTAAATTACAAAGTCAGCTTTTTTTGGTAGCTAGAATTCTTTCTGTGAGGGTACTCCTACAGGTACGTGTTTTCTTTGAGTAGCAATTCAGTAGCCAATCGGCTTCTTTGAGTATATGGAGTTGGGTTTAGTACAACTTGTTCATGGTGTAAGTAGTGATTCCTATTCGGGGAAGTCTGAGCAAATAATCATGGAGAAACGACGTCTTTGGCGACAGAGAAACAACTCTGATTTGTTTGTCCCTTGATCATCCGTGTGACTCTAGGATAGCTGCAACAAAAGCCAAAGCGGTAACATTGGAGGCGGAGAGAAAGAAGCGCCGTATGTGGGTGGACAACCACTGCAAGTTTTAGGACATCAAGTCCGCACAGTTACCTTAGGCAAAGTTACACAAGGATGTAGACAATTCCAATGCTAAGGTAGATGCACCCATTCTTGTCTGTGTACCCCATTTTGTCATCTTGTACGAATGCAGTATATTCTAGAAAGAAAATGTGCATCTTTGCTACATACTGACGGAATGCGGTAAACGGACGGGAATGGATGTGCCTACCTTAGTGTGTGTTGCATTGTGTATTCCATGATTGAAAGGTGATTGAAGTTGATATCCCTCACATGGGACAATTTAATAATACACCAAGGATATACAAAAATGAAGTCCAACCTACTTGATGCAGTGATTTTTGGCGAATTTTACTTCTGCCCCAATTGCAAGTACTATCAAAATGAATCCTTGTTTTATATGTACAACAAGGTGGTGCAACTGTATCACAACTTGTGTCTAAAGGCTTGTCTAGTCACTCTAGCAAGAGATTTGATAAGAAAATTGAATTCAACATTGTCTTTCATTTTCTAAAATTAGGAGGCTCATATTGTTATATGAGCAAGCTTAGTCTTTGTTTCGGTATCTTAAAGTGAAGAACATGGTGAGGCTTTATTGGAATGGGAGATTCCATTGGTTGGGAGATTGCTACTGCCTTACATGAGTGCATGTCAAAGGCCAAATTTGTGAGCATAACAGCTAATGGAGTATCCACTAACGACAACTAGTTGAGTGTACATGGTTATTTTGTGGAGGATTGGATTAGAGTCCCTATTCTATTATTACTAACGTGTTTGGTGGAGAGGAGCTAGTTCCAAGAATCCTATAGTGATTGTTGCTTGAATGCATTATATAAATATTGGTAGCATATTGGGGGATAGGGTGCAAATGGAGCTTTTTCTTTTTAGGGCAATTGAATTGGTGTGACGACACAAATTTGGGAGAAACATGTCCTTTTTCTATTGGTGTTTATTATATGACATATAAAAATAATCTAAGTATGGAGACCTTATCTGACTTCTCGGTGATTTGTTGCATAAGCCGTAAAGGAGTTGTATGTAATCTTAGACACCTAATTCAATATATCTCCAAAGCATCACTTGGAATTCTTGCCAAAGTATTGCCAAAGTATTATGCAATGTGACTACATAGTGAATCTCATGCCTTCGACCAATCCAACAAGTGTTGCATGAGTACTAGCCCTTGCTTATGAAGATGGATCTTAACCCCTAAAGGACCAACATGTATTTTTTGGCAACATAGAAATTTTGGGCAAGTACATGTGATTGAATATTTCCATATTTTTGGCTGAAAATTTAACAAAAGGTGGGGACGAGGAATATCTTTCATATGCACTAAATTTCATGACATTTGAAAATAGGAGTCAAAAGTTATGGCCTAATAGAGTTATTCGTAAAGTCCTCCCTAGTTTGGGCAGAACTTTTTCTGAAATTGAGAAGGCAACTATAGTTGAAGTGTCAAAATTTTTTGCAAGATACTTATGATACACAACCTCAAAAGTGGGGACCAAACTTTTTTAGGCACCATTTTGATGGAAAAATAAGTTTCATACCCACTTTTATTCCGACTTTTTAACTCAACCGGCTTTTTCACAAAACTCACGGGTTTAAACCCCAGTTTAGGGTACTTTATGAATAACTCTAATATGTTATTTTTTTTTGTAAATGGGCAGTCCGGGCATATCAGAAATACACTTTTTTCAAAACAAAAATTTGAAATTGGTTTTCTAGAGCATATACGCATGGAAAGCTTTGAATCATTCTATTTCAATCAATGAGTCAAAAGTTACGAGGAGTTTTAATTTGCAGACAGCTATAGATTCTCTACACTAAAATAAACTTTCAAGTCCTTTATCATACTCAATTTTCAATATTTTTTGAAAAAATTAAAATCATAGGATGTAGATTATTTATTCCAACATTGCAATCATTGGAATTGACATTTTTCAATTCCATGACTAAATTCTTAACAATTTTGTATTTTGAATCATTCTCTACTTCTTTCTACTTACTATTTTTTCCTATATGTTGTACAATTCCAAATGATGTGAAATTTTTCAAGCTTGTAGCCAACTTGCCTTGAAAAATGAATCCAAAGGGTAACCACCAACATGGACAATTTTTCATACATGTGACCTTGTGAAGTCATTAGAGAAATTTTGACCCTTCCGGAGGGCTGCTGGACCAGAGTGACTAATCCACTCTATTAATCGCCTGAGAATTAGTAGGGGCATGTAGCAACAGTGCATTGCTAGATTGTGCAAATATTGCGAAAGACATCAGGACTCTAGTAATGAGGGTGTAATAGAAGTCTATTTAATAATCAACCGCGTGAGAATGGTAATTAATTGGCAAATTAATCAAATTCAATGAAATTAAGCAAAATGAAGTGGATTTTCAAGCTAGTTGCCAAAAAATTTGAAGCACTCTTATGTTTTCCACTTCGCTTTAAAAGCCACTCAAATTTGGGTGATCAAAGATGAGAAGAGACGCTCCTTATAGACACATGGGCACGGGGGAGTCACTAGCTTAGAGGTTTAGTATACATGTGAGATCGGGGGATATTTTATGGGGGGCTATCTTTCTAATATTTCATAATTTAATATATCCTATTATTAAAAATAATTCTAAAATGGCATTTATTATAGCAACCTATATTTTTTATAATGCATTTTTGAGTCCAATTTTTTAGCCCCTATATTAGATTTAAAAATTAGAACTAATAGGTGTTGTATGACTTTTTTATCCTTTTTTCTTTATTCTTTTGTCACTCCTTCTTCAAACCATTTTTTTATGGTTACGAAAAACTAAAGTAATTTATGTTTAAACAATGTACTGTGGTCAAACAAATACATTTACAGACTATAAACAATGCATTCTAGTTGTGTCAAACAACTTACTACTAATCATCTACAATATATTCTAATGAATACAATGAGTGCAATTACTCAACAAAGAAAAGATGACATTGCATTTCAATATAATAAACAAGTATAGACCACCAAGCTCTTACACACCTAATAATGATAGACCACCAAGCTCTTTTATACCTTTTTACTATTTGGAATGAACAAATAAGAGTACATTAAAGCAAAATTTATGATAGATTCTTCAAATTCTAAGTGACTTCAAAGGACTTTACAGATAATTCTAAAGGCAACTAGAGCCCCTCATCCAAGGTTCATAGATAATTTGGGACAAATAATGTGTCATTTTTTGTCCATCTCTTCTTTAAGGACATTAAATACTCACCTTATAAAATTATTTTCCCTACATATTATTGCCTCCCTATATTTTATCTACGTAAAATCTAATACATGGTATTAAACATAACCCTATATTAGTTATAATACCCTACATTTAATTTTACACACTCTATATTAGATATAATTTTTTTATAAATTTTAAGTAGAATAAATATATAGTACCCTATATTAGATCTCACGTGGTTTCTAATAGGCACACTAAGTGACCTCCCCGGGCACATGGGGTGGTAAAAGGTAGAACAACTCATGTGGGATATGTAGTTTAGAATTTGTAATTCCTCTCAACCGCTCATAGTTAAGTTTAAAGTAGGAATTGCGTCAAAACTAGAATTTTAGACCTCATTTAAGCATAGTAGAATACTTTTTTTCAAATTTTTTTGAACTAAACAAAGTTGGAGAATTAAGCTAGTTTTCATCTCCGAAAATCCGTTTGAAGTTTAGATCCTTTATTAAAAAGTTATGGACAAAATTTGGAGAAGGTATTTGAAAATGTCAAAGAAAATCTCCCTTTCAACCCCTTTTAGAATTTTGTCCATAAATTTTTATTAGAGGATCTAAACTTCAAACGGATTTTTGGAGATGAAAACTAGCTTAATTCTCCAACTTTGTTTAGTTCAAAAAAATTCATTATACTATGCCTAAATGAGGGTTGAAAATCTAATTTTAACACAATTCCTGCATTTGACAATGAGTGATCTCTCTTCTAAATATCCCATACCCTTTGAGGATTCACTATGGACAATTGATTTTTCTATATAAACAACCACTTCACCCATCATTTCCACCAATTGTCAATGAATTATGACTATTACATTGCCATTAAAAAAACCTCTTGATGGTAAATGTCCTTGGACTATTTTTGACATTTGCTTTTTTTTCCATAATTTGGATAGAAAACAAGGTATGCAATAATCAAGGTTGAGGTTCATTACAATATCTAAACCTTGATTATTTAACTACTTGTACTTGGGTTTCGAACGACTGACAATCATCGGAAATCGCAACTTCAGGTGATCGACTATATGAAAAAAACAAATCATGAAGCAAAGTTAAATGTAATTGTGGGGTCCTTTCAGCTGCTTTGGAGCAGCCCTCCGGAGGGCTGATAATTTCTCTAATGTGCAGCTGCCTATCTTTTTGCAGAGCCAAAAAAAAGGGGTTTTGTCAATTCAAACACTAATATCTTGCAATCCACACAGTGGAAATTTCTGAAATTTTTACTACATGTTTTCAAGTCAACATACTACAAGATCCTACGTTTATATGTGTCTAAAAAGTTTTTTCAAAAATTTAGTACTTGTACTAGAAATGGCAATTTTTGAGTCTTTTAAGGAAAAACACCGTCATGGAATTTTAGAGGTTAATGTTGAACCTACAACAAAGAAGGCTACCAACAAGAACTCTGTTCGTGGAAAAATTAGCCTTATAAAGGTCAATTTTGATTTGCTTTGTGATATTCAGGTATTATTGGCCATTGTATGTATTATGTCCTTGTTAAAAACTATATGTACCTTGATTTAATTTGCACATGATAGAAATGTCTTCATGAAAAAATTTGTTGTTGTAGTAAAGGTTTGTGAGGGGTAGTTGTATAGAATGTATGTAAATGTGGAGTCCTTGTATAGAAAGAAAGAATTCCTCTCTATGCAGAGTTGCTCAATAAAAAGAACTCATTAGTAGTCTCCATGAAATAGGTTTCTCAAGTGACATTCGGTTGTAGAAAGACAACAATCTAGGCCCAATATAATGATCCAGTCACTAAGGTCCAAGTATATGTGGACAAGGTGGTGCTTGATCTAGTAGATGATGAAGTAGAAGTGCAATGTACATGTAAATTTTTCAACACCTCTTGTATGTATTCTTTCTTTTCTTTTGACTGTATTTACTCTTTGTGGTTTCAATACGTTTACTAATTTATTCTCAATTTCACTACAATTTGTTTGAGCTTCTAGTTACAATGTTCATTTTTTAATTCTAATGAGGGGCTTTCTAAAATTGTATGTAGTGCAACTGCAATATATGCCATATTTAACTACTTCTGGAATTTACGGGGAATTCTGGACTTTGTGAAGGTCCTGTCCATCGGGAGATCTTCCCGATGGTATGTACAATGAGTCCGTAATGCCGTTCAAAGGAGATTTAAATCGCTTTGGGATGCTAAGTGGTCTGGAGATTTCCCGGTGCAAGGAAATATACTCCTTCGGGATAGAGTGTTCGAACAAATCAATGAATTTGAGATGATGTCAACTCCGACATTTGCTGTAAGCGGTACATTTGTATCCGGGGTTGCATTAATATGCGACATCACAGATCGGGAGAGCTCAGAAGATACTTCCCAAAGTATCACATAACACAAAAGAATGGATGAAGCAACATAATGCAATTACAGACATTTGGTAAGGTGTAATCACAGTCAGATAGAAAAGGTGGATTCGCCACTTATATAATCATTTGGATGCAACAAACAGGTGATATATAACCCAGCTAGTCCACTTCCAACTACATGTTTTTTGGGGCCCAAGACCAATCAAAAGGCGGTGCTATAATGTGCGGACGATCTAACTCTACAGGACCTACATCATCCCTCACATGCAACGCCGGTCGAAGCAAGTGCGGACGTTCCCAATCAAGAGGATCTAGGACAAGCATTACAACACTGTTATTCAAGAGTACCCTGCGCGTCCGAGGAATGTTCAAGACAGTCTTCAGTATTGCACGACGATGGGGATACACCTGGTTCTTCCGTGGATTGTCAGACCCGGCAAAAAATAGAAACCTTGACAGAATTTCCGGCGGTAGAATACGTCGAAGAAGAGCGGCCAGTGTTGAAGGTTGCATTGCGGACCACAAACCACAGTGAGTTTCATGAACGAAATGTCGGAGAAGACCACGGAAGCCGGGCCGAATTTCGATATTCTGTGGGAGATCCGCCACACCGCCCTTCACGCAGAGATCCCCTGTTAGTACTAAGAGCATCGCCTTCTGCAAAGACCAAGTAAGCCTCAGTACGCAGACATGTACATACAGAAACGACGTCAATTGATCGTGAGATCCCCCGACCAATATGCAATACAACAGAACCGCTAATTGAAAATACGCATGGGTAGTTATTTGAAGAACAGCGACTGAATGTCTTATTTGCTGCATAGTGCAAGGAAATTAGCAATACTTCTACGGTGTCACTGCAGCCCAGAATACAGCACTAATAAGGGATGCAGATTTAGAATTCGTGTCAAATACAAAAAAAGGTTTAGGGTGACATACTAGAAGACCAAAAATACTCGAGCAAAGGAAGTTACGCAGCAGAAATTCAATTGCATTCGATTGAAGCAACAAAAATGGACATTACATAATCCGCCTAAGACTAATAATTCGATGCAAGGGAAAATGATCGTGAGATCTTCCGATTAAGCCAAAGACAGAGGACAAAATTATCAATTTCAAATCCGTACTTTAGCAAACCGGAACTACAGAAGAACTCCCAAACAAACAGTAGAAGCACAACTACAACTTCACTGTCATCTACAAGTACAAAAACAATATCACGAGACAATACAAGGACGGAAACGACATTTCAATGTTCACACGTCACGTCGTATCGTGCGATCTCCTGATGAAGCTTGCCGCGCAAGATGATGACGCCCAGTGTTAAAATCTAATGAGGTGTTCAAAGAATTCCACTCTTTCGAGTAATATGATAAACAATTTTAGAACCAAATTTAGATTAATGCTGCGAACGAAGAGTAAGAAAACAACTCTAAGTGAGGGTCATGCACCGGAAATGCATTCACATTAGATTTAAAAGACAAGGATAAATGCCCAGAACAGTCCGATCTACCGATAGAATCCACTTCAATCCACGGTATACCATTAGATCTCTAGATGTGCATGCACGCGGACTAATAGTCAAGGTCGAGGTGATCCCTTCAAACTCATAATTATCTTAATCAAAGGCATTTAGGAAAAAATTTATTTTCACATTTACTACGAGGCAGAATCAATGCCTCCTACAAACAAAGAATGTCCAGTATTTCGAAAATGCATTTACAATATTTACAGTATGTTCAAGAGTTTTAAGCTACAAGCAATAATATGCACGCCAAAAGGAGATCGTGAGATATCACGATGAAGTCCGTCGAGGAAGAGAAACCAAAACTAAACTACTGCCCTCAAAATGTCAGAGCCCGGTCTGGTCAACGGGACCGCCGGTGGCAGACCATTGTGGAGCGGATGCTTCTTGACATACGCCGGCACAGCTTCCTGTGACTTAAACAGACCTCCGAGCCAAGGACTGAGCACCCCCACAAGGTACTGGTCCCTCCAGTCCCCATCAAATTTGTGGGGGAAAATGGCGCTATGACAATCATTCAGGAGGTTCTTAAGTGGATCGTCATCAACGAGGAGAACATTCTCGGTTGACCTCAAACCCAGCTTAGTGGCGAAATGATTTAGATCCTTGAGGAAGAAGGGCCTGTCCGGGTGATTGGGGTCTCTGTAGGACGACTTTGTGCAGTCTTCCTGCGTGAGAACAGGCACGTCTTTCGCCTTAACAGACGTCCCCGGCAGCATTTGA
Source organism: Pseudisothecium myosuroides (assembly GCA_951799445.1). Taxonomy (NCBI): domain Eukaryota; kingdom Viridiplantae; phylum Streptophyta; class Bryopsida; order Hypnales; family Lembophyllaceae; genus Pseudisothecium; species Pseudisothecium myosuroides. Next base: position 5,266,249 of record OX637289.1, on the reverse strand, counting down.
TTCAATACCTTTGTCACATTTGCCGGTGTCATACTGCTCCAGAATGCAATGTTTGCATGTCTGTGCACAAAGTCAAGTAAATGACCAACATTCGGTCGAAGTGTTACGACGCGTCTGTTCAAATCATTGAATGACCTGTGAACAAGAACTCCATTAAGGTCGAAGACCACATAATACCGCCGCTTTTCTACCTGATTCGACGACTTCGCCACCGGTTCAGCAGGCACTCGAAAAACTGCAGAATACAAGAGAAGCACAGAGTCAGTGACCGGCCAATTCAAGATTCGTTATCTCGTATGTACATTGACAATAATGTAGGCATGTTACCTGCGGGAGCTCGGACGCTACAAGCTGGCGACCCTTCCGCCCTCCTTTCGTCGCCCAATCGTCCTCTTTCCCTCTCGCCACCGCTCACTGATCCTTCCCCCCTCCTCTCGACGAGCATTTGCCCCTTTCCTCTCTCGTCGGCGCTCACTGGTCCTCTTTCCCCCTGGTCACCACTGAAAGATCCCGGCTCAAGGTCGTCGTCGCTCGAAGCCACCACCACCCTCCTCCCTCTAACGCCGCCTTCCAATGCCTCCCACTCTTCGTCTGCATCAAGTGGATCCCCTCCATCATACACTGCACGCGGACCATCCTGAAATATCCATTTAAAGACGGGCTTGTAAAGGAAACGGTTCGCTCGCCTTACGGATTCCAAATGAATATCCTTGTTGTTATCGAGACGCTTCTTCCCATAGTGGTTTAGACTCGGTAAATGACCAAATGCTCTCATACGATCAACAAGACAGAACTTCATTATTTCTTCGGCCTCGTAAGGTATGGCCTCTAGCACTTCGTCAGAATGGCACTCACCGTCATCAGGAACCACCTCTCCTGCAACCTCCAGTGGAACACTGGAGGCCAGTGAAGCAATGTCGACAATCCTCGCCCGCCCTATGACAGGTTTACTCTTCCTTCCAGGAACAGGTTTGGGACTCAGGGGGACCAAGTCAACAAGGGTGTCGTTCAGTACAACAACCGTGATGCCCATTGGCGGGAGCAATCGCTCTCGCACAGTCGTGGGATCCCCCGACGAAGACAATGCAACCACTCCTTCCTGATGTTCACCCCCCTCGCTCTCTGCCGGATCGCCATGATGAATTGAGACCACTGACTCTTCAACGATCGTGGGATCCCCCGATCCTTCAGGTCCCGGTGTTCGGCCTTGGTCATCCCTCCCTGCACCACGTCGAGAGACAGCTAACACAGTCTCCACAGGTAATGCATGGCCCGTCGTGGGATCCCCCGATCCGAGGTGGTCATCATCCCCCTTCGACTCATTCCTCCCCTCGCTGAGGTCGGCAGCATCCTCCCCGCTCTTGACCAGTGACTCGTTCGTCATCGTGGGATCCCCCGATGCTGGTTGGTGAGTGTCTTCCAGGGTTAATAAGTCGAGGTCCGGAAGCTGTCTGTCAGCTCCTGAAGCACGAGATGCCTGCGCATCCTCCTGTTGCGGCTGAGTCGACTTGTCAGGCCTCGATGGTAACGGTCCCAAGGCACAATTCAGAAGCGCTTCTGCCACGACTGATGCTTCGGGATTGGGACTCCCAGTCGGCTTCGCTAGCGACTGTTTGCGCTGCACCAACGACTTACTTGGAGTCCACTTGGAGGACCCCCCCTTCCGATTCTCGAGTGCTGTCTTCCGCGCTCGCTTGGCCGCCTTTGTGCTCCCAGTATCCATTGCGGTGTCGGGTTCCTTGACCGGCGTCTTAAGCGGCTTCCTCTTGGATATCCTTGGGTCCGTTAATTGGATACCTGAATTCACTTTGCCTGACGACCCGCTGGATATTGGAATTACAATTCGTTCAGCTGGTGACGGCTCTGGAGTACTCTCATGCTCCTCTGCCAGATCTGCCAGCTCCGCCTGCGCCGAATGAACTTCGGGAACATCGTCTGCATCCTCTGCTCCACTTGGCGCATCCATCAGCTGCTCTCGCCGGGGGGAGGGAGTCGGAGATTTCGCCTGCGAGAAAGGCAATATCCCACCACAATTGAGCTCAGTTTGCCCTCCCAGATTAGCATGCGAGAGATATACGCTGCCCAACGTCCGGAGATATCACGATGGTTCAGCAAATAATGCACACTAACCTTAGGGTGCTCAACCGACCTTGTTCCTGAACCCGGTCTGTGTTGGGTGATGTCTTCGAGTACAGCATCGTCATCATCACTCTCAACTTCCTCGTCCTCGTGTCCGGCCTCCGGAAGAGGAAGGGGTGCCGCCTGCGCATGTTTGTCGTCCCAAATCTGCTTGGCGAAGACCTGACTTAACGTCTTCGCTTCCGCTGAATCGACAACTTCCAGCACTTTACCACCTTCCGCATACTGAAATACAACAACCGGAAATTAGTGACATTCAAATCCCCGAAATCGAAATGAGATTATCAAAAGAACAAAAGAAAAGACAATCGTTGTAGTGCATACCAAGCCTAGATATGTGAACTCCGGACCCCCGTTGACATTCACAAAGACATAGTCGCTGCAAGCTAGTCCTTCGAATAGAATCAACGCACTGCTGATCTTCAGATACGGCATCTGCTGCCGATGCCAGTAAGGGTAGTCGTCCGGCATATCTTCCGCCTTGTACACCTGAGTCAGGCGGTCCAATCCCGGGAAGAAGCTTTTGAAGCAAGTCCGCCGCTCGTGCTCTTCGCTGTGCCCAAAAATGAAGACAACAAAGACATTGTACCCGTCTCCGGCCGGAGCTTGAGGGAAGAAGTCTTCGGGCCCTGCCATGTAGTTCACAACGTGCCAGTCCCACAACCTAGCTTTCACTTCCATCCTTCGTTTCTCTATGTGAGCCACAATCATGTGGAACCCTTCGGCATCTGTGAGGAGAACGGCGGCAGAGCGGGCTACGATTGTCTGGTCCTGCGGATCATAGTACTCCAGAGCGTCAAAGAGTCTCTTCAACTTCCGCTCTTCAAGAATTTTGGCGCGACACCCGCAGGGCGTTGACTCGAACATGAACCAGATGTAGAGGTGCTGCTTCTTCTTTCCCCTCCACGCTATGACGTCCCCTGCCGCCAAGGTGGCGCTGATGTCCCAGCTGCTTTCCTCCATGGTTTTACAGAGATAGTGCTCTGAAAAACCACGTGCATTTGCCTGCACCGATTCTTCCTCCGCCGTCAGCTTGAAGTACGACTCCCACATTTGGATCACCGACTGCGGAAGGTCAGCTGGGTCGAACGTCCTGTTGAGATTTTTCGTCCAATCCTGCAACCACTTCTTTCCAGCAGGGGTTTCCATTGCCTTGTTGACCCACATCTCCACATCCTCGTGCTGAATGTTCCTTTCCGTCGCAAACTCGACCCACAAAGAGTCCGGGTAAGGCTCGTACTCCACCCTCCTCGCCGGCAGCAGATGACCCTTGTAGTGTGACAAGAGTTCGTTCTTCATCGCCCTGACCAACCGAATTTTGGCGCCGGCGTCTGCAAGAGAGATGATGCGTTTTCCACCTCTCTGTGATTTTGACTTTGCGACGGAGGTCTTCATGCTAATAACCTGGGCTTCGACTTGATCTGCAAGGAAATTGATGTCCTCCGGTCTAAGTCCGTAAAGGGGCTTGAAGTCGTTTGCCGCCAACGGTTTGCGATCCGTACTCCCCGATACATCGACCAGCCCCGCCGCGTCGGGAAGGAGACCTGCCATGAATCTCTCCTCTATCTTGATCCATCTCTCAACATCAGCGTCGTTCTCCAGGAAGAGTAGAGGGATTCTCAGTTCGGCGATGTCTTTCGCCTTTGCTCCCGCAAATATTGTTGCCACCGACGGCTGAAACGCCTGCCCAACAAAGGAGTAACAGTCAGTACGCGATCCGTAGACAGACCACGTGAACACAAGAAGTCCAATAAACAGTCGTGCGATCCCACGATCAGTCAGTTACCACGAGGAAGTCATTTAGGCAACAGGCAGTCGTGAGATATCACGATGAGCCACTATCTTCTACATGCACAATTTGAAAACACCACGCACTGAACCGCCAGCACAAAAAACTAAACTAGCGCTATCTGGTATTTCATATGTTAAAGTCGTGGGATATCACGATGGCTGCACTCTAACGTAGAACTACCCCTTATCGCAAATCCAGGACTTAGTCGTGGGATACCACGATGACGAGGTTCTAACGTAATGAAGGTCTGAGATGTAGTGCAGGACCATCGGGAGATCCCACGATGGTCAGGTAGAGCGCACTCTGATGACCCCCCCAAAAAAATATGTCAACTCTAGCAGCATTCTTACATTGTACTCTACTGAGTGCGATCTGCCCAATATTGCTGGCTGTGGACTTCCCATACTCCGCCACTTGATTCTTGCGTTCAGCAGCTGCTTCGTGAAGTTCTGCTCCTTTTGTTCGCCGACGACATCTTGGTTCAGCGCCCGCGAGAAGTGCACTAGGTCTCCGTGGTGATCTTTGTCCGTCCACACAGGTAAAATATTGAAGGTGGAGGCGAGCTTCTTATCCTTCTCGGGAATCACACCAAGCCTAATCAGGTCCTTGAATGCCTGGACAGTGTGTTGGCCCCCTATAATGTAGTAGTGCGTCTTGGGGTTTTCAATGATCTCCTTTTTCGGCGCTTGCTTCTCATAGTACGACACTACCTTCGCCGGGCCGTAAGGTCCCGCTTTAAGGGGAAGCACTGTTATGACTCTGTTCTCCGAGTCATAATCAGGTGTGATTCGTGCCTTCCTCGTCAGCGAATCAAGCCGCTCTGCCTGAATTCCCCTGTACACGAGCAGTGCTACAGGTGCCTGGTGCAGATAGTCCTAGTGCACGCGGATGAGCTCTCCTTTGCTGTCACAGACTGGTTTCCTGTCCCATTTGTACAGGCCACCGAAAGAGTTCTCGTACAGGGTCCTCATCTTATTCATCTCTTCCGGTGTCATCTTCTTCACGTCTGCCTCCCCTAGAGCCACAGCCCTGTGAAGCGGAAGCGGGGTATCCGGTTTTTTCTTCTTTCCGGATGTCCCAGCTGCGGCTTCAACTTCGTCCCCGGGAGCTCCAACTGCAGACTTCCTCTTCCTGGTCTTCTTTTTGGGGGACGGCGTGGGAGCAACCGCTGTCACGGCTTGCGGGGGAGCGTTTGTATCTCTTAAGTCTTCCAGGATTATGTCCCACTGGTTCTTCAGCTCCTTAGGCTTCCACCGAGGCTTAGACGTGTCCTTGCACATCAGATGTGATCTTGCAGTCACAGACTCGCAAAGAGTGAGGCTGAACTTCGCGTAGTCAAGGATCAGCCCAAACGTTATGATCTCCCCGGAAAGGGGAACCTTCTCCTCTACAACTAGGAGCGCTGTGTCGTCGTCAAGCCCCTTCATTTCTAGTACCTTCAGTCCGGCAGTTGGGTGCCCCATTGTCCCATTCACCAGCGTGGGAAGAATAGTGGCGGAGCCGTCACTCTCTGCTTTCCAGGCGATTCCCCAATGCGTAATCTGCTCGTCGCATCTGAAAAAGGCTTGTGGTGGATGTAGACCTGTGTACTCCAAAGACGTAATGTAGCAGTCGATGAAGGTACCAAGCTTCCTTGGTGTCAGTTCTTCTGGACCTTCGTCGACTTGCATTTCACTGCAGCATGGTAGAAAGAGATGTTAGTTTCTACATTGTCCGATAGAGCAGATGGTGGTGCGATATTATTCTCGTTCTAACTTTAATTTTTATCCTTAGTCGTGGGATCCCACGACGGATGTTATGAAAGCGAAGGAATGGTTTCGTGATCATTTTGATGATCTGGTTTCACAAATTACCGTTGTCGTGGGATATCACGATCGGTTACATTCACGGACAGTAGTGGGTAGGTGGTTACTGCATCTCAACTCACTAACTGAAGGCGTCCCGGCATATGACGACGGCACCAAATAACATAGAATGGATATTGGAATATCTTAGAAGGTGATCGGTGATGATCTGTGAAACTACTGTCTGTCGTGGGATCCCACGATTGATTGTTCACATAATCAGCGCTATTTATTAACGCGCCTTCATCTCAATTTCTCTACCCACGCTAGACTCTCTCGTCGTGATTTCCCACGACGGTTTAGTACTTGAATGCTCTATGTAGGTGGCCTTCTAATTGTTAAGTCTGGGTCAGACGCGGTCCTTACTATCCTCCATCGGGGGATCCCACGATGGGTTACTAATCCATTGCCTGGTCTGTGCCTAACCTGTGGTCTGGGTTTAGATTGCGTCTTCACATCTTATCATCGGGGGATCCCACGATGGGCCACAAACCCTAAAACTTGTGTGGCCGCGCAGTGGTGGGCGGCTAGGGTTTCAAGTCAGGGATCCTACGATGCTCAAATCTACACAGGGACTGCCTTGTCGTGGGATCCCACGATGCACGGTTTTAGGGTCACTATCTGCGGTGACAGAGTCACGTACTCATTATCGTGTGTTCTTCTCGGCATATGTACTACCGTATTTCTCGGCCATGTTTATAACAGCCACCATGACAGAGGCTCTACTACCCTCGTTTTCAGCAAAGTGCGTACCAATGCAATTGCAAATAGCCATACCCTAATTATTGGTATTGTTTATAACGTAGACATTGCAAGCAAGAAACGGAAAGTAATGAGAATATAGTTCAAAGTAACTTACGGGTCCTTCCAAACTGGGAGGTCTGCTGTACGCTGGGATGGAGCTGCTGCCATCGTAGCTTCCGCTTGCACGGGTCCGGCCTTGTTTTCAGCTACTACAGAAATGCCCTTCCGCTCTTCGAAAGACTGTGGCATGAAATTCAAATGCAGAAGAAATTGTAGCTTCAATCATTCACTGAGAATCACAAACTCCTAACTTGTTTCTTCATGACTAGCGAAGTGAATTTAATTGAAGAGAAGGTAAACTTAAATCATTCTAAAGCGACGGACTAAGTAGCCTATCGCACAGAAAACAAGCGTGTCTGATCATAGTCATAAAATCCCTGCACAAACCATGTTCCTAATATCATTCACAAACGAGTACTGTCTAACTAAATAATATACAATGAACTCTTCGCTCCATTCCTCTTTGGGAGCAACATTCCCATTCCTTACTTCACTTTGCTTCAATTCAAACACTCACAGCAGTCCATACACATTGAACTCTAGTTCGTGAACTACATCAAGGTTATTTAGCATTTTAGGGTCTACAGTTCATATGAACCGACAACTACGATGCGTGAGGAGAGCCTACAGCTGCAAGGAAGGCAAGTGCTAAACATTCATTGTATCCATGTACTAGAATGATGCAATCTACAAGCTTGAATGGGATCATCAATTCTTTCCAAGCCTAGAAGCTGAACTCCACAGCAAACGCGCAGCTCTATGCAATCAGAAATCCACAACAAAGAAGTAAATCAACCTTACAGATGGAGTCAAAACTACAAAATCAAAATGCTGCTTTGGAGGCTTGACTATGACAAACTAACCTGTTGGATGAGCCGGGTGAAATCCAACACCTTGTCCTTCTCGCGCACTGGATCTGAAAGCTTGCGCACCGCCTCCGCCAAGAAATGCTCCGCACACTCCACCACGAGATAGCAGTGTCGTTCTCCGCGCACGTCCACAGACTCCGCCAGCAAAATTTGAACACGCTCCTTGGATGTCCCCCGACGCACTCAGCTCCGCGCACAAATGTTGAACCAAACAGAGAACCTCCAAACAACCAAACTCACTCCAAATGCAAACCTTTAGAAATTGACCCAAACTCACGGACTGCAGGAACTGAGAATGAATGCACAAGGAAGGCGGAGAAGCGCACGACTGAGCAAAACGGAGAACGGAGAAGCACACGACATCGGGAGAAAAGCACTGCAAGCAGACATCGTGAAGAGGAAAGGAAACCAGGAGGAGAGGAAACCGTCGGGGAAAAATGCTGACGTGGCGCTGTCAGGTGCAAGACGGCGGAGGTCATGATTGCCCACCGTCCTCATGATTACTGACATCATGAGGAGGGCTTGAATAGAAGTCTTAAGCTAAATAATCACTCATTACACAAAATGCTGAAATTAGGTCGCACACTTGCACCTCACTAATTTCGTGACATTCGATAATTACCACATACATTTTTTTTGTTTCTCTATAAGAATGCACTATTTGTTATTTAAGTATTGTTGCTATTGGAACTCTCGAAACTCCATGTCTACAAATAAAAATAATTGTAGAAACGTTTATTTACTTTGATGGCTTGTAAAGTAACTTTGTTGAAATAAGGCAACCTAGTTATACTATTTTAAATGTCGGTATGGGAAAAAAATGTACAAGTTGTAAATACTCCGCTCATGAAGTGAAGAGTCATGATTGAGCGGAAAAAGTCCGTGCTACGTTTTTCCAAACTTACCACGTAATCTAAAAAAAAAACCTCGGTCTTGCGGTTCAAAGACCCTTCATTCCATAAATCATGCATGATGTTGTACGAGTTAATTTTAACAAAAAAAAATGTAGATTTACTATTTTAAATACTCTGCCCATGCAAACATTAGTTACAAATCATGAGCGGTTTAATTTCATAGATTGCTACATTGATTTCTAGGTTTAACCTTTGGTTTCGATGATTATTATTTTTTTACAAGCCGCTAAATATGCCTTTAACATAATGAACTTTGATTTCTAGTTTGCACTTGTGTCATTTCTCTAGAAAATGATTAGTCCAAATTATTTAATTAAATAGAAATGACTGTAACGATTACATAAGTACAGGGAACATTGTTGATGATTTTCCTATATAATTCTTTCTCATTCATCTCCTTTGCAATCATTTTCATGTACACAATCAACATGATTGGCAAATGTGTAATGAAGAAATAATATCTAAATTATCTTATTGTCTTCTATATAAATTGTCTTCCAATGATCATTGAATAGATGTGGACAAGAGCGTGATTGCTCGCGGTTTTAGGGGCATACTAGGTGTTAATCTATTTAATTTACTTGTGTTTTGGAGCATATCTGGAGACAGTTCTCCAAAGTACGTGACCAAGCCCAGCCGCCCATGATCTTGGAATTACTTGCAAAAAATGGAAATTAAAAAAAAATGTCAAACAAAGGACGTTCAAAAATGATCTTCAATTTATGAAAAAAAAATTAATATTAAGTTACAACTTCAATTTTTTGTTTTTAAATCGACATGTAATATGTATCGCAATTTTGGAAAACGTACCAATCCATGGACTTTTCTTGCTCATGACTTCATGAGCGGAAGATTAAGAACTTATACATTCTTTTTTTGATACCGACATGTACTGTTTTATGTATGATTTATGGAATGAGAGTTCTTTGAATGAACCGCAGGCGGAGGAGGACCTTTTTAGGTTACGTGGTAAGTTCGGAAAAATGTAGCATGATTGGACTTCTCCCACTCATGCCTCTTCACTTCATGAGCGGAGTATTTTGAACTTGTACCTTTTTTTCCATATCGACATGCACTGTCTTATGCATGAAATTGCCAGACATTTTTAAAACGAAACCATTCCATGGGAGGGCCCGTTTCATTCCCAATTTTTTTTACTTCACGTGAATTAGAATTTTGCAATGGGCAAGAAGTAAATAATTATAGTGGTGGAATCTAAATCCTAAGAGGAATTCCAACTCCAACAATAGAATTTTATGCATGCATGTATGAACCATCCATGACATTTTCAAAATGAAGCCATTTCATGGCAGGGCCCAATATTTTTATTCCCCATTTATTTTAATTCACGTTAAGATGGATTTTTCAACGGGCAAGAAGTAAAAATAGTGGTGGAATCTAAATCCTGAGAGCAATTCCAACTTCCACGATAGAATTTTATGCATGCATGTATGAACCATCCATGACATTTTTAAAATGAAGCCATTCCATGGGAGGGCCCGTTTCATTCCCAATTTTTTTTACTTCACGTGAATTAGAATTTTGCAATGGGCAAGAAGCGAATAATTATAGTGGTGGAATCTAAATCCTAAGAGCAATTCCAACTTCCACGATAGAATTTTATGCATGCATGTATGAACCATCCATGACATTTTTAAAATGAAGCCATTTCATGGCAGGGCCCAATATTTTTATTCCCCATTTATTTTAATTCACGTTAAGATGGATTTTTCAACGGGCAAGAAGTAAAAATAGTGGTGGAATCTAAATCCTGAGAGCAATTCCAACTTCCACGATAGAATTTTATGCATGCATGTATGAACCATCCATGACGTTTTTAAAATGAAGCCATTCCATGGCAGGGCCTAACTGTTTCATTCCCAATTTTTTTTTCTTCACGTGAATTAGAATTTTGCAAGGGGCAAGAAGTGAATATAGTGGTGGAATCTAAATCCTGAGAGCAATTCCAACTTTCATAGTAGAATTTTATGCATGCACGTGTGAAATTCCATGACATTTTTAAAATGAAGCCATAGTTCAATGGCAGGGCCCGTTTCATTCCCAATTTTTTTATTTTCATGTGAATTAGAATTTTTCAACGGGCAAGACTAGAAAATAGTGGTGGAATTTAAGGTTGGAGCAATTACATTTTTCTAAATCAAATTTTATGCATGCATGTATGAAATTTCATGACTTTTTAAATATGATTTAAGCCGTTTCAAGCCATCATGCATTTCATTCCCGAGTTTTTGTTTCACATCGGTGGAGATTGTTCAAATAACAATAACAAATAACAATATTACGTACATCGTTGTCAAATAATGATGTAGATGTATACCACGTTCGATCATTTCAAAAATCCAGAGGAAGATTGCATGACCTACAATATTCTCATGAATGACATGATTCCAGGTTTAAGCATTCATCACCCGTCAAAGTAAATTAACAAATTTGAAAGCATTTAACTCATTAAATCATTCAGACTGAGATTTAAAATACAAAATAAATAAATGGTTTAGTTTGTTCTTTGTTCCATCATGATTGCACATCCAAAGTCCTTCACAAGGGGCTTTTTTGCGTTTCCCTCTCTCACTTTCCCCTATGTAAACAACAATCTTATGACTTTTCATTGTGTCAACGGATTGTGACACAACGAGAAGTCATGGATTGCCGTTTACGCAGGAAAAAATGAGAGAGGGAAACGCAAAAAAGCCCCTGGTGCTTTATTTAAAAATTCGTAGATGAAATAAAAATTGTGTCAATCATTGTTTAATCCGTAAAGTCCCATATTAAACCATAGGATGTTGTACTACATAACAAGAATTATATATGAAATCAATCTGTTAACTGACATTTTTAATTAGCAATATTGAGTTAGATTGAATTTTAAGTTTATATGTTCCCAGTCTGAGATGACGTAAACTTAATTGAGGAAAAAATTGGAAACAAATAATCAGCGTCATTTTCATTTTTCATAATACCCTAAACCCTAAAAGCCGTAAACCATGAACTGCAGACCCTGAAAACATTAATGTAAAGCGCTGCCATTGTATACCCTAAACCCTATTAAACCCTGAAACCCTGAACCCTGAAACCAAGAACCATGACCTTGAAACCGTGAACAATACACTACAACATGTACCCTAAACCCTATGATCGTGGACTGTAGACCCTATGACTGTGGACCCTAGACCCTAAGATTGCATTCATTGGAATAGAAAATAACAAATATGAACATTCGGGAGTTCAAACTTTTTGTTGATTCTTTTTGTAAGTGAGGTGTTCCACATGTTTCAGGTGCTCAAGCTTTTGGGTTCACGAGATTTGGTACAGTTCGTTTCTATAGGATACGTATAATCAGGTCGTGTAGGGGAAGAATTCCGAGTATTGATCGAGGAAGCGTGTGACATTCTATCAAGTGAAAGTCTTCAGAGTTTGATCCGCTTTGGTCAAAGCATCATTGACTCCTAGAAAACGGTGCAACGATACCATCCTTGAATGCGGCGAATTTCAAAATGTCAGTGAAGAATCGGAATTTCAGTGAAGCCTGGATTTGCGAAGTTCCAGTCAGAAAGTCAAGAGCCTCACGCCCTCCCTCCTTGTAGTCAGAGATGCGCGGAATTCGAGAATGCAATCAACTTCCGAAGTGAAGGACCGCACGTACCCCCAGGCCGTTGTTGATTGTGGCACGACATTCAAGAACGCATCCAACATTCGAAATCAAGGATCGCTTGGTGATTTCAAAATTCGCGGCGGGAATTCAGAGCTGAAGAATTCGAACCAGCCACCTGGTTCATAACCCGAAAAGAACCTGGAGCTTGCTCTTTTTGTCTGCACACGTGAACACGCGGAGTAGGCTGCGGAGTGGCGAGTGGGTGTCTGCCGGCGTTGGCGACAGAGTGGGCGTGGAGGCGCACGAAGTTCTGACCGAGCCAGTTGCTGCAAGGTAAGAATGCATCCCTTGCAAGTGTTATGCGATTCCCAATGTCGAGGATTTTGTAGTCGAATTGACGCCACTGCACTCTGTCACAAACTGAGGATGTCGTAGATTGAAAGTGAAACGGAGTCTGCGATAATTTTCTTCGCGCATGGTACTCATTTTGCGAAAAACTCACGTGCTTAAGGGATCACCATGCTGTGGTGACACCGAGGTTCCTTTTGAATCGCGGGACGGCACTGCCCTGAGGGCAAGTTGATATGAGAACCTTGTACGTGGATGACAACCGGTCAGAACGTCTTCACAAAGTAGTGAAATTAGGTTGCGCTAGGAATTAGGCGAACTTACATGAGGAAAACCCAGCCATCAAATTCAACTACTTCTAAGAATGTTTCTTATTGTACCCATGGAGGTTCAGGAGTCTGAATTACAACAAAATCCACTTTAAAAGTAGAGAATTTTTGTACAGTAACTGAGAATAGTTATAGAGTGTCGAATGTCATGAAACCGGTGACAGGAAACCTAATTTCACGATCATCTGTAGATACGTTAGTCTACGACAGTAGAATACGTGTATATATCCAACATACGTAAGCATCGTGGGATCCCACGATCTCCGCTTATTGAGCGTGGGCGAGACCTCTCAGTCTTCGAGTATAGAGATATCGCGGTCTGGTAGTCGAGGGATGTTCTATCATTTCGTCGTGGGATCCCACGATCGATTGAACCTTGGCTGTGGCCTTCCTGGTGTACGTCTAGGTGCCTTACTTTTCGATGACCGTCATACTCCTCGTCGATCTTGTATAAGCATCGTGGGATCTCACGATCACATTTTCGGTTGGCACCAGGTTCTCCTACTCGGGGGGGTTCACAAACACTCTTCCGGATTTTACAGGATACCGAACTCGTGGGATCCCACGATTGATTGATAATATGTCGGGGACTCATCAGAGTGATTCAGTTTGACCCAGTACTTCATTTATATTTCTGTAGCGGTCTATGTGATCCCTTAGGAGGATCTTGGAATACCGCGATCTCTGGTTTAAGTGATTAAGCGCCAACAGTGTCGTGGGATCCCAGGATGTACTGAACGTTCTTTGGTTAATGTCTTCTAAACTTCTGCGACGTTTTCCTGGATGCCTTGGCTTCTTCCCAGTGGTTCTGGGACGGCCTTCTTGAGATCGCACTATCGCGTCTGGGCTTTCGAACTTCTTGTTGACAGTAACTAGATTCACTTGTTCATGTTGCGTTGCCGTGTGATCGTGAGTTCCCATGACTGTACAGACGTTGATGCTTCTGTCCTTCATGTCGTGAGGTTACAATGCCATGAATGCAGCGCTCTTCTGTAGACATGCCTAACTCCTTGAATGTATGATGTACAGGTTTTACGGATCGTTTTAATCTCGTCCACGGGATTCGATAGAGCTCACTCTGACAATGGATTCATTCTGTGAGTCTGCTGCTGACGCGATAGTTCCGTATGTGGACGGAACGCATGTAGAGGGTGAATCACAGGATTCCACCGGTGGATGTGAAGCGTTTGTGAATGGTGATTGGGTTAAGCTGTTTGTGCCTGGATTCGGTGAAGTTGGATCAGGAATCGTTAAAGAGGTTCGTCCCCAGGGCCAGTGGCTGGGTGTGCCCATACCTGTTGAGCCTTGGATTTACATTCTGGTGCGACCTCATTCTGTCAAATTAGAATTCCAGGATTTGAAATGCTTTCCTTGTCAGAGGGGTATGAACACATTAGAGGATGTTCAAGAGAATGTAGTGTTGTGGAGAGCCGCCGACGTTGTTAGAGCGTCGGGGGATCCCCCGATGGATCCATGTCCGTATATTCGTCAAGGAGCCTGGTTTGGACTTGATGTGCATCGGAAGGACGCCGACGGACTCCTCGTTTCCTCGGGTCGTATCATTTGCTGGAGTCCGGAGGATCATTTCCAAGAGGAGACACTTGGTGAAGGTTTCCTAGGTGTGACAGTCCTCGATGTTTTTGTGGGTGACACCGAAGCCATAATGTCTCACGACAGGTGGCCAATTTCGGAGTGCTGGTTTCCCAACGGTCGTTCGTTGAAGGAGACAGTGGATCATTTTGCCGCCATTCCCGATATGGACGACCCTCTCGCTTACCTCGGAGGTAGAATGAAAGCACCATATCGGTTTATAGTTCGCAAACCCAATCTGGAACTGAAGGAATCGCAGTACTCCCGCAAAACGGCAGAGGAGGAGATTCGGAAAGTCAGCTCGGAGAAGTGCTGCAGACGTCTGTGTTGTCAGCATTATAACCAGGAGTTCACGCTGTTAGTAAGGCAGAAGTACTACTTGAAGTCGTTTGACGAGCGCCGTGAATATGGGATTGGAGTGGGAGGACAACTACACGAAAGGTACGGGGAGCAGAAGCGGAAATACGTCACGCTAGAGGGAGTTGATGTTTGTGGCAAGGCGTGGCACATAATTCATGGCATCCCGAAGTCCACTTACCACAGTTACATCGAGATGTACAACGACGGCGTCGTATCAGGGACGCACGGAAACACAGGGGTTAAGCGCCCGCGGGCTCGGACTGTTCAGGTCGCTGGGACTATGAAAGCCATTATTGACGAGAATGCGGATCAAATGCCCCACCAAATGCGCGGCATCGGGAACGGAAGAACGGACACTCTAAAATTCCTTCCTCCCGGAAGAAATTGGAAACGAGTCCGAGCAGACGCCAACGAGGTAGTGCCCCTTATCTCCTGTCACTGCTTTATTGATCGTGAGATCTCCCGACGAGATCAATGATCGTGAGATATCACGATCACTGTTCTGGTGCATTGCTTGTCATTTGCATTCCTTCCCCTTTGCTCGTATCGATGCTTAAGCGTACTGATTCTGGATGTGCAGTTGAATGCCGACTACGGTCTGCCGCCCGTGAGCCAGTCGACTATTAGTAGACTCAAGCGGGAGAACTTCAACAACGTCTCCATTAAGCCTGTCGGAAGTTCGTTTGCAAAATGTACTACGTGCGACGACCTACAGCAGTTTATTCTGAAGTCTCCGAAAGGAAGCCCCGAGTACGTGGAGTTCGTGAAGCAGCGGACTCATCATCTGAATCACCAAGCTTCTTGCCGTCGTTTGTATGCGTCTTGGCGTGAGGAATCCAAACGAGATCCTCGAAGAATTTTATGTATAATTCACGACAAGATGGATACATCCAAGACGGCTCTACCCAGACTCCGGGTGACAACGAAGGCCACGGCCGGTCTGGGGCAGCTTCCGATGAGCGTTACTGGAATGGTAGCTCATGGCCATGGTGACGGTGCTTACGCCCATTATGCTCCATCTTGCTGGCCGGCGGACTCCAACTTCACCATTTCGTCTTTGGCGAGGTTGTTGCGCTGGCTGGAGGGTCCACCTATTCGAGAGGCAGGCGACCTCTTTCCATATCCGCCGGCTAACTCATTGTTCGAGGCACTGCTTAGAGGAAAGTCTAGATGTATGGACAGCCTAACCCTCACCGAACCTGGAGCTCGGGTTGGAAGTACCCCTCTTCCTGAAAATTTATATCTTCAGCTTGACAACTCTGCCAAGGATAACAAGAACAAATATCTGATGGCGTTCTTATCCTTGCTCACTGCACGAGGTGTCTTCAAGGAAATTCAGGTTGGGTTTCTACTAGTCGGACACACTCACGAGGACATCGATGCATATTTCAGCCACCTTTCCAAGGCCCTGAAGACCAAGAACACTTTTGTCGTTGCTGACCTCATGAAAGCCTTCATGCAGTCCCAAGAACTGTCATTTATGCCGGAGTTCATACAGGAGGTGGGGGATTTCAAGTCGTTCGTGGAGGGTTACCAATGCGATCGCGGGGAAAAATTAATTGGATTGGGGGAGATGCACCTGTTCAAGTTCTACGTGGACACTGATGGGATCCCCGTCATGAACTTCAAAAGGTCAGCAGTTGATTCGAACTGGTTGCCGTCGAAGAAACCTTCTGAACGCATTTGGAAGACAGACAGCAATGGTCGGCCCATGCTCCCTCACGGCTGTCCTAAGCCTGTTCCGTTTAAGCCCATGTGGGGCAGCGAGGTTCCGATACCGCATGGAAATCAAGAGAAGGCAAGGGAAGCGGCGCGGAAAGCTACCTTGAACAAGGGTTTCATGCTGGTAGGACTCGAGAAATACATTCAGTACTGGCAATACGGTATTTCTAGATGCGAAGGATTTGCAACTGCGTTCGGTCCATACATGGATTACTGGAAGTGTGTTCTCGATGAGCTGAAGGAACCATTACCCGAGTGTCCTCCGGAGTTGGTGGAAGGCTTCTGGCCACAACACGATTGGAGGGTGGCGCGTAATGGAGTCCCTCGCCCAGGATCGACGGTGAATCCCATGGACGTGATTCCGGAGGAAGAAGAGGAGCCGGAGCCTTACTGCGGCCCTGCAAATGAAGCGCCAAGGGAAAGCTTTAATCCATGGCTAGACATACGACCAGGCTGTTGGGTACTTGTCAGACCGGAAGTCCCGGAATCATGTGCTGTTTGGCAGGGAAGAGCATTGTCTACTGTATGCAGAGTGGAAGGAGATATGAATAACGGGAAGTTCTTGCTTCAGTACTAGCGACCCGATAACTCCGAAACGAGGCTGGAATTGCTTTATCGGAATTACTGGTACGGTAAATGGGTCGTTGAAAAAAGTCCCCCCACCTGGGTGGACGCGGGTGCTGCAGTGTATGCGAATTGGTCCAGGAGAGTGGATCAAAAATCACGGACGATTCCTCAGAAGAGTAGGGAGGCTGCCTTAGTGAATTTGAATCGGGCAAACGTGGTGGACCCATGATTGAGTGCCTAGTCCGGGGTCGCTACTGCCATCGTGGGAACTCCCGACGCACTGTGTCGGTCGTCGCGGCAATCGTGAGATGTCACGATGCATTCTGCGGGGCGCGACTGCCATCGTGATATCGCACGACGCATTCTACATCCAGTAAGCGCAACCGCAAGTGGGGGTTTCGAAGTACAGTCCGTTGAGTCAGTAGGACTGTTCTTCGATTAGTTTTTCAGAGCTGCTTTTTGTGACTTGTATATGTAAAATAAATCTGTATGAATATATTAATATGTTTATGATTTCTATTCTTTGCGTGCGGCACGGGGGCAACGACTTGATAGCAGAAGCGCGGGATCTCTTTCTTCCTCTCGTCTCCTAAAATGGAAGTGGTTTATGTTTGTGTCCGGAACAGAATACATTGCTCGGGTCACACATGCACTCAAATGAGTCTGAATAATGCATTTCTTTTCTCTCACAGTTACACTGTTGGAATTCTAGTCTTCTAGGTTTTGCATCTTCACAATTATATAGCGGACATTCAACTAAGTACGAATTTTACTATTTTTTGCAGTGAAAGAACCTTGATGTTCTTTACACAAATTGAAACTACTGTCATTATTTCAGATGGAATATTATGTTTACTTAGCCGTTATACATCTTCAGATGTATGTTGAACGTCTGAGCACCTGTGACTCAGTGGTCTACAGTTCTTCAAATGTCACTGTGAGTAAGTTACTGTGATATGCCCCTGTCACTTCGTCATATCCTGACTACCTTAGCTCCACTATGTTAGCAGTCCGTCGGGAGATCTCCCGGTGAATCCTAGAACCGGACTCCTTATTCCCAAGAGCAATTGCTCATTTGGTAATTGTCAACTGATGTTTGAATTTCAAATCCACTTGTGTGTACTTCCTTTGAACTCTCGGGATACCATATATCTTTGAAAGAATCGCCCCCCTCGTGCCTTACTGTGAATCATTCTTGTCTGATGAACTCCGATATCACTTGCATTTTAGCACAGGAATCAAATTGTACCCCACTTCAACACCAAGATTGTCAGTGAAGCCGACTCATATTCTACAGCCCCGTCAGGGGATCTCCCGATAGAATTATGTGAAGATCAGCGCTCACTGAGGGATTAATATGGGATGGGGGCCATGTTTGCAACAACTGGTGGTCATCGGGGGATCTCTCGATAGGTTCTGAGACTTCAGTTGTGCTGTAAATTGGATGCCTAAACTACGGAAACCCGGTCCACAGATCTTCCAATACAATCATGTGAACTCTACCACGGATCCGCTATGTTACAACTACACGATTTCTTTCATTTCCAAGCACATGAAGCACTCCCCGACATACTTGTGGGTGCTGAATTGGATGCATGCAAAGCGTTCCTATTTCAGGAGATCTCCAGATCCATAGAAAAACATCAGGGGATTTCACCGCTTCTTTACTTCTGGACTATTGAAAGTCCAGAAGTAGTTAAATATGGCATATATAGCTCTTCTTGTATGTTTTTTAGTATTTGATTTAGGTTCGTTCTTTGATTCCAATCCTTTATTTTTTATTTGTTTTCAATTTTACTTGCAACTTGTTCGAACTTACTAGTTCCATTGCATGTTTTATGATTATATTGAAGGGGCCTCCTTGTAGAAATTGCAATATAGTTGTAGAAGAGCTCCTCTTGTATGCTTACTTTAACTTTGATTTGGTCTAGTTTCTTGGTTTAGGAACTTGGTTTTTTTATTTGTTCTTATTTATTATTAGAACTTATTTATGCTTTCTAATTGCAACTACGTTTTTTGATTCTAAGGATGAGGCTTCTTTGAACTAATGGCAATGCAACTACAATGGAACTCCTTATGCAAAAGCTCCAATTATGGTTTCATTCCCATGGGTTGATGGATGCACTTGGGATTTTGTATCTCTAATTTTGATTGTAAATTGAAGTAGATACATACTTCTTATGACACTTTGCAGTATTGAAGAAAAATTATGGGATGGCTAAAACTATGATTTCAACAAGGAAAGGAGTTGAACCATTATCTATCCAAGCTTTGTTATCAAAACCTCTCCTAGAGATCCAATAAAGTTTATTTAAGAGCTTTGTTAATAAAAGGCAATGTAAAAAATGCTATGCGGAGGGTCATTGCAAGAAAGACCGGTCCTATTTACTAGTAACAAAGCAAGTGGCTCTCGTGTCATCCGCTATAACTTTTGAAGCAAAAATCCAATGAACATGAAATTTTTATTGGAGATACCTAACTTGATGTTAATCAAATCCCTTATTTTTTAGAAATTAAAAAAAATCATTTTATATTTAAAAATCATTTTTATTAATTTGTCACAGTGTAAGATTTAAGGGGGTTTACTACGTTAGGAGTCCCCAAATTTAATGATTTAGAGCTGAAATTTTCATGGTCTATTTGCATAGTGGTAAAATATATGCTTATTAAAGGAAATCTAAAAATATATTATTTTGTGTCTTCCTCATGAGTGCAACAACACTTCCATTGTGCGCAATTTCTGAACAATGAAGATGGTTCTAAGATCAATATTTTGGTGAAATCTCATCACTATGAACTATTTCCAAATGGAAAATTTTAGTTTTTTTTTAAATTGATTTTTCTATTTTTTACAAATTAAAATGTGAAATTACAATGCAAGTATCCATTTTCTTGAGATTTTGCATTTTTCTAGTTAGAGAATTTTTCTATGCTTTTCCTTCCTAGTGTACCTTCTTCTTAAAGGTGTATACATTAAACATTTTTTTCACATTTTTATCGCTTGAAGTCAATTTAAAATGAATTTAGCAAGGCAAAAGTTGCGCTAGACCCATGTCCAACATATATACGCTTTTTGAACGGTCTTTCTTGCAATGACCCCGGAAGCCACTTGATCAAAATCCGTTGAGTTTCATTTGGAGGACAATTTCATTCTCCAAAGTCTCATGCTCTGGCTTTCTTAAGTGCTTGAAACTTGCAAAAATTGGCCTTGTTCAAGTCATAGGCTCTGTTGAAGATGAACATTATTTAGTGCTTTGCACTTCATCAAGAACAATAATCAACAACGGTTAACAGATAACTTAGAGTTTTTAGTGCACGTGTTTGCTCATGTATTTTGGACCTTGAAGGATTCTCTTCCCAAGAAACATTCATAGTTTGGAGAAAAAAGAGGCCTAGATATGGAGTCCATGAAGATTAAGGCCCCATTATTTTATAAAGTCTTGCATGCATCAATGACACATCAAAATTGAAGGGTCTGTATTCAAATGCAAGGAGTTGAAGACCTTTGTTTTCATGAAGTTGCCAAGCCTTGGAATTTCTAATTTTCTAAGCCTTCAACCTTCCCTTATTCTTGCTCAATTGCTCACATGCCTCTTTTGCAATTTAGTTTAGTTTATAATTTAATGAACCCTTGCATTAGTACTAATGGCATTATTGCTAATGCTTGTGTGCAGGCAACTTGTGTTGCATTTGGGCAGTGAATGGATTTCAATTCCCCACACAAGTGCAAAATTTTTAAAATTTTATTGGATCTTTTGTTGGTGTTATACTTTATTTTTTAATCCCATTTCAAGTTTCACATTCAAAATTGATGCCAAATTACTTCTTTGTGTTCTTTTTCTATGGCCACAAAACTACAACCATTCATTCATTATAGTCAATCATCTCTTATTTTGCACATGATAAACCCTCCAAAACAATATATAGCCAACTTTATCACCCACCAAGCACAAACTTTCACCAACCAAGACTTTTCATCTTTGTTGCATTGTAGCAAGTATTAAACCACCAAATTGAAATTTTTGTAGCCCATGCATGTACAATGTATACCATTCTTTCAATAGAGCTACCAACCATAGTCGGATAGAGGGAGAAATAAACCTATTTTTTTAAAATGAAAAAAAGGTTGGTGGCAATTGTTGAGTCTCGATGACACATAACAAAGAATTCAAACATATTGTAGCATGTATGTTTTGGACACCATGTAAACAAATTATATATTATTTGTAGGTGTATCTAAAACCATGTTTAGACCATGCACATTTTAGATAAGAATCTAAAAGGTCCGCTTTTGGATAAGGTCAATTTACCTTACCGTGGACTCATTCACTTGCAAAGACTTAGAGCCTCTTGCCATGTAAGATGAATGGACAAAAAGGTTGCTACTGTCTACACTCTCCCCTTCCCCCTGGACACTATACATGGAAGGATGCTTAAGGTTAGGGCTAGCAAGCACTACATTGGTTGACTTGGAAAAATACAAAATTAAAATTGAGAGTTTCACCAATTGATCTGTTGCTTCTTGCCTCTTGACCTTCAAAAGGTCAAAAATTTTATTTTATGACCTCTTGAAGAAGCTCATTTGACTATTTAAATGAAATTTCAACCTTATCATAGTCTTTTCAACATTGGAGGTGTGGTTGGAGGTGAAGGGGCTTCATGGCGACTGGAGGATGGTGGCTGATGTTCTTGGCTATGGAGCTTCTGAAGGTTAAAATTTTAAAAATTTGGTGAGAGTATAAGCTTAGATTGTTAGAAGTGAAATCATTATGATAAAATTTTGTTTTGAATGAGAATGCAAAAAATCAATTATAATTAATAGTCCTAATTTCTTTCTAAAAAAATGAAGTCTTGACTTGAAAATCACATGGAACTTCAATTTGCCATATCTTTTCGATTGAAGTCTGTTTTTTTATTGATTTTGAGCATTTTGGAATCCTTATAAGTTCTACTTGAAGACTGTGATGATCACTATTTTTCAAATGTTTACTATAAATTCTATGTATAGAAAATGGATTCTCCAAGATCTTCTATGGATCTCAATTGGAATCTTAAGTCAATAGATCTTGAAACACAATCAAAATATCAGATTGAGGTGGATGTGGGAGAAGCTCATGATGGTGACAATGACATAGTTTGCAAACCTGGGAGATGGTCTTTGGCAGAGACCCAATCCTTGTGTCTTAGTAAAAAGGTAGATTATGAGAAATATGGGCCAAGAAAATCTCAATGTGTGCAAAATAATGACCACGGCTCCAAAGAGGTAGAAATCTATGGTAGATGATTTGTGGGGAAGGGATGTACAATACATAGAAAGCTACAAGAAATTCAAGATAAATGGGAGCAAGTATCACCAAACTTCACATCAAGTTACTTTTCTATGAGTCCATTGGAAAAAGAAACATCCAAGGAGATTTTCAAGGGTACCATTTGATCAAACCATCTACCAGGTTAAAATATAGAGATATTTATAATGCAAAGTTTGGTCATATGACACTTCACATTGAAATTCTTTATAGATCATATTCTTCTTAATAAAGGGATGTCTTGGGTGATTGTAAGAAACACATGCCCTAACATGTTGCGTCATACCTTACGTATTTTTTTTGTTTTTTGGCAATAATTGTTGCATTGTGATTCCAAATGACTCAAGGTTTATAGATAAAGTACTCATGACTATTTTACACCTTGCCTAATTATTTTACAATTTTCAAAAATGATTTACTATCCAAAAATAGCCCATAATTTTAAGTCACACTTGCCAATTTGGGAGGGGGGTAGTACCATTTAGTACCCACAAAATGGATTTTGAGTTGAAATTTGGAGGAAAAGATCTTTTAGTAGACTTGTAGCTACTATCCAAAATAATTCTAAAAATAATTAATTGTATAAAGTGTGGAAGTCCACAAACTGAGCTTCTTTTCGCTTGCATTTTGAAACAAATAAAATATTATTTAAGTAGTTTATTGGATGAATGACCATCTCCATAGAGTTATTACAAATGACCAATTTGTATTTATTTGTATTTGTATTTTTCCTATTTTGAAGTGATTAAAACATTGAAGTACCTATTTTCGTGAGATTTGGTACTTTTCTAATTTTTCTACTTAGAAAATTTTCCTAGGCTTTTCCTTCGGTAGTTACCTTCATCCTAAAAAATTATTTTTCTAATTTTGAAGGGTTCTAGAAAAAGCTGCGAGTATTGTTACAAAATGCAACAAATAGTACACGTATTTCTTGCAATCATCCATTATTAATATAAAAGATATGCATATGGATGTTTCCTACATATCTATGCAATCAAATTTTAAGAATTCATCACTAATAATATTTAATCAATTCTTGTGTAAAACCATAAATACTAAATAAATAATTTGTTAAAAATAAAGTTTTTCTTTTTTGAAACTAAAATTTGCTATGCTTGATTGAGATTGCATAACAATTGAATGTTAATTATACAAGACAAAAAATGCCAATTGTATTTTATATTATGCAAAAATCTTTAAATGGCACAATAGGCAACTTGTAAGATTATTGGACCCAATTGTACAAAATTTTACATGCACTTTTACAATTGAGATTTTTTACTATAGATTTTATTTTGCATTTGAAAAAAAAAATTCTCCCACGACAGCATGATCATCAGTAATGGACATATACCAAAAAATAAGTAGGGAAAAAATAAAAAATAAAAATTTATATGAAGGATCCTGTGAATACTAAAAATTTTAATGTGTTAGTAGAGTTATGAACACTTAGTAAAAGTAAAAAATATGTATTCAACATTCAATTTGGAAAATAATAAATATTGAAATCATGGGTGCTTCTGACAAAGGTGGAAACACCTAAAACTGTCAAAATAAGCAATTCAGCATAGTTGGAGGCACTTGTCATTAGAAAAATAATTTTATTGTATTAGCCATTAAAAATCATGAATTTCAAAATAAAATTAGAATTTTTGGATATGACATGTAATTTCTATAAATTTTCAAAGTGGAAGCTCCCTAGGCCACTGAAACTATCATATAGCTGGATCTAAAACCGAAAGTTAGAAAAATTCAACAATGCACCAATCATAGTTGAGTAAGAGGACGGCTTAAGGACACTTTTTACATGAATAGATGACAAGGATGGTTTTGAGTGTTTCCACCTTAAATGAAGACGATAACAAATCTACAACTCTATATTTTTGGTTGAGGAGGGTAAATATATAGTCAATTAGCCCAATGCCGTCAGTCACCCAATTCCACCAACTTCAAGATTCTCCCATTGACACTAGTTTCACATCCAATTCCGCAGAGTGTGTAAGTCATGTATTTTGGGCAAGCAATTGGGTGGTATTGTCAAAGAATGACACCAAATTCACATCTATTTTTGGATAATTTAAGGTTGATAAAGATGTGGTTCAATAAATGTTGATTTAGGTGAACTTAATTGGGAATAAATTCTTGTCAAAATAAATTATAGTTTCAATCAATAAATGAGGTGCTTCTAGAATGTTGAACTTGTGCTTACAAAACACTCATCAAATGGAATTAGGGTGGTAGGTCATTGAATTGGAACCTTATTAACCCCTAAAGGACCATTGTTCCTTTGGGGGACAAATTGGATTTTGGGCAAGTACCTATAGTCTCAATTTTTGTCATGATTTTTTGAAACTTTTTTTGAGGATAGAAAAATTGATTAACTTTGTGGGAATATAATTTTTTTTTTCAATTGGTGCTTGGGAATAAAAGTTATGCCCAAATAAGTTCAAAACATGGGAGATTGGGCTTCCAAAAAACTTTCAAAAATTTGAATTAAAATTTTATTTTCTCATAGAGTATATTTTTGTCTACATGGAAAGATTTGATTCATTTAATTTGGATAAGTGATGTGAAAGTTATGGACAATCTTATTTTTTGAGCAATTAGAGCATCTTCTTGAAAATATAACTTACACAATTCATTTTTGAGTGCAATTTTTACAATTTCTCAAAAAAATTCCGCATGGTTTAGTTTTTTTGCTAGAACAATCTCACTGTTGAGATTAGTGCGTTTTAATTCCATCTTAGAGATATTAATAATTTAGATTTTCTTTCTATCTCGTACCTACTTCTACTTATTAATTTTTAAAGAATGAAAATTATGTTTTTAAAAAAAAAAAAATTCCCCTAGAATCTCAACTCAATTCACCAACATAAAGATTTAAACCTCAAAACTTTGTAATGCAAAAAATTAAAGTTAAGAAGGTTCAAAGTCAAATAGTCTAGTCACACAAGGTGATGACTGATGAAAAACTTGTTTTTTCACTTTAAACACAAATATCTTGCAATCTGTGCGGTCAAAAAACTTGAAATTTTTTCCACACATTTTCACACTAGTTAGGTGTAAGATCCTATGATTATAAGTGCAAAAAAACAATTTTCAAATTTTTTTATTCTTTGCAATAGAAATGGTAGTTTTGAGTGTTTTTGGGCAAAAAAAAAAGCCTTGGTCCGTTAAGAGTTATGATGATCATGACCCCAACTATTATCGGTTTTATATTTTTGATTTGAAAATTCATATTAATTCAAGTGTTTCTTAGAAGAATATGATTCCACTTGTATTTCAGTCAATTCAACTTGTTCTCAATGTAGTTGTGGCACATTATGAGTGGCTATGAGACTCTCAATATTCCAACCAACCCTTGGTGGATTTGCAACCAGCCCTTGGTCGAAAATAGGGAAGTCTATATAACGAGTATAGATCGAATAGAATCCTCAACGAAAAAATTCATAGTAATTATGTTGTGAGAAATAAAAATCTGGAAAATTATAGGAACCTTTCGAACTCTATTTCTACACACGGGAAAATTCCTCCCTTGAAAAAACCTGCCCCTAGATAGGCTGAAATCTGAATTGCTTCAGTGGTCGGAACTCGGAACTGGGTCGGCTCCCTTATTGCACAGTATATCCAGATTGCAAATTTGGGTGGTCATAGGCTGTTCTATTGCTGGAATATTGCGGCACGTTCATCCAAGTCATAGACGGAGTGCTTCACCTCCTCACACATGGCAGTCTGAATTTCACAATTTGGGTGGACTCCGTCTGCCTCTGCAGATTACCAGGTGTGGGCACGGGCCAAAATATCTTTGCCCACCGATCTCACAACTCAATCTCACATGGCAGGAGCTTCGGCCATTCCTTCCATTTGTGAGGCGGCAATTCTCTTCTCCGTTGAGATAAGATAGAATGCACGAGCTCTTGATACTAATAATTCAGCACTCATTCACTCAACTCTATCATGCTCAATGCTCAGTCTGACACGGGATTTGTCAGACCACGCCTTCACTTTGGAATAGCTGTTGCAGCACCCGATTGCACGTCTCTGCAAACATTGACATCGTTGGAAGAAGGATCTGTATACCTGAAACTCTTGACTACAAATCACTCGGAAGTGGAATAGACTTCTTCTGATCGATCACACCTCAAGTAGCATACGACGCAATCTTAGACTAAATCGTTAAGCTTGTGCAGGCATCGGATAACAACAAACAAGGTAAGCTTAGGGGAGGCAAGGGTGGACGCAGAGCTGCATTGACTAGGGATTACCAGCGCAAGTGTTCCTGATAATAGGTTGAATAGCGTTTCGTCGTCCAGCAGCAGTAAGCATGTCGAGCGTTTCGGAGGTGGACGCTGTAATTGTGGGTGCAGGCTTTGCCGGGCTCTACCAGCTCCACCTACTCCGCAAGCAAGGCTTCACGACGCGAGTGATCGAGGCAGGCAACGGCGTCGGCGGCACATGGTACTGGAGCAAATACCCCGGATTACGATGCGACGTCGATAGCTTCTTCTACTCGTACTCGTTCTCCCCGGAGTTAGAGCAAGAGTGGCCCTGGACGGAGAAGTTCGCCACTCAAGAGGAGATTCTGCGCTACCTCAACCACGTCGCCGACCGGTTCGACCTCCGCAAGGACACCACGTTCAACACGCGCGTCACAAGTGCGGTTTACAACGAGGGTACTACCAAATCATGGCAGGTGCACACCGACACCGGAGAGACGATTGCGACCCAGTTTCTGATTCTAGCGACGGGGTGCCTGTCCGTACCGAGGAAGCCGGACGTCCCAGGCATTGAAACCTTCCGAGGTTTGTCTTTTCATACCGGGGAATGGCCTGACGAGGAAATCGATTTCACAGGGAAACGAGTCGGAGTGATCGGCACAGGCTCCTCCGCCGTGCAGAGCGTTCCTATTGTAGCGAAGCAAGCTTTGGAACTGACGGTTTTCCAACGCACCCCGGTCTTCTGCTTCCTCGCCAATAACCGTCCACTGAGCGAGTCCGAAATTGCCCACACGAAGGCGAATTACCAAGCAATTCGAAAAGCGCAGCGCAACTCTCATGCGGGAGTCCCATTAGACCCCCCGACACAATCCGCTCTCGAGGTCAGCGACCAAGACCGCAGAGCGAAATTCGAATTCGGCTACCAGAACGGCTCATTCCTACACACGAATTCCTCCTACACCGACATCTTGACCACACCAGAGGCCAACGACACCATAAGCGAGTTCGTCGGGGAGAAAATTAGGTCAATCGTCCATAACCCTAAAACTGCCGAAACTCTAACCCCCAAATCTTACGCATTCGGCACGAAGCGCGTCTGCTTGGAATCCGGCTACTACGAAGCCTTCAACTCCGACCACGTCCACTTGGTAAACCTCAAACAAACCCCAATCGTCGAGATCACTCCCACCGGACTCCGAACCTCCGAAACAGAATACCCGCTCGACGCGATCATCTACGCCACGGGTTACGACGCCGTAACAGGCGCAATCTCCCGCATCGACATCAAGGGCAAGCGCGGCGTGACGCTCAATTCGAAATGGGCCGCAGGGCCTCGAACTTACCTCGGAGTCGCCACTGCGGGGTTTCCCAATCTGTTCTTAGTTACAGGACCCCTGAGTCCGTCGGTGTTTACAAACATGGCGCCGGCGGTCGAGCAGCATGTTGAGTGGATTGTGAATGTGATTGCGTATGCGAGGGAGAATGACATTGTGGAGATGGAGGTTGCCAGCGAGGCGGAGGAGGCGTGGGTGGAGCACGCGAGGGAAGTCGCGGCAGGGACTTTGTTCGTGAAGACGGAGTCGTGGTACACGGGAGCCAATGTGCCGGGGAAATCAAGGGTGCTGCTGGCCTATGTCGGAGGGCTTGGGAAGTATGGGGCGAAGTGCGACGAGGTTGCTGCTAAAGGGTATGAGGGCTTCAAAACAACAAGAGCGTCCATTCGAGCTGGTTTGTGAGGGCATTTCCAACCCTAAATGTCCCAAGAAGGAGGAGAAGAAGACGTGAACTTTGGTCCTAAGCAGCCATTCCGTTTCCATGTAGAGTCGGAATAGGGAAACAATTCTGTCGATGACATTTTTATTATCTACAGTACCTGGATTGAATTATGAAACTCCCCTCGTCGTTTGGGCTTAGGGTTTCTGGCTATCAAGCATCCGTATAGTGGAATTGAATTCCTCGCAGAGAATGTGGTGTTGCATCGCTCGGCCGATCAGAACTCGATTCTCAGCTTGCGTGAATTTGGCCGAAGGTGCTCTTGACCAGGGTTTCGGCTTGCACCTCTTGGGGAAGGAGCATTGAAGAACAGAATATTGAGTTAGGGGATTCTCAAAAACTTTTGTAGGCAGGGAGGTGTCCATGTTGTTGTTACGGGTCAGACACCATTCAATTGAGTGGGGAACAGGATGCCTCAGACCGTGGATTTTTTGAACCTCCAATTCCGTTGTCACTCAAGAGATCCGTGGATCCTAAGAATCAGCTTGTCAGCCTTCATCAAAACAGCTATCTTGTACGTGGCTAAACTCCTGAACACGATTATCAGCACCCTATAACACCGTGCGAAGTGCGGGTGAATTACTCTTTCGTTCGTTGAATCTCCACTGCCAGGTAAACCTTTGCAAGGGAGTAGGAGAATTTCAGAGCATAAGTCCTCACATATGATCCTTTCTCTATAGCATAGTCCAATTTTGAAGCTCTTTGCAAATGCTGTTGAGTTGTGAGTGTCAGTTATGGGTGCTGTCCCTGCTTGGAGGTTTACTCGACTAGGGTTTAGCAATTCGGAGGGAAGCCCGGATAGAGTTGGAAGGTGTCTGAAAAACTCAAGGAGAGCGATTCTTGTATGATAGATTGTGTTACGGTTGAAGCCAAGGTGGCATTGGCTGTTGATCCTATTGAGCTGCTTTGAGGAAGCTTTTCTTTCTGAAGTTAGGGTTTATCAATTTGGAGCTGGGAACAGCCACAGTTGAAAGGTAGCTCAAGAACTCGCAGGGATTGATTTGTGTGTGATAGATTGGAGGCCAGAGTGAAGTTAGGGAACAGAACTTGTTGCATGTGATATATCGGGTGTTGTTCATGTCAAGCTGTTGAGGGTGTTTTAGTCTCTGTAGTTAGGGTTTGGCAATTTGGTGGGTAGGGTAGACACAGTTGCAAGGGCAGCAAGCAACTTTGAAGAGATCTCATACGAGGCTTTGCGTCTTTGCGTTGAAGTCAAGTTTTTGGAAGCTGCAGATATTGGGGTTGTTCATGTGGAGACGTTGTGATTTGGGTTTCTTATTCGTCACGAGTTTCAACCTTCGGTATAATTATTTATCTGTACTTGTTTCAGTACCTGTTGCAGCGTTCTTGCTGTTATAGAACAGTGTAAGGCATTAGAGAATCTTAGAGATTGATACTTTCACATTTGAAACTTTGTCCGGACTAAGTTCCAGTCAAGTTTTCGGAAGCTGAATTCAGTAGAAGTTATTCATGTCGATGTTGAGCTGCTGCTCTGTTTGAAGGCCTAAGTAGCCAGTGTGGAGAATCGAACAGACACAGTTGGCCGTAGGGAGCAGATGGCCGTATGCTACTTGTTATTTTGTTTTGACTGAAGCTTAGTACCAAGGCTGCATACATTGGTGGACGAACCTGTCAGCATCACGTTTGAATATGGAAGATGGAGTTGCAGCGCACTCGTTGCAGTTGTTCGATGTTGTATCATGCGATTGGTTGCTCAGGCATTTCAGGGTTCAGATGCTGTGCAA
Source organism: Pseudisothecium myosuroides (assembly GCA_951799445.1). Lineage (NCBI taxonomy): Eukaryota > Viridiplantae > Streptophyta > Bryopsida > Hypnales > Lembophyllaceae > Pseudisothecium > Pseudisothecium myosuroides. Next base: position 5,236,317 of record OX637289.1, on the reverse strand, counting down.
GTTTGTGAAGGCAGCTGCTTATGACAGTACAGACAGTGAACTTAAAGAGCTCAGGTCTGTTTCTATCCCGAAGCATTGAAACCTAGGTTTATGGATCAATCCTCCAGCAACTGATTATGATTGTCGGTAGTATATTGTACTACACGGACACTTCAAAGAGTAACAGGAATCATGTTTATATCATGAGATTTTGCAGCAGATCAATGACTTCATAGTGCTTATAGTGTAGGTAGATATACTGTATGCGGATTGTTTTATTATGTGAATGCATCATGTCCACCGGCCTACAAACCATCGTCAACTCAAATTTGTAGATTTGAAAGCATTGAGAGTAGCATCAGGTTTTTTTTTTCATTTATTAATAGGTAGTGCCAAAAGCGATCTTTACTGTAATGAGGAAGCTATTTACATCCATAGAATAGATGAAACCCTCTATATACAGATGAAATTTTATTTTTTAATCCAAAAGAGTGTACATTCATCCAAACTAGAGCAATATGGTCCCAAGATTTGGCAATATTTTTCAATTTCATCCACTGTGAAAGCAAGAGTCAAAATATTCCCTAGAAAAAAAATCATTGCTTCCAAACAAAAAAATCACTCAAAAAAACCCCGAGTAGCATATGAATAGTTTTGAAGTGGCGACCTTTTCACCCCTTTAATTCCAAAAGAATCTATAGACTATGGTAGACATTTTGTCAATCCAAAAAAATCAATTCATTCTCTTTTGCTCAAATTTGACTAGTTTAATCCCTAAAGGACCAAGCTTCGTTTTTTGGCAACATAGCAATTTTGGGCAGCTCACTACGAATGGAGTTTTTATTTTATTTTTTTGAAAATTTTACACAACATGTGCCCGAGGAGTAGCTTTAAGGCCTGACAATTTTTATAACTTTTGACTACATAGTTAAAAAGTTATTGCATGATATGTGATTTTCTTTGAACTTTGGGCAGCCCGAGCAGCTCAAAAAAATTCTTTAAAAATGACTCTTAAAAAAATAAAAAATTGAAATTGGTTCTTTAGATTTATATATACATGGGAAGCTTTGAATCATTCAATTCCGATCAATGAGTCAAAAGTTATGAGGAGTTTAAGGGTCTTTGAAAACCATACCTACCCTTAAACTTAAACTCCTCATAACTTTTGACTCGTTGATCGGAATTGAATGATTCAAAGCTTCCCACATATATATAATCTGAAGAACCAATTTCAATTTTTATTTTTCTTAAAAGTCATTTTTAAAGAAATTCTCTACGCTGTCCGGGCTGCCCAAAGTTCAAAGAAAATCACATATCATGCAATAACTTTTTAACTATGTAGTCAAAAATTATGAAAATTGTTGGGCTTTAAAGCTACTCCTTGGGCACATGTTGTGTAAAATTTTCAAAGAAAAAAAATAAAAACTCCAATCATAGTGAGTTGCCCAAAATTGCTATGTTACCAAAAAACGCAGCTTTTTCCTTTAGGGGTTAAGAGTAGACATTCATTTGCTTCTTTGATACTTAACAATACCTTTGGGTCATGGCAATATTATAGTGGAAAGTTGTGAGTCAAAATTTATTATTCCACGAAGTTAGACGAGTCATTGTAACGGAAAAACTACAATTTCAAATGGACCTTGGAGGCCTCCTCAGTAACAAGGAAGGCACATCTAATTGAACTTCTAGCATATTTAGTTTTAAACCAAATATATTTGCAAACTTATTTAATGAAGATGTAATTAATGCATACTAAATATATTTGCAAACTTACTTAATGAAGATGTAACTAATGCATACGAAATATATTTGCAAACTTACTTAATGAAGATGTAATTAATGCATTAAAAAAATGCAACTATTTGAGTTGTAATTCAAAAGATATGATTCCAAATTTGATTAGGCATTGCATTACTAAAATTCAAAATATTGAGAGGGCCTTGGAGGCTTCCTTGTTGACAAGGAGGTTGGTCGGTCTGCCCTTTGTGAAAATAAACACCCTGCCAGATATCAATTCTAACAAAGGTTTTATGGACCCGACTCCTCATTACTCCAAGACCCACTTGAAATTGTGGTTTTCTCCATTGCAATGACTCATCCAACTTTAAATCTTTTGATTAATCATTATCTTCACAACTTTAGTTGGCTGTTGAAGGGCCTTCTTGGTGCCCAAAGGCCCTTCAATGTAGATTTGAATTTGCTATTCTTACTCTAATTGTTAAGATTTGCCTTGTCAAATTTAAATTAAGAATTCTATTGTGATTGTTCAGTCATATTTAAATTTGTGTTAGTGATTGGCCTTCTCCTCAAGGCTTTCAACAACCTCTATTGTACATCCAAATTCTTGAAATCTGTTTTTAATGGATAGCTAAATATTTGGTCAACTTATTTAGAAGATACCAAGATCTTCTTGAGAATTGAAGATGCCATTATTAAATAATGCAAAAATGAATTTATTTTGAAAATTCTGGAGGTATTGCTCCATTTTGGATTCTATATAGATGCCTATTGGGATGCCTATCATCTTCCTTGTTGCAAAGGTTTTTTTGGCAAAAAGAAATATCATAGGTCTATAGTTTTATGATTTTGTGGTTGAGTTGGAGTTATATTAAAAAGGTAGGCTTTAAAGTGCAAAGTGACATCTTTTTGTTCAAACCTTTTGTTTAATTTTAGTCAAGGATTTAAGATTCTTTAGTTGATTTTGCAAAAAGAGAGTGTACTACTTGATTTGCTTTAGTATGTACCTTAGCAAAGCTATGGTGGTTGCCAAACCGCTTCATATGTTTTGATGACTAGATTTATCTTTAAGCCTATAAAAGTATGTTGCAAACATGGACTCATTTTTTTTGCTCAGAGTCACAATTGGTTTGGTGGTTTCATAGTTTGCTTCAATACTTTGGTAAATTGTTTTATATTTGCATGATTAATTTAATTTAATTTTTTTTCTAATAAATGCATATTGAATCTCAATTTAAAAGCCAAATATGACATGCTAAAGTTGCAAAGGATGTCATCTATGTGTAATCAACCAATTTTGATGGCTTTAATGGTATTAGAATCTAGTACAATGTCAAAAGCCCTTTGATTTCCGTCCATTGTAATGACAATGCCCTAGACAATGACTTTCTACAACAATATTTTGAGAGAAGTATGAATCTATATACTTTAAGTGCTATGTTGATGTGATTTAGAACAGGATCTATGAAAGAGTCACAAACCAAGAGTGAGAGCGGTTGCAATACCAATGTAGCAACAACTCTTGAGTTGCTTGTTCTCATACGTCCTTTGTTTGAATTGGAAAAAAAATGTTCCCTTTAAAGTTTTATTATGTAGTTTTATTTGAAGGGCCACACTTTGTCAAATTTGTACTTTCCATCTTTTTCCATTCATGTAACAAATATTGTCCTTGAATTTTTTAATCCATTATCATTAATTTTCCTCTAAAATATTTTCATTATTTTTTCTCAATTATTTCAACCACTATTCCATCAATCAATGTTTTACTTCCCTTCAATTTAAATGCTTGCACAAAAATTGGCCCTTTCTATAGCCTCTTGATAAATTGTAGAGGCAAGCATGTTTCTATTTGTGACTTAAGAGCGTAGACTAATCTTTCCCTTCAGAGCACTTCCTTGTTCCAATCATAGTTCATTATTAGGTATTCATCAACATATTCATTTCAATAGGTCTTCCCTACATCCTACATCGATCCTATCCCGTGAATAAAATCTCAAACATGGTTCTAGAATTCCTAAATCCTTGACTAAATTATTCCATAGAAATAGGATGCTAAACCAAAATCACATGAGCAAACCACTATTTAATTTCACAAAAATGTACAATTATAGGTATTATATTATCCACCTTTTTCAAAATATTCAAATACTTCTCACTTCACTAATCACTATTCATTACTCAAGGTGGATATAGGTATTATATTATCCACTACTTATGGGATTTACATTTCTAGTTACAATTTTTTCCAATGTCAGTCACTTTTTCACACCACAACTCCTCCTTTCTCATGCTACTTTTGAAATTTGTGCCAACCAATATTTCCAATTTTCTAAAGCTCAAAAACAAAGAGTTTCCATATATACAAATCAATAATTTGTTAGTTTTTCTGTGATTTGACGATTTTGTCCTATGCGGAAGTCTATTCTTTTGCAAACTTCTATGTTATATCATAATTGAAGTGAATTTTCAAGCTTTCTAGAATCGATATCGCCTTTGCCAAGTTCAGTAATGCTTTCATTAGAATGTGAATAGGGATATACTATATTTTAAAAGTAACTTTGCCTTGTTGTCAAGGGTAGTTGCAAGAAACACTTCACGTTTTTCTGTCAAAACTACATTTTTTCACCATAGGACTGGCAGTACTATACAATACTACTAATACTACGTTTTAGAAGCGCCCCGGCAAATTTGAACCGTTGATTCAAGGCGCTTGCAGATCTAAACCCACTACAAGAAAATGAGTGTTTTATGACTGCAAAATATGACTGCGTTGAGTAATAAAATCTGAAAATATGACTCCACCGGAAATCACTGTAGATGACTCGCAATATGACTGCGCCCAATCATTACCGACGAGTCATATTTTGCATCAGTCATATTTTCAGTCATATGGGTTTGGGGGTATAATTAACCATATTTAGCCGTATTTTGCCAACGTGGCGTATATATTGACTATCCTTGGAGGCTTGACTTTCTCATGACCTGCCCGGGTAAATAAAAAAAAGCCTACGTGGAATATGACTCTAGAATATGACTCTATTCAGTCATATTTTTGGCTGATGTGGAATATGATTGTAGTGAGTCATATTTTGACTGACGTGGCATATGACTTCGGTGAGTCATATTTTTTGTTGATGCGGAATATGACTTTTGTGAGTCATATTTTTTGTTGATATAAGAAGTGACTCTTGTGAGTCATATTTTTTGTTGATGTGGGAAATGACTCTCATGAGTCATATTCACTACTCATATTTTTTGTTTATTTAATTTATGACTCCTATGAGTCATATATTTGGCTAATGTTGTAGTTCATATAGAATGTTACTAGTAATATTATGATTAAATGTAGTCATATTTTCAAAAGTATAGAGTTACTTTTTGGCATGACTTTGAGCATTATGTGACTATAGCCAGTCATATTTGGGCCAAGATTTTTTGTGAAATATGACTCAAGCAAATGATGTATTTAAAATAAAAGAGAGTCACATTTTTTAGATTTGTGTGTGGTTTCTAATTAGAATATGTGAGGTTTATAATAGCTTCAATCATAAATTATAGTCACATTTTTCATACATTCTAATTAAAGGAACATGATACATTGCAATTATGCATCAATATGGGTTAGTAGCTAAATAAGAGACTCCATCCAATTAAAAATGAGTACTTATGATTTTTGAGATGCACAAGAGGCAATTATATTAGAGAAATAAACTACAAGAAATAATGTGATTTTTCTCAATGACATTTATTTGTCACTAACACAAAACATATCACAATGACACTCTATAAATGTATCTTTTCACACGCGTATAGGACCTATATTCCTTACAAAAATGTGAAGCTGTTGCCTCTTTGGTGTTGCAAGTAGCCTTCAATAACTTCATTCCAGCTTGGTGCCTACATGTACAATCAAGGAGGTTAATTTGTAGTGAATGAACAATATAGTTCAACCTTCAAAGTTTTAAGGCAATACAAAATATGAAGCACAAGTTTAAGATAAGAAAGAGGCATAACCACTATATCTCTAGAAATCGCAAATAAATAGGAAGAAAGAATAACAATAGTTATAGAGAGAACAAGAAACAATAGGCGGCAAGTGCTAAGAGGTAAGATGCAACAAGAAGCACAACTTAACATGCAAGAAATTGCAACAAATAACAAGAAGAAGCAAGAACTAAGATGCAATAAGAAGCATTAGGAAGCATGAATTAATATTCAACAACAAGAAATTAAAAGCAAACAACAAAGAAGCAACAAGAAGCAACAAGAAACAAGAAACAAAAACTAAGAGGTAACAAAAGGACACTAAAAGCAAAGAGCAAGAACTAAGAGGCAATAAGAGGCAAAAGCTAGTAAGCAACAAGATGCAAGAATTAAGAAGCAAAAACAAACAAGATCTAAAAGATATTAATAAGAAACAAAATCTAAGCAGCAACAAGAAACAAGAGCTAAAAGATAACAAGAAGCAAAACCTAAGAGGCAACAAGAAACAAGAACTAAGAGGCAACAAGAAATAAGAACTAAGAAACAACAACAAACAAGAACTAAGAGGTAACAACAAACAAGAACTAAGAAACAACAACAAACAAGAACTAAGAGGCAACAACAAACAAGAACTAAGAGGCAACAACAAACAAGAACTAAGAAACAACAACAAACAAGAGCTAAAAGAAGCAAAAATAGCCAAATGGAAGCTAGGGTTTCAAAACCCTAAAGTAGTGGCGGCTAGGGTTTTAAAACCCTAGTCATGTGACTTGTTCCAGTCATGCACATGACTAGCTCTAGTCATGTGACTTGTTCTAGTCATGCACATGACTTGCTCTAGTCATGTGGCTTGTTTTAGTCATGTACATGATTGGCTCTAGTCATAGAACTTGCTTCAATCATGCAACTGACTTGATATGACTATATTAAGCAAATAAGCTATTTTAACAATCAAATTTGATCCAGTGGATATTTTGATAATATAACTCTACAAAATGCATGAAGGAGAGCTGCAAAGTCTTTAGCACCCTACAATTGTGACAAAAAAAATACATATAAATAGATGCCATGCGTCTGTCACAATATCTACGTCCATGTACAAAGAGTGTGCAAGAGTGAAAATATTTGATAGAGGCACTATTTAAAAGCATCTTTGAAGCAAATAAAAGTTTTATGCTTTTATAATCTATATCCTTGTAAGAACATCCAAACGACCATCTGTTCATCTTTTGATTGCATTACGAGCGCGCGTGCTTACAGTAAGCTTCAATCTTCATATGAACAATTTTGTGATTTCTGTAGGACCTATAGAGACCCTCCATTAATGTGGCTTATATGACATTGCTGAGAACCTTTCTAAGAAAGAAACAAACTTCAATACATGACATATGTGAGTATTTTTTCTATATCCTTGAGATAAAACATGCACATCCATGTTCTTTGTTGTTGGGCTCCAAATCTTAAGTTGGATATTTAAGTATTGTTCAATTGGCATTTTAAGCAATGAACAAGTATTTTCTAATAATAAAGTATAAGTGGTTCACATCTTAACTAAAATTGATACAAATTGCTAAAGTTAGAGGTTTTGGATGGTTTTGGCCTCGGAAAGATCACTATCGATTTTGAAAAACTACATGAGTTAAAAAATAGGGTTCATTTAATTCAAAGCGGGAAAATTTTATGTAATATGTAGGGCTACTATAGGGTCTATGAAATGCTATATATGCTATTATGTAAAGTAGGCTATATAAAAACATCATGTAGTAGGAATTTTTATTAACAAGTTAGCCTTAACAAATAGAGGCCATGCAAATTTTTCACATTACGATGAGTATAGGCGTAGACAAATAATTTCATGTAGATGATGAATGGACATAGTCAAGAAAATCAACAATGAAGGGGTTTGACTGAAATTGTACCATGGTACTCGTAACACTTGTATACTGATATATCAAAAAAATTAAGTGTAAATATAAGACATTAATCAAAAGTGGCAAAATTTGTTACATTGCATAAATAGGGAGGTTTACCTTAGTGGGTTCAACGAACTAAAAATTATACAATACAAGGATAAAATTTATAGTCCATTTTACTCTAAAATTTGAAGTCGTATGTGTTAATCACACTCATATTGAATGAAATATTCATAGGGTAATTTCAGTACTAGGGATTCTAAAGTGGTCAATGTTATTACCCCCTGAAGGCTAAAGGGTATTTAGAAGAGGAAAAAATTCAAAACTGCTAATTTTTTATGCATTGTCCAAAATAAAAAAGTAATTTTTGTTTTTAATTACAACCATAAATTTTTTATTAAATAATTAAGGCAATGAATTGAAAAAAATTCATCCCATTTGATCATGTGGATTGAAACTTCATAAAGTTTGAAGTAAAATTTTTTTTTTCATTCCTACGAACTAGAGTCAAGGGACTTGGAGCCTTCTTGGAGTCAAATTTTTAGTGTACACAAAAATGAAGATTTTGACTACTTATAAGTATATGATGTTAGGTTCACTCAAAAAAAAATTCAAAAGCAAATATAGAGCCTAGCTTACTCTAAATCAACCTGCAATGCAAGGAGGTTAAGTACATAGGCAATATACAAATCATTTTTTTGAGGATTTCTTGTGCAATGAGGGAATTTTTTAATTTAAAATACAAATGGTAAAAAATTAGAGATAAACATTTGGAATATATGGGAAAAATTTCAAAAACTTTGACTGTACATATTGCAAGATAATAGGGCTTGAGATTAGAAGAAAATGTTTTTTCTCAAAACCACCCCAACATAGCTAACAAAATTTGACTCTTCCTAGAATGTGATGTGAGAATTAAATTTATTTTTTGAAAATTGTATGTCATATTTTATTAGTTATATAAATGCCAAATATCAATAGTTGATGAGAGTTTTTGCAAAAGATGCTCCAAAGATGTCCAAATTCACCAAGTTGACGAAAAATTTTAGGGTAGAATAAAATTAGATTCCCACTATGGGGGTACAATTTTACATCTTGTGTCAAAATTTTGTGAACATCTTACCAAAATTAACTTCATAGGATAATGTGTGTATAGGCAGTTACTACCTCTTTTGAGGTGATAGTGATAGTGTAAAACCATGCACAAATGCAATAGTAGGGTAGTCAAAGAATAATTTTTGTACATATGGCACATCATAAATTCATAATTGGTCGGAAATGATTTTCATTTCCTTATATTGCATCTCACGTATAACACAAAACACGAGAGGTGTTTCAATGGTCATTATTACATTAAAAGACTATTGAGCAATCTACCGCAACTTGTAGCCTAAACGAGAATGACAGCTCCTTGCAAATGAAAGAACCTCAATGCAAATTTAATGCTCAAAACAAAAGGCCAAATCCCATCTTCAAACAAAAGGAAAGCTTTTAATAAAGCAACAAATTCAAAATTGACAGAAAAAGTAGATCGTAGTTAATATCCATATGTATCTATTGGTCATTGAGGCAAATCTTTAAATAAAACTTGAATATTTTGGAATTTCATTTCATTTCTTTGTTCAAGTTCATTGCAATAAGGAGAGCACATTTGCCTAGATTTTGGTTGATTGAGGCCAAAACTCTAAACTTTCAAATTCAAGTTGAGAAATTCAAAAAAATTGTTAGCTTAAGTTATAGGGCATTGCATGCAGCCTATTCTAAAATAGTAAAAATCTTTATAACGGAATATTTTTAGCAAAGTATAGATGGATGAAGTTTTGTCTCTAATTTATTCTTTAAGATTTCATCCAACATTTTCTTCTAGCCTATAAGGATATAAATGAATTCATAAGAGCCGATGGCGATGGTGAAAAGGTTCTTTTTGGAGTCCTATTTGAAATGTTAATGGAATGTTCTACTCAAAGACTTCAGCAAATTCATCAAAATTAGATGTAAGAATTATTCAAAGTTGTCAACAATGAAAAATGAATTTCAATATCGTACTTGCACAACACACCAACCATTAAATCTACTTATGCACAAATTCAACAGGTGATCATGTCATGTGTTTGTTAAATAGTGAACCCTCTATATAATTAAAAAATTCAAGAATTCATATATTTGAACCACTACATTTGAAGAAAGCCTCTTTCACCAAATGTATATGTCAACCTCAAAAAAAATAAAAAATAAAAAAACAAAACATCTTTAACATGTATGCATTTTGAGACCTTTTCCCCCGTCCCTTCCAATATGGCGGCTGAGAATGACCCATCAATTGTCTCCTATTGTTATTAGCTTCATTTTTCTCTACTTCCCTTGTAAATCCTACAAAAAATTGATTAATTAATTATAGAAAAAACATGTGCCACCCAAAGATATTTGACGCCAATTGTGTAATGGATACAACATCCAAAAAAACAAAAAAAACTTAACACGTATTTAATCAACTCACACTTACACCCAAAGGAATACAAGAGGGCCTTCTTAGATTGCCCACCTTTTGCTTGTGCCGCCTAAAAAGAAAAAAAATTACTATCAAAAAAATGTGACTACAAAATACACTAACAATAAAATATGACTACAAAATATGACTGAGGCAAAAACATGACTACCCGCCCAAATTTTCCTTTGGCTGCCCTTTCAAAAAAATGTCACTACCATGGAGATATGACTGCAAAATATGACTCACCCAAAAATATGACTGGCAAATATGACTTGCCGTTCCCCAAACATGTTCCCTATGAAGTACTTTGGCATTCCCAATGGGCGTATACTATACGCTTGTAAAGTACAATGGCAAAATATGATTGGTAGTCATATTTGCAGTCATTATTTTTCCCAAGGTCTTGGCCTCCAATAATATGACTGCATGTAGTCGCCAGTCATCTCCAGTCATATTTTTGCAGTCATAAAACACTCATTTTCTTGTAGTGACCGTTGATTTAGTACTATGCAGTACTACGGACTACTACGAAGTACTGCAGAAGCCACGAGGAGCAGAAAATAGCAGAAAAGGGGTTTGTGGAGATTTTCATTTTTAATAATTCAAAAAAATTCCATAAAAAAAAGCCATTTTGTTAGAGAAGACTACGCTCGCATTGCACCAAAAAATTCATGAAGGAAAATTTTTCCCTTTTTGTAGCTTTTGCGCAAAGGAAGGTCACTTTGACCCCATATGTGCAATCGACATGTTGCTATTTTCATAAAAATTAATTGTCAGCCCTTGTAATGTTAGTAGACCTCCAACATGTCCAATTTGTGGCTTCAAATTTGCATTTTTGGGTCAAAAACAGGACTAAAACCCCCCAAAATGGCCAAGGTAGACACCCAATCAAGGGCAGGTTAAAAATAGTAAACTAATTTTTAAATTTTTTAAAAAATTACTCAATGTCTGCAACTCTAGAATCTACCTTCATTCCAAATTTCATGCCAAATGGACAAACAATGCAAAAGTTATAAGCAAAAAGCCAATTTTTGAGGGCAAGGGGACAAGAAATAGGACAAGTGTTTCTTGCAATCACCCTCAAACTTATAGCAACCAAAAAAATTCAAGTTCAATGTTTAAAGTGGTTTTCTGAAATTAGAAATTTGCTTCCTCCGCTTTTCACCAAAATTTGATGTGCCAACAATTTTAATTTTCTTCTTGTACCTATCGTACATTTCTATGGACAATTCCAAAATATCTTTTGTCTATTTTGCAAGTTTTGTTCAATTTTTTGTGCATGGAGGTCTACCCTAAATATTGCTAGATTTCAAAAAATATTTTGGTCTACTTGTCTATTGTTGTAGGACAAGTTTGACAAAAAAATAAATCTAAAAACACATACTAAAATCTTTAGAATTTTTTTCAAAAAAGATTTCATGGAAATTAAAGAATGTTGACAAAGATTTCTATTTTTTAAATCTACCAAAATATTTTGTGAAAATATCAAATATCCAGCAAAGAAAATTGATCATACCCATCATTTATAGTAGCTACAAGCCTAAGAGGAATTACACAAAGAAAAATGTAGGTTTTAGCTAGATTTCATAGCAATTTTGTTGAAAATTGCCAAAAATTGTATAGTACCTTCTAAACTAATAAAAAATTTACACACAAAATTCTCTATCATACGTATCTTCAACCAAAATTTTAGAGCCACTCTAGCTAAAAGAAAGAAAAGGAAAAGAAAAAGGATTGATCATAAGACCAAATAGATTGTATTGACCTCGATTTTCATGGTCTTTGTAGTAAGTTTATTTCCCTTGACCAAGGCCTTGTCCAATGTTAGAATTATCTTGTTGGATTTTTTGTTTGCCTTTCGGCTTTGGCTGTATCAAGGTTCCTTCCAAATCGACAATCGTCTAAGAATATAGTGGCTTTGGACTTGTACATTTCACTCATGAAAAATAAATAATTGATTGTATTCTTTCAGTGACGAAATTTTTCGTTTGCAATTGTATTGGCGAGCTATCTTGGCTTGAGTATTATGCAATTGGATTTGAAATTATTGCTTGTAAAGTCACTTTTTGAAATGTTTTTTGGCTTTGAGAGGGGTTTTCAAATACCTGGTTTTGTCCATAATTACTAGATAAGTCCATAATTAGTTAAGTTGAAGTTAAATTAAAAGGAACCTAGAATAATTTCTAGGTCAATTGGTTAATTTTGATGTTAGTGGTAACCGGTGTCATAGGCCCTTTCTAAAGACACATTCTAGTCATTTGAAGTGCTAGGAATCTAGAGTTATTTCTTGGTTGGCAAATTTTGACTTTAGACTAGTGGTAATCAATGACCTCAACCCTCTCTATTGACACATCTTGTAATTTGACAATCCCAATTTATCTTGAGAATTTGTCATGTATACACATCTAATTGAATAATTTCCACATGTGAAGTTGCAATTAAAGGTAACTTCATTTAGAAGCCCATTTGTCCCCAGTGAATTTTCCTATTAGTATGGGACACTAATTTGCAAAAGATGCACTAGTCGTACTATATTTTCTCTTAAATTAATGTGGCATGAAATATTGAGTGTGTTCTACTAATTCTTACGAAATAAAATTAGTCCTTGGCAAATCTATAACCTTTCTACAATCTATAAATGTTGGGGTAGTGTTTGGAAAATTTGTAACTTCTTTAGTATTGTAGTTATAGAAAATAAATTGAGGTAATGGAAGAGCAAGAAATGAAGAGCACTGAAGAGCAAGAAATGAAGGAAACAATAATACCATGTAAACAAACTTAGACTACAGTGAATTCACATCCAAGATCAAAATCTCTTTATTTCTCTTGAGCTTAGAGCCACACTGACATAAATCTCACTAATTACAATCACCTAGATTCATCATTGACTTCCAAAATTCACACAAGGTAAGGACCAAAAATTGAGTTACCTAATTATGACCACATCAATTACAATAGCAACAATAGTGAACTTGTGACTAAGAAAAAATAACTCCTTGCATGGCCATCTTGAATGAAGAACTTCAAAACAATCATTTCGAGATTTTTTTGTAAATAGTCTTCTCAATAAATTTTGAAGTTGCCAACACAAGGATGCATACTGGATGGACAGGGGGGTTCCTACGGTCAATTCTAACTAAAATTTGCCATCCTTTGGTGTCAACTTCTTCACAAAAATCATCATTGAAGAAAATGCAGAGATAACCACCTCTATGAATAATACCTCCTTGAGTCATTTCCAACCAATGCAATTGTTTTCAATCAATGATCAACACGATAACTATATTTCACAGATGATTCCAAATTACAATGAAAATTTTCAAATTCCAATTGCATGCAAAAATCAAGATCAAGAGATTTAGAAAACAAGATGGCTAGCAATTGGTCAAATTACAATGAAAATTTTCAAATTCCAATTGCATGCAAAAATCAAGATCAAGAGATTTAGAAAACAAGATGGCTAGCAATTGGTCAAGATTGCCAACTTGGTCACCAATAATCACCACAAGAACACATGCCATCTTGGAAGTGGTGAAAGCGATTGGCATCCCTCACAACAATATCTCGTTCAGTAGCCTTTGAAATAAACTTGGTTGCTGTATGGCAGTCTAAACACACTCGAAGGTTCTTGAACACCCGAATTTGCTCTCTAGGGGGTGTCCGCATGAGTCCGTACGCAATAGCCAACTTCTCGCTATGGGAGCAAAGAGCAAGTTCTTTCTCCTCCTCATCAATGTTCCGCAACACTAGCCGGGTATCAGGAATGTAGCCTTCGGCCTTAATTGTCTCACTCAATCTCCCCAGCTCAGCATAGATCTCCTTCGCTTCTGGGTGAGAAGTATCCCCTACGACAAAGTCATGGACCTTGTTATCAACCTCAATCCAGCTACGCCCTGGCTCCTTGCGTATACCTCTCTCCTGCATCATAGTGCGCACCCACAACACCTCCTCCCACTTGCCAGCTGCAGCATAGATATTCGAGAGAAGCACGTATGCAGAAGCATCCTTCGGTTCCAACTTGAAGAGCTCATTAGCGGCAAGTTTGCCCAACTCCACATTACCGTACGTTCTACAAGCACCAAGCAAGGCTCCCCAAGTTGCACCATTTGGTTCCACCGGCATGTTGTCAATCAAGAGCTTTGCTTCCTCCAAGTGTCCTGCTCGCGCAAGAACATCCACCATGCAGGTACAAAGCACCACACTAGGCTCGATGCCATAATCTTGTGTCATAGCCAAAAAATGTCTACGGCTCTCATCCACAAGGCCTGAATGACTACAAGCTGACAACACTGCAACGAATGAGATCTCATCGGGCTTCACACCGTCTGCAATCATAGTTTTAAAGACTTCCAGGGCTTCATGACCACATCCATGCTCTGCAAGTCCACCAATCATCACGTTCCATGTGATGACATCACGATCCTCCATCCTCTCAAAAACCACTCGTGCATCATCCAAACTGCCACATTTAGCATACATGTGAACCAGCGCACTGCCCACACGCAAATCCGACTCAAGTCCCGCTTTGAGGACGTGCCTGTGAACCTCCTTCACCCACTCCAAATCCCCTGCGCTTGAACATGGATTTAAAATGCTCGAATAAGTGAATGCATTCGGTTTAATGCCTTCGTGTTGCATTTGAAGAAACAGTTCATATGCCTCACGCCCACATCCATGCTCTGCAAGTCCACCAATCATCAAGTTCCATGTGATGACATCACGATCCTCCATCCTCTCAAAAACCACTCGTGCATCATCCAAACTGCCACATTTAGCATACATGTGAACCAGCGCACTGCCCACACGCAAATCCGACTCAAGTCCCGCTTTGAGGACGTGCCTGTGAACCTCCTTCACCCACTCCAAAGCCCCTGTGCTTGCGCGCGGATTCAGAATGCTCGAATAGGTAGTTGCGTTTGGTTCCCAGCCCTCTCTTTGCATTTGGAGAAAGAGTTCATATGCCTCACCCCCACATCCATGCTCTGCAAGTCCACCAATCATCACGGTCCATGTGATGAGATCACGATCCTCCATCCTCTCAAAAACCACTCGTGCATCATCCAAACTGCCACATTTAGCATACATGTGAACAAGAGTATTGCCCACACGCAAATCCGACTCAAGTCCCGCTTTGAAAACGTGCCTGTGAACCTCCTTCACCCACTCCAAAGCCCCTGCGCTAGCACGCGGATTCAGAATGCTCAAATAGGTAGTTGCGTTTGGTTCCCAGCCCTCTCTTTGCATTTGGAGAAGGAGTTCATATGCCTCACCCCCACATCCATGCTCTGCAAGTCCACCAATAATCACGTTCCATGTGATAACATCACGATCCTCCATCCTCTCAAAAACTACTCGTGCATCATCCAAACTGCCACATTTAGCATACATGTGAACCAGTGCATTGCCCACACGCAAATCCGACTCAAGTCCCGCTTTGAGGACGTGCCTGTGAACCTCCTTCACCCACTCCAAAGCCCCTGCGCTGGCACGCGGATTCAGAATGCTCGAATAAGTGAATTCATTTGGTTTAATGCCTTCCTGTTGCATTTGAAGCAGCAGTTCATATGCCTCACGCCCACATCCATGCTCTGCAAGTCCACCAATCATCACGGTCCATGTGATGACATTACGATCCTCCATCCTCTCAAAAACTACTCGTGCATCATCCAAACTGCCACATTTAGCATACATGTGAACCAGCGCACTGCCCACACGCAAAGTCGACTCAAGTCCCGCTTTGAGGACGTGCCTGTGAACCTCCTTCACCCACTCCAAAGCCCCTGCGCTTGCACGCGGATTCAGAATGCTCAAATAGGTAGTTGCGTTTGGTTCCCAGCCCTCTCTTTGCATTTGGAGAAGGAGTTCATATGCCTCCTGCCCACATCCATGCTCTGCAAGTCCACCGATCATTGTATTCCATGAGATCACGTCGTGTTCCTCCATTCGCCTAAAAACTACTCGGGCATCATCGATACTGCCACAATTTGCGTACATGTGAACAAGCGTATTGCCCACAAGCACATCAGATTCCAACCCAGCATGTCTTACACACGCATGAACTTCTTTGCCCCGCTGCAAAGCTGATGGATTCGCACATACCTTCAGGATGCTCGAGATAATGAATGCATTTGGCTGGACCCCATTTTGGCACATTTGATTCAAAAGCTCCACTGCTTCTTCAGCATGATTGTGCTTCGCATAACCTCCGATCATGATGCTCCAACTGAACACGTTCTTCTTCACAAGTTTATCAAACACTTCACGTGCATTCTCCAATTTTCCACACCTGATATACACGCTCATTAGGTTATTTGCCACATATCGATTTTGCTCCATTCCACTCTGATTGATGTGGTCGTGAACCTGTTTCGCGACATTAACTTTAAGGTTTTTCTCCTTCAAGCACCGTCTCAAAACTTCAAGATACATGCACGAGTCGATGGCCATGCCTTGATTCTTGAAATTACCAATTGCTTCAATCGCGGTTCTTACACCTTCCATGGGCATACCACCGCCACCACCCTGTACGATATGCTTGTACTCTCTTAAAGTAGGAGACACAATGCTTTGTTTTCCATTGTGGCCGTTGGATAGCCTGATTCACCAATACATTCTTCATTAGAAACCCCTTAGAAAGATGAACACGGATACACAAAGGGAAAGGGTGCAAGACCTCCAATTGCCTGTACTCACATGTTTCAATATGCACAAAAGCGCATCCCTCCATCTGAATCCTTAATATCTCTCACATACATAGTATTTCTTTGCAAATCATCCCACTTTAAGTGCACCCAATAACCCGAAAGAAAGAACAGAGATCATATTGCACAAACAAAACACCTCAAACTTACTCAAAATCACATATTTTTACATGCACCTACTCTCATCACTAGACAAGGGAGCCAACTCAATTCGTAAAGTTACCTGTCTTCTTGTGTTGCGTCTTGAGAATCTTTGGTGTGATAATCAACACGAGGGTGCATTTTCCCTTTGCTTGCTAAGCTGATCATGGCCTTTACCCATGCTGGAGTTGACCAGCCATCTATCGAAAGTTCTTTCCTCGTCACCTTATGTCTAAATTCAGGTGATCTAGGATTCCTCTGTAGGCACCACAACCCATGATGAGCTCCTAAAAACTTGTGTCATGTTCATTTTGCATTCGAAAATCAACATTCCAAAAATATTTGTTGTTGACACTGAAATGATCTGAGCAGTGTTCACTCCACTCTATGACAACAAACAACTCAATTCCAACCTGGTCGCTTTACGAGGTGCCCACAAGGGCCCAAGGCCTTGTACAAGCAGGAAATATCCCCGTTACTTATGGATTCAAGTATTGTATTCACTTTCATTTTTCTAGTGGTCCTACCTTGTCAGCTCTGTTGTCCCACCATTGTGTGGGATCTGCAAAGTACTCTTTCCAAAGTTCTTCAACCGACTGTGGTTCACCTGAATCCACCGCAACATGCTTCATCCATGTCAGTTGCACTCTCACAGGAGAGGCGAACTCTTTCTATGACGATGGACATATAATACATACCTGAATCAGTGATATTCGAAGGTGGTCTCTTCCAAACCGATGAAAATGATGAACACCTGATTGGTGCATTGATTCGTATGTGAGAGGACAAGGGCAGGGACAAAGAAGGGTGAATAGGCCATGGAGACCTGAAGCCTATGATTGTATCGATAACCTGGGCACACAAATGTCAACACTCTGTTAATAAGCAACTTCGAACCATTCAAAGCACACTCTTCCCATTAATACCGGGGTTTAGGGTTCCGTCAACCATGCTCATACCCAATTACGTTTGGGAAAATGTCGCAACCTCTCTATCAAACATTGCTGAAAAGGAGACCTCATATTTCAACAAATTTATTGCCAGCATGATCACAGTAGGCCAACCCATGTCACAAGTCATCTAACCACTTAATTCGCTCACCTGCGCACCAGCTCGTCCACGCACCAACAAAAAGCTTCTCTGTCCTCTCCTGCACTGCAATTGCTGTCTACAATCTAAACCCCGCAACACCAATTGAGCTCGCGACACCAATTGAGCTGACAATCCTATCGCTATCTGCCTGCATTACAGAGACCAATTCACTGACTGCTACTAGGAAGAACATCACAAAGACTAACGCCGGAATGAACCTCTGAGTTGAACCTGTGACCGCAAACACATCCAATTTGAGACGAAAATTACATGTGTGAAAAATCTGCTACTAACTCCAAATCCTTAAAACCCTAACACACAATAAATAAAGTAAGTCCACAAACAAATCTCCATACCTCATGCTTCCGGCAGCCAAACGAAGCAAGACAAGCTCCCCAAGGACGGCAAACCTTCACTGCAGCTTTGCGAGGAGAAGCTCCATCCACGGCAGCAACGAATTGCTGGGGCAAGAATCCAACAGACAACCATTGATCCGCGTACAACCCCCGTCGTACTATTTGTAGATCACTCGAAGAACTATTCCCAGGACTTGCTAGAGTCCTCCAGAAATCACTTCATAAAGAGTGAAGCCGTTGCTGCATGGGCAACGTCAGGTAGGCCGACACGGTGAACACATACTACGGTACACCTCTTCTAAGCTTAGTTTTAAGAAAAAAAAACCATTAAGTTACTCCGTTCAGTTCAGTTCATTACTTCAGTTGGTTACAGTACAGTACAGTACAGAGTGGCGTTAGGGTTTCATCCATAAATTCTTCGAGAAGAGTCTGTGATTTTCAGTAAGTCCTGACCTTCTTTACGTAAATGAAGCGGTGAGCTAGATTATCTGCAGCGACGGTCTTCGAATTCGTGTTGAGACTCAATTTTCTTTGTAGCTATGAAATCTGCCCTGGACCGTTTTCCCTTGCAGAGAATTTCGTCGATTTTGAGGCAAGCTAGCGGATGGCATGGCATTGGAATGTGCAGTGATCGGGAGCAGGTTCAAGGTAATGGGAGATCATTGGCGAAGTTCACAGAAGGAGTTCGTGGATTCGAGCGGAGTGATTTCAGTGTTCGAGGGTACGTGGCGACGTCCCCTCTGTTTAGGTCGTTCATCTCAAGTAAGTACTCACGAATTGAATCGAAGAGGGATCGAAAACGTGTCGTACAAGTGAAATCGGCTTCAGCGGGAGCGGAATCGAGAGTTCTACATGGTGCGAATCTAGCTTTTAAGGCGTTGAATCAAACCGGGATGCAGGATTCGACGAAGTCTGTCGTTTTAGGGTCTCTCCTCGGAGACTGTACTCTTCGTATTGTCAAAGGTGAGTATACTCGGTGCATTTGACTATGTGTTTTCAACCAATATCGCCGATTATGTTGGTTGTTTCCATTGGAATTTGTAACTCCTAAATGATCAAAGGGTTCATGGTTTTAGGATGACTAATCTGATTGAATGTGTGTTGTGAAAATTTTAATTTAAGTGGGATAAATTTAATATCACGAGAATCGTTGAAGAACATTGCGTGTGTTGATGAGTAAATTTTTTTAAATGGAGAAATGAAAGTCCTCATATGAGAAACTCGAAACTACTAAAATAGAATGGGAATCGCCGTTGGGCCTTTTGGTCGATTAGGGTTAAGTAATGAAATCTTACGAACATGTGTGACTCTAGGTGAGAACGACGCTAGGCTGTTGTTTCGCATCAGCGAAGTGGACGAGGAGTACTTTCAATGGAAAGCTGCTGCGTTGAAGGAGATATCGTCGTTAAACTCCGTGCATCTCGGGGCAAGTAATAAGTTCCTGTTCCAAAGTCGAGCTGTGGATTCTTTGACGAAAGTATACGAGGTTACACACAACAGTGATGAATTGCTGATACGCAAGAGGTGGTTGAATCATTTGACGCCCCAATCTCTAGCTGTCTGGTGGTGCGATGCAGGTTCGTTAGTGTCTGGTGGACGGAAGGGTGAAATATGTACCGATCTCTTTTCTGAAGACAGAGTGCTGGTTTTATCTCGCTATTTGGAGGATGAGTGGAAGGTTCACGCACACGTTGGACAGTTCAGATCTGGGAAGGAAGCTTTTCTCTATCGTCTATCGTTTCGTACCGAGGAGCTCAAGAAATTTTTGAGAATAGTCCTTCCTCACATACCTGTTGCAAGCATGTTACGGAAGTGTTTAGTTGTTAACAACAGCCACTCGCTTCAGGAAAGCTGGATTTCGGAGATGAAAGCAGCTGTTCCTCATTTTTCAACATATATTGATGAAGAGCTGTTGAAGAGACGGAATACTCCCATTCTCACGCATAAAGGATCAAGAACCTCTCGGTTTAAATAATTTAGCTCAAGGCTGCGATCGTATTGGGGGTTCCGTCCGGTGTCAAGGCACTGATTCGGTGGAGCAAGACAATTATTTGTCGTTCAATTTTGGAAAGAGAGACCCAAGAAGCAGAATCCACGGAACTCTACAGGTAACGAATTTCTTGACGTCACTGCATCTGCTAGAACTGTGTAAGGACAAAAATCCTCGCTATTGTCGTTTTCTTCTCTGTTCTGCTTGCTCATACGGCACTTAATAAGTGTCTTGACAGACGACGTCAAGCATAACTCACGTAACTACAACTAATTGCGACCTGTTCCCAAAAATCAACCCTAGATTTCTAATATTCAAGGCACTATAGGCACTTGAAAATCCATAGTTGATTTGTATTGTATCGCAAAACAAGAAGTTAATATCAATGCAATGAAATCCTCCTCCAATTGCTGACAAAATCCAACAAAATATAAGTCTAATAATACAAAACATGCTCTGAATGTGGACTCTTGTGAGTATTAAGACTGCTAGTTCCAGAAGTCCCTAACATTCATGTCACTTGTAAATCTGAGTTTCTTTTCGTTATTTTGGCAGACTAACAGGGTATTTGCGTAGCTTGAGAATGCAATTATTGCCCAAGCTGAGGGAAGCTGGGAGATTCAGCGCTGAGATACCAACTGCACAATTGCGAGGGTGCAATGAAGCCTAAATCACAGAATTACGCAAAGGTGAAGACTACAATTTTGAAGCTGTTGATGAATCTGAAATTCCAGCGCTGTGTATAAATTGCTGAACGTCAGTCTTTTGAAATAAAGAGACCAAAGATTCAACATATACCTCTGCGGACTTTGTACAAGAAGACCTGAAAGGCATTGGTTGTTCTAACTACGATTTAGCTCGGGGTCCAGTAAAACCCAAGCGTCCATATAAGTACAAGTCCTACCAGCTTCTTAATCGTGAAGAATCCTGAGGAGCTATGCAGGTTGCCTAAAGTTGAAAAATTGGCATTGAACGTTTCCCACGTTTTTCCACCTGTACATATGGTGCAATTACAACAGAAAATGCTGGGGTTTCTTGATCTAATGTTGTTACCAATAACTGCCCACCTGCGTGCCTGACAAGGTACGGCCTGCTTTTCCTGGTGCTAATCCTAATTTGTCACAAACATCGTTGCACTTGTGAGTATCAAAGAAGAGCTTAAACCCTTCCAGACCAAGGTTAGTTCGCGTGAACCGTAACACGTCAGTGCAGTGAATTGCTGGATCACAGAGGCAAAACACATTTTCGCCAAATGTGTTCACCATTCGAACTCCTTGGAGATCTGTGACCATCAATAACCCTCTGGAGCGCTCATGCGTCCAATGTGTAAATGCTTGCAAAACAGCGGCGTAATCCAGAGTGTTCACATAGCCACCATTGTTCGAGTATCTGAGCCACTCTCCCTCCAGAAGGCTTTCCATGTTGTAGTACTTGGTATTAGGACCCGAGCCAACCCCTAATGTCGTCACTTGAGTGAACTCAACCCTTTTGACGTTCTTCATGTTTGACGTACTGCAGGAAAAAACAGACATATCGTAAGACGAAATAGAAGACTGTGAACCGCAATAACAGCAGAAGAAATTGCACAAACTAGAGCCTCCCATTAAAACGGGGTGAACAAAAGAGGGTTATGCAGGATCTCTCTGTGCAGTCTAGACTTCAGAACATACCATTTGTTGAATTCATTTGCCATATGTGCCGAAACTGATTGCACTTCCATTTGTGCCCAATATCGTTCCCGCTTGTGGACTTCTCGCACGTCTTTTCCGAGAGGTGTTTTGAATCTTTTGACCACCATAGAGCTGTTAACAAGGTAGCTATCAATAATTAGCAAACACATCGTCACTTTGATGATAACAGGGTTTTCAGTAAAATTATATTGTTACGGGAACTTTCAGAAAGCACGGTCTTCCAATTGGTCACAATCATGGCGAGGCCCCCCTTGCCCTCACTATGACCGTGGAGAGACCTCCTCAAGCACCACAAGGAAGATTCTCTTTATGATGTTGTGTAAAAGTTCCTGGAACAGTCTCAAATACAGAAAACACCATTTGATCGTGTACAGTACATCATCGAAGAAGTGGGAAGCGGCACAAACAAGCAATTAAAACGGTATCGTCATTGACAATCGAACAATTGGATGCTTACCGGGGAGCTTCACTTGGATACTTGATCAATGCATGATAAGGCCAACGTACTGCCCCCTCGTCACTGAAAGGATGTTGGGCAATCTGGATTTGAATATGGTCCATGGATTCCTCGTCCAAAGCCATCTTCGCGTTAATTCTGCTGAGCATATCATCTAAAGCCCGGTACCACCTGCATTAATAATTGGAAAGTTCTCACTTAGACTCTGAAATTTAAACATCGCTCGCTTCAGCTTCACAAATGGAAGCCTAATTGATGAGAGTCTCTTCAAACTGTCTGGAATGGTTCCAGAACTTAACAGGCCTATGCTAGATTCACAGTAAAACACGCCTAGACAAGATATCCATTGGCATACTAAACACCACCGCCAAAGTCGTACAACATTTCACAGTCAAGCAACCAAAGGCGTAGCCTTCCTCCAGAATCGAGCCAAAATACAAGTCAGAAACTTACTTGCATCTGAAGTGAACCCCAAATTGAATTGGGACCTGTGGCCATGATGGTACATTTTTTACTACGGCTTCATGCACAAACTGTAAATCCAGCCGATGCTGCGCATTAAAAACGCTCAAAGTCTTCTGGATGGTGCCACGACACAAGGTTATCACCTTGTGTGGAATACTGCTGATGTTCTCGAACTGTTCCTCTACAATCGTTAAGGGGCTTCCAGTTGCGGCAGCTTGGAACGCTCGAATCATCTTTCTGGTAGAACTATTTAAGTGGCAGAAAAAATAGGTGGAAATATGACAAACTTCGTACAAAATTTGCAGCTGAGATCCAATTGAGCGACCAAGTTTATCTCCAGCGGGGTAGTGATCACCTACTCCGTCATGAAACTGCATACCATGACATGGAGCATCTGCAATGTGAATAAGCAAACGGTTCGTGGCATCCCAGCTCAATTGTGCTACACGAGCAATGCCTGAGAAAACGTCCTCTGCATCATCTCCACCACCAGCAGCATACACCAGCGACAAGGATTGTGAGAAAATGCTGTCTGGGCCAGAGAAGCTCGCAGTAAAATCACACACTTCCATGTCGTCTTGTTCCATGTCCTCGTAGTCTCTGTAAGGCACGAAGGCCACACGCAGTTTACATTCTGGATATGATGCCATTAGTCCCGCTGCCATGGAAGTCACCGTGGACTTGATCATATCAATGCTTGACTGCAAAACATCACACCCTTTCAGAATATTGTAAGAAAAGAAACAGATGCAGTGATTGTCGTGATACAAGATGGATTCCCTTTTGGTTATTTTTGTCCAAAGGCAAACATTTGGAGGATAGCTCCAATTCCGTTGGTTGCATGACTTGACTCGGATTCTAGGCTTGAAAGAACTATATTATCATTAAAAGGTTTACACTTTCAAGACAATACTCTCAGACGACAATCCATGACCATTAGCTTCTGAATTGAACATTCATTTTCTAGCAAAAATTTAAGACGGTACCTGCATGCTGCCAGTTGCATCCACTAGAAACGCCAGATCCAATTCCTGACTGGTAATAATCATTTTCTTGATCTCTTGCATGCGGACTTGGGAAGCAGCAGCATGATTCTGCTCAAAGTAGGCCAAGCGCCGCTTTGCATGTTCCATTTCTTTCGCTTTGTTCACCTTCAGCATCTCATTCTCATGTCTCACCTTGTCAAGCTGGTGTGCAACCTGAAGAGTACGGTCAGACATGGCAGGAGCCTCCACTCTGTTGGATTTAAGCATCTCAATATCACGCTTCAAGCTAGCAACCTCGTCCAATACCTGAAGTGTGCGCACCGAAACATCTGGTCCAGCTGAGAACGGATTATTGCCCACAGTGCGGGAGGACAGCTTTCTATCGGCCATAAGCCTTTCCTTTTCCTGCCTGAGAATGTGCAACGATCCGAAAGCCTGTAATGTTTGAGGAGACATGCTTTTTCTTTGCTCTACAGAAGCCAGACCTGGTGAAGATGGTGTCCCACTCCCATTCTCCAGCCAAGGATTATGCCCTTCTCTAACAACCTGTATGCTTGGAGAGTGTACAAGACTACGAGCACTTGATGATCCTGGTGGTGCAGAAGGCCTCGGCAGGCTCTTGGACCTCGAAGTCTTTGAAAACGAGAACGCAAATGGTGCCTCAATCACATACTTGGATCCCATGGAGTCCTCACCAGATTGGACACTCCGAGGAGACATGCCATCTGGAAATTGGTAAGCAAGATGAGGTGGTCCATACTCACTTCTTTGCTGAGCTCCGACTGGATTTACATGCTGATATGTGAGAGAGTCAGGTGGTGCCCATCCGCGCAACCTCTCATTCTCCAATCTAAGCTGGTCCATCTGCTCCCGGACTTGAAGAGTTCGAGGTGAATCGTCTGTTCTAGTTTGTGTTGCTTTTAGGAGCTCAATTTCCCGTCTCAGTTGTTCCAGTTCTTCCTGCACCTGAAGAGTCGATTGCCCATGACTGCTACTACCGGAACTACTGCCAGCGCTCCTCTCGTAAGAGCCTTCTCTCATTAGGTTCATACTGGCGTCGTTACCAGCATCAGTTGAAAAAGAATGTCTTCGTTTTGTCAGACGATTTTTCCAGGAGGAGGACCAAGGCAGAGGCATACTTACATACCGAACCTGCTAGTATCAGGGCAAACCCTCTCTACGAAAGTGTACTGTTAGAGCTCCACAGATTGTGACCCCAGTGATTAGTGACAACAGGCACAACCCATATCATTTGCAATCTTCAATTTCGGCCTCAAAAAGTAATCAGGATCCAAGTACCCGCAATGCACAATGCCAGATCCATGGCGATAGCCTTCCTGAAACCATGAACACAAAAAATTTAAGAATGATTCTCTAAGTTTAG
The DNA here is from genome assembly GCA_951799445.1 of Pseudisothecium myosuroides. NCBI lineage: Eukaryota > Viridiplantae > Streptophyta > Bryopsida > Hypnales > Lembophyllaceae > Pseudisothecium > Pseudisothecium myosuroides. The sequence continues at coordinate 5,210,953 of OX637289.1, read as the reverse complement.
GGTGATATCTTATATGAAAAAGCATGCCTTCTTTCCAAAAAAACTCTCCAAGCATTTTCAACTAAGAAACCTGTTGAATACATCCGAGCTAGCTAGCTTTTACTATAACGGACCCCAAGAAGGAAATACAGGGTTTCTTCCTCCCAATGCTTCGAACAAGCCTACAGTTGAAGACCCCTAATCTGGCTTCAAAGAGCTTCATAAATCACAAACCTTACAAAGAGAGTAGGGTTAGTGGTACGACAGGAACGGCCATTTAGGATCTAACCAAAATTACAAAAGGAGCTGATCTTATTAATCTTTGCTTCATATACATACTCTAGATTCTCTATACTTCAGATAGGATTTTGTCACCTTCAATACCCTATAGAATGCCAGATCTAAATAAAGGGTCCTCTACGAAACTCCTGTCCCCTAAGCTGAAAATTTTCTAATTACAAGTAACTTCCGAATGAATCACAGAGGGCACTAGAGTTTCGTTCTAACATACAGTGGAGTACTATACTAACGACGTTCAGCAACAAATTCTGCACGGTACCGAGACGAGACTGAATAAAGCAAGATTGCAACTCACAAAACTTTTCCATAGAAAAAAAACACAGCAACGCGGAGGAATCTGTAGGAAAAAGCAACTTAATCTTTGCTACAACAACAATCCTCAAAAACCCTAATCCAATCTTTACAGACCAACCAACCCCAGTTACAAATCGAGCAGAAGCAAACCTTAACGCAAGCAGAAACTAAATGAAAACATTGAAATACCAACCAGCCCTGAAACCTAGTTTTCTGCACTACCAGAAATTCCGGATAAACCCTTCGAGCTCGAGCACTGCACCAAATAAAGCATGATCGAGAGGGAAATGAGATGCAAACCTGCTGAAGGTTGTGTCGAAGTGGTGGACAAAACAGGATTAGTGAGCCTGTTGCTATGGAATTGAACGCACCGACCATGGACAATACTGCAAACGCACGCAACAAGGCTGCAAACCGAGATCGATCGATTGACCCAGTTTGCCTAATTCGCCCAAGGGTGGGGCTCTATCTAAATTTGACAAGAAAAAAATTCCTGATAAGCTTGGGTGTCGGCACTTTGGCAGCCTTGGCTCAATTCTAAGGCGAGAAGCTGACATGTCAGCACCCTCGAGATCAGCATCTGAGGAGCAGCGGTCCTTAAACCCTATGACCCATGACCACGGGGGGCCCATGACCACGGCTTTCAAGCCTCCGTCACTGTGCGTCACTCTGTTTATTGCCATTTTGCAACCAGAGATGAATGAAAAAAATTTACATTTATTTTTCAAAGGTGAATTCATATTTTTAGTACAAGACTCTGAAATTTTCAAAAAATTTGGGCAAAATTTGAAATTATTGTGAATTATTTTAAGAAAAGAACGAAGACAATTTATATCAAATACAAAACATATTCAAAAAAATTTTAATTTTCACCATAGATGTATATTATAGTGTATAACATCATTGTATTATAAAGGAAATTTATCACATCAGAAAATCAACCTAACATGGTTATAGGATTGAAGGTTAAAATTGCTTTTAAATATTGAAATCTAAGATTTTTTCAAAAAAATTCAATTAGAGTAGAAAGTGCATTGGATAAGCTTCCACTAGAAGAAAACTGTGTTGTACTCAACAAAAAGTATGGAATCGGTTTTGTTGAGTTCTCCCTTCATAACGCAAAATTCTGTATTCCATACTTTATAATGAGTACAACGCAGATTTGACAAGTAAAACGCAGTTTTTTTCTAGTGTTCATTTCATTAGTTGAACTCAAATCCAAGAATAAATAGCAAAAAATGGACAAATACATTGCAAGCAGGGAATTCGTGGATTAAGCATCTTCTTTTTTAGGATAGTCAATGATACCATAATGAGGGAATTTGCAATACTATTCATTGAAAATGGATGAAATTTATTTTTTTCCTTCCTATTGTCTTAAATGAAGTCATCCCAAGGACATTTTGCATCTTCAACAATGTCTCACGGTTGAGGATTTTACCTATTCTGGCTAAGCCCAATTTTTTGGCCAAAAAATTTGACAATATTCACAAGCAATGGTAGAACTGGAATTCTACATTTGACTTTTCTTTTTGTTACTAAAACTTTTGCTATTTAAAAAAACTTTCTAGTTAATATTTGCAACAAGTCAAGGATTTTTGTAGTTGGTGTTGGTAATGATGGCTGGCTATTTCAAACTTGAAAGAATGAATTTCAATGCAAGAATATGAAGGACCAATTATTTTTTTTTTTAAATTATATTCAAATCTAATGCACTCACAATCTTATAGAAACTTCAACAAAAAATCAAAGAATTAAATGGCAAGCCTTGAAGAGTTAATGGCAAGCAATATTAACTAGGCAAGCATTGATAGGCAGTTAAATCTTTGCGGCTCCTGTCAAATCCTTGGCTACTAATAATTTGTAGAGATGAAATGGAGATGCCACAAATGTTATAGCCTCTTTATCCAAATCTCAAATTGTCCATAAACCCTAAACAACTTGAATGTACAACTTGGTTCAAAAATCAATTTAAGGGACCTTTTTCACACAAACAAAGTAGTTTACTATTTTGGGGGTAGATTCAAAGTGAAATTTAGCTAGTTTAAAGATCTTTGATGATGAGGTTAGTTGCAAGTAGCACAAATTGGGATTTAATAGTTATTGTTTGGTTGCAAATAAATAAAAATTCATTGTATAAAAGAGAGTATGACTAAGACCACGCAAGGAATACATGGTTTATCCCAAGAATTAGAAAGACTCTAGACCAAAGAGACTTTTGAAAGACCTTCCATGTAGTAATTAAGTGCAAGATGAAGATCCTTATTTATGTGATTTTCAACTATTTTAACTATTTTTTATCCATTTAGGTCATAAGGTTTATTAAAATAAGAGATATTTGGAAAATTCCTAGACTTAAATTAGAGAAAAATGTCAAAATGTTGTCCAAGAAACCATCAAAATTGTTTTACTTATAAAAAGCTAAAGGCTATGCTAGGTGAAGTTTGGGTGATAAATTGCAAAAAGAATGTATTGTGGTTCAAATTAATGAATTGTCTAAGTTTCCATTAGGTCTTATTGAGAGTCAAAAGGGGATTCTGAATTCTCTTTGAATGTATGTGTTGGAAACCATATGAATCAAACTATGAATTTTCAATGTGCAAAAAAGAAGTGTATCAAAAATTAGTTGACCGTAGACTAGAGCTAGATTGATATTCTAGGCCCATCTTAAAAGTGGATTATGATTAGAGGTGCAATTACTTGAATATATCAAAACAAGTTGAAAATTTTGATTAATGTTGTATATATGTTTCAAAAATGATTATACATTGGAAATTTTTCATCATGATATGAATGATTATGTATTCCTGTAGTGTAACATGATTTTTATTTATATTTTAAATTCATTAATGTCAAAATAAATATTTATAAAAAGTTAAAAAACAAATAGCAAAATTTGTAGAAAATAACTAAGAACTTTGTCAAAAACTTCACTAATAAAGGGCCAATGTTGGAAATTAGCAAGAGTTTGGTGCAAAACGCAAATCAATCACACCATTTGGCATTCATATTTCATCATTACTAAATAATTGAACTACTACTGGTACCTTGAACTATTTCAAAGCCCACTTCTTCCATGTATGTATATCACTAGTACACAAAATTATAAAAATTACATTGTTTTTGCTTTTATAATTCTCTTTAATTTTAAAAGGACATGACATTTTGTTTACAATAAAGAAATGACAAATTGTAAAATAATTACAAGACTACAAAACTTGAAATCATCTTTAATTCATATAAATGTAAACAAATCAATTTGGGTAAAATAAAATAAAATTTGTCATTGCAAAGACAAAAGCCATGTCACACTATAGTAATCAAAACCAATGTCAAGCAATAGCAAACAATTTAGAATCAGAGTTTCAACCCCTACATACATTACTAATGATATTTGTTGATTGTCATCCAATAGTAAAGCCAATAACATTTAGACAACTACAAAGTTCTTTACAACTTCGCGTTTAGCAAACCTTAACTTAAATGAATAATTCACTAATTAATATTTAGCAGAGATAACATTCAAATGTAAAGTTACAGAAGAAGAATCTTAATTACATTTTGAAATTGACTTAAGATAAAAGTTCACTTGTTTGAGGTTCTTGCTAGGATTGTGGATATTTATTTTCATTGGTTTGTAATAAATGTGGTCGACACTAAATATTACTCCGTATAACTTTAGAGTGGTGATACTAAACTTAAGACCTTTTTCCACTTTGTAATAGGGAATAGATTGAATTGTCGTCAGATGAAGAGCTATTGACTACCTATTCCCACAAATAGTGCTATATGGACAACAATAGCACCTACAATAGACCTAAAACTACATTACATTTAGGTAACACCTAACTCGACAATGCTACAAGCATATGGCTTCTTGTATTCTAGTGTAAATTTTTATATAACCCTCTTAGAACAAAGAAGCCTACAAATTAATTTGACTTCATGTTCTAGTAGGTTTGAAGAGTTCAAATTGTAAACTAGAAATTTTTCTTTGTGTACACAATCAAAAGATAAAACAATTTTCTTCATTTAGATTATATATTCCACAATATGATCAACAAAAATGATCATATTGAGATCATAAATTATTCGTCTTAATAGATTCACTTAGTCATTATTCCCTTTCTTTCAACTTGAATAGCTTAAAGGTAGGCCTCAATAAAAACAGATTTTGAAGAAGCCTCCAACATCAATTCTATTAAATTGACAATGTCCCACAATATTGTCACTTTTAGGCCACGTTATTGGATAGATAAATCTATATGAATTGGTCAATGTTATTAAATTGGAACACTTTGAAGGCCAAAAATTTGAAACATCTATGTTTAATATAATTTAAAAAATCTATATTTCCAAACGCACATTATAAAATGTGCCAAAATATTAGAATACTGCCAATTCAACAAAATTGACATTACCAATCCTTGTCTTTGAACTTTTATTATAAATTTGTGTGTCAATATTCTATTTGAAATGCACCAATTTAAACAAAATTGATGATCTTGGAGTCACTAGTATAAACATGGGTTGAATAGAAGAGTGAAAAGACCCCACAAGAAGACTCTACTCACTAGAAGAAACCCGCGTTGGTCTAAACAAAAAATGTGGATTGAAATTTGTTGAGAACCATGTTTCCAACACTAGAATCCCATAATTTTGCGTTGGAAACATGGTTCTCAACAAATTTCAGCCCACATTTTTTGTTTAGACCAACGCGGGTTTCTTCTAGTGACTTGACTAATTTGACTAGCTATGGATTTTTGAGGGCATGTTTTTCAAGTCTATGTAGCCCATGTTTCTACTACTATATTGGAATCTAGGGTCAATTTCTTGTCATGTACTGCACATTGGGCGCCATTTGGATGCCAAAGACATTGTCACGGGTATTGAGCTCCACATGTTGCTGCGTTTGTATACACGAGCACACCAAACAATAGCACCACTGCGAGATCTGGTCTAATACCACACTGGCCTCAGAGATTTCTTCCACGTCTACCAACATTGCCACAATGCTGCACATGCAATCCAAGTATTGTAGCATCACCATGAAGCCAATGATGAAGTTGTCGCAAGGGGTGTTCCGCAGCTGGAGCTCATCTTGGATGAGCGCTCGTGTCGTCTGCACTGCCACACTGAAGCAACAACAGACCTGCATTCTAGGTGGAAAAGTTCCATTCAAATTAACTAATAATTCTCCCAAGTGAAACTCATGGCAAAGTTTTATATGTATAATTTTATGCATCTGAAACTTAAATGTATTAATACTAAAATGAATCCTATTGCAATATAATGGCACCAAAAAGGCTTCATCAAGTTGTAAGGTTTCATTGAAAAGATATTGGGATGCCATTAAGGTTTAGTAAGAACAAATAAATGAAAATATATATGGATGAAAATGTGACAAATGTAATCGTGACACAATTTGCATTACTATAGAAGATGAGATAATTTCCAGTTTATTAATTCTAAACTCTTTTCTATTGCACAACGCATTACTGTTGGCAAAGACAAAGAAAGTTTAGAGTCATAATGCCAAGTCTAGTATTTGAAGCACAATTAATCCCATCTCATTTGGTAGTTTACTTAGAAGAAGAAAATAATCTATAAACCTTCTCCCCAAATTTCAGAAATCCTAAGACCAGCCATAAAACTTTCAATTTACTGAAGGTAACAACACCTAAAATTGTATGATAGAATAAGAGTTTCAACATGGTTCTTATAATTAGATTATAAATGTTAATATTTGATTTTGCTAGAAGTCAGAAGAAGATTTTAAATTCTCTTAGAATACATTTTTTGGACATTCATTTGTTGAGAATATCATAGGAATACAAAAATTGTTTTAAAAAAGTACTGAAAATATCTAAATCTCTCTAAGGTAGGCAGTTTCAACTAATTTTAGTTTGTTTCTGTAGCTTGTTGTGGAAGATTGGTTCATTAATTGGCTGCGGATGGGTTGGGTGTTATTGAATTGTTGTTTGAAAAAAGAAAAAAATTCACCGAGAGCTTGCTCCTCTAGTCCGCTGTATTGTTTCTTCTATCAATGTTAAAAGCATTGGTGACCGATTTGGCATGTTTAGTACATCTATGAGGAGACAAAATCGGTTGTTTAGCGCCTATGCTGATTCTGCAGAGTCTAAATGCGAATTCTGCATGGGAACCACATTCCCAGTGACTTTTAATGTCAGAGAACCATCCATCAAGGGCCGATTATGCCATGGAGCAAACCCCAGAAGCTCACCTTGTCGGGGCTCGCTTCACAGCAGAATTGGCCCTTGATGGACTGTTCTCTAATTTGGAAATTGTCCATGTGTTTCTAAAAACAAAAAAAAGTGCTGAAAATAGGTGTAACCAAAATTGAGAGAGGCTCTCATGGATGGAAGCTGTACATTTTAGGCAATAAATTTTGTTTTGGGGTCAGTTTTAGAAATGGGTTGCAATTACGTGTCGACGCACATGAGCCCAAATTTCCAATGCAGTTCCAATGCAGTTTAGGGTTTGCCTCACCTCCAGCAGGAGGCAGAACTGCGGGCAATTGCGTTCACCCAGGCGGCCACTGCACGGCATCATGCCCGCGCAGCACAGGTACTGCGACCAGTTGCCATAGAGGGCGCGTTCTCGTTGCTGGTAAGCGGCGCAGAAGGGGCACAGCGCCGTGAAGCAGCAGTAGAACGGCGCGGCGCAGAACGAGTAGCTCAGGGAGGTTCGCCATGTGTTGGGAAGCTGCTTGCGTTCCTCAAACTTATCTTTGTTTAACTTGTATGACATGCTTGAATTGCCAAACCCGTCGGAATTAATTGTCGACAGGACCGATATATGTATAGTTTTGACGGTATCTATCGATCAGTCTTCACAACTTCCAAGACTCTGCTTGCCAAACACCGTTACATAATTCCTCAGCAATTCTCGATCGTCGCGTAAAATCTCCGCTGCCATTTGTGGTTACGTTGATTTCGAGCGAATGCTGTACTGGTAATTTGTTCACCGCGCAGGTATGATCTTCAGCCTTGGCTTTTGCATCAAATTGCAGTAACTTGGAAGATATTAGGCCGGGTTGCTGACCTTGTTTCAAAGAGAAGTGAGTTCACTGATTCGCGCCGTGAATTTGTGTTGGCAAGTCTGTGTTTTGAATTGGGTTAATCGTAATTCCGAAAGAGTGTTGAACGCAAGGATAACCCTGCAATACACGGAATTTGTGTGAGATCTCCTTCAATTTGCGATTAATTAATATAGTCGTGTAATTTCTTCACAACTCAGATGTATATTATCTCCAGCCTTGGCTTTTGCATCAAATTGCAGTAACTTGGAAGAAATTAGGCCGAGTTGCGCGCTGACCTTGTTTCAAAGAAAAGTTAGTTTAACCCTAGACCGCCCATGGCCGTTTTGGGTAAAAAACATCCTAGCTTTTGAAGTGCTATAAATCTAAATGTGACTAAGTAATAAAGATCTTAACCGTACAATCATGTAGTACACATGTTGTAGATGTCATGGATCGAATTTGAAGTCATTTGACCGTGTAGATTGCAAGATTATAATGTTTTAGTGTTGAAAAAGAATGCTGAAATTTTCCTAAAAACACATTTAGAGGCCAAATTTGATTTCTAAACCTAATCAAATGAAAAAACTTTAAACTACAAAGTGATTCAAAACCAGGATACAAACACATTGGTGAAAAAAAATATCATTCAATTGACTCAATGTGTTTGCAAAATGGCTTGCAAATGTCAAAAATAGGCAAGAAAAGTTGCAAAAAACACATCTAGGGCTGAACCTCCTTCTACTAAAATGCTTCTCAGTCATTCATAACTTCTTGGATTGATATGAAAATTTAGCCACACAAACTAGACTAGTATGCGCAACTTTCTCAAAAAAATTTATTGGAAACGGACACTGTATGAAGCAGATACAAGTCGCCAAAGTTCACTGTAGTCCAAGAATGCCGGGATTTTGAATTTCGAATTGCTCCCAAACATTCAAAAAACTTGGATTGAAGTGAAAATTTTACCACAATAACTAGACTTCAAGGGGAATATAACCCAACAAATTTTATTGAAATCGAACAACAGATGAAGGAGATACAAGCCCCCGAAGTTGCAGCCATGAATTGCACTTTGGTGAATCAAATTGAACCTGTGAACTTCGATTGGCTTCCAAAAGATCATTACCTCTTAGATTGATCTGAAAATTTTACCACACAAACTAGAAGAGAAGGCGCAAATTTCCCAACAAGTTTTATTGAATTTGGACATCTGATGCAAAAGTTACAGTACTTTGAATTTAACTTAAAACTATGTGAGGACACTTTTTGTCCTCTTGGGCGGTCTAGGGTTAATGATTCGCGACGAGAATTTGTGTTGGCAAGTCTGTGTTTTCTGGTTTCATCGTAATTTCGAAAGAGTGTTGAATGTAATGATGACCCTAATTTCTCAGCAATACACGAACTTGGTGCGAAATCTCCCCTGCAATCTGCGATTAATGTAGTATTGTAATTTCTTCACAACGCAGATATATTATCTCCAGCCCTGGCTTTTGCATCAAATTGCAGTAACCAGAAAATCGTCAAGGGGAAGCATCTCCTAACCATCACATTCAGCTGACCCAACCATGCATTTCAACCGTCATTGAATGTCTGGTCGATTTCTAGGCTGCATCCTTGATAGCAAATGTGAATTTCTTGTACATTTTTGGGAAGCTGCAGCCGTTCCCTGTCATTCCCCCACCATATTTCTCTACGTGTACTGGGCACTCTGACTGTTAGAATCTGGCCTTCAAGCGTTACTCTCTACTTTGCATCCCTGGTTCTAATTCGCTGACCAAGGTATTGCAACGGTCATGGATTCCTAATTCTATATGTCAATTTCGTCCAATTTGATGTGCACGTTTTGAGATCTCAAAATAGAGTTCCTGCAACTGTCTTCTGGAGCTTTCAAGCGCTTAATTGTCGGAAACTGGAATAGGTGTTTACCAGAGTTTCAAAACAACCCATGGGTTTTTATTTCTTTTAAAGCATTTGGAACATGTTTAAAACATTTGAAACGATTCTGTGCGGGTTATTGGTTTTGGATCCAAGGGATGGAGGTTTTGCAGGGACAGAAGCTACAACTTCAGTCAATGTGACGAAGTTCGAGTCGACCTTATATGAGTGAGCAAGTGAAGTACATGTACTTGCTTGCTATATGGACCTCTCGGAGTACATTAAACTTGTTGAAACATTGTTCACTAAGGTAGAAGCACCAATTCCTGTCCGTTCAAGAAATTCAGCGTAGTTGGAGGCAGTTTTTGCTAGAAAAAAATATTTTTGCAGCATTGGCAAATGAAAATCATGAATTTTCAAAAAAAAAGTTATAATTTTTGAATAAGGCATCTATTTTCTGTGAATTTTCAAAGTAGAACTTTGTAGGGCACTCTAGTTAAGCTACTTAGATTTTGACACGGTAATCTAAAAAATTAGCAAGCACCAACCACAATTAAGTATTGACACAGTTTCGAGGCACTTTGGGGAATACTTTGAGGGGAGTCTATAGTAAAACAATGGACACATGTATAAGAATTGGTACTTCTACCTTAGTTAACCAAAAATACTTGTACTCTTCCTACATAGTTGTGATCCACAACTAGAAAAAGGTTCTCAATGTTGCCAAAGAGCCTTCATCATTTATCATCATGGAATAATTACAAGTTCTTTGGAAACCTTCAACAATCTACAACAATATTATTTAATGTTGGCGAACTCATGGCCAATATCTATTAGATGGTTGTAGAAAAGTATTCAGTTAACCACTCAATCCCAAGCCTTATTAGTAAGAGTCTTTCTGAAATTATTTAAATAGGAGCACTTTCTCTAGCATCCACTTTGTGTTCATCATTACTAAACAACTTTGTTTTTTGCTCCTTAGTTGGCTACTAGCAATTGCAAGTTTGTCCTCAATCTCTTGGTCTGCATCACAAGAGGTAGGCCTCATTGTTGTTCACTTTGATTGTCTCTTTTTATGACATCTTGTTGACATATTTATATTTTGTCACACCATGGTTGTGATTGGATTGTACGTGGATCTTTTTTAATATACATTGTTCACTTATAGATTCATAGTCTTCTCATGCTTTTTGTTGCACCTTAGAAACATGCTTGTGGATTGCCTTCTATAAGTGTGACAAATATCATTCACAACTTCCATGGTCTTGGTATATTGGTGCACTTTGGAAGTATACTCTAAGATTGTCCTTTAAATTACACCTAAATAGTACTATGTTCATTTGGTTATATCATGTCTATGTACTTTATAGATTACACAAAGCATGTGGAATTGAACTTGTACTATTTAATTAATATACTTGGTAAAAATGCAACCACTAATTCTCATCATACTTAAGATGATGGGCCTCTCTATGGCGCTTGTATTTTTTGTACTTATGTTTACTATTCTACTATGTATAGTTCGCACTCCGTGTTGGAACTTATTTAGTTATTGTTGTAATGAATGATTGGGCCTTATAACAATCTTATCAACTTTAATTGCGGGGACTTGTTAATTGTTTTATATTGTGTTGACCTACTTGTCAGCTACTAAGATTTGTGGAAGGACTACAATATGATTTCCTCTAAAGTTTTCATTTGTAAACAAAGTAAATTGCATCTTCTTTTGGTTATCAATTTTTGTAATAGTTTCTAAACTATATATATATATTGTTGTTTCCAAAATTGTTGTTAAGCTCTTAGATATCAAGTCTTAGCATGTAATGTCCAAAATAAAAACTCATTGATGTTGTATGCATGCTTCACAAACAAACTCAAGGTTGTATTTAACCCCTGAACGTCACGAAGGCCCTTTGTGGCCGTATGTCTTTGTTTTTCACGTATTCGAGGCAGTTGTGGCCGGATTTAGGGTTTCCGGTGTTAGGCAAAGTTTTAGGGAGTGGAAGAGCGCGTCAATTGCACTGTCCCGCAGCTCGAAATACAAGGCAGAACGGTGGGCGATGAAGGAAATACGCAAAATGTTCTACGATACAAGTGCCGATACATATGGCAAGAACCCGGTGCAATTGCAGGTCACGGAATGCTTATGTGGAGTTATCCGTTGGCAGGTAGAGGCCAGAGAGCAGGGTTCTTGGCGGGAAGGTAACAGTACCCTCCTTAAGTTCCTAAGTTAATACTTTGAATATTGAGCTTCCCTAACAGAATTACAACACTCAGATGCTCTCTTCACAAAACCATGCGTTTCACTCGATTAGCTTAAAATCTCTCGTTTTCTTCCGCATTTATGGAAGCGGCAAGTCATCGCTTTGCGACTCGATCAGTTCTAGAGCTGTATGTCAATTTCTCGTCCTCAACTTTCAACACGACAGCAAAATTATTGTTAGAGTCGAATCAAAAATGAAACATTGTATTAGAAATCCGAAGCAAAGTTGTATTGCGAAGGAATCAATCTCTTAATCTTTATGTATTGACGAAACTGTACAATTGCCAATTGCTACTGTATCGTGACGAATTTATTGTGACTGAACAACAATTCGATTAGTTCATTTCTCGTTGTCATACTTTGAACTGCATGCATGGTTTAGCGTGATTAGTTTGACAGGTGTTTCTCAAGTTTCGTCATCAATTTTCTACCCGTGAGCTAAGAAATGTAGAAACCTCTATTAGTAGCAGAAGTGACACAAGGTGTGAACGATGGAATTCCTTAGCTGTTTTGTACTGCAAAGGAAGATTCGCTCTCTCTAAGCTTTATTGTACTGTACAATACAAAGATGTTTCCAATTGCCACAATAGGCTAGGCGAGTGAGCGCAAACATCAGAGGATACCATTACTCTCCCGCCATGGTGACCACCGCATCACCTGCCAACTTGACTTGTTCGCGCCCTATCATACGAGAACTCGATGCCAACGAGGACGCCACAGGTATGCGTATTAGGCCCTCCTGCCATGTGAGCCGGGCCGGCAAAGAAGTCGCTAGTGTCCAAATTTTCCCCCGGGTATTGTACATGGCAGGACGCTTAGGGTTCGGGCCGGCAAAACCTCCGTTGGCCGATTTTGGCCGATTTCGGGGAGCGGAAAAGCAGGATTCTGAGTTTCACCGATCAATCGGTTGCCCCTTCACCTGCTATAAGAGGTCAAGATTCTTTTTTATAACCTCCGATAGAAGGTCTTCTGACTATTTAAACAAGATTGTAACCCTCACAAAGTCTTTTCAATACTGGGGAGGTGTGCTTGGAGGTGGAGTGGCGGCCCCTGTGGTGGCGGCGGGGTGCTTTGCTCTTGAGATCTTGAGGTCAAGCGCAACAAATTGGGGTGAGCTCTTTTGACACTGTCAAGAGTTAAGTTGTTGCAACATTTGTTTTCGAAAAAATTAAGTTTGGGTTTTATAATCGCACAGAACACCAATTTGATGTATCTTCTTTGATCATAGTCCATTTTTCTTGATTTTGGGCTTTTCGGAAACCTTACAAGTTTTCTCAAGTTTTCATAGGAAGACTGTGATGATCACAGTTTTTAAAATGTTTATTGTTGTACTTGTAAGCCTAGATTGAAAAAGTAAAATTGTTATGATGTAATTTTGGGTTGAATGAGGCTGTGAAATCAACTAGAACAGTCCAGATTTCTTTTTGAAAAACTGCGATTTAGATTTGAAAATCACACAGAACTTGAATTTGCCATATCTTTTCCGACCCAGCTCTATTTTCCTTTATTTTGAGCTTTTTGGAAACCTTCTAAGGTCTACTTGAAGAATGTGATGATCAAAAAATGCTTCTTGTTATATATGTAAACTTAGATTGAAAGAAAGAAATTGTTTGGTGAAATTTGGGTTGAATGAGGATGCAAAAAATCAATTAAAATAGTCCAGATTTCTTTCATAAAAACTGCATTTTTTATTTGAAAATCACACAGAAGTTCAATTTTGCCATAACTTTGTTGATTGAAGTCTATATTTCTTAATTTGAGATTTTTCAAAATCTTAAAAGGTTCACTTGAAGACCGTGATGATCACAATTTTTAAAATGTTTTTTGTTATATAGTGAAGCTCAGATTGAAAGATAGAATTTATTATAATAAAATTTTGTGTTCAATGAGGTTGCAAAAAATAAATTAAAACATTCCACATTCCTATTTTAAAAATTACAATTTGGATAACTTGGAAATCAAACAGAACTTCAATTGGGCCATACTTTTCTTGTTTGAAGGTTTTTTTTCTTTTTTTTGAGCTTTTTTGAAACCTTCTGATTTCTACTTGAAGTTTGTGATTATTACTATATTTCAAATGTTTACTATAATTTCATGTGTAGAAAATGGATTCCCAAGGATCTCCTACGGATCTCAATTGGAATTCTGAGTCAATAGATCTTGAAACACAACCAGAAGATCAGATTGAGGTTGAACTGGGAGAACCTCAGGGTGGTGAAGATGGTAGAGTTTACAAAAATGGGAGATGGTCCTTGGCAGAGATTCTCTTACTATGCCATTGTAAAAGGGTAGATTATGAGAACCATGGGCCAACACAACCGCAACAAGTGCAAATGACCACGGCTCCAAAGAGGTGGAAAGATGATGCCATGGCAGATGATTTGTGGGAAAAGGATGTGCATAGAAGTCCACAACAAATTCAAGATAAATGGGAGCAGTTATCACCAAACTTCAAGAAAGTCTATGATTATGAAAAGAAAATACCTTCTGGACAACCGAGTTACTTCGCTATGAGTCCATTGGAAAAAAAAACCATCCAAGGAAATTCCCAAGGGCACCGTTTGATCAAACCGTGTATGAAGCAATGCTGGAGTGGTTTCCCAAGCTTTCGCAAGCTGTGGATGCTAAAGACCTTCCTCTTGACAGTGGAGCAATGGCACCTTCTACTGGTAATTTCCAATACTTCTTTAGTTTATTTTTTGCCTTTGCAATGTATAACAGACTACTTCTCATGTACTACTGTTCATATCTTATTTTTTTGGTTTCATATGTCAACATTGTGCATCAATGAATACGAATAACTTACCGTACTTGTTTTTAAATTAGTCTACATTATCTTCTCTACAGTAGTGAGTGGCTAACTGGGAATTTTTTGATTGTCTTTCATTTACAATGCATTCATACATGTCCTCACAACTTGAATCCCAATTGACTGAAGACTTACCTAATACTAGTGTAGCCTTAATGTACTACAGATGGTGGTATTAAGTAAACCCGTGGTTTTTTGTTTTTGTTTAATTGGACAAGAATGAAATGGAATTTTATTGCAAAAAGTTCTTTTGCTTGCTTTTAAAACTTTGTTAAATGTGGGTACTTGAAGTGGACACAGAACTCCTCTTGTAATTGGGGTGTGAGGTGAAGTATGTCCAAATTGAATGTGGATATAGTTTTTGGCATTCTAATAATTATGTATCATATATATGTGTATTACAGATGGTGGTGAATCATCCACTGATTATTCTACCAAGAAACGTCGCTTATCAATGAAGGCTGCAGATGGTGCATTAGCTTCTATGGATAAGACTAGGCTTGAATTTGTTCAAGCCATTAGTGGTGGGCATGATCAAGAGGATATTCGTCACAGGGAAACTATAGAGTTGGATAGACAGAAGTTACAGTCAGAGGAATTGCGCCATTTTGATACAATGAAACTTGAATGTGAAAGGATGGATAGTGCTAGTGCCTCTACACAGGGTTACGTGAATGCTCTTCTCAGCTTGAGCGATGCTATGAAGACAATTGGAAATGCCCTTTTAAATAGGCAGTAGTTTGAGTCTTTGCCTATGACATGTCTGTAGCATGTTCCAACCTAATTTTGAAAAAATATTTGCCATTGGTAAATCAATGTCCTGTTTTGTACCATTGTTTGATTGATTATTTTTCTTATATATATTTTTATCATCTTAATGGTTGTTTTTCTTAACATTTGTATTTATTTATTAAATTTAAAATTTGTTTCTGCTTTTTTTTAAAGGTCATGCAACATGGAGGATCCCAACATTGGAGTTGCAGTTGCCGCTATGGGAGTAGCAACTACATCTATAGGGACTATGCTACAATTGACAACTTCTGGAATGTTTGAAAGGAGCCAAATGACCAGAGAACCAAGAGTATCAACCTTGGCGGTTTCAAAACACAAAAGAAGAGCCAAAGAGATGTTACCTATCATTCATGCAGTTTTGGAATGTGAACAAGTTTTCCAAGATGTTTTCGTTCACAAGCTTGGCAAGAAGAGTATATTTGAATCGGAGCTTGGACTTTATTATATCAAGCCTTGTTCCATTCACTGATGGGAACAATTCTCAACTTTGGTGATGCAAGAAGACCCTGAACGCTTTCGGCAATTTTTTCGACTATCTGTTCCAACTTTCCAATACATTTGTGACTTGGTAAACGAAGAATTGAACAAGAATCTTCCTCCTGGATTGATTAATATTGCTCGACGATTGATGACTGTGCCCAAGCAAGTTGCCATTGCGTTGAGAAGGCTTGGTACTGGAGATACTCATGACTCTGTGGGTGAACTTTTTGGCGTGGATGATTCAACAAGTGTTCGAGTTTGTAAGCGATTCATTTCAGCTTTAATCAAAGTTGCTTTGCCTTTGCATTTAAAGTAGCCAAGGGGAGAAGTTTTATCAAAAATAAAGCTTGGATTTGAAAACCTCCATGGCATACCACAATGTTGTGGTGCTCTTGATTGTTCTCATGTCCGATTTGATCTACCCGCGGGATCTAGATCAACAGACTGGTATGATGGGGATCATAACTATTCTACAATAATTCAAGCTATTGTAGATTACGAAGCCCGGTTCATAGATGTTTTTGTAAGCATACCTGGATCGGTACACAATTCTTATGTCTAATCGGTTCAAGGATTCGGTATGGATTCGGTATACTTCTTATGTCTAATCACTTCAAGGAAGTGATTGCAGGGAGAAGATTGGATGGGCCAACAATTCACATTGAAGGCGTTGATATCCATGAGTTCATTATAGCTGATGCAGGTTATGTTGGTGATAAGAACTTGCTTGTGCCTTGGCCTGGAATCCAACTTCCTAAGCTATATGATGAGTTCAACTTTAAACACTCATCCACACGTATGGTAGTGGAGCGCTCATTTGGAATTCTGAAAGGAATGTGGAGGATTTTGAAAAATCCTATCACAAAACCAGATTTGAAAAGAATTCCGAGCTTGATATTGGCATGTTGTTTGCTTCACAATATAGTCATTGACAAAAAGGATGTCATTGATGATTCCATTGTTCTTTGGGGACACCACGATTTGGGATACAGACAACAAGTAGTGAGAGGAGTACCTCAAAATGATAGTGAGCAATTGCAAATGGCAATTGCAAGACATTTGTATCGATTAGAAGCAACGCGCTTCAATGAATGAAGTTTGGATCCTATTTTGTAATGTGATTATTTTCAATTCAATTGTTGTATTTTTTATTTTTATTAATTGAATAGAAAGTATTGTACATAAAGAAAAATTTAAAGGTCATGCAACCAATTTTGGAAATATGGACAATCCCCTGGTCCTTTAGGAGTTGAATGACATTAGTGATGAAGTTTTTACATTTGCTTGCATAGATTTGTCCTAAACAGCTATGTGCAAATCTTTTACGTAGTATGTATATATTTTAAACCATTAAAGGAAAATAATATGATCTACAAAGAGCACAATGTGAATTATCATATGACCAAACTTTGTAATATAAATTTTTCTATATTTTAACAAAATTTTGGCAAAGTAATTGGACCATCATAATGATTTCTGCGAAGATTTAGGTAGAATATAGAAAAATTTATATTACAAAGTTTGGCCATATGACATTTCATATTGCACTCTTCATAGATCATATTCTTCTTCCTTAAATTTTAAAATATATATATATATATATATATATATATATATATATATATATATATATATATATATATATATATAAAAGACATGCACATAGATGTTTAAGACAAATCTATGCAAGTAGATTTAAAAAATTTATCACTAATGTAATTCAATCAATTATCATGTAATACCATGAACACAAAATGAAACAATTCACCATACATTGAATTTTGCTTTTTTGAAACTAAAATTTGGTATGCTTGATTGGGATTGCATAGAAATTGAATGTTAATCAAGCAAAAAAAAATGTTCCAATAATTTTCTTTATTATGCAAAAATCTTTAAATGGCACATTAGTCATTTTCTAAGATTATTGGACCCAATTGTACATAATGAATTGATATTTTCTCATTTGTCATGCAATATTTTACAATGTTGAATTTTTTATTATAGAATTATTTTGCTTTTGGAATTTTTTTTTCACCCTTACTAGCACAATTGTCAATAATGGGCATAAATATACCAAAAAGTGAATAGGAAAAAAATAAAATATAAAAATTTGTCTTGTGAATACTTAAATTTTTAATGTGTTTGGAAAATTGTGAGTAAAGTAAGAAATATGTATTGTATTCAACATTCACTTTGGTAAATAAAAAAATATCCATACCTTAAATTAGGTTGTTTGTTTTGTTTTGTTTTATTTTATTTGTTTATTTGTTTTGTTTGATACGTTGAGATCTAACAAACAGTGAGGTGTCTTTTGATACCGCTCGAAAGCTTTTTGGCAAGGAGGGGTGCACGGACTTTGTTTCATGGCATTTGGACTTACTATGTAAAAGTAATTGATTTTCAAGGCTTTTATGAATTTAGAAATTGAATGAAATTATCTTTTATTTTAGAAAATTTGTAACTTTCACATGGGGTGTCCAAACGCCACAAAACAAAGTCCTTGCACTCCTTCATGCATAGAGCTTTCTGTTTGTGCTAATTTTGTGGCGTTTAGACCTACGGTGTGAAAGTTATGAATTTTTTAAATAAAAAAATAGATCTAAATAGATCTAAATCTTCTATTTTGAAAATTTTGTAACTTTCACAAGGCATGCCCAAGCGCCACGACAAAAGGCCCTTGCACTCCTTTGTGCATAGAATTTTCTGTTCCTACCAACAATGCAACCTCCCACACAACGGTGAGAAAGGTATTGAATTTCAAATTTTTAATGAATTAAAAAATTAGAATATCATTTTTACTTCTTTTTTTTCTGTCCAACGACACAGGGCAAGGGCACACTAGTTCAGTTGAAATCGTGGGAGTTCCTGAGTGCTGGCTTGATGAAGACTGATGGTAACACTGTGTGTCTTTTGGTCGAGGAGGATAACTTCCTGATTTATAATCTACTTGCTGGGAATTGTGTTGCAAGTTCGTCAGCAAGTCATAAAGTGCTGCACCCCCCACCCACATGGCAGGACGAATTTTGAAGTTCCGGTGGAGTCTGCCTGTGGACATTACCGGGTGTGGGCACAGTCTAAATACATCTTTGCCGGCCCGGCTCACATGGCAGGAGGCCCTTAGCACCACGCCCTTCGCATTTCCGGGCGACCCGCCTTCTGCGCATACGGCACGAGGTCGCCGCACGATCGCTTCCCCGGGTTTCCTTTGCGCTCGGTAATTTTTGTGGATGCTCCATGCGTGGTTACGAGTCCAACCACCGCAGCGATCTCCAGATGGTGCTTCCTGAATTTTCCAGAAAATCTTTAGGTGTCGCACAACACAGGGCGCTGTGCTCATGAGATGCATCGTACAAAAATCCCGTGCATCGCGACACCCTGAGGCCCCACAAAAATTTGTGCACGAACTCATGACACTATTCATTCATTCAATCGGAACGGCTGAAATCTCGATTCCAGGCCGAGATTGAGCTTCTTGAAATTCACGCTTCACCGTATGCGCAGGATACGGTGCCGTAGTCCACGACCCCGAGGGCCGTTCATGGGTTAATTCTTTGTATTGTTGCAACATTCTTGCTTTGTCCAAATAGAATGTAGTCTATAGAGGGCACGAGTTAATACATGTGACAAAAAGAATCAAATGTTTTGGTTTTCATTCAAATTGCACATTGGACTTGTCTATATTGAATGTTTTTGTGTAGCTTATTCTTCCTTGGACTTAGTGGTAGTCAGTTGCGGAAAGTCATTTTTTTTGGCTTTATATGAAACACACCTTTGGAAGAGTTATAAAAGCTATTGATCAACATCAATTACATCTTGATTAGAAAAGCTTCCAAGAAAGTGTTGAGAACCTCCAATTTTCAATTCAATTTTCAATGCTTATTCTAGGGCTCTAATGTTGTTCAATGATATCCAATTAAAATTTGAATTGTTCAAAATTTTGAAATCTTTGAGCATAAGAATATCCTAGTTTCTAAAAATTTGAACTAAAAAATTAGAAATTTGTAAAATTCGAATTAATAAATGTAAAAAATTACACTTTATAAATATGTAAAATTTTAAATTATTAAAGTTGATCATTTATCAAATTTGTAAATATAATGCATTCTTGAATTTTAAGATAATTGAATCACAATAAATCTTTCCTTCAAAATAGTTTATTGTTTATAAAACTACTCATATTGCAATTGTTTATTAGCGAGTTGGGAATACTCATCTACATGTAACATATTTCAGCAACTTTAAACTCCCAATTCTAAATATGAATTTCACCAATAAAAAAGATCTTTGTAAAATTTGATCTCAACTAATGAGTTGAATTTGATCACTTCAAGTTCCTAATTTAATTTGAGAAATTTCAGAATTTGAATCATTCACGGTAATTTCAAACCATCACCAATAAATTTTAAAAATTTTATGACTCGTAAAATATATGTGACTTTATCTTTGATAAATAAATCTAAATCTTTTCATTTATATTAGTGAACAAATAAAAAATACAATTTGAAGGAGTTTGTGAAGGATTTTGACATTTGAATTTGAGGTCATTAATTTTGTGCATACAAGGTTAATTCCTAAAGTTCCAAGGTCTTTTTTTCCATTAAATTCCACTCATAATTGCCTTTTCTATTGCAAAGTGTTGAACATTGTAGACTTATTTTTTTTATGCATATCTAACCATAAGATCTTGCACTAGACTAGTATAAGAATGTGTGAAAGAAATTAAAAAAACTTTGACTACACGGATTGCAAGATATTTGCGTTAGAAGTGAAAAAATTGTATTTTTGCACCTGGGCCTACCTAGGATTTATGGCTTTTAATTTTCTTTGTAGAATGACACAAATCTTTCCATGTCATTTGTGCCATTCAAAATAGTCTTGTCCACATGGAAAGATCTGTGTCTTTCAATATTTTTGCACTATATATTTTGAATTAAAAAAAAATTATGTTGAAGAATTGAGTTGAAAGTCTAGATTTTTTTTTAAAAAAAATTGATTTTTATTCTTTAAAAAATTATTATATAGAAGTAAGTTTGAGATTGAACAAAAGACTAAATTGTTAATAGGTCCAAGATGAAATTTAAAACACAATGATCCCAACAGTGAGTTAGATTGTTCCACTAAACAAACTTAACCTTCTCAAATAGTTTCTTTTGAATTTTTCTTGAAAATTGCATTAAAAAATGAATTCTATGAGATATTTTTTCAAGAAGATGTTTAGATTGCTTGAAAAGCAAGATTGTCCCATCACTAGTCGAAATAGAGTGACACAAATCTTTCCATGTGGACAAGACTATTTTGAAAATTTGATTTTGACTTTTTGTAATTTTTTTTGGTGTTGCCCGACAAACCCAGTTTTGGGCTTAGGGTAGCAAAACATTTTCTTAGGGGCAACAATTGAAATAAAAAATTCAATTTCGGCAGCTGAGTGCCAAATCAGACCTTCACGTACAGTATGATATATAGACGCCTGGACCCGCACCAGAGCTCGTTCTCCTAGCTAGTTCAGTCTCTGAGATTGAATGATTCGATCTTCCAATTTCTGTTTAATAAAATCTTCATCTCTACATCTCAGATTTGAGTTTTCTCAAGTTGCCACTTGCCCACAACTTGAAACTAGTAGGAAGCATCTGAGTGCGTGCCAGAAATCCGATGAAATAAGGAGCATCGATCGATCTATCACGTACGTGGGTCGAGATGGATCGAGATGGATCGAGAACCATCTGATTCAACTGAAAAGAGCTGATTGCATGAAAGCGATCCTTCGATTCCTCACCAAGTGCATTATATATATATAATTTTCTGTTTCTTGGGTCGAGATGGATCGAGAACCATCAACTGAAAAGAGCGGATTGCATGATTCGATTCCTCCAAGTGCATTATATAATTTTCTGTTTTTCGTTTGAAAGTGCTGATTGAACAAGAGGAGTGATCGAGTCCATTGCAACTGAAAAAGAGTCAGACAGGACCCATCGATCGTGCACTTTCAATTGACGACTATCCTTGAAATCCGATGAGTTCCGATGAGTTCCGATGGTTGGAATCGTTCATTCATTTGGCTGTGGAGCATTTCACAACGAATATTTCACATTCTTTTGAGTAGTCTGAGTCAGTAAGTGATTGCTTTTATATATCAATCCTTCCAAAATATATATCGTACAGACTGAAAAGTCTAGGTCAGTCTTAGTCAATTTCAACGACGGTGTGTCCAAGGAATGCCCCCGGGAATGCCGACCTCAATTCTTTCACCTTGGACTGACTGACTCGGCATAACACCATAACACCAACTGAAGGTAGTCAGCCAAAACTTATCATATTTTTGGAGGAAAGAGGCATTTTTTCTTGAGTTTCTAGCTAGGAAACCTACACAAAATAATGAAAATTAGGTTGCCTTAACAATTAGGTCGCCTTCACTGAGAGAAGTTACCTCATGACTCATTGCTTGTCCACATGGAGGCACGTGTAGTTCTCTAAACCTGAGCCATCAACCTGTGCATCACACATGAACAATAATTGTAGATATTTATATAGTGTAGAATGTCAAGAAATTAGTGAGGAGCAACCTAATTTCACTATTTTATGTACTTTATCTACACAAAATAATAAAATTAGATTGCCCCCTACTAATTTCTTGACTTTTGACACTAAATAAATATTTAATGTAGTTGTACAGTTGAATGCACTACTTTTGAATTAGGTATTGTTGTAATTAGGGACTCATGAACTTCCATGTGTACAAATGGGAATATCTGTAGAAAAAAAAAACACAACACCAAATTCCATTAGACCTCAATTTTGGTGCTTGAAGGAGCTTAGCATTGTTAACCTTTGCTAAAAAGGTTCCTTTTGTCCCACCTGAAAGTGAGAACCCTCCAACAACGGAACTTACCAGGTGAAAAGAAAGTAATACAATAATAAGACTAACAAGGTGTTGTGAACAGGAAAAGGGAATGATTTGTCCAATTGATGACAACCAAGGCAGACTCAAGTTACCTCCACCAAACCACTTGGATGCCTGGGATCAACGTCTTTTTTTGGGCCTCATGGGGCCAGACTCTAGTGTTGTGGCACAGTCACAGTGGTCCAAATCTAGAGGGAACATCCTCGATTTGCTGCATGTTGTGTAGTTTGAACGGAAAAAAAAAAGAAAAATTGCCTAGGATCATAATGTAATGCCCTCCTAGGCATCCGGGGCAAATTATCCCTCCTCTGACAGGGAAAGAATCCCCCCAATTAACCCCTAAAGGCCCAAGGTCTTTTTTCTGCCAAAAACACTGAAAACTGCCATTTCTATAGCAAAAAGTAAAAAAAAATTAAAATTGTTTTTTTTCACATCTAACTACAGGATCTTACACCTAATTGGTATGAGAATGTGTGGAAAAAATTTCAGAATTTTTGACCGCACAGATTGCAAGATATCTGCATTTAAAGTAGAAAAAACAAGTTTTTCAGCACACTGCGGGACCTGATTTTTTGACTTTAACCCTTTACTTCCTAAGAATTCATGATTTTAAGTTGCCAACTTTGATTGATCATATAGTAAGAAGTATAATCTAAATGAATTTTTTTATTATATCATTAGTTTAAGTGAAGAACATTGCATGTATTGGTTTTAAATAATTAATTATTAAAATATTTAAAAATCTCCTTTAAAACTCTTCAAAATTGCTAAAAAAAAGTGAGGCCCAATTCGGGCTTCTTAGGAAGTAAAGGGTTAAACATTTTTAACTTAAAATTTTTGCACTACAACGTTTTGAGCTTTAAATCTTTATAGTGGAGAATTGAGTTGAGAGTCTAGGGAAAAAAAAAACTCAAAAAAACTTAATTATCATTCTTAAAAAAATTGTTCAGTAGAAGTAGGTACAAGATAGAAGGAAAATCTAAAATATTCATATATTTTAGATGGAACTAAAATGCACTAATCCCAATGGTGAGATTGTTCTAGCAAGTAAACTAAACCATTACAAAAAAAAAATTGAAAAATTACAAAAAATGCATTCCGAAATGAATCCTACAAGTTATTTTTTTCAAGAAGATGCTCTAACTGCCCGAAAAACAAGAATGTCCATAACTTCCTCATAACAAATCCAAATGAAATGAATAAAAGCTTTCCAAATAGACAAAAATATAATCTATGAGAAAAAAAATATTTAAAAAAAAAATTCAAATTTTTTTCCCTTTTTTTTTGCTGCCCGAGCTGCCCTCCTTCCCCCTGTTTTCAGCTTATTTGGTCATAACTTTTTTTCCTGGGCACCGATTGAGAAAAAAATTATATTCCCACAAAGCTTATCATTTTTTCTATCTCCAAAAAATATTTCAAAAAACCAAAACACAATTTCAGCCTGTAGGTACCTGCTCGAAAACGCATTTGTCCCCCAAAGGGACAACGGGCTTTTAGGGGTTAACAATGTTATGAGTTTCATCCTCTGTTTTTCTCAAACTCCAGCTCCTTGTCCTTCATTTCACACACTTCATGATGAACTCTGATGTCTTGAAATTCTTTGAGTGGGGCAATCTCAACCTCGGTCAAGACTGTTTGATTTCTGGACTCCAGTCAATCCACAAATTAACCCCGAGTGAAATTCCGAAGGGTAGAGTGAGGGCCCCAGGATACCGTTAAAGTAACTCAACTGCAGTTAACCCTGTAAGGACGAGGGGGTGACCCTGGAAATCATGCATTCTATAACCGTGAGAGTCATTGGAATAAAAAAATCCAAAAGTACTCATTGGAAGTCAAGCTACTGTAGGTGTTCTCCACTTTCCACAAAAAACTCTAAGGATGAATAGTTGTAGTTCTGTCCTACATTGAAAAATCCCTTGTCATTCATCGGACACTTATGGTCCGTGGCGTCCTTACTGGGTTAACTTACAGTATCCAAAGTCTGCAACATCAGTCCCCTAAGGTATTCCATTGGAGTGTACTACCGAAAAGCACATGCCATCTTATTTGACTTCTCAGTCACACATTGTACAAACTAAGGTACACTGAATAGGGGTATTAAGGGGACCAAAAAATTAAAGGGACTTATCTTGGAAAATTGTAGATGTTTGAAACATGATGTACAACCCCCGAACACCTCAATAACTATTGATGCACAGAAAAGGTAGATATTTATATAGTGTGAAATGTCGATTAATTAGTATGGGTCCCCTTAATCCCTAAAGGACCGTTGTCCCTTCGGGGGACAAATGCGTTTTCGGGCAGGTACCTACGGGCTGAAATTTTCTCCTGATTTTTTGAAACTTTTTCTGGAGCTTGAACAGCTGATTAGCTTCATGGGAATATAATTTTTTCCACAATCGGTGCCCGGGAACAATAGTTATGACCAAATAAGCTGAAAACAAGGGACGGCGGGCAGCAGAAAAAAAATGGACAAAAATTTGAATTCTTTTTTTTAATATTTTTTTTTGATAGATTATATTTTTGCCTATCTGGAAAACTTTGATTCATTTCATTTGGATATGTTATGAGAAAGTTATGGATATTCTTGTTTTTTTCGGGCAGTTAGAGCATCTTCTTGAAAAAAATAACTTGTAGGATTCATTTCTGAATGCAATTTTCCAAATTTTTCAATTTTTTTTTTTTTGCATGGTGTAATTTACTTGCTAGAACAATCTCACCATTGGGATTAGTGCATTTTAATTCCATCTAAAATATATGAATATTTTAGATTTTCCTTCTATCTTGGACCTACTTCTATTTAACAATTTTTTTAAGAATGATAATTAAGTTTTTTTGAATTTTTTTTTTTCTAGACTCTCAACTCAATTCTCTACAATAAAGATTTAAAGCTCAAAACGCTGTAGTGCAAAAATTTTAAGTTAAAAATGTTTAAAGCCAAAAAATCTAGCCCCACAATAGAGTTATTTGTAAAGTCCCCCCCACTTTGGGCATGACTTTTTTTGAAGTTGAGAAGGCAATTGTAGTTGAAGCGTCAAACTATTTTGCAAGATACTTATGTCACACGACTTCAAAAGTGGGGACCAAACTTTTTTAGGCACCATTTTGATGGAAAAATAAGTTTCATACCCACTTTTATTTCGACTTTTTTAACTCAACCGGCTTTTTCACAAAACTCATGGGTTTAAACCCCGGTTTAGTGTACTTTACGAATAACTCAAATGTGCTGAAAAACTTGTTTTTTTCACTTTAAACGCTGATATCTTGCAATCTGTGCGGTCAAAAATTCTGAAATTTTTTCCATACATTCTCATACTAGTTAGGTGTAAGATCCTATGGTTAGATGTTCAAAAAAAACATTTTAAAATATTTTTTATACTTTGCTATAGAAATGGCAGTTTTCAGTGTTTTTTGGCAGAAAAAAGGCCTTGGGCCTTTAGGGGTTAATACCCCTATTCAGTGTAGAAAGATCTGAAACCATTCACTTGACCTTGGAAAGACGAGCTGGTCACCGTGTGCGTAATAATCATCCTTTTGGTAAAAAATGAATCATGTACTCAAAAAAATAACCAAAAGCACTCATTGGAGGTCAAACAAATGCGCAAGCCCCTACTTTAGTTCTGCAGAAAATTCCAAAGAGGAGTATCATTAGATGTTTTTCAGCCCCTTTGGAGGACTGTGAGTTCCCAGCCTGTAAAATAGGCCGAAATTGCAGTGTAGCAGCTGCGCTGACGTGGCCGAGAGACTGCCATGTCAGTTTCAAAAAAAATAAAAAAAATAAAAAAAAAAACACTTTGTTTTTCATTTTAAGAATTCTAAATTTAAAAAAATAAAAATAAAATAAAATAAAATCTGGCAACACCGTTCTTTAAATTTGGGGGAATAGAGCTGGGAACAGGCCTAAAACGGCCCTCCAGCCCTCCCGAATCTCATCTAATGTATGTATGCACTTTTGTCTTACATTGAAGGATTATTTTTTTGCCTTCTTTTGGACCACTCTAGTTTGCAACGTCTTTACAACGTTAAGCTAATTTGCATAGATAGACTGAGTCAAAATTACAATCAATAGAGTGTATTTTCTTACAAATGAACAAACAAAAATCATAAATTTTCAAAATAAAAAATAAAAATATTTATAATTTTTTGTATTTTTGTGAATGTTCATAATGAAATCTTAAATTGTTTTGTGAAGGTGTATATTTGAAGTGCCTTTAGAAAGACCCAAACCATTCACTACAAGCTCTATTACGTTGCATCTATATTGTGCTGTGTATAAAGTTGGAGACAATTCACAAGTTAGGATGGTTTAACGCCTAAAGTTTCTTGGGTCAAAAGTTACAAATTGCTATCCAAATTGCCAAAAGATAGTGCTTTCTAAAAATAGGTATGTAAATCAAAATTTATGCACTTTTAGAATTTTTAATTGTAGGATCTTATTCTTGACTAGTGAAAGGTTCTTGCTTAAATAATTGGGATCTAAAAATAATATATGCGTGAAATATAATCAAGCAAAAAGCAACATTGACCATGTTTTTTCCAAGGTTGCCTAGGCTTTTTACAATGTGGCTATGTTAGCTTTCAAGCCCCATAATTCAAATTCAAATTTGCAAAAAGATCAAAAGACTTCAAATTTGAATAGAGCCTCAACTTACAAATAAGCATGCAAATTTCAAAGTAAAATAATGCTTTGCTCCACTTGCCCAAATTGGAGGCGGAAAAAACAACACAAAATATGATTTTTTAACCAATTGTTGAAAATTGTATAAATTAGATTTCCTACAAGTAATTTGATTTTTCAATCTCAAAAAAAATGAGAGAAAAAAAATCAAAATCTAATACTTCACTTTTTGGCTGTAACACTAATTTATTGAAATCACACTATTTTTAATCATTGCAATTCAAAATATTAATGAATTGTATTCATTTCTGCAAAATTAAAATTTTGTAGATGAAACTCGTTTTGCACCCTCATTACTAATACAAGCAACTATGCTACGAGAGGCTATTTCCTTGTTGCAGTAGAAACGTGGAACAAAAACCCCGGAGTGGTGATGAAGGAACAAAGTCTCTCCTTTCATTTGTTTGTTGTTCAAAGTGGCTTATTTTTTGAATAAAATAGCTATTCAAACTTTCTTGTGCTATTGGACTTAATTACTATTATTGAACTATTCAAATTTCCATTGATTTTCTTGATGGGAAGTGAGAGGAGGTTCCAATGCACCAAAGAACACAACATTTGGATACCATATGTAAAAGTTATAAAAGGTCAAGTTTTTTTGGTAGATGTTTTAAAATCATTTCTTCCACGTACTTAGGTACATATTGATTTTGGAAATTTATAAAAAGTGATGATGAAGGTTTTAGACAAAGTACAATTTTGGGTGTAAGATGGGCACCCAAAAATGCTCCACTGACCATCTTCACTCTGTGTCCATCTCCAAAATCAATTATGTACCAATGTAGAAGAAACTAGGGCTTCTTTTTTTGGCAAAATTTCGCCAGATTCCAATTTCCGCCACTGTGCCTCTCTCCCTCCAAATATGCACCAGCAAACGGAGGGTACACAAGGGCTCCACTGTTCATCAACAGTGCGGAAAAAAAGCCCTAAAAAAAAACTATTTCATAACCAAACTTTGTTCCTTCATAACTTTTGCATACAATATCCAAATGTTGCGTTCTTTAGTCCGTTGGAACCTCCTTTCACTTGCCAATAAGGAAACCAGTTAACTAGTCACAGGCGCCAAAAGCGGCGCTTCTGATGGTACCCACCTTCCCCACCTTAGCTTCTCTTTGAAGCCTCTTCGCCCCTCGCCCAGAACCACCACAGCCACCACAGCCAACAGATGTCAGTGTAGTGAGCCGCATGGCGATGCATCATCTCCTTCCAGTGTGAACGGGGAATCTCAGTAGGAAGCAAATCCCTACAGTATCAGTGCTTCACAGGGCGAACAAATGTCCAAGTTTCCGGTTTTCTCGGTGTGGATTTCCTTCGGTACAGTACCACAGGATCATCCAAGTAGAACGAGCTGAATTAAATAATGTAAGGTAAGTACACAAACTCACACAGTGTCACAGTCTCACAGTCTGTGGGTACTGGGTAAGTTAGGCTTGTCAGAGCAGAGATGGGCCGACTCCCGTTGTCCCACCATCCTGAACGAACTTCAGCAACGTCGTCGCAGCTTCCGCCGGCGCAACTACCCCGACATGAACTGAATCGAGGACACCTCCCGCTTCAGCCGCTCGCTCTGGTTTCAGTTGCTTTTTTCCCCTCTCAGCTGCCCCGTGCCCTCAAGCCACTTGCTCCCAGACGCCACAGACAACCATATTCCAAGTGCTTCCCGAATTTGTGTCCCAAAACAAACAAAAAACAAGTGCTCTGAGAATTTTTGTCAAAAGCAAAACAAAAAACAAGTGCTTCCCGAATGATTAACATCCGTTGACGCGTGATTGCCATTCAAACTGTGACGGAAGCCACGCTGACGTCTGAAAATTTGGATGTGTTGTGAGTACGTGGCCGGCGGGGTCCGCTGAGTCGCTGACTGACTGACTGACCGCGGAGGTTCCGGTTGGGCTTCGAAATGGCGAGCTGGAGTGTGGACTGTGGACCCCTGGCTGGCCTTGCCACAGCTTAACCGCCCTTTGGTTGCTCTGGAACTCTGGAAGAGTCCATGCTGATAGTGGATTAAGTGGAATTTCGTATTTCAGCTCGAAGACGGCACTGCGGAGAGCTACATTTTCATCAATCCCGGAGCAATTGGGCGAGAGGGGATTGGATTGCGCTAGCTTCTGCGCAGCTTGACCCACCCGCCTTAACTTGTGGTGAGGACTTGAAAAGACAGAGGAAAAAAGCAAAGCAATTGGGAGGGCTCTTTGGATTAATTGGAGCTGTGAATCATGAAATTCGAGTGTGTTCGAGGGAGTTTCAGAGAATTATAGTGGAAATTGCGAGGGATTGGGAGGAATTGCGAACAGGTCGGTGTGCTTGATGAGTTGGGAAAGTGTTTTGACCTGCGGGTTTTGGGTTTTTGCAGGGGATTTTGGGAGCTGGAGTAGAGTTGTGCTCGTGAGAGGACTTCAGGAGTGTAGAGAGGTTTAGTGAAATTGGAGGGGGAGTGGTTTAGGTCTGATTGTGATTTTGGAAGGAAATTGCGAATTGGAGGTTTTCTGCTGCTGACGGTGTGCGTCGCGAAGCGTCTAACGTGAGAGTCAAGTCAGCGTTTTGCGAGAGGGACGAGCACCGAACTTGCGAGGGGTTTATCCAAAACCTGAATTTCTGGTGGGCGCAGGCATTTTTCTATAAGGAGGGAGCTAGCAGACGCGCCGCCTTCTTTTTTAGAGTGTTGCATCAGAGGATTAGGTGAACCTCCCCATTGATTTGCGGTCGGTGGAAGAGCGAGAACGCGAGTAAGCGGTGGCAATTGAGGCGAGAGTGAATACAGGCTTTGGAGCTCAGTTTGGAACGATAGCGATCGCGAAACAGTCTACGAGGCTGATCGGCATGCATTTGCAAAACAGGGGGAACGACAAGCTGAGTCCCACATCTGGTCACATTGAGAAATCACCTCGCAAACCCGGGAAGCGATGGAAAAAGGGCTCAATGAAAGGCAAGGGCGGTCCCGAGAACGCAGCTTGTGAGTATCGCGGGGTGCGCCAGCGAACATGGGGCAAGTGGGTGGCGGAAATTCGCGAGCCCAAGAAGAAAGCGCGCTTGTGGCTGGGCAGCTTCTCCACTGCGAAGGAAGCGGCGTTAGCGTACGACATCGCAGCTCGCAAATTATACGGCTCCTTGGCGGAGCTCAATTTGCCCGCACACGAGTCGGAGGGGCTTGACTCTGTTCCTACGTCCCAGCCCACAGAGACCTCCGCAACAGTTCGAGAAGATGGGATGGCCGAGCAACCAGAACTTCCTTTCGACCCTGGAGCTTCCGAAGAGTCCACTGCGCCTTCAGCAGAAACTGAAGGCTCCTCGTCGCAACCACCTCAGAGAGTGACGAGCTTACCCGAGTTTCACCAGCTGCAAAACTTCAGCAACGAAGGGCTACGCGCGAGCAAGTCTTCGTCAGGGGAGCATTTAAGGGACATTCAGCAGTTTCTCGACCAAATCGACTTCAAATACTCCATGGAGCGAACCGAAGACGACGACGACGACGACCGAGCCTCGAATTCCAGTCGATCTCCGTCGACGAGCGCGGCCTTCCCACCCAATTGTGAATGGGAGGACGAGAATCTGGGACACCAGTTCCTCAACCTCGACCTGCAGAGCTTGGACAGCGTTTTGAACGAACCGCTGGTGCCGGAGAACGTGGACGAGCTTTGGGATACACGCGACCAGCCCATGCCGCCCAGTTCGGGCAGACCCCCAGGGGGAAGCCCTAGTTAGCAATGACTTCAGAGCGAGTGTTCAAATGTCATTGTACACCATTTTTTTTGGACCTAATTTCTCGCCGAGGATTTACACTCGGTGATTACCGATAGATTATACACGTTAAGATCTGAAGTTGTAGATATGCAGATTGCCTGATTGCGAGACTCATCGATCTGCTCGTTGGAAGGCACATTTTTTCACTACTGTAGCTGCTGCAGAGTTGATTCACAACAGGGGGTGTCCGGCCGGAAAAGGGGATGATATGATTCATTCAAAGCTCTTTTAGACGAGTTTCTTAGGCTCAGAATTGCACAGACAGAATTTGGAAGGAAATTTCAAAGAGTGGCGGGCTTGGACACCCCCGTAAAGATTAATTCAAAGGGTGTGCTAGCGGAAATTGCGTTGGCAGGGAGGATAAAATTTTGCATTGGTCAGCAGTGAATTGATCAGTTTGCATATAGTTGTATATCATTGGAAAGAAAATTGTGGGGGGCAGTACAGACAGAGTACCGAAAACTAGACCCCGAATGTAAGGCGGAGACTATAAGTTCTGAAACAGGCACTCTCACATCTTGTGCAGGGTTTATGCTGCGAAAAGTTTTCAATTTTCTGTGAATTTGTGGCAAAAATTTGAAAGCCAAAAAACAACCCTAAAACGGTTTGGGTTTTATCTCTCTTCCTGTTTAAGATTCTGACCATATCAGGAAGCTGAGAGTAGTTGGCAGGTTGAAAGTATTGAGGGAAAGAAAACATCTGGAGTCTGCTGGAGTTGAATTGCCGGCTTGAGAGGGCTTGGATTTCAGCTACTTCTGAAGCTGCAAAAAATCAATTGCTTAACCCCTAAAAAACCCTAAAGCTCTTTTAAATCCGAAATCATTTCTGGGTGTTTGGGGCATACAAACTGAATTATAAGACTTAGGTTTTTTTCTCTCATTTTTTTTTCTTGAGATTTGGAAAAATCAATTGATCTTCTAGGGATTGAATCTAATTTTACAAGATTTCAATAGTTGGTTAAAAAGTTCTTTTTGTTTTCTTTACCTCCAATTTGAGCAAAGGACTATCTTGCTTTGAAAATTTGCATACTTCTCCTTAGATTGAGGCTCTACTCAAGTATGAAGTCTTTAGATCTTTTTGCATAGTAAAATTTGAGTTATGAGGCTTGAATGCTTGACAAAGACACTTTGTCAAAAGTTCGGGCAACTTGAAAAATAATTGGTGTTGCTCTTTGTTTGGTCATATTTCACACATACATTGCTTTTTAATCCAATTTTTTGAGACAAGACCCTGGTACTAGTCAAGAATAAGATCATGTGGTTACAAATTCTTAAAAGTGAATAAATTTTGATTTATAGACCTATTTTCAGAAGGTGGGCTGTTTTTGACAATTTTAAGAGTATTTTTTAATTTTTGACCCAAAGAACTGTAGGGGTTAAATTCAAACTAGACCATACAGTTCCATTGAGCGATATTATTGTGGTCATCTAGAGTATAGGGTGGTCATTAATCCTTAAAGCTCGATGTTTTTCAGCCGATGAATGATAGAGAATCCTTCTATGTAGGACAAAAGTGCAACTATTCATCTTCAGAATTTTGTGTGAAAAGGGGAGGTCTTGTACAGAAGTTTGACTTAAAATGAGTGCTTTTGGATTTTTTTAAACCAATAATTCACATGGTACCAAAAGGGATGATTTTCACGGTCACCAGCCTGTCCTTTAAGCAAGAGTATATCTAGGTGCAATATAAGAAACTAACCTGAAACATTGAACTGTGCATGCCACAAGAATCCATACTCTGTTCAGTCTGCTGTTTGAAACCGTTACGCTACTATGTACCTACTAGGTTTCTGTCTGGCAAGAATTACCAGTTCAGACCGGCGTAGATTCTGAGTCATCACAGACAGCTGCTGTAGAACCATCGCGCGCTCTGCACTCAGGATTTTACAATATTAGTGTTGGACTCGCCGCTTCTCACCAACTGGTCCTGGTCACAGAGTTCGTGCTGAAGGGTGCAGTAACTTGTTACAATTTTAAAACCAAGTAACCTACAATACTGAACATGATGTAACTGTGCTCGTTACAAGAACTCATATTCTGTTGCTGGAAACGCTTCCAATTCCCCACAAAGTTACAGCTTTGTTTCTGTCTGGCAAGACTACCAGTTTCCAGCGAAGATTCAGATCGAGTCATCACAGCCAGGTGCTAGCTAGCTGAAGCTAGAACCAACGCGCATGATCTGCACTCAGGACTATAAAATATTAGTGTAGGACTCTTCGGTCACATCTCATCAACTGGTTCTGGTCACAGCATCCGGAGCGAAGCAGTACGTTGTTGCAGTAACTTGTTAAAATATTAAAACGAAGCCGCATGCAACATGATGTAACTGTGCTTTTTACAAGATTTCAGCTGGAAATGCTGTGATCATGTCCTCACTAGCTAGGTTACAGCTCAGTTTGTGTCTGGCAAGAGTTTCCATTTTTCAGCGAAGATTCAGAGGACTTCATCTCAGCCAGCTGCAGTACGTAGAATTAACCAGCGCTAGCTCCGCACTCAGGACTTTATAATACTCCGTAATAAGAAAGTGTCGGGCACTAACTTTGGTCACTTCTCAGTTCAATTCTCACCACCTGGTTCTGGTCACAGAGTTCGTGCTGAAGCTAGGAAGCAGTCATTGCAGTAACGTGAGAAGAACCTTTACAGAATCTGCATAGCTGCAGAAAGTGTTGCGGAACGCCTTTAGCTAGGGCATGTGAGTATATATATATATGTGACGTTGGCCATACGTATCGTGAACGACGTCACAATCTGGATCCAATCGATTCTACGGTACTGTTGTGTTCTACAGGTAACTGAATGGATCGGAAAGCCGGAGTCCGTTTAAAACGAGGGCTTCACTGCTTCCGAGTTCTACGGTACTTCCCGTATTCAGGTCGCAGTGTGTTGCACTACTTGCGCCGTTTGCAGGCAGCAAAGGACGGAGAATTGGACACCTAAATCAGCAACACTTTGTCTAGTCTTACTGTATCAGTGGTGGGATGAACAAAACATTTGAAGAGATGATTAGCGAACTCAAAGAGAGACTTGCAATCCAGGATGTTTGTGATTTTTTGACTTTCAATGTTTTACAAATTTTCACAATTGAGAATATAGGGTACCCAATCCATAACAGCAAACTTACCTTGAATCACCCCCCTTGGAGCACAAAATGTCTCAATACTCATTGGTTGTTTTTGAAAGTTGTGGTGGTTTTGAGTCATGAAAATGTTTGTTCATGTCCATTTTTTAGGCGTTAGAGAATAGATGGTGTCACAATTGGATGTACTTACCTTATTCAAGCATCTCTATCCTTCAATATGAGCCCTGTCTCCAAATGCAAATTTGACTCACTTCATAAAAGTAGGGTTAACTTTGATGCCCTACAGTTGGAAATTCAACTCACTATTAGAGTGGCCATACCTCCAAACTTGGATTTGTCCAATACTTGAGCTTACTTTCAAGGACTTGCAAAATAAACACAAACAACATTGTTTATTTTGATGGAGAATTTGTGTTAATTCCTAAATGCTCAAGGCATTTTCTAGCTCCAAAACCACTCAAAATTGCCATTTCTGGTGCAGTCACTCAAGAAACCAAAAAAATCTTTCTTTTTAGAATCTAACCAAAGGATCTTGTACTTCACCTATCGCAAATTATGTAGTTAAAATTTCATGAAGTTGGAAGTTGGAATTTTTTTTTTAAACTTTGGTCTGCAATTTTAGATGACTTTGACCTCCATTTGTGGAAACTTTTTGTACTGCAGACCATGAGCTTAAATTTTTTTATGTTGAACATTTGAGTTGAGAGTCGGTAAAAAAAAATTCAGAAAAAAAACACTTGATTTTTATTCATTAAAAAATTGTGAAGTAGAAGTAGGTCTGAGATTGAAAGAAACACTAAATTGTTAATAGCTCTAAGATAGAATTGAAAGACCATAATCCCAATGATGAGATTGTTCTTGCAACAAACTTAACCTTGTCAAAAAAATTGAAATTTTTCAAAAATTGCATTCAAAAATGAATTCTATAAGTGTGTTTTTTGAAAAAAATGCGTAGACTGCTCGAAAAATGAGATTGTCCATAATCAGGGCTTTTATTTTTGGCGAAATTTCGCTAGATTCCAATTTCCTCTGACACATTTTCGTCACTGTGCTTGGCTCCTTCCAAATATCCTCCAGCAAACAGAGGGCACGCAGGGACTCCATTGTTCATCTACAGTGTGAAAAAAAAAGTCTTGTCCATAACTTTCTCATTATTAGTCTAAATAAAATGAATCAAAGCTTCAAATGTAGACAAAAATATAATCTTTCAGAAAAAATTAAAAATTAAAAAAGTCATTTTTTTTTTTTTTTTTTTCTAGCGAACTACTTTTAAAACTTTGGATGGCATAACTTTTGCTACTGGACATTGATTGAAATTTTTTTTTTCAGAAAGCCAATGTGATTCCTTATCTTTAAAAAATGTTTCAAAAAATCAGGTCAAAATTTGAGGTCACACAAGCTTGTCCAAAATCCCAAGTGTCCTATGAGGGGACGTTGGTCCTTTAGGGGTTAAAATGGCAGTCATTCCGCAACTTCGGCATGTTTATATTTTAGACAATGCAGTTTGAAGTCTATACTTGTCCAAAATGGTTTAAACCATGCCATCTAAAATCTATACTTGTCCTAATTGGTTTAGACCGCATGGTTTTAAAATGGTGCATGGAATATTGCCCTTATAATTAAATTTGCCATTCTATTTTTTGATTTCTTTATAATCTGATATGCAAGTTGATTAGCTTTTGATATCCTCAACTAAAGTCATCCACCATAACATCATCCATTCCTTTTTTTTGTATCATTGTAATGACATGCCAGAGCCTTTCCTTATTTTTATTGTATAGCCCACATATTAATCCTTAACCCCTAAATGCCCAAGGCACCCAAATGTGGTGTCAAAGAAGCTTTGAAGTTAAATAAAACCTTACCTAATTGCTATTTTTAGTAGTTTATATTTTTGAAATATTCTTTTTGAAGTCTAGTTTTAGCATCAAAAATCCGATTTTGAAAATGAATGATTATGATTTTCCTATTCAAGATTTTGTGCAAAGGTACCCATTGCAATCTTGACTTTTCATAGTGTTGAGGGCTCTTGGAAATGAGCCTCAAATACACTAGGTCTTGGAGAAAAAATCATACTAGAAATTCATTTAAAAAAATTGTAGAGTAGATTTTGAGAAGTCATAAATTGATTGGGGCTATATTTGTTAGGCCCTTGAACCTCATATTTTTTTGGTCTTGAACTTTTTAGATTTGAGATGCAAAAAGAGAGCTCAAAGATTTTCATAGTTTTAACACCCTAATGATCAAACATCAATCCTTAAATGATATTGTTGTGTTTTTTTTTCCTATGTGATCTCTAACATGTTTAGTTTGAATTTGTATGGTTACAATTCAAAAAAAATTGATTCAACTTATCAAAATGTTAACTTTTTGTTCAATTTAGAGCAAATTCCAAGAGGCTCAAAACAGGCCTTGTGCATTTAGGGGTTAAAGAACCAAGGCATTAGAAAAAATTTCAGGCCTCTGGAGGGATGCTCCACAGCCCTCCAAGATACCCTGAAATTTGGTTTTGGGGGGCTAAAAAAATCATTATCCCCCTATTTCTGCCCACCTTAAATTGCAGTGACAGTGGCGCAAGACCCAAGTTTTAAGAGTTTAAAATTTATTTATTTTTAAAAATAATAATAATCTTTAAAAAAAAATTAATTAAAAAAAAAATCGCGAAATTTGACTATTTTGGCGAGATTCAATTGAGCCGACTGCTCAGTGCGGCACTTTTCCAGTGACAGACCAAGCTTTGAAATAGCTTGGTTTATCACTCTAGACTAGCCTTCCAGAGGGTTGAAATTTTCTATAATGGGGTTGTCCAAATTTCCAAAATTGTGAAGATCTATTATAAAATGCAACTTAGAACAATATTTTAATGATGACCCTGAGACAGTAGTTGTAAATTATGATTTATAAATTGCATCCATATGGTTAGATCAACAATTACACAAACTAATATTTTACAATATAATTTGAAGCCAGAAATTGAAAATTCCTTCTAAAATCAATTGTAGATTGAATATTTATGATTTTTACAAGAATTTTCTTTTTTAAAGTTCAAAATCCTAAATTCTAATCATAGTGATTTTTGAAGATTTTTATTTTATTTTTTGATTCGTCATTTTTGAAGGGTTGTTTTTTTTAACTAAAAAAGTTTTTTCTGAGGCCAGACCTACTAATATCCTTTGAATTATAGAATATTTGCAAAGCAAAGTACTCATAATCTATTATATACAAATATTAAAGAACTAATACAAGAATCTCTGAAAAAAATGGTGGATGAAAAAATGCATTTTGGTGATTTGGGAATGTATTTCCATTCGTTGTTCAAAATCTGCACTTATGGTCCTTAAGGGGTTAAACTATCAATAATTAAATTATTATTATGAGTTAGTAGCAAATTTAAGATTTTTCTAGCATGCTTTTTTAGAACTTGTATAAATAAATTAGAAATTATAAAGCACTAGAAATAAACAATTATGCTAGAGAATTTTATCCTTGTAGCTAACTTTCAAGAAAGAGCAAGCTCAAACTACTTCCTTACATATAATTTTTGTTGATTCAAAGTCTCCTTCCCATTAAATGTTTTCTAAAATGAACCTAAACTCTCATGAATAGGATCATGCATTTAGACAAGAATATGTAAAAGTTATTTTTTCAAAAAAGTCACAATTAGATGTAGAAGTTTTAATTGTCTATGTGTCCTATTTCAACTTCCAACATATAACATTGTTCATTAAAGTAGCATTGGTCTCCAAAATACTATTGAAAATTCAAACCAATTATAGTTACAAGAAATACTTGTTGTTTTTATTCTACTTTAGCTTGTTTTTGGCTACTACTTCTAATATTATGATCTTTTGAAAATGAATTTTTAAAAATAAATAAAATAAAGATATATATAGTATAAAATTAAAAATAGAATATTACCAAAAATTTAGACCTAAAAAAAATCTAGATCAAAAGTTATTCACAAAAAAGAATGAGCTGAAATATTGAAGAAAATAGACACTTTGACATTTTCATTTGTAAAAAATACGAAAAATAATTTGCAAAGAAACTAAAATTGTTCATTTGGAAGGATTTCATGGAGAAGAGATTTTACTAAAAAAAATCTTAAAACCATCTTTAATATTAAAAAATGTATGTGCAAAGGAGTCCTATTTGCACAAACATGGAGGACATAAAGTAATATATTTTTAGGTGTCCCTTAGTAGGAATATGCTCACCTATTGTGGGAATAGGCCACCAAAATTTGAGCTCTAGATTATTAATTTTGAGTACTCCATAGTACTAAAATCCTCTTAAATTGAAAATGTGACAAATAATTAAAATAACTTTTAAATATAAACCAATTTAAATTTTTTTTTATAAATATGAGATATGGTTACACTCAAGACAACCATCTTGAGTGAAAAATTTAAATTCATATGAGTTGTGCCTCAAAAATTATTGCGAAGAAACGCTCCGGCATTCCCCACATGACAAATAACTAATACCAGTGTTTCTTGCAACAATTTGTTTTTTTAGAATTCAAAGAAATTAGGCCTCTTCATCTTTTAAAAAAATAAAATCTTGGCTACCTAGGTTCTCTTCAATTTAACAAGAAGCCTCTTGAAATTGATAAATTTTATTTTTTTATAGGGGCTACACTAATTTGTTCTATTGGTGTGTTTTACAAGATGAACTTACATTCATTAGAAAAGAATGGGACCCCAAGAAGGCTACTAGACTTTGGACTAGTAGTCTAATGTGGCTAAATAAAAATAATAATATATTTTTTTTCTAAGGTGGTTCAAAACCTTTATAAGGAATAATTTTTTTTAAACTTTGATACTTGTGATTGAAGACTCTTCAACATATATATATATATTAGAGGTAAACAAGCCTATTACCACCCTAATTTGCAATTTGAATATCTTGGGGCCAACTTCAAGAGGGGCACATATATTTTTCTAGAGGTGTGCGCTTGTTTCATGAATCAAATCCAAGTGAAATTATAATTTTCCAATGAAAATTTTAATTTTTGTAAATTTTAAAGTGGTTTGCCTTGAAATTTCAGAACTGCCCTTAGAGTGAAGTCATAAACATCCTATTAGCAACTCATTAATTGCGTTTCTATGTATCTATTAACACTTAAGTATTCACCAATATAGAATTGACACATTACCCAGAGTGACATTAACCCTTCAACGCCCCTGCCTTTTCAGCTTGTTGGTGACGCTTTCTGGGTCAAGGTTATGATGCACCAATTTTCGGGAGTTATGCACATTTCCTGCATATTTCACCGTTGACTTCAATAACTAGTTCAGCTATGCTTTGAATGAGGCCACTAGCGCCTAATTTGATTGTATTGATCTTCAAATTATAACGATTGAAGGTATCTACATTCCTTAGATCGAAAAATCGTAAACAACGTTTTTTGCGCAGCAGGGGTATTGAAGAATTAATGCACCAATTTGCCATAAAAGTGAATGAATTTGGATGAATTTTGTAGCAGAATTGGGGCCAAAAATAGGGTGATGAAAATAATAGGTAGTTGGTGGAAATGGGCTGGTCTATCATAGCACTTGTCCAAAAAAACATTCCTCCATAGTTTCATAACAACTAGGACAAGTCGGTGTAGTTGACATGCCAAGTGTCACAATTTGGAAGATTCTCCCATTAATATGCTCCATCACTTGGACCCCGTCTTCAGTTGTCTGGCACTCTGGCCAAGTATAAACGAATAAACCATTTCATCTCTACCCTTGTTCACACTGGTGCAAGAGAAAAGCTTTGACGATGAGCTTTTCCATCCTCATGGCTTCTG
This sequence comes from Pseudisothecium myosuroides, assembly GCA_951799445.1. Taxonomy (NCBI): domain Eukaryota; kingdom Viridiplantae; phylum Streptophyta; class Bryopsida; order Hypnales; family Lembophyllaceae; genus Pseudisothecium; species Pseudisothecium myosuroides. The sequence goes on along the minus strand of OX637289.1, from coordinate 5,170,924 downwards.
CGAACGACGCAGAATTCAGACAACCATTGTCGTTGCCACAGATACACGATGCGGCAGACGGAGGCATCGTCAGTCGGTCGATGCGATTATTCATCCTGCACAATCGAGGAAAGATGATCTGAAGGTTGGAATTAAAATCTTGGCGCCCGATTTTCGAAATGATCTGAGTCGGAAGTAATTTGTTTAATTTGTGTTTTTGGAACAATGCAGGAGACTTCGTTCTCATGTTTTTCTAATTGAAATTAGCTCCGCGACATGTCCGATTTGCGCTCTTTTGCTGAGGAGAAGGTTAAATTGAGGAGAGAGGTGGATGCTAGTGCTTGAGAGAGATTGTGGAGACGTTCAGTAGCCATTTATGGAGAATAGTTTACCTATTGCGGATTTTCGAATTTTTGGAGTGAAATCTTTGATGCGGATATCTGATTGTGAGAGTATGAAGCTTTCTGGTGTTGCAATTCATTTTTTGTTGCAATCGGAAGTAATTTGTTTAATCTGTGTTTTTGGAACAATGCAGGAGACTTCGTTCTCATTTTTTCCGCCATGCCTAATTGAAATTAGCTCCGCGACATGTCCGATTTGCGCTCTTTTGCTGAGGAGAAGGTTGAATTGAGTAGAGAGGTGGATGCTAGGGCTCGATCGAGAGAGATTGTGGAGACGTAAGTTCTGTAGCCATTTTTGGAGAGTAGTTGCCTTTTGTGGATTTATGAATTTTTGGAGTGAGTCTTTGATGCGAATATCTGATTGTGAGAGTATGAAGCTTTCTGGATGATTGAAGCTTTAATTTCTGGTGTTGCATTTCATTTTTTGTTGCAATCGTGTGCCGATAATTTGAGGCTTCGAATAGGTTTTGGAGTTGCAGTCGGAAATGCAGTATGTGATGGATGGATGGATGGACGGTCTACTTGTTGATCTGTGTTTTGGAAGTATTTGAGATGTGTGTTTTGAACAATGCCGGTGTCTGCGATTTGAGGTACGTTGTTTCGCCATGTCTAAGTGGAATCGGCAGTTCGGCGTGTCTCTGTCCGATTGTGTTTTCGGATTAGGAGGAGGTTGAATTGTGGGAGAGGTCAATGCCAGGACTTGAGGGAGGTCGTGGAGACGTTCTGTGACAGTTTTGAAGCATATTTGCATTTCATGAATTTTTGGTATTGCGTCTGAGAGAGCGCTCTTGAGGGGATATTTTTATTTAGGGAGAATGTGAAACTTGTCCGGCGCTGCAATTCATTTGCGTAGCATTCTCATGCCGATAATTTGAGGCCTCGAGCAGGTTTCTGAGTTGCTGTATGAGGAGCTGTCTGATATGCGATATGCGATTGATTTCTGTATTGACTGTTTTGTTGATTTACTCGCGAATTGGTGTGAGATCCGAGATGCTTTCAATTTTGCAGCAGACCACACAGTTGCACTGACTGTCCACGTGCGCGATGCACCGCCAGATAGCTAATTGAAACATTCTAGTTGTTTCTGGCAGGCAGGAGCACTATCTCTGATGTCTGTTACATTCATTTCCTCAAGTCTGGGCAGGAGGAAATTAAGTTAGGACTTTTGATGTACCGAATTATTTACTTTTTACTCATTGTGGTTCCGCACGACTTTTTTCTCTGTTTTTGAAGCTAACCTGGTTGTTTTCTTTTACAGAACCTCGGGCGCTTGCTGAGATCGGTGAATTTCAGTCGCCAAAGAATTGAATTCGATTCATCATGGAGTTTTCGAAAGCGGCACGGCTGATGATTGTTTCAGATCTCGACAATACCATGGTATTCCCCTCTTGATGTCTTTTTCTATGATTATAAGATATTGCAGGATTTGAGTTCAATTTTAAGATGGTTAGGGTTAATGTGTGCATTTTTTAAATTTTCTATCGCACTAGTTTGCTTAATTTGCATCAAACTAATGAGCAATATTTTCAGTATCTTTCAAGATGTCTGGTTGCTGACAATGTGGCTTCTCATACCTTTCACCTTGAAGGTCGATCATAAAGACAATCATTATACTTCCCTGTTGCGATTTGGCGCTCTATGGCAAGCGGATTACAACCAAGACTCACTACTCGTATATTCAACTGGAAGGTCCCCGGCAATGTATGAAAAGCTTCGTTCGGAGGTTCCTTTACTCACGCCAGGCATCACCATCATGTCTGTGGGGACGGAAATCAGGTATGGGGAGACGATGGCTCCGGATCTTAGATGGGAGGAGGAGCTAAATCAGGGTTGGAATCGAGAAGTAATTGTTGAAGAAGGGACCAAATTGAACTTAAAATTTCAGGTACGTCACACTTTGGAGAATATGGTAAGGCATATCTGACTTCCTTCGGTTTGTGTATTTTCTTTTCTTTTCTTTTCTTTTCTTTGTGAGCTCTTGAGCTTGTTGATAACGGAAGATTAATCCTCGCATCGTAGTGAGGTTTTGTTGAGTTATGAGAGGTATAGAATGAAGTTATGTAGACGTGATTTGCATTGAGGCGGACGGATGTGTACAGAGATCACGTGGGACTCGTTGACTACCAGGTTGATTCAGAGCAGCGGCCTCATAAAGTAAGCTTCTATGTAGACAAAGGTGCGGCTGAGGAAGTTATCAATACTTTGACAGAAAAAATCAAAGAGCGCGAGGTAAGCTGTCCCTAAAGTATGTATTGCAGGTCGTGGTTTGTAATGTTGAGAGACAGGGCCAAGATGCTTAGCATTATTTATAAGAGCCTCTATGGAATATTTTGGCCCTCCTTTTATTTGTAGTTCACTGATTAGGTGTTTCAGTTTCTGTTGTTAACCTCTGTTGCAATTGCAGGTGAACGTCAAGCTTATATACAGCGGAGGAGTCAACCTTGATGTGCTCCCAACAGGAGCTGGAAAAGGCCAAGCACTTGCGTACCTGATGAAGAAGCTGAAAGAGGAAGGGTGCGCTCCTGGAAAAACTCTTGTATGCGGTGATTCTGGAAATGATGCTGAGCTCTTCACTGTGCCGGATGTTTACGGAGTCATTGTAAGAGAACACTTCACTACAATCTTTGCTTTTGTTTAATAGTTATTTTTAATACTTGTTTTTAAATGTGGTTTGGTTAATTATTTCGGTTTGTTGTGTTAGCTCCACTTGGTCTACTCTGAAATTTGAATAATATTGTGAAAAAATCCAGGTCGGAAATGCCATGGAAGAGCTTCTTAAATGGCACAAAGAATTCACCGGAGATTTGTCTCGCGTCTATCTCGCCAAGGAAAGGTGTGCTGCAGGTATTCTTGAAGCCATGCAGCATTTTGACATAAAACCTAATGTTTCCCCACGCGACCGACCTCGTGCCTTTCAAACACTTGGAGGAGTTGCACGATTGAGTTTATCTTCTGTATCCCACGAGGTTGTTGATTACCTATTATTATTGGAGCACTGGCTGAAAGCGGATGTTGATAACACAAATATTGTTTTTAGCCGTCTAAAGATGTCACTGGTACCAGGCTTTTTCCTTCTAACAACTGGAAGGCTTGTGCGATACTTTGAGTTTGTCTTTCTGGAAATTTTAACTGCTTTCTTTGTTTTTAAGAATACGGTTGCTTTGAAGGGGTGCTGTACCATAATGCTCGTATATGGCACGACGAATTTTTTTTTTGAATGCACAGGTACCTGATGCCAGCTATGTTCATGCGTATGGAATCGCTACCAACCCTTTGGAGGAGATAGAGGCCTTGCGTGAGTTACACGGTGTAAAGAAAGGGAAGCACTTCTGTATCTGGGTCGATCGGGTCAGGATAGAGAAGCTGTCTGATTCGTTGTATCTTGCAAGATTTGACAAGTGGGAAAAATCAGGTGAAGTTTCTCAGAGACAAGGTCGTTGAGATTCTTTAGATTTATGAATTGGGCAGTTTATAATCACTTTAACAACATTATGGTCGTCCACCGACTGCTTGTTTGTCAATCAAGTCTAAAATCCTAGTGCTCTCATAATGTATTTTGTTGCATTTTTTTCTACTCATTATGGAGTCAACTGAACTAATTCTGTAGATACACTTTGGAAACAATTGCAATTTACATTACTCAGGATGACGAGCTCGCCATTCTAATGTTGTCGTATGTTTCTGTTGCGGACTTTTCGCCTTTCACTATGATACAGGCCCTCGATTCTCATGCGCAGTCACAACTGCTCTCCTACAATCAAAAGTAATTCCAATTGCCCACTACTCAAAATGAATCACCTGCATAATGGATTTGCTATCGCTTTGATTTTAGCACATATGCATTCTCTGGATTCGTCTTTCTTGCTTCTGAGTCATTGGTCACTGCCGCAGTTTCTGTAGGACTTGGACTACTCGATCTTCAAGAGCATCTTCTTCCCTTAGTAAAATACATACCATCACTCTTGGTTATTTCAAACAGAGGGCAAGTAATTTTACTAATTCATCCCCATTGTGGCAGATTGACGCCGTAAATGGATTGCAGTGGAAATTGATCCACGAGACATGGCTAGTCGGTCGTGAAGGCACGAAGCTTAGTCCACCATCTCAAGTTCCAATATCTGAAGCTTCAGTCCCTGAACCTCCATCACCGGAAACTTCAACCCCGGAACCTCGAACTCCGAGAGCTCCAATGTCGGAATCTTTTCAAATTGCAGTGCCGGACTCTTCAGTGAACATCGTAGTCCCGAAATCTTTAAGTATTGTAGTGCCGGAATCGTTAAAGATTGTAGTGCCGGAATAAGATTGTAAGGTCTCTCGTTGATGTCACTAGTTCAATGCTATTCAGGTCGTTGAGCATGAGCAATGTCGAACTATTATCTTTTTGAAGTTCGACTCGGGACTGGCTGAATTATTAATTCGTAATATTATTTCAAGTCCTCGGTCACTGTCTTCGTCTCATGTAAGGTTGAACAGCCCATCAAGGTCTAGAGACCCATTCCAGACATCTAGGGAATGACCCATTACAAAGTTTTTTCAATGAATGAGATTTGGGCCACAATCAATGTCTTAGGTGATAGTAATGGAGTGATTAGTGACTACAATAGGAACTTCCACCTTTAGAGTGTAAATTCATTGTAGGAAGTGACTTTATGAGGCCTTCATGTTGTAGCCATGTGAAAATATTGCGACTACTTTAGATGAGTAAGATGATCATTATGGATACACTTTTTGTTTGTTTTGGGGTAGTCTAGAGACTCTTTTGGGCCATAATGGGTAGCACACTTCAAAAATTCACAACAAACTCATACTTTGTCAGAAAATTATAATTTCAAGTGCTCTCACTGTTTTTCACACTTGTCTTATGTGGGATAAAAGTTAAAAAAATTTAGCAATGGCATGAGGACAAACTCCTAATCCTGCCCATGATGGGTTGTCCTACCTTACTTTGTCCTACCTTACTTTGTGAAACAGACTTGCAAATTGCATCTTTGCATAGAATTTTTATTGCTGATGTAATTTTTTCTTATGAATAATTCTACATATACAATATTTTACCCTTGTAAGGATGGAGTCTATGAGCATAATTATAGTCAATTAGCAAAAAAATGCTCAAGCAAAGTTTAAGAAATTCCAACATTGCAAGTTTTCAAATGAACTAAATTCATACTTACTTGCATTGATAGATTAACCTTGTAAGGATGGAGTCTATGAGCATAATTACAGTCAATTAGCAAAAAAATGCTCAAGCAAAGTTTAAGAAATTCCAACATTGCAAGTTTTCAAGTGAACTAAATTCATATTTACTTGCATCGATAGATTAATAGCAACCAGTTGCGATCCTTGTTGGAGTGATGAAGCTTTTGCATCTACTATATAAGTACTATATAAATACTATGCTATAATATTATATACATATATATATATATATATATATATATATATATATATATATATATATATATATATATATATATATGTATGAAATATGTATAATGTGGGGGAAATGACATTTGTTCATATAAAACTATGTACAATCATCTCAAAATAGCAATACATTCATTCAAAAATGACAATCTCGTTCCCCGACCAGATTCTTCAAAAATAAACTTCCATCTTCTATAGTAAAAATCGCAAGAATCCAACAGAAACAGAAAAAAAAAGAAAAAAAAGAAAAAAAGGAAAAGGTGATAAATCCCTCATTAAAAAAATTGGTCCAAATGACCATGGAATTTTATGTTAATTTCTTCTATGGTTTCGTTGCCTGTTATAAATTTCCTGGCAAGCGATAGCTCAGTTTTAGTGAGAATTCTAAGCGTTATCAATATTCACAAGTCAAAGTCAAAATTATTTCAGAAAAGGTAAACTTAGGGCCTTGAATTCAAAAAGTGCATAAGATGCACACTCAAATTATACTAAGCATGCAGCTAGCTCAAGTCTTTCAATTGAGGCCTTTGAATTTAACCAAAATTTTGTTAAAATAGTGGTATTCCACAAACTGGAATCATACTTTCTGAAATCTACACCAGTCCTAGACTGTAGAGGTAAAGAAGGAAAAGAATGGAGAAATGGCGGATGGAATACTGCCACTTTACCGAAATTTCCCATACACTCCAATCTCAACATGAAGTAGTATTCCATTCCAACCAAGCATGGCTTTAATTTCAGTTAAATTCAACCGTTTCTAGCATTTTTAACCAACATTAGGAGATACATTCTGGCGATAAGCATATTGCAAGTGTGCAACTTACAGAGACCTCCCCACCATTCGTGAAGAGCCTTCCCTACAATCACATATAAGTAGTACCTACTTAAAAAGAAGCTGATGGCACCTACTTAAAATTTAAATGAATGAAACTCAGAGCTTTCAACACTTTCAATGAAATGAATAGGATGCCTCCCCAGACTACAGTCGTTCCTTATTCAATGGATACTAGATACATGAATTACACCATCATGGATGCAACGTTTCTGTAAGTCAGGGAAACTAAAGTGGAAGCCAGATTACGAGCAGCAATCCTCTTCTATCTCATCGCTACATGCAAGCAGCAATTAAATTATTCTCGAATAGTCAATCATACGCAGGATTCATTTCAACGGGGCAACTAAAGAGCGAGTGAATCTCTATATATCAGTATCACTGTCCTCAACGTATCCCTGGACAAAATGTCATTTCCTTTAGATAACAACTAATTGATTAGAAGTTCACAATTCGAAATGTGATTAAGTACGCCACCAGAGAGAATTTGTAGTTTCGAAAATAGCAATATGGGCACCTGCCAGAGATCGATTCGCAACGCGAGATCGACTCCAGGCACGAGAATCGAGTCGCGTAACGCAAGTTGCGAGCTAAACTTGTAGCAAACTACGACGATGGCGATCCAGGCCCCGAATGGGATTGCATAGGGGCGAGGATATGTTTACGATCGCAATTGTATCCATGTGGCGGTGGCTGGGACGCCGTCTTGCACGACGAACAGCATGTAGTAGCTCGCTGGCGCCACTTTGTTGTTGGGCGGCGCCGTGACCGTAACGGCGTAAACCCCACCATCCCGCAACGTCGGCGCCGTCGTCTTCAGCTTCAGCATGCGCAGGCCCATGGCGTACGAGTGCGTCACGAACGGCGAGCTCATCAAATTCACCTCCAGCGTCCCTCGCACCGTCGGCACCATGAAGGTCACTGTGAACTCCCGCCCGTAACGAACGCTTCCCGGCGCGAACACATTCGTGGGCTTCAGAGTATCGCTCCCGTAAGCTGGCGAGTATGCCTCCACTCGCAACTCAGTCGGAAACACGCCCTTGAACGTGTAGTACTCATGCGTGTTGCTCCCCGCGATGAGAATGCGCCCATCCCCGAGCAGATTCGCGGTGGAGTGGTAGACGCGCGGAATAGTCGTGGCGGCTAACGTCTCCCACCGCGCTTTCGCATTGTTGGTATTGTACTTCACAGGTGTGAGCACCGCGTCCGTGGCTTTCCCCCATCCTTGGGAGCCTTTCCCCGCGCCGTTGATGATCACCACGTCGCCTGTGGGCAAGATCACCATGTCGCCCATGTTGCGTCGCATGGGCATATTCTCCATCGCCCATTCGGGATTCGTCGCGGTCACGTCCATGCGGCCACACGTCTGGGAAGCTGCCCACGTATCGCCGTCTGCGTTCGAGAATGCGCCTGCTTTCGCGCCGCCGCAGACGAGCACCTCCACAGTGGAAAATCCGTCGGCTTGGGTTAGGGGAAGTATTACTGATGATCCAGCAGATGGGTAGTTTCGGGGCTCCCCAGGGATGGTGGGGAATGTCTTCACCACCGTGTTGGTGTTGTAATCCAGCACAATTGAATCCCTGTTGGCGAAGATGTAGAGGTTGCCGTCGGGAAGGAGATGGATAAAGGGATACATGTTGTCGCCTTGATTGGTGAGGGTATCCTTCAACAGCTGCAGCTCAAACGTGCCTTCATTGCTCTCTCTCTTGGGCACGAACTCGTACGTGAATGTGTTTCGTCCTCCCACCACAATCTGGCGAAGCCCGTCGGGCAAGAGCAGGTTGGACGCGTACCAGCGCGGATCCGTGAGCCACGTCGTGTCATCCTCCACCCAGTCGCAGGTCCCAGTCACCTTGCAGGGCGCCAGGCGCCGGATCGTATACAAGCCGTCGTAGTCGCCTCCAGTTTGTACCATTGTACCATCAGCAAAAAACTGGCCGCTCGAGCACCAAGTGTCAGTTTGGATCTTGAGCGCGCGTACGCTGTTACCGATGGGATCCAGCATGACAGAGTGCGCCGTGCAGTCGGGATTCAGTTTCCTATCTTTGTCGTCGTGGCGGCACTCGCCATTGGGGAGCGCGATCTCGGAAGCGCCGATGTCGGTGCGGTCCAGCAACAGAGCCGTGTTCCAATGTGTGATCGCCGTGTGCATGGATGAGATGCCTGCATTCTTAACCAGCACCTTCCAGCTGCCTTGCGCTGACACTCCGACCCCCAATTCCATCACCGCCATAGCCATCACCATTATTACCACCCGCCAAGTCCACACATCCATCCCCATCGCCATACCTCGAATCACTTCACTTTTCAATCGATCGAACAAAACCGTCCCCCCTAGCCTGTGCACTTCCTCACCGTCGTCGAATCTCAGTAGAAGCAAGCTCTCTTTCAAGCAGGATATGTGTACAACTAAGACTCAGACCTGCTAATACCGCCGAATTAGATACCCAATCCAGCAGATTAAGCAGTGGAATTACATGAATCCATCAAGAATTGTGTTGCTGAACAGTCTCCTCTGAGCATAAATGTACCGATCGAGCTAGAGCAGCTGAGCAATGATTGTGCTCTAAGTACAGTTGTAGACAGAGCAGACTGAACTGAAGAAATGAGGTGGCGAGGAGCGGGTTTTATAGCACTGAATCCGAGGACAACGTAGTTACGACCACTGTGATCGTCGTGACTGAGGAATTCACAAGCTGAGTATGATTGTGTGTGAAGGCTGACTGGAGAGTAGATCGAATTGAATTGAGAACCCCAGGCAGCAGCTTGCTAGGAGCGTTGAATGCGGAGGCTCGCGGACTGAGAATGGAGAATGGACGCTGCATGGCATGGGGTCCATCGTCGTAGACCCGCTGGACGCTGGTCCCGCACGAGGGCTCCCCCGGCCAGCTTCAGTTCCACTTGTGTAGACTGGTGGAGCCAGAGTATCGACCACATGCACTGGTGGAGCCAGTTTGCTTATAAGCAATGAACCCTGAGCACAACCAGATCCATTTAATCTCCTGTTTGGGTACAAGCAGGCATGGTTCCTCAGTCACCAATTGTGAGGATCCGAATGATATGGAGCTCGTTGTGAAGGCGTTTTTAAGCCCAGCCAAATATTTTCAATCTGGCACGGTCATAACATTATTAATTCAGCCATGAGTCACTCAGCGGCCTAGGGTGTCGATTTTTAACATACCCCCAAAACAACTCCCTTAAAAACATAGAAATGCCTTAGGTCTCACTTAATTTCCCCTAGCCACAAAATGCTCAGGCTTGTAGGTGTGAACATTTCAAATCCTCTAGCGTTGAGTTGGGGACTGGAATAACTCCCACTTGCATTTAATGAAAATTTGATTGGAAATGAGGAAAATCTTAACAAAAATTTCGTAAAATGGCGGTATTCCTCAAACTTTTAAATTTAGACCGTGCATCCTGAAATCTATATTAGTCCTAGACTTTAGAGCTAAGGAAGGAAATGAACGGAGAAAGGGCGTATGGATTACCACCATTTTAACGAAAGATCCCATAAACGAAAATTTGAGCCAGCATCAGCAATATTTTCCGCAAACGTACGGAATGGAATTTTTGCTAGATGGGCAACAAGATGCACAATTCAATTACTGTACAAAGGGATTCAAGTTTCAAGCGCAAGGAGTTGAATTTTTCAACATGTTTACTTTCGGTGTGTGTTAGTGTACAGTAAACATCGTAGGTGACACAATGAGATAGGCCGGGGGCCAAGCTTTCACTATGGAGCGTATGCACAGTCAGTCAGTCAAACACACAGTCAGAGAATTTAACATCATCAATTCTCACTCGAGTGCAAGGAGAGAAATTATTGAGCTCCAGGCTCCGACTAAGCCCGGTTGGCCCCACTACCCCAGTTGTACGAGACGTACAAAGGGTGCAACGAGTTTGAAAGCACAAGCAGCGGAGGCAAGCGTGGGGAAGACAAGTCGCCCGGGTGGCGGTCGGAAGCAAACAATTTCAACAAAGTGGACGCCGTGGGTCTCTACCAGTGGATTGGGAAGCTAGTAACGTTGACGACGAAATTGGGGGCATGGTGGAATAAATCTAAATACTCAATTCAATGCAGGCTGCAGCGGAGTCCATCGTCCATTGACCCCTCGGTACGCGACGAATATGTGATTAATCCACAGTTGTTTAGTTCCAAATGGGACGAAATAATATAATTGTCGGTGAAATTGCAGGATATCTCGATCGATCACAAGTGCGAGCTAGCTAGCTAGTAGGTGCTTAGCGTAGACTACGACTCCACGTTCACGAGCTTATCAGGAATATGTCGAAGTTCTAATATTATTAATGTCATGATCATATTCACAGATGAAGTTCATCGATTTCTTGTTACCAAATTTCCGGGTTACAGTTTGCCAACAGAGAAAATTGAATTTGTGCCCTAGGGTTTTGTAGGGTTAGGTTCCTGATCCCCGTTCCAAGTGTAAAATCATCTGCTGAATACTCAGTCTCGAAAGGGAATCCAAACAAGGATATATATATATAATCTCCCTATAAACCTAAGTGGACTGCCGTTCTAATGAAGTTGCAATTGCTCTCCTCTTCAAAGTAATCTCACTAATAAAGGTAATTAGTGCATCCATCTTGCAACGCCCAGCGATCTGCACAACATACAGTACCACTGTGATTCATCGTTGATCAGATCGATGCTCACTTGATGAACTATGATCGATGATGTTAAACACGGTTACTAACCAATTGAGTATGTGTCTATAGTTGGTTATATGCAAGTATTTCGGATAAGTGCATGACGACTTCCATTATCAGTTGTTCCTCACACTTTGCGGTAGCCAGGCCGGAGAGCGAGCAGGTCGGTCACGACACGCGACACCGGAAACTGTCCCAAATTTCAATTAGAAGCTTAGAACCCGGCATGCTTGCTTGGACTTTCAAAAGCCACGGCTGCAGATGTAGGTGAAAAATCCAATATGAATACCACTGCTGTACGCTTCTCCTTGATTATTTTAACCCTTGAAAGGACATTCGAAGTCTTGGGAGGGCTGCCCAAACTTGGATTTCATGGATTTTAGAATCTTTCTTTAAGGGAGAAGCACCCAAAATCAACAGTACCCAATTGCGACAATTTTTAGATAGTTATAGTAGTCAGTTTAGATTGAAAATCTAAATAGACAATAGATAGCTTATCATTTTGGTCAACAAACAATAAGCTATCTAAGGTCTATCTAAATTTAAGTTCTAGAATGATTGGGCCATGACTAGAAATTTTTACAATCAGGTACACTGTTGGTTGTAACCTTTTGGTTGCTTCCCTTCTATAAGGGCATTTACATAGGCATCATGCAGGGCATCATGTGGCCTGTTCAAATGACCAATCAATCAATGATGAGTTTCCACCCTCTTCAAGGCCAAAGGCAATCTCAAAGGTACTAATCAAAAAATTTATGAAACTTTCTAATGCAAAAACTGCAAGTTCAAATTGTGATTCAAAACCCAAAACTTAGATTGATAGGGGTGATTGTAAGAAACACTTGTCCTATTATCACTTAAATTGCGAAATTTGAGAAAAAAGAAGAATATGAGTTCCAAGTGACGAATTGGGAGCTCACAAAGTGTGAACCTTCTATCCGATCCCTATTTCAGTTGAACTCATAAGTATTGATTTTCTTTCATAATTCCAATCCCTCTCTATAAACATGAATGAACACACTTATCAGATTACAGGTGAAAATAAAATAATTTTTTTCATACCAATGAAACTATCAAAGTGTCCTCCTCCCCCAAAAAGGTTGTGAAAGAAAAAGTGAAATGTTTGAAGAACAAAAGAATTGTGCCCACAAAAAATGGGTGTCGAATAAAAAATTCACAATAGCCAAAGAGTCCATTTTAAAAAATTGGGAGTGAAATGACCCCCCCAAAAAAAGAAAATATGTACCAATCAAGGAGTTTCCCCCCCCCAGGGTGATTGCAAGAAACACTTGTCCTATTTCTTGTCCCCTTGCCCTTGGAAATTGTTTTTTTGCTCATAACTTTTGCATTGTTTGTTCATTTGGCATAAAATTTGAAATGAAGGTAGATGCTATAGTTTCAGACATTAAGTAATTTTTCCAAAAATTTAAAATTATTTTACTATTTTTAACCTGCCCCCAATTGAGTGTCTACCTTGGCCATTTTGGGGGGTTTTAGTCCTATTTTTGACCCAAAAATGAAAATTTGATACCACAAATTGGACATGTTGGAGGTCTACTAACATTACAAGGGCTAACAATGAGTTTTTATGAAAATAGCAACATGTCGGAAGCACACATGGGGTCAAAGTACCTTCCTTTGCGCAAAAGTTACGAAGTGGGAAAAAATTTCCTTCATGAATTTCTTGGTGCAATGCGAGCGCAATCTTCTCTAGAAAAATAGATTTTTTTATGGAACTTTTTTGAATTTTTTTTGAATTATTAAAAATGAAAATCTCCACAAACCCTTTTCTGCTATTTTCTGCTCCCAGTGACTTCTGCAATACTTTGTAGTAGTCTGTAGCACTACATGGTATAGTATAGTACTAAATCAACGATTTAGATTTGTAGGCGCCTTGAATCGATGGTTCAGATTTGCTGGGGCATTGTTAAAACGTAGTATTGGTAGTATTGCATAGTACTGCTAGTCTTATGGCCAAAAAATGCAGTTTTGACGAGAAAACGTGAAGTGTTTCTTGCACATAATCCCCCCCAAAAAGAAAGGATGTGAAAAGAGAAATTAAATTCTTGAAGAACCAAAGATTCATGCCTCAATCGAAGGGTGTTGTTTAACCCCTAAAGGACCGAGGCCTTTTTTCTGCCAAAAAACACTGAAAACTGCCATTTCTATAGCAAAGAATTAAAAAAATTGAAAAATGTTTTTTTTTCACATCCAACCGTAGGATCTTACACCTAACTAGTATAAGAATGTGTGGAATTTTTTTTAGAATTTTTGACCACACAGATTGCAAGATATTTGCATTTAAAGTGAAAAAAATAAGTTTTTCAGCACATTGCGGGACTAGATTTTTTGACTTTAAACATTTTTAACTTAAAATTTTTGCACTACAGAGTTTTGAGCTTTTATTTTTTATAGTGGAGAATTGAGTTGAGAGTCTAGAAAAAAAATAATATTCAGAAAAAACTTAATTATCATTCTTAAAAAAATTGTTAAGTAGATGTAGGTACAAGATAGAAGGAAAATCTAAAACATTCATATATTTTAGATGGAATTAAAATGCACTAATCCCAATGGTGAGATTGTTCTAACAAGTAAATCAGACCATCCAAAAAAAAAAAAATTGAAAAATTTGAAAAATTGCATTCAGAAATGAATCCCAAAGTTATTTTTTTCAAGAAGTTGCTTTAACTGCCCGAAAAACAAGAATGTCCATAACTTTTTCATAACATATCCAAATGAAATGAATCAAAGCTTTCCGGAAAACCAAAAATATAATCTATGAGAAAAAAAATATTAAGAAAAAAAATTCAAATTTTTGTCCCTTTTTTTTTTGCTGCCCGAGCTGCCCCCCGTAGCCTGTTTTGAGCTTATATGGTCATAACTTTTTCTCCCAGGCACCGATTGTGAAAAAAATTATATTCCCTTGAAGCTAATCAGTTTTTCTACCTCCAAAAAAAGTTTCAAAAAATTAGGAGAAAATTTCAGCCCGTAGGTACCTGCCCGAAAACGCATTTGTCCCCCGTAGGGACAATGGTCCTTTAGGGGTTAATGAAATATGGTGCCAAAATAACCCTTATTTTTTTCCATACTCATGAAAGAGTCTCCCCCCCCAAAAAAAGTCAGTGAAAAGAAAAGAAAAATTCTCAATAAACAAAGACTTGTCACTCGTGTCCCAAAAAAAAAGGGCGTGAAATACAAAATTCACACAACCAAAGTGTATTGCTAAGAAAATAGGGTGTGAAAATTTAAAACAAATATACATACCAATGAAAGTGTCTCCTTCCCTCCAAAAAAAAAGAAAGGGAGGAAAAAGAAAAGTAAAATTTATGAAGATTCAAGAACTAGAGAGTCGTGCCCAAAAATTGTGATCTTAAGAAAAAAAATTCACACCAACCATAATGTCTCCACACACATACCAAAAAGGGTGTGAAATACAAAATTCAAACCAACCAAAGTGTATTGTCCAATAAAATAGAGAGTGAAAGTAACCAAAAAAAATTACATACCAATCAAAGTGTCTCTCTAGCCTCACATAAGAAAGGGTGTACAAAGAAAAGTAGAATATCTCAAGAACCAAACACTTCTCACTCATGCTCCAAAAAATAGGCCGTGAAATTAAAAATCCACATCAACCAAAGTGTGTTGTTAAAAAGAAAGGGTGTAAAATTTTATTTTTTAAAATACATACCAATCAAACTGTCTCCCCTCCAAAAAAAAAAAAGAAAGAGTGTAAAATTTTATTTTTTAAAATACATACCAATCAAACTGTCTCCCCTCCAAAAAAAAAAAAATAAGATGTTAAAAGAGAAGTAAAATTTTCTTAAAAACAAAGAGTCATTCCCAAAAAAATTGGTTATGAAATAAAAAATCACACAAATCAAAGTGTATTGTCCAAAAAAATAGGGAGTGAAAATAAACAAATAAAAACTACATTTTAGTGAAAGTGTCTCCCACCACCACCACAGAAAAGGGTGTGAAAAGAAAAGTAGACTATGTCAAAAACAAAAGACTCGTTAGTCGTGCTCCAAAAAATAGGGTGTGAAATAAAAAATTCACATCAACCAAAGTGTGTTGCTTTAAAATAAAGGGTGTGAAAATTTAAGAAAAAGAAATACATACCAATCAAATTGTCTCCCCCCCAAAAGAAAAGTAAAATTTCTCAAGAAACAAAGAATCATGCCCCCAAAAAATTGGGTGTAAAATACAAAATTCACATCAACGAAAGTGTGTTTTAAAAAGAAATAGGGTGTCAAAATAAACCAACAAAAAATCATACCAAACAAAGTGTGTCCCTCCCACCCCAAAAAAAAGTGAAAAGAAAAGTAAATTTTTTCAAGAAACAAAGATAGAGTTGTGCCCAAACAAAGGGTTCGAAAATAAAGAAAAAATTGACACCAAGGAAAGTATGAAACTGAAAATAAGAGGGTGTGAAAATGGAAAAACAAATTCCTAGCACAAATCTGAATTTAGAATTTTTGTCCAATTTAGTTTGATGTTAAAACTTTTTTCGGTTGAATATATCAATTCCGAATGCAGGAAAAAAGATTGAGGACCTTGAAATTCAATTTTCATTCATTAAAAATTGGTGAAGCAAAAATTGGTTCAAGAACAAAATATAAATGAAATTATAAATAGATGTAACATGAAATTCGAAAACATTATACCCAAGTTCGAATGGTGAGATTGCTTTAGCAATCTAATTCAACCATGTCAAATGTTTTTTACTTGGAAATTGTGGAAATTGTAGAAATTGCATTAAAAAATGAGTATTTTTTGGAAGAAAATGCTTAGATTGCCCAAAAAACTTAGATTGTTCATAACTTTTTCGTCATAAGTCCAAGTTGAATGAATTAAAGCTTTACGTGTAGACATCCACATTATATTTTAGTAAAAAAAAAAATTTAATTTTTTTTTATTGTATTTGAAGGACATCGGATCCGACAAACAGGGCAGACAGTTGGGACGGGCCGGCTAGGGTGCACGGGTGCGGTCGGGCGCGGTTGGGTGGTTAATTGGGCGTGTTTTGGCGGACACGCGAGTTCGGGCGGTTGGGCATGGTTGAGCGACAGGCGAGTTTAGGTGGAAGGGCCAACAGGCGGTCAGGCAATCGGACGGACCGACATTGACGGCCGCGGTCAGGAAGGACACCCCCACCATCCGTTGGCGGACAGCCACAGTGGACGGTTTATTTACCTGTAGGTAAATTATTAAAAACCGAATGTCACAGGACGTCTCGAGGGATATTTCCGCGGACTTTGGACGTCCGGGCGCCTTGTCAACCCTGGGTTGTATGGTACACTTTTTGGTGTATTTTTAGTCAATTTTCAGGGCATATTTACTCATCGAGAGCGAGACATGGACGTCTCAAGTTGATGAAGTCAAAGTTGCGTTAGCTAATGCACAAGAGTTGAAGATGTAGGCGAGTGTTCAGGCCCAAAAGAAGGAGTTGGAGAAGGAGGTCATACGTTCAAGATTAGAAGTGGAGTGGTTTAAGGGAGTCTTTGAGAAGAAATTCACTCAGAGGAAGGAGCTGGAGGAGAAGGTAATTCAACTATACCTTTTCTGTTTTCCGTTGCTCATCACAAAAAGATCCTGGCATCGAAGCTTGTTGCGGCAGCCCGTCCATGCTCAACCTAAAATTGACCAGCCGCAACAAGCTTCGATGCCAGGATCTTTTTGTGATGAGCAACGGAAAACAGAAAAGGTATAGTTGAATTACCTTCTCCTCCAGCTCCTTCCTCTGAGTGAATTTCTTCTCAAAGACTGTTGGCCCTTCCACCTGAACTCGCCTGTCCGCCCGACCATGCCCAACCGCCCGAACTCGCGTGTCCGCCAAAATGCGTCCAACCACCCAACCGCGCCCGATCGCACCTGGGCACTCCGTGCTCCCTAGCCGGCCCGTCCCAACTGTCTGCCCTATTTGTCGGATCCGACGTCCTTCAAATACAGTAAAAAAAAAAAATTTAATTTTTTTACTAAAATATAATGTGGATGTCTACACGTAAAGCTTTAATTCATTCAACTTGGACTTATGACGAAAAAGTTATGAACAATCTAAGTTTTTTGGGCAATCTAAGCATTTTCTTCCAAAAAATACTCATTTTTTAATGCAATTTCTACAATTTCCACAATTTCCAAGTAAAAAACATTTGACATGGTTGAATTAGATTGCTAAAGCAATCTCACCATTCGAACTTGGGTATAATGTTTTCGAATTCCATGTTCCATCTATTTATGGTTTCATTTATATTTTGTTCTTGAACCAATTTTTGCTTAACCAATTTATGCTGCCCGTCCTTATGGTCAATTTTAGGTTGTACATTAAGTAACTGCCAATTCGGAAGCGGGAGATAAGAGTTAACATCGTGTGGATTTTTTTACAAACAATGAAGTAGGCAAGTGTTTAATCTATTTAAAAAATTATTTTCCTAATTTTAAAGTATTCCAGAAAAAAATCATGAACATTTTGCAACAGTACAAAAATATTGGGGTGTATCTTGCAACAACCCCAATGTGCATTTTTATTCTTCCAATTTGTTAGAGACTTGGTTCCTATAAAAAAAGTGGTACTTTCAATTGCATGGGTGCTCTTTTCAATGTATTTACTTAAAATAAAATGCCAACAATTATTGTTTCTTTCTTTTTTATCTTTATAAGGAAAAAAATTCTTGAAATTTAAAAAATCTTGAAAGAACTTTTGTTTTTATTTTATTTTTGTGTCACACTTTACGCACTGATTTGTTTTTTGGCCAAAACTTTTGTGTTTTCGCTCCAAATGACTCAAGATTTTTAAGTAAGGTATTCATGACTATTATACACCTCGCCTAATTTTTTGTAATTTTCAAAAATAGTTCATCGTCCAAAAATAGCCCCCAATTTTAAGTCACATTTGCCAATTTAGAAATTTTTAATACTCCCTCCGTCCCAAAATGATTTTCTTGTTGGCCTTCATTTTTTGTTCCAAAATGATCTTCTTGTTGTAGTTTGTGACTTGCAAATTGGTCAAATTTGACTTTTTATTGCTATTGGGGACCAACAAAACAATTTTGAGTAGTAGTTCCTCCTCCAACCATGAAATCATCAATCAAATGACAAATTAAATGATTAAAGGGGTCAATCAAGATTATTCATTCTTTCTTATTTTTTGCATCTCTTTGAATATTGCCCAATTGAAAGAGATGAAGCTTGGGGAGGTGGAATAGACGTACACACATGGTCTTAGGTTCATACTAAATGCTTACAAAAACGATGACCTCACACTCGACAATTAAGTGCCTATCAGTGCTCCGTGAAAATGCTCAAAAAATTCTAGTTTTTAATACTCCTAAACTGCACTTTAACCCCTAAAGGACCGTTGTGCCTTTGGGAGACAAATGCGTTTTGGGGCAAGTACCTACAAGCTGAAATTTTCTTCTGATGTCTTGAAAAAAAATTGGAGGTAGAAATGTTTATTAGCTTTGTGGGAATATAGTTTTTTTCACAATCGGTGCCTGGAAAAAAAGTTATGACCATATAAGCTCAAAATAGGGGACAGGGGGCAGCAAAAAAAATTGGCAAATTTTTTTTTTATTAAATTGAATTTTTTTCTCATAGACTATATTTTTGTCTATTTGGATTCTGAAAAGCTTTGATTCATTTTATTTGGATTTTTTATGAGAAAGTTATGGACATTCTTTTTTTTTGGGCAGTTAGAGCATCTTCTTGAAAAAAATAACTTGTAGGATTCATTTCTGAATGCAATTTTTGCAATTTTAAAATATATATATATTTTCATGATTGAGTTTAATTGTTAGATTAATCTCACCATTGGGATTAGTGCATTTTAATTCCATCTAAAAGATATTAATATTTTTTATTTTCCTTCTATATCGTACCTCTTTCTACTTAACAATTTTTCTTAAAAATGAAAATTAAGTTTTTTTGAATTTTTTTCCTCCTGAACCCTCAACTCAATTAGTGGACAAAGTTTTGAGCTTTAAATCTTTATTAGTGCATTTTAATTCCATCTAAAATATATTAATATTTTAGGTTTTCTGTCTATCTTGTACCTACTTCTACTTAACATTTAACAATTTTTTTAAGAATGATAATTAAGTTTTTTTGGATATTTTTTTCCTAGACTCTCAACTTAATTCTCCACTGTAAAGATTTAAAGCTCAAAACTCTGAAGTGCAAAAATTTTAAGTTAAAAATGTTCAAACTCAAAAAATCTAGTCCCGCAATGTGCTGAAAAACTTGTTTTTTTCACTTTAAACGCAAATTTCTTGCAATCTATGCGGTCAAAAATTCTGAAATTTTTTACACACACTCCCATACTAGCTAGGTGTAAGATCCTATGGTTAGATGTGAAAAAAAAATTTAATTTTTTTTAGCGCTTTGCTATAAAAATAACAGTTTTCAATGTTTTTTGGCAAAAAAAAGGTCTCAGTCCTTTAGGGGTTTAAAAGGGCTTAGAAACTCAAAATTTTGACAAAATAAAGAGAATCCTAAATCCTAGTCGTAGCGCAAAATGGTTTTTTAAATGTTATATTTAGCCTTAATCTGGAACATTTTGTTCAACAAAAAGATTATTTTAGGACGGAGGTAGTACTATTTGATACCCAAAAAAACGAATTTTGAGTTGAAATTTGGAGATTGAGGATGGTTTTCTAGTAGACTTGTAGCTACATTCTCAAAAGGATTTCTAAGAATAATTTTTCTTAAGTAGTGTAGACGTTCACAAAGTGAGCTTCTTTTGGCTTGCATTTTGAAACATATAAAATATTATTTTGTTGGTTCTTTTGGTAAATGACCATCTCCATAGAATTGTTACAAATGGCCAATTTTTATATTATTTTATTTATTTATTTATCCTATTTTTAACTAATTAAAACATCAAAATACCTATTTTATTGAGATTTGGCACTTTTCTACTTGGGTCATTGGACAAAACACTTGTACTATTTTCTGTCATACGATGCATGTTGATTAGTTTTTTGGCTATAACTTTTGCAATTTGGCTCCAAATGATTCAAAATTTAGAGACAAGGTACTGATGACTATTATATACCTTGTGGAATTTTTTGGAATTTTTAAATTTTTTTTACTATTTCAAAATAGCCCCCAATAATATGTCACACTTGCCAATTTGGAGGTTTTTAGTACTATTTAGTACCCAAAAAAATGAATTTTGATTTGAAATTTAGAGGGGATGGTCTTCTAATAGACTTGTAGCTATTGTCCCAAGTAATTCTAAAAATAATTAATTATATATCATGTGGAAGTCCACAAAGTGAGCTTCTTTTTGCTTGCATTTTGAAACACATAAAACATTATTTTGGTGTTTTTTTGGTAAATGACCATCTCCATAGAGTTGTTATAAATGACCAATTTTTATTTTATTTTATTTATTTTTATTTCCTATTTTTAACTAATCAAAACATCAAATTATCTATTTTCTTGAGATTTGGAACTTTTCTAGTTCTTCTCCTTAGATAATTTTTCTATGCATTTCCTTTGGTGGTTACCTTCATCTTAAAGGTGTATACATTAGTCATATTTTTTTTTAAATTTAGAATTTTTTTTTTTTTTAAAGTACACCAAAAAAAAATCATGAGTACTATTGAAAACGCAACAAAATCGATAGGTTTTTTTTGCAATCACCCACTTCTCCTATTTAAAAGAACAATCTACGCATCTCTTTTAATGATAACCTTCATCTAAAAGGTGTATACATTAGCTTTATTTTTTAAATAATTAAAAATTATTTTTTTAATTTTAAAGTATTCCAGGAAAAACCATAACTATTGTTCAAAACACAACAAAATTGGTAGGTGTTTCTTGCAATCACCTATAGATGCAGGATGATTGCACAAAACACTGTACTATTTTCTGACACACATTGCCTGTTGTTTAGTTTTTGGACCATAACTTTTTCATTTTGACTGCAAATGACTCAAAATTCATAGAGAAGGTACTTATGACTATTATACACCTTGTCTAATATTTTGGAATTTTTTTTAAATGATTTAATATTTTATAATATCCCCCAATTTATATTACACTTGCCAATTTGGAGGGCTTTAGTACTATTTAGTACCCAAAGTAACAAATTTGGAGCTGAAATTTAGAGGAGATGGTCTTGTAGTCTATTTTTAGCTATTATTTAAAGTATTTCTAAAAATAGTTAATAATAAGTCAAAATTGGTATTAAAATTACTTCAATCATTGCCTTGATTGATGTTATTAGTGTATGTGGCAATGATTTGTCAAGTACAAGTTCACAAAGTAAGCTTCTTTCTACTTGCATTTCAGAATATGTAACAAGATGTGTGGTCCCCAGAGAATCACCTACAAAATCATATATTGAAGAAAATTGGATCATCTATTATAAAGATTAATTTTTATTTTTTAATAGTCTTTATCTCTAAAACATTGAAAATAGCTATATAGGTGCCTTGTTAGTAACATTACCATTGAAATAGGAGATGTCTATAAAATAGAAATTACTTTATTAATATTTAATAGTTTTTTATTTTTTAAACAATGAAAACAACTATAAATAAAAAGATGAAGACTACTTGGAAACTACTTGTGATTTAAACCTAATGTCTAAATCTTTTGGGATGAGGTTGATACTCTTCAACTTCTTCCTTTAATTGGCTAGAGTTTAATGCAAGGACTGAGGGATTTGTCTCTTGTATAGTAGGTGCACCAATCAAATCCTTCATTTTTTGAATGAGAATTTGTGTACGTCCAAACAAGAAATCTGACTTTCCAATCGATAATCATCATCTAAGTTGTATATAATTATGTATATAATTATGTATATAATTATGTATATAATTATGTATATAATGCAATAATTAATATGAATTCAAGAGTTGTGTACCAAATTGAGCAAATTGAGTGAAATATCGAGGCATGTAGAAGGTTACATTCTTGATCCCAGAGTTTCAAAATCTTGATGAGACAGGAAAGGAACTAACTGTTTGCTCTCATAAGGTCTACAGCAACTATAATCATGTCGTATTACAACTAACCATAGTTACTATTGTTGCTCATACCATTCAATTCTTTGTAGAATCTTATTGGCAAGTGAAAAACAATTCCAATATCCTTTGGCATACATTATTTAGACAGCATATGAATAAGTTATGAATTCTCAAAATTTTGCCTCTTAGAGTATCATAATTCAACACTAGGCTCTCTTAGACTCTCATGGTTTGATTGTGTACATCTTGTGTAACCAATATCTAGATTTTTGTAACGTTTGTTGGTCCAAATGTAGATGTCACATTTGGAACAGTATTGATTATGGATGTATATGCTTTTTTGAGAACTGTTTATGGAAGAATGCACATAACTCCAACTAAACCAATTCAAGTGTTCAAAAGTAACCAAGTTCATCTCTAAAGTGTGTGGATGACATTAAGGCTTGGGGATGCTCTTCACGGAGCATGTCAGATACACATCTACATTGAAAGGAGCAACTGGCATTGGTTACAAATGATCTCCTTCACCGACTATTTTGCTACATAAGACAACAAGCTGTTTCAACTCAATGCTTTATATTTGGATTCCAGAGAAAAACATCAATACCAATGGCCTAATTCATCATGGCAAATTGATCTGCATGGAAGGAAGTGATTGGATAAAGCAAGTCGAATTCATTATGAGGGGCTATAACAGCAATTTGAGACAAGATTCAAAATCTCAATATCTCAATGTCTGAATTTGGAATCAAAAATCAGATTGCTCATCTGAAATCGCATACGGTATATGAAATAGAAAAATAGGGCACACCCGCGGAAAGGGGTGGGCCATAAAGGCAAGCAACATCAACGATTGATTAATCCCAACTCAGCTATGTACTCAATTGAATCTTGGTAGATACAAAATAAAAAGCCTAAACCCTGGATGGCCTAATAGTGAACCTCAAGCAAATTGTCTCAGTCGTATGCAATGCAACAATTGTAGCAAATTCCTATACAATGCCCTTACTCGATTTTCGACAATCTATTTATCGTTTCCGTAGCTGTAGGCAAACATTCAAATCTCTCAATCACTCTACAAAAACATATCATAAATAACAAGAACACAAATGCGATGACGAGACAAAGTTCACAGCTACCTCTTCAGCCGATATGGAAATCTCATTGGTCTTCTCGTCCGCTTCCTGGCGGATGAACTGCACCATCTGCTACACATGCTTTCAATTATCACTTGCTACTATTCAAGCCCTAGTTATTATGCATCGCAGCAATCCTAGCCTGCGAGCACTACAAATGCAGTCACGAGCTCCATGGCGCCAGGTCAAAATGGCTCCATCTTCCGTGCCATCTCCGCAGTCCTTCACAAGCAAGGCTGAGGCACAGGAAATCCATGACGCTCCACACCAGCAATCTCGCCAACTTCCATGTCACAGGTGCCAACCTCGACGCAAGGTAGCTCCAAAAGCTCAAAGCTGACACCAAGTCTGCAGCAGGTGATCAGATGACGGTAGACCCTTGCCTCCGCCTTTGTGTTTGGACGACAAAATTTGGAGGACCTCAAGCGGTACTTATCGGGTTCAAGAGAACTAGGTCATGATCAACATCACAAAGTGATGCTCTACTTGATGTTCAATTCAACGCAATGCCATATGCTATCCAAGTTGGAGAAATCAGGACCAAGTAGCTAGCAGTAAGTACAGCGATGGCGTATCATGGAAAACACTTCGCGTTTGATCACGAAAACTTGATTCACTACAGTGCAAACAGACCTACCCAATCCCAGGTTGGATGTTTTGGGGATACTCACTGCAACTTCATTCCATTGATCTGGTAGCGACAACAAAAAACGAACTTTGCAAATCTAGCATTCTGAAACTCTGACAACAAATTCTAGGTCGAAGCTTCAAGAGCAGGACGAGCAAATTGACCCCATTCTCAACCCTAAACGTGTCCACATCAACCGAATTGTATTTGCATACTTTTCTTACCTCGTTCTGGAGCGCATGACCACCGAAAAGCTCTACAATATTGTTGCTGCTGCTTTGCGCATCTGACCTCCCACTTGGGCTGTTTGTGCTTCCGTACGGCGCTGTATTTCAAATGAGAGAAACGACAATGACGATCTTCAATTTGTTCTTCGTCAGGTTGAACTTTGTTGGCAATCATCCACTTCCTGCAACACTCAGTACATAGATTAACACAAATTATTCAGAACACATTTAAGCAAGAAAAAAGTTGAACCTTGCAAAACTAGAACAAAATTGAATTGCGACTCTATAAAAGAAAAAATCTTTCATCCATCACACAATGCCGTCATACATCACTAGATGAAACTCTTTCAGTACTCGTAAGTGTGTGAAGTATTAGACATGGAAAATGTGTAGTACTGAGAAGCTTTCAGCAGGCCAATTTGTTTTGTATAATGAAGACGACTAAAAGCCAAATTGAAGTGCAAATTGAAGTTTGTGTGCAAAAATGAAATCCTAAGGCTGACAAGAAATAATATTCAAAGCTTCATACCTTGATCTCAACGGCAGCGCTTTCCTTAATGACGTCAATAGCTTCCAAGTTAGCCTTCTCAGTATCTGTCTCCGCATTCACTCCAGCTGGCATAAACAGAGCCATGGCGATTCAATCAAACAAGCTGTCGACGAACTCTCTCTCCCGCCGATTCTCCACAATCCGCAATAGATACCGAAATTTTGAAGCCAAATTCAAAAGCAGGGTGCAACAGAGTCAATTGTTTCCCGGCAAGTTTAGAAATCCTAATCAACCTATCCAATTCTCCAGCACACCATTTCAAAGGAGAAATCCTCAGCTCGCTAAAATTCTTGACACACTTCCAATGTCCATGAGGAAACCCTAATCCAAAATTGTTTGTTCCCAGCGTGCGTTCCCCGGGTGCCAAAATTCCCCTTCAAGGGAGCGTCACCCTTCCTGAAGGGGACCGTAAAAAATTACTTTAGTGGTTTTTTTGGTGAATGACCATCCCCATAGAGTTGCTTCAAATGGCCAATTTTTATTTTTTTTATTTAAGTTTTTCCCTATTTTCAATTTATTAAAACATGGAATTATCTATTTTCTTGAGATTTGGCACTTTTCTAGTTCTCCTACTTAGAGAATATTTTAATGAATTACCTTTGGTGGTTACCTTCATCTTAAAGGTGCATACATTGGCCATATTATTTAATTTAAAAAATTTGATTTCCTAATTTTAAAGTATTCCAGAAAAAATCATGAATATATTTTGCAAAATGCAACAAATAGTACATGTGTTTTGTGCAATCACCTAGCGCCATGTTGAAAGAAAATCTCAGCCAACTGCAAAGATGAGGGTTTAAATTCTACTAGTATACAAGTTTTTTGAATCTTTGTATTCACTTTGTGAATTTGCAAGTTCTTTCCATTATTTTCTTTACGCCGTGAATGTACAAATTGTATGATGTGAATTTTGTCTTCATAGTTCCAAGGAGGTGCAAGTTTGTTGTCAATGGCGATAGTTTTGCATCCCAATAAGTTTGGCCTTTGTAATTATGGAATATAGTACAAAAGTGATTTTGCAATTGGCAATAGCAAATGAATTGCTACTTCAATCATTAGCTCCAATTGCTAATTCTCAATGATAGTAAGGACATTGTGAATTCTTGTAGTGAATTCAATGGGATTGGTTTGCATTTTCTATGGGCATAATGTCTTAATGTAATTCTTTCTGTGATTCAATAGGTTTCAAAGCTCTCATTTGAAGTCTAATGTTTGCACACATAATGGAAAGGTCAATGCTCCTAGTTGATTTTATCTGTGCAATTTTTGTAAGCCTCATTTCTTGGACTTGATCCATGAGAATTTGGTGGGCCATGGCTTGTCTATTTGAATCATAGCCTAGAGATCAAAAACCCTCTTACTAGCAAAGCAATTCCAAGTGATTATTAATGGTGTTCAATGATATTTCAACAATTTTCACAATGATGTATGTAGATATAGGGATCATAGGTTGATTCAAATTTAAGGTTGCTTGCCTTGCAAAATGGCAAAGCCTTGGAATTTAATCAATTTTACAAAATCCTTATTGCTACCCGGGTTTTTTAATAGAAGAGCTAACCAAAAATGCATTACATCCACTTCAAACTACCATTAGTACAAATGTATATGACCTATTTCTAACAATATTAAACGTTTTAGCATACATTTGATTGACCAATAGTAGGAAGGATAATTTTCTCCGGTCAGTGAATAGAAATAATGAAGATTGTATTATTTTTTGCTAATTTTTCATCAATTTTGGAGTTAGTAAAAAATTAAGTAATGGTCGGAAGGATAATTTTCTCCAATCAATGAATAGAAATAATGAAGATTGTACTATTTTTTGCTAATTTTCATCAACTTTGGAATTAGTAAAAAATTAAGTAAGTGTAGATTACAGTCTAACTTGTTCACAATGTGGAGGCAAACCTGTTTCCGAGAAGTGCAAAACAAAAAAGCAATACCAAAAGGTGTTAATGAGTTATTCATCACACAAAAGGTGTCAATTTGTTATTCGTCACACAACAATGAAGTTACTAAACCACATCATATTCCCTTCATTCAAAAAAATAGGTCATTCTATCTTGTCCAAATGTGATCCTTGTCAAAAACAAGTTGTATATCTTAACCCCTAAAGGACTGTTGTCCCTTCGGGGGACAAATGCATTTTGAGGCAGATACCTATCGGCTGAAATTTTGTCATGATTTTTTAAAACTTTTTTTGAAGATAGAAAAAAGAAAAATTGATAAGCTGTGTGGGAATATACTTTTTTTCACAATTGGTGCCTGGAAAAAAAAATAATGACCAAATAAGCTCAAAACAGGGGATGGGGGGGCAGCAAAAAAAAATTGCAAATTATTTATTTTATTTTTTTAATCTTTTTTCTTATAGATTACGAGTATATTTTTGTCTATTTGGAAAGCTTTGATTCATTTCATTTGGATTTGTTATGAAAAAGTTATGGACATTCATGTTTTTCGGGCAGTTAGAGCATCTTCTTGAAAAAAATAACTTGTATGATGCAATTCTGAATGCAATTTTTGCAATTTTTCAAAAAAATAAATTTAGCATGGTTTAGTTTACTTGCTAGAACAATCAAACCATTGGAATTAGTGCATTTTAATTCCATCTAAAATATATTAATATTTTAGGTTTTTTTGTCTATCTTGTACCTACTTCTACTTAACAATTTTTTTAAGAATGATAATTAAGTTTTTTTGAATTTTTTTTTCCTAGGCTCTCAACTCAATTCTCCACTATAAAGATTTAAAGCTCAAAACTCTGTAGTGCAAAAAATTTAATTTAAAAATGTTCAAAGTCAAAAAATCTAGTCCCACAATGTGCTGAAAAACTTGTTTTTTTCACTTTAAACGCAGATTTCTTGCAATCTGTGTGGTCAAAAATTCTGAAATTTTTTCCACACACTCTCATACTAGCTAGGTGTAAGATCCTATGGTTAGATCTGAAAAAAAGAACAATTTTCAATTATTTTTTACTTTTTGCTAAAGAAATGACAATTTTGAGTGTTTTTTGGCAAAAAAAAGGCCTTGGTCCTTTAGGGGTTAATAATCAATTATTTGATTTCATTGTTTATTTCATCTAAACAACAAATGCAACTGCAATTTTATTTATGGTCCATATTTGTCCTATATTCAGGTGTTACTTCCACCTACTTTGGTGATGTTATGTGGTGAAACCAAATGATTGGATTTACATTATAAGATTCAAATCTAATCCTCCAATCATTTTTTGAAACTGATACAATCAACCCTTGTCTGCACCTACATCCACATAATCCTCCCCAATAGTTCAAATGTTTCTAGTATCAGAGTGTATACTTATTGGAATGTTTGTAATATAGTTTCCTTCTTAAGTTTCTCTCACACCAACATGTAAATAGAAAGCATTGCTTCTTGTTGTAACTTTATTCCTAATATTCTTCACACAAGAACATCATGCACTACAAGAGAAAGGGGTGTTTTAAGTAGTGTCCTAGACATCACTTCTTTTAAGTAACGTCTTTTAAGTAAGTTTTTAAGTAAAATTTTACTAAAAAGATTGTCTTTTTAGTAAAATTTTACTTAAAAACTTACTTAAAAGACGTTACTTAAAAGAAGTGATGTCTAGGACACTACTTAAAACACCCCTTTTCTTTGTAGTGATGAAAATGGATGGATGCCTCTTGTTGTACCTATATTCCTATTACAAGAATATTATTAAAAAAATGGATGGATGAGATGTAGTTCTACACAATGAAATAGCTATTGCTTTTTTGGTAGAATTCTGAGTAAAAAACCAACATGGATTTGGCCTTATCACTTCTAACATATTTTGCTTGAACCAAAAATTTAAAATTCTTTCAAAAGAAGCACTAGACTGTAGTTGAGCCACCCTTAACGGACTGAATAAGCAACTGTAGACATGATGTGGAGTACTTGAAGGCAAGGAAAAATTCATGCAAGTGCAAAGATAGAAATGATGGGGATTGCCCAAATTTTGGTAATTTTATTGCTTGAAGTCAATTTACAATGCATTTAGCAAAGCAAAAGTTGCACCTAACCCATGTCCAACATGTAGGGTCTTGGAAAACTGCTCTAAGAAATAATAACTCATAATCAGTGAGTCAAGGAAAATGAGGACCATGTGTCATGGCCCTTGGATATGCATGCAGTACATTAGCCGATATGAATCCAAAAAACAACTGAAATGACTCCCTATCTATTGCATTTGAGTCACCCTATTGATTGACCATGGTGTACTAGTTGGCTCTACCTTAGTATAGCCTTGTAAGAAGATGACTTACATGTTTTTTTGACGTCCACTCATTTTCTAATTGATTTTGGGTGATAGTAGTAAACTGCAAAGGCTATGCCCAAAACTAATTCTGCATGGTCTTTGTAGTTTATCACCAGCACCTCCAGATCAGAAGAGGCACACACTTCACACTCTGCACTCTCGTTGCCTAATACCTCCAAACAGCAATAAACTTCCACTTGTTTTCTAATTGATTTTGGATACTAGTGGTAAACTATAAAGGCTATGCCCAAAATCAATTCTGCATGGTCTTTATAGTTTATCACCATCACCTCCAGATCAAGAGAGGCCCAAAATCAATTCTGCATGGTCTTTATAGTTTATCACCATCACCTCCAGATCAAGAGAGGCACACACTTAATACTTTGCAATCTCGTTGCTTCATATCTCCAAACAATAATTAACTTCCACTTGGTTTCTAATTGATTTTGGGTGAAACAGTAATAAACTTCCACTTGGTTTCTAATTGATTTTGGGTGCTAGTGGTAAACTGCAAAGGCTATGCCCAAAATCAATTATGCATTGTCTTCGCAATTTATCACCATCACCTCCAGGTCAAGAGAGGCACACACTTCGCACTCTGCACTCTCGTCGCCTGATGTCTCCAAACAGTAATAAACTTCCCACTCGTTTTTTTAATGATTTTGGGTGCTAGTAGTAAACTGCAAAGGCTATGCCCAAAATCAATTATGCATGGTCTGTGCAGCTTACCACCATCACCTCGAGATCAAAGAGGCACACTTCACAATCTGCAGTCTCGTCGCTTGATGTCTCCAAACAGTAACCAACTTCTCACTTGTTTTCTAATTGATTTTGGGGGATAGTGGTAAATTCTCGTCGCTTCATGTCTCCAAACAGCAACAACTTCTCACTCGTTTTCTAATTGATTTTGGGGGATAGTAGCAAAATGCACAGGCTATGCCCAAAATCAATTTTGCATAGTCTATGCAATTTACCACCATCACCTCGAGATCAAAAGAGGCACACTTCACACTCTGCAGTCTCGTCGCTTCATGTCTCCAAACAGTAACCAACTTCTCACTTGTTTTCTAATTGATTTTGGGGGATAGTGGTAAACTCTCGTCTCTTCATGTCTCCAAACAATAACAACTTCTCACTCATTTTGTAATTGATTTTGGGGGATAGTGGTAAACTCGACAAGCTATGCCCAAAATCAATTTTGCACGGCCTATGCAGTTTACCACCATCACCTCGAGATCAAGAGGCACACTTCACACTCTGCAGTCTCGTCGCTTGATGTCTCCAAAAAGTAACCAACTTCTCACTCGTTTTCTACTTGATTTTGGGAGATAGTGGTAAACTCTCGTCTCTTCATGTCTCTAAACAGTAACAACTTCTCACTCGTTTTGTAATTGATTTTGGGGGATAGTGGTAAAATGGACAGGCTATGCCCAAAATCAATTCTACATAGTCTGTGGAGTTTACCACCATCACCTCGAGATCAAAAGAGGCACACTTCACACTCTGCAGTCTCGATCACCTGATATGTCCAAACAATAATTCACTTCCAATATTCCAGAATCAAGCTTCGGAGTATATGAAGTGGCTACAAACCCCCTTCAATACAATCCTCGTTTCCTGTGTTAACAAGCTGCAGAAAACTTTCTTTTTGCTTAACGGCTGTCATGTTTACGTCCCTCTCTCGTCAACATGAGAGTATATGCCCGCAGTTCGTACTGCGCATTTTAATAGTAGAGATAGCAGGGGAATTCAATCTTGTGAAGACTGAGATTGTGAACGTTTTACAACAGCAGTAAGCAACAGATAACAAGAGTCCATATCTTTACCCAATGTACTGTACAACACATACGCACATTAACTTGAAGATCACTCAGCACTTCTTAGAGGTTTGCAGCCACACAAGCCTAAGCTTTCGGCGCAAAGGTGTATCCTCATTGTGATCGACTCTTGCAGATCATAAAAAACCAATAAAAGGACTCACTTAGAGCCTCGACTCTTGTAAAAACGATAAATCAGTCATCAATGATCACTCAGGACTTCTTTAAGGTTTGCAGGCACAGTAGAGAACTTTCGGTGCAAAATGACACCCTCATTGAGACCGCAACAGTAAACAGTTTCTTCCAAACTTCCCTCAATTAACGGATATCTATTTTGTAATCATTTGTTATCATGATTAGCATGGTATTGTCATCATCGGGAATAAGTACATTTAGGACGAAAAGCACAAAGTATTCATCTCCCAACATCAAGGCGCAGCAAAAAAACCAAACCCCTGTACATACAGAACCGAAAAAACATGTTGGATCCCAAAAATGATCAAACCGGAGTACATTGCAGTATGATAAAGTGAAGGACCATATCCCTATTGGAACACTTATTCAACTCCACAGCACTCATATCACCTGAGAAGACAAACTTTAGGTCCCGTTCCGGTTACAAGAGGATCAGTAGGCAAAACTCGCTGGTGTTTCTCCATGTGGCTCAAAAGCCCTTCAGAAACACGGACCAATTGCGATCATCACGTCCAGAATAACAGAATGCTAAACCCTAACGACGTAGACGCCAATATGCTCATATTCTATGGGTGTACAGTAGTCTGTCATGCCTTCGGCACTCAGTACGAGGAATTTTTAAAATCATAGCACATAAGAACTCTGCAGCATCAAGACAAAAGAATATCGGAGAGACATCAGAGACTTAAATATAGGTAATCAGAAGCTTGCTTCATTTTGTTGCAGTATTTTCGTCATCACGCGAACTCTCCACGACCTATTGCAGAAACCCTCAGGAACTAAAGAAGCAGTAAGCTCAGCTGGACGGACGGGTCAGGTAAGAATGGATTATGCCTCAAGTTTTTAAGATCAGCGACGGTAAACCGTCTCGCACATCTAATTGAAGTCATCATTCCCGCCGCATCCACACAACAACAAAGCAACACCAAAAACAGGACCAACGACGAGCAAATTCACAGAATAAACTCCGGAAACGACGACCCAATGAGAGACACGGGACCGCACAAACCAAGCAGCCGCAATTGAGAGATGTTTAGTGAGCACAGGGGAGGCGGCTTTATATGACGACAGGGCGTCGAAGCTGTAACCCTAAATTCACAGACTCTTCTCGAAGAATGGGATGGATGAAACCCAAACGCAACTCTGTAAGCACCGACAGTGATGAAATAAACTGACTCGGAACAGCGGGGGTAATGAAGAATGGATGGATGAAACCCTAACGCAACTTTATAAGCACCGACAGTAATGAAATGAGCTGACTCGGAACGGGGTTATGATAAGCAGGATTTTGTGAGACCTAACTATCGGACTAACTGCACCTAAAACCGTCCAAATGCACCTAAAACCATCCAAATGCACCTAAAACCATCCAAATGCACCTAAACCGTCCAAATAAGCATTTGAGCTTGTGGTTTCCCATTATTTTTATTTTTTATTTTTTTCCTTTAAACACATGGAGTGGTTTCCTATTATTAATCCTTAACCCTTGAGTGCCAAGCGTGTGTTTACCCAAGTCAAGACCCTTAGGAACTCATTCCAATCAAGCAATCACATGGACAAGATCTACAAAATCTAACTGTATTGATACTGGCAAGTTTGTACTGGGGGGCAAGTTTGGAGTTGCATGGAAATGAACAACTGGCAATAGGGCGCTCAAGGGTTAAAGGACAAATGAGTGACCTTAGAAATCATCACTTTTCATTACCTTGTGAAATATTGGCTTAATTATTAGTAAAAACACTCATTGGAAGTTAAACTATTATAGAAGACCTCTTTTTACAATAAAATTCAAAGGATGAAGAGTTGAACTTTTGACCTACTAAAAGAATTCCATGTCATCCATCGGATGCCAAACATCCATGTTGACGTTTAAGGGTTAATTCCTTAAAGGACGTGGCCTATGTGACCAAGGTAGTCACCAAAACTACTTTGATTATTGGACCAAGAGGTGCATTATTTGTTTTTATAGTGAACAATGAAGTCATCCATCGACCTTTTTTTGGCCCCAACATCTTCAAGGGTTAACCTTTAAAGGACATGTTGGTCACCGTAGAAATCATTCTTTTTGGTGCCGTATGAATCATTTGCTTAAAAAAACCAAGAGCACTCATTGGAGGTCAAACTACTATAAAAGACCTTCTCTTTTCATACAAAATTCTAAGAATGAGCATCTGCATTTCTATCTTATATAGAAGGATTCTTTGTAATCTATTAGGCAATAAATGTTTGGAACGTTGTTTAAGGATTAAAGTGCTTTAATTTTTGTTGGATATTTTAGGAGTCAAGAGAAACTTTTCCATTTTCTTTGCATTCATTTTTTGAACAATGTATGAATAAATTAAAAAAATTCATAGTATTTAAAATAGGGGTATCATAAATAAACCCCAGGTTTTTATGAACAAAGGACTTATATATTAGGCGCGTATCTAAATGGGATGGTTTTGCAAACATGTCACAAATTAGGTCACAATTTACCTTATCCTACTAATGATATAGGAAGATTGCCAACTATGCACCTAAATCCTAGAAATTTGAAAATTTTGGATGAAATTTGCACAATTGATGTTGGGATCACAACATTTAAGCAAATTTGCTACAACAAATATGCATTTCTTTCCAAGGTTGACAACTCCTCTCAATTCTACTTATTTTATTACAAATAATACATTGGCATGATAAATGATGAAGATCTTTTACTTTTGTACATTAGGAGATTTATAATTTGTTGGAAGTAAATTGCTAATATATATTTTGATGAGAAGGCCAAAACTCCCTTATAAAACAAAACCCCCTTATAAAAATTAGTTTTTAAGCAATGCAAAGATTTATTATTTTTTAATTTTTCATAGATCTAACCATTAGATTTATTACCATACTTGTTCAAGGGTATCCTCTTCAAATTTCAAAGTAAAAATTCCAACCAGTTATCATAATGCTTAAGCACCAAAAACAAGTACCATTGTTACTTCCCCAATGAAAGGGCATTCTAATTTTTGAAAATTAAAAGTACAAAATGAATGTATCCAAAAAATTGAGCAAGTCAATAATCTTAAAGAATTTATTTGGGAATCCATGAAAAAGAATATACTGTAATAAAAGAAATTTATCTTCATTCTTTATAAATTCATTAAATATTGTACATAAAGGGTAAGATTAATACATCTTTGTTAAATAATTATTAATTTTTTTAAATTAAGATTTGAAATATGCCTAAATTAAAGGTTTTCTATAATAAAAAAATATTTTTTTATAATTATTTTAGAATAATCTCTTCCAAAATTTGGCGTCTATTTTCAAAATTATTTTCTACCAAACCTATCATATAGATGTTGCATATATTTGTAGAATGTCATTGCAAAGAGGATCATAATAATGAATTTTGAAGGAATGCTATGATTTTTAAAAATCTCAAGTTTCTTCATATTTGTTGAAAAATTTAATGTGAACAAAACTATTTTTTGTTGAAAATATGGTCAAATTGAAAAGGTTACAAAATGATTCTAAGGATGATTGAAATGTCATGAAACATCCTCTCTACAAAAACATATTTGAATTTGGTTCAATATCTATAATTTTCCAAATTATTGGTAATCCTTGTAGTTTTCATTTTCATTTTTTTTATTCATCTTCATGGACATACTTTCTTGCATCTTACAATCAGTGTACCCTCCAAGGACGCATTGTGTGTGATCTTCAAACAAAACAATGCACACAATCAATAGGAGTTAAAAAAAAAGGAAAATAAAAAGATACTTTCAACTATAGCTTATATAGAGCTTAGAATATCTCCTTTTCAATTTTGGCAGATAGTTTTACCACTTGGCTAGACCAGATGCCCAATAAGTCAACAAAAAAACAAAAAAACAAAGGCACAATTGGAACGTGATCCTTTTGTCAGATCACTTCCTCGCTACTGAGTGAGAGCATCACCACTACCCGTATCAACCCGACCACATGTGTTAGGGTTGACATGCTTCCTCCATAGGACCAGTCTTATTCACAATAGTAGTTAGGCATTGGGCATGGTAAGCTTTGAGTGGCAAAATTCTTTTGAATGTCGGCCTAGTGTTCCCCAACAGCGTTTTGTTCAACCAATAATAGTTTACCACCTAGTTGTAGAAATCAAAGATAACACAAGAATTTAAATGAGGCACAAATTTGTGCTAAAAACAATCGACCTACACAAACTTAGCTAGTGGGGTGCAATCAAAAAAGTTGGATACAACCACTTTGTAGAGTTGCCTAGTTCTTTGCATTCTACTAGTTTATTGCAGTCAAGGCTTTGTCTAGAATGGAGATACTCTAAGGCGCTGACCCGACTGTAGGAAAAATCAAAAAAACTAGCCTGATAATAAAAACATGCTAATCCATTTCCCCTGTAGAAGGATAAAGATGCTATTAACAAGGATGGCATTAAAACAAAGATCAAGAAGGTATTTTTGATGATATCTTAATTAAACATTAATTTTATGGTCATAGCATTTGAGACTAAATTAAGGCACATGATCCACAAACTCATTGTCAAAAGAGATTTTTAAACAAGCTTTTTTATCCATAGACAAGCATCAGCAACAAAATCAAACCTCAAGAAGCGTTAAAATCTTATATAAGTTATAAAATTCCTCCTCCCCTCCCTTCTAGAAACTCAAAGAAAAATGATAGATGTTAAATATTACTAATTCTTCATAACATCCTTTGAAAGTTTATACCTTGCTATGTGTTAGAATATCCAAAAAGTTGATAAATTAGAATACATGTTATTGTCAATAGCCAAAAAATTGATAAGTTAAATATATATTATTTATTAACCCCCTCAAAGCCTAACAAGTTTTTACAATGATTGGAGGTTTTCAATGAATTGTTCCACTTTGATGTTTATTGCACTGGATGTATTTAAATTTTTAAATTTAACCATACAAAAGTAAACACTAATTTGTCTTTTATGCATGGAATTAATTGTTGAAAATATTGATTGTTGGATTTTTAGATTATAACAATTTTAGATAATCAACTTATAGGCAAAAAATGCAACTTCTAGAGTTCTAGGGAAGAAAATTTATTAGAAGATGAAAATTGATTTTTTAAGTCCCCTACAAAATTGTATTGGAATCTAAAGCAAATTTTTTTAAAGTAATTTAAAAATACGAGAAATAAAAAACTTTCTCAGATTCATACACATTTTCAAACAAAAGGAGTAGAAAGTCAAAACTGACAAAATTGGATCCTACAAAATTTCAAAATTTTAATATATAATTCAATTTTTGAATTTAATGATTAATATTATTTGTAAATTTGGAACATCTTCAAAAAAATTGGAATCATTCTAATTATTTTGCATTCTTGATCATACCATAATGAACCTTGTATTTTTAAAATTGCTAAGAATACAACTTTGAAAGAATTTCCTCCAAACTAATTTGTTTGTGCAATTTGAGTCCAAAAAAATGTTTTTTTCCATCCCTATTGTTCTTTTTGTTTTAAAAAATAGATTGTTTGCTCCCTTTTCTATAGGATTACATTTCCTAAATAAAATTTTAAATACTTTTCACATTAAAATTTTGAAAAAAAAAAAATGCAACAAGTTTGTCAACTTTACAAGATTTTAATTTATCCTATTGAGATTTGATTTACCCTACTGAGAATTTGCCATTGAATAATTTGAGGAAGATACATTGTATCTTTTTAGTCTTTGAGGCATTAGTAGTCAAGAAGTTAAAAATATATATTATTTGTTATATAATATAAGATGTATATATTAGGAATCTTCTACTTCCTACTAGCAATATAAAAAAAAGGAGGTTCAATTGTAAATATGTAAAAGCATCTTCAATAGAACGTGTATATTGTTGTGTCAAATATAACTAACTTTTCACTGCTTTTGAATTAGAACTTGAAAATTCTATCATTGGAAGCTCATCAAAAGTACTTCAAACAAGTACAGGAAAACTGCTACAGCTCAAATTTAGACATTGGACAAAGAATATTAACCACTTCTAGAATTAGCTGAAAGACAAAAAATATTATAGTGATCTTATCAAATCACAGTTACCGTAACCAATGAACATTTCACTGCAAGTTGGAGTAAAGTGTGCATTGATAACCGTGATTTGCAAAGACCATGATAATTTTTGTTTGTTAGCTAGCTTTTAAAGTGGTTTATTTTCTTTGTCCAATGTCTAAATTTGAGTCTTCTTGTACCTATTTGAAGTATTGTACTTTTGATATGCTTTCAATGATAGAAATTTCAAGTTCTAATTACAAAGCAGTGAAAAATTAAAGTTACATATTTAGTAAAGTAGTTCTACTAGACTATTGAAGACACCCTAAACAAGCTAGATATGAAGGTGATGGAACGGAAATTTGTCATTGGGGACTTATTGCAGTATCCAATTGTCATGAAGCATACAATGACAAACAAAAGTAAATATAGATTTGAAACTTTTTCTTTAAAAGCATCCATAGCATAAGCATCAATGGGAAAAGTCCAAAGATAGTTTCAGTATGCGCCATGTAATTTATTGCTACGGAAGTTTGAAGAAAAAATTAGTTGTGATTTGTAATTAAATCAAATTCAAAGTTAGCTATGTCTAAAACCCAATTTTGTGCATCATAATTTGGAATTATTTTACATTTTGTCATTTTTTTCTTACAATCCCAAAAAAACTTTTGGGCCTTTTCATGTCAATATAGCTTACATCATTTTCAATTGTTGTGCACAAAAATTGAAGGAAGTTGACATTTATAGAATTTGAAATATTCACGACTTGACAAACATGCAAATGATGAGGTTTTCATGATATTTGAATCATTTTTGGCAATTCATTAGCCATTGTAGGGTAATCCCTAAAATTCCATGACTATGTTTTCACCAAAAACACTCCAAAATTGCCATTTCTAGTACAAGTATCAAATTTTGAAAGAAAAATAAATAAAAATTTGGACACGTGTAACCGTAGGATCTTGTAGTATGCTGACTTGAGAACATGTAAAAAAAAATTTAGAAAAATTCAGCCTGTGGATTGCAAGATACAAACTTTTGGAAATCACAGAAATCCTTTTTTTGGCCTTGCAAAAAAAAAGGGCAGCTGCACTTCACAAGCTCACTTTTCTATGAAAAAATGTCCAAAATGGTGGTGCTTATTTGGATTCATTCTTCAAGGCAAATTGGCTACATGCTTGAAAAATTTCAGATCATTTAGAATTGTACAACATATAGGAAAAAATAGTAAGTAGAAAGAAGTAGAGAATGATTTGAAATATAAAATAGTTAAGAATTTAGTTATGGAATTGAAAAATGCCAATTTCAATGGTTGCAACGTTGTAATAAACAATTGGCATCCTAAAATTTTATTTTTTTCAAAAAAATATTGAAAATTGAGTTAGATAAAGGACTTCAAAGTTTATTTTAGAGTAGAAAATTCATAATTGCTTGTAATCAAAAACTCCTCATAACTTTTCATTTCATTGATCAAAATGGGATGATTCAAAGCTTTACACATATATTTAAATCTAGAAAATCAATTTCAAATTTTTGTTTCTAGAAGAAGTGATTTTTTCTGGATGTGTCCAGATTGCCCATTTCCAAAAAAAAAAAATATTAGGCCATAACTTTTTACTCTTATTTCCAATGTCATGAAATTTAGTGCAAATAAAAGATATTCCTCATCCACACCTTCTAGTAAAATTTTGGCCTAAAATATGCAGATTGTCATTCACACTGGCCTTCTAAAAATTGTTGTGTAGCCAAAAAATGCATTTTGGTCCTTTAGAGGTTAATGCCCTTGCATTTGTAATATTTGTTGAATAGGACAATGCATTCAATTTATATATTAGAGACGCATGATGTGTCCTTAGGTTTAGATTTTTTGCACAAAGACTAGAGTAGATGATGCACATAATTGATTCAATCAATCAAACAGCTTGTTTTTGCCAATTTCAATAACATCAAAAAAACTATCAATTTTATAAAAGTTAGTGTAATTTCTGTGGGTTGAAAATGATAATTTTGTTCCTTTGGATTGGTATGGTTGTTTGAATGAAAAAGTTTCAAATCCATACTTGGTTTTGTTTGTCACTTGATGTTGCCCTATATCAGTTGGTGCCCATTGGCAGCTCTATGTTCAAAATCTACATTGCAATCAGAATTAAGGTAGAAGTATCGGTTCCCGTTCATGCACCCCATTGTTTTACTGTAGACTAACCTTAAAGTGTCCCCAAAAGTACCTCAAAATTGTGCCAATACTTAATTGGGGTTGGTGCTTTTTGATATTTTTTGAGATTATCATGTCAAGATTAACCCCTAAAGGGACCAACATGCCTTTTTAGGCGACATAAAATTTTTGGGCAGGTACGTGTGACTGGAGATTTTCATATTTTGGGCTGAAATTTTTATAGAAGGTGGGGACGAGGAATCTCTTTCATATGCACCAAATTTCATGACATTTGGAAATACGAGTCAAAAGTTATGGCCTAATATGTTGTTTGTTGGTCAACTCGGACAGTTCGGGCAGATAAAAAAAAATCACTTTTTTCAAAAATAAAAATTTGAAATTGGTTTATTAGATTCATATATACGTGTAAAGCTTTGAATCATTCCATTTTGATCAATGAATCAAAAGTTATGAGGATTTTTAGTTTGCGGGCAATTATGGATTGTCTACTCTAAAATAAACTTTGAAGTTGTTTATTTCACTCAATTTTCAATATTTTTCAAAAAAAATAAAATTGTAGGATGTAGATTGTTTATTACAACATTGCGACCATTGGGATTGGCATTTTTCAATTCCATAATTAACTTCTTAACAATTTAATGTTTTGAACCATTATCTACTTCTTTCTACTTACTATTTTTTTCCTATATGTTATACAATTCCAAATAGTCTGAAAATTTTCAAGCATGTAGCCAACTTGCCCTGAAGAATGAATCCAAAGAAGCACAACCATTTTGGAATTTTTTTCATAATAATCTGACCTTGTGAAGTGCAGCTGCCCGGTTTTTCGCAGGGCCAAAAAAAGGACTTTTGCCACTTCAAACACTAATATCTTCCAATCTACACGATGAAAATTTCTGAAATTTTTACCACATATTCTCAAACCAGAGTACTACAAGATCCTATGGTTACATGTGTCCAAAAATGATATTTTTCAAAAATTTGGTACTTGTACTAGAATTGGCAGTTTTGGAGCA
The DNA here is from genome assembly GCA_951799445.1 of Pseudisothecium myosuroides. NCBI lineage: Eukaryota > Viridiplantae > Streptophyta > Bryopsida > Hypnales > Lembophyllaceae > Pseudisothecium > Pseudisothecium myosuroides. The sequence goes on along the minus strand of OX637289.1, from coordinate 5,130,631 downwards.
TTTTTGGTGAGCACATAGTCAAGGAACTTTAGGGGTTAATTAGAGTGCAGTTTGGAGTGCCCTACAAAGTTCTACTTTGAAAATTCACAAAAAATAGATGCCTTATCCAAAAAAAAAAAAAATTTGAAAATGTATGATTTTCATTTGCCAATATTGCAAATTTTTTTTTTTTGCAAAACAGTGCCTCCACAACTATCTTGAATTTCTTAAGCGGACGGTTATTGGTGCTCTCACCTTACATTACTGATGTTTGGAAATCATGTTAATGTTGAAACACCCATTTGCATCTTTGTTCCCATTTCTGTACCTTAAATTGGCACTAAACATGTCCCTAGACTTTCCATTAATGTGTCCATGAAATGCTTAACTTTGATTTGTTGATGCATTTGAAGGACACATACTTAACTTTCATTGGCTGACTATGGATTTTTGCAGATTTTAGTTTTGGGTCCACCTATGTAACAGTTTCAGTGGTTTAGGGAGCCAGCACTTTGAAAAAATCATAGAAATTACATACCACATCTGATTTTTATTTTTTATTTTTTGAATATTCATGATTTTCACTCGCTAGTACTTCAAAAATATTATTTTTAGGAAAAGGTGCCTCCAACTATGCAGAATTGCTTATATTGACGGGTTTGGGTGCTTCCACTATAAGGTAACAGGTTCAGAAATCGCCCACCTAAGAGCTGAAACTAAATTTTGAAGAATGTCTTGAAATATTTTTTTTAGTACATTTTCCTGGAAGACAAGAGGAATTGGCATCTAACCCAAGTCGTTTCATATTTTTTGGAGCTTTCTAAAATTAGTTATGAAAATTTGAAGTTGAAGTGGCATAGAGCTCTAAAATCGCCCACCCCCTAAAATGTACACTGTTTGTACATCGCTGAAGGCTATGAAATAGTTACATGTACAAGTAGTGTACATTTGAATAGCCTGTGCGATTTTAGAGCCTGTTACCTTATGCTTCCACCGTATGTGATCATTCAAATAATGCACTTGCAAACACAACTGAAGGTCGGTCTTCCAGAGTTGCCTGTGCTCTCCCTCTGCTACTACGGTAGTCTGGTTGATGTGCCAAGTGCTGTTGAGGACGGTGATATTAACAGCACCATCACAGTCCACAGTAAGTTAGCTGCCATTGTAAGCAATTTGTATCAATCTGCCCAGCCGTAACACCTGGAAATTTCTGGAAATTCTGATGAGTTGTGACTTGTGCCGTAACTCCTGAAATTTCTGATGAGTTGTGACTTCAGTTGTGACTTGTGCCGTAACTCCTGAAATTTCTGATGAGTCGTGAGTTGTGGCTTGTGACCTCCTCCACATGGCTGGAGATGAGAGCTGACAAAATAATAGCCACACAGTCTGTAATGTACAGTACTGTAGTGGCTCTGAATGTGATGGGGTGTTCAAAGCTGAATTGCGACAGGTAACAACCAGCTTCAGTTGATGACGACCACATCACGATGAGGAGTGAACTTCACTTCTTGCTGTCGTGGAGAGTAAGGTGCAGGGGAGAGGTAAAGGGGAGGATGAGTGGTCCTTGTTTCTAATGCACACCGTTACTTTTGGGGTAAAAAAAAGTTAAGGTCAGGGAGGATGGAGGAACCCACAGAACTAGTGTTGGACCAATATCAAGAATAATTTTCTTGATAATAGAGTTAATCGTAAAGTGTCCCTTGTTTCTAAACCTGTGTTAGAGGAAGGTTTAATTGAGAATAGAATTGAACAAACATGGCACCAAACTCAATCAGACTTGAGTTTGGGTGCTCCAAGGAGTTTTGGTCCTGTGTTTTTTCCAAACTCCGGCTACTGGTCCCGCCTTGCACACACTTTACGATTAACTCTAATTTCTGGGGCTCAGAATGAATTTTTTTGTAAAATGTGGAAAAGTCCAGGTTCCAAGGATAAAGTTTTGCAAATGGGACATCAATACGAGTATCACTTCCTTAACTCCAACTACAAAGTATCAATATCTAACTATTCAAGTTCTGAAATGTACACCACCATTACAATTTTGCCCACAATAAGCTTGCTCTCATTTTGCCTGTCAAATTTTGTAATTAGAGAATTCATTACTATAACTAGATTGTATTATGCATTATACAAAATTCTTCAAATGGTACAACAAAACAATTTGAATTATATTTGGACCCTACTTGACTACTCCACATTGTCAAATTTTCTAAATTTGTTTTTTTTGTTTGAAAATAACATGTAAACTACTTATGGATTATTCATTGCCTTTCTATAGCAATGAGCACCTTAAAAAAAGAAAAATTGTGCAAAGTTTAGTAAATTTATGGGAGATTGCAAGAAACACCATCCTATTTTGCGTCACATCCTGCAGACAAATTTGTTTTTTGGCCATGAATTTTGTGTTCTAGCTCCAAATGACTCAAAATTCATAGGCAAGGTACTCATGACTATTATATGCCTTATCTAATTTTTTGGAGCTTTAAAAAAATGTTTTATTGTCCAAAAATAGCCCCCAATTTTATATCACACTTGCCCAATTTTTTTTTAACAAAGGACTATCCAAAGAAACGAATTTGGAGTTGAAATTTAGAGTGGATGGTCTTATAGTATACTTTTAGCTACTATTCAAAGGATTTTAAAGAATATTTAATTATAGAAGAAGTCCACAAAGTGAGTCTCTTTCTACTTGCATTTTAAAACATGTAAAAAATTATTTTGGTGGGTTTTTTGTTGAGTACCTATTTCTATAAAGTTGTTACAAATGGTCAAGTTTTATTTTCCTTACTTAATTTTTTTCCTATTTCCTACTAATTAAATCATCAAAGTATATATTTTCTTGAGATTTGGCACTTTTCTAGTTCTTCTACTTAGAATTCTTTTTTGTGATTTTCCTTAAGTGGTTACCTTCCTCTTATAGGTATATGCATTGGCCATATTTTTATTATAAATTAAAAATTATTTTTCTAATTTTAAAGTATTTCAAAAAAAAATGTATGAGTATTATAAAATGCAACAAAATTAGCAAGTGTTTTTTGTAATCACCTAAGAAAAAGTTACACATTACATTGTGTAAATTTTACATGTTTCAATCCCATATGACATTTAATAAGTCAAGTTGGTCCAATTATTAAAAACTATTAGTATTAGTGTTAGTTTGGCTAAAATTGAAAAATTTACAAGGAAAGATGTAAGCATTATATTTATCCATTAGTGCTTAATTATGTGTTCTTTAGCATTTTGGATTATCTTAAGAGAAAATTTTGTATAATAAAGGTCTTTGAACATTTGAGTGTCAAATAATTGGTAGTACCAAAAATCAACAATGATTTTAGTCAAATGTAGGCAAGTATTAAGTAAAGGTGAGTTATATGTAGAGAACCTTTTAAATAAAGGCTTGAAGAGAAGAAAATGATGAAGGCAAACTTCAAAAGCTTTTTAGATGTGAAGTTAAGAATGTAAATTAAATTAGAAGCTTGTAAAACATGTAGGAGGCAAGGAGTAGAAGTGAGGCGATGAAAAGTCAAGCACCTTGCTTGTCTTTTATCATGCTATGTAATTCATGAAAAATTTAATGCCAAGGTCAACTGTCAAGGAGTAGAAGAATTCATGCAATTTTAATTAATGCAACAAGTTGAAGCGTCAGGCTTGAAGGCAAGAAATGTGGAGCTCGCAATATATAAGGAGAGTCTAGTGAAGCAATCAAAACACTTATATGCATCATTCTCCATTTCATTCTCCAAGTTATTTTTTACATTTTTTTGGTACTATAGTTGATGGCTCAGAAGAATATCATCTCTCTATTATCTTTATCACTCTCCTTTGTTTTTATATGTAGGTGATTTGTATCTTTTTATAAACTCTCAAATCTAGGAAGAAAAAAAGAAAGGTTGTTAATTTGTATGCAAGAAGTGAAAAGAGTGCAAACACCCATTTATGATTACCAATAAAGGATTACATAGTTAGGATTTTTTTATATCTTATTTTTATTATAATATCTTTTTTGATATGTTAGACAATAAATTGAAACATTGTAAGTGCTTGAATCTCATTTTGAGATTTTTCAGAAAGTTAAAAGAATCTAAATTTGGAGTTATGACAAATCTGTGACATCTATTTGAATGAGCAAAGGTTTACGTTCACTACCTTGGGGTTAATTGGTGGGATCGTGTCTTAGTATTTTTGCAATATCTTCTTTGTTATATTATTTGAAAATTAAAATTTTGTAAGTCTTGTATGTTTAACCCCTAAAGGATCGGGATGTTTGAGCATAGCTCTTGTTTTTTTTATTAGCTCCCTCAACAAGTATAATTCTTCATTTTTTGTGGAATAATTTTGATGATTGGCATTGTTGAAATGAAAGAAGACTTATGTAGCTATCCTATGGAGAAAAAATCAATAAAATTGCACAATTTTTGAGAAAATCCCACCATTGACAAAATTGATGAAAGATGTTTGGTTAGGCAATACTTTTTACATATGCTTAAATGGGAATGCTATAATCAAAATGCTTGAAAGTAATGCAAAAACTTAGATTTTTTTCCACAAGTACATAGCATCATGATGTTGATATGAAATTTTTTTCAAATAATTTTAAAGTGTAGAATAAAAGATATAAGGATGTGAAGTGACGGCCTAGAGCGTTTTTTCTATTCTCAAAAAATTCACCAAAAATCGCACACTAGATCATTTCTTGATTGTATTGAACCAATGGATTCATTGGAAAAAATCATCTAGGTCTCTTTGTTGTTAACAAATAGTTAGTGAGGTTAACATATCAAATTTTCTAGAAATGTAGTTAATTGTAAAAGCCACGTGGTGACCTTATAATCCTTTAGGGGTTAATTCAACAATTTATTTCAAACTGAAAGGGAAGACTTTGAATTGATAGAAGACTACTTCATTTCAAATAAATTATAATTAAAATTAATTTTTTATGAAAAAAAATTAAAAGTAAATAAAAAAATTCTTTAAACAAACCAGCCTCTTTAAGGCCCTAACAAACTATAAACGCTTTTATGCCATTGAAATAAACTTAAGATAAAAATATCATATCGACTAAAATAGTCCATGTCTTTTTAGAATATGAATAATGAACTAAAGCCAAGTGGATAATGAAATAGTAGGATATTTATATTTTAATATAATTTTTTAATAATTTAAGGTATTAAAAATTATTATAAAATCTTGAAATTAATACAAAATATTGTACAAAGTATAGTAAGATTAGAAAAAATATTCATAAATAACACTAAGAAAAAAAATCTTAGTCTTTAAGCAACTAAGCAATTTAATCATTTATATTAAATAATGGTGAAAAATAGTGAAGCTTTGTTTCTCTTTGCCCTACCATGATTGACAACCAATGAAGATTTGAAATGCTCAAATTTCCAATTTTTAAGTATTTGAAAGGTGTAAACATCCAAATTGTAAATTTAAAACTTATGAATTATTCAATTATAGATTGTAGATAAATACTATGAATATTTGAAAATCCTATAAATGAAAGGGTTTATATAAATTTCATAGATGAATGAGTTTATAAATTTTGATTTTTCAGTCTTCAAAATAATTATAGGTTTTAAATTTCCTTCATTCCAATGCCTTTTTTATGTCAAAACTAATTTGAGTGTATTGAAAAATATTTTTTTTTTCATGCACCACATCTAAACTGTTATACTTTTAGATCTATTTTGGAACCATGTTTTTCTACCTATTCATCTATATTTGGATCCGAGTTTGGACATTTAATTTTCACTTACAACACAATAAAATGCTACAAGTTTTCATAAACAACCAATTAAAAATTAAAAAAATTGAGCAAATTTAGTTAAAATTATAAATTTTAGTTAAATTCCTAAAGGATTAGAGATGTTTTTAAGAGAAATTGCCCAAAATTGAAAATAGAAAGTATTTTTTAGACTTCAAGCATACAAAAATGTCCTGGTCTATTACGGAAATATATGGAAAAAATTTCATTCCGTTTGACTATGTGGATTTAAAGATTATAAATAATGTTTGAATTGAGAAAAAGACCTTCTTTTAATTCCTACGAGACAAGGTGACAAGGTTAGCATGCTTCAAACCTTCTTGGAGCAACTTTTTTCCTTTACACAAGAATTGAGTCTCTAAAACATTAAATAATTAATCTTATTTGGTATATGCATGCAAAATTTCAGAAGAAATTATGTGTCTATCTTATTCTAAACTCCATTCTAAATCATCCTGCTATATAAGGAAGTTAGCAAATTGACAATACACTAGTCATTTTTTGATGATGTTTTGTGCAATGAAGAAATTTTTATTTGAAATCCAAATAAAAAAGATAGTGATAAACAAACACTTGAAAAATATGGAAAAATTTCAAGAATTGTGAGATAGCATATTTCAAGATAGTAGTGTTTGTATTTAGAAGAAACTGTTTTTTTGCTTACACTTACCATGCAAGGTTATTAGAGTTTGACCCTTCTTAGAAGGAGATTTTTCAATAAATTAAAGTAGTAGTTTTTTGACAATTGCGTATACTATAATTTCATGTTGGTTATCATATGCCAAATTCTAGATGAATTTTGCAAAAAAAGAAGATGTCATCCAAATTGCTTAACTTGCTTGGATTTTTTTATGAAGCATATCTTTTGATCCAGATCAATTTTTTAAATTTTCACAAAAGAAGTGAATGTTTCCATCTTATGTCAAATTTTTAGAAACATCTATTTATTTTTTATGTCATTGTTACCTATCCAGATTCCAATTGTCCCTTGAACAAACACTTGGTCCATTACAAGTTAAACTAAAAATTGTATCATGAACCATAATAATTATTTTAGTATTAATTTTACGTAGGATTTATTTTAGGAAATGTTTTTGTAAATTGATTAAATTTTTTAATATTGATAAACATCAATTCCAATTGATATATATATCAACTAAAACCTCATAAGTAAAGTACTACTGCCTTAAACTTTGAAGATCAACCTATTAGAATTAAGAAGTTTTTTGGACCACAAATTTATTTTAAAAATTACTAGAAAAATTAAAATATTTCAATTATTATAAATATTTAAAAAATAAAAAATAAAAAAGTGCTTCCTAAGACATGTCCTTAGTCATATGGATGCCTTGCTCTCATGGTCTTTTTCATCTCTTATCTCATGTTCATCTCATTCTTGGATGGAGAACTCTTGTGTTGCAGATACTAGATCTTGCTACTAGTAAAGTTTGTTTTTAAGCTTTGTAATCTAAGGTAGACAAGCCTATTACCACCTTGATTTGCAATCTAGATACCTTAGGGATAATTCCAAGAAGGGCACATATTTTTTAGAGGTGTGTGCTTGTTTCACAAATCAAACCCAAGTGGAATTATAATTTTCCAATCAAAATTGTAATTTCTATAAATTTTTGAAGTGGTCTACCCTGAAATTACAAAACTATTCACTATTGGAGTCATAGATGTCCTCTAAACACCCTATAAACACCATTCCATATATCTATTAGTACCTTGGTATCTACCAATTAAAGGCCGACGCATTACCCTTATTGGCATTAAGACTCTGATCTTGTCAGAAAACTAAATGGATTTGGATGAGTTCCATGGTGGAAATGGGGCCAAAAGTCAAATGGTGGGAATAGGTGGATGGTGGAAATAGGTGGATGGTGGAAATGGGCTGGTCGACCTTATGTGGTGCTTAACGTAGTGTGTTTGGTGACAAGACTGACATTCTTTCATCACCTCTTGTTCATTGTACAATCATCACCTCTCATTCTTGCATGAGTTCTATTTTTGGTTGCCATCTTTTTATGAAACTGGATGCAATATTCAATATTGAAACTAGTGTGCCATGTACCATTGTCATAGTCAAACTAAAAGTAAAATTTATTTTTCAAATTTTTAAATCACAAAAACTTTGAAATTCAATATCTTTACTTTCATGAGCCGGAATGCTACAAAACAAAGCCCGCGCACCCCTCTTCACAAAGAGCTTTCCAATGGTACCAAGAACGCAATTAAGGAACGCAAGATCCAAGAGATTTCAACATAACAAACAAACACAACACAATAAACAAACAATCTAACTTAAGGTATGGATGATGGAGTCAAATCACATCTAAGTGCATCATGGATTACTTTATAGATGCAAGGATAGGCGACAATAGCTCCAAAACGATCAGATGAGGGATGAAAAAACAAATTAAAATAAAATCAATAAGTTGTGCCTTCAAAATTGTAAATCTTTACTATAGAGGACCAAATCAAAGTTCAAAATTTGAAAATATGAATGAATGCAAACAAATTCTAGGCACAAAAGATCTTTATTTTTTCATCGATCCATCCATCCATCCATCCATCCATTGATCTATCTTTGCATTAGTTTTTTTGCATTTACTTGTATGGTACAAATTTTTACAATTTTCTTTTGCAAATGTTATATAGTTCAAGAGATATAAATTGTATGTCTAATCTCAAAAACTAATTTTTTCAATTCAAAAAATGACGCTTCATTAACGACTTCAATAAATAAGTAAAATAAATATTTTTAATACTTCACCAAAATTAGAGCATAACAATTTGAATTCAAAGGAAAAAAAATTCTATTGAAAATTACAAATATTCAAGCTATAGTATATTTTTGAAAAAAAATTAATTTGATTTCAAATTTGATTTCCAAAACTATACATTAGTGTAGCAAATGATTTAACTTTATACATATGATCTATAGATAATATTTTACAAATTTTGTTTGAAATTCATTATGAAATTATTATTCTAAGTTGCATTTTATGATACGCCTTTAGAATTTTGGAAAATTTGGACTACGCCTTAGTGTTTGGTAGGTAAAGTCATATGTGAAGTCATTGATATGCTACAAAATCTCATGATATAAGATAGAGAAGCCCATTACCACCCTGATTTGCAATCTGGATATGTTCGAGCCAATTCCAAGACAAAAGGATATTGGAGAGACATCAAGACTTACAGGTAATCAAAAACTTGCTTCATTTTGTTGCAGTATTTTTGTCATCACACGAACTCTCCAAACCTTAAGGTAATGTGCTCTTAAAGCAACCCGGCTCTAAAAGCGACCTCTAACACAAAGGTACATTTTGCTTTCTTCAATGTACCCATAGTGTACACTCCAGGAGGGGATCGCTTTTAGTGACCATTGGATTTCAACTTCAAAAATTCAATACTAATTCACAAAGGTTCAAAAAATATGAAACGACTTGGGTTAGATCCCAATTCTATTTTTCTTCCTACCAAAATTTACTGAAAATTGTTTCAAGGAGTTTAGCTTCCTCCCAAATGCAATCAACTCTTAAAAGGTCGCTTTAAGAGCACATTACCTTATTGCAGAAACCGTAAGGAATTAAAGATGCAGTAGGCTCAATTGGATGGACAAGTCAGTTAAGAATGGATTACTGCAGGGTTTCATGAACTCATGACATATTTGGATGACATAACTGGATGAATTATTCAGTCCCTCTTTAATGTCACAGCTTAGACAGCCAAGTTGCATGTGATTATATGGACTTTAGTAATGAGAACTAAAAGTATCCAATGTGATTTTCAAGGAATTGTAGAATGGAGAATGTAAAATGCACCTATTCATCGAGAATCCGATAAGATCTAGGTGACAATTCCTATGACCATCCAAGCTAAAAATGAGGAATTAGGAGAAGCAATTGTCATTGAAACTTATTATACTCCATTCTTCTATAGCATAGTACTTGGATTTGTGTTAACCAATCACAAAGCTAAATGAAATAGTTCATTGTGACTACTCCATTCCAAAAATTTAGGTGTGAACATATGACGTGACTTCATGAGCCAATTAGAGTGCATCTTTGTGAGCATATTCTTGTTCCATTGACTTCAGAGAACTTGTAATTGTCTATTTGCATGAGTAAGGAAGCTTCATCAAATTTGGGGAACACTACAATTGAACTTTCCTTGAGATTGACAGGTCTGAATATTCAAAGAGTTGGGATTGACTTGTAAGAATATTCAATGAGATCAATGAGGGGTGAAGGGAGAATTGTAAGCTCCTCAATTGTTACGCACCGTATCATATAATGATTACAAAATGACTAAGAGCATTCCCACATTAGGAGAGATTTGAGGTCTCTAAGAGCCCGCGAGTTATCTGGCCCTGGAAACAGCCTGGGAGCAATAATCTGACGTGGCTGAGAGAGTGCCACGTCAGAAAATTAATTTGTTAATATTTATTTATAAATAAATAATAATAATAATTTTTTTAATTTTTTTAAATAATTTTTTAAATAATTTTTTAATTTTTTAATTTTAATTTTAATTTTAATTTTTTAATTTTTTTTATATTCTGACTGTTCCCAACTGCGGGAACAGCCTGAAACGGCCCCTCCCAGCCCTCAAATCTCTTCTAATGCTAGGGATCTTTTCTATCCCCATCCACATGAAATTCATCCAGATAGAGAAGAAGTTACCTCCACTAGTATACTACATCTATAAATATTTAGGGATGGAGGTTCCCAATTCACTATAAGGGAAGGGGAATACGAAACTCAGCCCTACTGGAAATTCCTAAATCTGATTTTACTAAATGAAATACATATTGGTATCCCCACTTATCCACTGGTAAATCCTAAATCTACTTTTACAAAATAATACATGCATTGTTTCTCCCACTTATCCAATGGTCATTGCTTTTTTGCATGTTGTGCTTCTGCTTGTACTCAACAAACATTCAATATATAGTGAAATGTTCAAGTTATTGAAAAGAATTAGTAGCGACTCTCTTTATTTCCTTATCCTCATATTTGCTCCCCCTTCATCCTCAAGGAGATAGGAAAGAATTGATGGGATGCTCAAAGATATTTGCACCCAAAATCTCTTCTATTAAGTTTGCATGGTATATTCTTTGTTTGGTTTTGCTTGTCACGTTGAGATCTCCCGGACCATGCATACCGGTGGCGTGCTTGGTACCGTCGGAAAGCCCTTGGTGGGGAGGGGTACACGGCTTGGTTTAGGGACCAACAGTGGGAAAGTTAATGATTTTTGAGTTATATTTTGTTATTAAAAATTACTAAATCATGTTAAATAATGTATCTTTTGAACCTTGTGTCAAATTCTCACATTCTTAGTACCGTTGGAAAGCCCTCGACAAGGAAGGATGCACGGGCTTTGTTTTGTGGCATATGGACCTACGGTGGGAAAGTTATGGGTTTTTGAGTTATTTTTGTTTTTTTAAATGATTTTTACTTTTGTTTTGGGTGTGGCAACGGCACAGGGCACACTAGTCTCCACATGAAATGTACAAAGTGCAAGTGGTCAAAGCTTACATCAAGTGGCGATTCTGTGTTCCTGTAGCTTATAACTTAGTTATCTCACCGGTTTCGTCCGAGAAAACAGAGGATGTGATATTAGAGAGAGAGTGACATTAACCCTAGACCGCCCAAGGACTAAATAGGTTAAAAAACATCATTGCTTTTGAAGTATTATAGATCTAAAAGTTGCTAAGTTATGCAAATCTCAACCGTACAATCTTGTAGTGTATATCTTGAAGATAACATGTACAAAATTTGGAGTCATTTGACCACATAGATTGTAAGATTATAATGTTTTAGTGTTGAAAAAAGGTGCTGAAATTTTCCTAGAAACACATTTGGAGGTAAAATTTAATTTCTAAACCTACTCAAATGAAAAAACTTTAAACTTTAAAGTGGTTCCAAATTACCTAACAAACACATTGGTGAAAGAAAATATCATTTAATTGACTCATTGTGTTTGCAAAATGGCTTTGAAGTGTCAAGAAATAAGACAAAGACTTGCAGTAAAATACATCTAAGGCTGAACTTCTTTCTACAAAAATACTTCTCAATCACTCAAAACTTTGGATTAATATAAAATTTTAGCCACACAAACTAGACTAATATGTGCAACTTTTCCAAAAATAATTATTGGAAATGGACTATGTATGAAGAAGAAACAAGCCACCAAAGTTCACTGTACTCCAAAAATGTTGTGATTTTGAACTTTGAATTGCTCCCAAACATTCAAAACAACTTGGATTGACATGAAAATTTCATCACAATTATTAAACTTCAAGGGAAACAAAACCCAACAAATTTTATTGAAAATGAACTTTGGATGAAGGAGATACAAGACTCCAAAGTTGCAGCCCTAAAATACAGTTTGGTGAACTCAAATTGAAGCTGTGAACTTTGATTGGCTTCCAAAAATTCAATAAATCTTGGATTGATCTGAAAATTTTACCACACATAGTAGAAGAGAGAGCGCAACTTTTCCAACAAGTTTTATTGAATTTGAACATTGGATGCAAAAGTTACAACAATTTGAATTTGACTTGAAACTCTGTGAGGACACTTTTTGGCCTCTTGGGCGGTCTAGTGTTAAAGAGGAGGAAGAAGGAAGTGGATGTGATACTAGAGAGAGTGACATTAAAGAGGGGGCAGGCTCCGTCCGCATTGTTGACGAACGTCGTTCGTTGGTTTCCTGTCTCCTCCGTCTGCGAGTTCGTCTTCCTGCTTTCGGAGCTCTGCGGTATTTGCAGCAGTAATTCGAGCTTCCCAGTTGCGTCGTTGATTTGTGCCCATTCATTGAGGCGAGGACAGAGATCATTTCTTATTTGGATGATCGAAGGTGGCGTTGGCGTCCTTCGTGTGAGTTTTGTTTTTTCTCATTTTTCTTTTCCACTTATTTAGGACCTTCGAGGTGCCGGCATCTTTTCTTTGGAGGTTATGTGTTTTCAATTTTTTCAATTTTGTGGTCATGCACACTAGGGCAGAGAGTGGGTGGAGGAGATCGTGAAAATCCTTGGTTGATGACATTCTTTTGGTCATGGTGTTTAGGGTTGTGATTGTGCTGCTGTAACGTATGAAGACGAGACACCATGAGTGTGCGGATGCTGAGCCGTCCTTCTTCATCATCCGGCTCCTCCGCACAGCCAATCGCGGGTGGTGGTTCTTCCGGTCCCGCTGTCCCGACCTCACCTCCTGATTATTTACCGAAGTCTCCGAAATCAATTTTCGTCTCGCCCCCCTCTCGGTCGCCGGGCTCCGGCGCAGCTGCATCGCCTTCCGCGACGCGTCTTGCTCCTTCTTCTCCGGTTTCTGATGTTTTGGGGACAGATTCTATTTTACGCCAATTTCCGTCGGCAATAGATGTGGAGTATCCAGGGGCGTCTGCAGTTCCGAAGATCGTGTTGCCGCCTCCTTACGAGGAGGAAGATTTCACGGACCCGCTGACCAAGCAGGTAGTGGTAATTGGTGTGATAAGTCGGTTGGAAGATGAGGCTTCGCAGCTCCTGGACCGCATTCTCCTATCGCAAGTGTTTTCTGGCAGTAAATGTGCAAATCCTCGGAATTTGCAAGGGGACCAGGAAACCGTGTTGACTGCAAACCCTAATTTGGCAAGTGACGATGTAATGCCAATTCTGACTCCTCCAACGGAAAGAGTGTTTCCACAAGAGAATGGCTTTATCAGGGGGAGAAGTCACGGTAAAGGCAGAGGAAAATATGATGAAAGTAGAGATGGAAGCCGAAGGGATCAGAATTCGGGTTTTAGAGCTGGAGATACTCGATCACAAACTCCACAGAAAACGAAAGGATCGATTGAAAAGAAGGTCGCCGGAAATGGTCGAGAGAGGGATTGGATAGATGGAAAGATAAAAAATCACTACGACCGTGAGAAGGGCGTATTGTATGTTCAGTACGTCTGGGGTTCTTCGCCTCGTGAATGCTTGACGGGAGAGAATCGAACTGCAGAAACCCTGGCCGAGGCACTGGAGCGACATGAAGCGGACAGTCTTCGCGGTTTGCTGTTCATGTTTTCTGTAAGGTTTTCTCTCTAATCTTCTTTCTCTCTGTGATCGATCACTAGACACTTTTCTTCTATGGTTAGGCTGTCATGCGGGAGCGAAATTTTGTCAGAATCGGAATTCGTTGTCAAGGAGTTGTCAATCCATTTGCAATTGATCATAAATCTCTACACATGACATCGATAATCAACCCGCACAGGCAGTAAAATACTGCAAGTTGGCATTGGAGTTAAACAGGCCTGGTACACTGATTATGGCCTGGACACCCTAAACCCTGCATATAGATGGATATCTGAGTGTTACAACTTACGATATAATAGATTTAGCTTCTGGATAATTGCAGTCCCTCTAGGCAATTTGGATGTCATAACGCTGGAAATTCAACACCTCAGAAGTGCGAAGCCATTCATCAAGCATTGAATATGCCAGTGGAAGAAACCACCCTTTGAATATGAAATTCAGTCGTCTATTTATTACTCGGGCTGAACTTGCTTCTTAGGGTTCGTTGCTAGGATTTAGACAAATTACCGCACAATTGATACTGTTCTCCAGTCAGTTCGAAGTCAGCCGCAACTCTTCTTTCCTATTCTCGATCCAAATATACGTGATAATGTGTAGATCTGGAAACTACACATGCTTGCAGCTGTCTCTGGGGTTGCTTTTTCGTTTATTTTGATAGGGCGAATATCTTCTATTATTTTGTGGAGTAGTCTCTCCCATGAGTTATTTTCTTATAGGGTTTCTTTTGTAGGTGTGTCACATCCTATTGATTGTTCAAGAGGGCTCGCGCTTTGATCCACGTTATCTTCGGATGTTTCGTACTTTGCAAACTGCAAAGCACGCCCTTGCACCTTTCGTCAAAACTCAAGTGCTTCCCAATGTTCTACCTCAAACGGCTGGCAGATCTTCTCCATCCCCCCGAGCAGGGGTCGCCTCTCGGGACATGGTTGGAAGTAGGGGGGTAGGGGTTTCTGCTGGCCGACAGAGCTCTTCAAATGGGTACACAGGTGGACCCGCTCCTGTTTTGTATCCTGGTCAGTGCACGCCTGTCGCTCTTTTTGTGTGCTTAGAAGAATGTACAGAGTCTGCTTCTGGCTTTAACATATTGGGATCTACTGCCGAAGATGCTGCGGAAGGTCCGGGAGTCTCCAGCAGTTTACATAGTGGGCCAGGATCGTCTTCATCTCCTGGAAGTACTTACAGTAGACTGTCACGGTCTTCACTTTCGAATCCGGGATCAAGCAGGCCTGGAAACAAGACGGAGGGAGGTGTTCGAAAGAAGTTGCAAGCATCAACCGAAGCGCAGATTAGGTTTCTTCTAAAGAAGTGTCGGACTCTAGCGAGTGTGGTAGGTGAAGGCGGGTCTTCTGGATCTGCAGCAGCTGCTCTCCGAGGCCTTACTGGCGGTGTGAATACATTTGGTGGAGCTGGAAATGGAGGTGCACTTTTTGCACTTGATCAAAGCCGGGCTGCTGTTTTTATTGATAGAGCTTCTAATCGACAAGGAGCTGGACTTGAGGAGATTTCAGATGTGCTTGCCAACTTCCTGAGGAATATGGGAGGACCTTCTACTCAAACATTGAACCTGGCAGGTACATCTCCTGAGAGACTTTGGTCTTCACGGTCTATTTGTCAACATTTTAGGGTACAGAAAATATTGTCTGGCTTATGTCGAGGGTCCAAGCTCGAAGAGATGTTTCTGCTTGAGTTATTAACCTTGAGTCTGGATTATGAATATGGCAAGTTTTGAATTATTCTGTTTAGATCACAATTTTACTTATTCCAAGTCAAATAGATAATGATCGATTCTCGCTAATACATGAGACTTGTATTTAGTAACTTGCGTTGAAAGCCTTGGATATTGTTCTGGTGTAATGCAGGACTTTCTGAGCCCGTACTGGACGACATTCAAGCGATTAAGGATTTTTTGTTGAGGCATACAGAAATATTAAGAGGGAGGGGGGCCATTGCCAGTACAGCAACAGGTACGCCTTTTAATTCTTAGTCTTCACCTTTGGCAAAGTTACTGTTGAATGTGATGGACACATATTTTAAATCAATTATTTCATTCCATTCGAGAAGTTACTAAGACATGCATACGAATATCATCCCATTCCCGTGCATGATCTGAAGCTCTGTGATGGTAAGTGCACTGCCATCTGCAGTTCTATGGGTTACCACCTCTATGTTTTTTAAAGACTAGTGAGTAATAGTAGACCGTTTTCGCTCAAAGGCAAATTCTCGCGGTGCTGCTGTCTTTCTTTCATGCTATTTTTGTTGCAATGACAGGCAGTTCTGGTGGTGCTGGTATGGTTGCTGCTGCTGCAGCTGCAGCTGCTGCAAGCGCATCTGGAGGGGCAGGTGGAGCCACGAAACCCCTGCACAATCCCCCTGATCTACCAGCGGTAAGTGCGTGGTTTTCTGCCTCCCAGATTCTTGCAGATGCCTTTACTTCAGCGTGGGAAAACCGAGATACTATGAAAATTGAAACTGAAACTCCTGAAAAAATCGACAATCTGAAAAGCCAAGAAAGCTCTCCTCGCAAAAGCATGAGGAGGTACTCTCAATCCTCACAAGGCGCGACACACGCAAATTCCACTGGAGGAACATCAAATTCGTCGACAGTGGCCCGACAGCGGGTAGCTTCTCTTGATGGAGTCATTTCCAGTCTGGAGAGTGCGATTGACCTTGATCACAAATTTTCTAAGACGTGGTGCAAGAGATCACTTCCAACGGCGCTTGAGGTCTATTTGGAAGACCTTCCGTCCACATACCCTACTATTGTTCATAATGCTCACCTTCAGAAAGCTCTGGTTGTTTTCCAGAGTATGGTCAGAGGACCAGCCGTCTCATCGTATGTTGGAAAATTGACTGCGAGTTGTGAATCCATCTGGCATGCTGGACGGCAGCTATGTGACTTTGTGAGCCTCACTGGAAAACCTTGTAGACATCTCGTGCATGATGTAGCAATTGAACATTCGGATTCCTCACTGGACGCTTGTGGCCCTGGAGTATTGACACAAACCACAGTGCAGAAGAGGCATACAAAAGGTAAAAATTTGAATACTGTTCAAGCGGTTTGTGTTCATCACCTCGTCTACTTTTCATAGCTGTGTAGTGTCCGTAATGTAGTACTAAGGTATCTGAAATGGCCACCAGATTTTCCTCTCCCATCCACTTTTTGTCCTTCCTCTGATTCCTCATTGCAATCAATGTCTTTTTTTCATGATCTATGCTACTTGACAGCGAATGCAATGTGACAGGAGGGGGTGTATCCAAGCCACATTCGAGTGGTGTGATGTTTCTCCATGCTTGTGCTTGTGGTCGCTCCAGAAAGTTAAGGAAGGACCCCTTTGACTATGGAAGTGCAAATGTGACATTCTTTCGATTTCCTAATTGTGAAGATTTGTTACCTTCCCTGTCCATGCCTCCTAGTAGCAGTGACAATTATATGGGGGGCTCATCCTGGAGTCTTGTCCGTTTAGGTAGTGCACGGTATTATCAACCTGGTAGCGGCTTGATGCAAATAGGATTTATTCCCGAACAAAAATATCTGTCCTTGTGGGATATTGTGGTACTATATGAAAACAATTTCGCAGCAGGTGCCCTGCCAGCAAATGCCGACGTCATCCTGGAGTCTCATAAAGCAGAAATAGAGCCCGATCGTGCTAATTATACGTTCTCCGGCTCTCAGAATGGTTCAATTGACCCTAAACAGGGACCTCAAGTAGAGCAAAGTTTTTACAGCAAAGTAGCAGAGAAGGGATCAGTTGGGGAGAACAGCAGGGTCACTAGCAGAACCTCCACTTCCAGAATGGACAAATCTACGGTGAGCATGAGTTCTTCATCAAATGTCAATTATGGTGGCGACTCTGCTTTCCCTCCTTTGCCACAGAAAACGAAGACGACACCCTTGAAAGCTGCAAGGCCGTCAAGTGTTATGGACAGATCCAATGGTGTTGAGGAGATTCGCTCAGGAGCGAGGAATGACTCCTTGAAGAATATAGTAGTGGGGCATGGTATGGCATCATTGAAAATTGATGCAGACAAAGAAGACAAAGAACCTGCCCATGATGCACCCTTTGCTGACAGTGCCAATACTTCAAGCGTACAACGTTTTAATGTTTATGTCGGGTTTGAGCATGAATGTCCTCATGGACATCGCTTTTTTCTCTCTGCTAATTATGTTCAGAGTCTAGGACTATCTTATCCTCAGTCTAGTCTTAGTCATGTGGTTTCCGAGCTAGATACAGTAACTAGACTTGACTCAAGGATATCTGTTGTGAATGAACCTGTAACACCAAATGGTATTGTAATTGATAAGAAGACAAGAGAAGGATCGGAGGTAATGAGAACAGTAAAAGGTTCTGGAGAGGGGCATTTGCTACTAGGGATGGATCTACCCATTTACATGCATTGCCCTCATTGTGAGGCTTCAGCTGGCCGGGAGGAAAAACGGGAGGACATGGTCTATGCGGGCTGTGTATCGCAGCTTCAACGAATTTTTTTGGTACACTTCTTAGAACTTAGGACCCAATCAGCTACCGTGTTGTTTCTGTGCTAGATTTGTGCTCTCTTAGTTGTTCAATGAAAAGTAAGTTGTGGGATCCAATCATGTCAACCTGGTCGGTCCTGCGTCTTTTAAATTTTCATGGCTATTATCCCTAATTCTTGCTGAATTGCAACAGGTCACACCTCCGACCCCCTTGATGACACTCACAACTCAAGCTGTGGTTCAATTTGAGGTACATCACAACACGCGAACTTGATACAAGTTTAGTTTGTTGAAAAGCTTTTGGTGTCCAATTGACTTCTCATAGGTGTTTTTATCTCCTTGCATTGAATTTCTTAAGTCTGAATTCGATTAACTTCCTAGCAAGTTTTTTATTGAGTGCTTGGCTGGCCTGTCTTTGTTCGTTGGCATTTTATCTGCTAAAGATTTTCTGTATCATGGCTGCCTATACATCAGGATCTCTCCTCATCAGGCACACCAAAGCAGCAGGGGCATTTACAGCAGGGAGCCAAACAGGAGGGTATCAATGTTTCTGGTGCCACAGAAATTGTGTTACCACCTGACAGCTTTCTTGTGCTTCGGTTACCGTTTGTTTACCACACCGTTGAGAAGAATGGTAACCTTCGACCTCTGAGCTATCAGAAGGATGCTCCTGAACGTTCAGCTTGGCTTGTGAAAGGCACTGCGCTGCGTTTGCATGCGAAGGTACCAGGAGCTGTGGAAACTCTGGCATGGTAGTGAACTAGTCGGTGATTGATCACCATAGAGAACTTCAACTGCCGTGCACGGATATTCTCAAGATAGCCCTCAACATACCAGAGGACTCTTGAATGACACTTATTCCAGCGCTTGGTTTTCCAATTGGGTACGCCTTTCTTCTCTCTTACGTTCAGATCATGTTTTGTCTGTCGAACTTCAGGCCGCTTGAATTTGTCCAGTGCTACTTCATGTGCGTTTTCGTTGTCGCTCTCCCAACTGAATCACGATTTGTACCCTGGTGAACAGTTATGGCGCCCACGTGATGAATATGCAACAGGACGAACCAAGATTTCGTGGAACAGATGGAGACTGACCTGGTTAGAAACGCCCATTCGTACATCAGAGAAGCTCCTCTGCCAGTTAAGGATTAATTGCTTGCAGTGTCTCTTGTCAACAGTATGATGATTTGCTCGCAGGCAGGCAAGACATCAAAAGGACTTGAGACAGGCGAAGGGGCATGGAAAGTAGGGAGCTCATTCAAGGCCGTTCAGAACTGACATCGTGAGTAGTATCTTATATCGATCGGCTTGTGAGTTTATAAGCTCCGACTTTTTTGGAGCGATCACAGTTTTACGTTGTTGTTTGCTCATTAGTTGCACTACAGACGTTTACGAATCCTTGTCTGAACATGTGAACTTCAAGGAGGGAAATAAATTTTGATGCTTGTCATTGCTCTTCTGTTAGTTCAGGTGCCTAGTGTTTTCTGCCAATATCGTCTCGGTCACAGGTTTTCTGCCTCTGCGTATCTGCATCAGCAAAGGGATGTAGACTGCATTCTATTGTGCCATGAAGCCCGCGTGTAAAAGATAGCATTTGTGTCCGAAATGAATGTCACTTGTATCTTTGGCTTGCACTTGTATAATGCTATTACACTATTAGTGACCCCTTCTTTATACAATTGGAATTTCATGGTTTGTGTTGATTTGCCAGTGGCGAACAAGTTTACCCTGATTTGAGGCCTGGTTGACATAATCGGGAGCACTGCTTTGTCAGACTACACCAAAACTTGTGCTTACTGGGTGTTTGAAATTTCTGGGTCACAAATAAGGTAAGAGAGACGAATGAACAATCATACGGTTTGAAGGTCACATATCATTCCGAACAGAATTGTACACAAAAAACTTGATGAATGTTGTCCATTTTATATGTAAAAAAGATTTGTTCGATCATTCCGAACAGAATTGTATACAAAAAACTTGATGAATGTTGTCCATTTTATATGTGAAAAAGATTTGGTAGATCATTCAGTAGCCAATTTTTTGTCCCCTTTGAGTTCATAGGATTAAAGAGATATCGATGCTCCCCAGGATGCCATTGTTACGTGAATATCAGCAGATGAGGCTCTCAAGAACCGAAGAACCGAAGTATAGTAGAGCCATTAATAAGTGATTTTGCGCATGTTCTGGAGCAGTATAAGGCAATGTAAATTTTTTTGCCATGTAGAAAGATAGAAATCACAATTGCAATTTTTTTGATAATTTTATTCCTTGAATTGAAATTACTATGAATTTTGGGAGCCAAAATGTACATAGCACCCATAGCCAATGTCTAGATTTTTCCAATTCCGATCATTCAAGAACCACTTTCCCACTCATTACTTCCCACTTTCTTGCTCATTACTTTCTTGGTTATGACATGTGCCATGACCTTACTAGTACCAACCTTGAAAAGGAGAAACCGAATACATTCCAAGCTTTGTTTTGAAATCTGTTCTATAGCCAATGTCTAAACTCTTCCAATTCCGATCATTCAAGAACTACTTTCCACATTCCAAGCTCCGTTTGGACATATGTTTTATAGCCAATGTCTAAACTCTTCCAATACCAATCATTCAAGAACTACTTTCCTGCTCATTATTTTGGGATATGTGTCATGACCTTACTAGTCTCAACCTTGAAAAGGAGAAAAACACATTCCAAGCTTCGGTTGGAAATTTGTTCCAGCCTTGGTTGGAAATAACTACAGCCTATAATTTGAATATGG
Source organism: Pseudisothecium myosuroides (assembly GCA_951799445.1). Taxonomy (NCBI): domain Eukaryota; kingdom Viridiplantae; phylum Streptophyta; class Bryopsida; order Hypnales; family Lembophyllaceae; genus Pseudisothecium; species Pseudisothecium myosuroides. The sequence goes on along the minus strand of OX637289.1, from coordinate 5,109,586 downwards.
ATCCTTGGTTGGGATTGGGTGGTCCTACCATAGGAAGACCAAGTGATGTTGGGTGTCCTAAAATTGTCCCTACTCTGAAAAAATTGTTCCTATAATATTTGTTATTAATATTGCTAAAATGATTATTGATGTGTTTGAAAATATTGCCATCAATAAAATTTTGGTTTCGTAAAATATATTATTAAAATATAGAAAATGAATATATTATGAAACTATATATGTATTCACTACAATAGAACCTCTCTAAACCAATAGGTCCGGGCCGTCTGCCCGTCTGACAAGATTAGCTTAGAGATGTTTATTTGTTTATGGAGGGTCATTTTTAGTTATAACCTTTGTACTGGGAACAAGTCCAGGACTGGTCTAACAACATTAGCTTAGAGATGTTTATTTGTTTATGGAGGGTCATTTTTAGTTATAACCTTTGTGTTGGGAACAAGTCCGGGACTGGTCTAACAACATTAGTTTAGAGAGGTTTATCGATTGTGAGAGGAACGGGTTAGGGAGGTTCTACTGCATTACGTGCTTGGATTTTGTTTTTAGTCTCTTGAGAGTCATTCAAGGACAAGTGATGAGTGATTTTGCCCCCTTTACCAACACAAATAAGCGCTAACCTTGCACGATATAGACTTTGAAAATTCACAACTAATCCCATGAAAGTCCAAAATATATAAAACGACCTACACGAGGTGCAAGTTGCATTTGTCTTCCTCCTGTCGTTCAAAGAAAATAATTTTGAGGGATTAAACATCCCCAGAGAAAGGATCAGAAGAAAGGATTAGTTGCCTTTTATGGACACCCCACGGAAATAGGATGCGAGTCCAACAGGCTGTAAATCGCAGATCCAGTACCCATTGGTTCCCAGACCGCGGCTATAGACTCTTTTGACGTCACAGGGGGTATGGGTTTCTATGTCCAACATCGGGGCCCTAATAACGCGTCTTCTTCAATGAGCAGTCAACTCTAGTGTCCGTCTTGAACTCTGCAAACCCTCACAGACATTTCAGGGTTCAGGTCTGCTTGCGATTCCGCTTCATCTATCAAGGTTCGATGCCGCTTCGTTTTCGATTCTCGCATTCCAATCCTCCTTCCATTGCGCTTCTTTCGAGACCTTTTTCGTGCTTTTTGGTGGTTTCTTTGGTGGTTTCTATGGTGTTTTATGTGGTCGATTAGGGTGTGCGCCTTCTTTCCAGTATCCGATCCTGCAATGGTTTGAGGTCTGAGGCTTATTTGATGCTTATTTGATGGTTTTTTCTGCATTTTGTTCAGAGATTCGAAGGTTTTAAGTGAACGAAGAGAGTAGCGATGGCGAAGGGGTCGCAGAGTCAGGCGTCGACCACGGCCTCCTCGGCGAGGGGAGCGGCTCCGGGTGGGGCATTGCCGAGATCAGCATCTTCCGGAGCTCCTCCCAAGGGAACCGGGGGTGCAGGGCTGAGGAGGAGACGCACCACGTCGACCGGTAGTGGCGGTGGAAGTGGCAGCGGCACGTTCAGGAGTGGAAACAGCAACAATATGTTGCGGTTCTACACCGATGACGCCCCCGGTCTGAAAATCACCCCTACTGTTGTGCTCGTCATGAGCCTCATGTTCATCGGGTTTGTGACCTGCCTCCATGTGGTCGGGAAGCTGTACGGCTACCGAACCAAGCAGGCCTAGGTCTTGATGTTTCTGAGATCCTGTTTTTTTGTCTCAGTAGGAATTTAGTAGGAAATTGTAGAGCAGATCGACGTGGCGATCAGGGCTTTACTTTTTGCAGTGAAGATCAATAGATATACTCAACAGGAGCTTGCAAGGCTTACAAACTGTGCACTAAGGGGTGTGGAATCATGCTCGACACAGATCATGTTGAGAGAGCCTTTAGCCAGATATCGCCTGATGATTTGAGAATGATGTTCATTAAGGCATCCTTAATTCTTAGAATGCTGCTTGCTTATGTTTAGTGATGGTTTTGGGTTTTATGAATTGATTGTTTCTATCTCCCTGTCCCAGGACTGTTCCTAATTGTTTTCGCCCAAATTTATGTTTGAATTTCTGCACTTCTCTTCTTATATCTCGGTACAAATGCATTACTTACCTCCATTTCATGAAAGTGGTTTATAAAGGAAGGTTTTCTTTGAGAATTCAAGCAGAGTTTGGGATGAATGATGAGAAGTTATTTGGATGGAAGATCACCCCGAATGTGCACTTCGTCACTTGTAGGCTGCACTCGAGCTTTGTACAGATTATTGAGACCTAATCTCCCTTAACCTTTTAAAGTCTGAACCCTTTTTTGAACTTTACATAATTGCTTGCATCTTTGTAAGAAATACATTGATTTCAGCAATTTCATTAACTTGGTCAGAACAAATGGTTGGTTCTTAAAGATTTAAGAATTAGTTTGGATGAATAAGAAATTGTTTGGACCAAGCACTTTTGTTCATCATTTAGAATATGGACTTTGGAGTGCTTGAGGGTTGCTCCTCCACCCAAAATAATCCCTTGGCCTGAGAAAACTAGTTAAAATAAGTTTAGATATTGTCAAAAAGCAATGGTAAGTTAGGAGCTCCATAAAGCACTTGGGCTCTAAAAGCATCCTCTAACATAAGAGGTACATTTTGCTCTCTCATTGTACTTCGGCAATATACAAATAGAATACAATTCAGGGGGTGGACGCTTTTTGAGACCATAGTATTCCAACTTGAAAAATTCATAACTAATTCTAAGAAGCTCCAAAAAACATGAAACGACTTGGGTTAGTTGCCAATTCCATATGTCTTTCATGGAAAGTATACTGAATTTTTTTTCAAGAAGTTTAACCTCTTAGAATTAATTTTCAGCTCTTAAATGGGTGCTTTATGGTGTGTGTACGCACTCAGCAAGAGAATCTATGGACTGCAGATCAAAACTTCCAACCAGGTGGTCTGAGCTTAAGGAGTGAGAACTTCATTACAAGATAGCCTACACACATACAAGAAGCACACTCTCGTCCACTCCCTAAGCCGTGATCCCAGGCACATCAATTTAGGTCAGAAGCGGCACCCTTGCCCTTCTTCTTCTGAATCTTCCTCTGGTAGAACTGAAGCTCCTGACCTTCCAAAATATATCTGGAAAATTCGAAAATCCATATTAGAACACGACTAAGTGAAACTCAATAGACCGTTCTAAATTTCAGATCATGAATGGCCGGATATTCCATTGTCCAAGTAATGAATTTTATAACTCAATAATAACAGAATCTACAGTGATGGATTTGATATACCAAGTACGATAAGGTGTCCATTCACTAAAAATGAACGAGTCTCACTCAAAATAGTGAAATCATCTGCAATTTTATTAATTAGTGCAGTTGGCCAGGGAGCATCGTCGAAGAAAAATCTTGTAGAAATATTAAGCAAAATTAAGGAGAAACAAGAAACGCAACGTACCCATCAGACCGGCCACATTGGCCGGGTCGAGATGAAATGCAAGCCCGCTGGCAAACTGATCCTCCAGATGAGAGTCAAGCTTCTGGCCTTCTTGCCTCTTAGCAATTTTCTTCAACACATTAATTCTTACTTTGCTTCTTCTCTTCTTCGGTTGCTTCAGCAGATTACTGAGATTACAAAAGAGCAAAGTAGCCATGAGCAATTTGCTTGTACAATGCAATGCACGCAAGTAACTAAAATATATCCAAATCGACATAAAACTGGATATGAAGTCGGCATGAGCAATTTGCTTGTACAATGCAATGCACGCAAGTAACTAAAATATATCCAAATCGACATAAAACTGGATATGAAGTCGGCAAAATCTAGGTCGTCCATTTTTTGCACTTAGGGGCTAAACCTCGAACGAACGTTCCCCGGCCCCGGCGCCGAAGTTCCCCGTAAGGGGAGCGTAAGGGAACGTGTCTTCCTTCATGCCCGATGTGTCTCCCTCGAAACCCAAGTTTATTAGGTCACGAGCGTGAGCGTCACCCAAGCTCCAGCTTCACGCTTCGGGTGTTTTCGTTTTACTCTTGATTGCCCGATCCAGGTCCAATTTGCTACATCCTTCGAAGCTTAAATCGTCGTGTTCGCCATGGATTTTACTAACTTTCAAGCTCCGGGAATGTATCCTTACCATTCCTCGTCTTCCAGCAAGGAAGCGGAGAAGACTTACGTGGATCATCCCATTATGGGACCTCACAACAGCAGCTTCACGCTCATGCCCTCCGCCCCTTCCAAGCACACGCAGTACGTACTCTCTGTCTGTTTCCCTCTCGATCGATCGATTGCTTCATCGGTTTCTCATTTGGACTTGGTCGTTTTCTCTTCTAATTGTTGTGTGGTTTGATGGTCGGTCGGTAGGTATCCTTATGTCACGGGAACATCAGTGCTGGGGATCAAATACAAAGACGGCGTTCTTCTGGCGTCTGACACAGCAGGTATGCTTCTCTTTGTTTTTTTGCTTGTTTGGCAATTTGGTGGGAAGGGAAGGGAAGGGGGTTTCTAGCGCAAATTAGGGTGGTGGAATTCTGACTTTTGTGTTGTTTTTCTTGGTAGGATCGTATGGTTCCACTGTGAGGTACAAAAGTGTGGAGCGCTTGAAAGCGGTAGGGAAGACCACCGTGCTGGGTGCCAGTGGGGAGATTAGCGATTTTCAAGAAATCAATCGTTTGCTAGAGAGATACATGTAAGTTTCTTGGGGGTGTTGGGAAAATGGTAGAAAATTATTTAGGTTTTGTAGTTGGGATATGTCATGGTGCGGTTTTTGCCTGGTGACCGAGTTGTTTCTATTGGCTGCAATTGGATTTTGGTGTATTTGGAACTAAGGTTCAAGATGTTGTGAACCTCAGTACCGTGGATCAGATGTGGGACGATGGTAACAATCTGGGACCAGCGGAGATTCACAACCTGCTCAACCGGCTCATGTATCAACGACGCAACAAGTTCGATCCTCTCTGGAATAGTCTTGTTCTTGGCGGAGTGAAGAACGGCAAGAAGTACTTGGGTGTGGTAAGATTTGTGCTTACTCTTTGGACCTGTTTTTGTTAATGACTAAAGATTTGTTGCAACATAACATTTGTATTCCCTAATCTGCTTGGATTCTTGGCCTCAATGAAATTTTAGGGTTTATGTATTGACGAATACCTGTAATCGATACTTAGGTGGCAAGGGCTGTAGCGAGTACGCTGTCGGATTATAGATGCAGTATGGCAGAAAGGAGTGCATTTAGGTCAGGATGCTCTAAAGAAGATCACACCTACATTTTTGAATGACAGAGATATGTTTAGACAGTATTGTATTCGACTACCGGTAATTGCTTCGGAAGTTAACTTCGTCATCTGTGGTTTTCATTATGGCTAGGTCACAATGATTGGAGTTCACTATGTGGATGACCATGTGGCTACTGGGTTTGGGAACCATCTGGCACGACCCATCTTTCGGGATGAGTGGAGGGAGGATCTGACATTGGAAGAAGGCATCGCGCTTTTGGAGAAGTGCATGCTGGTCTTGTTCTATCGGGATCGATCTGCTATCAACAAATTTCAGGTTTTGTGCCTCATTCTCGAAGACAAGAATCGTTTTGCGTCTTTGTGATGTTCGCTTGGCATGTACTTGTTATTTAACTTAATGGAAATTGCGTGCAGGTTGCGAATGTGACTGAGACAGGAGTCACAATAACGAAGCCATATGCACTGGAGACCAACTGGAGTCTGAAGGCATTTGAGAACCCAACGGCAGGAGCTACGGGCTCTTGGTAGATATAGATATATAATCTCTATGTTTGAGAACCTTGTTCATTCTTCCTGTACATGGTTGTTCAAATTGATCGCCACTAGATTACCACGCTAGCTTGTGGGAACAATTTTCGATGTTGGCATCGAGCAGATATTTAGTCTCGTTTGGGGTGGTCATTTAGCTCCAACAAGTAGGGTCTAATGTTTGGATATCTGACTCTTTGTTGTTATAAACTTTTGTTTCATTCATAAGCCCGGAGCTCAGTCTTCAGATCACGGAGAAGGATCTTTTTGTTTCTTATTTGATTCTCATTTGACTAGAGTTTAGTGCTATTTTCGTGATTACCGGATATTTTTCCGTTGCTTCTTTAATTCGTGAATTCATTTTGTCTCTGGAAGCCAGCCGCGATTGATCCGGTATTCTCCTCATTTATTTTATTTCATGAATTTATTCTGAGACGAATTGCCAATAGGCAGACTGTGTGGATTTCGGAGACAATGGATTTTGGAGTGCGGAGGAGAGAGCGAGGGATGTTCCAGCAGGTGAGAGATCGCAGACCGGAGGCGTTGGGGAATTTTCGTGTGCTTCTTGATGAGCTTGTGTGCTCGATCATTGCGACTCTGCCGCCGTGCACCGTCGGTGCTCTTGCTTGCGTTAGCAGGTACTCTCTCAATTCATTCCACGGTTGCTTATTACGGTATCTTGCTGGATTAAGAGTTTTTGCGATCATCAGTTCACTCGAATTGTAATTTCTAATTTGAAGATGGCTTGCCTAGGAGCGTGAGCGGATGTTCGTTCCTCCACTTATATTTCTATTACTGCGTTCCATGCTAATAACTTTAACTCACACTAGTCTTGGAAATATTTGAGTTTGCGAGGTGCACTAATGAGTGAATTCGTAGTTTTCAAGGCAAACTAAGCTCATGAAAATGATTTTTAAATGTTTCATTCAGGTATTAGTGCGATTTTCTGTACTATGAAAATGTGAAATAAGTTTCAATAATTGTTTTAAATAATAATATTTATGAAAGTTGGAATATAAAATATCAATGTTTATCTACATTATTATTATTTTAGTATAAACCTTGGCGATACTTCTGGTCAATTGGTGTGAATAATGAACCCGCCTTTTATGGATTCTGAAAAGCAGCATCTGAATTATCACAGTATTATCATTTTTGTTTTATAGAGAAGATTGTGAGTGGTATTTGAGGTTGTACGTTGCTGAGTTTCATGCTGTTTGTTTGAATCATACAACGTCTTTTACATTCTCTGCAATTGAGGAGCCCTTGTGGCTCTACCAACATCATGGTGGTTATTTGAATTTAGAAGGCTCGTGGCGACAGTCAGCTCTTGTGAAGTGAGTCTTTGTGTTCTCTTTTTGCGAGCAGTCCGAAAACGGTAGTGGCACTTAGGACCTAAAATCCTTATGAGAGATGGTTTTTTGTGCTGTTCGACTGTCTTGTCATTGAGTAAAAGCATTTGTTTTGAGCTTTAGCATTTCTTCAAAACTCGAGCTAGTAGTTCATATTTCAGACGTTTGTGGTGTTCTTTTAATCGGTGCAAACGTGTGTGTTTGGTTCTGTACAGACTGGGCTATGTTGAGAAGGGGACAGCAGTAGTGAAGCCCTCTCTGCACTTTGACGGTGAGTACAGCCATTTCAGCGTCTTGTGTTGAACATTAGTGAATTTCAAATTTTTGTATCATGTCATATCATTCTGTTGTCTGCCATTTTTATTTGTAAATGTGATAGGTTTCGGTTCGATGTTTCTTTACAAACGATGTTACCGGTGTCATGTGGCACTGGAGAGCTTTGCTGCTGACAATGGTGTTATTGAGCGAAGAGAGAATCTCTCATCGGAAGAGTTTCGTTCCAAATACCATGGCAAGAGACCGGTGAGATTCACTTTGTACTATTTAAATTTTTTATTTAATTTTTTAAACTAAGTATGTGTTGATATCAAATCAATAATCGAGAATCCGGGTTCTTGGTATGTTAACGGAATGTTCAATCTGCAGGCTATGATAAGCGATTTAACAAAAGAGTGTCCAGCACAGAAGACATGGCATCTACCTCAGCTTGTAGAGAATTACGGTGATATTGGTTTTAAAGTATCTCAAACTCATGGCAAGAAAATAAAGATAAAACTGAAGGATTACGCTGCATACATGGCTTGCCAGCATGATGAGGAGCCTCTTTATATTTTTGATGCCAAGGTTTATGACGGCCTCTACCCTATCCATTTAAGCCTTTCAAGTTTTCCAAGTCTTCAAGTGTTGAGCTTTTCAATTCAATTATGTCAACAAGTTCGCTACTCCAGGGAGCTGATCATAATGTACCGGGATTTGAAGTACAGTACAGTTCCGGGATGAGTTTTCTTGCGGTCCACGTGTGGTACTATCGATGAGTTTTTTGGGGGTATTTCAGAGAAGATTCACAAGTCTGGGTTTGGTGCTCTAGTTTGGAGAGTCAGCGCCTGAAATACTGGAGGAATACAGTGTCCCATCATTGTTTTTAGAGGACCTGCTTGCGGTTCTGGATAAGCCTGTTCGTCCACCTTTCCGATGGTTGGTTGCTGGGCCTGCTCGGTCTGGTGCATCATGGCATGTGGATCCTGCACTTACGAGTGCTTGGAATACTCTTCTTTCTGGTCGCAAAAGGAATGAAGTGCTTGTTGAAAAGTCTATGATGAACTACGCACCAGCAATCTTAAGAGATCAGGAAATTGCCAATCTTATGATTTGGGGACACGCCCCGCCTTGCATTGCATCCGAAGTTGCCATTTTGCATATTTATACGTAGACTCTGGTTTTGCAATTAATGGATCTGACAACCTATTTCATCCTCTAGATGGGCTCTATATCCACCGGGGAGAGTACCACCATCTGTTATTGTCCACGTTGATGAGGAGGACGGTTCCGTGAATTTTGATGGGCCAACGTCTCTTCAGGTCAGAGGCCACACGCGAAGTTGCTCCGAACTTTCTGTGTCACATTATGATGGATTTACTGAGTTGTGCCGCTTCATAATCGATTGTCATGTTGGTGCTAGTGGCATGTTCATTGGAGCATGGCCCAGTTTGAAACGCAGCTTAGTAATTTTTTTTCTATTTTTGTAGAATTTTTTAAAACTTTTATGCAACTCATCTGCAGTGGTGGCTAGAAGTATATCCAACATTGCGGGAGGAAGACAAGCCTTTTGAGTGCACACAATTGCCGGGAGAAACCATATCAGTGCCAAGCGGATGGTGGCATTGTGTGCTGAATATTGATGACTCCATAGCCGTAACTAGAATTACGTGAATTCTGTGAACTTGGAACTGGTGTGCTTGGATATGGCACCTGAATTTTATCATCGGGGCATTGGTCGAGCAGGTCACCTGGCGATACAGGAGAGACAATGTTTAGGTGCCAAGCCTGTAAAAATTAACCAGGAACTCGATGCCATATCCGTGACAGCTCTAAGAAGGGTGAGCCACGGTCTTTCAACATCTTCAGAAACTGAGATTATCTCTCTGTTATGAACTAAGTGGACGAGCTCCAATCCTTTTTAGACTTGCATTGTAAGAAGGTTCCTTTTATTAACCCTAGAATGACGTGGTGTAGTGCGGTGCATGTGTGAATATTGTGCTTGTGCATTTTCTACAACGCCTTCCTGTTCGATTTCTTCAAGTAAATACTTCAGAAAGAGTTAGTTGTTTAGTTCTAGGAAGTGCTGAGTTGGAGTAGAACTTGACTAGAAATATGGGGTCTTTGACAGGGACTTTTGCAAAGCAGAAACAAGGAAACGTTCAGGTGGAATTCTGGGACAGAGCTTGAGTGACTTGGACAGCTACAGCTCTTATGTTGATGTGGATGATCTAGCTACACATACAGAAAAGCAGTCGAATCAATTCATTCCAAGTACCAGTGAATGTGGCTATTTCGATAGAGGCGAGTTACGAGATTGACTGCGTCGGCTATGGGAACTCAGACCTGACCTCCATACTCGCCTCTGGAAGGTTCGTATTTCTTGAAATCAACCAACAATAACCAATGTCAACTGGCAGGATATATATACGGAGTATTAATTTTCTGACATTTTTGTCCGATCTTGTATGATTAGGTATTACTTGGGTCTTTAACGCCAAATTATGACTCATTCTGTCAAGCCTAAATTGTGCTGGTTTGGTTGTCTCTTTTATAGTTTACGTGACGAATTCGCCTCCTCTGCCCCACTGATCCTTATGGGGTTTTGAAATTGGTCTTCAATGTTCAAAACTTGTGTAGCGATTTACGGAGTGTTTTCCCTGGCTTGATGGCAGTGTGCATGTATGTCTTTGGATGCGGAATCATGGCTACAGCGAATCATTTCCATCTACAATCTTCCAGTACCTGTTTAGGAAGAACAGCTTCCACCTGGAAATGGCAGTAATCCGGTTGAGTCTCTTATTATAATATTAATTGAATTCTTATTGGCAGACTCTTGAACAGTTTCATCTCGTCGAGAATAGCGCAGTCCTTATTGCGCACCTTGCAAAAATTGTATAGGATCTTTACGTATCTTGCAGTGACCCTAATTTTCGGGTCCTCATTTTGGATTTTTTCCTTTTGTTGCAGGTTTTCCTTCTTGGCGATTTTGTAATCAAACTGTGTGTTGAAGAAGGCGGTCCCTGTGTAGCCATTGACGGCCTGTGGTCTGAGGTGCTTTGATTTTCCTTTTGTAGGTCGCTGAAGATGGTCTTTCTGTAAGATTAAGGATTTCTGCTGACATATGCATGTAGCCTGTCGTCTCTCCGAGTTGGTGAAAGAATAAGATCGTGCCAGTGCCCGGCTTAGAAGTCAAGATCTGATTTTTGGATGCAGAACGCTTTGTTGAGTGGTGATCAACACTTTGTTGAGTGGTCAACGCATATCTCTCGAGCAATATCTCTTAGAAATATTTTGACTGTTTCAGTACAGTATGTTCTAATGAATGAAGTATTCTTGATGGTCACAGAGCTTACTGTGTTTGTGCACACAAATGATGCAGCTTCAATTTTACTCCCTCTTGAACAAAGACCGATTCAAAATTAAGGGACACAATTCCCTCCATGGTTGCAAGTGGCATTGTATTTCCTGATGGTATTGACTAGTAAGTTCAACCATGGGATGGATCTAAGGAGTTCCCAATAGTCCATGAAGTTCCAAGTATCTGAGGAAAGAAACGACCAGGAGACATCTTGGAAGGCGATAAGAGCAGATGTAGGACTAAATGGTCCCAAACTGAGTTTGCAAGGATTTCAAGTGAAAATAACAATGGTGTTGAAGACTCTGATCACCCTGAAGCTACTTTTAGAGCCTCCTACCTTAGTCTGCTCTTAAAGCAACCATTTGAAGAGTTGATTGCCTTTTGCAGGAAGCTAAAGTCCTTGAAACAATTTTCAATAAATTTTTATAGGATGGAAAAATGGAATTCAGTGGCATCAAACCCAGTTCTTTCATATTTTTCAAATGGCCCTTTGTGGAATTAATTACAAATTTTTGAAGTTAAAACGCAATGGTCACTAAAAACAACCACCTCTTGAAATGTATACCATTTTATTAATATTGAAAAAAGCAAAAGGTATCTCTATGTCATGATCGCTTTTAGAGTAGACTATGTGAGTGCCTTGGATAGGCGGTACATTTTGCTTTGTTTGGTTTGGAGAGATTTATGGAAAAATCTTTTCAAATAAGTTGTTGAAAACATCGAGTTTTATTTATTTAACCCTTTATTAAGGGCGATAAGACTTACCTTGTGGGTTTTTAGCAAGTTTGAAGAGTTTATGTGAAGATTTTTATTTGCTCAAATATTTTTTGGGAGCCAACACATATATTGTTCCATTGCATTTTAAATAGAGACAATCAGTAACTTCAAAAATAATTAACCACATGCCCTCATGAATATATTTGACAAAAAGGAATTGTTCCTTTTGTAAGCCCCACAAGAGAGGCCACCTCACCTTATTTTCTCCAAAATACTTTGGTTTACTTTTAGGTTAAGAGGAATACTTTGTATAATTAATTAAGAATGTTACATCTTCATTCAATCAAATAATGCAGAGATTCTCTCCATTTTGAGTATACCTTCTATAATAGAACCAATCAATAGGGTCATTGAAAAATCATGAATCCTTTGCCTTAACCCCTAAAGTTCCTTCACTATGTTCTCACCAAAAATGCTCCAAAACTGCCATTTTTAGTACAAGTATCAAATTTTTGAAAAATATCATTTTTGGACACATGTAACCGTAGGATCTTGTAGTACTCTGGTCAGAGAATATGTGGAAAAAATTTCAAAAATTTCCATTGTATAGATTGGAAGATATTAGCATTTGAAGTGGCAAAAGTCCTTTTTTTGGCCCTGCAAAAAACAGGGCAGCTGCACTTCACAAGGTCAGATTATTATGAAAAAATTTCCAAAATGGTTGTGCTTCTTTGGATTCATTCTTCAAAGCAAGTTGGCTACATGCTTGAAAATTTTCAGATTATTTGGAGTTGTACAACATATAGGAAAAAAATAGTAAGTAGAAAGAAGTAGAGAATGGTTCAAAACACTAAATTGTTAAGAAATTAATTATAGAATTGAAAAATGCCAATCCCAATGGTTGCAATGTTGTAATAAACAATCTACATCCTTCATTTTTTTTTTTGAAAAATATTGAAAATTGAGTGAAATAAACGACTTCAAAGTTTATTTTAGAGTAGACAATCCATAACTGCCCGCAAACTAAAAATCCTCATAACGTTTGACTCATTGATCAAAATGGAATGATTTAAATTTTTTCACGTATATATAAATGTAATAAAACAATTTCAAATTTTTATTTTTGAAAAAAGTGATTTTTTCTGATCTGCCCGAACTGCCCGAGTTGAGAAACAAACAATATATTAGGCCATAACTTTTGACTCATATTTCCAAATGTCATGAAATTTAGTGCGTATGAAAGATATTCCTCGTCCCCACCTTCTATAAAAATTTCAGCCCAAAATATGCAAATCTCCAATCACACGTACTTGCCCAAAATTTCTATGTTGCCAAAAAACACATGTTGGTCCTTTAGGGGTTAAAAGGGTTAATGGTAGAAGCCTAAGGCTAAATTAAGAATGGTAGTGCTATTTAAGTATCTTTCAGGACTTTTTCAAGGGTACAAGTGAATACAAGAAAAATAGGAATAATCCTTAAAAAGTTAAAATATTTTGGATCAAGTTTTCATTTTTACAAGAATTCTTATAAAGGGTTTGAAAATTAATTGGATGTGATTTGCTACATTTAACGCTAAATTACTCTCATTGTTGACTACAAATATTGTAAAAAAACTCTAGCTCTATTTTTTAAACACAATCATTTAAGAAATTTCAAAGTCATACAATTGGTTTTGACATCATGCGATTTTGTTTTCAATCATTATTATTTTTGAGGTACTAGAACTTCATCTAAAATCAAGAAATATTACATAAGTTTAAAATTTATGAGCGTAACTATTATTTTGGAATGCACTACTTGAATTCTTCAAGTAACTTGATTAGTAACAATTAATGATCAGCTAATTCTAAAGTGAAGTTAATATGTATTTTAAATTAAAAGTAGGGCATTACGACCTCTAGTTACAATTTCATCCGCATGTGGATGGGCGTAAATTCGTCTATGCAATCATCCAAAGCTTTAAAGCACTCTTGACTTTACTATCCAATCTTAGAAAACTAAATAAAAGGGGATTCAAGAGTTTACTATGGAGGCAATGAAATGGAGTTTACTATCTCAACTTAGCCATTCTACATAATAATATTCCTACATTGTATATAGGCAATTACTGCCTCTTTTGAGTATATAGTGACAAACCGTCACTTTTGGAGAAAACCACACATGCATTACAAATGGGACACACGTGTCACTTTTTCATTAGTTGTGAAAGGTTTACACAAATTTTGAAAGGGGGACTCTATTCATTTTTCTATTGAATTCAAAAATTCTCACAAGGATACACTTGAGGCCTTTTTTTAAAAAGAAACTCAAAATTTTCATTCACAATTGTGATTCACAAAAATTCACTAGTATGGCTCCGCAATGGCTCGAAGTAGGCATCGTGCACCAGAGGTCCAACTAAAAATACACTCTGCAGACTATAGATGAGAAATTGAGCTTTATACTATTTTAAAGAGAAATAGCAATCCACAACTTTCCTTAGCACATGATTGCCAAATCAAACCTCCAAGAATCTTAGAAAACTTATAGACATGCAATGCTTAAGAAATTCATACATAGTGCAAAAAAATTGATCTCTACAAACCACTCAAATCCTAGATTCTTCATTCACGTCCCAACTGACTATTGTCACACTTGTTGGAGCAAAACCCTATCAATTTCTAAAAGTAAGATAAAAGCTAGAGGGATAAATCATGGAACTTGTAACAACAAATAGACAACCGTGCATTCAAGTTTTGTAGATATTCATGTAGATTTCCCTCAACAGTTGCTTCCAATATACATAGGCCCAAGGAATTAGGGTTTAGGATTTAATGAAGACAAAGGACAATGTTTCAAGCAGACTTTAGAAAAATCACTTCATCCAGCCGTGCCCCACAAAACTCACAAAAAAAAACTCAAAGCCATTTCACACAACCCACCTCTAATCCTACCTCAAAAATGTAAAATACATCTCTATTTTCAAGACATCAACACTTCTAGCACAGCAATACAAAACCCAACAAAGTCCATGGGGAGGTCACTTAGTGCGTAAATTAGAAACCATATGAGATCTAATATTGGGTACTATATATTTCTTGTATCTAAATTTTTTTTAAACATTATATCTAATATAGAATGTGTAGAATTACATGTAGGATATTATAGGGTTATGTTTATATCATGTATTAGATTTTACGTAGAAAAAATACAGGGGGGCAATAATATGTGAGGTAAAATAATTTTGTAAAGTGGATATTTAATGTCCTTAAAGAAGAGATGGACAAAGAATGGCACATTATTTGTCCCAAATTATCCATGAACCTTGGATGAATTGCTGTGGCTGCCTCAAGAGTTATCTATAAAGTCTTTTGAAGTCACTTAAAGTTTGAAGAATCTATCATGAATTTTGCTTTAATATACTCTTATTTGTTCATTCCAAATTGTAGATCATTAGCAGTAAGTTGTTTGACACAACTAGAGTACATTGTTTATAGTCTGTGAATGTATTTGTTTGGCCATAGAATATTTATTCAAACATATTGTACATTAGTTTTCAATTCCATAAGAAAATAGTTTGAAAGAGAAGGGACAAAAGAGTAAGAAGAAGAAAAAGATAAAAAATAGTAATAGAAAAAAAAATCATAAAAAAACCTATTAGTTTGAATTTTAAAATCTAATATAGGGGCCAAAAAATTGGATTCAAAAGGATATTATAAATAATATACCTTGCTATAATAAATGGCAATTTGGAATTATTTTTAACAATAGGATATATTAAATTATAAAATATTAGGTAAAATAGCCCTCCATAAAATAACTCCCAATCTCACATATATACTAAACTTCTAAGCTAGTGACCTCCCTAAGACAAAATCAAAACGAAAAAAAACCCGATCACAATGTGTGGCAACAATCAAAAAACCATCAACACCAAAACAACACCGAAGCATTCAAAGCACCTTGAAGCACCTAAATCAATGCAAGTACATCCAATCGCAGCTCAGACACAAAGAACTTGAACGCAACTCTCTAACCCTAAGCTCTCTTAGTGGACCAGCGACTGTGATGACTTCGGATCAACAATTTCCATTTCATTTTTAAAATTGCGATTAGCAATAGGGGAGGGAGAAGATACTTATCAATTTTTTTTAAAACTTGATCCGACGGCAGGTACTTGGGGGGGAGGCAGGGGGAGGATGCTTGTCAATTTTGGAGGGATAGTAAACTCCATTTCATTACTATTATAGTAAATTTTTGGAACTCCCTTATGAAAAAAAATATATTTTGTTTGCAATTAGGTGTTGTTGCAAATGTTGCAACGGCTCTGCTATTGGTTATCAAATTCCATCACTCCATCTAGGGGCAATACATGACTTGCCCAAGCCAATTGCCCTTGCCACAACATTAGTAGAAAACAATGTCTCCAATGACTGCAACAATCATTTTGCAATCATTGTTGCCTTAAATGACTGCAACAATGACTACTTTGTCCGTCATTGTAGACAAGTCATTTATAGCCTAATTTCTACTAGTGCAAGTCAATGGCTTTATCCACTCACTTTAATGACTTGCTCCAAATAGTTTGTATCAAGTAGGAATTCCTTCATGGCACATTGTTCAAATTACTTCATCAAACAATTCAAAGTACCTACCTTAACTCCTAAGCACTCTGACGTCCAATTTTTGGATGACGGATAGAGTGAAACTCTTGTTTCTTTTTCATTTTGCTTGGATGGAAGTCATCCTAATTTGTGAAGATAATTTATCAAGTTGTTATCCTATCTAATGGTTGGATTTGGTGTTACTAGAGTACATTCTTCTTCTGAAATTACAAATGTGGAAGTACGTCAAGTGGTTAACCAAGCCAAAATTGCATTGACTCTAGTTCAAAATTGGATTTGCAAAAACAAGGTCATAGATTTTAAGATTACAAAAATTCAAAAATTCACTATGTCAAGAAAACGTCCTTTCAAATTTATCCCAATAAAATATACTCAAAAAATAATAATATTTTGCTTGTAATTGAATTTAGAAGGAATTTTAAATTTTCCTTTCAAAATTTATAGAAAAATATTGGTGACAACATTGGTGAACCAAATTGTACAAATGGAATCTGCAATTCAAAATCTACAAGTTTTATTTGTAAAACAACTCTAGGGTGAATGCAAGAAACACCTGTACTATTTTAAACACACCCTACATGCTGATTTGTTTTTTAGCCATAACTTTTGCATTTTGGCTCCAAATGACTCAGGATTTATAAGTAAGGTGCTCATGACTATTATACATCTTGTCTAATTTTTTTTGTAATTTTCAAAAATATTTTATTGTCCAAAAATAGTCCCCATTTTTATGTCACACTTGCGAATTTGGAGGTTTATAGTACTATTTAGTACCCAAAAAAACAAATTTCAAACTAAAATTTGGAGGAAATGCTCTTCTAATAGACTTACATCTACTATTCAAAGGAATTTTTAAATTAATTAGTTGTATGTGGTGTAGAAGTCCACAAAATGCGCTTCTTTTTGCTTGCATTTTGTAACATATAAAATATTATTTACTTATTTTTCTATTTTTAACTAATTAAAACATCAAGATATCCATTTTCTTGAGATTTGGCACTTTTCTGGTTCTCCAACTTAGAGAATTTTTCTATGCATTTCCTTTGGTGGTTACCTTCATCTTAAAAGTTTATACATTAGCTATATTTTTTTTTATTTTTTAAAAATTATTTTTCTAATTTTAAAGTACACCAAAAAAAAAGGCATGTGTATTGTAAAACGCAACAATACCGGCAGGCATTTTTTGCATTTACCCTCCAAAATATTCTTCCAAATAGTACTTTATAGCAATTTTTCTCAAACTACAAATTCTAGAGAAGACTCTAGACGTTTAGGGGTTAAGGTATATAATTTTTCATGAATGAATCATTTTGAAAGGCAAACTTTGAGTATAATTAATGGATTAGCATGAATCTTTAAATTATAAGTCCAATTCACATCCATATCTTCAACACTTGAACATAAAATTTGTAAATTATAATAGTGTACCTTTAATCCCAGTTAATTAAGTATCCAACAACCCCAACTTTGCTAGAGCGCTTCACTCCATGTATATATAAGATGATGATTGACTGAAGTATATACATCTACATTGCATCATTCACAAACAAATTAATGGATCCTTTTGTCAACCTCATATTTAAGCAATTCATAGCCAAGATCAATTTGAAAATTGGCATATATGAACTTCATATTAGTGCCTCATTGCCTATATATGTTTGATTACCAATTTGATAGCCAAAAATCATCGACTTTGAAGCTTACAATACCTTGGTTGCTACAATTTACGACACCAAGTGCATTTTTCAAACTTGAATCATTTGTTTACCAATATTCTCACTGATAATTATTAGTAGCTCTAATTTGTTGTCTTGGTAGTAATCTACTTAGTTTGGATTGTAAAAGTATTTTTCACCTCAATAGTAATCCCCTTCATACTATAAGCACTTGATGCCTCGGTAGTAATCCACTTAAAGGTTATAAGAGCAAGAGCTCAATTTGTCTCTCTTCATTGATAAATTTTTTTATAGTTGTCACAAGTTTCTTTGCAAGGAAACCCTCCATCTAAGCCGATAGTTCACAATTCCTCTTTAGCTACGTCCATCTTTTAGTTATACTAGGCCAATTTGACTCAATATTCTCATAGGATTTTTAGCTCCAATTTGTTGCCTCGGTAGTAATCTACTTTTAAATCAAATTAGAAGAGCACTTCTTGCCTCGGTAGTAATCCGCTTGAGGTTATAAAAGAGGATAGTCAATTTTTAATTGTTTTTACAAGTCTCTGAGCCACAAGATCCCCCACCTAAGCTAGTTTCTTGATTTGTCCTTAGCCACATCCATCTTTTAGTTATCTTAGGCCGACTCGACCCAATACTCTCATAAGCAAGCTAGAACAAGTATCTCTAGAACTTGTTGCCTCGGTAGTAATCTACTTCAAATTGTAAGAGCACTTGTTGCCTCGGTAGTAATTTACTTCAAATTGTAAGAGCACTTGATGCCTCGCTAATAATCCGCTTGAGGTTATAAAAGTAGAAGCTCCATTCGTCCCTCTTCATTGATCCTTTTTTTTATAGTTGTTACAAGTTTCCCTGCAAGGAGACCCTCCATCTAAAATAGTTCTCGATTCCTCTTTAGCTACATCCATCTTCTAGTTATCCTAAGCAAATTTCACCCAATATTCTCATAGGACTTTTAGCTCCAACTTGTTGCCTTGGTAGTAATCCACTTTTGAATCAAATTGTAAGAGCACTTCTTGCCTCGGTAGTAATCCGCTTCAAGTTATAAAAGAAGATAGTCAATCTATCCCTCTTCATTGATTTTTAATTGTTTTCACAAGTTGCTCTACAAATTCCCCCACCTAAGCTAGTTCTTGGTTTGTCCTTAGCCACATCCATCCTTTAGTTATCTTAGGCCAATTCGACCCAATAATCTCATAAGCAAGCTAGAACACGTAGCTCTAGAACTTGTTGCCTCGGTAGTAATCTACTTCAAATTGTAAGAGCACTTGATGCCTCGGTAGTAATCTGCAAGCCTGAGGTTATAAAAGTAGAAGCTCAATTTGTCCCTCTTCATTGATTTTTTAATTGTTGTCTCAAGCCTCTATGCAAGGATAGCCTCCACCTAAGATAGTTCCCAATTTGTCCTTAGCCACGTCCATCCTTTAGTTATCTTAGGCCGATTTGACCCAATATTCTCATAACTAGGACTAGTAGTTCTAATTTGTTTCCTCGATAGTAATAGTTATAAGAGTACTTGTTGCCTCGGTAGTAATTTACTTCAAGTTATAAGAGCAAGAAGTTCCATCCATCCCTCCTCATCAATTTTTATTTGTTGTCAAGAGTCTTGCTGTGAGAAGACCCTTCTACCTAAGCATCTAAGATAATTCTCAATTTGACCTTAGCCATATCGATTCAACCTTGAAAAGCTCAACACCACATAGTAACAAATTTTCCTCACAATATTTTTCCTTCGTTTTGTCCTCAATCTAGACATATTTGGAAAAGCAACACAAATTAGGAAGGACATGCATGGTGTAGATGTGGCATAGATTTAATCCATGTCTTGATCCGTGTTATTTGATTCACTTACAATATTTTGAATTATGATAAATTTATTAGAATAGGATGTTTCAAAGGAACAAAATATGTATTGTTTTCATAATTTTGTAGCAGTCCTATATAGTTGTAACAGTACTGTCCATTTTGTTACATTGACAATATTCCACAAGCCAAAAAATGAAAATTGTGACATACATCTTCACAAAGGTTTGATAAGTTTTAGGAGAAAAAATAGATTAGATTTAAATTTTTGCTTTGACAAGCCATGCGGCCTAACCCATGCCAAAGTATTGGAATATTGCCAATTAAACAAAATTGACATTAGTTGACATGCCCAACTTTAGGCTAGGTTGAACCTAAAGTCAATTTTAGGAGTTCAATTTTAACAATTTAACAAAGTTTGATTGAGCAAGGTATGGTCTATCCCTTTGAGGATGTACGCGCTGCAAATAGAATTTCTTAGAGTTTTCTACAACTTTTGATAACATGTGTCATTTGTGCATGTCTCCAGGTTGAGTCCAAGAGCGACCTTTAGAGCACCCTCACAAAATGGTCAAAAAGCGACCCTTTGAGCACCCTCACGAATTGATTAGGAAGCGACACTTTCTGCACCCTCAGGAAATGGACAAGCCAAAATCACCAATCATAGTGTGGTTTGGTGGCATCAACACCAAACAGGATGTTTCCATCCGCCTAGTTCCCAATGGGCTCAACCACCACCAAGGGACTACTCTTCGCAACCGAGAACCCTTGGCAGTCTTGAAGGTGCACTCGAGTCGGTTGGAGAAGCACAGCAAGTACTTCCAAGCGTGCTTAAGCACAAGATGGACAGATCCAGACTCACCACCTTCTACGGAATGCAACCTGGAGCTCACCCATGGGCTGCAAGTAGCATCTTACAGAGATTGCTTTTCCCGCATGTACAAGCCTTCTCGCAAAGACTTCAAGGATGTCGCATCCAGTCTGGAGCTTCTACGAGTTGCATCTCAGATCGAGTTTCTTGAATTGGTGGACTCGATTAGTCGGTATTTGTCAACCATACTTTGGTCTGAGCAGGATGAGATCAGGATTCGACAATTCTCATCATCCCCAGATTTTCCCCGAAGCCAAGCCGAAGATTTGGTTGCTCGACTGCAGATTGGGGAACACGACAACAAGGAACATCGTACGGAATTGCTATGCCAGCAGATTGCACACAGCATACGCATTGCTTTGCGTCAAGACGGAAGTGGAGAGGGAGAGAGCTTTGGACACAGAGAGAGCTTCCGTGGTGCTCGATCTTTGTTCGAGGACTTGTTCAGTAGCATTCGACACAGCAAAATCGATTCTGCTTTTGAGAACGACATGGTCACGATTGTGATAAGGGAGGTGAAGGAAATGCTCGAGAGTTTCCATGAAGATTGTCGTAAGCATGCCGAATTTTACGACCTTGAGGGAGAAACTACGGTGGAGATTAACATTGGGAGTGTTTTTGACTTTAAACGAAAACTCAAGGCCCTCTGCTGGGCACTGGAGCTCTTACTGAAGACACAAGTGGCTGAAGAAGTGATCGAGTGCTGGTTGCATTTGGAGTTGTTTTTTTCAATAATTCTTGAAGCCCGGGCTATGGGCCTTTTTAGACCAACTTCAGAAAACGTTGCACTACAATTTTGCAAGCTTGTGATACTCATTTTCCAAGAGGTGGTCGCTGGACGTCTGTTGTTGGGAATTCC
Organism: Pseudisothecium myosuroides; assembly: GCA_951799445.1. Classification (NCBI taxonomy): domain Eukaryota; kingdom Viridiplantae; phylum Streptophyta; class Bryopsida; order Hypnales; family Lembophyllaceae; genus Pseudisothecium; species Pseudisothecium myosuroides. Next base: position 5,088,384 of record OX637289.1, on the reverse strand, counting down.
AGATCGAGTTTTACTAATTGAGGATTGGCAGTGGATGGATCGCATTCCTAATCTGGACACACAGCGTGGCATCCTTAAGACGTGGGGGTTTGAAGAAGCTCTAGAAGGTGTGTTTTTGACTTTGCCATTAAAGCAGAAGTTGGAGGCGTTACAACAGAACAGTTTTTTCTCCCACGCATTCATCAGCAAAAGCTCGCTTGTAACTCAGATGAAAAGAAACTGGCCAGCAGAAGCAGAAGTGGAGGGGGGAGTATCTGACTCTACGGAAACATGAGAACATGAGTCGGAGACTGAGTTTTCTTCAATGAATTTTCAGTTGGTTTTTGACTTCATGCAATCATATGGATTCACTTACATTTAGGCAAAGCAATGGGTTGTAGAGTCTGTAATTCCACCCAAAATGATAGATTCAAATTTTGTATATTGGGAACCACCTGGCACGACCCATCTTTCGGGAAGAGTGGAGGGAGGATCTGACATTGGAAGAAGGCATCGCGCTTTTGGAGAAGTGCATGCTGGTCTTGTTCTTTCGGGATCGATCTGCTATCAACAAATTTCAGGTTTTGTGTCTCATTCTCGAAGACAAAAATCGTTCTGCGTGTTTGTCATGTTCGCTTGGCATGTACTTGTTATTTAACTGAATGGAAAATGCGTGCGGGAACGTTTTTCGATGTTGGCATCGATCGGATCTCTAGTCTCGTTACGAGCTTCGAGTCGTCACTCTTTAGGGTGAGATGTTACTCAGCTAAGTAATCGAGTTGGGATATCGGACTCTTTGTTGTTATAAACTTTGTTTCATCCATAAGCCCAGAGCTCAGTTTTCAGATCTCTTTGTTTCTCATTTGACTCTCATTTGAGTATAGAGTTTAGTGCACGCAGTAGGCTGTGTCTGCATTTGTTTTCCTGGACTTGGTGCAAAAGCTGCTTCTAGCTGATCTAGCGTGTACAATGCATTCTCTGACATTTTAATTGCAATGCTTTCAGTGATATTGAGTATCAATCTCTCATGTCGGTAATAAGTTTGCATGGGGTTCCTTTCCTATGGGTTGAAAAGCCAACCGTTTGCAATGGAATGTTGTATGGGCCTTTACTCCTTAAAATTCGAAATACTTAAAAATATCAACAATTCTTACACATTTATACACATTTATATGGTGTATCCAAATGATACATATTTTAGTACTCCGTACATTGCAACCCTGTCTCGAAATCAGAACAAGACCGACCAAAAATCCATTCTAGAGATGGAGACAGCTGAAAAGCACGGGAATGGATTCCAGCCTAAGCTCGACGTATCAACGGCTATTTTGTGAATTGAAAGAAGAGCAGGGTGTCCACGAAAGAAAGCAGGAGCTTTGATGACGGGCTTAAGAAAACTACGGCATTCAGCAAGAGTAAAGCAGTTTGGCCGACCAACCTTGAGATAAACTCGCGTTGTAAAGCTAGCATTCCAGAATGCTAGGACATTATCCAGTATGGTATATTCGTTAATCAATACAAGCTCAGGATTCGTATCGTATTCCTTCAGCATGTTTATCCTACATCTGTATCTGTATCTGTACATCTGTAGACTACATTAGTTAACGCCTTTGAAGAATTCCAAAGAAGATTGAGCATCGTCGACGCCTTTCCGAAGAGTGGCGATCACTTCTGCAGGGTCCTTGGCCCCAAATACGGCACTGCCTGCCACAATACAGTTGGCTCCCGCATTTGCTGCTTGCTTGATGGTGGCTGGAGACAAGCCCCCATCGACCTGAAAAAAAGATCACAGTATACATACAGGCCAAGTCAGAAAACGCTCATACAATACTCCTCACATGGTGCTTTAAAGATATCGCTGCCATCTAGACTTCTGTTGAAAATTTCTAACTCAAACATTGGAAGTAATCTTGATTCTGTCAAAGAACATCGAGAGTATCCGAATCTCTGGTGCACTTTGCGAAGTACCTCAATATCAAGGTGAGGAAACTTCCGTCGCAAAGCATTCACCTGTTCAGAAAATCAGAAGTCGGTGTTGTAAGTGAAATAACTTTCTTCAATGAATTGCAATTTTAGAAAGCAATTGTTAACTGCTAATTATGGTTATCAACAAGCTAAAAACAGGTACAACCTTGTAAAATGACGCAATGGCACAAGTGTCAGTAGAGGTCATTTAGCTCAGAGATATAGAAGAGGTCACAGCACCTTCGGCATCGTCTCAGGCATAAAACTTTGGCCCCCAAAGCCAGGCTCAACTGTCATGACAAGCACCATATCCACGGGCTCTTCACTCTCTACCTGCATTTCATGAACATTCTTCAGAATGTGGGGTAGCACCAGGAAAGCAGAGTAAGGAGATACACAAAACACTCGCACCTAGGAGGTTTCTGAGACAATGATTGTCTAATACAGAAACTCACAAACAAAACAAACAATTTTTGAAATAGTTAATACTATACTCGCATACCAAAGGGAAAACTTCTTCAATTGGAGTTCCCGGTCTCAATGCGACTCCTGCACGCATACCACCAGCCTTGATTTTGTGCACTAGCTCCTGCCAATTATCTGCACCACATGAACCAAGTCCGAAAGAAGAATGGATTAAATAATGGAGCAAGTATAAACAGAAGATAGCTCCAAGCACGCAACAGAATAAGCAAAAAAGTCCATCTAATTTCAAATTCAAGCTTTGTAACTTTTTGAATCCCTGTCACGATTCAAGACGTGGTTGCAACACCAACCTTTTGCAACCTCAACATGGAAAGTGAAGCCTGAAGCGCCGGCCTTGACAAATTCATCCACGTAGTCCATTGGATTGGTCACCATCAAATGGCAGTCCATGAACATTCTGCATGAAAATGGGAAATAAACTGGACATAAGAAAATGTGCAGTTGTCAAGATGGTTCGACAACAGTAACATGACTAGTCAGAACCAAAATGAAGGCAGGACACATCCTATGTTACTCACTTTGTATGTTTTCTCAAAGATTTTATGACTGGAGCACCAATAGTCAAATTGGGAACATAATGCCTGCACATCAGCAGAGAGAACCAACATATGAAAATGATGAAGAGTTAAAAATTTACGTTTAAATACCAAAAGCAATAAAAACAAACAGGCAACGGATAACAAAAACTTATTCTACGCGCAAAATGCCAATAACTTGAACTGGTTTGTCAAGTAGCATCAGCAGCCTGGAATCTGGCTCTGTTTCCTTAATCCTTACCCATCCTGCACAGGCATCCCACACAGAGATATGAGTGGCATCTCACCGCAACATGATGCACCTCAAGTAGGAACACCCAAAAAGCGACCCCTACTAAATCCTAATTACGATGTAGATATTGATTAAGGGAATGTAAACCATCTGAACAGCACAGCCTGAGGTCAAGTTCTGGTAGAAATATAGGGTGAGCAAAACAAGCCGGGAGTTAATTTACATGGAATATACCAAAAACTTCGAAAATTCAGCTCCAATTCTCCGATTTTACATTACCCCAGAGAGAGATCAACACGTACCATGATATCCATGTGAAGCCAGTCAGCGCCGCATTCCTGGATGAACTTGGCCTCCGAAGCCAAATTGGCGAAGTCGGAGGAGAGCATGGAGGGCGCAATCTTGGCCCCGGGAAGTTTCATCTCCACATTCTCACCCATTCTTTCTGTCCTCTACAATCTCAAAATCCGCAAAATCAGACTACAAATTGTCTTCTGGGTTGTACAGCGCCGATGCTGTAGAGCGTTGTAGGATTTGAAATGTGGGGTTTGGTGAACACGACGATGAAAAGTTGAGAAAGACGCTTCCGCCCTAAGCGTTTCTGCATTTCGGCGCTTCTAAGGCTACTGCTCATGAAACTCTCACACGTGAAGATGAAACATTATTATCCTGAAACCTAAACTACCAAACTCCAAATGCCAAAATCCTCAAAACCTCCCCGCAACACTACGAAATGCAGAAACGCTAGACCTGGCAAGAAACGAGAAAAGCGATGACGAAGAGACAAAATTCCGGACATGAATCGTCCGATCCAAAGCATCGAGGTAGGAAAAAACTAATCACCTGGACACAGAGTTTCCACAGCCTGGATCAAATGACGCTCCAGCTCACGTGCACGAGAAAGCGAGCGAACTCCCAAGTCCAAACCCTAGTAAGAGCTTCAATGCAACAGTGGCAGCTTTCTCAGCAAAGTTAATCTGCTCATCTCGGAGCTACTAAGTCAGCTGCTAAAAGAATCTCCAGCCTTTCTTCTTCTTCTTCTTCAGATTCCCCAGAGACCCAATTGAAAGCAATAACGTGCTCTATTCGAGGATCCATACTCTTTCCACGATTTATCATAGCTAGACCGCAAAGCATAGCTTAGGCTCCCAAATATCTTTTTTTTTGGCCTAGCTCAAACAACCCAAGACCACAAGGCTAGCCTGCTCTCGTATAAGATGAGCCCCTGCTCTAGAGAAGAGGCAACAGTACTTTCCTGAAACCTGAACTACCCAACTCCCACATGCCCAAATATTCCACTCCCCGCAACACTTCGCAATGCAGAGAGACCTGGCACGATCGAAATTGACAGAAGCGATCACGGAAAGCCAGAATTCAATTCATTCCAATTCCAAAGCCATGAGGTAGGAACAGGGGAAGAAGCTAATCACCTGGACCAAGATCGAAATGATCAAGATGTTTCGGTTGGCAAGGATCCAACAACGCGAGCGAAAATCTCTATAAACCAACCCTAGAAAGTGAGAGCTTTCAACGAGCGATAACGAAACGGAGTCGCAGGCAATTGCTGTCCCGGCGACCACCGCTCTTCCTGTGCCGAAGGCCCGCCCCCGCACACGATCCGCACTTCCTTATAAGCTTAGAAGGCTACCAGTTTTCTTTGCATAATGTAAAACAAAGTTGACTTTGCATAATCAACATTGATATCTTATGCAATTTCAATCAACCATAACAAATTATAGTTTCAAAAAATTAAAACTTTATTTTTGGAGAATTTTCAATTTAATTTTCATCGTTTTACATAAAAATTCATTGAAAAACATTGGTGGTGAAATTTTTAAATTTGATTGCAGAAATATGCAGGAAATGTCCATACACATATCTTTCCTTCAACAAGCATCTCTAAAACAAATCACAATTCCCTCTAGAGAGATTTTCGTTTTGGCAAGATTTTGCCTTTAGTTTGAAAATAAATATCTCTTTATTATAAAATTAGATTTTCACATTTTCCTTCTTGCTCTAACTAATTTTGTAAATTTGAGTATAATGGTACAATTCCTTTGCAAAAAACTAATTTCAGTAAAGAGTTATTTCTTTTCAAAACTAAGGGTGAAACCACATATCTTTATGGTAGGCCACTGTATAGTGGGGGGACAAAAATTCTTGCCGTATCTTTTTGTTTCCATACAAATGCCTCCATTTTCAAATAAATAGATTTTGTTGTTTGATCCTTATTTTGTACATTTCAACATGATGGTACAATTATCTTGCTAAAATTTAAATTACAAAAAAAAAGATATCTATTTTTCAAAATTAGGACATTGTCACCCCAACGTTGAAATCTCTATAGAGAGAATTGTGAAACTTTTTGGGAGATGCTTGTTGAAGGAAAGATGTGTGTATGAATGTTCCCCACATATCTCTGCAATCAAATTAAAAAAATTTGTTACCAATGTTTTCAATGAATTATCACGTAAAACCATGCAAATAAAATGAAAATATTCACCAAAATTGGAGTTTGGCTTTTTTGAAGTTGAAATTTGGTATGCTTGATTAGGACTATATATAAATGCAATAATGCAAGAATGGCATCAATATTGTGAAAAAGAGCATTTGAAAATGGGGGTGTTTGTATGGGAACAAAAAGACACGACAAGAATTTTTGTTCCACCACTGTCCAATAAGGTCTACTTCATTTATGAATTTTTGAAATCGTAGGGAAGGAAATTTCACATCTGCCAACTTTGATAGCCTCCCGAGGGCTCAAAAATTGGTCTTTGACCATGAAATTTTTACCACAACTTCATCTTTAAGTTATTTATTTGTGTGCCAAATTTCAAGGCCAAATGATTTACACAAAAAAATATATTCAAAATCTACCAACACGTGTAGCCATGAGAAAAATTTCACTATTGCCAACTTTGACACCCTCCCAAGGACTGAATTTTTTTTCTTTCGCTACGAATTTTTTTGAATACGACCATCTATATGATTATTACATGTGTGAAAAGTTTCAAGTCCAAAAGACCCCCCAAAAAATAGACATTCAAAATCTACCAACATGTGTATTTGTGAAACAATTTCACTACTACCAACTTTGACACTATCCCAAGGATTGAAAAAGTGTTTGTTTACCATGAAATTTTTATGATGAAATCATCTCTACGTTGATAACATGTGTGCCAAATTTCAAGTTCAAAAGATTGACACAAAAAAAAAATTGCCAATTCTACCAACATGTGTAGTTGTGAGAAACATTTCACTACTACCAACTTTGACACTATCCCAAGGGCTGAAAAAAAAACATTTTACTAGGAAATTTTTGGCATGAGATCACCTTTATATTGATAAAATGTATGCCAAATTTCAACATCAATAGATTTACCGAAAAAAAGATATTTTAATTTTACCCAACATGTGTAGTTGTGAGAATGACTTTCTTCATCCATGTGAAATTTTAATTAAAAAAATAACACTATCCCAAGGGCTGAAATTTTTGTTCTCACAACTACACATGTTGGTAGAACTAGCATATTCTTTTTGTGTGAATCGTTTGAACTTGAAATTTGGCACACATGTTATCAACATAGAGATGATTTCATCATAAAAATTTCATGGTAAACAAACACTTTTTCAATCCTTGGGATAGTGTCAAAGTTGGTAGTAGTGAAATTGTTTCACAAATACACATGTTGGTAGATTTTGAATGTCTATTTTTTGGGAGGTCTTTTGGACTTGAAACTTTTCACACATGTAATAAACATATAGGTGGTCCTATTCAAAAAAATTCATAGCAAAAGAAAAAAATTCAGTCCTTGGGAGGGTGTCAAAGTTGGCAATAGTGAAATTTTTCTCATGGCTACACATGTTGGTAGATTTCGAATATATTTTTTTGTGTAAATCATTTGGCCTTGAAATTTGGCACACAAATAATTAACTTAAAGATGAAGTTGTGGTAAAAATTTCATGGTCAAAGACCAATTTTTGAGCCCTCGGGAGGCTGTCAAAGTTGGTAGATGTGAAATTTCCTTCCCTGCGATTTCAAAAATTCATAAATGAATTAGACCTTACTGTACAGTACAGTCGGGTACAATAATCTTATAACCGGCATATTGAGCCTTTCAAATTTTCTTATATAACATAGAGTATAATTGGTTTATTTTGGTAGCATAATTATCATTGCATCCTTACGCAGTCCCAATCAAGCATACCAAACTTTAGTTTCAAGAAAGCAAAATTCCATTTTTGGTGAATTTTCAAAGTCAATTTTCATGGTTTTACATGATATTTATTTGAAAACAATTGGTGACAAATTTTTTAATTTAATTATGGGAATATTTAGGGATCATCAACGTGCACATCTTCCCTTCAACAAGCATCTCCAAAAAAAGTTTTACACTTTCTTCTATAGAGATTTCAATGATGGGGTGACAATGTCCAAATTTTCTAAAAATAGATATCTCTTTATTGTAATTTGATATTTCTATTTGCTCCTTGCATGGTACCTAATTTTGTACATTTGAGCATGATGGTACAATTACTTTGCCAAAATCTAATTAATTGATATAGAGATATCTATCTTACAAAGTTTGGTCATACCACAATTTACATTGAATTCTTCACAAATCATATTTTTGTTACTTAATGGAGTTTTTCTAATATAAAAGCTATGCATATATATGTTTCCTACATATCTGTGCAATCAAATTAAGAAAATTCATCACCAATTGTTTTCAATTAAATATCATGTAAAACCATGAAAATCAACTTCGAAAATTCACCAAAAATGGATTTTTGCTTTACTGAAATTGAAATTTGGTATGCTTGATTGGATTGTCTAAAGATGCAATGATAATTATGCTTACCAAAATAGACCAATTATACTCCATGTTATATAAGAACATTTGAATGGCTCAAATAGGCCGGTTGTAAGATTATTGTACCCAATTGTACAGAAAGTACATTAAAATTAGTCATACATTAACCCCTAAAGGACCAGCATGCATTTTTTGGATGTATAGAAATTTTAGGCAGGTACGTTTGACTAGAGATTTCTATATTTTAAGCTGAAATTTTAATAGAAGGTGGGCGCAACAAATATCTTTCATATGCACCAAATTTCATGACATTTGGAAATAGGAGTCAAAAGTGATGGCCAAATATGTTACTTTTTTTCGTAACTGGACAGTCCGGGCAGATCTAAAAAAAGAACTTTTTTCAAAAATAAAAATTTGAAATTGGTTTTCAAGAGTTATATATACGTGGAAAGCTTTGAATCATTCCATTTTGACCAATGAGTCAAAAGTTATGAGGGTTTTTAGTTTGCAGGCAGTTATGGATTCTCTACTCTGAAATAAACTTTGAAGTTGTTTATTTACCTCAATTTTTAATATTTTTTGAAAAAAAAAATCATAGGATGAAGGTTGTTTATTACAACATTACAACCATTACAATCGACCTTTTTCAATTCCATAATTAAATTCTTAACAATTTAGTATTTTGGATCATTCTCTACTTCTTTCTACTTACTATTTTTTTTGTATAAGTTGTACAATTCCAAATGATTTGAAAAAATTTAAGCATGTAGACAACTTGTTTAGGAAAAATAATTCAAAGAAGCACCACCATTTTGGACATTTTTTCATACATATGTGACCTTGTGAAGTGCAGCTGCCCTGTTTTTTGCATGGACAAAAAAAGGATTTTTGCCAATTCAAACGCTAATATCTTCCAATCCGCATGGTGGAAAATTCTGAAATTTTTTCCACATCTTCTAAAACTAGTTTACTATAAGATCCTATGGTTACATGTGTCAAAAAAGTTTTTTTTTCAGAAATTTGGTACTTCTACTAAAAATGGCAGTTTTTGAGTGTTTTCGGTGAAAACATAGTCATGGAACTTTAGGGGGTAAGTTAGCTTGAGTTCTTAATTATATTCATTAGATGTTTTTTGGGGAATCTGGAGGGCCGTTTTGGGGGCGTTCCCCGATTTGGCCCAATTCTGTGAATAGCAGTACGCTGTCAAGGGGGAAAAAAATCCAAATATCATTTCGAGCAAAAAAAAAAAAAAAAAAATTTAATTCTTCCAAAAATGACGTAGCAATCGCTATGCCACATCAGCCAGCTACTGTAGCGCGTTCCTGCAGCATTCTCGTAGTCTGGGAACGTAGGGGAACTCGCAGCCCTTCAAGACCGCCAAATTCCATCTAATGTAGGCTATTTGTTTTGTTTGTTGTGGTCGGTATCTCTGGAATTGTGTTTTTCCAATCACGATTTGGATATTGTTCGAAAAGCAAGATGTTAAACCCGTCCCAACATGGTGGATTTACTCCGTGGAAAGACGTAGGTATTTTTTATTTGCCGCACATGAAATTTTTTGCAAATTTAAAAACTCAAGCCAACTTAATGTAGGACTAACTTGAATGCACAATAACTTTCTTAAACCGCATCAACTCTCTTCCCTTAGCTTGAGGAATAATTCCGTCCTAGATACCTGGAGGGAATTCAATTATAATTATAGGATGGAGATTGGTTGGGCTGCTCTCTAGATTGTCAATGGAGGATGCGTTTGGTTGGCTATCCCAGCCCCATGCACATGATTGGAGAGGTCAATAAAGCAATATAATATTACAAGTGGATAATGCACTACAAGAGAAAGGGGTGTTTTAAGTGAGTTTTTAACCCCTAAAGGACCAACATGCCTTTTTTGGCAACATAGATATTTTGGGCAGGTACTTGTGACTGGAGATTTTCATATTTTGGGCTGAAATTTTTATAGAAGGTGGGGCTGAGGAATATCTTTCATACGCACCAAATTTCATGACATTTGGAAATACGAGTCAAAAGTTATGGCCAAATATGTTGTTTGTTGGTCAACTTGGGCAGTTCGGGCAGATCAGAAAAAATCACTTTTTTCAGAAATAAAAATTTGAAATTGTTTTATTAGATTTATATATATATATGTGGAAAGCTTTGATTCATTCCATTCTGATCAATGAGTCAAACGTTATGAGGATTTTTAGTTTGCGGGTAGTTATGGATTGTCTACTCTAAAATAAACTTTGAAGTCGTTTATTTCACTCAATTTTCAATATTTTTCAAAAAAAATAAAATTTTAGGGTGTAGATTGTTTATTACAACATTGCAATCATTGGAATTGGTATTTTTCAATTCCATAATTAACTTCTTAACAATTTAGTGTTTTGAACCATTCTCTACTTCTTTCTACTTACTATTTTTTTCCTATATGTTGTACAATTCCAAATAATCTGAAAATTTTCAAGCATGTAGCCAACTTGCCCTGAAGAATGAATCCAAAGAAGCACAACTATTTTGGAAATTTTTTCATAATAAGCTGACCTTGTGAAGTGCAGCTGCCCGGTTTTTCGCAGGGCCCAAAAAAGGACTTTTGCCACTTCAAATGCTAATATATATTCCAATCTACACGATGGAAATTTCTGAAATTTTTTCCACATATTTTCAAACCAGAATACTATAAGATCCTACGGTTACATGTGTGCAAAAATGATATTTTTCAAAAATTTGGTACTTGTACTAGAAATGGCAGTTTTGGAGCATTTTTTGTGAGAACATAGTCAAGGAACTCTAGGGGTTAAGTATAGTCCTAGACACATGATTTTAAGTAATGACCTTTAAGGAGATTTTCAGCAAAATTTTACTTAAAACACATGTATTTTAAGTAAAATTTTGCTGAAAATCTCCTTAAAGGTCATTACTTAAAATCACGTGTCTAGGACTATACTTAAAAACTCACTTAAAACACCCCTTTCTCTTGTAGTGATGCTTAATGGTCTCTACATTTTGAAGTAGTTTTTTTACTTGATTTTGATTTTGGAGAAGTTGCCGTGCAACGCTAGGGGATCCTACTTTTTGGAGAAGCAAAACGGACCCCCCCAACACTACTAGAAAAGGGGGCCCTAATCAACAGAAAATCAATGCACTTACGTTGATTACAACAGAGAAAAATTGAGCTCTGTTGATTTGGCTGTCCTCCAAACATCAATCAACATGATTTGGTTGATTTGAACAAAAAAAAATTTGCTCAGTTGATTTGGCAATCCTCTCAACATCATTTTCATTTTTCCACATATTGTAATAGTAAGATAGGGTCGGCCAAAAATAATTATTTAAAAGTATGCCAAAAGATAAATAAAATGAATAAGAAAAAATGTCAAATTCAACAAAAAATTAAATGATCAAAATTTTGTAAAAAATAAAAATGTCCAATATTAGCGGAAAAGTCCAAAATAAAGTCCAATGACCATCTGAAATCAAGATATTCTATATGGCAAGGTGATGGACTTATGGTGACTTCCAAAAATAATTGGCTATTATATAAATTGTTTTAATAAACTAAGAAATTGAAAATATTAAGAGAAATTTTGACATGTTGTATAAAAGGGATTCTACCTTTATATACAATTTTACTTAGAATGGATTATATTTAGACTTATTATTATTTGAATGAAATTTTTATGGAAAAATAATTTTTTTGTGAAAAGTCAAAATGTCTCATTTCTTTTTATAGGAAGAATGTGCATCTTGACTAGAATCACATACTACAAGATCCACAAATATTGGATTTTTATTGATTGATATCTTATTGATTAAAATTTGACTTTTTAATTTTTCACTCCATAAATTGCAAATATGTTTTTGATATACATAGTTATTTGAAGTTATTTTGAATTTTTATTGTATTTTTTTGCAATCTATGGAATGAAAAATAAAAAAGTAAAAATTTTGAGGTCAAATTCTAATAAATAAGATTTCAATCCATAAAATTCAATCAATAAAAATTTAAAATTCATGCAACTTATAATATGTAATTCTAGTCAAGATGTATATTCATCCTATAAAAAGAAATGAGACATTTTGACTTTTCACAAAAAAATTATTTTTACATAAAAATTTCATTCAAATAATAATAGGTCTAAGTATAGTCCATTCTAAGTGAAATTGTAGAATCCCTTTTGTACAACAATATTCCCAATTTTCACTTCACAAATTTAGTTTCTCAATTTATGAGAGCAATTTATATGGTGGCCCCAACTACTACTAGGAGTCACCATTTTTCATTGACATTTAGAAAAAATGATAGTCGAGAGGTTGTTTTTACAATGAAATCCATTGTTCATCATGAATTATCAAAGAATATGGGATAATTTGAAGATGAGAGCTTGACCGCTCATTGTCAAAATGTAAAAATTGTGTACAAAGTAAAATTTCAAACCTCATTTTGGCATAGTAGAATATCTTTTTTCAAAGCACTTTGAACTAAAAAAAGTTGTGAAATCAAGCCAAATTTCATCTCCAAAAAACCGTTTGATGTTTCAAGCCTCCAATCAAAAGTTATGGACAAATTTCAAAGTGGGTGTTTGAAATTGTCAAAAAAAATGTCCCTTCCAACCCCTCTCTCAAATTTGTCCATAACTTTTAATTGGAGGCTTCAAATCTGAAACGGATTTTTGGAGATGAAATTTAGATTCATTTTCTACAATAACTTAGTTCAAAGTTATTTGAAAAAAATAATTCTACAATGCCTAAATGAGGTCTGAAATTCTACTAAAACTACAATTCCTACTTTTGACTTAAGTATGAGCGGTTGAGCTTCAACTATTCCTCACTCTTTACAAATCCCATATGGGTTGTCCTACCTCCTACCACCTCACTTGTATAAAGGCCTTGTCTTCCCCTCCCTTCAAACACTAAGGTAAGCTACATTCAAAGTTAAATTGGAATATATGTTGAATTATTTGGAATGTAGTGGTGAATTTTGGCATTCAAAGCTCTACAGTAGTATATATTTATTTAATTATTTTGAATATAATGTTGGATTTTTTTAAGGTAAATTTTAAATTTAAGAATTTAATTTGGAAACTTTAATTAATTATTTAATATCAATTTGTTGATTGCTGACGTGGCAATTTAATCTGTTTGGCCATTCTACTGATGTGGCAGTCTTGCATGCGTGGCAAGTTCAACCTATGTGGCAGCTTACATGGCAAATTATTCAATAATAATAATAATTTTTTCACTATGACCGAATCAAGATATAAAATCAACATAGAAGTGTTGATTTTTGTCCAAATCAAAATGTCCTAATCCACTGTCCAAAATAACATATATTTTTTGATTTTCTTGTTGAATCGGACAGTAAATTTTCTAGTAGTGCAAGCTTGGTTAACAATGTTATGTTTGTAATCAAAGGCCCCAAATTAGCTAGGGGAGTCTAGAACATACCCTCAAGATGGCACAAAATAGATTTTTTTAATTTTTACTTTTACCTCCAAGAATACAAAATTCACCTTGTTGGGACTAGTTTAATGTCTTTTGTTTGAAAGCTCTTTGAAAGGAAGGATGTATGAACTTTATTTTGTGGCGTTTGGACATACGGAGTGAAAGTTTTGGATTTTTGAGTTATTTTTGGATCTTAAATTATCCTAAAATATAGATCTTTTGGACCGTACATCCCCGGGTCATGTTCATGGTATTGTTAGAAAGTTCTCTGCAAGGAGAGGTGCACGCTTTTTGTTTTGTGAGATTTAAACCTATAGTGTGAAAATTATGGATTTTGAGTTATTTTTTAGTCTTAAATTGTCCTAAATTATGGATCTTTTAGACCGTATGTGAGTCAATTACATTCTTGGTACTGTCAGAAAGCTCTTGCCAAGGAGGGGTGCACAAACTTTAGTTTGTGGCATTTGGACATATGGTGTGAAAGTTATGAATTTTTTTAGCAATTTATGAATTAAAAATTAAATTAAATTAGTTTGAATCTTTTACTTTGGGAACAATGAAGTTTCATTTTCTACATTGAGCCAACGACACAAGCCTATACCAGTCTCATACTTTAAATTAAGAGGGGTGCACGGTCTTTTAAATGCATAGTGTATACATTGTACATAGAGAGGTTTACAAATCCTTCCCTGACCTTGTCTCAACTCAACTCATACACTTCTGCAAACCTCGTCGCTTTTCATTCCATGAAATAACAACAAAATATGGCGTGAGTGAAAAAAGTTACAAATGACAAAATGAGGAAACGACAAAATGAGGGCCTGAATTGGCTAGTAATCATTTTCAGCCTCCAATAAATGAGAAACAACATAGATTCAGATCTCTGAAATGAAAAATGATAGGGTTTGCCGTTGTAATAGTTCATACAAAAAACTTTGCATATTTAGTCGTTTGAGTTCCATTTTGTTCCCAACTATTTGACCATCCATGTTTCAAAAACTCACAATTACAAATATTTGCAACTTTTCACGGAGAACATTTGTTGTCTTACAAAACCAAAATTCTTTAAAAATTGCAAAACACTCACTTTGTCTATCATTGGAGACTGGCAATGTTTCATACAAATACTCTAAATTCCTTGCCTCATGAGTTAAACTATTTGAATGCAATCTCTTTGTGTTGGTCTAAACAAACTCCAACATCAAAGCAGGTACAATCTAGAAATTGTCCAACTTGCACTCTACATACAATTGTTGTGTCTCTTGAGCACAATGTGACTCCCAAAGTGCCAAAACCTAAACTTTTCAATGGCCAAGATCGTCTCTCAAGACATTGTGACCAATGGCGATTGTTTGCTTTTAAAATGTAGATTGACAACATTAGAGGAGAGGACAATAGTTTTGTATGGAGATCAATGGTTGTGGGTCTTTTCACTCAATAGGGGGATTGTAGGGTCAGAATTGTATTCAATATTTTTCCACATTATAATCCTATGTCTTCTGTTAGTTGTAAAAATTTAACTTGTTTTGAGAAAATTTTAAAATTACCATTAATTTTAATCTAAAAATTGAAATCATTCATATTGAATGCAATTCATGCTTAAAGATTTTGAAAATCTCTCAAGGTTTATATTAGTGTCAAACATCATGGTTTGTATTTTTCTATTTTATCATTCTAAAATTAAAAAATCAACATTTAGTGGTTGCAAATTCATTTTT
This sequence comes from Pseudisothecium myosuroides, assembly GCA_951799445.1. Taxonomy (NCBI): domain Eukaryota; kingdom Viridiplantae; phylum Streptophyta; class Bryopsida; order Hypnales; family Lembophyllaceae; genus Pseudisothecium; species Pseudisothecium myosuroides. The sequence continues at coordinate 5,073,212 of OX637289.1, read as the reverse complement.
CAAAATTGCTAGCCAATATTTTAGAAAATTGTCTATATTTTAATTTAAAGTAAAAATAAAATTATAAATGAATAGCCAAAGAGTATAATGAAAATCTGATTTCCAATTGAAATTTAATGCTTTTTTGGCTCCAATATCCATGTGAAAATTCTTAAAGTTTAAAATTACATTTCATGTCTCTTTGTTCAGCTCAACCTTTGACCACTTTTTTTTTTACTTCACATTGTTGACTTTTGTCATATAGTAGGGCCAATAGAATATAGGAATTGAAATTTTTTTAGCAATATAAAGTCAATTGGGTCAATCATCCAAACAATGACAATTTGTATAGCTTGTATGGATTTTCAAATTTATAAAATTTGATATATATTTGTAAATCACATGTACCTAATTGTTTTTATTATGTATAAACAATCGTGTGTGTAAATTGTTTAAAATTTTAGCTCTTTATGTTTGGGCTATTAAAACGGGGTTGCTATTTTGTGAGCTTTTGAGTGTGAGTCCAAGAGCCCGAGAGCCTTTGAGCCTTCAATTTTTGGTGTAAATTTTTGTGATTTTTAGAGTATAGACCTATGTCCATGGTTTACGAATTGACGATCTTTACAGCTAGTGAACTTAAAAAAATATGTCAGTTGGCTTGAAATAGGGTTGAGACATTCCAAATGTTTTCCAAACACATCATCTATACAACCTATCCATTTTCAATTTTTTCTTTTTCTTGCAATTTCATCACCTTCCAAAATCCCTTCAGGGATTTGGAGTTTGGGACTTTCAAAACTATTTATTTTTTATTTTAAATTTTTTTTTAAATTTAAAATTTGCAACTTCATCACCCTTAAAAAACCTCTCAATATCGAGAGAGAATTTGGGACTCTCTATTTTTTATTTTTTTTTATTTTTTTTATTTTTTTTCAAAAACATTTGCAACTTTGTGATCCCGAGAAACCCCTCTCGGTACCAAGAGACCCCTTCTGGGGTTTGGAATCAAATGGAACTCTACAAAAAAAAAATTTTAATTGTTATTTTTTCAAATATTTTTTTTGCAACTTTGTTATCCCAAGAAACCCCTCTTGGTACCGACCACTGAGAGATTCCTTTCGAGGTTTGGAGTTTGGGACTTTTTCAATTTTTTGTTTCAACTTTGTCATCCTCCAAGAAACCCCTCTCGGTACTAAGAGACCCCTTCTAGGGCTCAAAGTGGCTTAAAATTGTTGCTTGCCAACGAGCGAAGCCAAGTGCGGTGTACGTGTTGACAAGATTCCATGGTCATAGGTTCACGGTTATAGGTCCACAATCATAGGGCTTAATAATAAAAGTTTGGAAATTTTCCATTATTTACTTTGTTGACTTCAAAAATTTCAAGTTTTTTTTTTGTCAATGCTCTAGGCTCATACAATGTACGCTCACAACTCTTAAACTTGCATTTTAAGGCTCACAAACTAGCGTTGTTGCTAATAAAATGATTTTCTAAAATAAAGATTCATAATTTATATTGCAAAAGAAAGCCATCACTCTATTATATTTCTTTAATCTATGCCAAATAATTTTTCCATACTTCTCTTTAGTGATCTATAAAACTTCAGTAATCATTTATAAATCCTACTAATAAATATAAAGTTATTTATTTTTTGCAAATATTAAGACAATGAACATACTATATATTATATTAGTACAAACAGTGCAATGTGTAGATAATTAAGTTTACTATTAATACAATGATTTCTATTTCTATTTAGAAAAAATATGTTCAAATTTTCTTGTTATAATAAGTTTGTATAAAATAAATAAATTTATGGATTACAAATTTACTTGATTTGAAAATTTGAAAATACTAAAGAATATAATAATCCAGAAAAATGTCAAAAATATATAATTAATGTGAACAAGTTATATTTTAAAATATAAAATTTCATATCGGTATCTCATGCCACTATTTAAAAATTCAACATAGTTTGTGAAGTTCATACTTCATCCAAAAACAAAAACAAGACAAGAATAAGAGTAATATTTTATTTTTATTTCAATTTATTAATATTTTAAAATAAGTCAGTAATTTTTACTATAACAGTCAAATTTATGCCTTTGCAAAAATAAATTGTATGTGAACAAGCATTAGTGTAGGCTTCTTTAATGGCTTAGTGTTGTTTAATAGCTTCCTAATTACCATATCTTATATGGTAAAGGCCTTTGGGGAAAAATTTATGATGCCTCTAGTTTATTGAAATCAAGTAAATTCAATGCTTTAAACAAGTTTCATTTGATGAATTGATTCCATCTAAGTTGAATGTATAGGTCAATCAAATTTGTGTGGAATTTTACAAATGAACTTGAAAAATTGATTATTTATAAATTGTAGCTCTACCGCATTATTCCATTGTAAAATAATAATAATTTTTTTGTTAGATTGTAATGAATCTAGGTTCTTAGGTTACTTTAAAAATGAATTGCCATGTTGCTTCCTCCAAATATTGCCTATGATTTTAAGTGGAACTATCATAGGCAATATTTGGAGGAAGCAACATTCAAATAAGGTTTTAATTTGAGGAGCACTATGATTAGTTGTGGATTGCTAAATTGCTCTATTGATTTCATATCATGTTGAGTAATCTTTAATTCATATAGTTTGTGGACTTTTTTTCATTTTATATGAGTTTTTGGGTACCACAATGGAAGTATGTGGGAAGTTGATGATTATTGCCATAATCACTCTTTATATGCTCTTTTCTTCCATTCCCATACCTCCTCCTGCCACACTCCCTAAAAACCTCTTCATCTGTTTTCATTTGTGTTACTGCTACATTTTTGCCCTTTGTTCAATGGCCAATTGGGGATGGAAGTAATTAAATCTCATTTTAAAATAATCTATCTTCTTTGTATAACACACTTTTTTTTATAGAAATGTCTTCTTTTGTTAGCCCTAAGGTTCAATAAAGAAACTATCAAGTGAGACTCAATATTCAAAGCATTCTGTCTTCTATGCATCATTTTGAACATTTAATCTTTGAAATCACTTCCTATTATGAACCCTAATGAAAATATTAGGATGGTCTATTTTAGTCATTGGATATCATTTGAAAATGTTTGGTAGTTGATATCAATTAAGAAAAATAGGATTGATGTTGCTCTTTTACTTCTTGTATTTTTCAAATCAAGATTTTAATGTTGTTTTAAAATCATTGATAAGTGATTAGGAAGAAATTTTATAGAGGTGTAAAATTAAACAAAATATTTTCGTCATTAGTTATGTAATCATTCATTTGCTTCATTATTGAGCTTTTTCTTTTCCTTATGCTTGCACAAAATAATGCTTAGAAGTCAATGGCGCAAGATTAATAGGAAATGAAATCTTTTGATTTTTTCCTTTTAAAAAAAAAAGTCTTTAAAGATTTTCATAATCATATTTTGTGTCATCCTAATTTAATCTAATTTTTTTAATTATATATTTACTTATAAATCTTGAATGATAAGTATTAAAAATTATTCAAATTTTTAATAAACAATCTTATTTTTGTTTTGTTTTTCAGTATCTTGAGTAATCATCATTCTATCAACTATGTCATAAGGCATAGAAGTTGATGATCATCATTTTCTTGTCAATTTGTCATTTGAACTTAAAAATTGTATTGTATCTACACAATTGCTCCAATTCTTGTAAAAAAGCTGAAGGATAAATCTTTGAGAGGAACACTTCATTGAGCAATAGGGCATTGAATCCGTAGCCAATTACTTGAGTAATGGGGCATCCTAATGGGCAAGACAAGGTGGCTCAATGTGTCTATTCACCTCCATTCCATCGCACTCATTCACTCTACTATCTTGCTTTTAACTCTTCCATCTTTCAATGTGCTCCTTGTGGCCAATTGAAAACTATGTTGCAAGTCTTGCTTCATTACTACAAAATTGTATGTAATTATTGGCATTTGCAACAATTGTTGCCTAAATGTTGCTTCACTCTTTGCTTTATTGATTGTTGTAGTGGAAGAACTAATGGGTGATACCAAAGGCGAGAGAGAGGCCAAACAACCACTTCTCTTGGAAACAAAAATTGAACCACTTGTGACACCGTATGCAACCGCAGGATTTTTTAGCTTGGCTACAATTTCATGGTTGAATCCGTTACTTGCTGAAGGTACCAAAAAACACCTTGAACTTCTAGATTTACCATTGGTGGCACCCGAACATCGAGCAGCACAAGCATATGGTGATTTCAAAAAAAATTGGAATAGGTTAAAGGAAAGAAATCCGCATCGTGCTCGAGTTTTGATCCAAGCCTTAACACAATCATTGTGGAAAGAAGGCATCAGGAATGCAATCTTTGCTATGGTGAACGTGATGGCAACCTATATTGGTCCATATCTCATAAACGATTTTGTGACGTACCTTGCTGGAAGGAGAGGACATGCAAATCATGGATACATTCTTGTGCTAATATTTTTTCTAGCAAAAGTGATTGAGAATCTAAGCAATCGGCAATGGTACATGGGATCCATGCTTTTAGGGTTGAAGATCAAAGCATCTTTAGTAGCATTCATCTTTGAAAAAGGACTTCGTCTCTCAAGTCAAAGTCGGCGTGAGCATACAAGCGCAGAGATCATCAATTACATGGCAGTGGATGTACAACGAGTTGCGGATTTTACATGGTCTATAAATCATTTTTGGATCCTTCCTCTTCAAATTGCACTTGCATTATTTGTTTTGCATCGTGTTGTAGGGATTGCATGGATAGCAGCTCTAGTTGCAGCATGCATATTATTATTGGTCAGCACCCCTTTAACAAAATTACAAGAAAAATATCAAGGCAAAGTGATGGAGGCCAAAGACCACCGCATGAAAGTGACTTCGGAAGCTTTACGTAATATGCGAGTTTTAAAACTTCAAGCTTGGGATGAGAAGTATCTAACTAAAATAGAAGGGATACGTATGATAGAATTGGGTTGGCTATGGAAAAAAGCCATTACTACTGCAAGTACTGTTTATCTTTTTTGGACTGCTCCAGTATTGGTTTCAACTGCAACTTTTGCAACATGTGTAATTCTAAAAATTCCACTTTCAGCTGGCCAGATTCTTACAGCCCTTGCAACTTTCAGAATTCTACAAGATCCTTTGGACACTTTTCCAGAGTTCATCTCCAATCTCACTCAAACCAAGGTATGACTTCTCATGCCATTCGTAATGTTTTAGATGCATTTGACTGATTATGCTTACCAATATTGAAATATATAGGTTAACATAGAAGTATTGTAATATAGGATAATTGTACTTCAAATTAACTAATTGTTTTGTCTTTTAGGTGTCTTTAGACCGATTGTGGAAGTTTTTGCAAGAAGAAGAATTAGCAATGGATGCAGTGCAGCGAATATCTAAAGTTGTTAAAGAAAATCCTCATATGGATTTTTCTATTGCTATCAAATCTGGAAATTTCAATTGGAATCCAAATTCTATACCTTATACGCTCACAAATATTAACCTTCAAATAAAGTCAGGGACACGAGTTGCCATATGTGGAATGGTGGGCTCGGGCAAAACTAGTCTCATTTCCTCTATGATGGGGGAAATTCCAGTTGTATCTGGTGTGGTATAAATCCTCAAACTTGTGTTGTTTCTGCAATATCACAGATAAATACTTAGATTTTTTGAATTTATATGACTTATTACATTATTGTGTCTAGCTTTTGAGCTTCTACCTTCCAATAAAGTTTTTTTTATGTTCCTTCAGTATGTGAATCAAACAATATTGTTACAGGTTAAAGTAACAGGAAGCATTGCATATGTAGCCCAATCCGCATGGATTCAAAGTGGTACCATTGAACAAAACATCCTTTTTGGTAGTGCCATGAATCGGCTCAAGTACGAAGAAGTTTTATCGGCTTGTGCCTTAAAGAAAGACTTGGAACTATTTGCATTCCAAGATCAAACTGAGATTGGTGAAAGAGGTATAAATTTGAGCGGTGGTCAAAAACAACGCATCCAACTTGCAAGAGCTTTATATCAAGATGCAGATATCTATCTCTTGGATGATCCTTTTAGTGCCGTTGATGCGCACACTGGAACTTATCTCTTCAATGTACACTAATGAAATCCCTTGTGCTTTAATTGCATTGCAAATATTTTTTCAATTACCATATTTGGAATTTGCCTTTATGTCCATACTCCTTCTATTCCAAAATGATCTTTTGGTTGGAAAAAATGTGTTTGTCCAAAAAAGATCTTCTAATTGCTCAAAAATGTCTTTTTAATTTTTGAAGATTCAATGTATGGATAACAACTTCCTTAAAATATTTAGAAACAGGTTGAAATTATGTTATTTTAAACCTTAATTCCAAACATTTTGTTTGACCAAAAGATCATTTTGGGATGAAGGGAGTATAATATATCCCATAATTTCTAGATTGTAGACACTAAATGATTGAGAAGGAAGCCATTCCTTGTGACCCACTAATCCGATGTCTAAAACACTAACTTTGGCAGGAATATATCATGAAGGCATTGAGGGGTAAGACATTGATCTATGTAACTCATCAAATGGAATTCCTACCTCAAGCTAATCTAATATTGGTGAGACTTATACTACACTTCCTTCATATGTTATTGTTGTATTTTATGATAAGTTTTTAAGCCATTCTTCATTGTGTTTAGCAACTTGAACATTGTCTATTGGCAGGTTATGAACAATGGCGAGATTATACAAGCAGGAAAATACAATGAGCTCATTCAACCAAGCACAAGATTTAGTGTTATGTTACACGCACACCAAGAAGCTATTTCAAGCATTAGTACTCCATCAAAAAAGTGTAATGTTATTATAAATGCTACAACTAATATGAGTGATTTTGATGTGAAACAAAAAAAAACATTGAAAGAAGACAATCCTCTTCTTTTATCAAAAGGTAGACAAATTGATGACAACGACCAAAAGGATCAACTTGTACAAGAGGAAGAAAGAGAGCGAGGAAAAGTTGCATTCCATGTATATTGGTCCTATCTCACTTGCGTCTCCAAAGGCTTTCTTGTGTTTTTGGCATGTGTTGCTCAATGCAGCTTTTTGGTATAGCCATATATTCTTTAAAAACTCTAATTTCTATAAATTAGAAAAAAAATACATGCTTATTGTTGCAAAAAATATTGTCAAATGGAATAGTATTGATTTTTGAATTTATTCTCAAATTTATTCTATTTAAAGAATAAATAAAAATATTAACTATCAATAGAATTTTTAAATTATTGTGTATTAAAAAAATCAATTCTAAATGAAGTTCTTTAGAAGTTATATATAAAAATAGGATGATGAAAAGTTTCAAAAGAAGGATGTGTTGATGTTTATATTTTTGAGTTTTTTTTTTAAGTTTCCAAAAAATTATAATAAAATTATTCATTTTTCAACTTCAAAAAAGTTATATTTAATCAATTGTATCTAAAAAAATCTATTTCGTACAAATAATCTTAGTTTATCTATTTTTAACAAATGACTGCAAATTTCTTTCTTAGTTCTAGATTTGTGTTTTGTATTGTAAAATAGTAATAAAACTTCTAAAATTGTAGGCCTACAATTAAGGCTATTTATAATAGACAATACATTTTTGGAATATGTGAAAAGTTTTACAAAGTGTAGAATTGCTCAATATTGATTATTATAAATTTTGGTTCAATTGAAGGTATGATGCCAAAGTTGTGGTAAAAAATCATCCACTTTGGTAATTGTGGATAGAAAATCAGTTGTTTCTTGTACGCTTTTTAAATTTGAATGAGTTAGTCATTCAAATTTATATCAATAAGATTAAATTTTTGTTTACCATTGCTAAAACTAATTATAATTTGGTATAAACCTTTTAATCACTTCTAATGTTGATTTAACATTGGGGGAGGATTGACAGACATGTCAAATTTTAAGCAACTATTGGATGGCTTGGGCTTCTTCACCAAATCAAGGAAGAAAAATCCCTAGTCGGTTGAGTCTCATGTCTATATATACAGGGCTAGCATTTGGAAGTACTTTCTTTATTATAATCCGCTCATTGATGGTTGAATACGTTGGTTTGAGAACAGCACAACAATATTTCTTAAGTATGATGCGTTGTATATTTCGAGCTCCTATGTCCTTCTTTGATTCAACCCCTACTGGACGCATTCTCAATCGGGTATAAAACAAATGCTTTGAATCCTTATTTCAAATCATTAAATTAATTTAAGTCCCTAGAATTTTAATTTATAAAAAATTGTTTCTAAGACAAAATCCTAATTTGTTGTGTTTTGGAACAGGCTTCTTCTGACCAAAGTGAACTTGATTGGGAGGTTTATCATAAGTTCAATGGATTCATGGTGACCACAATATCATTAATTGGAACAATGATTGTGATGTCACAAGTGGGATGGGAGATTCTCCTTTTTTTTGCACCAGTTTTTGTGGCTTGCATTTCAATGCAGGTTGGATCTATTTTTTTTTTTGAAAAATTATATCCAAAAAACTTAATATGGACAAAGTATTTGGAAAAATTGTAGTTCAATTTCTATCTCATTTTGAGATATATCATACAAATTTGTTGTGGAATCATGTACAATTCTAGCATTATAAGCTATGGCTTTTACTTTTGAAATAAGAGTCTAATACAATTGTAAATGCCAATTGAAATACTATCCTCATAAAACAGGAATTTGTTTGTGCAAGTAGCGATATTACATGGAATCAGCAAGAGAGCTGCAAAGAGTCAAGAGTATAGTCCATGCTCCTATTATTCACCATTATAGTGAATCCATTGCTGGTGTTGTTACCATTCGTGGCTTTCGTCAAGAGAAGCGTTTCATGGAAACAAATGTTGAACTTTATGACAAATACATGCGTCCATCATTCTATAGTTTGGCGGCCATTCAATGGCTTGTTTTTCGAATGGAACTTCTTACAACAGTAGTTTTTTCCTCGTGCATGTTGCTTGTAATTTGGTTTCCATCCAAAGGCCTTGATTCAGGTGAAGTATTGTGGATTATTTATTGTCTTAATAAGTAGTCACATTATGTGTTAAGATAACCATGATAATAGAGTTGAGTTCACATTTGATATTTACTTTCTATGCTCAATAGCCTTCAAATCCAATAGTGACATGCTCAAGTGTACACTATCACTTTTTGTTTTTCACCTTGTTTGATCTAGTGCTTTTGTTAATAAGATTCTAGTTAAGCAAATTGCAGGGCTAGCAGGAATGGCAGTGACATATGGATTGAGTTTGAATAGTCAACAATCATGGTGGATATGGTGCTTATGTGATGTTGAAAACAAAATCATTAAAGTAGAAAGAATACAACAATATACCAAAATTCCAGCTGAACCACCATTAGTCATTCAAGGATTTCGCCCTCCTAGAGCTTGGCCCTCAGAGGGCATGATAATCCTTCAAAATCTACAAGTAAAATTGGCTCTCAACAACCAAATTAGAATCAAATATATATTACTATTGCTTGATTGTTGTGCATTTTTCTCTTTATGTAGCACTTGTTATTATTAAAATAGATGATTTTGGACAAAGTCTTACGTGGTGCAATACAAAATGCATGTTATTGGTCATAATTGGATTCATTGAAAATTGAAGGTTCGATATAGCGAGAAGTTGCCAATGGTGCTACATGGAGTGACTTGCACATTTTGGGGTGGCAAGAAAGTAGGTGTTGTAGGGCGGACAGGTAGTGGAAAGTCAACCCTTATTCAAGCCCTTTTTCGCATGGTTGACCCTGTGGCTGGGAGGATAGTTATTGATGGGCTTGACATCTCTACTATTGGATTACATGATTTGCGGTCAAGATTGAGCATCATCCCTCAAGATCCAACTCTTTTTGAGGGTAGTGTACGTGCAAACCTTGATCCTCTAGGAGAGCACACGGACACTCAAGTTTGGGAGGTAAGAATTATCTTTTCATTAAAGATCTTTTCCTTTTGATGACAATGTCTTTGATGCACATTGGTATAATTGAAAATCAATGAAGATTTCAAATATGTAGATTAGCCCAATTGACCAAAAAACAATCATGATGTTTGTTTAGAATTTTAGGATTGATAATAGTGTAAAACTATGATGTCAACATCTCCATTACAATAATCGACAAGAATCTTGTTAGATGGTATGTAATTTTTTTATATCAAATATAACATGTTTAAATATCTCTAAATAGTTTTATGAATTGAATTTGTACAGGCTTTAGATAAATGTAAATTGGGAGATATTGTGCGAAGTAAAGAAGGGAAGCTTTGTTCTTTAGGTAAGTTAATCCTAAATTTAAATGTAATTTTTTTTTTTTTGCAATTTTATTTTCTCTATATTAGAGACTTTAATTGTAAACCATGATTTGTTGAAGAATAAAAATGATTGCAATTGACTATATTTGATCCAAATTAAAAAATCAATCATTTTCAAATGGATTAATATAGGAAAAACAAGAGACTTCAAGATCCAAAAGTCAGTTCCCGAGTCGGTTTGGATAAAAAAATTTGTAATCTGTGCATGATATTGTGACCACACAAATAGTTTAGCACAATTAAGTAATTGTGTTGATGCAGTGGAAGAAAATGGTGACAATTGGAGTGTGGGGCAAAGACAACTCGTCTGCTTGGGGCGCGCTTTGTTGAAAAAGACCAAAATACTTGTATTGGACGAGGCTACAGCTTCAGTGGACACAGCAACAGACAATGCCATCCAGCAAACTTTACGTATAGAATTTTCCAAGTGCACCGTCGTCACTATTGCCCATCGAATCCCCACTGTTATTGATAGTGATCGAGTTCTAGTCCTTAGTGATGGTATATGTCTATATTATATATAATCCATTCAAATCTAAATTAATTAAAAAACTTGATAAATTTGTTTACAAATCTTTTTTTATTGCAAATACAATCATTGTTGTATTCAAATATGATAAACAAAAATGTTGAAAAGTTAATATATTTATGATTGTAACCATGTTAATCAATCTTAGACTATTTTGCTCTTGAATTGTGACTATGCTATATTTGAATGCAGGAAGAGTTCATGAGTATGATGACCCAAAAAGACTACTAGAAGATAAGTCCTCATTCTTTGCTAGCTTGGTAGCAGAATATGCAACAAGGTCATCCGCTAGGAGCATCTAGTGATTCTACTACTTGATGGCTCAACCTAAATGGATTTATGTATCGGCTAACAATTAGCTGGCCTCAATCTAACTTTCAAATGTTCCAAGACTTTGAAGCTTCAATCACTAGGTATTCCACAATAATATAGCTATAATCTAAAAGGTCATGTTAAAAAAGACAACTTACTCAAGCAATAGTTTATTATGGTCTTGTATTGTACATATGAGCATTATGTAGTACAAGATCATGATATAATATTCTTTCAATTAATTGTTGTAAATAGAAGAATGTATGAGTCAAAGCAATTCTCTAATTGACTTCTTTTCTTGAAGTGACAATAAACAGCTAATCATTTCTTATGCGACAATGCAACTATGTCTTAATGAAAATTATTGATTGGAAAATTGGAAGATGCCATTTTTCCAAGACTCTTTGTTTCCAATGGAAAATGTCCTAGCTAATCTTTTAAATTATGATAAGAAGAATTTTATGGTTAAGGATCCAATTGATGATATAGTTCTTGATGTATATTTAAGAATATTTCAATCTTTTATATGTGTCAGTGCTGCATAGGTATTGAAGTAGATGAGACACTGAAATTATTGTTGCAAAGATAATTTAGTATTGAGAATCAATGGTAATTTCATCTATACAATGTCACAAACCTTTTTATTCACAATGTTTGTGTCGATGTTGAAAATTAGTATAATTAAGGATTAGGCAATAATCTTATATATTTAGTCCCGCATATTTTTTTAATCTTTTGAAGGTTTGTTATTGACATATATGAAGAATTGTTGTTGGATAGCGTCAAGTAATTTAAGTGCACTTGATTGATATAAAATCAACGATTGAATCAATTTTGAATTTCAAAATTTTCTAGAACTATTTTACAAATATCAAAATCTCTTATATATCTTCTACATTAATATTTAACCCTTAGTGATATCATTTAGCATTTTCTATAATAAATTATTTAAATTTTTATATATGGACATCAATTTAGACATGCCAATATCCCACAATAAAATTTTATTTTAAAATAAGAAGCCATATTGGCAGTTGTGATGCCTCTAAACAAGTTCCTTCTTCTAGCAATATTATATATATATATATATATATATATATATTCATACACACACACACACACAATATATATATATATATATATATATATATATATATATATATATATATATATATATATATATATGCACCTAAAAAATTTGATTAGTTGTCTTACATTAAGCTTCACTAAAATGTGAGTAGAATAGGAAGTGTAAATGATTACAATATATTTATCTTTTGTAAACCCAAAACAATGATTAAGTTCCAAGGGAACATATAAGTTCCACTATAAGTGTGTTTGCTTGTCACGGTCTGTTTAAAAATAATATATTCCTAGTTTTCTACATAGGTACAAAGAACATGCTCTTGCGAACTCATTTTCAGGCCTTTTAAAACATTGTCCCTTTCCATCAATTGTTAAGAATGGCCTATTATTTTAATTTAAAATTTTTAACTATCTTCTAAAAATTTAATCATCAAAATATGTATGTTTTTTTGAATTTTTTTTGAATTTATTATATGCATTATTTTTGTAGAAGTTTTTCTTTAACCCTTAAATTTTTTTGCAAATTCAGTACTTGTATTTACCTAATTTTTAATATGTATGAGAGATATTTTTGCTAAAAGCTCATTATACTCTCTATACCACCTCAAGTGCAACTAAACTAGCAAGCGTTTTCTAATTTTATCCCATGTCTAGGAAATTATTTGTAAATGGTAACCTATGGGTTATGAATTTATAATTTGTTGTAAAATAGTCTACACGCTTATGAATAGATGAAACATTGTTATGTTTGCATGAAAAATAGTGATTTTGACCAATAGGCACTCTACACATGCTGGAGTTATCTTGCTAGAAAGTTGATTTGGAATCCTTACCCGCAGTTTTGAAAGTAACTTATGTCGCCAGACTATCGTGATAAGTTATGCCTGCTTCATGTTCCTCGATTGTGCCTAGCCCTCAGATAGTCTTCGTCTTCTTGAAAGTTGAAATAAAAATAGTTGTGCTGTAACTACAGGTAAGGTTGGTTCAGTTATTCCTTAAATTATGTTTGATAGCCCTATACCCTATGCTCGGGTCATATTTGTTAAAAAATAATTCAAAATATAATTATATAAGGTAGGAGCACCCAATGGCGTTAGTGTACCCAATGGCATCAGTTTCTATGTAAGGCATTGATTCTAAAACATAAATGTAGGTAGTTTGTAGATAGCTTATCCTTTAGGTAAAAAAAAAGCTATCTACGGTCTACCTACATTTAAGTTCTAAAATGACTATCATATGTAGAAATTGACGCCATTAGGTACACTGACACCATTGGGTGCTCCTACCTTATGGCATGTGATGAAATTCTCAGAAATTATAACGTGGCAAATGTGCAAATGTGGCAAATGTTAATGAAAATAATTTGAATCCTTGAAGCAAAACGGAAGCCTTGAGTGCTGAATAATAGGGATTGTTTCCGGGATTTAATTGGCGAAACTTGTTCCCCAATTCTAAACTTTAGCTAAATTGAGCAAGTTATGCGTGGCACAGAGTGGATAGTCATGTAAGGTAGGAGGCTCAGAAATGGAGCATCTAAGGGCTAGTCCCCCTTTTTCATGTATATCTTTGGACGGGAATATTTTTAGCTCATTTTTCAGGCACAAAGAAATTGATGAGGAATCTAACCCAAGTGGTTTCGTATTTTTTCAAGCATTTTTGAATTACTTATGAATTTTCAAACGAGTTGGGTCATAGGTCTCTATTTGTGACCCTAAGTCTTTCATAAATGGTTCACTTGCAATTCTAAATAAAAATGGGGAAAGCAAAGAGAATGATTGGCTCTTGCAATTAATAAGTCTTCTTTCCTTGATTCATTCAATGACTATACTAGTCAATTTCAGAACCAAGTCATGTCCATTTGATAGCGATTTATAGGGTCCAATCTTAATGCCCGCTCTGTTTTATAGCCTCCTACCTTAAAGTGTTAAGTCATTACTTGAAATTCTGAACATTCCAAACACGGTTAACAAAAGGGAAATACCAACAAAATAGAAAAGATTTCGTCAGGGGTCTGACGAATCTGACCCTAACGTACGGTAATAGAGGTTAGATAGATAGGGGATAGATAGATATTTGTGCTTTCTCATCAGTGTTTGATTTTGCCTTGCTGGACTTCGTCCGAGTGAAGAAAGCCCAGGGTGGTTTTAATTATCAGTTTTTTGAAAGAGTAGCATTTGCTTTAGGATTGTTCACTTCTGTGTGGACAGCTGTGGCACAATTTGATAATATATTTAAGTATTCTACTGAGATTTTTGAGTGAATGATCTACGTTCAGAGACAATAGTTATTGCCTGCTGTTCTTTTTTGTTACGTCTCTTCATTGGTATTTGCTGAGTACAGGAGTTATTCAGCAGCTACCCTACGTGAAGGTCAGATCCAGACATAAATTCAGTATTTTTTGGGATGTCTAAATTTTTGGAAGATTACAAGTGAATTTCTGGAATATCCTAGAATATATCACCTGTCGAATCCCTTTGCGCCTGAAAAAGAAACTAATTCGGCACTTCACTACCAAATCAGACCTTTAGAAACAATAAAGGAGGCAAACCATTTTGAAACCATTTTGTAATAAATTCTTATGGAAGTAAAAAAATAGAAATTCACAAATAGAAATTCCTATGATTGCAAAAGTTATTACTACAAAACACATTTGGATATAATGCATATTTAGGGATTTAAAAATATCTCTTTTAATTCCAATTCAAAATAGTCTTCTCTTCGTTTCAAAATAATCTTTTGGTTTATGTTAATTATAGTGTCATGAAACTAATACTATACTTTGCAAAGGGCTCTGAAACTCAAAATTTTACAAACATAGGAATGTACCAAACTTTACTTACAACTCAAAACAGGTTGAAATAACGATATTTTTAGCAAAAAAATTGAAAATTTTGTCCAAATAAAAGATCATTTTAGGATGGAGGGAATAGTTGTCAAGAAGTTGAATCTCTTATAAATCACATATAAATAAAAATATATTATAAGATGAATTATTTCACACTCAGTTTGGTCCACAAAAATAAGTATGTTTTCTTATTGTACATATATATTTCATATAAGTGTGACATGTATAAAAAGGCTCCATTTGGTGAGGTCATTATTTTAATAATTGAAAAATTTTAGATGTAAATATTAGAAATCACTATCCTAATATAAAATAAATAAAAATGAATATTCTACTAACCCCTAAAGTCCAAGGCCATTCAAACGGTTGTCATAAATCATGCAAAATTGTTGTTTTCCATGCAAAGAATAAAAAATTTAAACATTTATTTCTTTGTTTATCCAACATAGGATCTTTGCACTAGACTTACTAGTATAAAAATGTATAGAAGAAATTTCAGAAATTCTGATTGTATGGATCACAAGATATAAGTGCTTAAAGTAAAGAAAATAAGTTTTTTCAAGAATTTTCTAAGATTGCAAAAAAAAGACCAAGAAGCTTCATAACTTTCACATCCCTTATCCAAATGGAATGAACTAAATCCTTCCACATAGACAAAAATATAATCTATTAGAAATTTAAAATAATTTAAATTTTTTTAAATTTAGGTAGATTTTTCTACTGCCTGCATTACATTAGAGAAAAACTGAACTCTTTAGAGGGTTGCTAGAATGTGACAAACCAAACTATTAAAAGCTTGGTCTGTTACACCAAGTTGACTGCTGCGGTGAGCAGTTAGCTTTCACGATTTTTTTTAATTTTTTTTTAATAATTTTTTTAAGATTTAAAATAAATAAATAAATTTACTCGTAGTTTTCGTTTCCTGCGCCACTGTCGCAGCAGAAACTACTGCGCGGAAATAGGGGAAAAACTAATTTTTTTGGAAAAAAAAAGTAAATTTCAGGGTCCCTCGCAGGGCTGTGGAGCAGCCCTCCGGAGGGCCCAAAATTTCTCTAATGAATCGATTATGGGCTCGTTGTGGCATAACTTTTGCTCTTGGGTACCGATTGAAATAAAAATTATATTCCCAAAAACCTAATTTATCTTTAAAAAAAATTCAAAAATCTTGTCAAAAATTGAGATCATAGATACTTGCTCTAACCTTCGCTTGAACCTTCAAGAGTCACTTGAGGAGTTTCTTGGGACTTTAGGAATTAACCCTACAATTTATTAAAAAATTGTGAAATTACTATTGTAACTCTTGGACTCTTATAGTACCTATAGAGTAAGAATATCATCACCTTTAATAAGATAAATGGACACTAAACCAAGATGTAGCCATGTAGAGAATTCAATCATTTCTTATTACAACATCATGTTTTGTAAGTATTTGACATAGAAGGTCTATATTCCATCAATTGAGGTATATTGCAGTGGCAAAAATTTGTTTTCATGCTAATCTAGATTCAATGACATATAGCACTCCCAATCAAGTGCTAAATATTAAGATTTAATTTGGATTCAAATCATTCAATGATACATAGCATTGACACATGGTGCTTCTAATTTCATTGAATCATTTTTGCATTTTCTTTAGGCTTCATCTTGAAGAATTAACAAAGTTTGTGGTAAAACATTCTACGTCTTGGGATCATGTTTGCACCTCTTAATTCCCAAACAAGGTACAACGTATACGACTCCCCACAAGCTAATCCTTTATTAAGAAAAACTTTGCCTCAGTTTGCTGATCCTATGATACTGATCATAGTTCTTAGAATCAGTTTTTTCCACTTGATTGTCGTAACTTTAGTCTTTGAAATACGTCATTTCCACAAATAGGACCATGTATATTTCTATTACCAATTCTTCACACACCCCAATTACAATTGTCAGATCTATCCTTTGAGGAGGAATTACAAACTCCAAAACTTACTCATTGCTTTGCCTAAATGTAACTGAATCCATATGATTGCATGAAGTCAAGAACCAACTGAAAATTCTTTGAAAAAAACTCAGTCTCCTACTCTCATGTTCTCATGTTTCCGTAGAATCAGATTCTCCCCCCTCCACTTCCACATCGTCTTCCATCACTACATCCTCTTCAGCTGGCCAGTTTCTTTTCATCAGAGTTACAAGCGAGCTTTTGCTGATGAATGCGTGGGAGAAAAAACTGTTCTGTTGTAACGCCTCCAACTTCTGCTTTAATGGCAAAGTCAAAAACACATCTTCTAGAGCTTGTCTAAAACCCCACGTCTCAAGGATGTCATTCTGCGTATCCGGATCATGAATGCAACCAATCCACTGCCAATCCTCAATCAGTAAAGCTCGATCTGGAATTCCCAACAACAGACGTCCGGCGACCACCTCTTGGAAAATGAATATCACAAGCTTGCAAAATCGTAGTGCAACATTTTTTGAAGCTGGTTGTCTAGAGTCCATAGCCTGGGCTGCAACAATTATTGGAAAAAACAACTCCAAATGTAGCCAGCACTCAATCACTTCTTCACCCACTTGTGTCTTCAATAAGAGTTCCAGTGCCCAACAGAGGCCCTTGAGTTTTCGTTTAAAGCCAGAAACTCTCCCACCGTCAATGTCCACCGTAGTTTCTCCCTCAAGGTCGTGAAATCTGGCATGCTTATGACAATCTTTATGGAAACTCTCGAGCATTTCCTTCACCTCCTTGCTCACAATTGTGACCACGTTGTTCTCAAAAGCAGAATCGATTTTGCTGTGTCGAATGCTACTGAGCAAGTCCTTGAACAAAGATTGAGCACCACGGAAGCTCTCTCTATGTCCTCTTCCATCTTGACGCAAAGCAATGCGTATGCTGTGTGCAATCTGCTGGCATAGCAAATTCCTCTGATACTCCTCATTGCCGTGATTTTCGATTTGCAGCCGAGCAACCAGATCCTTGGCCTGGCTTCGGGGAAAATCTGGGGATGATGAGAATTGTCGAATCCTGATCTCATCCTGCTCAGACCAAAGTATGGTTGATAAATATCGACAAATGGAGTCCACTAATTTGTGAAACTTGATTTGAGATGCAACTTGCAGAAGCTCGAGACTTGATTTGACATCCTTGAAGTCTTTGCGGAGAGGCCTGTATATGCGGGAAAAGCAATCTCTGTAAGATGCCACTTGCAGCCCATGGATGATCTCCAGATTGAATTCCATGGAAGGTGGTGCATCTGAATGTGTCGATCTTGTGCTTAAGCATGCTTGGAAGTACTTGCTGTGTTTCTTCAACCGAGTGGAATGCACCTTCAAGACTACCAAGGATTCTTGGCTGCGAAGAGTGGTTACTTGGTGTGGGTTGATTCCGTTGGAGACGAGGTGAATGGAAACATCTTGATTTGCTTTTATGCCGCTACACCACACTGTCATTTGTAATTGCCGCTCCACCATTTTGTGAAGGTGCTCAAAGGATCTCTTTCCAATGTAACCTAGAGACATGCACAAATGACACAAGTTATTAAAAGTTGTACATATACTTGTTTAGACTGAACTCCTAACACTAACTTTAGATTGAACCCAACCTAATTAAAGCTAGGCATGTCAATTAAATGTCAATTTTGTATATTTGGCAATATTCCATTACTTTGGCATGGGTTAGGCCGCATGGCTTGAAGCAAAACTTTAAATCTAATCTAGTTTTTCTTTTGAAGCTAATCAAACTTTTGTGAAGATATATGTCACAATTTTCAATATTTAGCTTGTGGAATATTGCCAATTTAACAAAATAGGCATCACTATTACAACTATATAAGACCGAGGCAAAATTATCAAAACAATACTCCCTCTGTCTCAAAATAAAACCCATGTTTCCTTTGTATTTTGCAAAGGAAACACGGGTTTTATTTTGAGACAGAGGGAGTACATATTTTGGCCCTTTGAAACATCTAATCCTATTTCAATAAATTTATATGACTCAAATATTGTAAGTGAATAAAACTTAGATCAAGATATGGATTAAATCTATCCCACATCTATACTATGCATGTCCTTAATTTGTATTGTTTTCCCAAATATGTCTAGATTGAGAATAAAAAGAAGGAAAAATACCGTGACGTAAAATGTTCCTTTGCGGTGTTGAGCTTTTTAAGGTTGAATCAATACGGCTAAGGTCAAATTGAGAACTATCTTAGATGCTTTGGTGGAAGGGTCTTCTCATAAAGACACTCTTGAAAACAAATGAAAATTCGTGAAGAAGGATGGATGGAACTTTTGCTCCTCTAAGTGGATTTCTACCTAGGCCAATGACAAGTTAGAACTACTTGTTCTAGCTATGAGAATATTGGGGCAAAGTGGCCTAAGGTAATTAATTAAAGGATGTACGTGGCTAACTAAGGACAAATCAAGAACTAGCTTAGGTCATCCTGGATCTTCTTGTAGAGAGACTTGTGAAAACAATTAAAAATCAATGAAGAGGGATGGATTGAACTTCTACTTTTATAACCTCAAGCAAATTACTATCGAGGCAAGAAGTGCTTTTCTAATTTGATTCAAAAGTAGATTGCTACCAAGGTAACAAGTTGGAGCTAAAAGACCTATGAAAATATTGGGTCAAATTGGCCCAAGATAACTGAAGGAATAACATAGCTAAGGAGGAATCAAGAATTATCTTAGGTGGAGGATATCCTTGTAGAAAGACTTGTAACAACCATAAAAAATCAATTAGGAAGGACAAATCGAGCTTCTGCTTTATAACCTCAGACAAGGGGATTACTACTGAGGCATCAAGTGCTTATAGTATGGAAGGAATTACTATTGAGGT
Source organism: Pseudisothecium myosuroides (assembly GCA_951799445.1). Taxonomy (NCBI): domain Eukaryota; kingdom Viridiplantae; phylum Streptophyta; class Bryopsida; order Hypnales; family Lembophyllaceae; genus Pseudisothecium; species Pseudisothecium myosuroides. The sequence continues at coordinate 5,053,348 of OX637289.1, read as the reverse complement.
GACAAGTACTCTTACAATCTAAACTAAGTAGATTACTACCAAGACAACAAGTTAGAGCTACTAATATTCTCAATGAAAATATCAATTGGCAAACAAATGATTCAAATTTAAAAGATGCACTTGATGTTGTAAATTGTAGCAATCAAGGTATTATAAGCTTCAAAGTTGATGTCAACTATCAAATTTGTGATTAAAACTATATAGAAAAATAGACACCAAGCACCAATTTATCTATATCTACACATGTGGCAATTTGCAACATATCCCAGTTATGATTTGCTTGAATATGAAGTTGACAAAAGGACTCCATTAATTTGTTTGTCAATGATGCAACCTAAATGAATATATGTGAGTCAATTATCATATTATATATTATATATATGGATATGGAATGAAGCGCTCTAGCAAAGTTGCGTGCTAGTTTCATGCTAAATAAACTGGAATTAAGTTCAAGTGTTGAAGATATGGATTTGAATTGGACTTTGAAGTTAAAGATTCTTGTTGATAATTTTAGTCCGTTAATGATATTCAATGGTTGCCTTGCAAAATGATTCATTCATACCAAATTGTATTCCACAACATAGATGTTTTGAATTGTTTGAATTGATTTGAACAATGTGCTACAAAAGGATTTTGACTTGATACAAATCATTTGGATTAAGTCATTAAATTGAATGGAGTCAAGCCATTGCCTTGCAACGCTATAGTAGAAATTAGGCTATAAATGACCATTCCACAACGCGCTAGTAGTCATTGTTACAATCATTTAGGACAACAACAACCGCAAAATGAGTGTTGTAGTCATTGCAGACAAGTCATTAGGACATTGTTTTCTACTAATGTTGTGGCAAAGGCAACGGGTTTGGGCAAGTCATGTACTGCCCCTGGATGGAGTAACAGAGTTTGATAACCAATAGTAGAGCCATTGCAACATTTGCAACAACACATGGTTGCAACAAAAAACTATATTATTTAGTTTCATAAGGGAGTTTTAAAAATTTACCATAATAGTAATGAAACGGAATTTACTATATAGGAAGTAGTATTAAATTGAGATAGTAAACTCCGTTTGATTTCCTCCATGGTAAACTTTTAAAATTTCCTTTTACTTACTTATTTAGGATTAAATATTATAGCCAAGAACGCTTCAAAACTTTGGATGAAAAAATGTATAGATGATTTTACACCCATCCACATGCGAATGAAATTGTAACTAGAGAGGTTGTAGTGTCCTACTTTTCAGTTAAAATAGATATTAACTTCACTTTAGAATTTCCAATCGATAATTGTTACGAACCAAGTTATTTAAAGAATTCAAGTAATGCATTCCTAAATAATATTAACGCTTATTAATTATAAAATTAGATGAGGTTCTACCTCAAAAATACTAATAGTGATTGAAAATAGATCACATGATACCAATACTTTGTTTGGCTTTGAAATTTTTTAAATGATTGTGTTTAAAAATAACGCAAAGCTTTTTTACAATATTTGCAGTCATCAATGAGAGTAATTTAGTGTTAAAAGTATCAAATCACATCCAATTAATTTTCAAACCCTTTCTAAGAATTCTAGTAAAAATGAAAACTTGTTCCAAAATATTTTGAAGATTATTCCTATTTTTCATGTGCTAATTCATACCCTTCCAAAAGTCTTGCAGGTTACTAAAATAGCACTACCATTTTTAATTTAGCCCTAGGCTTCTATCATTAATCCTTTAAAGACAAAGGATTTGTGATTTTTAAATGACCCTATTGATTGGTCCTATTGTAGGAAGAATACTCAATTTAGAACAAATCTTTGTCTTATTTGATTGAGTGAAGATATAACATTCTTAACCAATTATACAAAGGTCTTTCTTAACCTAAAGTGAACCGAGGCATTTTGGAGAGAATAAGGGGAAGTGGTCTCTCTTTTGTGGATCACAAAAGGAACAATTTTTTTAGTCAACCTTTATTCATAAGGGATTAATTGTTTTTTAAGGCCACACCATCTATATTTAACCCTTAAAAGACAAACTAGTGACGG